>JAUMJJ010000059.1:17570000-18885000 GCA_033556795.1 Tapera naevia
AGAGCTATTTTATATCTGGCTGACAAACCCCACATCTTCTTATTTTGCTTTTCTGATTTTGCTTGCTTTTCTTCTTTTTTTTCCCCCTCCTTCTCATGTCTGATTTTTATTTCAGTGCAAAATGTCTGACAGAAACAGAACTTGTTCCCAAAACACAAATACAAATGTATTATTTTTGTCAGTGAAAATCGCTGTTGCTCCTCACATACATGTGCTCAGTTTTTAATAAAAACAACCAAACAAAAGAAATAAATATGCACACACGAAACAAAATTACAGTTATACATATTTTCCTTTCCTTTTCTGTTGCAATAAAGTGAGTATCAGATTAATATTAGGATGATATATCCCTTCTAATGAATCCAATACAGATTCTCATTTATTCTACTAGTTTGCTCATTTTCTGTCATCCCAGATGGGTTACAAAAACAAACCAGGAGATTTTATTTATGTACTTGTATTTTAAATTAGTCAAATGACATGATTTTTGTGATTATTTTCATTCATTGAGGTGTTCTACCAATATTTCTGAAATTTTCTATTTCTTGTTCTTTGCTTTAGTGATATCTTAACACCTCACACCTGCAGAAAGAGAAAATCAATGTTTTTTAAAAATGTCCACTCATTCTGAGTAGCTCAAATACGGAAATATGTAAAATTCTATCAGCGCTTACCAGCTTGAGCTAATAGTGCTACGGCTGGCACTCTAGATTCCAGATTCTCACAAAATGAGTAGGTGGAAATTTGACCCCAAATGTCTCCTTTGCTTAAAATAAATATCATGCTATACCTACCTAACTTATACAGAGACACTTAATGAATATATAACATTTGCAAACTATATAATAAACGCAAATTTAAAGTGTTGTGAAAATGCAAAATAATTATATGTTCTTTGTGTATTTTATGTCACACAAAATGAAGTTAGGCTAAACCAGATTCAGAATGAGACCTTACACAACAGAAGTTAATTATTACATATTAATATAATTAATTCCTAAAACTCCTAAAGAAATAACCTTGTTGAGAACAAGGAATACTTTTCTGCCACTGAGGTGCTAAGGGCAAAGCATGTTCTATCTAGACACATGAAAACAACAATGGCTTTGAAAAGCACAACTTTGCCACATTACAAATATTCTGCGAGTAAGTCTGATGATATCAGCTTGCCAGTGCACGTAGTTTTCATCAATTTAAATTCTGCTTATTTGCTTCCCTTTGCTGTCTTTAAATCTAAACCTTTGTCCTGTCCAGTGCACAAATAATTGTGATTTATGTACAGGCAGCAGCTGATGGCTCCTCCTCTGAGGTGAGTCCTCTAACCCTGAATTCCAGGGCAGCAAGAAGCTGCCATGGGAGTCACAGCAGTAATTTATTCTGCAGCACCCTCAAGACCAACCTCCCAGGCTATATGCGCTGCCTCAGCCCCTGGGCACCCTCAGGGCATGTTGGAAAGATAACCCAAGTACTGCCATCCTTCTCCACTGTCTCTGCAGCCAGGATGGTCCCCAAGAGAGCCACGAATTAGAGTGATCCCTGCTCCCCGTTGGACTTCTGCAAAGGTGCCTGGTGAAGCCCATCCCACTGCACCTGCCTGCCATGCCCCAGCACAACCACTCCTCAAAATTCTGGTGGTATAAATGGGACACCCAAGCCCTGTGCTGCAATCCTAGCAGCAGGATAGAGGCTGGGACTTGCCACACCACACAAAACACCATCCCAGTAGCAGGAGCGACGAGCTCCCAGAGCGCATGGACACGTCCCCTCTGACCATCGATCACTAACCACTCATAGACATCGCTGAACAGAGCTGTGTAGACGTGACCAAAAACCAGCCTAAGACAGGATGGCATGCTGCTTGAATAAGAGACACTGCTTCCCAGTTCCAGGCTAATTCTGCTAATTTATAGCACCATATCGATAGATATTGCCAGTCCTGAAATTTGCAAGTGTACTAGTTTCAAAAAACCAAACCTGAATGTTATGGAGGTGGCCTTTCTTGTCTGAAACTGTACCTCTGAATAGCTGAGCTTGAGAGACAGGTAGCCTGGAGAAGAGAGTTTTACCAGCCTGGGCTCAAAGTGCTAAAGCAGGTACAGTACATAAGTAAACAGAGATTTTTTTTTCAAATCGAGTGACTCCTGGTATCAGAAGTAATCAGAAATTAAAAAGGAAAAAGAAAATTAACAGAAACCTACACAACTAAGTTATCCTAGAGTTTAAATTCTTTCACAAATCAAAATGATCTGAAATTGATCTAGATAGTGCTGTTGCTTCGTTTATGTATGCATATAGTCCATTCAGGTAAAGACATTTAATGCACTTAACACAATTAGGAGGTTTCAGTCAATTTAGAAGAGGAGATAACTGCAGAAAGGTATTGCAAAAAAACATATTAGCAATAAATTAAGGGTAAAAATGAAATTTTGGAAGAGATTTTTAAGCAAAGAGAAAGTGAAGGTATTAAAAAGCAGTATGTGATTTAAAGCAGAAAATTCAATTCATACTTTTTATATAGGTTGTTGAAGATTCTGATTAGCAACTCCTATGAAGTGGATTGAAAAAGGGCGACTGAATTTATTATCACATCTTGCACTATACTTACTTTCTCGTAACACACCTTCCTACCTTGAGGGTTGGGATATCTATGCCACTTGTGAATAATTTCTTGATTACCCGTAAGTTTCAAGCTGGCTCCAAACGAGGAGTGAATCACTGAACCAAAAGAATGAGCAGTTATAAGAGGGGGGTGAGGGAAGATGCACCACTGTGCTCACATGCATAAGGCCAGAAGAACTGAATACTTACAAAAAGACAACTCTGGGCAAGAAATGAATAATACCAGCTACATTCCTATGACAGCTGTGTCAGCAGGAGGTTTATAGATGCCCTTTGGATGTAGTTTCATGCTACACTTAATCCAATCTAACTGAGAGCCACAACCAAAAGATAAGGTAATATCCTCCCATTCCCAGCACAGGCTGCATTTACCTTTGTTTGGGAATGGAAATATGACTGTCCCTTTCCTTGTCAGCCTGTAGTTACATTAAAGTTAATAAAACTTGAATTTTGGATTCGAAAGCAAGCATGCAGTCAAGGATTTGTCACTATTGGCCCCCTCCTTTGGAACACAACATTTTTTTATCAGTTGTTGTCTGAGTAGTTTTACAAACTGTGGTGTTTCAGTGGCAAAGACAATTTCTCACAATTCACAGTGTACAGACTTCTACCATTTGGACTATTTTACTGGGAGACAAACTGTAAAATAATGTGAATAGTGGCTCCAGGCAGCTTTGGAAAGACCAAAAGCTTCAGGACTACAACTAAAGAAACAAAACAGACTCAATGCAGTTGAAGTAACATAGATAGGACTTGAGTTTATACAACCAAACATACATTGCATATCTCATCTAAGCTGAAACCTCTTCTAATTTTGAGTACAACCCTAACTGACACAGCATTTTTTCATATATCTTATCTTTTCACTTTTTTGTCTGCAACATTACTGTATTATATTAAAATAAAAAGTCTGTTTGAAAATTCCTGCATTATTCTCAGTCTCAGTTCTTCAGGGAAATTTCTAACATAAATTATATATAAATTAGATGTATACTTGCTGTGTTGGTGTTGGCAAAAATAGAGCACTTTTAAAATACATTATTATATTGAAACTGGTTCTGCCACTCTTACCTAATCTAATACCTTTAAATATATTTATTTTGGAGTAATGACATACAACATAAATGGGTAGGAAAAGCATTCTCCTTCCCTTTGTCTTGCTGCTGAAAGATCCTAGTAGAAAAGGCTCTGAAAGGACTTGGAGAGGAAAGCATGGACAGGTCTTGTGGGCTAACATGACACATATCAGAATAACTTACAAAGAAGCTATTAATGACCACAAGAAAGATGAAGACACATTTAGTAAGTTTACTTGTAAAAAGAATGAAAAACCAGCAGAAAATGAGTAGAACAGCTTGCATAATGTGTCATAATTTTCAGTGCATCAGTTCCTGTATTTGTGTTGAAAATAAGGATTCTACTTTAATTTGCATCATTATCACACAAGAGACCAAAGCAACAATATCCAAATAAATGGGCTCTTGTGGATCCCTCAGAAACAAGGACTTAATGTATAGGCCACTTTCTCACACAGAGCTGCCAGTGTCTCTTTTTCCTCCTGCTTTTTGTATCGAGGGAGCCCCAGCGGTTGCTGTCAGATGAAAGACTATGCCATGGTGTGGAAGAGGAACTGAGGTTCACCTGCTGCCACTTCTCATGGTGGACTATGGGTTTGGGAGGCGTGCAATTACTTCAAAACCTCTGGCCTTTGCTGTCCCCAACAAGCCTTACCAGGACTCTTCTCCCAGAACAAGTTGTACCACTGATAACTCTTTCTCTCATGACCACGTTTCTATTTCAGCCTATGCTCCACCTCATCCTTCTGAATTTTACCAGGTAAAAGCAACATAGCATCTAGATAATTTTGGTGTGTACAAAACACGAAGCATTACTGTTTTCACTAGAGTGGAATCAACTCTGAAGTTGCTCCATGGAGAAATGATTTATAAAGAAGCTATTACTGACCACAAGAAAGATGAAGACATATTTAGTAAGTCTACTCATGAAAAGAATGCAAAATCAGCAGAAATAGAACAGCTTGAATAATATTTAGTCTCCTACACTGTTTACAGAATTTGCTTAATTATATGTATATAAGAATAAAAATGTTCATAGCCTACTCTGTAAATGTCTATGGGCAATAAACCTAGCAAGTCAAACTTTTAGAAAGGCTCTAAAGAGGAGAAGCCCCCTGAGCCCGAAATACAGCGCATGGAGGTGTCCAAGAGCTTCATTGATCACATTTCATTATCTTAAAGAGCAAAGAAGAGGCCAAGATCTTTCTTGCCTCCTCAAAAATCCCCAGTGGGGTCCTTCAAATGCTAGTGGCAATCCCTACGGTGGATTCTGACGTGACGATAAAGACTGCCTCATTCATATTTAATTTCCTTTCCCTTTCAAGCATCATTATAATTTATGCATAACTTTCTTAAGATATTCAGAAACATATAGAACATACAACTGAACACAACCTACTATCTCCTGTGAATTTTTTTCTTATCATTAGGATAGCACAGATTAGGTTTTGACTTCAGTAACTTCTTTCAGCATGGCCAGAAGTATTAAATGTCACTGTGCTTCATTTTGTTCTGAAGAAGACCAGTCACTAAATCAGTTCATCATTAAGCAAATATGTGAATCTAGTGAGATCTCAATATTTTAACAGGATCTGTAGGGACCATGGGAAATACAGCAGAAAAGTGAATCTGCCTTACAAAACCAGTGAGTCATTTCATCCACATATGCACATTCATGGATGTAAATTTGTACTTTTAACCTATAGTATTATTGATCAAAATTGTAACCAATACTAGAAGTTCAATTAAGACTCTTTGTTTTTTTTCCTAATTATCATCCCTAAAATGTTTTTTTCTGGTGATACCCTGAACTTTTCCAAAAGATAAGGGACCTGTTAGTTCTTCTAACCAGGAGACTCCAACAGAGTTGAAAACAAACCCAGTTACAGAATTTCTGTCTTCCAGAATTATTAACACCAGATCTATAGTTAATAAATTTAGCGTGCCACAAGCTGGATAAGAACTCCAGGAACAATGCCTGACAATATCAATGCCTGAGGTGTATCTGGACTGTCACGAGGTATCCTCCACAGCACATCCCTTGTGATTCTCTGATTTTCCAGCTCTTTTCTGGCCTGCTCTTCTTTCCTTCCAATAGACACTACAGTGTGGGGGGCAGTGAGATAGAGGATAGTCTGTACTCATGTCCTAGACCCAATGTAAAGTCTTGGGACATGAATGCTGATCCAGGAACTGGGAAGTACTCCCGGTTATGGAAATAAAATTTTGATTTAAGCTAAAAAAAAAACCATTCAGCATTTTTATTCCTGGAAGTGATGTTTTTTACATTATTTTAATTCAGTTTGAGAAACAAAATCTTCTTACAGCCAGCTCAGAAGGTGAAAAAGAAGCAGCTCTATTTTTGGATGTGCAACATAGCCTACAACATGGAACATAATCTATGATGTAGAACATCACGTACATTGTGCATTATGTTCCAGGAGATGCTGTTTATTAAATCACCTGGAATTCAACACGAATCTGGGTAATAGCCACATTCATTCAAAAATAATTTAACCTTATCTTTGCAACCCTAACAGTTCTGAATGCATACCTGCCCCAGTCCCTCTGGATTTGACACTAATTAACTTCACTTCATGACGTTAAAACCAAGCTCAGTGAGTTTTTCAGATCCTGGCTAAGCACATAACAGTGTGCTTGCTCTCATCCTTTCTGCACATTATCCTGCGCTCCTGAGACCAGTATGTGCACTCCTGGTTTGAAGATCAAAGAATCATGGAACAGTTTGGGTTGGAAGGGGCATTAAAGATCAACCGGTTACAACTAGCCTGGCACAGGCAAGGACACCTCCTACTAGACCAGGCTGCTCAATGTCCCATCCAAGCACCTGCTTCATTTCACAGATGCTAATTACAGTTATTAAGCAATCAAAGTGTTTCTTCTCCACTGGGCAGCACTTCTTTCTGAGGGCAGGCAGTGAGAAAAAGGAGTCAGCACCCAGCAGGGTTTCCCTGAGCCCCATCCGCAGAGGCAGTGGTGTCCCAGCGCACTCCAGGTGGGGAGGGACAGGCACCTTTGTCCCTAATGTGACTAGGAAGCTGCCTGGCAGAGAAGGACCTGGAGGTGTTGGTGGAAAGCAGGCTAATAATGAGCCAGCAGTGTGCCCAGGTGGCCAAGAAGGCCAATGGCATCTTGGCCTGTATCAGAAACAGTGTGGCCAGCAGGACCAGGGCAGTGACTGTGCCCCTGTACTTGGCACTGGTGAGTTCGCACCTCGAGTACTGTGTTCAGTTTGGGCCCCTCACTACAAGGAGGACATTGAGGTGCTGGATCGTGTACAGAGAAGGGCAACAAAGCCGGTGAAGGGGCTGGAAAACAAGTACTATGAGGAGTAGCTGAGAGAAATGGGGTTGTTTGGCCTAGAGAAGAGGAGGCTGAGGGGAGACCTCATCGCTGTCTACAGCTGCCTGAAAGGAGGTTATAGTGAGGTGGGGTTTGGTCTCTTCTCTTACATGACAGGTGATAGGACAAGAGGAAATGGCCTCAAGCTACACCAGGGGAGGTTCAGATTAGACATCAGGAAAAATTTCTTTATTGCAAGGGCTGTCAGGCACTGGAAGGCACTGCCCAGGGAGGTGGCTGAATGACCATGCCTGGACCGGCAGCTGAGGCCTTGAGCAGCCTGGTCTGGTGGGAGGTGTCCCTGCCCACAGCAGGGGGGTTGGAGCGGGATCTTTAAGGTCCCTTCCAACCCAAACCATTCTGTGATTCCATGAAGTGCTCAGCGATGTGGCTTAGTAGTGGACAGGTACGGTTGGACTCGACGGTCTTTTCCAACCAAGCGATTCTATGATTCTGTGAGTCTCTGATTCTACGGTTCCACGGCCTGCTGCCCGGGAGGCGCAGCCGCGGGCGCCAGAAGCGCTGCCGACACGGGGCGGGGGGGGGGGGGGGGGGGAAGCGGGACTGCACAGCGCCACCCCCAAGGCCGCCTCCACTCCTGCAGGCGCCGGATGCCACCACCCCCGCACCCCCGTGCGGAAGTGACGCCTCGTGTCCCGCCCCCCTTTCCCTGCTTCCCGCTCTCCCTCCCTTCCCCCTCCCGGCGGCGGCGGAGCCGGGCGCGGTGGCGGTGGCCCGAGGCGCGGCCCGGGCGGGATCATGGCGGACGGCGTGGATCACATCGACATCTACGCCGATGTGGGCGAGGAGTTCAACCAGGTACGCGCGGGCGCGGCGGGCGCTGCCCCTCCTTTCCCCCCTCCCCTCCTTCCCTCACCGCCTGCAGGGCCGGGCCGCGCCGCCATTGTTCGGCCCGCGCCGCCGCCGCGCTTTCCCGCCGCGCGCGGAGAGGCCGCGCTTCGCGTCCGGCTGCCGGGGCGCGGCGGGGCGGGGGCACCGCGCCGCCCGCGGGGAGAGGCGGAGCGGGCGCATTCGCGGCCTCCGTCCCTCTCTTCTCCGGGGCCCGCGCGGCCGTGGCTCCAAATCCTTTCTCCCGCCGCGGGAGAAGGCTGTAGAGGGTGGGATGTGCTACGGGAAATTGCCGCAAATGAACTCTGTAAGACCGTTCTGGAGTTTTAGAAAGCAGCATCCTTTATTTCAGCTCTGGGCGCGTGAGGGAGTGATTTCCATCAATCCTGCGTAACGAGGCAAGAGCTGGGTGCTCATTATTTCGCACCTAGGTGCTTGTGTATAAAGTTTCCCAGAAATCTTATGCATATTCTGTTACTTTCTAAGGACTAATTTTTAATGTTATTATGAACTTCACAACAGCCAAATTTCTTGCTAATTGGAGCCTTGGAGCCAGCTCTGTCTGACTTTGTATTTGAGGCAGGGAAAAGCTGCAAACAGAGGTGATGATAGAAGACAACATCTGTTCAGTACAAGCCGTACTTAACACATAGCCGCTATCATTTCTCAAAGGATAGTGTCTGGAAAACCGCTATTTGTTAAAAAACATGGTGTAAAGAAAACATGCTATCAGAGGGACATGCCGTCTAACTTTCAAAAAAAATACAGTTACTTAGATTAAACTTAGCTCTACTTTTTGTAATAGTAACGACTTTTCGTATCAGACGTGGAGCGGCGGTTCCTTCTTGGCGGCGGCGGAGGAGCTGCTCCCATTGTTCGCAGATGGAGAAGAAAAAGCCGCCGAGCTGTAACGGTTCCTCGGCTGGCTCTTTGTAAGGCAGAAGTAGGGCGTCTTCGTTCAGGCAGCGCTGGGGAAACCACCTTCCCTTTTTTTGTTTTTATTCGTTAAAAAAAACCCGTCACGCAGCTCTTGTTTAGAGGAGGAGCTTCTGTTTTGGTGAGGAAGTAGGAATGAAATAAACACAAATTCCTTGGATTACCTGTACAACTTTCCTGTTGGGGTTATTCAGCCTGAAGAAGAGAATGCTTTGGAGAGACCTTGTGGCTTCCTTCCAGTGCCTAAAGGGGGTTATGAGAAACCTGGAGAGGAGCTTCTTGCAAGGGCAAGTAGTGATAGGACAATGGGGAGGGTTGACTTTAAATTGGAAGGGGAAAAATTTAGGTTAGACATTAGGAAGCAATTCCTCACGGTGAGGGTGGTGAGACGCTGCCACAGGTTGCACAGGGAAGTTGTGGATGTCCCCTCTCTGGAAGTGTTCAAGGCCAGATTGGATGGGACTTTGAGCAGCCTGGTCTAGTGGGAGGTGTCCCTGCCGTGGCAGGGAGTTTGGAACTGGATGATTTTTAAGGTCCCTTCCAATCCAAATCATTCTGCGATTCTATAATCTTTCCTAAAAAGCTGCATGCCTGCTTACCTGCCGAAATCTGATGTTTGTGTCAGTTATGTACCATCTGTCTTGTTTGTGACCCCTGCACTTCTCTGGGTTGTGTTGCCCCGGATCGCATTGTTCTTGCCCTAGAACATAACTGAGAACAACTGCACTTTTAACACATTTACTGAGCTTACTGAGTGATGCTAAATTGTATGTCTGCCTGCCCTGCAGGTAACCAGGAAATAGGAAATAGATTATGGAAGTAACAGTTAATTTGGATAGTGACTTGTAACAATCTTGGAAACTTAATTCTTTAGATCATTATTGATAAAGTAATTTGTAAGATTAATAATCTTGTAGAGGTATGCTATAAAAGAATGCTGTACTAGAAAGCAGATGATAGAACTGATTTACTCTTAGTTTGTCTACATGTGAAGGTTTCTGTCTTACGATTGAAGCTCATGTTATATGAATTTAAATGGGAGTGAACCCTAGCACTAACACCTTTAGCATAAGAATACATCTCTTCAGATTCTTTAGTAACTTGGTTTTGTTTTAATCAGTTCCAGGTGAAATACTGATAAAAAACAGTTTTTCAGAAAAACCTAATTTGAATCCAGCAGTGTTTGTGTAAATTCATATGTGTAGAAGCCCTCAGAATTTTGTACTGTGAGTGTGGTGCAGACAGATACTGCCACAACAAAAAGTGATGGGGATGCCTTTTTTCACTCGCATAGTCCTCATCTGCTCAGTTTGTGGTTAATGTTGATATTCCCTGTAGTCATGGTGCAAGGAGGGATGATGGCACAGGTGAGTATCTTGTCATAATTTGGTTTAGTTTATTCTAGCAGACAGGAGACTCTTTTGCTCTTTTCACTGTATTCACTCCAGTTGCTCTCCTGCTGGGGCTTTGTTTCTTCAGTCTACTTCCTCCATGTGTGAATCTTGCAAAAAAAGAAAACAGGGCAAAAAAGAGAGAAGAGGCCTCTTTTCCCTCAAGTTGGCTTTGGGTTTTCTTTGGTTTGATTGCTGTTTTTAGTGTGTTTTTTTCTCCCCCAATATTTTCCTGTTTGTTCTTTCCCACGTTTCAGTTTTGTCTCTTTAATTTTGTCTCAGCACCTGCTCAGTTGAACAATATTACTTAAAAGTAGAAAATTTTACTGGGAGAGATTAACGTCTCTACACTTTCCTATTTCCTTTTGTCAGGTACAAAACAAAGCTAGTTGTTACTGTCTGCAGTAACAACTGATATTTGTGATGGGTTCTCTAGAAGCTTCTATTTATGAATTACTGAATGGCTGAAGGTGAAAGGTGAGAAAATGCTGTAGGGAGAAAGTGATTTACATTATTAGTTTATTCGTAATAGTGGGAGTTGCTTTATGTGTAAAGCAAGAAGCTGTTGGTTTGGGGTTGAGCTGTGCCATGTTAATGTGACTTACCAATATTTGTTTGAGTTGGATGTCAGGAACCCTTTCCACTTTTGTTTGCACCTATGGGTAATTTTGGACTTGTGGCTGAATGTGCTTCCCTTCTTTGCTTTGTCTCATTCTTGGGCCTCAATGTACTTGCCTTGAGGTTCTTCCAGAATTTTTTTTTTGTGTCTTTTTTCGGGAGAAACGGAGGCAAGGATGTTCTGCTTAAGTAGTGCTAAAACCCACAGGTTATAAGGGTGAAACAGAGGCCACAGAGCCATGGGTTTACAAGCTGGTTAAGATGGACAACAACTGAGAACTGTCTTGGATTGTGTTTAGTGTTGGTTGCAGTGAGCTGACTTGACATGGAGTTGGATCTTTTCAGTGAAAATGCATCTTGCCCATTCCATCTGGAGCTCATCAAAACTGTGTCTGTGTTGCCTCTTATTATTGTTCATCATAGTTGTATTCTTCTCTGTCCCTGGGCTTACAGCTTGACTCAATTTGGCTCCTGCCAGTTGTATTTATTTTTTTTAAATTGTGATTTCATTTTTTCTTTTTCCTTTTTTTTGAGAACTTGGTTGAGTCATTTTCCGTTTTGTTGTTCTAAGCTGATTCCCCATCCAGTGGTCTTTCGCATTTATTTGAAGTCTCATTTTGAGATGAGAGTCTCAGAAATTTAATACATCCTACATACATTTCTTGCGACCTGTAAAAAATAAGTATTGCATGGCATATTTTACTTGAATCATCTCCCTGCACATTATGTATCTTGTTCTTCATGAAAGGGATCTGTTGTGCACGAGGACTGCGTTAGCTGCATACAGATGGCCGAGACTGGCAGTCTCTTGATGGCAGAAGACCACAGGAACAGTAGAGTTGCTTTAGCAAATATTGGGTTGGGTATAGAGTATCAGTGCAGGATACTGACATAATGAAGAGCCTGTGCGTGAGGCCAGTTTGGGTCTGGCTCAAGGTTGCCTGCAACTTTGGCCAGCAAACTGGCTTACATTTCTTCAGTTATGAAGATGGGACCATGCATTGTCAAGTTCTCTGATGCTCTGATCAGCTTTATACTTCCCAAGTTTTTTTTATATTTGCCTTGTTTATGTACACGCATGTGTATAATTAAACAGTAGAAAACTACTTTTATTCTACGTTTTTGTTTACTGTCATCTTACACAGTAAAATACATTTTCTAACATATAAATAAAGGGGCTTTTAAATTTGTATCCTCTGCCTAGTCAGGAGAATCTCTTACTTTCATGCTGTGGGAAAAGCGCTTGCTTTGTTTTTACTCTAATGAAAATACTTGCATAGTTGTGGGTACAGCTAAACGTGCCTGTAGTGTTCTAGTTTGATATTTAAATGCTAACAAATTAGAAATGAGTTTTGACTTTGTATTTCCTAACTGGATAATAAAAATGATTTAGATGGAGTAAGCAGCTAAGAGGCTAATTATCTGCAAACCTCTGTGGCTACAGATTCTTAGGAATGTATTACTGTCTTGTCTATAACACAGAGAGGAAAATATTCTTTGTGTAATAAATAGTGAAAGCTAGCATTAAATGACCACATAAAACAGGTTATTAAAAACAGCATTTGTATCAGGAAGACAATTGCCTCATTATGGGAGGGGATGGACACATTGTGATGTAATGAATTTCTACTGCTCATAAAAAAGGTAAGCTGACAGACCTGCATTTATTATAAAAAGTATGTGCAATAACTTATTGCATATGTATTTCATCAGTTCTTTTGATCTACTGAAAGGGGCCTGGGGAAGAGATAACCTTTGTATGTTTCCAAATATCAAACTACAAAGAAAATCTGAGACCATCTCATCTGGTGCCTCCTACCTTCTTTCTAATGCAGACAGCAATGCTTAATGTTTAATTTATACTTCTGACTACTTGTGAATTTTTAGTTGCTCTGTTTGACAAGGGATCAGAGTGCTTAAATTTTAGCAGAGTGCCAGTTAACAGAGCTGAGACCATTTGGGCCTGTAGTCTAAATGTGAATCTTATGGTCTAACAAACTTGTCCACTGTGGTAGAAGTTTCTGCTACAGGCAGAGGGCTGTTTTAGAGACATCAGAGGCCATCTTAGATGTTCCAGTTTGTGTGTTCAGACAGCTAATCGAGACCAGAAAGTTTTTTGCTTGTCTCTGACTTGTTATTCTTTAGGACCTACAACCTTCTTCTAAAGTGAGTGTATTTTGAGGTCTTGCCTACATACACTGTAACTTGAAATAAAAAGCGACAGGGGAGAAGCTAAATATTTTTTCTGAATTGAGTTTTTTTCCAGAAACAAGAGCAAATTTCTTTTCATGAAATTTTTACATCACCAATTTAATGTGATTTTGGAGGTGTAATTTAGTGTTTCACTCTTAAATTGAACAGAGCTGAGCAGGAAAAAAACAATTCTCAGACGTATGTACAGTTTAAAAAGTGCCATTTCCAAACCAGCATTTATAAATGGAGTGACCACTTCTCCTCTGTAACTCAGAGGAGTTTGGCTGCTAAGTTCCAAAAAGAAATAACACTTAATTTGTCGCTCCTGGGCACCTGGGCGTAACAGTGATGTTCCATGTGTTTATGACTTTCATATTTGAACACTGCCAACAGTAATTAAAATATAAAATATTGAGGAAGGGCTAAGTAGCTGGAAGTTTTAACAGCTAGTCCTGCATGAATTTTTGAGAGCATATCTTTTCAGTACCCTTTTTATTCACCCAGTCCCACTTAATAGCACAGAATTTGGAATTTCAGTATTGATTTTTCCAGAGCAAATGATTTAGTATTTTGTACTGTGGTCTAGTTAACACATGGGCTTTGGAAATGTATTGCTCTAAGTTAGTTGTAGAGGGGCCCACAATAACAATGCTGACTTTGTTTCTTAGTGCGTTTATCTGTAAGATTGTGATTGACTGTAACTAAGCAGAAATAATTTCTCTTTGTGCTTGATGGTTGTCTTTTTAACTGAAGGAGGTCAGAAGAGCTCAAAACCAGTTCCCGGTGTGGGCAGAGCACTTGTTGAAATAGTGAAGACGAGAAGTAATGCTTCCTGTATTCTTTTTCTTACTCCTCTGCGTCTAGGAAAGAGGGGTGTGTTTAGGCAAGTTTCTGTGCTGCAAGTATGAAGAAGGAAGGGTTGTTGGATCTTGTGTAACCGCCATCAAGACGCCTCTTTTCCATTTACACTTGTGGTTGCTGACTCAGATCATTCTTGATCATCTAACCGCACACCTTGTTGACAGACTGCTAACTGAACTCCGTGCTGGCTGCAAAACCAGCACAATGTAAGAAGAGATCATGGTGAACAACATCAGGTCTTCTGGTCTGTTTTTGTTGATTTAAATTAAAACACTGATGTTGTCAGGCACTTCTGACCCCCAAAAGTTACATGCAGGCTGCAGTGCTCTTATAATTCACTTCCTCCTTTGGTGATGACCTGGAAGCCTATGTGATAGAAACTTGGTCTGTTTCAGAGGAGTTTCTTGCCAGTAGGGAAGTGCAGCAGAGTTTGGACTGCTGCCTGCTCTGGCATTTTGGCAATGCTGACCTCAGTGTTCTCAGAGAGGTTGTTGTGTGTCTGTAAGAGTGGTGGCTGCCTGCTTGGATCTGTCTACCAAGACTAAATTCTGCTTCCCTGAAGTCATCATCAGTACACATAGATGATTAGAATTACCACATGTTTAGCAGAGGATTTCCTTAATTGCCTTGTGACAACTTTATTAGTCTTGCTGAAAGATGTCACGTTTAGGCCTGTCACAGGCAATTCTTTGAACCTACTTTCACTGGCTATGGTGATAGGAGGAATCAGACTGAGACAGGGAACTGGACAGAGTAGGTGAAAATATGAAACCCTTAATTTAATGATAATAAACTTAGCTTGAGAGGTACATTTTCTGTTGAAGTTTAGGGTGTAGTGGGGCAGCACAGTTTACTGAGGATCAAATCGACTTGATTGACAATGCCAAAATTTACCTTATTTTTTTTTTGTTTGATTTTTTTGGGGGGGAGTTGAGTGTTTTGTTTGTCTTAGAGAGAGCATCACTGCTTTTTTTTTTTTGAGTAGCAGTTGATAATATTTTTCATATTTTCAAGACAGTTGATCATCTGATGATGACTGTGGATCTGTTGGGTTTTCATCCAAGATTGCTAGCTTTGCAACCTGTCTTCTGTGGAATCCAGTTTGATTCTCTCTAGTGGCCCTATCTGGTACCTTGAACTGTTTTATCTAGAATGCTCCTATAGGTTTCTACATACAAATTAACAAGGTGGTGGATGCTGAAATGTCTCTGGTGTCAAAACGTGGTACGACAGTTTCTGTTCTGGTCAGGGTGGAAGAGGCCAGGAACCCTCTGCAGGCTTTTGAAGTCCAACTTTTGCATGTGGCAAAGTGATCTGTGAAAGTCAGTATAAAAGCTGAAGGTTAACACTAAACACACTAGGTTCTCCTAAGCTTTGTCAGGTCACTGTTGTTCGCTGAGAAGTTACTGCCTTCCTGTCAGTAGACATTTGGATGGTACCTCTCTCACGCAGATTGGGCTATTGGATCATAAGTGATTGCTAGGATAGTAAAAAAGGATAGCAGAATCCCCTAGTGGAGTTGATCAGCATTAAATATGATGACGATATACAAGATGAAAAATGACAGTTATCAATTGTTTTTAAACTAGTTCCTTAATGCAAATATACAATGCCCAGCTTCATATTCGGATTTAAGAGGTGCCACTGATTAAATTTACACTGTGTTTAAAAAAAAAAAGTTTTTGTGAAGGAGATTATTATAATTTACAGTCAACAGATTTTACCCTTCCAATTGTCTAGGCATCTTCGGTAATGACAATATGACTGTCTTGTAAGGAGTAATAGGGCTTGGTAGCAGCATATGAGCAGATTGAGGCAGCTGATGCTCAGGCTCCTCTGTCTACCTAATATGCTGTTTGCATAGTCTACTTCGGACTCTATGTAATCTGGCCTTTTTGACTAAATATCCCTACCACAGTTACTAGTCAAAAGCATCTGAAGGACCACTGATTGATCTTGGTCTGTCTGTTCCCGTTTAGCAGGTAGGATGCAGTTTCTGAGCACATGAAGCAGAGCTTCTAGGAACAAACTCATTTCCGTTCGCTCTGGAAGGAATCTAGTTCACTTGGCCAGAACTGCGCTGTAACCTGTATGAACCCAAGGGAAAAAGGAGTGATTCACTCCAAAACCCCATTATGCTTTCCTGAAGCAAAATGTTCCAGAGACGGCCAAGATGCTGTAGAATAGTCCTTTCTGTAGCCCATGCATAAATAAATATTTAATAAATGCAAACCCTTGTGTTTGTTAAATTTAATGAAATGGAACAGAATTCTGTCCCTGTCTCGCATCTCTGTGAATGAGGAGATAAAGATCAAGTTAGAAATGCAGTAGAAATAAATCTGAAAGGGATTTGCTTGAAAGTGGATGCTGACCTCTCATTTTGCACATTGCTTTAACTTGCTAATGTTTAAAATTCCGAGAGTAGTGCTTGTGGGGTTTTGGATTTCTGTTTATGTTACAAGGACAAAAGTATTGCAATGCAAAACAGTGGTCAGAAATATATTTTGTTGATTTTTTTTTTTTCCTCCTCCCCCATCAGTGTAGACTATAACAGAAGTCATCAGAATTTTAGATACTTTAATGCATGTGAAATTGGGGCTTAGCTTTTCAGCAAGGATGTTGTGTAGGTGTTGTGTGAGACTTATCCCGTCTGTGGAACGTGATAGTTAACCACAGTTTCAAGTAAATTTTAAGAGTGTTTAATGTTAAGTATAATCAAGGTGTCCTTTGTATTTTAGGAAGCTGAGTATGGTGGACATGATCAGATTGATTTATATGATGACGTAATTTCTCCATCTGCAAATAATGGAGATGCCCCAGAAGACCGTGATTACATGGATTCTCTACCACCATCTGTTGGGGATGATGTAGGTAAAGGAGCTGCACCAAATGTTGTCTACACATATACTGGAAAGAGGATTGCCTTGTACATTGGAAATCTGACTTGGGTAAGTATTTTTAAGCGTAGCCAGGAATTTTAAAATTCTGAACGTAGTTATTTGTAAGTATTTTTTGCTTAAGAATAGTTTGATACAAAGTAGTAAGAAATGTTACAGCCAAGCAGGTAGTTGTTTGTTTTTCTTTTACTTGAAATTTAGTGAGCTTGTGTGGAGCTGTACTGATGTCTAAAAAACCAAGAAAAATCTTCAATAAATATAAACTTTAAAGTTTCTTCTAATGTTTTATGTCTTACGAAGGAATATTTGTGCTGCTATCTTAAGGTTTTCAGAGAACTGCATGAAAGAGGAGAACAAGCTTAAACTATGAAACATTTTATGTGTGCAGATTCTTTAGGGCAACTGAATGAACCTATTTTTCATTAAACTCTTCCTGAAGTTTTTAGTTTAAAAAGGAGCTGGAACGTTCTCTGGGATTTTCTTGAAATTGCTTTTCATGTTTTCCCAGGGCGTTTTTCCCTTTTTGCAGGGCAGTGACTCTTGGAACAAAACTATTTTTAGGTATTTGCCTTGAGGCTTATTTCTCCGGTCTTAGGAGTGATGGGTTTGAGGTAACTCTCTGAGCTGCAGTTGCCCTTAAGACAATTACTTTTGTTACTATTAAAGCATTTTAAAATCAATTGCAGATAAGCAAACAAAGTACAAGATCTGATGTTTACCTGCAATCCAGTTCTTTCAAGCCCACACATGGAAGATTCTCATTCAAGTTTTTTCCCTTCTGTTTATTTTTTTAGTAGTCCTGAACTTAAAGAATTCTGATTTATTTATGGGTGTTTAGGTATTTTTTTTATTAATTGTTACAGTATCCTGATTTCAGGGCCTAATAGGTAAGAAAAGCTTCTATTGACTTCACAGTTGTGCTACTCTATAATTTATGAATGGAATAAGTAAAATGCACGTGAATTAGCTGAACTCATCCAAGTCAAATGTCACAATCCTAAAGCAGATAGGCAGATGTTCATCAATTTATACCTGTCACTATATGACTTCACAATGAAGTTATCCACAAAAAGTGCATTTATCTACTTTAGTGTTGCTATCGTGTTTGGTTTTTTTGTCTTTACTCTTGGCAAGATTATTTATTGAATTTTTAAAAGAACCCTTTGTTGGAGGGAGATCAGATAAGTAGTTCAGAATCTTGGAAGCACGCTTTGCACTTCCATATCAAATTTAAAGAAGTGGTGGAATTACAGGAGTAGGAAGAAAACCATAAGTATTAGAGTGTTTGTGTATCTTTGGATATGAGTGAAATTGTGAAATGTTATATAGTAATTAACAGGAAGTTACAGCAAGTACGTTTAGTGAAGCGGACACAGTTGTTTCTAACCATAGTTTCTGTACTGTTTTCCCTTCTTTTGTCTGTAAAACCAGCTATTTTTGTGCAAATAATATGCAATTCACAAAACTCTCACTAGTCAAAACTCATAAAAAAACACCTGGTTAATATGGTGTCTAAAGTTGACTTTTGTGTGGAAATAATTAAAGCAGTGGGAGAAAAAAATGAGAAAAAGTAAGTTAGTGAAATAGTCCAGTTAAATAAAGGTTTGTACTCTCAGAAGACAAAAGTTACTCAAATTCAAGTTTTTTTGACATACTGTAGCTAGCATACTATATGGAGGTGGTGATGCAATGTAGCACATGGGGAAGTGTGTATGTTTTTAAAAGTAATTTTCTGAGAATTGTAAAATACAAATTGCTGCTCTCCAAAAATCAGAAAAACTTGACAGCTGTAATAGAGTATTGGTGTTGACCAATTTCATGCAAAAGAAAACCGACTTAAAACTTAATTGCCCTTTTACTGGTTTTTTAGATCAGCTCTCACAATTCAGTGTTAAAAATGTTTTCTAGTGGACAACAGATGAAGACTTAACTGAAGCAGTTCATTCTCTGGGGGTAAATGATATTTTGGAGATAAAATTTTTTGAAAATCGTGCTAATGGACAGTCAAAAGGGTAAGAACTTGTCATTTGCTTTTTCTGTAAATTGTCTGAAGTTGTCTGGGAGAGGTAGACACGAGGAAGGAGTTCTCAGTTTTTGTAACTGTCAGAATGTGAACTGATAATCTTTTATTGTTATCCAGCAATCACTAAGTATATAATTTCATATTAATGACTTAAATTTCAGGCAAAATTTTTACGACAGTATTATGTGTCTCGTTCTGTGAGTCAAGTCTGGTTGACCATCTTCATTAAGACTATTAGATTTCAGTTAGTGTGGTGGTGATACTTGTTGTTCCTAGTACTGTAAATACTGTTTCCCCTACCTCCACTATTAAATCTTCCTTTATATCTTTATTTTCCATTAACTGTGGAAAGTGAGCACTTGAACCCATTCTTCACTGGCAGCCTAATCTTCCTTGCATGAAAGCACCTTCCTCTTTTCTTAGTAATAATTCAGAACACGGTGAATGCTTACTAGTGACTTGGTCATATTAATTCATATATAGTGTATTGATATTCTACTAAAAAGCTGGTTTGAGAACTGGACTAAGACCTATGAGACATTTCTGCATCTAGTTTTCAAGTATAATTTTGCTTACTGTGTGTAACCTTTTTTGTGAGGCATCAGGATATCCAGGAAATGGAAATGTGGTGCAGTTTTTTTTTTTCTTTCAGGTTTGCTCTTGTGGGTGTGGGATCGGAAGCATCCTCCAAAAAGTTGATGGATTTGTTGCCTAAAAGAGAATTGCATGGGCAAAATCCTGTTGTAACTCCATGTAATAAACAGTTTCTGAGTCAGTTCGAAATGCAGTCGAGGAAAAGTAAGCCTTTCTTATATGCTGTCTTGGAAAACAGAAGTTTATATCAAAAGTAGCATGACATGTTTTCTCTCGGCATCTGATAATTGCTACATGGTTTAAAATAGCTATAAAATACTCAAAGTCCAGGTGAATGAAATTGCATCTTTAAATAAAGATGATCCTCTTAAATAAAAATCAAAAAATCACTTCATACGCTGAAGAGCATCAATTTTGGCAAGACATGGCACTCACTGAGTTGCAGCTTTATGGAACTCTTGTCTTACAGTTGGAGAAGCTTTCTCAATTTCTTGTGCATGTAATTTCTTAGAAAAAGCCCAATAACATTTAGAAATTTTACATTTGTAGACAAACTGGACTAAATTCTGTCTGGGTAGACTGTGCTTATGACAGAATGGGGAAAAGAGATTGTGTTGTGCTTGCCCTCCAGCACCTTGTCTCATGGTTCCCAGACCTGATAGTTTGTGGCCTTGGGTTGCATTAAAGGAAGCCTGAGAGTCTCCCCGGATGCTATTCCATTAGTATGGAACATACTGGAACACAGCTGGGCGTTAGCAATGCAGTTTTTCCTCCCCAAATGCTTTGGATTTGGGTACCAAGGAACAAGTTAGTGCTGATAAAATCATGCTTTAGCAGTGTGTAAAGCTTTAGGTCGTGCTGAATAGCACGTTATGCAATTACACTTCTCCTTTTCCATTGCAGCTACGCAGTCTGGCCAGATGTCTGGGGAAGGTAAAGCTGGTCCCCCAGGAGGAAGCTCAAGAGCAGCATTTCCACCTAGTAATAGAGGGCGAGGCCGTTTTCCAGGTGCCATTCCAGGTGGAGACAGATTCCCTGGACCAGCAGGGCCAGGAGGACCACCACCACCTTTCCCAGGTAAAATAGTTAATAGTGGAGTTTCAGTTTGTCTTTTCTTGTATTAATGCAGCAGGCAATTCAGTGTTTACAAGTAAATTGTGGGAGTCAACCCTTTTTCTTTGTTGATATTCAGAAGGAATTGTACTTTGTTAATTTGATAGCATTATAATAACATTTTTAGAGACATTCTTTATAATGTTTCAATGTACGTATTTTAAAGTATGAAAAAGTTAAGATGGATCATGTTAGCAAACCGACTTGTCTTCAGTGCAAGGCAGTTCATATTTTCTCATTTGCTACGTTAGGTGAGAATGCCTATATTGCTGAGTGTGAAGTTAACTTTCTTCCTTACTGCGTTACAAGTCTGCACATCATCAGAAATTCAGGTTTGATTCATGCCCACTGAGAGCTTAGTTAGCTGGCACTTAAAATACTGCAAATTTAAAGAGGAGGTGTTCATGTTTAGTCAGGTATCTGATATGGGAGAAATCAGGCTTGTGTTGCCTAGAAGTTGTCATTTAATCTTAAGAATTTTTAATGTCATTCAGTAGTAGATTGTCTACTAACATTTAAAGGGACATGGTCAAATTGAAAAACCATTAATGAGGATCTGGAAGTCGGTTTGGATACTGCATTTATCTAAACCTTCTCCACTATAGCCTTTCCAGTATTTTTATGTCTATTGTATCTTATGCCTGACATGGAAGACTAACTGCAGGTGTAAGTAGAATGCGGTGTTTTCTAGTTTTGTAAGCTTTGGGGGATTTTGGTAACAATAGCAGGTGATTAAGTGATTGGAGTGCGAGTTGTCAGTTTTCAAGTTAATGTTGTTGTCTTTATATGTTGATAATCAAGAAACTGTTAAAAATTTTCTGATCTTCGGGACCCAAAGTGGCACCATGCTCGTGTAAGTTGCAAATTGTTCAGTGAGGGTTGTTTTAATTTTTTTTTAAGAAGGACAAGGGACAAGAATTTTAATTATTTCACTAAGTCTTTTATTTCTTTATTTGTATTTATTAACTCTTATTTTATTTTTTTATTTATTTGTTTTATTTTAGCTGGACAAACTCCCCCACGTCCACCTTTAGGTCCTCCTGGCCCACCAGGCCCTCCAGGCCCTCCACCTCCTGGTCAGGTCCTCCCACCTCCATTAGCTGGACCTCCCAATCGTGGTGATCGTCCACCACCACCAGTTCTGTTTCCAGGACAGCCTTTTGGTCAGCCTCCACTTGGGCCGCTTCCTCCAGGCCCTCCACCACCAGTTCCAGGCTATGGGCCACCACCAGGTCCACCACCACCTCAGCAGGGTCCACCCCCACCTCCGGGTCCATTCCCCCCTCGTCCTCCTGGCCCTCTTGGGCCACCCCTGACTCTTGCTCCTCCTCCACATCTCCCTGGGCCACCTCCAGGTGCTCCACCACCTGCACCACATGTGAATCCAGCTTTCTTCCCCCCACCTGCCAACAGTGGCATACCTACTTCAGACAGCCGTGGCCCACCTCCGACAGATCCCTATGGCCGACCTCCACCGTATGACAGAGGTGACTATGGGCCACCTGGAAGGTGAGTGCTTTTGGTGTAGTGGGCTTGGTAGGAGATTTTACTCCTCTTGTCGGAGTAGGAGGAAATGTTTTATTTTTCCCCTTTAATGCAAGTGTTAGAAATAATGAAAAATAAGATTGGAAGGGATCCCAACAGTCTTCCAGTGTGCCCCTTTTCGTTTGTCTCAGTGGAGTATCTCCGAGAAACTTGGTTGTAGCAGTAGGAAAATCCTGAAATGGAGCACCAGTAATCTTAAACTTTCCCTTTTCAGCTCTGAACTGATTGTCTTCACTGTTTGTATTTGACAGTGTCATTTCCATGTGTTCTACATGTAAACTTACATATACCTTCTTATGCAGCAGCTAATGGTTGTGCTTCTGTATTGACTTGGAATTCTAACTTGTGCCTTTTTCATCATGCTTTATATGCTGTCATTTTAGGAGGCTATGGGGTTCTTGTTTTTGAATACGTCCCCATGTTGAGTACAGTGCCATATCAGCCTCGTGCTGTTTTCATCTTTCAGCAGCTCTGCTTGTCTCTTTTTGCTTCAGGATTCAATTCAAAGTTAGTTGTTGTCTCAAAAGCCAGGTGTGAGTTTACTGCAAGGCTTTTATCTTCCTTTTGTGTCAAGATGCTTCTGGTCCTTTGATGCGGTCTGTACTGTGTTTGTAGCAGTGGCTTTTCCTATAGTTAATCCTGTCTGGGGGCAGAGTTCTCCAGTCTCTGACTTACCAAGTGAAAAACATCTTGTTTGAAACATCTTTTTCATCTCTGCTTTCAAGCATTTCTGTTTTGCTGATGTTTCTTGATTTTCGCCATATTTGTATTTGTCACAGAAAATTTTGGGATAAATTTTAAGAAAGACACTTTTTACGTAGTTAACATTTGGATTTTTCAGTTGTGATTTTACTGCTACCGTGAGAAGCACTTGCTTAAAATGTTTTCTGCAAAGACACTTAGATTCTTCTTTTATTACAAAGTTTAAAAACCACTGCACATCTGTACATACCATGTTCATACAGTAACTATAGAAATTTAAGCATTTGGCTTAATTGCCTGAAGTATAATAAACCAGTTAAGTTGTTGATTGTTTATTGATGGACAGAATTGAGGTTGTCTGCAGTTTGTAGGATGTCTGGGGAGGGACGGAGTGGGAATAGGACAGTATAACTTACTGTCCAGTATTTTCATTAATAATGTTAAAAATATAATCCGTAACTATTTAAATTGTCATTAATTATATATCATAGGCGTTTCACTGGAAATAACATGTCCATAAGAGAAAAATTACATATTCCATTCTATGGGAGGCACACGAAAAATAATACTCAAAACTCAGGGAGGTATGAATTTTTAGACATTTCCTCTTATGCTAAACTGGCTATAGGATCTTGTTCCACTTCTTGCAATTAAGAGGATAGCATTGCTTATTATTCTGCATTTTCTTTCTACCAGAAGAACTAACACTGTTCTAGAAATACCAAGCAGTGGGCCAGTTTTAACAGTCTCAATATTTGTCTCTTAACACATTTCTCCAAATTTATTTGTAATACAGAAACTGGATAATAGAACACTGCAAAACTTTTGGGAAAATTTTGTATAGGTTAACTTCTGCTACTTTGGAATCCCTGTATAGGTAGCTCATAATTAAAGTAAAAAAGTGTAACGAGTACAAGGATTCTTCCTCCTTACTATGACTGGTTGGGAGATCAAATTTGAGCTCCTTGAACTTGACCAGAAATAAAAAAAAAAAACCAAACATAATTAGCTGTAAAATGTTGATGTATCATTTAGAATATTGAGCGCTTTAAGGATGATAGACTATTTGCTTTCTCTAAATCATAGCATTGTGGTCTTAGTGAAGATCTGGGAAACAGGATCATATAGTTCTAATTCCAGTACTGTTATAAAAATGATCTCTAATTTTGCTCGAAGTCGCATTGCCTATGTACATGTATTTCCACATCCATTCAATTGGGATAATATGTACTTACATACCTTTCAAGTATTTTATGGAAATAATAAATATTTGTAAAGCACAATGCTGAAGTGCTGCTGAATCTTCAAAATAGATGGGATGAACAAGAATAAGTCTATACAGTAATGTCTTAATTGTTTTTTCTTGTTTTTTCTTTTCCTTTTTTTAGCTTTTAGGATTTTATACTGTAACATGGTCCTAAACAAAACCCAGATCCTGCTTTCTTTTCTGTTTGTCACTTTGCTTGAAGTTGCAAACTTGTATTGTTAAAACTGCAATAATGTCGTCTTAAGTTGTTCTTAACCTTTTAAATAGTAGTTTTATTGCTTGCAGAGAAATGGATGCTGCAAGGACACCTCTAAGTGAAGCAGAATTTGAAGAAATCATGAATAGAAATAGGGCCATCTCAAGCAGTGCCATTTCAAGAGCTGTATCAGATGCCAGTGCTGGTTAGTAAAACTTGATTAATTTGCTATTCTACCCAACTGAAAAGAGTTCATAATTTTCGTATTAGAAGACTTGCGGCCCTGAAGCCACATTTTCCTAATAGGAGGCTAAATTTAGGTACAACCTATGACTGATTTTGTACTGTGCTCCAATTAGTTTCTGAGAATGCTTTCTGTGTTCTTGTCTAGACGGTATTGTAATATTTGGTTCTATAGTAAATGATCTGGATGGCTGCTAGAGAGAAGATACTTGAAATGATAATACTATTACAAGTAAAAGTCTCTTTATTTGCATAATTTTCTGATTACGATATTATATCATTTTCAGGGGACTATGGAAGTGCTATAGAAACCCTGGTCACGGCAATTTCCTTAATTAAACAGTCCAAAGTATCTGCAGATGATCGCTGTAAAGTACTTATTAGCTCTCTTCAGGACTGCCTTCATGGAATTGAGTCCAAGTCTTACGGTTCTGGATCCAGGTAAAACTTTCCTCTTCCATTTGCCCTTGCTTATAAAAGGGAATCACAGAATGCCAGATTAGATTAAATAAGATGGCCCAGAATCCTGTCAAGTAGAGCGTTAAAAGTGTCCAGTATAGAGGAATCGACCACTTCCCTGGGGGTGTTCCAGTGTTTAACTGTGCAATTGGATTCCAGAAGAAAGTTTTTCACCATGAGAAATCTCCCCAGGGGGAAGTTATACCTATTCCCCTTTGTCTTTTCAACATGAATCCTTGTAAAAAGGGAGCCTCCATCCTCTTGGTAGCTGTCCTTTATGTACTGGTACATGGTAATAAGGTCTCCCCTAATCCCTCTCTTCTCAATGCTAAATAAACCCAGTTCTCTCAGCCTTACTTCATATGGGAGGTGAACAGAGAAGGAACTAATTCATGTAAGAAGCTGAGTGATTTGCTGAGTTGCACAAGAAATGTGTGGAAGAACCAAATAGGGATTTCCCAAACTTAACTGCCTTTAAATTAACCCCCTTTTCAAAATTGTTCTGGCTAGCCTAAATTTAACTCTTAGTTTTATTAAGTATCCTTTCCTACATGCTACTCTTGTAATGTGTAAACATCAAAATAGAATTATCCTTTACCAACTAAAATGTCCAGTGCATAATTTTTATTTAAATTAGCTATTGAAAATTTAAGATTGAGGATATTTACCTATTTTAATTTTGCTTAAAAGTAATTTTCCCCACAATTCCTAAGCGTATTTCTTCTGTGACTTGGGGGAAAAGTCAGGCAGACTGATTTTTTGGCTGTTGTTCTTTGTCATACAATCTAAAAACTGGGAGTCAGTAAACTTGAAATGTATGGACTCTTCTACCTAGTAGAAATAAAAGATCAGTATTTCTTTAAAAACTTCGGTAACACCCCGGTCATAGAACAAACAATGAGTCTCCAGTTCACTTGGGTTTTGTCGTAGTAATGTAGTTGTCCTTGAATATTAAAAATACAAAGACAGCTGTTTTTGGCACATAACTTTCAGTATGCAGGTTAGCAACCATGTTGTAGTGATTGAGGTATGATGCGTTCCCCCAACTGCTTTCAGCCGTCTTGTCCTCCATTTTGAGCATGTGCTTTCTGACTTTTCCTTGATGGATTAAAAAGTGGATGCACCTTACTACCTGTAACTGAGTTCTTAGCCACCACCTATTCTACCAGCTACCTTTCGTGTTATATACAAAAACACGCAAGCGTCACGGAGAACAGATATTTCTCTCTCCTCTTGTTTCGAGCAAACTCGTACTCAAAATACAAAATTGGGATGCGGATGGCTTGTATTTTGAAGAAAAATTTAATGAAGTAATTTCTTTTAGAAGACGTGAGCGATCCAGAGAGAGGGACCACAGTAGGTCACGAGAAAAAAGTAGGCGCCACAAATCACGTAGTAGAGATCGTCACGATGACTATTACCGGGAAAGGAGCCGTGAAAGAGAGAGACATCGTGATCGCGACAGAGATCGTGACAGGGAACGAGACAGAGAGAGAGAATATCGTCATCGTTAAAGAAGGTGAGCATTTGTTTCGTGTTCTTGAATTTTACTTACTTACTAGAAGTAACTACACTAGGTTTGAGGTTATTTACACCATTCTGCATTTATTAAATGGCCCTGTACTGTGCACTGAATCACTTTCTTCTTGCAGCACAGGACACGAATGTAGGTAAGTAAAGACAGGTAACTGGTATTGGGAAAAGTGGTATTGGTGTGATTATCTTTTGTGGTTTGCATGTTGCCTTTTTTAATTTTAGGTTGTGTTAAACAAATTCTAAAAAGTAGCGGTAAAGCCAGACTGGTAAGTCTGCTCTCTTTGTAATCTTAGGTGATTATATTAAATTCATGGTTGTATTTCTTATTTATATTTTAAAATAATAATTTTGTATTTTAAAAAGTTACTTGTGTAAGGACTGCAGCATTGAGCCCTTCATATGTCATGTGTGGATTATTTCAGTTTAGAGAACATGTTTACATATAGTTGTCCTTGCACAAGTATGGTGTTGTCTTGTTTTGTTTTTCTTTTTTTTTCCTCCAGTGAGTTTTAGTCAAATTCAGGAAATAAAGGCAGACTGTGCTCTTTATGAGATATGATGTC
The DNA here is from genome assembly GCA_033556795.1 of Tapera naevia. NCBI lineage: Eukaryota > Metazoa > Chordata > Aves > Cuculiformes > Neomorphidae > Tapera > Tapera naevia. Next base: position 17,597,045 of record JAUMJJ010000059.1, read on the forward strand.
TCAGTATCTTCTGCCTTCTAGCTAAATTCAGGTGTTGCCTTCAATAAGATGTATGATCAGGTTTTCCCCACTACCCTGTTTTTTCGTTCCCTCCCCCCTCTCATGCTAAAGTCGTTTTCTGAAGACTAGTAAACAAATGTATGACACAAGTATCGTTTCTTTTCTGGTTCTTCAAACTAATGTGTTCTTTTATTTCATATGTTTGCAGTCTTGCAGCATAGATCAATTGTCTAGATGGCTACAGAGTAGCATGCTAAGTAATACTTTTTTCAGTGTACTACTGAGAGCTTTGAAATACATAGAAAAGTGCATCATATTTTGAGGACTGGGAATTAAATCCACCTATGATTCCTTATATTTGACGATTGGAAAAAACTCTACCTATTGGTTTCTCTGCAATAGTCTTTTCCCTTTTTAGAAGAATTTATGACTACATCTACAGTAAACTTGGAGCTTGCAGAGTTACCTGTCTTCCATTTCTTAAATTTACCCTCAGATTTAGTTTCCAGATTTGCACGTGGTATTCATGGAAGTTCATTCACAGATATTAAGTAGAGCAAAACTTCTTAGAAAGCATATGAAATGTAGTGTGCTCTAAAGTGGAAATACAATTTTGCATTAGTTAAATGTCAGTTTTTCAGTCAGGCATCTGTGTCACTGACTCCTTTGGGAGAGAAACAAATTCTGATACTAAATGCTCAGTGTTGTCTTGGGCTTGTGTACTAACAGGGACATGCAAAGCAGTATTTGACCTAGAGAAGGGGGAGCCAAAGGCTTAAATAGGAAGGTGAAACATGGCAGTTGAAATAGAGTTGGCAGATATATCTGTTAATGCCAGTTCTTGTCATAAAGAATAGCAACTGTTGTTCTTAATTGTGCAATGTAAATATAAGAACATAAAAATTTTATGTAGTAAATGTAGTTACTACCGTTGAACTGGATTTTTACCTTTTATGATAAATGAGTATTTGATACGTGCAAAGAGTTGTTACTAATAGGAGGTAACCATTGAGCTGCGTGACGAATACATTTCCAGAGTCTTTTCCTCCTGGTGGAGGTGAGCACATTATACTAAAAATTGTTGATAACCTGGAACTTAAGATTTTTTTTTTTTTACTCTTGGCATACTTTTCTAATCTAGCTTTAATTTTTGTGTGTTTAGTTTTGTGCATGTAGAGATGGAGTTTTTGTGTCAAGTACAGATTCCTTACCCTGTCACTACAGGAGAACATAAAAAATAGCATTAGATTGCATTGTATAATTTCCAGAGCACAATTTTAAAATGAGACAGTGGTTTCGGTCTCAGTTCAAATGGGATTTATATATGCAGCTTCCTTCAACTTTGTGTGCTGGAACTTGTCTTTTCTTTCAGAGGGGTTATGTAGCTAAGTTTCCCTTGTGCAAAGAAGGAAATAGGTCAAATTCACTATTCTGTGTGTAAATTAAAGCATTTGGAGGTTTTTTTGAAGTTAATTTGTAAACATTTTGCTTGTTGCTGTCTTAATGAAGAAAGGCTTTACTGTAGTTTTGTTTTTCTTTATATATATTGCACACACAAGGACACATAAGAAATAGCTAACCTCTGGTTTGTATGTTTCATTTTCACTAAGATGTATGTTGCCATACGTTTTTTTGTTTTGTTCCTCACATTGATTAATATTCATAAAGGGATTTAAGTCTCAGTCATTTATTAAATACAAGCAGTGCTGAAAAGAGTTACTCCCCATATTACTGTGTTTTGCCAGATAACATTGCCTCTGTGCCTGCACCCTGTGAATGGCACTATACTTCTCCTTATTCTGTACCTTTAGCCATAACTGTAATACTGTACTGGCATTTTTTAGTGTGTTACACATCTAGTTTAGAAGAATTTTAAAGGTCCATTTTGAACATTTTTGTATACAGTGAAATTCAGTTTGTGCTGGTTTGCATTTATAGAGATGGATTAAATTGAAATAACTTTCTAAATGTGTTTAAAATAATAAAACTATTTAAAACTATAGATGTACCGTAGCAGGTATTTACACTTCTGTTTGTACACTTCATGATTTAAAATTAAATTCTTGCAAGGTTCTGTGCATTCATTTGTGTAAGGCTTCATGTATATTGATAATCCTTTCTACAGAATTACTATAAACTGAATGCATCTTGCCTTTGCTTGTAGAAAGCCTACAGGTATTAAAGAGAACGATGGATTTCAGACAAAAGTCTAACCTATATTAGTCAAGAAAACTTAGAAATCCAATAGAATGATGTTCAGGTTTAACAGCAGCAATAATATGTACAAACAGAATAGTAATGTAACTTCATCAGCATGAGTCCTGACTCTTTTAGACAGAATTTTTTTTTGTTTAACTGATACTCAGTGATGTATTTCTAGCTGATACATTGTCCCAATCTTAAATCTGTCTGATTTTCTATAACTGCTGAATGTTAAGTTCTTCATTTTGTGTTTTTGTTATTGGGTTGATTATTTCCTATTTAAACTGGATTTGGACTCACAAAGACAAAAATGCGCTAACATTGTAACAGCTGATATGTATGTAGACTTTGTACTTCGTATTTCATGTTTTTCATGTTTTTTCTCTGACTTTTCTGCTCTCAAACCACTGTAAGCAAAATAATTTAGCGTAATGTACTTCTGAGGCTCATACACTTCTTCAAAAACCACTCTCAGCTCTCTGAAATAGTTTGGAATGATCTAAGAACTAACATGGATTTTTTTTTGTGTGTCAGTAGGAGGGGAAATGGTACTAATAGTTTTAAGTAATGTTAATTATATTTTTGCTTGTATAAATAGAAAACGTCTTGTAACAGTGTGTTAGAAACCACTTAAACATCAGGTGAAGTGCAAAATTAGCCTTTTAAGAAACCTTGTAAATTAATAGGAAAATGTCTTTTTTTAAGTTATTTTAATAATAAGCTTCTAATTTAATAGCAATTTTAAGTGGATCGTTTGGTAGTATTGTTCAAGACCTGGGTATGTGTACCTATCTAGGATTATTTAAGATATTCTTAGTATTAAGCTATTATGAATGTTATTTACCTGATTTTTTCTTTACAATGTGTATTTTTGAGGAAGCATATATGTGGGGCTGGTGCTATTCTATTGCATTTAGCATTCATCAGAGAAATCGTGCTTTCTGCATCTGATTCAGTATTTGAATTCCACCATAGAGTGAAAGAGGCAAGCAGTGCCACTGTTCAGTGTGCTTCTTAAAATCTCTTTTATGGCTATTCTGGTGCTTTACAGAAACATATAAGTTTGTTTCTTAATGTTCAATGATTTTTCTCCCTTTCTTGAGAGTGGTTAAGGTGCTTCAAAAAATGAACTGAAAATGTTATTGTTTATTTTCAAATGCATAACTGCATAACTTCTATTTTTTCTATGAACCTGTTGATGTAATTTTATTGTCTTCTGAGGTGTCTTTAGACACATATTTTTGTGTTCCCACATCCTCTGCTTTTTTCTTTAATTTTGAAATGGGTAATTTTGACAAATTTGAGTGGTGTGATGAAAGGTTCCTCAGGAAAATTTAAGGCTATAGTGCTTGAAACATAAAGAAGTTACTTCCAAGTGAAAGTGTTTGTTTGGTGCAGTGTTTTCCAAAGAATGAACAATCTCAGTTTTTCATTTTGCTCATTGTGGTTTGAGAACTTGAGATTTCTTTTTACAAAAAAAAAAAAGAAATGAGAGATCTTAATTTTCATGTTTTCCTGTAGTAGCCTTATCTACCTTTTTGTGTTTTCCTCATATATTAGTGTGAAAAATACTTGCCAATAATCCACATCTTTTCAAGTTGTAAACAAAAGATTGAGTTTTCTGAACACACTTCTTGGTTTATCAGTTATTTTTGGTGAATAGACAGGCTGGGATAAAGGGAGAAAGAACTATGATGAATGAAACTGGTTTAGGACTGTTTTTCTCCCTATGTAAAACTATTTATAAAATCAGGAAGTTGCTCTTAAATTGGTGTTGACCTTAAATTATGCACTAAGTCTGAATAAAGATAACAGGTAAGTACACTAATAATAATGGAAAAAATGCAACAAATGTAAGAAGGTGCTAGTGGTGGTAAAATAGTCTGTTTGTACATGTATGATGAACAGAATCAAATATGTACGTCAGCTTACATGCAGAAAGACAAACAGAGTCAAGCGTGAAATTCCTTCTTTCTCACTGCGTTATAGCTAAGGCATCACAGTATTTGGAAGTTCATGACGTCCTGGAATGTAGGTGAAGTTAAGAATTTTGGCTTTCAAGCTGATATTTTGTGTGGGATTTTGCTTTATGTATTTTTTTCCTTTATGTATAGAATAAAATAAAGGAGAATTATGTGGAGTAATTCTTAGGAGCTATTAGGATATAATGATAAATGTGTGTCATGCATTTTACTGAAATGTAAACATGTTGGGAGATGGAAATTCAATCTCCAAAAATACCAAATTACTGCATTACTATTACGGAACTTGACGGGTGTATGCACATACCGCTTTAAACTATTGTAGAATTTTAACACTTCTAAAAGCTGTTTAAAGCTTTCTATATGTTTCTTTGGATAATTTGAATTAAAGGAAATAAGTTAGAGTTGCTACAGCAAGATGCTTTTATCTATATGAAATCAATTGGGTTTTGTTGTACAAGTGTGCCTGTGAAAGCACGCTCAAATTGCATCTTGCTTAAATACAAAAATGCTTTATCTCTTAAGTTCTGGGATTTCATTTGAGATATGTTGTCATAAACCCCTAACTTTTAAACCAAAAAAATAACTAATAGATAATTCTGAAATTTGGGGTTTATTAGAAATGCTGAGATGTATGATGTTGAATTTTACAAACCTGACACATACTTGGGATGGGTGGTTTATATGAGCTTGAGGCAGATGAGCTTGAGGATTGCCAAGAAGCATTGACTAAAGGTTTAAGCTGCTTTTTTAAAAAGTTGTTTCATACTTCAATATTCTACTTGCTTGTAGAATACTGAAAAGGGCTGAGCATGAGAGTATAACCCATACGGATTTGTTTCTTCCTTTTGGAACCGCAAAGGTTTCCAGTTTTGCCAGGATATAGTGGCAGAGTACTTGGAATCAAAATGGTTTGGATTTTAGGCAGGTGGGGTGGAGCTAGATGATCTTTAAGGTCCCTTCCAACCCAAACCATTCTATGATTCTGTGTTTTTTAAAATAAAGGTTCAGTGTGGTGCTGACCGTCTTAAGAGCCCTATAGCAAAAAGTTTTAATCTGAAGTCCAGTTTATCACACATTCTTTAAAGTTCCTGTAGGTCCGTAAGTGCCCTTACAGATCTAGCAAATTATTTCCAAGAACTAAAACTTTCTTATGCTGGTATTATAAATCATATATGGTACTTTGGATCTGTTAACTGTCGCCATAGAAGTGATAAAGATCCATAATTCTTGCCGCAGCAATTGTATGATGAGAGCAGCAAATTCTGACACGCAGTCTCACAGCTGTCATATACTGACTTCCTCCTCAAAAACATGGAGATTCTCTCCTGTTCGGCTGGGTTAACTTAGCTTGCAACTCTGAACACATCTTCTCCTGGAGGCAGTGCTTTGTTACTTTGCTACTAATTAATTTTAAAAATACATAAAACCTATGGAAATTTTGGTCAGTGGGAAGGAAATTCCCCAAAAGTTATTACTAGTCAATACCTTTATGATTTGGGAACAAAGTCTGCGAATAAGAAAAGAAATTACAGTCTCTGGATTGGATTTGTATTAGTTTATATGCCTACTGTCATGTATAGAGCCTACATGGTTATACTTTTAAAAAAGTTATTAATAGTCACTTTGAGGAAAGGAATATATAATGTATCAAGTGTTCATACAAAACTGGAGTATTTTGGTTTCCCAATTGCTTTGAAATTATTCTTCTAGTAGACAAATATTTGACAGCTGTGTACTGGTGCACGTTCATGAAATTGCTCCTCTGTCTTGTTTTTTCAAATGAACAATTTAATGTGTTGATTTTTTGAACAATTTGATTTAAACTATTTTGAAATTATTGAATGTTGAATTTGTGAATTATTAATGAAATTAAGATAGCTAATTGTTTTGTAATGGAATTCAACTGAAATCCAGTGTATGGAATTATACCATCCCACGTATTTTGTGAACTCTGAATGGTGTGGTTCCTTAATTTGCCAAAATAGATGAGAGTAGGAAGTAGGGCTTGGGCTTTTTTCTGGGGCAAGTAGGTGAGGACACCTGAAAATCGTATGTTGTTTTATTTGAAAAATGAGTTCTTGTGATTAAACTGCAAGCGTGTATTCTTAGGTGTGCAAAGCCCATCCTGCTTGCCACTAGTCTCAAAATGTTGAAGTACTGGTGTCTAATTCTGTGCACTTCAAAATGTTACTGAGTTGTGAGCCATCCACTTCATTATACAACCAGTGCATTACTTAAATGTCAAACCAACTTAAAACATCTGTAAGGGGGCAGGTGAAAATGTAAAAATCTAGTTGTGGCAAAATTACCTTACATGCTTGTTCGTTTACTCTTGCAGAATGCGTACTATAGGAAATGTTCTATATAAATGTTCCCATCAGTCACAGGAACAGTAGCTATTTCTTTATCATTCTTGATCTGTGAAATTCATGTTCTTTCAACTTTGTGTAACAACATTAGTTTTTTTTAACTATTGTATGAGAAAATAATTTTATGCACAGACAAGTAGCTACTGCTTCTGGGGATTTTGTGTTAGTTCACATTATGGTGAAGTAGGTGCACGACTTGTGTACGTAGAGATAAGCCAACAGTTTTCTGTGTGTTATGGGGACTAGCAAAATCTACATCACAAATTTTGACACATTACAGCTGAAGGAAGAGGAACAACGTGCAAGACAAGATACGTTCTTCAAGGAAAGATGCTTGTCCAGCAGTTTGCTTCATGTGATTGAACTGAGCCTGTAAGGATTCATGGATAAAATGAACAGGAATAGATCTGAATAAAGCAAATCTGCATACATGGTAACCAGTAGCTCTTTTACTTTTTTACGTTGCTTAACTGTTTTATTTGAGGGAAACCTGTGTGATTTAAACCTTATAGCTTTTGCAACTTTATTACTGGTTATATACATTTGGCAATTATAATGTGCAAGCAATTGGAAAAAGTTAAGTAAATGCTTGTTTTTATAGTAGTTTGTTCATGTTAAACTGTCCATATGATGTCTGTACACAGCACCACTTTGATTACAGTAGTTGTAGTGTTGTAATAAACTGTTTAATGGGGCTGATGTGTAAAGCTGTTCAAGTTATTTGATGTTTACACCTCAGGGAAAGTCTTGTGTTCAGCAATATTTAAAGATAATGTTACAATGAAAACATTGATGCTGTCTTTGAAAACATCGCAATAGTTCTTGCATATGCCTCAACCTAATCTTGCATTCAGTGAGTTAAACATACTAATGTTGCTATCACACATTCAATTTTGATATGAAAATAGGTGGTTACATAAAACCTTTAATGCTGTTTTGCTTTCAGCAGTGTTTACCTAGGTGGCTTCTGAATTTGACACATAAAACTGTACAAACTGCAGTTCTTGGTGGTCTGTTGTTTTGAGGAGAAGTGATAATGGGTCTTATCTCAGCACACTGAAAATTCTCTCACACAGCCTTGGTCCTGATTTACATTACAGTTAATATGAATTTAAACTGTTCATATGAACTTGAACTATCCATAATGAGTGGAGAGGTTAGCTTTAAAAAACAGAACCCCCTGCAGTTGTTTACAGTTTTATAGTAATAGTGCTTGTGTGTGTTCCCCCTCCAGCCACAAGGCCCTAGCAGTCTGTACATAGCTGTACATTAGAAATGTGCCAGAAGAAACCAGATGTTTCAATTTTTCAGATTTCATGGGTTTGGTATTTTCTTAATACTTTGGGGTTTGTTCACACGTGCATATAAAAGAGAAGGTACACTTGTATGTCATTTGTGCAGTGTCGCCAGTATCTAAATGTCTTGGCAAAAAGTGGCACTAATTAAATGTCAGATGAGGTTTTGTAAATTTACCTAAAAACAAGTTATTGGAGCTCAAAATGGAAGTTCACTTCAGATGATAAGAATTTGTTTTAAATTTCATGGTGTGAAATGCAAGTGAATAGATTCATATAAGTAGTTTCTGGCAGCCTTGCATAAAGGCTCACTCTTAGTCTATTGTAGATTATTATGTAATGCGTTTATTCCTGGAGTTTTCACTTATTCAAATAGCTGCACTTACTGTTTTAAGTTAAGTTTCAAGACCTCAGATGGCTTTAAGAGGGAACTCTTAGACAAATTGACTTTTTTTTACCAATTTTGAAGATTTTACAGCCAACCCAAATGAAAGCGCTAAATCCATTTTGGTTCAGGAAAGAGCTTAAATGCATTTGTTTTTCCAGAGCATTTAAAGCATGTGCTTACATTCTGTAGATTGCAAGGAATGTAATCATATGGGTTAAGTACTGTATTTGCATACGAGTGATTTTTATGCTTTGCTCCATTGGGACCTGTGCAACTGCAAAGGCTTTGCATACGGTGAAATGCTCTAGTACTTTTGTCCCCTACCACTCAGCCAGGTTTCCTGCAGCCAGCTTGATGCAGTTGGATTTGGCTACAGCTTCAGATTCCACTTCATCCCCACCCCCCGACACACACATTTTTTTTTCCCATAAATTTTGTACCTCAGTTCCTTATACATGGGATCACTGGTTTTATTGAACTATTTGCTGATTTGCTACTGAGAAGATATTTGACGTTTGTTTATTCCTGTTTAAAAATGAAAACCGCCTTTTAAAATTTTGTAAAACTGAAAGTTGTATCAAAGAAGTCATGACTCATTTCCTGCTTTTTTGTGAATAGGTGTTGGTTACAAACAGTACTGTTGTAAATTTTTTCTTTACTTAAAAACATTGTTTACTGCTGTGTATAGTAAGTTTAAGGAAGAAATAACCTGCCTGTAGCTGTTACATGGGGAACAGCTAATACTGGAGAGGCAGCAGGTAAGTCATGTTCCATTGCATAGATACATTAAATCTTAAAATAAAAAAAAGTAACTTTACAAGCATTTTATGCAGGAACTGCTATTTTACCCCACATAGAAATAGATTGACGGAGACTATTGCTCTTACACAGAGTGTATTTTGCACTCACACATAGATTTCCGTTGCTGGCAATGGAAATGGCAGGGAGGGAATAACAGAGAAAATAACAGAAGTTAAACTGAGCGATCAGTGTGACTTGAGAGATGAGGTCCCTGTATGAAGCCCTCTGTTTTTCCCTGTTCTCTGAATACTTAGTTTTACCTGATAGATGTACTGCGTTGCAATTTAGATAATACTCTCATGTTTGAGAGTTTCACCTGTTAGATTTTTAACACAAAACAAAAAAATGTACAGAAAAAAATCCAAAGACCCTGATAGACACCAAAAAGGAATATATCTAATGTACATCATGTATAACTGTCTCTGTAGTGGAATTTTGACTAGGTTTCGGTTATTTAAATATTACTGGCAATTTCTGGACTGATAATGATGTCATGATGGCTACTGCTCTTTGATGATCATCCAACTTTATTTCATCTTCTTTTGTTGATGAAAGGACAAAATAGTCAATGAGGAAATATTTTATTTCTTTCAAATATTGATTTTATAAGTAACGTTGAAAATAAATTCTTGAGGGTGTGTCCTTTATCTTGAAAGACAAAACCAACAGCAGGGGTGGCAGTGCTTTAGCAACAAACTTGTCTTTCTGGCAATTTGTTTTTTAGAAGTAGAAGGGTTAGGGTTTTTTAAAAGTAAAATTTCTACTGGACTATGTTTTGACAGTTCAGAAATACTTGTTCAGAAGAAGAACACAGCATTTTGGAAACTGTACAGTCTTTTTTCCTCATTCCCTTTTTACTTTCTGTGCCAATAATTTTAGTTCTGATTACATTTTGAAAAATGTTTGTCAGAACTTGATTTTTTTATTTACGATGTGGCTTATAAGCTTGGATAGCTTTTGGTTTTGTGTTAAACAAGATATCCTATTAAATTTAGGCATTAGCTTGCCTTTTTTTAATGAGTGAGTTTTTCTATTTTTGTTTCTTTGAAATTGGTGAGGCTTAGTTTTTCTAACTGTATTTTTTTTTTACCTGGTTGCTTAGTTGCATACCCAAACCCTTGTAAATGATTTCCTAGTTGTATGTGGATAATTGAAGATTTAAATGCTGTATATACTTGTCATCTGTGTTTCTAGTAAAAATACTTGGCATTCTTTATAGAAATACTTAATTCCTGACTTCCTTCTTATCCAGTTGGTCTCTGTGTACAGGTTAAACAGACTTTGCTCCTATTTTTATTTATAGAATTTTATACTTTTATCATTGGTTCTTGTGTAAATTGAGATACAGCCTTAAATTTCCTAACATATAATGGTCATTAAGATACATTAGTCGTGTACGTTTGAATATAAAACATGCATGTTTCAGACTGATACTCCTCAGAGATCCAAGACACTAAATTGTTTCTGCATTGATCTTAGAGAAGGAAAGTGCAGGTCAGTGTGCATATACTTAGAAGATTAAATTCTTTCCGAAATAACTATTTTGACGTAGGAAAGAAGCAACATGGTATGTTTAGGATATAAATTATTTTGGTAACTGACTTAAACGTAATGGCTGCAGCATGCTAATTAATTATGATGTTTATGCAGAAATACTGTCTCTTGCAACTTTTACTATGATGTCTTGCAATTAATGTTGCAGAGAGGCTTGGGGTGGGTGGGGTGTTGAGGTGGGGTTTTGGTTTTGTTGTTGTTTCTTCCCTGCCATCCCCCCAGCCCCCAGTTAAGACCAAACATGTTCTATACCTTTTAGATTTATTTTGACTTTAGAGGATGAATAAGTAAGGAGCAGTTTGGAGCACAAGTTCCTCAATTTGATGTTCTTGTGGGATTTTTTTTCCCACCCCTATGTTGGACAAAAATATAATAAAGCATCTCATTCTATTTATATGTTATCCACTTGTTAGTTCTTGAATCCTTTCTGTAGCCTCAGTTATTGCAGTGGGGTTTAGGTTCTGATATGACCTGTGTCTGTGCTGAAATCTTTTAAAGCTTCTTTGGAAATATATTAGTTTTATTGAAGTCTTCTGAAAATAGTAAGCAGTGTACCTTTGATCCCAATGAAATGGACCATTTACATTGTAAATTCCTGTCTGTTCATACCATGTAATGTGAATTTATATGATTCAGTGCTAACACTTTGGAGTATATTCAAGTAATAGACTTTGGCCTCACCCTCTTGTATACTGTATTTTGTAATAGAAAATATTTTAAACTGTGCATATTATTATTACATTATGAAACAGACGTTCCCTTGATTTTCCAATGTAAGAAAACGAGGAATGTGTGTGCTTTTATAAATACAAGTGATTGCAAGTTAGCTTTCCTTACTACTGCAGGTGTCCTTTTTTAAAATAAAGAAAGGAGAAAAAAAAAAAGCCAAGTGTTTTAAAGGTGAAATACATTCCTATTTGGTGAACTCTTAACATTTTTATGACCAGCACTGCTGACTTTCTAAGCAAACGGCTCTGTCTTCCTGTACCATTTAATTTCCTGATTCCCATTTTGCACAAGGATGTATTGAGTAAGTTTCAAGAAATGGTTTTGAAATACAGGAGTGGGGCTTGAATGAGTTGGATTGCAGAATTGCAATGCAGCATATAAGGAAGTGGATGCCTGTCAGAATGCCTGACTCCAAAGGATTTTATATATATATATATATATATATAGTAAACAGTTTCCTGATACTGGCAGACCAAAGAGTCTGTTGAATACTTGAGTTTCTGGAGACCTATATTTCTCAACAAGGTAAGATGGTATCCTAGCAAATGCGGATTTTAATACCTACTCAGCAGAGATACTTAGTTAAGTTTAGGGATCATTTCATCTTTTTTAGATGTTATACTTGAAGTATTGCTTAACTTAGCTTTCATGGGTTTCTCTTTTTCAGCCTATAGGAGACTGTTAAGCAATTTGCTGTCCAACTTTTGTGTTGGTCTTAAACTGCAATAGTAGTTTACCTTGTATTGAAGAAATAAAGACCATTTTTATATAAAAATATTTTTGTCTGTCTTCATTTCAGCTTGTCTAATATCTTTGCAGTGCTCATTATGTCCGTCTTCAAATATTCACACTTTTTGAAGCATAGACATTGTAACGTAGTTATAGCTAGATTCTGTGCTATAATTATTTCTGAATCTAGAAATAGTTCTGTTCATACAAGCTGTTGTCCTCCTCCTCTGGTCTTTAGAGACTTTTTGCAGAGCTTAAAATCAAACTTTTTTAAGCCAACCTTTTTCATCAGTCATTTTCCTGTAAAATGCAGTGACTTACATGTGGTGTCAACTGAAGAAAAAACCCAAAAGCTGGCTGTGTAAAGCGATTTCCATCACTTAAAATTACATTTTCAGGCTCAAACATGTACTAATGTTTGGAGCTATGGGCTTGCTCATAAACCTCTTTATTTTAATATGGCTTTTTGAGTTGACTAAATCTGGAAAATATTAATCTTTACAAAATGTGTATGCATTAAACTCAGAAGTGGTAAAACAGTTGTATGGCAGGTTGAGCTGTTGTCAGTTTATCTCATGCAGGCAGTTGGTCTGGTACCAATGATATCCTTGTAGTGATTTAAAACTACTTTTGGCACTGTGGTTTCATGACCAAATGTTTTACTCTGCTGCTAAATCAGAACATTCTGTATTTAAAACACGCATCTGTGTATTACATACAAAAGGTCATTAGCATTGCTATACTGTGCCATGCTAATGGCAGACTTTTCATAATTCATAGTATTTATTGAAGTTCATTTGCTGTAGCACAAAATGAATTTTAGGTGCTGTATGTTACAGTGTTGTCAGCTCCATCTTTTGTCTGTGATGGCGCCTCCAGCATTTGGCAGTGGTAAGATTATGTGAGAACACTGATTTTCATTTGAGAAAAATATTTTTTCTAGCCATTATAGCTTCAAAAAGAAGTCTGGAATACAGTATGATTGCCTTGGGAAATTGCAACGGTCAACAATTTTATTGAAGCACTATTTTTGAGTGAAGGTGGGCTCTCGGTAGAGGAAACAAAGCGCTCATTAGAAAATTAACCTGAATTTCCTTGACTAGTGCTCTAGACCCATAATAACAAAAATAACGCTTGTTTATTCTAAAGGGCTTAAATTTTAATTGCTCAAAATAGCAAGCAACAGGATAGGAAAACCAGCTTGGTTGCTGATTATTTTCTGTGCTTCACTTTTAAGCTGGGTTTTTACCTAGATGAGAATGGGTTTTAACTCTGCTTTGTTGACAGTGAAGTGTTTGATCAGATCGCTTCCTTCTGGGTGGGGAGCAGAGGGGAAAATCATTGCTATCTCTTTGTTTTGGAATACATAGTTGCAGTTAAGGTGTTCAGCAGTCTTTGTGAATGGGAGAGTATTTTAAAGCATCCTGTGCCCAAAAGCTTACTCTGAGATTAAATACAGTGAGGATTTGGTGGTGCATGGATGATTTCATTGTGGAAGTGTTAGAGCATAGGCTGACTAACCAGGATGCCAGGTCATCAAGGTCTGATTTGAAATGGTATCAGAAGAATGAGGAAGGTGAGTACTTTGAATATATCATCCCCTGAATTAGAGTCAAGGAAATAATTGCTCTTTTTAGGAAGACTGTTTCTTGTTGAATCCTACTTAGAAGAACCTTGCCTCTGTCCTTTTCCAGTGTCCTCTCCATAGCACATGCAGATTGAAAGACAGAGAACCTGAAGTGAGCTGGAGGCAGAGATCCTATTCCAGTCCAGGCATCCGCAAGAACTATTCTCCTTGCTTATTTCCTCTGGCACCTCTTCATGCAGGCTTACTGGCCTCAGAAAATGTCTTCCCTATCCTCTGAGAGCTGATAAGCAGATTGTGGCACATGGGGGTCTTCTGAGGCGAGTAAGCACCAGGGCAGCAGAGACACCCACCAGGAGCTGGTAGTTCTCATGGGAGCTGCTGACAAGGCATGGGCATTGCCAAAGCAACGCTGACACACAGACACACACGCCACATGCCCCACCCCTACCAAAAAGCGGCCCGGGGAGGGCCAGTGACCAGGAGTGCAGGAGTGCTGTGAGCAGAGCAGGCAGACAGTGTAGTGTGTCAGCCTGAGTGGTATGGCAGTTTGTGAGGAAGGGCATGTGCATCCTACCAGCCGAAGCAGTGAGTTGATTTGGCATTTCATCACCCTCCCAGAAGGAGCCTAGCTGTGGTATCAACGCAGTGGAAAGCTCTGTCCTCTAGAGTCACCAGAATGGGTGTGACAACCCAGACACAGCTCCTGTGAAAACATGCAGCTGTCCAGGTCTTGGGCTGCAGGGAGTGCCAGAGCCTTTCAGTGGCAAGGGATGGCAGTAGCAGGAACAGCTATGTGAGATGTGACCTGGTGTGGATGATCTGCTCAGCCTGGTGGCAGAGCTATGAGAAGAGGAAAGGTTAAGGAACATCAAGGAGACTGAGAAAGATAGACTGGTGGAGTCAGGCTCTGCCCTCCCTAAGACAGAAATGGGAACAGCTAGCAGGAAAAAAATACCCGAACAGCAGCAACAACAACAACAAAAAATAAGCAAAAAACCAAACAGGAACAACAACAAAATAACACAGAAGCACTCTCACCTGGATAAACCTGTTACTAAGCACAGCTGTACTGGCTGTTACGTTTCGAGAGGGGAGAGATGCTCTGAGTGTTAGTGCTGTTCTCTACCTTTTTATTCTCCCCTTGTTCTTCAGACATTTCATAGTGTTCTGGCTAGTCCAGGGGAAATGGTTAGGCTGCAGAAGAGAGCAGCAGCAGAATGCAAACCAACTTCCAAGTCAGCAGAGCAAAGTCTATGAAGCTGTGAAAGGTATGGTTTGTGCAGTACAGGTTCAGTTAAGAACGACAGGAGGTATCTAAGTAGCTTATGATCCCACAGATACTTTTTTAATGAACGTGGAAATCGGATGCAGACACCTGAGCGTCGTTATTCCCAACTTAATCCTGAAATGCTGCACTGTAACAAATCATGGACTGCCAGGAAGGGAAATGTTGACTTAGTCACTTTGGGACAAGAACTGTTTTGTGTTGGGTATTAGCTGAGTCCTCTTGAAGGCCTACAGGCCTTCAGACCCTCAGAAATAAGATGGTGAACTGAGAAACATGTTTGCCAAGTTAACTTCTGCATTTTTCCACAGCTGGTAGCATAGCATATCTGTTAAAGTAATGTAGTCTGCACTCTCCACACCTCCAGCAGTGGGTTTGGCATATCCTAAAGTAGTTGATGCATGACACATCTGTCTGACTGTGTCTTGGCTAACAACATGTGTTACTCCAGCATAGTGAAGAATGTAATTTCAAAGAGTTGATGCTCATTCACGCTTGACAAGAGCAGTCAAGGTCACTGCTATTCTGGAAAGTTTGTTGTGTAAGAAAGAGATAGTTACACTTTCTTCCTCTTGCATTTCAAAGATACAAAAGCAAGAAATTGCTTCTGAGAAATATGAGTAAATGGCTGGAAATAGGGACGTGATAAACCTGTTTCACATCCAAGAAAAGTAACTTGTTGGAAGCTGTACAAGAGAGCCTTTAGAGAGGCAACAGAAGGAGGCTAAAGTGAGGTGGGGAATGCATCTCCAATCTAAGAAAGGAAATGAAAGGAGAGATTTGTGAAAGGCACAGAAGCAGTCTGATGCAGCAGCAGCAGTGAGGGGAAGGCAGCACGTTTATTTTCAAGGATGTTGCAGACAGAGGTGGGATGCTGTCAGTGGACTGAGGGAGGGAGAAGGGCTGGTGCTAACCAAGCAGGTGAAACTTTTGAGCTGGAAGTGTTTTCCCCCCCCCTTTTTTTTGGTAACATAATGTATATTATTATAGAAAACACTGAAGTGATGCTCAGTTCGTGCTTCCAGTGCTACAGCACAAAGTAAATGGTGTTCAAAAGTGATAAAAAATATTCTGCATTTCTTAGTCTTCTCTTTTACTGTTCCTGGAAATAGTGTGAAAAACAATAGCAGACCATTTTTATTTGTAGAATATGGGTCTGGTTGCTGCAGATAGATTGCTGTCCCTTTTAATTATCTGAACCTGTTTATCCATCTGTCTTGAACAATTTTCAGGAAATCATATTAGCACTCTGCTTCCCATCAGACTGCAGTAGCTGTAATTCTTGTAAACCTCATGCCTTTTCTGTAAGTAGGAAATGGAAGTAGAATTAATTTCTTCTCAAATTGTTTCCCAGTTTTACAGAAATGACCCAGTGTAAACAAGTTTTTACTCCCCCAAACAACTATATATTGCTGAACATGGTTTCCAAAACACTTGAATCTACTTAGCCCTGGTACTCATTGACTACATTTCCTCTTTTTACCCTGTATATTTGGGTCCATAGGTCTTCTGTCCCACAAGGAAGGATTTGGTCAAAATGGTGCAGATGTGCACAAGTGGTGTGACAGGGTCTCGTCCTGCCATCTAGTGGCATGAAAAACCCTCTCCACTCCTCTGCTTATTCTTATCAGGAATTGTTATGTCTATGGCCTTTGTTTGTGTAGTTACTGTGATGTCCACACATTTGTAATTTATCCGACATATCCACTTCTTTGAGTTTTGAGCTTGGTTAGAAGAATTGGATTTGATAATGCTCAGCTGCCCTAAAGTGAAGAAGACAATCTTGAGGGCAAAGAGGCCCTGCAGAGGGATCTTGACAGATTAGAGAGCTGGACAATCACCAGCTGCGTCAAATTTTACAAGGGCAAGTGTCAGCTTCTGCACATGAGACAGGGCAACCCTGGATACACATACAGACTGGGGTGTCAGAGGAATGGCTGAAGTCACTTGCTCTCTTCAGCCTGGGTAAGAGGAGACTGAGAGGAGATCTCGTAGCTGTTTACTGCCTTCTCACAATGAAGGGAGGTGAAACAGGTGCTGATCTCTTCTCTCTTGCAATCTATGATAGGACTAGAGGTAATGGCAGGAAGATGTGCCGGGGGAGGTTTAGATTGGATATTAGGAAGAGGTTCTTCACCCAGCGGCTGGTGGAGCACTGGGAGAGGCTCCCCAGGGAAGTAGTCATGGCACCAAGTCTGCCAGCATTCAAGGAGCATTTGGACAATGCTGTCAGTCACATGGTGTGAATGTTGGGAGTGTCCTGTGTAGGGATAAGAGTTGGACTCGATGATCCTTGTGGGTCCCTTCCAAATCAGGTAATTCTGTGATTCTATGATAAGATGGCAGTTGCTTCTTCATGTTTTCCCTAAAATAAAGAAGCTGTATTTTTTCTTTGCCTTTACATCTCATGGAAAAAGTCTGCATTCCTTGCCTTATTTCCTGAATATTGTTTTGAATGCCTTTTGAGCATATTTTCCTGTGTGTGTGGAGTGAAAGAGATACTTTAATGCTCAGAAGCCTATCTGTGGCACTGAAAACACTAGAAGATACTGTCCACACAGGCAGAGAAAATGTTGGCTGTAGTTGAAGGCATCTCCAAAACCTGGCAGTGGATGGGTGGGTTCCTGTGTGGAATAGGCAGTGTTTGCCTCTGAAGGAGCAGGGAGATGGAAAAAGTTGCCATATTTCAGAATGATTAAACTGGTGCTTGAAACTGGTTTCTAAAGCTCACTGGTATCCCTTTCCCCTTTGCAGCCATCTACTTTTTAACAGGCAGCTACTGTCACTACCTCTTACAAACTGCAGGTGTAGGTCTGCAGCCCCCATCTTTTCAAAGACCTATAGCGTAACATATATAGTGAAAATGGTGAGTGGTGTAGAATGGCAAACAAAGCCCTGCAGAAGAAACCATTGGAAATAATGTCTAAATTGTGTGGTGAGATTTTCTTTTTTATGCATAAGTACTTTGAATGAAAAGGGTCAGAGAAGGCCAGTGTTTTATTAGCAGCTATAAAGACAGATGAGTGATTAGCTTTTTTTCTCTACAAGAAAAGCTGTTTTTTTGAGCTTCTCTCTGTAAGCATAAATTCTGCATAATGATTGAAGTTATCTGCTGAATGGCTCCCATCTAAGCTGGAGTCCAGAAAAATTTTCTTGGAGTTGCTTTCACAGTGGTAACAGAATGATACTTCAGAAAAATAACTTTTTTTTCCCCCTGTCATGTGGGATCCCTACTGTGCCCTCCTAATTTTAAGTTCTGACTGTTCCATTTAGTTATTTATAATGCTATTTAAAAAGTAATTTTATACCTTTTACTCAAATTTAGAACTAAAAACCTTAACCAGTACTTATGACCTCCTTCAGCGTGTTTTGATTATAATTACAGCAGTAACTAGCTCAGATTTTTAACTGAGGGGCCTGGGTGCATTGCTGAAGAAGGGAAGATTTCTAAGAATTCAGGGCTTTATTTATAAAACTGGCAAGCTGCCAAAGCCAAGAAAGCATTACCACCAAATTAAATGAATATTCAGTTAAAACCTTCAGGGCTACCAAGAGGGACAGTGGTATAGTGTTCAATGCTGGAGCCAGGTTTGTGCTGCCTCCAGCTGTGCCTCATCCTTGGAGCAGGCAGCCACTTCCCTGACTTCATCCTTTCCAGGACTGGAAGTTTGAGGAAAGTATTATACAACACATGGCAAGATCAGCTCCTGTGAGAATGTATGTAATGCCCTTACAAAGAATAAAAATGCTCGCAAGTCTTTTTAATCTGAGAATAAAAAGCAAATTTAAAAACCACAATTCTGGAATTAAATCTTGGCTTGACCTAACCTGAGCAAGGATGCTGAGGCACATGGTGATTTTGCTGGGAGTCTGGAGTTGGAAGTTGTTCTGTTTATCGAATAGGCCGCTATCTGGGTGCCGTCTGAGGGAGCTGAGACAGGTATAGGTCGCTGGCAGGTGAAGGACTCAGCTATGTGAGGAGTAGCCAGCTGCCTGTATATGGCTCATTTCTTTTGCAACAGCTGCATATGATATAGCTTCACCTAAACTGCACACTAGGGTGGAGGCTGGTCTTAGAAGCTACATCAGATCATGTGCAGAAGCCCCCCAGGAAAGGCTGGTGGAAGCAGATTCAGCACCTCTGTTCTTCAGGGTGCTCCCAGCCCTTGGCTATAGGCAGGAGCCTTCGTAGCATGGTGTAGTACAAACAATAACATTCATTTCCAGTTCTTCCCACATCATCTTGTTGCAAAGTTTTTCATTTCACTTTTGTTCCTACAAAGATTTCCCCCCACAGCTGGCCATATGCCACAACCCATTTGTGACTCTCAGTGACTGCTTTGAAGACTGCCCAATTTGAGCTGACTTCCTTTATTTCAGTAGGTGCAGCTAAATGACAACCACACCACTCCCCATCCCTCTTCCCTTTAATGTGCTATGTTGGACATGACTTGTCATAGAGAAGACTGATATGGGAGAATGAAAAAGAAGTAAGTTCCTTTTTGTTTTTTAAACTCATACTGAGAGTTGATCACCAAGAGATTAATGGATTTATTGAATGTTCACAGGCTTGGATGCTGTTACCAGCATGGAAGCACATTTAAAAAACAAAAAAAAAAAAAGGAAGAAAAGAAGTGGCAGAACATAACAGAGAATTTTCCAGTGCACCTGTCAAAGTGCCTGCAATTTTCCATGCAAAGCTCCCCTAACAAAGCAAATCAAATAAGATCACATGCTGTTTCTTGCCAGCACTTTTTTTCTGAAATGAATTTAGCAGGTCTGAATTTCAAAGTGCAGTAAAAAGTAATGTCATTAAAAAATAGATCTGCTTGTGGTAGTTTGACTTCCCTATGCCCACTTAAACCCCCCCCCCATGGTAGCTGAACCTCAGGGTTCCAGATTATCTGTAAACCCCATTTCTCAGTATTAATTCCAATATCAAAACATAAACAACGTGGTGGTGGTGGTGGCTAGTGCAGAGGGGTTTCCATGCTTCACCATCTACAGAGATCTTGGGCAAGAGTTGATTCGTAAGTAGCATTAAGGAGGCTGTGTGTGCCTCCCCCATGACTTGTGCATGATGTTCCATCTAACTTGTTCTGTGGTCCCTCTTGCACCCTGAGCCCTGATCAACACAGCATTGCTCTCAAATGCAGGTGGGAACTCACAGCAAGCAGCATGACAAGGTTGCTCATATCGATATGCAAATGATGTATGGCCATGCTTCAGCACTTGACTAGAAAAAACACCTTGCAGAGCCAGAGGATAACAGTAGTTATGGCATTTAAAACTTCTTTATCTTGTAAGGGTTTGTGAGGTCATTAATGGTGATAGATTTATTATGAGCAGTAACTGTGCAGTAAGATCAGGAGTTTGACAATTTCATAATAACTTGGAGCAGCAAAGTTTGAGATAAAGTTGCTCTGTCCTTTTCTGGCTTTCCACATTGTATAAGAAAGTTTACAGTGTGTGTGTGTCAGTCACACAGTCAGTCAGTGACACAACCAGTCTGTCTGTTAGTCAGTCAGTCAGTCAGAGAATCGCTTGGTTGGAAAAGACTTTTGAGATCACCGAGTCCAAACGTACATTTCCACTACTAAACCATATCCCTGAGCACCTCATCTACCCGTCTTTTAAACACATCCAGGGATGGTGACTCAACCACCTCCCTGGGGAGCCGTGCCAGTGCCTGACACGTCTTTTAGTTCTTAAGATCCAATCTGTAACTCTCCGGTGCAACTTGAGGCCACTGTCTCTCATCCTATCACCTGTCACTTAAGAGACCAACACCCACCTCACTACAACCTCCTTTCAGGCAGCTGTAGAGGGTGATAAGGTCTCCCCTCACTCAGCCCCTTTTTCTCCAGGCTAAACAACCCCAGTTCCCTCAGCCGCCTCTCGTAGGTCAGTCACGCAGTCTTACACAGTCAGACACAAAAGACCTTTGAGATCATTGAGCCCAACCGTACCTGTCCATCGCTAAACCACACACCTGAGCACCTCATCTACCCACCTTTTAAGACACCTCCAGGGATGGCGACTCAACCAGCTCCCTGGGCTCCCTGTGTCACTGTCTGGGAAACCTTTGCGTGAAGAAATTTTTCCTTATGCGTCTCCCCTGCCCCAACTTGAAGCCGTTTCCTCTCACCCTATCAATTGTTACTCGAGAGGAGATCAACATCCACCTCGCTACAGCCGCCTTCCAGGCAGTTGTACGGGGTGACAGAGCCTCCCCTCACACAGCCGCCTCCCGTAGGTCACTTCCCCGCCGGCCCGCCCCTCCCGCACACGCGGCGCTGCCGCCCCGCCCCGTGACGCGGCCCGGAAGCCGCGGGGGATGGCGGTCTGGGGGCGGCCGCGGAGCCGGACGGGGCGGGGCGGTGCCGGGGCGGCCGCGGTGCGGTCGCGGGGCGCGGGGAGCGCGGCTGCGGGCGGCGCCCCCCCCGGCCAATATGTTCAAGAGAATGGCAGAGTTCGGGCCTGACTCGGGGGGCCGGGTGAAGGTGCGGCCCCGCGCGGGCGGGCCGGGCGGGGCTCCCCCCCGCGCCCCGTCGGGAACTCTCACCCGTTTCTGTGTTGCCAGGGCGTCACCATCGTGAAGCCGATCGTGTACGGGAACGTGGCGCGGTACTTCGGGAAGAAGCGGGAGGAGGACGGCCACACGCACCAGTGGACGGTGTACGTGAAGCCCTACAGGAACGAGGTGCGGGGGGACTGACGGGCGCGTGGGCAGCCCAGCAGCACCCTCTGGCAGCGACCCGGGGGGAGCAGAGGGAAAGCACGGGCTGGTAGCATCCCAGAGAGGGAAAGGGAAAGGGAAAGGAAAGGAAAGGAAAGGGCTTCTGTTGCGCGTTCGGAGCGATCTTTGCAGGCCAGGGGAGAAAGTGCTGATGGAACTCTGTGACAGCAACAACCCCTGGATTTGCCGCCTCTCTGTCCCGCCGGGATTGAAGTCAGAAGAAAAGACGGGCCTGCAGGATCGGTGGAAGAACAGTAGCTTGGTGTGCTGGGTAAACAATCAGAAATAACGACGTTTCTTGTTTTAGGATATGTCTGCCTATGTGAAAAAGATTCAATTCAAGTTGCACGAGAGCTACGGTAATCCTTTAAGAGGTGGGTTTTGTATTCCAGCATCTGTGCCTAGAACTGTTTTTTTGATTAGTTCTGCTGAGGTTTGATCACCTCTATTAACGGTTCTGTGTTTTCCACTGCAGTTGTTACCAAACCACCGTATGAAATCACTGAAACAGGCTGGGGTGAATTTGAAATTATCATTAAGATATTTTTCATTGATCCAAATGAAAGACCTGTAAGTACATTGAACTTTTAAGAGCACTTAATTAGTTATGGTTATATAGCTCTTCTGTAGGATATTGCTGGTCAAATTAAGTCCCAGATTAATTGGCCATATATTCCCATTTCTGTGTTCTATGGCTGGCTGGGGTATTTATGGAAGCTTTTCATTTACTAATACGTGACCGTGTGTTGTGCCTTGTCTGTGCTGAGTACATGCTGAGGATTTCTCTTCCATGCAGCTTCCTAGTTTTAGGATATTTGAATGTCGTGTATATATTTTTTTGGTCTATCAGATTTGGTCAAAATCAGTCAAAAAACAGTAAAGGTAGTATACTAGCAGTAGTCCCTTTCCTATGAAAACCACGTTAAGAAACTTCTCTAGTTGAGTAAAGCACTGGAATTTGTTTTGTTTTTTTTGTTCCCATCCTGTGCGTTAGACGTACCTTGCAGGTCTTTTTATCCAGGTAGGAAACTTGATCACTGTATTTGAAGGGAAGAGGATGTTTATTTCTGGAAGGACTGACTTCCTTCTGTCACACGAACTGCTGCAATCCCTTTGCGTCACCTCGTTTGGCAAAAAAATGGCTACAAACTGAATTGTATTTTTTTCTTAAATATTTAGAGATTGATATCTAGATGAGAAAGGGCTTCTTGTGCTGTTGTGCTCAGTAGCATCCTGACTTCTTATATTAATTCCATTCATGGCTAAGCTGTCCTAAAGCTGATTGGGTGTTTTTCCTTTGTGGCTGTTCTTGGTAGGCTGTTTTGATGCCTGTCATGTTATTCTTTTCCGGGAAGTACCAGCCAGAGTAAGGTACTGCTCTGTTCCATGACCATTCATGGGCTGTTGGTGGAAAGGAGGGGCTATGGGCTGTGTGCCCTTTTGCCAGGGTCATGGTCCAAGTGGTCAGTGTTTCCTCAGGGCTGGACAGAGGGCTTCCATTCCTCTCCAGCGCCTGCTGTTTGCAGTGCAGTAATGGAAGAGAAATGTCAGTGAAAAGCTGTTGACAGGCCCCCAGGTGATTTTCCTTCACAGGAAGGGATGATAAGGTCACAGAAAGCACTTGATAAAGTGAGTTTGAATCAGATTATTTACATGGAAATATTGAAGAGAAGGTATTCTTAGTAGCTTTTATACACCAATCCTAAATCAGTTGCCTAAATTTTTTTGAAGTGTCTAGCAGGGTTTGGATAGTTGGTGTGTTTACAATCAATATTAAATTTAAGTAATTCTGCTGAAGTTATATGACTTCATTTTTGCTTTCTGAAAAGGTTTTGAAAATCCCATACAACTCTTCAGTAAGAACAAATACTACTTGTTGATATCTAGAAGATTTGTATTTCCCTGCAATTGTCAAGCTAATGAAATTCTGTCTTTGTATAGGTAACCTTGTATCACTTGCTGAAACTTTTTCAGTCAGACACCAATGCCATCCTGGGAAAGAAAACTGTAGTTTCTGAGTTCTATGATGAAATGGTATGAACATTTTTAATGTAATCCCTGCTTTATTTTGAAGAGTGTTAGTTATACCATGTATTTTTCTCCTTTGTTAGATATTTCAGGATCCTACTGCAATGATGCAGCAGTTGTTAACAACGTCTCGTCAGCTAACGCTAGGTGCTTATAAGCATGAAACAGAGTGTAAGTTGAAAATACTTTAATTCTAGAAATAAACTATAGTTGTTTTTTCTGGGTGTAATGGTATGAAGAATTCAGATGCTGCTAAAAAGTGTGGGGGATTTGCATTAAATTAGCTTCAGCTTTGCAGAGATACTAATACCTATTTGAAAACTTCTAATATTTTCAGTTCTGTATTCCTGCTGAAAAGAAGGGAGTTATGAATCACTCATAATACTGAGTGATGGCATGATCCATGCCTAGTTTAACATCTTTGAAATGAGTTAAAATGCAGAATAAATTCAGGGCACTGTATTTGGGATAAAATTCTTTTCATCTCCTTGGGTTGTTAACTGCAAGTAATGATTACATTTTAGCACTGAAATGCAGAACAGTTGGTACTCTTCTAGTCAAAGCAGTTATGCTTTTGGAATGAAGAGTAGTGTCTGAAAGCTCTTCCTGTCTTTCTCCCTTCTGTCTAATTCTTTAACTGTAGGTAATGTCATAATATGTTTCTTCAGTGTAGGTTAATGTTCTTCATGTCCTTCCTACCTAATCTGTCTTTAAATATATTAAGGGAATTAAAATGAAAATACATTGATTTGTAAGTATAGTGCATTTAGTGATGGTTTTTGTCTGGTCTTTTAAATTTCATCTCTTCTATTCTCAGAAAGAAAATGTAGTATTTATTGAGCCAAAAACCTACCTTGATAGTTACAAACTCTCTAATGCCATCATAGTCTGGCTCACATAGCCTTTACCTTATGTGCATGTTCCCCTGACAACAAATGTCAGGGGTTTTCAGACCCTGAATACCAAGAGCGAAGAGTGGTTATGAGTTTGAAGCTCTGCAAAACCAGGGTTCCGATTTCCCTGTTTGGGTGTGTGGACATGTGAACTATTTGTATTTTCTACCTCGGTTTAGCCAGTCTTGAGGTGGATTTTTGTTATATTGCATGCTGTTATGGTTTATGTGTAGAAAATATTGTACTAATTTGAATCATATAGAAGTCTTGGCCAAATCTAAATTTTTCTCACTTAAAATTTCTGGATGTTTCCAGCTAGAATTTTTTTTAGTGTTTTTTTATATATATGTATAATATTTTCTTAAAATATGCTACTGAAGCAGATAAAAATGATGATTTTTTTTGCTATAGCCTGCAATTATGTAATGTATGGGATGCGAAAGAATATCCATGATCTTCATAGATCAGTTGGCTTTACCAGCTTCATCCAAAATCTCATGTATAAAAAAACCAAAAACCAAAAACAATTAGGACATCTTAGTAAAGCAGATTGAGATGTCCTAATGTCAGATACTCGTAAAAGCAAAGGCAGCACCACTAATGTTTTAGCTGTGTAAAATTAAACTCCAGAGAGTCCGAGACTAGAAAGTGGTTACCGTATGTGGAAAAAGAACCACAGAATGGTTGAGATGGGAAGACATCTCTGGAGGTCATCTTGTCCCACCCCTGTTCAAGCACGGCCCACCTAGAGTCGCTTGCCCAGGACCATGTCCAGATGGCTTTTGAAGGTCACTAAGGATGGAGACTCCACAACCTCCCTGAGCAATCTGTGCCAGTGCTTGGTGACCCTCACAGTAAAAAAAGTTTCCTGAGGTTCCCAAGGGAACCTACTGTGTTTCTGGTTGTGCCCCAGTTTGTGCCTGTGGCCACGCATGCTGTCACTGGGCACCACATGTAAATTATTTGTAATTGTCTGCAATCTCTCGTTTATTTGTTGTTACATCAGGCTTTTTTTCCACTTAATCTTTATTAAAAAACTCTGGAAAATAATTTAGTGAATTATGTAACTCCATCCACAAAAACAATGGGCTGCATGAGGCTACAGAAGAAGCTTGCTTTTTGTTTTTAATTCCAGATTTATTTGGATACCATTTTGACTACAATCATTGAATCTATGAGGCTAACGGAAGTAGGTTTTTTCAGGACATGCACCATCCAAGTCACTGTTGCAATTAAAAAAAAAAATTACGACTCATCATGGTACTTACAGTATTTATTTTTCTTTGTTACCACTACAGTTGCAGATCTTGAAGTGAAAACCAGGGAAAAGCTGGAAGCTGCCAAAAAGAAAACTAGTTTTGAAATTGCCGAGCTTAAAGAAAGATTAAAAGCAAGTCGTGAAACCATCAACTGTTTGAAAAATGAAATCAGAAAACTTGAAGAAGATGATCAATCTAAAGATATGTGACGAGTGCTGACTTGATAAAGAGCCTGTACTGAAAACGGACAGACTTCTGTCACGGAATTGTATGTGTTCTTCTCTTCAATTCTGTAACTGAGACTCTGAATTTCACTTGCAAATGATTGAAGTATGGGGCAATCGACTTCATAAATGGAAGAAAAATGAAAGAATGTATCCTTGTTTTATAGTTGAAGTCTGTGGGTACTTAATGATTCATTTCAAGTAGAAGAGGTCGTGGAGACCAGACTGCATTTTTTTTTTTTAAACTGCATTGGAGTGATAAATGAAAACTTTGTATTAAGTCTTGTATAAGTTCAATGTGATTTTACAAAATGCTGGTGTTTACTTTTTTTTTTACTTTTTTTTCTACTGATTGTTTAGAGATGCATCTGTAAAGCTCAAAATAAAATACACATTTTTTTATTTTTAGTGTTTTCTGTCTCTGTCCAGTTGATGGCTTCAAGAACAGTTGTAAATAGCGTGCCCTAATTTAAGGCAGAGGTTGAAATATAACGGTATGCAGGTTGCTTAAATCTGGTTACAGTGATTTCTGTGTGTCTGTCTCTTACCAGCACAGTGAAAAAACTTTCTGAAAACAGGATTTTAAGTAACTTTTATATATATAGATAAGCGTTTCTAGTCCCACATCTGATTTAACACACCCAAATGCATCAGTATTGCTCAGAAGCAAGAAATTATTCTGGTCCTGTTTAGTATTTGGACTGTATTGTAGTCATTTCATCATACAGCGTGGAGTCCTTCCTACAGGAGTCATCCATGAACTCCAACATTGGTCCTTCCACCAGGCTGCAGTTCTTCACAAACGGCTCCAGCATAGGTCCCCCATGGGGTCACAGGCCCTGCCAGGAGCCTGTTCTATTGTGGGCTTCCCAGGGGTCACAGCCTCTTTCCAGGCATATCCACCTGCTCTGGTGTGGGGTTTTCCACAGGCTACCTGTGGATATCTGCTCCGCCATTAACCTTTATGGACTGCAGAGGTACTCCTACCATCATTGACTGGCTTGGCCTTGGCCAGTGACAGATCTGTCTTGAAGCCAGCTGGTATTGGCTCTATCACACGTGGGAGAAGGTTCTAGCAGCTTCTCACAGAAGCCAACCCAGTAGTCCCCCCACAGTAGCAAATTCTTGCCATGCAAACCTAATACATATTCTTAAGTAGCAGGTGTTTGTGTTCTTCCCAAAGAGCCAGAATGTGATCTTTAACCTGTAACATTTTTTTTTTAATTTTGTAGAGGAAAAAGAGCCTGATAAAAATGGTACTCCCTCAGGTTTTGAGAAGGGTTGGGCATCTTCTCTAGTGCTTCAAGCTACTGGGTTGCAGTAAACTCTGCTATAATCAAACATCCCACATCCTCTCTTCCCACAGATAATAGTATTATCAATGCTTTGAGAACGAAGCACTCATTTCTTCAAGTTTGAAACAATTGCTGATTGACTTTTACTGTAACTTGGTAAAGATCTAGAACTGAAACAGTTTCAATACTCAATATGTAGACTTAAGTTTTTCATCAAGAAAAACGATTGTTAAAACTTGGCCTATTTACTTTGGGGTATTATATATACATACATATACCTTGTACCAATGTATAGATCCTTGCTAGGACTTAATATGCTTACTGTTTTCAGTTTTGCCAATGAGAAATGTTTACTTCAGGCTTCAAACGTGCAATATGAGTAGTTACTGTCACTGCTGCTTCAACTGTAAAGACTTGGGAGTTTAAATATTTTAGCTAAGACACATTAATGGTCATCGCGGTAAGTTCAAACACTGACTGCTTCCTCACCTACTACCCACTGGTATTTATCACTAGTCCTTTTTTAACTTAGCTCCGTCTCATATAACCTCTTTCCTTTGCCTTTGGGTTTGGCACACTGTAGTTTACAGCTAGACTGTGAAGTTGCATAAAGCTATGGCCAGGAATGTCTCATCTAAAGTGCCATTATCTGACAGGAGATGTGTAAATACAATTAATTCAAAGATTTACTCAAGTGGTTAGTAGAGATGGGACTGGAAGGAACATTAAGTCATGTTCATAGAATCATAGAATCATAAGGTTGGAAGAGACCTCTGAGATCATCAAGTCCAGCCATGTCTGTCTCCCTACAAAAACCATATCCCTAAGAAACTCATCTACCCATCTTTTAAACACCTCCAGGGATGGAGATTCCACCACCTCCCTGGGCAACCTGTTCCAATGCCTGACCACTCTCTCAGTGAAGAAATTCTTCCTAATGGCCAGTCTAAACCTGCCCTGGCGCCACTTGCAGCCGTTCCCTTTCATCCTGTTCCTCATCACTTGTGAGAAGAGAGCAGCACCCACCCCATCACAATCTCCTTTCAGGCAGTTGTAAACAGTGATGAGGCCTCTCCTCAGCCTCCTCTAAGCTAAACAACCCCAGTTCCCTCTGTCTCTCCTTGTAGGGCTTATTCTCCAGCCCCCTCACCAGCCTCATTGCCCTTCTTTGCACACACTCCAGCACTTCAATGTCCTTCCTGTAGTGAGGGGGCCCAGAACTGCTCACAGTACTCAAGATGTGGCCTCACCAGTGCCGAGTACAGGGGCACAATCACCGTTCTTGCCCTGCTGGCCACGCTGTTTCTGATACAGGCCAAGATGCCATTGGCTCTCTTGACCACCTGGGCACACTGCTGGCTCATGTTCAGCTGGCTGTCAGCCAACACCCCCAGGTCCTTCTCCTCCAGGCAGCTCTCCAGCCACTCTTCCCCAAGCCTGTAACGCTGTTGTTCCTTTTCTTTCTAGGCAGATGCTGGTAACACTAACCTAAAGACATGTTTGCAGCTTACGCATTTAATCCATATTAAATACATCAGCGTCTGTTTGCATCTTAATGGGAATACAGATTTAAGGGTGTTTCAGGTTGTTTTCAGGCATGAGGGTTTTTTTCCAAACACCAGGTGGCAGATATGTCCAAAACATTCTCCAGTCTCAACAGCATTTTAATTACTGGGATTTCTGTAGATCTGTGATGTCTTTGTTGGTCTCATTTGCTTTGAGACTTGATCATCCAATTAGACAACTTGCATCTGTTTCTGAACAGATGACCAAATTATCTCTTGCATGTTATGGAACAGTTTAGCAGCCTTGTAAGCAAAAATGTGCTGTGCTAGGAAGAAAAAAAAGTGTGAATGTTTGTTTGCAATTTTTGTATGTTTGGCAAGGGAAACAGCTTTCAAAGTACAAATCTCTGTGTTTTTTTTAAAGCTTCCTTTCTTTTTCAGGCCAAGATTAAGATTGTGTGACAATATGAATGAATAACTTAGGTGTCCTACTGGACTGCATACTTTGCTTG
The DNA here is from genome assembly GCA_033556795.1 of Tapera naevia. Taxonomy (NCBI): domain Eukaryota; kingdom Metazoa; phylum Chordata; class Aves; order Cuculiformes; family Neomorphidae; genus Tapera; species Tapera naevia. The sequence continues at coordinate 17,626,425 of JAUMJJ010000059.1, forward strand.
CACTCAATTGCTCGCACTCAGTTGCAGGTACAAAATGGCAGGATTTTCCACAAGTAAAAGTAACTATGAGCTATGATTGAACCTTTGGCTTCCAAGCATGATGAAACTTTTAATTTTCCTGAATACGGTAGGGAAGAGCAACTTAAGTAAGGGGAAGAAGAGAGAATTAAGATGGTAAAAAGGCTAGCAACAATGAGAAATTCTTGTTATATATGCTTCATGATACAACTACTTGGGATTTATTTTGACACGAATTTATGATACACTTATACTATTTCAGTTTTAAAGCTAGAACACAAAATCATGTAATTTTTTTAGTGAAATGGTCCTGCCTATGCAAATAACTAATAAACACCCAAAATTAAGATTTCCATTTCAATTTTCACAGGAAAAACCTCTTGAATGCCTACTCATTAGGCCATAAAAAGAACTCATTAATTTTGGAATATGCAGTATTTGTCCTACTCCCTCCTTGATAATTACTATACTTTTTAAGGTGTTTGTGTGTTAAATGAGTGGCTGGCACTCTTTATTCTCACAGCTGTGGAGAATTCTGTGCTTCAGGACAAAAAAAATTTGACCTGATCAGCTGGCTTCTGCTTTGCATACACTTTCACCTGAAGTGATTGACAGCTTTTTTCTTCAATGCCTAATCCTACAATGTCTGGCAAATCTCATATTTTTCACACTCTACAATTCAGTTTCATTTAAAACAGCATATTTCATTTAACATCTGATCTATAAATGTTATTAAAATGCATGGTGAAACACACTTCAAAGTTTCTCACTGAAACATTCTGGTATCTTTATTCGTAGGCTTGGAAAACAAAACATATGGCTAAGAAAGGTCTTCTTCACCTGCTGAACTGATCAGAAAAAATTACGTTTTGGTTTAATGACTCCAAAGAAAAGATTTGAAAATATTTTACGGTTAAATCATAGTTTCAAAGCCCACATCTTCAAGCAGTAGCATGCTGGGAAAATACAGGTATTAAGAGTTGGCAAAACCAACAAGGTTTGTCCATTTATGCGTGTAACAAGGGTAACAGCTTTTGGACTTAAAATTTAGAGAATGAATAGCGCTGTAGTACTCTGCTATTCCAAGAGCTGAGTGTGTTGAATGTAGAGCAGGGCCAGCATGTGGTTCCTTTTTCCTGTCTATGGTTATTAAAGCAAAAATTAATCCAGGCAATTTTTGTTCTAATCACAATCCTGATTAGAGTGATAACTATGTCCCACCTAAAGCTCCATTCAGGCCCTAAGCCACCTGAACTCTGAGTAGCTAATACAGAGAATCTTGAGGAGTCAGATTTGAGGGGCTTGTGATTAACCTCTAGTGTTATTTCCTGGTTTCTGTAATGAAATCTATGTAGCAGTTAAAGCATTTACTCTGTAGACTAAGGAGGACTGAGACTGCATCTCAAAATTTTAGAAAGTTCTTAGCCATGAGAGTACTCTCCATCACTGCTGCTCACAATGAGCTGTAGGTAGTCAGCTCTGCAAGACAGGACTTGGAACAGGCAAAGGAAACTCATAACCTCACTTGGTAAACCAGGGCATTGGAGGAAATAAATCGGGTGCAATTCTTTTGAGCTGAAGAGAGCCACCATCTCAGAAAAGAGTTAGATCCTTAGTAAATGAGCACGTCTAGACTAGATAGAATTCATTTCCTATTCCCTTCAGAAGTTACACACCTTTTTAGTGATTGTAGAATTATATTTATATATTGGACAAATCAGCACTGATTTTTTTTCTACTTGCTACAGGTTAGGTGTATATGACACTCCGTCTTACCCAGAACTTCTTTGCCAAAATTTGAATGAATTAAAGTCTATTGGATCCAAAGATAGTCTAATAGAAGTTGTGGTCTTGCTTCTCTGAACACTGAGCACAGGATTCTGTTATATAGATTTCATTTCACTCATCGTGATTTCAGTATACCTGGTCTCTGACTGGAAAGAAGTACAATGGATAAAATTAGTTGTTCAAAGTCTCCCTACCTCCTTGTTTTAGACATTGTCTTTAAGTTGCTGGCTTTACGTTTAATTGAATATATTCTGTACCATATCTGATCTGCACCATAACTTCCTTAGGCTTCTTCTGAATTTTTTCTTACTGGTCTAGGAACTCAGATTACTGTTTGAGTCATCTGGGTTTTCTCCAAAGGACACCAGCAGCAGAGGCTGGGATGTGAGCAACGCTATGAATGCCAAATGTTCTGCTATTCTGCTCCATATCTCCTCATGTGTGTTCAAAGATCAGAGATATTTTTTTGAGTTCTTCATGCTGGACAGTTTATAAATAATGTTTATTTAGTTGCACATAAATCCAAACACACGAAGTACAACCTTTTCAGGACATAATCCTTCATCAGCAGATGCAGAAGTGCTCAGACAACAATCACATCTCTAAAACATGACAAAGAGCACTACATCAAGGAGTGCAATCATGCTGCCATGGTTTGAGGTGTGATGTCCTACAACAAATGCATATTTTTCCTGATTGATATGAAAGATATAAAATAAATCTGCTTTTAGAGACCATGTTGGTGAATTAATCTCGGGAAGAAATATTATCCTAGAAATGACCTTTCCTATGTCTGAAAGAATATAGTTTCAGATGTTCTGATCTAACTGTAGATGTATTTAAATGTGAACATGTTCTCAGAATGAAAAGTGATTATTCCCTAACACTGATATTCTCACCTGTGCCCAGTCACTGTGCAATGAACATTTCAAGAGATGCGATTAGAATAAAGGCTTTTGTGAGTACTGAGCATTTAGAGACCTCGGACTGGATCTGCAGCAGAGGTCAAGCTTCATTTCCTTCATCAGAAAGGGTGGGAAAATGATGATTTGGTTTAGGTTTGAGCAAGGAACAAAAAAGATACCAAAGCATCAGATTGTCCCATGTGATTTACAGAAACTAAGTTAAGGCACTCATCCTAGAGCTTAAGGGGAGTTCTGGCACCCAGCGCTGGTACAGCAGTTCTGCCACTTCCAACCAGTAGTTCTTTACAGAGCCAGCTCTGGGTGTAGGCAGAACTGAGTTTGCTGACCCTAGAAAGAAGATGAATTAACAAAATAGTTCAACTTTGCATTGGCAGCAGAATGGCTCCTTTACCAGTCTCCCAAAACAGCACCAGGTAGCAACTCAAATGTGCTCTTTGTCCCCCAGTAATGGTTCTGCTTTCTGTGTGGCTTGCTTTTGCCAATACTGAGCATTTTTTCTTGCAAAAAGGTGACATCCAGCCAACTGATGGGGGCAGGATGAATGGAAAGGAGGATAATCATACAACTTATTCCTCCTTCAGCTCTGGAGCAGGTTGCCCTGTGCACAACCTCTCCCTGGGCTGGAGCACAGCCTAACGCAGACACCTAGCTCTCCATGCTCCTTCACTGAGATAAAGTTAGGCAGGCAAACAGCCATTTGTATGTCAGCAACTCATGAGACTTGATTGCTGCTGTGAGGCTTGATAGTACATTTAAGAACGTGGCTTCACCACCTGGGTGTTGGCTTTGGCTGGGGCTGATGCCTGGCTTGGTCCCTTGCTCCCACACTGTCAAATGGATGGGTGTGTAATAAGCAGCTGTAGTGTCATCAGTGTTCCAGCGAAATGCTGAAGTTCTCACGGACAAGGTTTATCACATATTCAGCCTATTTGTACTACTGTGGTGTCATAAAGTACATGGAAACCATTTTATGCTTGCTTTCTTGGGAGGTTAGAAAAAGCTTGTTGAAATGCCAATACACAATTACTGATATAAGATACTTCTTTTTGGGTGAAAGCAGTCATAATCTCACTATTTTAAAAAATATGATACTGAATTGCAATGCAGTTAATAGATAAGTAACTGCTATGAAAACCAGAAACAAATCTTTACACAGAGGACTTTCCCAAATAAAATAATAATACATCATATAGGTAGAAACAGAATTTAGTAAGAACAAACCCTAAGATCAGAACATAGAGGTAATGACTTACAAATCGTAGATCAACAAATAAGGATATTTATAAGCTTAATAAGGAGCAGACACCCATGAAAGAATTATGTAGGGCAAACGTAGGTATTTTGATTCAACAGGATGAAACATTACAATTTGTCAAAGGCTCAGGAAGCGTAGTCCCTCCATGACTGCCGGTGATCATAATGCTCCTGCTGTTCCCTTTGGCCTTTTCTTCCTGGATGGTTCACAGGCTTTCTTTCCTCAGAGTATAAAGGCTCACATCGCTCTTTAAAGCCTAGGAGGTTGTGCTTCTTACCTCTGAACGCCTCTTTACTCCCTGACCTCTTTCTCAGAATTTCCCCTCCGAAAAGGAGACAGGAACACTATTCTTTGCCAGGTCATAAACTTTTGTGTTGAACAGGAAGGACTGAGCTTTCCTATAATTTTTGACTTCTCTAAGTACTTCCATACAATGACTTTTCGTTAGTTTTCATCCCCTTTCATTTTCTACTGCATACTGTAGCATGAATTATTGTTGTGTATGCACTATTTCAACCCTGTTTTGTGCCATTTGAACAATCAAGAATATGGTGTACATGGATCTTTCACTCAAATAATCTTGTAACTGACAATGGTGTATGTCAATTAAATAAACCTGTTTGTGAATCTGAATCTATCTAGAGTACTTTAACAACTTTTAAGAAGGTGTAATAGTATGAATATTTTTACATGTTTTGAACGAACATTTTGGTTTATAATTTCAAAATAGTAGTGCAAAGAAAAAATAAATTACCTTCTGGAATGAGAGTACTTCATTCTAGTGTCAATAAAAATTAGTTTTAAAGATGAACTATTTATTTGATTTTTTGGTTTTGTGGTTTGTTTTGTTTTGTTTTGTTGTTTTTTCTTTAATTTGTAACGATGAAACAGAAGAAAATGCTCTAAGATGAGCCAAACTAAACACCTCTTCTTCCTTAAGCATGGTGGCTTCACTCCTCCATACACTGGTTGGGTTAGTCTCCAAGAGAAGCTACTGCAACAACTCCGTTGGAGTTTCATGATGGTGGTCAGCCTGAAGGTGGTTTAAGTGAATCTTGTTTACTTCCCGCTGTACACATCTTAAGAAGATACAAAAAAACTGTTGGTTACTGCTTCTTAGCTGAGAAGCAACAACTTTCTGCTGAAGAAAGATTATTTTTGAAGCACTAGCTCATCTTTTTCCTGATTGTGAGCATTGCGCTCAGTTATTTATACCAGAATTACCTAAGGAAATGCAGCTGTGCCTTTCTTCTTATGCATGCAGTCTAAATCAAATCCTTTGTGTCTATTTTATCTTCCTAATTTTTGGTTTTTTTTTTTTCCTAATAGACATGGAAATAATGGAAGCCCTAAGCTTTCTCAATATATCCCAGTAGGAAGTGAGTTAAAAGAACTAAAAAAGAAGCTAATTATGAAAGCTTTAGCAAGTAGTATGATTTTATATTTAGAAGCCACCTTTTTGCTTTTGAGCATCTGATTTTTCCTGCTGAGCTCTTTCATCCCACTGAAAGATTTTAATTGTATGGCAAATTCTTTTACAGTCCCCAGATGGGTAGTAAACAGAGGCCATTGAAGCTGTTCTTTAGCTTCAGAAATCCTACTCTTCTGAAACTTTGAATATAAATCTGTAATGAAATCAATTTGCTCCTGTTTTCAGAGATTTCTGTGATTCTCTTACTATTGGTCATTTACATGACCTGCCATCTACTGTTGCTTCTAAAGTGGCTTACTTGGTCTCAAGAAATCTGGCTGAGTGCTGGGCTGAGATATTGCATGAATTGTACTTTGAAATCCTGCTTTCAGCAGGGTAATTTAGTGTTTGTTAGGATGGAATTTCAAGATAAGTTATCTTTGCTTATCATCCTTCCAGAAGTACTCTACCAAAAGGGAACAAATCAAAGTGACTCCAGTGTTTATATTCTGAATGGCATCTTATTTATGCAATCTCACAGTTCCCTAAGTTATGGAGGAAATGAAACTACTTAAATCAGAACAGAATGTTTCCCTCTTAATATGGGGGCTCTGCCTGTCTTCTTTGTCTATCCAATCGGGCATGCCCTAACAACAGGCCAAATCTATTCTCCTGTTGAGGTGGATTAGGCATCCTGGCATGGTGTAACTGCATCTTTTGTACCAGCAATAACAGGATCGCTCCTCTGCAAGGATCATACGGGTGCTGCTGCAAGACTTGTCACTCGGGCTTCATTTGCAAGAAGAAGATCTGATTGAATGAAGTAATATTTACCACATTTCTAGCAGCTTAAGAAGTTTTTGCTGCATCTCTGTGACAGCCTCCTTCATGAATTGGTTATATTTCATGTGTCTACACGTCAATGTTTTTAATATTCCTAAATGCAAAGTCCAGTTCTAGTCTTCTATGAATATTTGGGACAATATTTTCCAGGGCTTGGAAATGTATTTACAATTTGGATTTACACCTTGTGTTGGATTTTATACTCTTGCAAAGCCACTGTGTAATTCTTAACTGTTAGTTTGTGTAGGCTTTGACTCACCTTGTTGTCTGTCACCCTGTCATGATTTAGTCCCAGCCTGGCCAATTTCAGCAGCTAAAAGAGAGCAATTAGGCTCCCAATTCACTTACTCCCACCTCCACGGAAAGGGGAAAGTGAAATGAGAGCAAAAGGTTTGCGGGCTAGAAACTAAAACTAAAACATCCTTTATTAAATTATTATTATTATTATTACTACTGCTACTACTACTATTATTATTGTTATTGTTGTTTTTATTATTGAAGAAACTATGCCCCAACCCCTTGATGACTACAAATTACCACAAATGCTGCAGAGCAAGTTAGGGAAGGGGTCAGCCGCAAGTTGGAACTGGACATAGGAACTAGATTCAGGAATGCACAGATCTCTCATGATCTCTTAGTTTTATACTGAGTATGATGTATATGGGATGGAATACTCTATTGATCAGTTTGGGGTCACCTGTCCTGTCCACCCTTTCCTGAAGGTGTGACCTTTTTCGCTGGCACCAGCTCAAGGATGGCCTTGATTACTATAGGAATAAGTATAGGCAACGGCCTTTTGCATACCAATGCCCTGTGTTATCACTTCTAGAGCTGTCTGAAAAACATGCAGTCAACTTTTGAAAATTGTTTAGATGAGACTTCACTAAAGTTAGAAAACTCATTCTACTTTAGCTCAAACCACTGCTCATCCATTAATTATGAGGAAATAAATTACTGCATCTTACTGAAAGACTTCATTGCAGTATCATAAAACTCAGAATCATTCATCAAACTAAATTATATGGGTCCCCATGAGTCAAAACTCACAAGTGCAGAGATTTATAGTTAAATGGATAGAAAGCACAGATAAAGCCTTTTGTCAATAGGGACCCATTAAATGAGTCGGGCACAATACACTCCCTGCATATTAGAGAAAGTCTCTTTCTCCTAGGTGCCTCTAAGCTAGAATGATAAGCTATGCAAAGTAGTTAAGTTAAAGCATATCTGGTGAGTCAGGCCAGGATGGCAGAGCAGCCTGGGTCCTCAGCCTTGTCACAGTGCTGTCGATGTATGTTTTGGCCATACGCACCCATGCAGCAGCCTCCTTTGGTCGCCTTGCAGATGCTGTATGAAGCTTAGATCACAGCAGCCTCCTGGGAGTGGCTTCCAGCTGATGACCACAGCAGCTCTGCTCAGCCTTCAGCCTACTCCATGCTCTTGGTACATCCCTTAATGCTTAGCAGCCAAGGCCATTTTTGGGGTATACAAAGCTCTGAAGGTTGGTCCCTGGGTTGGTTCCCAAGCCTGCTTTCCAGCAGGTGTAGTGTCCAGAGAAGCTATTTTTCAAGATTCCTCTCACTACCAGCTCCTCCAGCTTTCTGTGGACTTCCTCTAGGCCTCGTACCTTTCTTGCACACATGCATACCAAGATGATCCTTCCGTTAGTTTCTACACCTACAAGACCACACAGTTATATCTCTACCTATGTGTATACACAGGGAGGGACAGGAAAGGTCTAAGCTAGCAGTATGTTGGGAGAGACTGGGCCTTGTTGAGGTATGATGAGCAACAGTGATCTGTGGTATCAGAGGACTCTTCCTCTACTCTGACAGTCATGTAGGAAATCTGATGAGAAAGCAAGGGAGGAAAGAGAAGGATGGCAGCTGCCTAGTTGTGAGCTCATTCCTGCTCTAGTTCACGAGGTACAATTCTGCATGCTGGATCTGAATATATTTACTCCATTGAGAAGCCAGCTTGTAAAATGTCAGTGCTACTTTTTCTGCTTAAAAGAATAAAATAATAGAAGAACACAAGAACCAACATGTTTAAAACTGAAACTCTTAGATTACTGTCACAGTTTAGCCCCAATCTGGCTAATTTTGGCCAATTACAAATTCAGACCCTTGATAACCAGGAAATACCTGAATTTCAGAAAAATTACCTACAGCCTCAGGGATGTGTGATATATATGGTACTTTTAGTTTCTCATTGTACATTTTTTTCTCATAGGACATTTATGGGACTGATTGTGATGGCAGGATATATTCTAAGGAGGAACCAGGGTTGTATACTGAAGGAGACTTTTATTTATTATCCCTGCCCCTACACTGCAGAAGTAAAAATGTCTCTACCGATTGAAGGAGGATATTTCAGAATAGAAATGATTGATCTCACAATTAAATCTTTGAATGTTGCTCTGTAGAACTGGGTTCGGACACTGAGTTTCTGTAGTGCTCTCCTGCAGGAGTAATTTGAAATAACTTTTCATCCAGAAGTGGTCATTAACAGTGTGATTCTCATTTCTGAGTTTCCATGTGACTTGCTAGAGTCTGATTTCCAGAAGTACTGAACCATGACTGATGCTGGTAAGGAGCTGTACTTTAAATATATGAAGTGCTGAAAAGTGCAAGGTGTTTTGAAAGATCAGGTACAAGCCTTTCAAATGGTGTATCCATAATTAACATATGCTTTCTAATTTAATCTCACATCAATGCTCTTTCCCTTAAAATATCAGCAATTCCATTTCTCCATCTTGAATTGCTGTGCTGCATAGATCAATGTCGATGCAGCATCCTATCAATACAACGAAAGAAATTCTACAGAAAAAAAGAGTATTTTGTAACCATATGATATTTGCAACAATATACTATAAATAAGACATGGGCCCCCCCAGCTCAGCCATGAAATGAAGCAGCATAGTCCTAGATCCTAAGTTCAGAGATGGTAGTTTACTCTGACCTCCAGTGTAGCACAGGTCTATTCTTCTCTGAATTGTTTTTTGTTTAATGAGAACATCTCTTTCTAAAAGACAGACAATCTCAATTTAAATATTTGCTCTATGGACAAGCTATCATTATTTTTGTTATATTATTGAAGTGATTAATTTTCATAATACTAATGCATGTAATTTCTATTTCTGAATATCTCTACTTTCAACATCCAGGCTCTCACTCTTGTTTTGTTTGTGCTTTTGAGACCGAAGTGCCCTCAATTATTGAATTTCTATTCCCCCTAGAGGTAATTAGAAGCTGTGATAAAGGCACACTTTAGAATTTTTGTTAAGGTAAACAAAGTGAACTTTAGTTTTCCACTAAGATAAGTTTTCCAATCCTTTCATCTTTCTTCTGGCTCATCTCTGAAACAGAGAGATCCAATTTATTCCTTCTTGAGCTGAGAGCTCTGGGACTGTGTGCAGCACCTCAGAAGAAGACTTGTTAGTGCCGGGTCTTGAAATTTTTCTACCCCTTTTCAGTATTATTTTGCTTGTTTATCCCAGGACTGGCTTTTTGCACACTGCACAAGGAGCTCATCTCCAGCTGACTGACATGATGCCCCAATCATTTCAGTTACTGTTCCTAAGATAGCATCTCATTATGTCTATAATTCCTGAATATTGTTGAATTACAATTATCTGTATTGATTCACATGTCATTTCCTTGCAGCAGCTTATCAACTCATTTGTTTTAGTGTACACTCTTCTTGTGCCACGCTTACACTTTAATCAGTAAGGATTCTCTGATTTCTTCCACATTATTAATGAAAATGTAAAGGTCGAGACCTGACCTCAGAGTGGCCTTAAGGATACATGCCCTTAATGAGGCTTCATTGTTTACAAATGCATTTTAAGACCTGTCAACAGCTTTTTAAAATTAATTTTCTATGTACCACATTGGTTTTGTATTAATTATCAAACTGTAGTATAATGCCAAGTTTAAAAGATTCAGACTATCCCATACAATCTCTCTTCTCTTTCTCAGTCACTGAATGAGAGCTCATTAATTGTTCATGGAGTGAAGGAGGCATCTGATGGGGGAAAAAAGATGTGATACTGTAGCTAAAATCTGTATCAGAATGCATTTATGTAACACAGGTGAATTAAAGATGCTTAAAATACCATAATCCCACAGATATACTTGGATGCTGGATTTTAGGTCCTAATTTTTCTAATATGAAGGACTTCTGTATCTGTGTATGTTTTGATATACATAAAAAAACAGGGAGGTGCACCTCACCAGTTTTGTGCATCTCACCAGTTTTAAGCATCTCACTAGCTTTAAATATTTACAGATGAGCTAATCATGCAGTCTCCCACTTTACCTAATTGAGGGAAGCAGGTATTTCCAGAATATCACTCACTCATTTAAATGTCAATGTATAAAATACTTTGCACCAACTGCATTCCCTAAATGCATATTTCTTCCTGCTCATTGAGAGGCTGTATAACCACTCAGATGTAAATGTTGACATGAGATAACCAAGGTTAGAGGAGATGAATTGCAAACAAAGCACAATAGCTGCCATCATCATGCTTGATTTTACATTTTGATAATGAAGTCTATAAACAAACCTAGTTTTACAGAAACTAAAAAAGAATTGTGGATGTTTTTCTTCACTAGACAGCATTTTATTAGTTAATCCAGCACCTATTTACTTTAACAACTGAATTAGCTAATTAATCACCGTGAATTTTAACTACACAGTTAGAATATTTCTGGTAACATCCTTTGCACACTATACAGCCCCAGGGCAAACAGCAGACAAAGGTGTGCCAGTAGAGTTCCAGCTCCCCTTGATCATTTGAGAGCTTGTATGAAAGAAAAGAATGACCAGGTTAAAAATGAATTTAGGAAAAAATCTGAAGGCCATAGGATATGTGCTCCTCTAACTTTTATAAAATAACTCATAAGAATTAAGTGAGAAATAAAAATAAATATCTAGAAATTACATGAAGAAGGTAACTGTTTATGATGGGAAAGTCTGTGAAGGTAGTTCTGACTTTTCTATGCTTGTGCTTAGATAAGGCAGGCAGTAGGAGTGAGGGCACTTGCTTTCAACGAGATTTTCATATTCATGAACATGAGAGAAAAAAAGCTCTAATTTTCAAGCCTTAACAAGGAATGCTGAGGATTTACATTAAATTTTCATACCATGATCGTTTGTTTCTGATTTAAACTCTCAGTATATTGCTTGTATTAGAATGATCCTAGCAGCTGATCCTGAGACCCTTACAGTGCTATATGCCATCAGGATGGCCTGAGAGTTTGCTGTTTGAATATTCACTGGATAGGCTTCAGAAGAAAGAGCTCAAATCATGAATAAGACCAAAATAAGAAAATATTTAGATTAAAAGTAATCAAGTAAATTGATTTTCACTCTCACTAGTAACAAAACTTTATCTCCTCAGACTGTCTCACCGTAATGACCAACTGTCTTCACTGACTGGAGTTGCTCCTCTGTGACTTTGGAGGCTCGCTTTCCAAAGTCTTATCTTGTCTAAAAGACCTGGTGGCCGCTTATGAATTAAAGTTGGCTTGAGGTTGAAATACCAGATCTCATCACTCCTGAGTACTCACGCTGTTGAAGTACATGCCTGACATTCATCCCTCTCTCTGGATGAGCTGAAATCCTGGATGCAAACATCTGACATGTGAAAAGTTCTGATACAGACAAAAACTCAGCTGCCCATTAATTTGGAGATTTTCTCAAGTTCTAGCAGAGCTGATTTTTGCATTGTGGCATGCGTGTGCCACATGTGATGCTGCAGTGCATGAGTGTACTGGTTTCATTAGGGTTCTCCCACAGAAGTTAATAGAGCTTGTGGAGACAAGTTACTTACATTTTAACTGATACAAGCCTGGTCACTGCCGAAGCAGTGAAGAAGAAAATGACTGAAATATCTTTAAGTAAAACAGTAACTGTTTTGTGAAACAGAAAACACTAACAATGTTTTTATAGCAGCAATTGGGTTATTTTAAGCATGGAAGTATGTTACCTAGGTATTTTATTCAGCTTCTGCATGTCATAACAGGTATAATAGTGTTTGCAGTTTTATTTACTTTTGAAGTTTTTGGGGTTTTTTTCAGTTTATTAAACCTCAGTCACTTTAAAAAAAAATACAGGGTCCTATGTTAATGTTACAAGAATTAATATGGTATACACAATTATATAATAAATATCCTTTTTAATACCTTAAAAGATAAACAAGGAAAGAAGTGAATGCATTTTATGACTACTCTTTAGATTTTTAGGTATTACTCAACCAAGGCATTTAACAACACATATGGGGATTTGATCTTGTAATGTCACCAGTGTCAAAAAGTAGAAAGTTCTTGCTGTGCTTACAGAGATATAGAAGGGCAACACTCCTTCAAATCCTCATCTCTTCTTTTGAAACTCATCTAGTGCTTTTTTTGGCCATGAAAAATTTTCAAATATTCCACTGGAGCAAGAGAACCTTATCAAGACCACTTTTGTTCCTACTGTGGGCTGCCCAGATGAGCAGAGCAAAGCTGTCTTGTACTCTCTGCTGGTGCTTTGTTCCATGAGGTCGTGCTCTCATTTGGACCCCCACTCATTTGGACCCCCACTGTGCTGTAGCTCTGTTAGCAGATTACACAAGCAAGGGCTCTGAGCAGACTTCCCTTGCTTACTCTTGTGAGCAGAATGCCATGAAGGTCATTTACCTTGACGCATGAGATTTTAATAGTATTCCTTCCCTTGTCCTACTGAGAAGGGGATGTGAAAAAAATGGCTTGGTGGGCACCTGGCAGCCAGTCAAGGTCAATCCATCACATCTGTAGAGCCTTTCTGCCCCCACTTTTCCAGCAGTATTATGTGTGCAGGGCAGAGCCTGAACAGTGTGTAAGGGAGCTCAGTGCCTTACCTCAGTGTCCTTGGCCATAGTCTCACTGAGGCCAGTGCTGTCACTGTTTCCAGGAAGTCAGGAAAGAAAGGAGCCCCTATCCAACACCTTAGGCAACAATTGAAGGTGGAAGGTGGAGGAATGTGCTAGTCTTGCACAGTACTGTGATGGGTAATATCTGAAAGCTGCACAGGGAGTGAAGTAAATGAAAATTTTGCCTTTGTAAAGTTGAGAGGATTAGGTTCCCAGTGGCTCATTTGCTCTTTTAAATGCAGGCAAATTTAAGACTGGTCTCATTTCAAAGTATTATCAAGCTCTTGCCTCCATTTGGCCTTAAGCCTAACAAAATAAAGGTTTTGACCAAATTATTTTTTCAAATATTGGTGATTTGAAATTTCTGGTTTGTAATCTGGTTGTGCATAAGTTCTATTCTCAAAAAAAAAAAAAAAGAGAAAAGATAAAAAAGTACAATGCTTTTTCATGTTTCAATGGGAGTGATGCAGCAGAAAATGCACATGATCTGATCAAAGGTGCCAGAGCCTGATCAAAACGGTTTGTTCAAGTATTTTTTTAACAGTCAATTTACTGCATTTCAAAATGCCTGAAATCTGGCCATACTAAGTGTCCCAGTACTCCTCAACGGATATTGAGATCACTGGGCAGAGTAATCTGTCATTTTTTACAGATGCAGTAAATCTTCTACATTTGAAATCTTCTTTTTCTCATGTAGCTCATTTACATTGAAATTGCCTTTCAATGTTACATCATCAGTTATGTTTATGTCATCCATTGACAGGCAAAATATTCTTTGCTGAAAATAGATGCCTGGTAACATACCGAAAACAGCACCTCATGTATTCATGACTGTATGAAAAATGTGTGATGTCTAAGGAGACTATGAGAAAGACAGCGCAAAACTAAACTTGCATCAAATGTCTTTAAGTCCTCTCCAGCCTTTGAAAATGTCAGATCCAGGTGGAGTGTTATCTGTTGTGAAGAGGATTCATTTTTCCTGCTGCTAGTGGTATTTTTAAAGAGATGGGACTAGATGCATCACCATTGCAAAGAAGGAAATTTCCATTGACTTCAGAGAGAGTGGGAAGACAGAATCACAGAATCATTTAGACTGGAAAAGACCTTTAAGATCATCCAGTTCAAATGTAAAGCTACCACTGACAAGTCCACCACTAAACCATGTCCCTAAACAACACATCTACAGGTTTTAAAATACCTCCAGGGATAGTGACTCAACCACTACCAGTCCGTGGGCAGCCTGTTCCAATGCTTGACAACTCTTTCAATGAAGTTATTTTTCCTGCTCTCCAACCTAAACCTGCCCTGGCACAACTTGAGGTCATTTCTTCTTATCCTGGGAGAAGAGTCTAACATTCACCTCGCTACAACCTCCTTTCGGAAAGTTTTACACAGTGATAAGGTCTCCTCTCAGCCTCCTTTTCTCCAGGCTAAACAACTCCACTTTCCTCAGCTGCTCCCTGTAAGGCTTGTTTTCCAGCCCCTTCACCAGCTTCCTTGCCCTTCTCTGGACACACTCCAGTGCCTCAATGTCCTTGTAGTGAGGGACCCCAAACCCCTCACTGAAGACAGTACTCGAGGTGTGGCCTCAATAGCGCTGTGTACGGGTGGACACCAACTTCCTTAGTCCTGAGAAGGAGAAGGAGGAGCTCCCTTAGAATATTGCACAGGGAGAACTGAAAGGATTTTTCTGGTTGTGTGAATGACAGATAAGAAGACAGAAACTCACACCGCAAGGGTTGTGATGTAGGTATCCGCTGTTTTTGACATGCTTTGCCTTTTGGACGGGTGATCCAAGACTAACTGTAAATAATGACTGTGATGAATGCTGACTTTTCTTTAATACCTCCCCTGATACTGGAATATAGGTCATTGTTAATAATACATAGCTTGAAATAAAAAAATCTTCTCTTCAACAATTAAAAATAACAGGCAGAAATTTTATTTCAGGTGATCTCCACTTTCTTATACACTAGGCTGTCTTTCCCATTTCACTGCAAATGTTACATTTTCTCCACTGACATTGCCTTTGCTGATCATCTCAAGGTTTAACCTTCATCCTACCTTCCAGGTGTGTTTTATGTACATGTAAAACTGCTTTTGAACTATAGTATTTGGGAGTAAAGTTGGGTCTCACTTTTCATACAAGTATTGTCATTGGAGTGGTTGGCCTAAATTCTGTGTATTGCTGTGATGTTTTTTGAACTTGCTCAGCCTTTGCACTGAGGCAGCACAGGGAAATGTATTGGTCCCTACACTGGTAGCCAGCTTTAGGTCTGTGACCTGGGCGTGTTGCTGTTCATGTGTCTTTGAGTTACGTGTGGGTGATAAATACATGAAATACATACTCCCATTATTTTCATTTGATTGATATAAAACCCCAAAGAAAACACATTTCCAAATTATTCTGTATGTGAGTGCTAGTGAAGACACATTCATGCTGAGGGTCAGTATTTCTGGTCAACATGCACGGGCAGAGCTGGGGGATGCTGGTGAAATGTAGCCTACAGGGGAAGAAGATGGAGTTCTGGAAAGTTGTATGTCCTGGAGGAGCCATTCCACTCCCCACATCTGAGGTGATGTCACCAGTGGCCTTGTTCTAGAAAAGGAAAAACATAGCAAAACACCTCTTTGCAATGTTTTGATGACGTGTCTTTTGCGGTCTCTATTTTTTTTAAGGATAAGACTGAAAAAAATCCCTAGGTGTATTTTATTCAAAGCTGAGAGAGTCAGGGAGCTACAGCAACTAATCAACGGCTAATGCAGAGGAAAATTACCTTCCAGGCTAGCTACAATGCTTTAATGACAAGAGGAATATAGTGTGGCCAAAAGGTTTTCATTTCACCTCAAGGAAGCAAGTTTAAAGCTACACAGAGCAGCATATATTTTCATAAAACTTTGCTAATGTTTGCACTATTTGAGAAATAAAGGATAATATAATAATTTAACCCAATGAATCGTTATCTCTCCGGTATAACAACCATGTCCCCATTTCTTAGATATTTTGAAGATGAGCTGCTTCTTTCTGCTGTACAATACCTCCTAAAACCAGCAGATGGAGCCCTGCAGCCAAAGGCCACCATCAATTGCCTTCTCTACATCCAGAATAAAAACCGCTTTGCTTTAACTGCGTTTGAGAAGAATACGTGGCGGTTCTGCTTCTCTTGGTAAGGAAACAGGCTGATTGACAAGCTCTCCTCAGAAGAGGGCTGGCAACTGGAAGATAGAAGGTGGCAAATTGAACAGTTTTACACAGGTGGCTACTGACGGTGCTAGTAAATGCTTGTGGTAATGCTGAGGAGGCTGAGATGAAGCTATCTGCTGGGTGAGAAAGGGGAGCAGAGCAAACCCCAGTGCTAGGGCAGCAGGCAACCTTGGGCTAGCCCCCTTGGCACCTGCCCTGATGGTGACATGGCATGGGATGCCTGAGGGGGGCATCACCCAGCATCAGGACGGTGCCACGGGTGAGCTCAGGGGCTTCCTTGTGCCCCCCGCTGTGGCTTCAGGTGTTCTGAACCCTGGGCACTGGCTGTTTAAGGCTCTGCTGTTCGCATGGTGTTAGTATTAGGCCATGCCGTAACAGTTTGATCAATTAGCAGGGCAATCAGGCTGGGCAGACCTAGCTGTGAGCATCTGGCTGGTCTAAAAGCCCTCTGTGTACTCAGTCCTTGATTTACCCAGCTTGTCAAAGTCTGCCAAAACTTGCCGCTTCCCTTTTCACCTTACTAGTCAGTTATTAACGAGGAAAGTGCTTAGCAACTTACTGCAGCAGCTTTAGCTGAGATCTTCCTGGAATATAGGTGTCTAAGTCCCACTCATTGCCTATGCTTCTTGTACATATACACGAGTAATGCACCTGGGTAGGAGGCTGCTGCCTAAATGGTGGAGTGAGCAGAGACTTCTCATGATATATATAAACAAACACACACACAAAAACAACATTTAAAGGAAAGCTATCCAATATATTAAATATACACATGCAAAAGAATATGAATCTCACAAACCCATTTACTCCCTGGACTAAATCTATATATGTATATATGAAAATTTGAAGCAAGGAAAGCTGTTTACTGCAGTTATTTTGCTTTGTTTTGGCAACACGAAAAAGCTGGATGCTAGCTGGCTCTCTTGCTGGTTCAGACGAGCTCAGAGCTGCTGGAGCAATGCAGAGAAGCATTTGCTGTGCCAGTGACTCTCAGCTAATTCTGCAGGGGTGATTTGGGGGCAAAAGAGGCAAAAGACAGCCCCAGTGTGAGACCAAACCAACTGAGAAGATTTCAGCTAATGATTTCTTCTTGAGGAAGATCTTCAGATTCACAGAAGTTTAGAAGCACATTTTCAAGATTATGCTGCTACCACTGTTCAATTAATCAATTCCTCAGTCATACTACTGTACTGTACAGCAGCTTCCATTGTGGTATCAATAGAAAACAGTGAAAAGTAAACTAAAAAAAATGAAAGGTTGAATTGTGATTCTTGTAAGACCCACAAACTGCAGTCTCTTGAGCCTGTTGTCAACAAGCATGTTTTGAACCTTCTCTAACTCACTAAGAAATGCTCTCCACTATCCTAACTGCATCAGGGTTCCAGCTCCTGCATTGTTCATCAGTATAGCACAGAGCAAGGGGGAGCAGTGAAGAGACTCTTCCCCAAACCACTCTTTTAAAATATAATGAATTGTTTTATTCTGGCTGCCAGTGCCCACGCTGGGTATAGAAAGTGTCTGACAGCAACAGGGGGCTGCACTTCCCCACATGCTTCTTCCCCCTTCTGCAGCCAGTGGAGAACCATTATGTGGGGCAGAGAACAAGGATATCCTTCATCCACCGTTATAAACTAATATATAATCCATTCCTTGCCCCTGTCTCATTTAAAAATATTTTTAAATGAGTTGTTGCCAGTTGTACACAGGAACAGACTTGATTTAATTGTTTGTGTTTGATGATTTTTACTCAATTTTGCAGAGGTAAAAGACTCTTCCCCTGCAGACTTACTGTCAAGAAAACTTAAATATTTGAAGTGATGCTTCAAGTGAATTTGGGAATGGGGAACCATCTCAAAAAACTATGTTGAAAAGTGATCAGCACAACAACCTTCACCTGTACCATCTGGCTGTAGAATAATTAACTCAACAATCAGCTAATGGCTGCATATGCCAGACTGACATCCAGAAACATCCAGGTGTTTGCAGGGCTCTCTAGATGACTGTTAGGAAGCAGGAGGAGCTTGTCCTCCTCTTCCCTGTTTGTTTTGGCTTTTATAGACACCAGGCAGAAGGATGAAATTACTCTCACAAATAGTCGTAACATATGCTGTTATGTGTAAACTGTAAAGATTTGTTGCAGGCAAAGGTTGGGAAAGTCTTTCAAAAATATGTTTATCTTATGTTTAGTGGAGTTTGGATTGCAAGAAGTAATATCTTTTATTAAGTCATATGACACAACTGGATAAAAAAGATAAATTTGTGGCGTACAAGCCCTTTTTCACTTGGCTATTCCTAGGTCTTTATGTGGTCTGAAGGAAAAAAACAACACAAATAATCTTTAAAAAAAGGGGCATATAGTGTATAAAATACATACTCTGATGAATTTGAAGAACATGCTCTCATAGTCCATTGCTGGACATACTTTATGGGAGTGTTAGAAGTGAGGGGATATTTTCTCCATTATTTTGCTGGATTTGTGTCAGATGATTTTAAGCAGCCTTTTTGGCTGTGGGGTGTTTCTATTAGAAATAATTGGTTCATAAATGCAGCTTCAGAGGGCATGGATTTCTTTGGAGAATGTCTAGAGCGATTCACCAAAATTGACTGGTTTGCAACTGAATAATTAAAACTTGTGCTTTGAAAAGGATGATCTTGTCATCAGCCAAGACAAATAGACTGGCATTTTAGTTAGTTGATACCATGATCAAATGCTTTTCTGTTGCTATTTATAAAATGCCTCTAACCCTCGTTTGATTGTTACCTGGGAGGATAAAAAAGAAAGACTTGCCAAATTTCTTGCAGTCCTCATGGACTCCAAATAAACAATTTTTTCCTTTGTCTGCCTTTCTGCATTTTTGAAAAAAAAACACATTGAATTTAAGTGAATGGCTTTGAGCTGAAAGATGTGGATTTAATATAATTAGCTGCAATGAACTCTGTTCAAGCAAACATATACAGTGAATAATGTCATGCCATAAAGTCTTCTGGAATATCCAAGATTTACTGAGAACAAGCCTCTCCTTTTGGTAGGTGGTCCCTGGACATCAATTAACAGCTACTGTTTTGCTTTTTCTTAAGAATGGAATGAGTGGAGCACTTCACCACCTCTTTTTTAAAGATTCATAAAATACCAGGCCTTGAAATGATTTTTTACTCATCATTATATTTAAAATGGATACATTTTAGTGTATATAGGGTGCATTTTCAATACTGGATTGTAAGTGCCATTATTGGTTCCACCTTTCTTGGCCAAATTCCTCCATAACTCTTTCTGCATTGTTAATACCTTTGTTTACGTCCATTATTGAATGTAAAATCTGAGCATAAGTATTTTCACGTGGTGTTTCTGAGAAAATCATCATAGGAAACAAAAGGAAAATGAATGTAACTGGTACCTGATGCTTACAAGAGAGGTCTGTGACTTTTCAGAGAACTTTGTCACTTTACACTGAAGGAAGATACAGGCCTTTAACTGAATTCAGTTGGAGCAGGCAATATGGAATTATATGGGACTTGCAGTTTGGGAGCTTTTCTTTATTACACTACATTAATTTTTCTGAAATGAGAATAATGAAAGCATATTCTTACCAATATCAATTCAGCACAATAAAATTGGTTGTAGGAAGACACTGCTAGAAGGCAGAGGAAGGAGGGTAAAGAAAGGTAAGATGAAGAATGAATGGTCACAGATGTGGCCCTGATCATAATTAATTACATTTATTTTTAAAAGTCTTTCCTTATTATTCCGTTCACAGCAAAAGTCAGTCTTAAGGTTCCTCTGAAAAAATTTGGGCAGAAGAAACTTAAAGAAAAATATATTGTTAGATTTTTCTTTAGCTCTGATCACATATCAACCTACAAAATATTATGCTTAAAAGCCTCTCTCCCACACCCCACCTGAGTTTTGGGTGCCACTGTAGCTACCTGGGCAGGCAACTGCTGGTCCCAAAGGCCTTGTCCTGGGAATCATCCTCTTGGCTGAGTGAAATTGCAGCTGAGACCAGATTAGATGAATTGCCTGGGTAGCTCTGAAAAAAGCAGTCAGTACAGAAACTCCCCTCAAATCTCACGAGGCTGAATGTCCTGCCCAGCAGCTGAGAAGGATTGGCTGCTGCCTCACTGATTTCTACTGTCAGTGTGTCTGTGCCTTTATATTTGTGACAAAACTCTGATAGCATGACTTCCAGAGGCACTATTCCTTCATCACTAAGGCTAGTGACACAGCTCCCTTCACTCTCTCTTTTTGGCCCTGATTTCTAGGATACTGGGTTTTGTTCTGTGGGGTAGTAAGGACTGTGAGAGAGCATCCAAGACAAAGGTTGGTCCCTCCATATGGCACACATTCCAGACTGTTTAATCTACTTGCAGGCTTAAAAGCCCAGGAGTGTGTGCATCTGGTGCTCTGATACTGTGCAAAGGATGGGATATTTAGCAACTCTAGCTAAAGAATTCTTGTGCACATTCAGGAATACTGTACACTGTTGTGGAAAACTTCAGGAACATTTGGAAATGTTCTTTTCTCTTTTTTTTCCTTATTGTAAGAATAAAAGACCGATTCATCTATTGTGCTCTAGATGACATGGTTCAGAACAGTGTTTTCTGGTGATAACCACTGTGGTATACGCAGTGGCATTGTTATCGGTAATTATGTTGATATATTGGCTTTACTTACGTTGATTTCCTGCCTGCCTTGATTTGATTTCTTAACATTGCTCAGGCACTGGCTACAGTATGAAGAAAAATGTGCGAAGTGGTGATATGTGCCCAGGACTGAAATTTCACAAGTTTTCTTTAAGAATGGAGGAAAGTAATCTCTCTACTTCCTTTGCTTGTTATACTCGACAATGCTAATGCTCTGAGTCTGGGAGAACACATAAATAACAAAGTCTGCCGGTCATGCTTTCAGAAATCTATGGGCAAGTTGTAAAAACATGATATTGCATGTAGAGACTACAGTGGTTTGGTTAACTGCTTTTTATATACATTTTATTTTCCCTAATTTTTGTTGAGATCAATAGAGATTCCTTGAGATCAATAGAGATTCCATATTTGGAAATATTTCCTCCAGTCTCTTTTGGATATTTCTTTGAGATCTTCTTTCTTACAGTGATATTTTTATGTATATGCTCTAGAAATGTTTTTATGCTACTAAGGCAAGACCTAAAGGTCTCAGTGATGATTAGGATGGCTGAAGAGCTTATATGCATTGATTTCAAAGCCCCAGAAGATCGCTTTGTCATCCAGCAAGTATAGGTCTTAAGGAACAAGAATATTTCCAACAGGAGCACAAGCAACAGTTGGAATCATTCTGCTGTGCTCTGAAAGTAAATGATGTGAGCCTAATAGCTTGAAGTTAAAACAAATTAAATATGTTATTGTCTGATAAACTATGCTAATGATGTCCTTCATAAATTAAAATTATATTTTTCATTTCTGTTTGAATGTCCTGTATCATCTTCTAGTGGTTGGATTCTTCCTTGTATCATAATATGATCAATAAGGCTACACAAAAAGAAGTATCGCTGTGGACTGCCTGTGAAAATAAAAAAATAGAATTTCAAAATACAGTTTTTGTTGGTTCCCAATATGCTTCTCTTTTGATGTTCTAAGTTAGTGATAGACCAGACAGTGTGTAACCTAGAGATTGGTTATATGAATGCTTTTCATAGAGAAGGCATCACACAGACATACTTCAACATTAGCCCATAAAACACCAGGCAGAAAAAAAAAAATATTCCATATCTTTTACCCTCTAACAATGTACCTGAATAGTGAAAAACGAAGTAATTTTCTTCAGTTTTGTGCATTTTTCTGTAACTTTTATTGAAAGTTAGTATGAAATGTTTTACAGAGACAAAGTGTGAAAATGAAGCATATATTAATTTTTTGGGTTTTTTTATATGTATAAAATAGCATAGAAATATTTTAGCAGCACAAAAGTATTCACTTTAACAGTAAATCTCTGTCCAGTCTTACAGCCCATTTTGGAAATTACCTCTCCTGAAGAGAACATACAGCATATTGGATTTGCCCTGGAGTTACAATCTGAATTTCTCAAAGTTAACATTGGCAAACTGTTGATAAGGAAACACACTGGTTTTAAGGAACCGCTGGTTAGAGTTTATTCTAGAGGTCAATGACAGAAGTAACTAGATTTTAAGGTACTGAAAGTCTCATTTAAAGTAGAGAACAGTGAGAGAAAAGGTCTTGCACACATGAATTAGGATCTTGTAAATTTTATGTGCTCCATGATTAAATGCACTCAAACCCCATGTAAATATAGAACTAGTATTCGACTGCTAGTTTTAAGTGACCTTAAATACTCAAAATGCAGGTGCAGATGATGTAAATAATCCCTTCTGTTTACTAAACTTGCTTAGTTTTTTTGGTAAACCTGGAGTTCACGTCCAGCCACAGCTGAAACCCAGAGAGGCTCCCTGATAACTGAGTGACTGCACTAAGCAGGAAAAGGAGAGGAGAGATGAAACTGTGGTATTTCAAGCTCCCTGCTAGGGATGTGGCCTGCAAGGGAAAGAGCCAATAGAAAAGACGGAGAAGCATCTGTGGTCAGAAGCATTTGTAAGGGCTGAGCAACGCTAGAAATTCCCTCATCACTGGCACTCTACGCTCAGAGTAAGCAGCTGGAGGGGCTTCACAAGTCGCCAGGGCAGACATTCGGACTTTTATCAGTCATAATCCACATATTTTATTAACTTTGATTGTTTTGACCGATTCCCTCTAACTTCCCCTGAGTCTGGCTGATAAATCTGGGAGATTTTTCTCAATTAGAGACTCAGTTCCTGGCAACAAAATAACTTTCTGCATCTCCCCAACCTCAACTTCATGAGATTTTAATGAAGAAGCTCAAAAAATGCATCATTCATGTCTTTTAGAAACTGCAACAAAACAACCACCAAACCCACAACTGTACACAGCTGTCACATTTTACCATTCTGTTTATAATGAATATTGAGCAGATGCATGCTTGAAGACACTGCTCTATTTTTGGAATTGTCATTCACATTGTCACAGCTCTGTGATGCTGAGTAACACTGCTGGGTTCTCTAGGGTAGGTGTGGGGGCTGTAGGTATATAACATAGATACAGGTTTGGGTAATTCTTGGGGGGAATCACCTCCAGATAGTTTTGGCTCAGAAGAAAGAGCTGATCACACAGGCTGGACCTGTCACTGGTGGCTGCCAAGGAGCTTATCTGGTGGTGAACATCCACCTCTTTTGGAGTCTGAGTTGTAGTAAATTTGTGGTCAAGCACAGGGAAGGAGCTTTGTCATGTCTTAATTAACACTTTGTTTCTTCAGAGAGCCTTAGTCAGGGAAGAGACGTGACATTTTCTTCATGTTATAGTTGTTAATACTTAATTATCTATTCTGAATGACGAGGACTTCAGTGAATTGTCTTTTCAGTGAAGCAAGTGAAAAAAACGGACACACTACGGGAGGTGCCAAGTTAATCAAAGTAAGCCTGATGCCTTTCACCTTTTATAAGAAGATGTGTCTGTTGTTTGCACAAAAAAAAATCCACAAATCTTTCTTCCAACTATCAACAATATTGTGAAGTGAAGCAGTGATTCTAATTAGAAGAAAGCTATTGAGTTTCTTAGAATAATCTTTTTTATTCTTTTATGGAGCAAATCCTGTCACATGCATAAAAAGTACTAGAAGAGAAAAATCAAACAATATAATATATTGTAAAGTCAGACTTGCACTTGTGAAGTTTAATGAAATTTAGCTACAGATTTAAATGGAGCATGAATTAAGTCTTATGTACTCTACTGAGAAGACGGATAATTGGTGGATAATTTCTAATGTAACGGTTATGTTCAAATACATCTAAATTTCTTCACAAAGTAAAACAGATTGTACTTAATTAGCATCTTTGAAAATCCACTGACTTCAAACTGTGATCCATTGTTTAATCTTTATTACTCAGAAACACATTTCAGAGCTAACAATGCATTTTCGCATTCAAAGAAATTTTAAATAACATTTTTCAAGCATAGTCTAATTTTTTTTGTAAAGACATACTTCAATCAAAGTTGAAAAACTGTACACAGTTTGTGTAATGCAGAATGAAATAAACATGATCTATTACAAGTGTCATCTATCTTCTCAATAACAGAAGGGAACTTTAAAGCTAGACTAAGCAGTGAGGTGTAGAGTCATGCTTTATGGAGTTTTTTAGTCCTAGTAGTTGAAAAATCATTAATAAAGGCTCTAAATCAAGAATAACACATAAAAATTAAGAGTCTGAAATAGCAAAAACTGTTGGGTTCATTTTGTTTGCTTGGGTTTCTGAGACAATATGGTACAATACGGTAATATTTGCAAATTACCCCACTCAAATACTATGACATTCAAAAAATAGATTTGGTAATCTTTTCTGGATATTCCAAAAGCTGAGATCCTCAGACAGTCTCTTTGTTCAACAGCTGAGGCTTTATGAAGACTATACAATATTGCTGAAAGAGTAAAAAGAAGTTATCTCCCACTATGAGTCCTTGAAAATAACAACTAAACAACCCACAATAGTCTTTGAGTGTGATCTGGTTTTGCCTAATTCTGTTTAAACGTTTTTTGTACTAGGAATAGTATCTTCTAACTTAAGTGAGTTTTATGGTGATCCGAAGTCCAATGCATTTGAAACTTATGTTTGCTTTTCTGCCATAAAAATCCAATAGTCGGTGTTTGGTCCATTCTGACACTTAGGTTAGGATTGTCAATAGTCCTTAAAGAATTTCATTGGAACTCACACCTCTACCAACCCAAGTTTACTTTGAAAGACCTGGCTACAAAAAATACATTCTCTTCAAAATACTGATGCACAAACCAAGAAATAAGTAAACTAGAAATTTATGTACTTCTTTTGAAGTCAAAATTAAAATTATATTTTTGCCACATGGAAGTATTACAGGTGTTAGTAAACAGTGCTAGAAGAGAAATTAGAAACAATTGAGATGGGCCAAAAATAGAAAACAATATATAGCTACAGAGATTTGCAGGAATGTTTCCTGACAGGCTGTATTCTTCTTTTTGATACTAAAAATAGAATTCCACATAAACAGTTAAGTAACTGTGATATTTAGTTACTGGTATGAACTAGTGGTATTTAGCACTATTTCAAAGGCATTGAACTTCAAAGTTGGAGATCTTCAGCCCCCATTCTGGCATCCTTCTGTACCATCTTCTTCTGTTCGCCTGTTCTGCTTTTTAAATGAAAAATAATATAAAATAAAAGAAAGGTGGAAAATAATATTCAAAATATTGCTGTTCAGATGAATTTGCAGTTCTCTCAACAGCCCAAACTCAGCGTTTAAAGACAGTACTTTGTGTTTTTAAGACAGTATTTTGTAGCTCTTTGAAGTCACTTGGTCCAATCTGTTTGGTAGGGTTAGATAAAGGATGAAAGCATAGCATGCATAAGTCCTGAGAGACAGAGACCCTGATTTTCCTCAATGAGCGCATAAACTGACCTTGCTGTACGCTGGAAACCCTTGCATAACTTTTCCTTTGCAGATTTTAGTCTTTATACAGCAGATGGAATGGGATGCAGATGCAAAGATACTATCAGATCCAAACACACAAGAAGAGAAGAAAATAGCAATGTGAAAACAGAGGGGATCATAAAATTGAGACATCCATGACTAAAGTTTAGTGTCTTCTGGTAGTCAACACAGATGTCAAATCCAGGACATCCATTCTGTCCTCACCTCAAAGGAGAACTACTGGCTACTATACCACTTACATCCCCTATATCTAATAAGCAACTTTTGTATATGCTTACATTTGTACCTTAGTAACAAAGACCAAATGAAACTCAGAAAACTGTGGCATAGGAAAAAAGCAGGACTACTGATTTCCAGTGCCTGAAAACCTCCTTTCCCTACAGAAGGTCACCATCAGGGTATATCCTACGTTGACAGGTGGAGTTATTGTACTAATACAATATCACAGTATCACAGTATCACAAGGTTGGAAAGGACCTCTGAGATAATCAAGTTCAACCTATAACCTAACACTAACACCAACACTAACACCAACCATCATCTAAACCATGGCACTCAGTGCCTCATCCAATCTCCCCTTAAACACCTCCAGGGTCGGTGACTCCACCACCTCCCTGGGCAGCCCATTCCAATGGCCAATCACCCTTTCAGTGAAGAATTTTTTCCTCATATCAAGTCTAAACTTTCCCTGACGAAGCTTAAGTCCATGCCCTCTGGTTCTGCCACTGGTCACCTGAGAGAAGAGACCAATCCCTGCCCGACTACAACCTCCTTTTAGGTAGTTGTAGAGAGCAATGAGGTCTCCCCTGAGCCTCCTCTTCTCCAGACTAAACAGCCCCAACTCCCTCAGTCGCTCCTCATAGGGCTTGTGCTCCAGCCCCTTCACCATCTTTGTTGCCCTCCTCTGAACACATTCCAGTATCCTAACATGCTTCCCAAATTGGGGGGCCCAGAACTGTACACAGTATTCAAGGTGAGGCCTGACCAGTGCCGAGTACAGGGGGACGATAACTTCTCTGGTCCTGTTTACTACACTATTCCTGATGCAGGCCAGAATGCCATTGGCCTTCTTGGCCACCTGGGCACACTGCTGGCTCATGTTGAGCTTCCTGTCCACCAGCACTCCCAGGTCCTTTTCTGATATGAAAGGTGTTGCATCAAGGCAACTATTTGGGTACACTAGGAGGTTGCTGAGCGCCAGGGTGGCTGTCAGTTTCCGAGTGAACGTTAAGATCTTGGACTTAAAATCACATAAGAATAATAATACCATCAATTTGAATGGGATTTTGAAAAAAACAGGAAGAAGACCAATATTTGAGGTATTTTTGAGCTTAGATGATTATAATGAAGAGTAATATTTTAGTTATTGAGAGATCATTGTGCTTTCTGCTAATGTCTACAAAGCCATTTTTACGGATGTTGTAGCCTATTTGCAGCTTGGGATGAAAATGAAATGTGTCAGTCACTGTAACTGAGCCATTGCCTCCTGCCTCCACTGTGGCTACCAACTTCACCAACCCCTGCTGCTACAAAGGCTACTCTGAGGAACAGGCCCAACGTTTTTACTAATATTTAGGTTAATATTGAGTTCAAAACTTTGTCTAATGCTAAGGCAAATATAAAAATACAGAAACTGCAGGACATTTTCAAAAAAATTGTCCCTGCAGACTTCTCTTTGCTTCTTTTCCATGGGGGGCTTATGTTGGCAAAGGACATACAATTCTAGGGAGAGAGCCAGGTTGAAGGCAAAAGAGAAAGGGATTTTCAACTCCATCTCAGATGGAAGAAGGGCAGTTCAGGTGATGTAGGTGCTCCACAGCCTATCTACACAGTTTACCTTCTCAGTAAACCTGGCAGAGATCTGTTTTGCTAAGCAAGGATGGATCCATCTGGGTTAGTGGTTATGTACCCACTCAACAGGGGAAAAGCAGCTCTGGGATATGCAGCTCCGTTTCCTGGGGAGAGTAAGTGAGAACAGAGGGTTGAGAACATCATACTTGAGGGTGAGTCCTGTGGCTGCATCTTACTGGACAGACGCTCGGTGTTTGGGAGTCAGCTGAAGGAGAGGATGAGACCTGTTCATGGCACGGAATACAACACAGGTGTTGGGTTGAGCTCCATTGTCCTACTGCCAGCTGCACCATAGACATTGCTGTCTCTGGAGCTTCTCTGCTTTTACAGCGGGATGACATCTCTGGGAAAGTTCAGTCTATTTTTCTTCCCATGAGGAAAGGCTCAGCAACTCAGAATTGATGACGCAAACCATTAGATGTACAAGATAAATGAAACAAGAACAGTAGGATGAAAACAAAGACAAAAAAAGTTCTCTCAAACCATCACAGTGAATGAGAAACTCCGCTTAGAAAACCTGCAGAAACTGTAATCAGGCTGCGTCTATATATTTCTCCATATCAAGAATTTGCTTTAGATGTATGGGCAAGGGACTGTTCTTTAATTTTCTCAGATTATTAAGAAAGTTTTGTGCTATTGTTCTAATTCCTGCAACAGATTGCTGAGTACTTAGTGCTCCCAACATTGGAAATTATCCAGGCATAAATAAAATAACAGTAAGAGTTGTTGTAGACCATTTCTTTTTTTCTGACCCTCTCTAGGCCCTCATTTTGTGAAACCAAAATGTTTCTCAGTGTGCAGTTGCTGAAACATACCTTGACATAAAGAAGTTCCTTGTGCTCATAGCTTCCTATTTCTAAGGGGAAAACTTGTCTCCTAACTGTAGAGGCTTTTCACAGATATCCAGTCGCAATTTCCGCTTTGAAAAAGGGCAAAAGAAATAAGGAAATGGAAACCTTTTATATATAAGCCAAATGTTTTTGCATGCTTTCACGAGTGAAGTAAATTTGAGTAGATTTGATTCTCCCATCTAAAAAAAAAATCATGACCTGAGGGCTTTCTCAAGAGCCAAAAAAAAAGAGATGAAGAGGATTATTTTTATATTGGGTGCAGTTATAAGGACTGGTTTTAAGTGTCTTTAGTGTAGCAGAGGAGACAGCAAAAAGCTCAAGCAATTTGTCAGCAATCCTTCCTGGCTCCTGCCAGATACGATAGGGTTTAACATAGGGCAGGTGGCAATCTAGCACAATCCATGAGATGAAATGCAGAAAGTGCCTCCAATAGCACCAATAAAATTTGTTCTCCATTGCCTCTGATCTAGGAGCAAATCTCCCCAGTCTGCATAGTGACAGGCACTACCAAAGAAGAACCAGAAAAGCCAACTATACTTTTGAACAAAGAGCTCACTGATAATTTTTTGAGCTTGTCAAACAATATTATTAGGAAGGAACTCAGGTAACCTCAGGAAAGACAACAAGTGCAAAACCTGCTACAGTTTCATTTGCTTGCTCTATTTTCTGTAGCTATGGAAAATTGAGGACAAAGGGAGTAAATTGTACCTGAACGTTCAAGAGGAGGCTTCTTAATTGATAGATCAACTCAATGAAGTACTGCCCTTTATCTGGGCCGTACTGTAAGTTTCGAGCAGCTTCCAATTAAAAAGACAAAGGAAATGCTGACAGCCCATTCCTGCAGGGTGCCATACCTGGTTAGTTCTAGAGAGAAGCACAGGATGGGTGCTGGCAGCTGGAGGTTAGGGTGAATTTTTTATACACAAAACCTGTTAAACTGTGCCCGATGAGAATGAGCACCTTTCCACTAAATATTTTCATTGTTACCTGCAGGCAGGCTGGAGCTCTGGCAATGTCTGCCTGTGGGCACCAACTCTACTGGAGGAACATTTTTTGGGAAGAGCACTCCTGGCCTGCCTGGCCGATTTAGTTCAGTCTCCCCAGCTGCCAGAAACAGTAATTGTAATTAACTTTGGACTCTAATTTCTCAAAGAAAATAAAAGTTTGGGTAAGGTCCTATACAGTCATAAAAGCCTTCTGTAACGATTTGTTTTTGCCATGATATTTTAAATAGGTTGCTAAGGCCAGAACAGTCTTAGGTCAATGTAGACTACCATGAATGCCCAGTGATCTAGTGGAGCTCCTGGATGTATTTACCTTTGGGAGGTATGTTTTACTCTGACATTCATGGAAAGGTCAAGCAGCCATCCTGTGAGCAAAGTCCCACTGGATACAAAATTTAGAATACAAATTGCAGTTTGATTTGATCGAAGCATGGAGGCAAGTGAGTCAGAGTATTGATGTGGAGAAACAGTATGTCATTAAGTTATTTACTGCATTTATTGCTGACATTCAAAGGGTGATAGTTTATCTTTCCACAAGGATCTACTAATAACCTAAATCAATAAAAAAGGGGACGCGCCAACCTCATTATTTGTGTTTACTATAAATACGAGGTTAACAAACCAGTCAGTTGGGTATACAGTATTAATTTCTCAAATATTAATATTTAGTCACAATGATAGAGTTTCTTTCTATAATTAAGAAAACAACCCTAATGACTGACATATAAATATAGGTATCAACAATTAGGAAATACTGTAAATTTTATATAGCTACGTAATTAGATTTAATGGGATTCATGGGCTACTGATTATAAAAAACAGTGAGGCTTAAATTTTGAGTTATCTTACAGAATAACTATGCAGTCAATATGTGGTAACTTATATAATCACTAGAATCTGAGATTCTAAATCTACGGATAGAGAAATAAAGGCAGTTTCTGAAGAGTTCAATAGTTGGACACAATATCAAAGGTTCAGGAAAAGCACCTCAGGCTCTACAAAAGAAAGTAAATGCCTTGCTGACAACTTAAGTAAAAAGGATACTGAATGTGACTGTAAGTATTTGTCTTTATTACCACAACCAAGAAAAAGAGACAGTGCTCATAATTAAAACTCACTTGAATCATCACCAAGTGAGCTCTGAAGACCATCCATCTCAGCACTGCTGCGATACTTTGGAAAAGATGTAAGTTACAGATTCTAGCAAACATTGTTATCTACTTCCCATTAATTTCAGATAGTTAACTGGGAAGAATATAAGCTGTGTAATTAAGGGGAGAGAGGAATATATACTTTCAAATGCCAACTGTTGCACAATGCTGCAAGGTACAATAAACTTACTGCTCAGTATGTCCTGTCTCATAATTTTTTTTAGACAAATCAATGAGTGAAAAGAAAACATTAGCCTCCTTAGCACTACTTACTGCCATTTTAAAGAAGTGAAGGTGATACATTAACAAACTGCCTGTCAACTTTTCAATACTACACAGCTTTTTGGTAACTGATGGCACAGGGAGTAGGTGTACTACTTTAAGCCTGCTGCTGGAGATGTAATTTAGAAAGTTTTCTCTGTATTAAGTAACAGCAAGAATTTATAGTGGATCAGTTAAACTGTGCTATTTTCTGGATGTCATGCAGGAATGAAATGGCTATACTCTATTTCCAGAGTGAAAGCCAAATTGATTCAATTCACCTTAATTTCCATTAAAATCACAGTTTTCCAAGAAGATTTGTTTAAGTTTAATCAACCCATCCTAAAATTAATTCTAATCAATTTCATTGCAAGTTAAGATGTGAAGAAGCCCTTTCTTTTAATGAGTAGCTACATAAAAATATGAAAGTATGCAAAAGAAATTGAAATCAGCAATTAAATCTACATAAGCAACTAAAAGCAAGTCATGTTTATCTCAAAATAATATTGGATGTAGGTAGTTAAATGTTATAACAATTCAATGACTAACTTTCATAGAGTTTAAGCTATCGCTGTCTCAATGACTGAAGAAGTTTGATTTGCCAACAGAATCTATAGTGCAATTGCACCACTGAAACTCTTGATGCCCTCGCCATGACTCTGTGGAATGAAACTGATTTTTCATTTGCTCCTGTGATATCTGGAGACTAGAAAGGAGCAGACAGGTGACCTGTCAGAGTGGTAAAGAGAATGAGAAAGCCAGGGTGAGAAAATGGGCCCCAAAATACTTTCCAACCAGTTCATTTGCAGCTGATCTGTTCAGAAAAGTTCCCTTTATGCAAACAATAATAATTTATTTTTTGGTTCCCTCTGAAGTTTCCTTAGACCCTTGCTAATGTTGCTTCTTATGTCACTGTGTCACTGCCAGCAAACACCTCGCCAACTCGACCTGCCCTTGCAAGAGAGGAATGCAGTTGGTTGTAGAGGCTGCTGCTCTGTGGGCTGGAGAGCCAAACAGGCTCTGCCACTGCACTGTATCTTATTGATGACACTACTTGCTTTGGCCCTTGGCACATGATCCAGGATCAACAATAAAAAACAGTTACTGAATATCACTCTCACTGCAGTTTTCTTGAGAGTGACTTAACAAAAGTTTTCTAAGAACTGCTTTATCCAAGCTAATTCAGAGGAAGTCCCTGTGGTCCCTTTGCTTAGTGTTCACTTTGTGACTCACAGTCTGATTGATATTTTTGACCTATGAACTTACTCCTACAGATGAATAACTATTGCATAACATTTTGCTCAAAGTACAATAATACATCACCTGCTTTCAAGAATAACTTCGCATCCTGGTGTTTTTTTCCTGCTGCTTAAACTTCTCCTTTGGATGTAATATTTCCAGACTAAACAGAGTAACCTTTTGTTAGTTTAATAGAAATTGAAAATAAAGACGAATGGCTTATAGCTAGGAGTTCACAAGCATTTTCCTTTTAATGCCAGGGCTGAGGACGTTATAGTTGTCAACTTGCAAGATTAAGAGCATCATAATGACATTATTAGTTTTCTAAAAAGCAAATGATCAACTGAAGAAAAGGTAACATTTGTTATAGTTATGGATACAAATGCAAAACCCTTTGATCAAAGACAACAGTTTCAACTTCAGATTTAAAAATTATTTTCGTATTTTGATCAGGAAAAAAATGGTATTAGGAAGACTATTTGCACACTTGCTTTTTAACTGATTTTGGATTCTAACAATTTCTGACCAAACTGCAGAGGTATCACACCACTTTTTGCTAAGGCTGGAAAACCTTCCAGAGATGCATATCACAAGCAAATATGTTGTGAATCACAAGCAAACATGTTGTGACACGTTCTTTAGAAGCAAGACCACGTCAATCAAACCTGCACTCAGTAAATGGGATTATGTTTGCGTCAACAATGGAAAAGTTTGAAGTTTTTTATAAAGAAAAAGATTGAGAAAGACCATGACAAAGTTTGAAGAATTTCTGTGGTCGGGGTTTTCTGAAGTCAACATGTTTTGCACTGTTGGGGGAGCTGCAAGCAATGATGGCAGTCTGAGAGCAAAGTAGGATCAGTCCTCACTTGTGTGGCTCTGGAACATGCTTCAAATACCTTGTCTCAGCTCAGCAAACGCTCTTTGGTTTAGCAGTGACTGATCGCTACTGTTTACATGTGTTACTGAGCTGTAAGATTTATCTGTACAATACAGAAGCCTGCAGATACTGAGAATATAATTGGATTTTAATTTTTCAGTATTTTTCCCAATCTTTTTCACTTCTGCTAGGACAGATACATTGTCAAGCCTTATGTAGCCTTGTGTTACAGCCTGGTGAGAGGAAGGCTGGAAATTCATAGGTAATTACTCTAGCTGTGGTGGAAATGCTTGAACTTTAACTGGGCAGTGCATCACGCAACTCAGTGGAGACAGTAGAGAGATTAAGGTAAGGTAAATGAAGAAATGAGCAAGTGAAGTTCTCACTCATGCTAATAGGGAATCAAACTGCAGCTGCTGCAACACCATTCGGTTTCTACCCTCCTCCTGAAGCAGTATGGCTTCTCTGCTCGCTTTGTTTGCAAGGGTTTTCACCATAACTGATCCTTACTTTTATCAGAGGACAGGAAGCCTGCTCCAGAAAGCCCTGTACTGTTGGCATCTGTGCGTATTTCTTGGGTGCAGCTTCACTGGGCAGTGGGCTCTGCTCCTTGTGCTGCAGATGGCTGTGGGGCTGTCCTGCTGCCCGATGTAGCACCCAGTGTACAGTGTACTGCAGAGGTGTTCATTTGTAGTCTCAGATGTTGAGTTGTTATGCTGGCAGTGACCCCAGGAAGATTATTTTTCAGCAAAATTACACCCAGTCTGATATGTATTTTTACTTGCTGCTACTGCAATCTTCAAGTTCTTCTTTATTTGTTATTTCCCCCCTCCTTCAGAAGAATACTTCAGAGTACAACCGGCAGTAGATTAGCAGCTATTTCTTTTTCATTCTGTCCAAACTCAGAAGCAATCAGAATGTAGCAATCAAATTTATTGACCACTACACAACATAGAATTCATCAGTCAAAAAAAGGTTAGGATAGTGCCTATGTACAGCAAGTACTCTAATACTATTATTTCTTTTATAACTTCTGGATGAACTGAGCTTCAAGAACCTGTTTAAAAGCACTGAATGTTTGATTCCTTTGGGTATCACACTGAGGAAAAACTGGTCCAAATGATGATTCCAAAAAGTTTTGTGATTTTTCTTTTTAGTGTATTTTAATGAACATAGCTTTTGCAGAAAGCCTCAAAAGGTTTATTTCTGCTTGTTTGTGAATGAAAAGAGTAGCGGTGTCCAATGTTTTGTGAGAGACCATAGATTAAAGTTAGCTCTAAGGAGGTTGATTTGGTGGTTGAATTAAAGGTTCTCTGACAGAAATCATGTTGTGAAAATGGGACAGGTGATGAAGAAAGTGTCACGGAAGGTTTTATGGCTTTACTATTACTTTCAGGATCTGCTCAGTGTATAAGGCATACACTCCACTTACGCAAAACAGTTGTTTGAATTTGAAGACAGAGATGTCTGTTTATTTATTACAAATGGAACTGACCAGGCATTTTATGAGACAACTGGTGTTGAAAAAAGGCGTTGAAAGCCTTTCCTATCATTATTTTTTATGAAGTCTAGAGGAGTATGAGAAATATTTCTATTAAGACACAGCAGACCTTGGGAACACTACCTGTGCTTCAGGGCTGATTGAAAGAGTAACATTACAAATATTTGTTTCTAAAAATAGTCATTGATCTTAATGTTATCTCTTGCAAACTACCTTTGCTCTCCTTTACAATGTCTTCAAACATTTTAATGGGTAAATGATACTATCTACTACTATTTTGTTTGAAGCATGGTTCGCTAAAACAGCCTATGGAATCTCACAGAGCTGGTCATCCACAGTAACCTTTCTAATGGAAAGATTTCTCATTTATCGAAATAATCTTCCCTTTCTATTTTATACATTTTACCTCCTCCCGAAATAAGAGATGTGCTACAGTAGTGGCATTGTATTAATGATATATAATTTGTAACAGCTTGTACATATATTGACTTTGCAAATATTTAAAAGACAGTCTGTCACCAGCACAAATAGGGTGAAGATGATGGCCAAATTTACTAAGTTCTAGGTAGGGCTTCTCTTTTTTTTTTCTCTTCTGCATTCCAGCCTAAGGAGATTCTTCTGCTTTGGCGGCATGAATTTGGAGGTAGAATCATTGGATGTTAACGTTATAAAGGGTTTATAAAGAGATAATAAAAAGAGCCACAAGCCCCTCAGCGACCCCCTCTGTGGCAGGAGCAGGGCCCCCGCAGAGTGGGGCTCCCTGGCTCCAGCAGGGTAGAACTGCCCCCCTTGCCTGGGGCTCTGGGCTGCGACATGTTCTGGTCAGGAAGCCCTGTGCCACTGCAGCAGGACAGAGGGTACCTGGGACAGGTTGTTTTGCAGCACGGCTTGCTTCTGTGCTGGCTGTGCTGAGGAGGGAGGGTGGGTGGGGAGAGGCAGCTGCTACCCAGTAACATGAGCATTTTGCTCCTGATCACTGTGTGTCCTGGGGGATCTCCGGCAATGAGCAGGAGGGATGCCAGAAGCACAGAGTTGCCTGTCAACCACAGCCCAGCCTAAGACAGCATCTTTTCCTGGATCGTTTGGATTTTCAGTGGAAGCTACTGCTGCTGGTTATCCCCTAAGCAAAACATATCCATTGGTTATAACTCTTTAGACTCAATTTTAAACATATATAAAAATATAAACTTGGCAGTCTGCCATATTAAGATTAATAAAACCACACGTCAAAATGAATGAAAAAATTATAATTTTTTTGCATATTACACTTCTACTTTTTTAATTATCTTTTCTTCATTGATTACATGGATCAGTTAATCATAGTGGGCTTTCTTGTCCTTACTGTCAACTGTACTGAGATCCTATTGTTCTTTTCCATAAAAATGCTTTTTAGAGAGGGTGGTCAGAATAGTCTTAAGTGGTATTTCCATCTATAATTAGGAGCAACCTCAAAAAGTTTTCAGAGTAGCCCCTGAAACAGTGCTATGAATAATCCATTGAAAACTGTAGCACAAAATAAAATGGTATCTGTACTTCCTTGTGAATTACTGATTTGATTGTAAAAAAGAACTACTTTTCCATAAATCAGAATGAAAATATCAGTGCTGTAAAATTTAATTTTGAAACAAACATCTGGTTTTGAGCTGTGCCTTTGCACAGAGGTTCTAGCTATCACAGTTCGCATCTCTGATAACACTGAGCTTGGTCCTGGGGATGTGATTTACAGCACAGGATCCTTATCAAAGAGCCAGACTCTGCAGAGTGTATAGACATGAGACCCATTATCCGTATTTCAAAGAAAGAGAAAACCTAGCATCTTATGGGTGACAATGTTTTTATTTAAGCATTTGTAATTTAACTCTTATATGGAAAAAATCCTCATTCTGGTACATCCCAGAAATATATTAGAGAACATGCCTCAATTTAAGCATTTGCACAGTACCAGTTAACCACATGCAACTAAACACTTATGTGCATTCTCTTCTGAACTAGTATCTCTATTACTACCTATATTACATTAGCTCATTGTTTTTCTGGCCTTTTTCATGCCATCTACAGTTTCTCAAAATCTTTGCCTGTTTCATTGCCTCTTGATTGTATTTATATCCAAACATGAAACTGGCTACAAAACTACCTCTCTGCTTATTACACATATAAACAAAACTGGTTATTTAAGATTTAACTGTGGCTTATGGTTGCCAAACCATTCTCTATGATATTTGAAAAGTCATAGAAGTCAGAGGAAGTCCCTTGTGATTGGAAGAAGGGCAATATTGTGCCCATTTTTAAAAAGGGCACAAAAGAGGACCCTGGGAACTACTGACCTTTCAGCCTCACTGCTGTGCCTGGGAAGATCATGGAACAGATCTTCCTAGAAGCTATGTTAAGGCAGGGAGGTGATTCAAGACAGCCAGCATGGCTTCACCAAGGGCAAGTCCTGCCTGACCAACCTAGAGGCCCTCTATGATGGAGTGACCCCACCAGTGGACACAGAAAAATCAATGGATGTAATCTATCTGGACTTCTGTAAAGCCTCTGACATAGTCCCCCACAACATCCTTCTCTCTAAGTTGGAGAGATATGGACTGTTCAGTGGATAAGGAATCGGTTGGATGGTTGCATTAAAAGAGTTCAATGTCCAGGTGGAGATGTGTGACAAGTAGTGTCCCTCAGGGGTCCATATTGGGACCAGTGCTGTTTAATATTTTCATTGATGATATAGACAGCGAGATTGATTGCACCCTCAGCAACTTTGCAGATGACATGAAGCTGAGTGGGGCAGTTGTCACACTAGAAGATGGGATGTCATACAGAGGGACCTTGTCAAGCTGGAGAATTGGATCAGTATGAACCTCATGAGGTTCAACAAATCTAAGAGCAAGGTCCTACACCTGGGTCAGGGCAATCCATGGTTTCAATACAGTATGGGGGACAATGTGATTGACCGCAGCCCTGTGGAGAAGGACTTGGGGAGCTGATTGATGAGAAGCCCAACGTGATTCAGCAATGTGCACTCACAGACCAGAAGGCCAACCATGTGCTGGGCTGCACCACAAGAAGTGCTGCCAGCAGGTCAAAGGAGGTGACTCTCCCCCTCTACTCTGCTCTTGTGAGACTCCACCTAGAGTATTGTGTCCAGTTCTGGAATCCACAACATAAGAAGGATATGGAACTGTTGGAAGGGGTACCGAGGAGGGCCACGAAGATGATCAGAGGCCTGGAGCACCTCTGCTATGAGGACAGGCTGAGACAGTTGGGCTTTCCCAGCCTGGAGAAGAGAAGGCTCTGGAGAGACCTCATAGCAGCCTTCCAGTACCTGAAGGGGGCTACAAGAAAGATGAGGAGAGACTTTTCACGAGGGCAAGAGATGATAGGATGAGGGGGAATAGCTTTAAACTGGAAGGAGGCAGATTTAGATTAGACATTAGGAAGAAATTCTTCACTATGAGGGTGGTGAGGCACTGACACAGGTTGCTCAGGGAAGCTGTGGATGCATCTCCCTGGAAGCGTTCAAGTCCAGGCTGGATGAAGCCTTGAGCAGCCTGGTTTGGTGGGAGGTGTCCTTGCCCATGGCAGGGGGTTTGGAACTGGATGGGCTTTAAGGTCCCTTCCAACCCAAACTATTCTACAGTTCTATGATTCTAACTCTGGATTAGTTAGGAATAACTGTGGCATTGGTGTCAGCGTGCAGATGGGCTTGCATGCTTAATTTGCAAAACTAGAAGCTGCAGGACAAAATATGAATCCAAATAGCCACAACACAGCAAAACATCCTAAGATGTGTTTAAATATAAGAGTGAATTTGATGCTTTGCTGAACTGGAATCAAAAAAAGAGCTATACTAGATGCTTACTAGATCAATTCCTTTTATGGTGACTCTCTGGCTAAGCAACATACAAACAGTCTTACCCCTATTTTATCCTTTTGCTTACCTAGTAGTGCCACCTTCTTTTCAAGATTAAGTAAGCTCCTCTTACTTAATATCTTTTTCACCATGTTTGACTCAACAGCCCTCTCCTCTCCATTCTCTATTGAAAGGATTAGGGATTTCTTTACAAAGAAAAACTTCCAGACCTTGTAAAACCCAAGGTACAGCCACTGTATCATTGCAACTTTCAGTTTGCTTTACTGCTGAAAATTATTTTGTCCTTTAATCATCTTATGTAAACTTAATTTCTAATGAATGACAACATAAATTTTGTTCCTTAATTATCTGCATCTGTTTCCCAGCTGGAGATCATTACTGGCTCTTGCGCAGCTTTTCAATCAGATGACTTCATAAACATTTTTATGGTGAAATCTTAAGAGTTTTATTTCATATAACATCATCTCCATAAAAATATTACATAAAACACTTTGTGAATATTTGTTTTGCAGTCCTACAATTTGATATTGTATTATATGTACCATAGTTTTTGTTTTAGTGTTATCATCTGCTCCTTTTCAGTTTCAAAGCTGCTTCTTAGTTGTAAATGAAACAATTTGTTCATAGCTCAAGAACACTTTTGAAACCAAATTCTACTGTCCATACAGAAATAGCCCCATTCATTACATGGATGAATCACGTTTTCAGCAAAATATCAGCTTAAATCAAACACTGTTGAAAGTACTGCTGTTGCTCTTGAGAAACAGGTCCTACGTAATTTTTGGCACTTGAGAATTTGCTAAACAAAACTGTGTACTAATCCAATGGGAATTCTTTTTATATCTAAACAGATGTCATGGATGTAGTGATGCACTTCACTCATCAGAGAGAAGCAGCCATGTGTTTATTGACATACATCAGTGATTTAACAAAGTCTGATTGTAAATGTGACAGTGGTTTAATAATATTCAATGGCAAGGTACACTTGATTGTTTACTGCATAAGAGGACAGTCAGACAAAACTGTCATGGATACTTTCATGCTGAGTCACAAGAACCAGAAAGGACTCTCTTGCTTTCTAAATTCCTACTCAAAGAGGAGTCTAGGTGCACCTGGAACTCTACAACTCTACAACTACCTAAAAGGAGGTTGTAGTCGGGCAGGGATTGGTCTCTTCTCTCAGGTGACCAGTGGCAGAACCAGAGGGCATGGACTTAAGCTTCGTCAGGGAAAGTTTAGACTTGATATGAGGAAAAAATTCTTCACTGAAAGGGTGATTGGCCATTGGAATGGGCTGCCCAGGGAGGTGGTGGAGTCGCCGACCCTGGCGGTGTTTAAGGGGAGACTGGATGAGGCACTGAGTGCCATGGTTTAGATGATGGTTGGTGTTAGTGTTGGTGTTAGTGCTAGGTTATAGGTTGGACTTGATGATCTCAGAGGTCCTTTCCAACCTTGTGATACTGTGATACTGTGATCCAATCTTAGCCCCAGACTTGGTCAGCAGTTTATGTTTGAAGGATTATATATGCAAAACCAATCCTTTAAATCATTTAGCACTTATTATCAATTCACTTACCGAATATCTGATGCAATAGGATTCTCTCAACATCCAGAAGTAATCCTGAGAGGTTTTCCTACTCAAGGGGAGATCCTAGCATGCAGCCGTGTTATCATGTAGGAGAACTCAAAGGGCTTTTGGGCTACTCACTGTTTATTGAGTAAGATGATTGACTCACAGTCATATTTTCACAGTGACTGCAAATGCCAGTTTCTTCCAAATTTGACTTGAGTCAGACATGGACCAGCACTGTGGCCAGGTGAGGACATTACCATAAACAGCCCTTGCCTATTGTGTTGTTGTCTTTCTCCTCCAAATCCACTTTAGCCAGGATACAGCCACCACAACCAGACACATTCATCACGATCTCTACTGGTGGTTATTGATTGAGTAGGGCTACAGGAAAAGTCAGGATGGAGGGAGGGGAAAGCACACCTTCACAGCAGGTCCCTATGCCATGTGAAAGACAAATGTGCAAGACGTGAAGATGTTTCCTGTTCTATTAGCATATTCTTAAAGGTGGCAATAGCCTGAAATGTAATGGCTGCTTCATTTCCTCCCCAGTGGATTAGTTTAATATTTTTCTTAAATATTATAGATACTAAAGTTAAAATAAACAGCAGCTAATTCCAGTGTATTCACAGTCAGATTCTGCCCACAGGCCAATACTGTCATTTCTTCATTGGGATAGTTCTTGAATATAACATTTTTATCAGTGAGGACTATCTAATTTCCTTGGGGAAAAACTGAGTTCTTGTGATGTCAGGAGAACTATTGTTTTACGTGCCTGTGTTCCTACATGGATTGTGAAATTAATAAAATGCAAAGCTTC
The DNA here is from genome assembly GCA_033556795.1 of Tapera naevia. Lineage (NCBI taxonomy): Eukaryota > Metazoa > Chordata > Aves > Cuculiformes > Neomorphidae > Tapera > Tapera naevia. Next base: position 17,667,278 of record JAUMJJ010000059.1, read on the forward strand.
TTTCTTCTAAGTCTCAATAACATTTGGTCCAAAAGATTACTTTGTTTTGAGCTGTTGCAGAGAGGTGATGTGTCAGTATCTGTTGATCCTATTGTGCACATGTAATGAAAGTCTTCATCCAGACTTCACGCCTAATTATCATGCTCAGCCACTGGAGTCTTTTCAGATTGAATGAGGTTTTATTCACAAAATCATAGTCTCACAGAATCACAGAACGGCAGGTTTTGTGAGGGACTTCTGGAGAGCATCCAGTCCAACTTGTCTGCTGAAGCAGGTTCACCCAGAGCAGTTTGCACAGGAATGTATTCAAGTGGATTTTGAATATCTCCAGAAAAGGAGATTCCACTGCCTCTCTGGGCAGCCTGTTCCAGTGCTCTGTCATTGTCAAAGTAAAGAAGTTTTTCCTCATGTCAACACTTCTTGTGTTTCATTTTGTGCCCATTGCCCCTTGTCCTGTCGCAGGGCATCATTGAGAAGAGTCTGGCCCCATCCTCTTGGCACCCACCCTTCAGATATTTATAAGCATTGGTAAGATCTCCTCTCAGTCTTCTCTTCTCCAGGCTAAACAGAGCTGGATGTCTCAGCCTTTCCTTGTAAGAGAGATAGTCCAGTCCCCTAATCATCTTCATGGCCTTCTGCTGGACTCTCCCCAGTAGTTCCTTGTTTTTCTTGAACAGGGGAGCCCAGAACTGGACTCAATACTCCAAATATACTCCAGATGTTGCCTCACCAGGGCAGAGTAGAGGGGGAAGAGAACCTTCTTCAATTTGCTGGCTGTGCTCTTCTTAATGCACCCTAGGATACCACTGGCCTTCTTGGCCATGAGGGCATATGGCTGACTCATGGTTAATTTGCAGTCCACCAGAACTCCCAGGTCATTCTCTGCAGAGTTGTTTTCCAGCTGGTCAATCCCTGACCTGTATTGGTGCAGAACTCTACACTTGCCTTTGTTGAACTTCATGATGTTCTTCTCCACCCAACTCTCCAGCCTGTCCAGGTCATCCTGAATGGCAGCACAGCCACCCGGTGTATCAGCCAATCCTCCCAGTCTTGTATCACCAGCAAACTTGCTGAGGGTACACTGTGTGTCCTCCTTCCCAGGTCCTTGTTGAATATGTTGAGCAAGGCTGGGCCCAGTACTGACCTCTGGACAACACCGCTGGCCACGGGCTTCCAACTAGACTCTGCACTGCTGATCCCAACCCTCTAAGCTCTGCCATACAGGCAGCTCTTAATCCACCTCACTGTCCACTCATTTAACCCACACTTCCTCAGCTCATTCCTATGAGGAAGTTATGGGAGATGGTGTCAAAAGCCTTGCTGAAGTCAAAGTAGACAACATCCACTTCACTTCCCTCATCTACCCAGCCAGTTGCACCATCATAGAAGACTACCAGATTGGTAAAACACAATTTCCTCTTGTTGAAACCATATTCTCTGCTCCTGACAACCTTCTTTTCCTCCAAATGCTTAGAGATGACATCCAGAAAGAGCTGTTCCCTCACCTTTCCATGGATGGAGGTGAGGCTGACTGGCCTGTAGTTTTCTGGGTCCTCCTTCTTGCCCTTTTTGAAGGCTGAAGTGACACTGGATTTCTCCAGTCCTCAGGCACTTCTCCTGCTCTCCATGATCTTTCAAAGATAAAGGAGAGTGGCTTAAGAATAACATCTGCCAGCTCACTCAGCAGTCATGACTGCATCCCACCACAGTCCATGGAATTGTGAGCGTCAGGTTTGCCTAAATGACCTCTAACCCAATTCTTCTCAACCAAGGGAAAATCTTCCTTTCTCCAGACTTTATCTCTATCCTCAAGAGTCTGGGATTCCTAGGGGATGTCCTTAGTGGTAAAGAAAGACTGAAGCAAAGGTGGCTTTCAGTAATACTGCCTTTTCTGTATCCTCCATCACAGGGCACCCACTTTATTCAGCAGCAGGCCCACATTTTCCCTAGTCTTCCTTTTGCTGTTGAGTTGTCTCCTCAGTAGAAAGCAGGGATGTGTTCTTAAGGGTGAAACTTCAATGGTGCCAGTCATCCCGTCTATACATATTCCTGGAGGAAAGCATTGAGGTCCTGCAGGCTGATGAAAAAGCCACCATCAGAAATATGAGTGAGGTCTCCTCACCTCTTATGACCCAGACTGAGCAGTGGGAGTTGTAGGGCCACAGATGCAAATCTGTCTGGACAAGGGAGCTGGCCCAGAAAGTCCTGGTGACTCCTAGACTCAGCTGCACACTGCCTTGGTGTTTATCAGCAATGAGCCTCCTGCTCTGACTCTGTGCAGATTTATCACCACCTGATACCCTTCCCAGGGTAGTACTAAAAAAAAAAAGATTCCTTTGCTTACATGCCACACATACCACACCAAACCTGGAGAAAGAAAGTTGGTGGAGTAGGTAGGATGTCATCCCAAACATTTTTTATTCCCCTTGATGTTTTTTTCTGATAGTAATTTTTATGTGTTGCTTTATAATATTGGAATGACGTGAGATCATGATGGGAAAGAGCAATGTTTGTACATCATGTTAATAAAAATGTTCTCAGGAACAGCTCCGGCTTGTTTCTCATGTTTCTCATATATCTTGTGTATATTATTTATTCATATATAGCTTAGGCTGAGGTTTCTTTCTTGGAATGTGAAGCAAGAATAATCGGATCATGAAAGTGTCATTTATTTTTTTATTACCTCCTCTTAATGTAGCTGGGAGGAATAGTCAAAAAAAAAATGCTTCACACTTTCTACCTTAGTATTAACACTGTTGAGCAAAGGAGGGAAGCCCGGGGATCTGTTGCTCTGCATTAGTGTTTTAGGAGTCACGATTTTACAAGAAATGCAGATTTATAAAGAATTTTCCTTAATTTCATTATTGCCATTGGTCATGATCAAAAGAAATGCTTTGGGTCAGCACAACTATTTTAACTGAAGCTTTCAGGGCTGTATTTTATGTAGTCTGAATATGATTTAAAATTAAGTAAGTGGAACATTTCTAAAATGAGAGAGAGAGAAGAAATCTTCACTGAAAAGCTAAGGATCACATACATTTACTCACTGAAAAAAGATAAAATTACAGAAATTTTATCAGCTATTCTATTGCTAACGATTATACTACCTTTGCTAGTCTCATTTTCCCAGGCATTTGTAATGCCTCAGAATACGGCAATAAAAAGGAGTAGATGGAGTTGGATAAACTAAATGGAAGACGAGGAGCTCATAAAAGTACTAAATGTTCTCCAGACGCAGTGGTGAAATTTCTGTGTTCATGTGTCTAACAAACAGCAGGCTCCAGAATTTTTTAAAAATACCTGAGAGAAACCTTAACTGGCTTCATTTAGTACAGTGACCTACTCAGGTTTTTTGTTTTCATTTCAAGATAACATTAAGCTTTAACTTAAAAGTATGGTTGAAGCATACAGAAAGTTTTGGGGAAATAGTGCAGCAGCCAGAGCATCTTTGTGCAAATGGGAGCAAAACCTCAGTCCAGGAGGTTTGGGTCTGTGACAGCTTCAGAAAAGACCTCACTGTGCAAAGACCATAATTTTTCTCATATCCTTGACTGTGAATTAATTGATATTTATAAATCTTTCCTTTAAAAACCTCAGTGAGATTTCTGTAAAATGCTCGGCATTGACTCAATCTTACTCCCACAGTTGCTGAGTTCTCCCACGGAATGAAAGCTCCACCACGCAGCTTTGGTTATCCCAGCCCAGCCCCAAAAAGACAATATTGCCTTCTTTACAAGGTCCTGCGCTATCGGCCAACTTTCATCATACAAAGTTTTTGACATGTTAAATCTGGGACTCTACTTTGAAACAGGGAAGTACAGGCTGATGAGTTAGGCTTTTCCAACTGTCATGTGCTTCAGCTTTGTTCTTCATTCCTGCTTTTCCATGCGGAAATCACCAGCACTGTGCATTGCATGCACACTATGCAATGAGGTTGTGATGAACTAAGCTGGCAAGTTCCCTGCACTCATGCAGTGCTGCATTTAAACTGTGCTTCTTGGATGTCTCGCTCACGTGAGCACCGAGGTACTGCTTGGCATCCACCAATGGCGTTCCCAACATATGAGATCATCTTTCTCTCTTCCAGCCAAGTAGACATGCCCTACTGTTCGGCTTGAGGGGGACTTCTGTGCATTGACTACAGAGCAGAGAGACTCCAGGTCCACGCAGGGTGATCTTTGAATGATAGATGCAATAACAGAGCACTCAAAGAACCTGACCTGCACAATTGTTTAAATGAAAGCAACACATTTTAGTAATGTCAAATGTCATTTTAACAGAATTTAATCAGCTGTTTCAGAAGTACTTCCTAGCTCTGACCAGAATTGTGATGATTAGAACATCCACAGGGGAAGATCAGATCATTAAATAATTCTCGTGTTTGTAACCATCACTCGACAGAAGAAGATACTAATGAGCACCTGTGTCCTGGAATAAATTATTACAAAAAATGAAATCAACAATATTAAATTTAACTAACAATTCAGTAAGTCAATAGATTGTACTTTTGTTGCCTTGCTGGTTAGGGGCACAGAGTATTATTCAAGAAGAGTAAAGCAAAAGAATAGTGGCTGTGCCTCTTTCTCATGCATGGGTTACGGCAGAAAGAATATACTTATTTGCTGTTGGAAAAGTTTCTTTCCAAAACATAGTATTACTGATTCATTCTCAAAATATCAGACACATTAATTATAAGGAGACATAGAAGGATTCCTACCTATCATGACTTATATAAGAACGTTTTACTGATGTTCTGCGGTGTAAATATTTTGATTGGTAAGTCACATTTAGATTTCAGTGTTACCTGATTGCAGTTCTTTTTTCATTTCCAAATAATCCTGTAATGCTGACTTTATGCTTGTCAATAGCAAGATCAACTGGTCAGAGGACATCCTGGGAGGTTGCTGGAGAACAATCTCAGGTGACAGGAATGAAATATGATTAATTCTCAAATATCAAATTTCCCTGCTGGGTACTGCCCAGTTTGCCCCAGATTCGAGTGATCTGTCACTGTGGGTATTGTGGATGACTGGGGAGTCTGCAGTGACATACAAATTGAACCAGAATGAAGATCTAACAATATTGTTGTCAAGAACATGAGTGTTGTACAAAAGGTAGCAATTATGTGCATAAAACTATGATCTGGGCCTGATCCGACATTTATTCTTCATATGGGAGGATCTATGGTATTACTGCAGCAAGAGTTTTTGTGGTTCAGATACAGCTCCAAAGGGGGACAGAGAACACTGCCAGGTACTTCTTATTAATTTAAACCTCTTTAAGATACTTTCACTCTCTGAAAGAGAAATTCTGAAGTCCTTAAGAAGAATTTCTTCTTTCTTTAAATTCTTCCTTAAGGCAGAATCCTCAGTGTTATTTTCTGTATTCCATACATTTTCTGCCTTTTCTGCTTGATTAAAAGGCTTTTTTTCTTAATGCTTTAGGCAAGCATGAGTTTGGTGTTTACTAAGCATATACCAATACTGAATGCCTGGGACCAAATACTACAGAGATAGCTTATCACTCTTTTCTTGGTGCATATGAACAGGGTAAGTAGTCATGTAGACTGAGCCTAAAATACCCTGAAAGCTTATTTTTTTTCTGAAAATTAAGTATTGCTCAAGGGTCTTCTTACTGCACACCAAAAAAAGTGAGCAAACTACAAATTCTGGTTTATCTGGCTGCATATAACCCTGATATCCTTAATTTTATTTTCCAAAAATATTGGAAAGAATCTCCATGTCAAAATTTATTAATAAAATTGGCTCATGCAGAAAGCAGCTAGTCCAATTTTCCCCTCTTTAGGCATCTGAACCATCCAAGCTTCAAAAAAGAGGACTGGAGCTACCTCTCATTGTTTGATTTTGTTAAATAAATAAATGAATGTACACATTAACAACTCTGTAAGAGCCTTGCTTTTCTTTTCTCCAATACAAGCTATGCAGGCATCATCTATCTTCTGTTTCTAAAAAAAGAAAAGCTAGGTCTTTGAGGTAGTAATTTTCTTTTCTATTCTATTATTAGTTTCAATATTATTCTGTGATACCTAGGTTTTCATAAAATTTTCCAAGGGCATTCTTTACCTCAACTGTGCTAGTTATCAGCTTTCACGTATTCTTATGGGTTTGTTATCCTATAATTTTTTTGGTATGTTTTCTGCCTAAGCCGCTATCTGCCTTTATACTGGCACAATTTCCTCGGAGAAGTCATTTTCTTCAGCTTCCAGTATTTTCTCACAAAGTTTGGAAATTTGTATATTTTTATGCTTAATTGCAAAACTGAGGGAACCCTGTTCCTTTTTGGTTCCTGTTTCATTTACAAGGATGGAAAGATTTAGTAATATTACTTCGCATTATTGCCTTAATTTTTCTTACCCCTTGGAGCCTTACCATTTTTTCCTGGACATTGTAAAAAGTCTGTAAATACCTTAAGCAGCCTAAGAAGTTACTATGTGTAGGTTAATTCTCAGCTGAATAATGCTAGATATAGTGATGATTAATTAGATCACCTCACTCTTGTGAGTTTGCAGTTGAATGATTTTTCTAAGGTGCTGAAGCAATGGGTTATATTGATCCTGGAATGTGAATCATGTAGTTGTTGCTTGGCAGACACAGTCCCTATGTTCAAAATCCTTCATTCTCTAACTACCACTCAGATCCTGTCCTAGAAATCTGCTAGTTACCTAAATCCACCTTTATGGCCCTGTTGAAATTCTCTCCCTTCCTCCTCTCTGTTTTCAAAATTTACAATGAACCCCCAAAAATATTGAGGCTTATCCCTGTGTGCAAGTGCATGTAGAGGTTATTGTTAATGTTCCCCTCAGGGTACTTTTGATTCAAACACACCTTCTATCAGTATCTAATAGCTCGTCTTTTACAAGAAAGATCAAACAATAAAACAATGAAAATTTTACCCCTTTCCTTCTGACAGTCCTCAGAATCAATAGAAGGGCTGTGCATGTGTCATCTTCAGGTATTTTTCATTACTAGTCCGCAAATTGGTTTATTGTAATGGGATGCTGTTGGATTTATATTTGCTATTATTTATTGCTGTTATAATTTTAAAATTATATTTCTTTCTGACAGTGTCTCTTAGTCCTTTAATGTTTATAAAAATAAATGCATGTTGGCTGACTCACTGCATCAGATTTTACCAGACTTCCAGCTTTCTGGACAGACTTCTTTCCTGTTAACAGCTTAGGATGGTTATCCATTGGTGAATACTGGCACCTGTAATTGTGCTGGTATTCAATTCCTTGAATAAAATGGCCTTTATCCCTTTAAACAATAGGAGATAATCAACCTGCAAAGCAGTTTTTGGTCTGTTATAAATACTGATATTACACTTTGGTCTCCATTTATTGAGTGGAAAGGAACATTCCACCCTTCTTTACTGTGCAAAGAAGTTTTTCTTGCAGTGCCAGCCTAGGCTAACTCGAGGGAACCTGTCTGAATATTCATCATAAATTAATTTCTCAAGGCCCTTCTTAGAGCCATAACTCAAGTCACCTGAATTATTAACCCAAAATCACAAGATAATTAGAGAGCTTTCAAAAATGACACACGCATCCTTAATTAATGTTGCTCAAGACAGGAAAACAAAGGAATGGATTATAAGGAGTGATAAAAACAAGAGAAGTGTAATCATTACATTTCAATTAATTTGAGTTATGTGCACCTCTCAATCTCGTTCAACTTCAGGGTGAGGACAGAAATGCACACGATTCTGTGCTCTTCCTTTCAGACATTTTGGTTCATTCAGAGCTGACCCTTTTTCAGCTGGCTCTGGAATTTCTGAAGTGCTCTCTGAAACTCAGCGAAATCCCCTTGCTACTGGGACAATGTGACATTGAAACAATTTCCTTCAGTACAAAATTTCATTATCCAAATATGAACTTGTCCATTAAACATTTGGTATTCAGTGGTAATGTTCTGGGTACAGAGCTAACACTGAGGAGACTTGTTACCAGAAGAGACTTGCTACAGCATTTAACTTGCATCCTCTAGCTGCCAAATGATGCAGGAATAAATATAGAAATACAGATGCGAGTTAGCTGCTGGAGAGAGACTCAAAGCAAGTCATAATAATGGAGGTTAAGAGGTAGCTTGTAAAGTGTACTTGTTTACAATGTCCCTGAGAATTGCCTGAAACAGCAGGGGTCATGGCTGGACCGAAATCAACTCAGTTTGGCAGAATAACCTGGCCTGGATCTTTTCTTGTCTATTGCTTGCATCATTATCAGGCAAGGTCTCTGAAGAGACCAGGCTCTGTATATTATGCTCAATATGCAGACAGTTGGTTTAGCAGCCACACAGTAGGAAGTCTAGCTTCCCATCTACGCGTGTGTTGCATTCAGATTCTCCAGTGAGTTTAGCAAGTGAGTCCCAAAGAATAACCCCCTGCACTTGGCCAGTCACAGCACCTCCCTCCTAGGTGGGTTATTTCTCATAGGGTCTCAGTTATTTATCATGCAGATGCTTTAAATGCCTAGCTACCTTTTTTTACAGGAAATAAAGAGGTCTTTGAGGTCTCTCTTTCCCAGACAAATTTGGCATAATCTGCCTAAGAGTTAATGTGAAAGATAAACATGTAGAAAAATACATGCAACATGATCCTCCACTTCTCATTTCTTTAGCAATCACTGCTAAAGAGAGCAGCTGCACCAAGGAATGTACCATCTCATCCAGTCAAGACAAATCACATTAATTTGTTTTCTCAGAATTGAAATATGAGACTTCTTTTCTTATTTTTCCTCTCAAAGTCCTTTTAAGAGCAACCCTGGCTGCCAACTCGGCAGAAATTCAGAGTAATCAGTGCTTCCTGGGCTGGTTGTACATCCAGTACCTGTTTGCTGGACCCTGTGGAAGGGACCTCCTCAGCATGTTGATCTATGAACCCACTTGAGGTGCATCTCTGTGCTGGATTGGGAGCTAGCATAGAGTAAAGCATCTTTTCCTCCAAAAAGAATTGAGATCTCCTGTGTGCAAATTGCTCTAAGACCTGTCCCACACACAAAGCACTTTGAAAAAATCTGGGAGCCTGTGTTTATGTTGACTTTAGGTCTGAGACATCCAAGTATCCCAGGCAAAGCAACAGAAGTAGACATCTCTAGGCTTCAGAGGCATCCAGAGCTTCATAGAATGCGTAGTGGGTGTTTTTAAATTTTAGTTGAAATTCATTGAATATTACTTATGTGCATACACATTATTCATATGCATATGAATTATTTGTATGCATTATTTATAGGTAATAATATGCATATAGCATGCTATCTATTCATATATATCTTGTATGTACTGTTATGACATATTCATACTGTGGTTATGACAGAGTTTGGCGGAAATCCAGAACAGCACTGTCTGTATCATTTTTAATTGGACATCTGAAAGAAGAGTCTTCAGAATCTTAAATAAGAAAACGGAAACTGACTGTGTCTTAAAAGTAATTCAACAACAAACTTCACTAACCTGACAGCCCATACCTCATCTTCTGTTTTATCAGCATTACTTTTAATAGGTTACATATATTCTTCTTTTAGACACTTCTTTCTTCCACTTTACCAAGGGATAGCAAGATAAAGCTTAAAATACCTTTTTCATGAATTACAGAAACCATTGCTATTTGCCTTATATACCTTATTGTCAATGTAACAGTTTTGGATCAACTGCAAGGGTCCCCTTACAATATGAAAGATGAAAATTTCTGATTTGATTTGTGTCAAGGTGTGTCTGGAGGACCAGAGGAGATGATGAAACCAGCCTAATCATTTAATTTAAGAAAACAGTGGAAGACTGGGAACAGCTGTAGTTGCATGCAGCTAGGACAGATTTACAGGGGCATTCCAGAATTATAAGGCAGCATGAAAGGAACTGCATATCTTTTGAGCTGAAGGTGAAGACACTGATATAGAAAATATGATTTGTAAAAGAAGGTAAGTTCACTGCCATAGACATGTGTTGTTACATAACAAGCCTTTAAAGCAAGGGCTCTGAATCTGATGTACGGAGCAATGAGAAGCTAGCAGAGGTCTGAAAGGAAAGGTGGGAGGGTGAGTTTGGTGCTGTGCAAAAAAAAAAAAAGAAGAAAAGAAAAGGTATGCTAAGCATGAACCTCTGGAAAATGTATCACTTTAGCAGGATTAAAATAGATAAATAAATAAACCTTCAGCATAACCACAAGACCTGGGCCCATTTCAGAGGTGATTTTATGATAATATACAAAGGCTTCTGATGATGCATGAGCTATCTTGAACAGTAGAGTCCATTGCTGCAAGTCATATTGATTAATATCTGAATTATTCCTTTTAATCCGAGCATATAGTCAGGCAGTGATGTGTTACGGATTTACCTTAACAATCTCAGGAGGGCTTTGCATGTTTTCAGCTGGCTGTGGAGCTTACAAACGACTATATATCACAACCACTCTGTGCTGCAGTGTGACAAGGGATGGCCTCAGCAATAGTTATAGGTACACTCTAACTTGGAAAGGCAAGGCTTCTGAAACAGACTGCTTTCAGGTCTAAATGACACCTACACCAGGGTAGAAGTGGTATGGAGTGGAGACTGGAGGCTCTAATTAGATGCAGTACTGATGCAAAAAGATAATTTACTTGGTATACTCTATTTTTCCCAGTCTGAAAGCTGTCTGTATGGGAAATTGTAGCTTTGTATTTACATAGTGTAAATGGCTTTTCCATAAAAGCAAAAAGCAAACAAGGACCTCTCAGAGATAGCTGTGTGTCTTCACAGCTGGGCTATGAGTAGATGATGCAGGAAAAAAAGCATTGAATTAAAAGACCCAGTTGGCTAGCGGAGCTTCCCGTTGATCTGAAAAACAGGATGAGAACAAAGGTGTTTTTCCAAGGGGTGCTGTAGGAATGCTTTTCAGAGTTCAGAACTCTTGCACCCCTGAAATGAGCTAATGGATATATCTCTTGGGATTGTTTAATTTGTGCAGACATTGCCATAAGAATTTGTTGTCTTTTTCTACCCAGCATCTCTCTGCCCTTCATAGTTTGGCAAAGCACTTAGTGACCAGAGATACGGAAGCAAGTCAGGGGAACTTAATAACATAATTGCACATGCTTCACCTTTAAAAGGACTCAGTGAATTTTATGCTGTAAAATGCTGGAGAAAGAAGACTGATTATTTCAGTAGCTGTAGCCCAGAACTGAACAAATCTGTTGCTACGGCTGCAGAATAAGCAATGCCTCCCATCTAGGACAGGTATAATGACTTCAGTGTACCATTAGAAGTAAAAGGCTCCTGACCAATGATGTTTCTCTTACAGTGAAAAGTTTTCTTGCAGAGGAGAGTTCTGCTTGAGTTATGTTTGACTAGTGTGGTGGGTTGACTAGCTGGATGCCAGGTGCCCACCAAAGCTGCTCTATCACTCCCCTCCTCAGCTGGATAGGGGAGAGAAAATATAATTAAAAGCTCATGGGTCAAGATAAGGACAGGGAGATGACTCACCGACTACCATCATGGGCGAACCAGACTTGACTTGGGGAAAAAATAATTTAATTTATTGCCAATCACATCAGAGTAGGATAATGAGAAATAAAACCTAAATATTAAAACACCATCCCCCTACACCTCCCTTCTTCTTGGGCTCATCTTTATTCCTGAATTGCATACCACCTCCCCTCCATTAGCCCAGGGGGACAGGGGGTTGGGATCGTGGTGAGTTCATCACATGTTGTCTCTGCCAGGGGGAGGACTCTTCACACTCTTCTCGGGCTCCAGTGTGGGGTCTGTCTCCAGCATAACTTCATTCAATGGGGTGCAGTCTTTCAGGAACAGACTGCTCTAACTTGAGCCTCACACAGGGGCACAAGTCCTGTCAGCAAACCTTCTCCAGTGTGGGCTCCTCTCTCCAAAGGTTCACAAGTCCTGGGAGCCTGCTCCAGCACAGGCTCCCTGTGGGGTCACAGCCTCATTCAGGCATCCACCTGGAGCTCAGGTGGGTACCTGCTCCACCATTAACTGGGTGCACAGCCTAGCTCATCGCGATCTTCACCACAGGTTGTGAGGGAATCAACCTCTACTCCAGCACCTGAAGCACCTCCTCTCTCTCCTTCACTGGTTTTGGTTTCTGCAGAGTCGTTTCTCTCATGTATTCACACTCTTTTATTTGTCTGCAATTGCTATTGCCTAGGGATTTTCCCCCCTTTCTTCAATACAATATCGCTGGGGCACTACCACCATCACTGATGGGTTTGGCCTTGGCCAGCAGCAGGTCCGTCTTGGAACCGGCTGGCATTGGCTCTATTGCACACTGGGGAAGCTTCTAGCAGCTTTTCACAGAAGCCACCCCTGTAGCCTTCCTGGCTACCAAAACCTTGGCCATATAAAGAGCTTCAGTTAGGTGTGGAGAAAACAAGGATAGCACTGCACAGCTGGATGAACAAGAGAGAGTCCAGTACCTGTGGACATAAAGGCTCTGAAGTGCTCTGCTAGGAAGTGTTCCTGCTATCCTGCAGCAACATTGCTCCTCCTGGGGCCCATACCAGGGGAGAGAAGGTCAGCCATACCCTCTGGGGCCTCTTCACCTTGACCCCAGAGAAGACTTGCTGTGATGGAGCCCCTCTAGGCTGTCCGCTGCCGCCACCATGATAGGGAGGTCTGCATTTGACAACACTGCTGGACTGTGTGGCTGTTTTCACCTGCTGTGGGTTGCTGATTCTGGGTGGATGTATGCAGGCATGATTCAACCACCTCCAAGTGTAATGTTGATACTACGAGATAGCAAAGCATATGCGTGATGTCCCCACAGATACATCATGGGCCACAGAGCATGTGAATGTATGGAGCCCCTCAGGATTGCTTTGGAGACCTGCTTTTGGTGGAAGAAGCCAAACTGCTCTTGTCTTTGACTATGTTGTTTATAGTGAACAGCTCCTGAAAGACCTGTAAATTTGTTGTCTCTGACACAGATAATTTGTTTGCTATGAAAGGACCCGGGAGAAACAATTTGTCCTCACATCCAAAATTTGCTCTGTGGTGCTGATGCACTTTGTGCTATCACATCCTGATACGTATCACACCCTTTTTTCCAGCTGATAAATCTTGGGCTGCAGCCATTACTTCCTTAGGATGTCTGAGCACTTCCAACATTTCTGGTATGCTTTTCTAAGTTTTTGTGGAGATGGAAGATTGGGAAAACCAAGAAAAATAAGTAATATGCCACTACCTGGCAGGTGAGAAACCTGCTTTGCTAGAACAACCAACACTCATGTTTGTTTGGCTAATAAATGGTTGTTGCGCTGTGTGAGAAGAAACTTCCTTTTGCACCTCTGAAGATTAACAAAGCATGTCCCATTCAGTGTCAAGTATCTCTGCCTTTTTGTTTCGTGTTTATTAGCAATCTACACATCAACAAACATCAAACAAATTTAAGACTAGTCCTCAAAGAGAAGACAATTACCAAAACATTCCTTCTGGATATAATTTGATTAACTGCCAAAATCCTTCCCATATTTCTCTTCTGAGGATATTGCAGCAGCCCCTAAGTTAATGATCGAAGACCATTGACTTAATTAACAACAGAAATTTCATTTTTGCCATTTCCGCATTTAATAGTGGCTCTTATCAACAGAAGACACATAAGAAGCCCAGAGGTATAATCTCAATCAGCTTTTATTTCTGTATTATGGATAATACATGGCAGAAAATCCTCTAGGATCCTACATCTGCTATAATCTTTATGGTATTGCCTCTTCAAAGAGACAGTGGCAGCTCTTTGTTCTCTATGATACATTCTAAGTGACTGAGAGCAATTTAAAGATGATCAGTGTCATAAGATCAGATACTCTTACTGTGCAGGAAAGATGTTCAAGCTCTTACACAACTTGGAAGAAGATGTTATCAACTGGACTCCACTAAAAGGGGCTGATGAAGAGGCAAGGAAGTGGAGAGGGATTGGGGGAGAAGGAGGTATCCTTCGAAAGCTACCTGTGGGATTGTTGCAAGCAAGCTGCCCGTGATCCATCCAGCTGTAGTGGCAATGGGGACCATGAGCCAAGTTGCCATTGAGGCCCCTCTATGGGCTGGGCTGGACTGAAAATGCTGGGCCACATCAAGGTGGTGATGGGTGCTTAATTTTGCTTTCAGAAGGTGTTCCTTGAGGAGTCATCTTTCGAAGCTGAAAGGAGTAGAGCTGATAAAGCAAGGATAGAGGCTGAGGCAGATTTCCTCAGCACATTGCTGGGGCAAACACTATTGTTTCAGAGCTGTGCAGGGAACTGCTCCTACTGACAAATCAATTCCTGGATCTTGATGGCGCCCCATTATGCAATATGGGAGACCAGGGAATAGAGACATTATGGTTGGGTTTTCATTTTTGGATTAAACAATGAACAATGCCACTACTGTTCCTGTGCTGCTGTTGTTTCCCCTAATGGCATACTGATTTAATAATGTTAATGCTCGTCTACTTAAAACAGGATTTGCTGGGTTTAAAGTCAGTTTCTGCTCAGGATATATAGGCTATGTCTTGGCCACTATAAAGGAATATATTGTGGTTGCCCTCAACTGTGTTTTGAAAAGGAGTGTTGAAACTTTGCCTCTACAGATAAATTGCCTACTCTCAGACCAAAATAGAAATGGATACAGCTAAAGAAATGTGTTTCAAAAGTTAATGGCTTAAAAATGGAAGGTCACAGCTCCTTCAAAGCATTTTACAACTTTGGCTATACTTATGAAACATGCACGCAGTGTAAAAGGAGCAATAGAGCTGTTTCTATGTCTTGATTACAGGTCAAGAGGACACCAAATTATTTCCCTACTTTGTTTAATGTGCTGCTTGCAATTATTAGTCTGGTAGTATAAGGTTCTCCATCAGCTTGCAAAGCATGTTAATAATGTATTTCCATCACAAGATACGCACTCAAAATATGTTTATAAGTTAGTTCCACATCAAAGTGCCAAGTTTCCTGCAAGCATATACAGAAAGCTACTAAATTCAAAATCCCAGTAGTGTTGGGATTCATCTCTGTAGAAATGACTTTGCTGGAGGAGTCTACTGTGGCACAGCATAAAATTCAATACTCAAAAGTTCAAAACAATTTAAAGTTCAATTCTGTGCGAACTGAAATATCATATGTTAAAATACTTTACTCACCTTCCATCAGGATGTACGTTTAGTACCTTCAAAATTTTACTCTGGCTGAATTGATGTTTGCTGATGGAAAAAATCATATTTGTTCAGTCGTATTTTGGGAATCATGTCTGGTTTTGGAGTAAGGCAAATGGTTCAACACCACCCTTTTTTGTTGTTTGCTTTGTGTTTTTTCCTGGAGCCTTTGCTTGAGGCTGCTGTGAAATGGTTATCTAGTAACATTTTGGTTACCAGTGTCAGCTGGCAGGCTCCTCCTGTATTTTGCTGGCCTAACACCTCCCTCTACGAAACTACAGCCAGCTATGGCCTCTGTTGGTGGACAAGGAAGTGTGCTGCACTTTCATTTTTCTGTACTATTCTGTCTGTCCTGCAGGTCTAGCACGCAGAAGGGCACTGTAGGAGGATCTAGACAGTTGTCCAACACAAATACCCTCTGCCAAGGGTTGGGACACACAGGTGCTGTGTGCTGGAGATTGAAGGGCTGAGGGGCTGTTGGACGTAAGGTGACCAGTTGTGAGATGAATACTTGTTGGCTCAAGAACTTTGTATTGATGATGGTCATTATTCTTACAGACCCCTCTATGGGGAAGTTTTGAGTGCAGACAGGAGAACTGATGCCATCATATGTGCATGGAATAACTCACAGTGGATCCAAAAATTCTGTACAGAGAAGAGTATTTAATGAACTTCTCTGGAGCTACTGTGGTGAATGAGTTCATTCTGGTTACCAAAAGAATAGACACTATTTTAAGGAAATGTGCAAACTAAAGCTTCTGCAACTATAGCAACAAATTCACCTTGAGCTAGAGAAAGCTGCAATGACTGCAGCTGTAGGATAAGAACGGTAGAGAAATATTTTATGGTGGTTTTACTGGCAATTAAATTATTGCTGTACTTCAGCACAATGTAAAGTCATGTAGTAAACAGTGTAAAGATTTCTTAGTCTTACATTTAGAAGTTTTCAGTTCAACTGCAATATACCACGCAATTTTTTCAACAAATGTTTATGTGAATTATTGGTTATTGCAAAGGAATGAAAAAAATGCCTTGTTGTGTATGGTCCTCCATGTGGCTGAGAATCATTAAATTATACAGACAAGACTGCTTAGTGTAACCCTCTCAATGTAGAAGCCTTTTGTAGACAGCAATGATTATTGCTCCTTTAGTTGAAAACCCTAGAATTACTGGGCCAGATTAACAAATTTTGCTCAAGAAATGTAGCCATTGATCAAAGAAATGTGAAGGTATCAGGAAGAGTGGATTTTTGAATGGAAAGTCTAATGTGAAAAACTGAAGACATTATGAAAAATAAAGAGATTTTTAGATTATTTTAGTCCTATAGGCCTGTTAAAGGTGGCTCAGATGTCTGAATTTGACAATTTCTCACTGCATTTATTGTTGTCTCCCTGAGGGTGGCCTTTTCTACTCTTCCTCTCCCTGTTACATCCTGCTCTCACCTTGCACTGTCCTTTGGCACTGCCCTGCTCAGGAGTTTATGTGCCCTGGCTGCCAATCTGGCCCTTCTTTAGTTTTCCCTTGTCTCCATCGTTGCCTGGTTCACTGGAAGGCATTTTGCATTGCTCTGTCAGAAGAAGACATATTACACTTGTGTGTCTTTCTGCTGATCACCAGTGTTTTGAAATAAGTCACTCTTAAATAAGTTGCCTGCAGAGTCATACTGTGCCAGTTGTGTGGAATAAACACCTGCTGGTGTCATTTTTGCACACTCCTGCCTGATGCTCAGATTCCTACCTGAGAGAGAGAGAGATTGTTTGGTTTAGAAGGGACTGTTTGGAGAGCACTGTAATATGAAACTCATGGATCTGTGTTTACAGCATGAAAGAGAGAGAGCAGAGGGTGAAGATCAGAAAGTGTAGAAATGCCTGGCCAAAGGCTGATTTCTATGGTGGCACTGCTACTGATTTCTGCATCTTTGATAACACACATTACAAAATGTTTATTTTGCTCTGTTGACTAGAAAGGGATCCAGAATCTTTCCTGACAATCCTGAAATCAACCATGCTGCACAAGATTTACTATTTTTTATTCAAAAGAGTGTGAAGTGGGTGTAGAAAGTCCATTGGAACTTGCACCTGTTGTCTGAAGTACAGAAGAACTGGTCAACTCTGGTTTAACCAATGAAGTTCTTACACCACATGTGTTGCCAAATAGATTGCTAAGACACTTAATGACTTATGAATTAACAGTAAAAAAAAAAATTGATTCAATACTTTAGATACCAGCACAACCTTCTCCTAGGAATTGAAAAATTATATCTGCCATTGAATATACAAAAATATATTCAGTGAGGCTGGAAAATTGCCAGTAGGTGGTTGATATGCTTTTGAAATCCCAAACAAGTTGGATACCAACACCAGTAGGAAATTACACACTTCAATGCTTTAATTGTAAGTCACTGCCCACTAGCTGTTTACATATCTCAAGCAAACCAGTGCTTTGCAAGCCTTTAGACATTAAGAAATATCTGGCTCGAATGTCTGAGATTTGAAAGTTGCAAGTAACGGTATGGAAAGTTATTGTTCACTGTTATTGCCATGGTAGACAAAAAAAAATTCCCTGTGATTGCATTTAGGACAGATTTTTTTTTATGCTGTGTAATTTTCTGTAAAATTCACTAAAACTTATAAAATATTTTTCTTTCAATTCCCCACAACAGCTTATGATCAGAGATATTACTGTTGCTGTCTTATCTTAATCTTTAGTTATAAAGATAGCAGTAACCTAAATCTGCTGTAATGAGAAATGGAAAGATCATTTTTGGCTTGAAGATATAGGTAAAGAAGGGAAGGGAGAGCTCTCTATGCTTTTTCAATGGAGTACATTGTGGCATCCTGAAACATGCCAATGTTATGCAGGGCAGATGATGCCTGTGCGTATTCAGTATGGATCTGTAACAACTTTATTTACCATGTATAAGAATTTTTTAAAAACCTTGCCAAAGTCTGTAACATACAGTCCAATACAGATGGGAGATATGATTCACCTGCGAACTGAAATTAATATTTTGGTATTTTAACTTGGTTTGTGGTTTAATAGAGAAGTCTGATTCAGTATCAATATATTCTGTGATACTACTAAAGAACAGAGTTGTATCTCTGTAGTCTGACATCTGACAATGTCTAGACAAACTTTTATGCTCTTGTTAGATTTCTCTCATATAATGACTGGAATTTCATGCTTGTACTGTATTAATTTTACAATTATAGTATGTCATAACTCAGCTGTATTTGCTTACTTGGTAGCTGCATGTAAGATAAATACCATAATTTTTTATTGCTTCTAATAAAACCTTTAATTTCCCCTTTTTATGGTTCTGGGCAATTAGCTGGTTTTGCCTGGGCTGAAGAAAGAATGGTGCCTGGAGGGATCCTGGGGAAGCTTTAGAGTCTGAATAATTCTAGGGCTCTGTAGCAAGTGAAGGGAGGCCTCAGGCTGGCTCAAGTATCTACCAGGTGTGTAGCAAGACTGGGAGGAGACAGGACCATGGGACCAGCTCTTCCTTATGCCATTAACCCAGTATTAACAGGTTGGTAACTGGTGCTATGCAGCTCATAGGTCTGTTGGTAAAGGAACAGGGAAAAGGATGAGCACGGGCAGGTGTGGTCCCTTTTGCTTCCTTTGAGAATCCACCAGCATTTCAGATGACAATACTCTGCTTGCCTCCCGTCTGCTGAAGCTGATTGGAAGTTTATTGGGCAAGGGAGATGACAGGAGCTAAAATAGTTTCTTCTGCTCAAACAGAGCAGCTGTGGTAGGAGAACCTAAATTCAGTGCAGACAAAGCAGTCTGAGCTAACTCCCAGACTTTCATAGCACCAGCAGCCCAGACTTTCATAGCACCTTGCAGTGGGAACCAAGTAGAAACAAACACCTTGCTGAGCATTTTAAGCTCATTGCAACTCTGATCAGGCCTGACTAATGCTATTACAATATACAGAAATGCAGAAGGTCATGCTTAATGTGTGAAATCCTGTAAAGGTAGATGAGTGCCTTCCAAGGGCATTTAGTTGCCATATAGTCCCAAAGGATCTGGAAATGCTAGTTAATCATATTCAGTTACTCAAGTACCACTTGCACATTGGCATATTCCTTGCTTTCTTCCTGGTGATTTCCAGGAAACAGAGGAATTATCACTTCAGCCTCATGAGCAGAGTCCAAGTTCTGAGTCTTGACAAATTTTACAACTAATGAATAGGGCTTCCCAGTGGTTTTTGGCTGGCATCCATCTGCCCTAACTTAGGCACTCAGAGATGGTCCCCTTAAACACCTGCACTTCTCTGCTGTGTAGTTGCCAGGTGATCAAGAGCAATTACTTCACACATTCACAGGCACCTGTCCCAGTTCCTCAAACCTGTGACACAACTCCCTTCAGTCTTATCTAGGCCTAGGTAACCTATTATGCCTGAAAAGTGATTTTACATCTAGTCCATGATGGTTTAGGTCAGCAAAAGCTGCTCTTAACAGAGGTAACAAAGTTACTGCCTCCACAGAAGAACCAGGGAGGTGATGAATTCTTGGGAGAGGACAGGCAGCCTAGAATGTATCTGTGGTGTGCAGTCCCAGAAAGTGCTCAGGGGATATTTATTCATTATCTCAGACTGCAATTCACTATTATATCTCTTGCTTCATGATTGAGGTTGGACACAGGATTATCTAAGTTGAAGGACATGGCACCTATCTCACATCAATTCGCCTCTTTTCAGAATAAAACCTTACTGGTTGATCTTTTCTGTCTGCACTTGCCTTCTTATATCTGCCGTTGTAAAACTGCAAGCAGTAAAGTGAGCCTCTTTCCTTGGAAGGTAGCAGCCTCCTTGCTTATGTGACCCTGGATATCTTCTTAGGGTTTTTTCCATTCAGAGATTTAGAGTATCAGTAGCCCACCTCTCCACCAGTGGCCTCCATTCTCATTTTCTTTCTGTCCCTTGGATTTCACAAATGCCCCACAGAGTGTCTGATGTGTGCTCCATACTTATGGCTTGGCTGAAGATGTGACTGACCACCACAGGACACCCTTCTGCTCTAGGTTATGCCCTCAGGGCACTAGCCCCAACTCTATTTCATAGACTTCTACAGAAAGATCTCCATTTGCACTGAAGAAGTAGAGTAAGTACAGTCAATTGTAAAGATTGAGTAGGCCCAGTACTTCTAAATGCAGTTGGGAGTGCAGGAGGCACTGTCTGAGAAAGACGGTCTCTGAGAAGGCATTTGGCTAATTGACAGTGTCGTGCTGTTGGGTTTAATTAAACAGTTTTGTGCTGAGATGGTTGAGCCAGATAATTGGAAAGCAAGTGAAAAGATGGTCAGGCATGGTGGTTTGGTATGAACTGCATTGGATTAATTATCTCCCTTCAAAATGAGATCTTCTACTCTGTACTACAATACCTAACTCACAAATATCTTCTTGTCCAGGTTCTATTACTGGAAGCTTTATGAGAACACTCCATTCTCCCTTGAATCAACTCCAATATTTCTTGAATGATTTAGGGAAGTGATCAGTGCTCCAATGACTGTATGAAATTCTACATGCTGTGTGATGATCGTGCAATGGTATCTATTTTTGAACTGCGTTTCTCATACATTTTGCAGGAAAGTAGCATTCTGCAGTGATCTGCCCCATTCAGAAACACTGGTATTTTTAGCTGCAGTAATTCCTATGTTACCTAGGTGATTTATACACAGCTTGTCAAGTTACTGGATTTGCCCAAAGGGAAAACCTTTCAGAAGTCACTTTTGAGGATGCCATTTTACTGCTGGCCTAACTTAATCTAAGACTGCTTTGCTACCATAAGTGGGATAGAAGGGATGGGGAGGGTGAACCTGCCCCTTTTGATGACAAACCGGTTCGAGTCAGAGCACAGTTTCATAATGTCTCTAAGCTTTACTGCACAAATGAGAAGTGCAGACTTACCTTCTTTGGCTTCATTTATCCCATCATATGCAGTCCAAGCACGAGAGGATTTCTTTGACATTGTGCTCTACAAATATAAAAATAATTTGCACATTTTTTCTGTTTTTTTTATTTCCGGAACTTCAGGTAGAATTTTATTTTTTTATAATCAGCATGATAGATGTTAGCAGAGGTGTACCAATCTAAAAAAAACAGGGTGGTTTTCAATGTCCTGAAGTTTTCTTACTCCATAGACTGCCATGATTATCTGGAAGACTTAAATGCTGGGCCATAATGACCTCCTTGAGCAGTGTGAACCCTTGGCTGTTGGCTCTGTGCACTGGTGACTGAAGGAGCAGTTCTTACATGCATTGCAAATGGGTACAAATTATTTGCCAGACACCAGAGTGGACAGGGAAATCACTGTGAATGTCATGAACCAGAGGGAATATCTTGTGTATTCAGCCTAGATGTGTGTAAGGCGAGTCTGTCCTCTGGGTGCCATGCTTAACTTCCAAAAAAATAAATTTGTGTATCTTCTGATAGCCATCATAGTTTATAAGATGTCTGTTATCAGGATGGGATTCTAAGGTTATGGGTGTCCAAATATATGCCAAGATGTATTCTGGGGCACTATGATCTTTGCCTGAATTACAGGCTATTTGGGTGATGAGTCATCTCTTTTACTGATCCTACGTGCCTTCTCTCTCTTGTATAATAAATATGTACACATTGCTTATGATAAGCCTACTTTTCTGACATGCAACTTTAAATAACATTACTTTTTTATTATTAATAAATTTTACAGCTCATGCACATAATGAGCTGTAGTTTTACAGCTGTATGAGTTTTGGCTTTACAAAGTAAGAGCCCCTCAAGCTGAGCCCATAATAAGCCCAGTACAGTAGGATGTGCACTCTCAACAACACATTACAGAATTTCAGTGCTGGAAAGACATTACTATCTGGTGCAATGAGGATTATTTAGGCTTGAGTTCACTTAAAATCCTTTTCTGAAGGTCTATCGAGGGAATGAGTTGAATGATTCACTGGTAAGCAACTGTCAATAAATACTAATGGAAAAATACAACAATGGTGGGAAGAACAAACAAAAGACCCTTTTCAGGAATATAAGCTGTTGAGTGGAAGAATATTGTTCAATAGACAGCTAACATTAGATTGATTCTAATTCCTAAGTGAAAGATAGCATACACTAGAGCTGCTGGATTAAACGACAGATCTTATTTTTAATTCACAGTAATGTATTTGTAGTAACATAGCATATATATCAATTTACAAAATGTAGAATTGCAGTGTTAAGAAAATTTCTTGGTTTGGTTTAATTAGGAAAAATATTAGATTAAAAAATGGAAAAAACCTGTTCTGCCTGAAACTATAGCTCTCTTCCCCAAAAGGGACATGTCTTTAAATGCAAAGTCTCCCAGTCAGTTACTGGATTCCATCTCCTGATAGAGAGATCTTTGGCTATACTGTCTACAATAGTCTTCTACTGGATGTACCCTATCCCTCAGGGCCATGCTTTGCCAAACTCACTATTCCTAGGCTACCAGTCGCTGTGCTGAATCATAGCTAATTATGTACAGAACCCCTAACTTAGGGGCTCAGAGAAATGTAGCTATTTGCTTGTTTGTTATGTAGACTTTCTGACCCAACCGTTGCAAGAAAAAACAAATCTTACTGCTTTTAAACATATCTTGGCAGATTCTCACTAAGAGTGAAAAGTCTCTTATAATGTTTTTGCCTACCCATGATTATGGCTATCTTTGTACTCACCATTCAATTTTCTTTCTATAACCCAGAACGCCTGACCCCTTGATACAGCTGAATGAGCTGGGAATATCCTTTTGCCTTTGTGAAATCAGTGCATGACAGCACCTTCTTTAAAAGTCTCCTAGAAGGAAGCCCACACATCAGCAACACCCTTTCTGTGATATTTTTGTTGTATTTTTCAGCTCCTGCTGCTATTCAAGTTTTGAGAGGCTGCTGCACAGCAGCTGAACTGCCTCAAGAGATTATGGGGCATTTTCCTTTGCATCTTCCTAGTTACCTCTCCTTGAGCACATCCTGACTTCACTAAAAAGCACTCTTGACCAGTTGCTTCCAGCAAGGTGGGAAAGGGAAAATACCTTGTATTCGCTGCGCTCTTTTGTAATAGCACTACCTCATCCTTGTAAGACTCTTACTCCTGGTGTAGCATCCCTTGCACACTGTCCCAGCCTTCACATTTCTTCATCTACCAGCCAACAGGTTTTCAGGAGTATCCTCCTTCACCAGTCAGACTATGTCTGCAGTTGTTATCGCAATAACCTGATCTATCCCGGTACCATATTCTCCCTGGAGCTGGTAGGGAAATGCATGGAGAGGCAAAGAGGACCACATTCCTTCATTGATAGATGAGGCCAAAGAAGGCCTTGTACATGTCACTTAAACAGCACGGAAAATACTTGTACACTTTTTTTGTTGAGGCAATGGCTTTTCAGGGTGGTTGGGTCCCTCCTGAAGAGTTGCCCATTTATCATTAATACTCTCAGTCTTGATGATCCTTTCTGATGACTTATTGAAGTCTCACAATTATAAGCTTTGAAGCAATCCAGTTGGACTAGTATTTATTTGGTTTTCAGATCTGGAAGCAGACTGGGCCTGGAGCTGAAGCTAAGCAAATACCACTTGGGTGAAGACATAGTGGTTAATTACCTGAACACTGGGGGATTACTATGGATATTTCACTTATATTAATCTTGGATGGTGAGAGAAAGTACATGCTTACCCTTGAAGGCAGGATTTTTCCAGAATACAAGCATAGCAATGCCAAAGCCATTGCAGGTAATACTGGGGAAAGTAAAACTCCAGACAAGGAAAAACTCACCTGCCAGTGACAGATGATACCTGTACATAGCACTGGGAGACTAAAAGGACTCCCGCAGTGCCTCATGGCTTGGCTGTATCTCAATGAGATAAAAATTTGTGCTATTGTTTTATGCTTGATATGACAAAATGCTGCTGAAATGCAAAAGGAAAGAATTACTGGCTAGGCAGAAAGTACAGTGGAATAATATGTCTGGCTGTTCAAGGTCAGCAGACAGACACAGCAATTCCAAGTATGGCTGAAGAAAGCAAGAAAAGTGTCTTTAACAATGGCTCATAGAACTGGCTGGTTTTCCTCGTGCCTTATTTGGCCAGTAGGTTTTGATTTAAATGCCTTTTTATGATAACCGTTTACTGAACCTTCAGAAGCTATGACATTCACCAATAAATCTTCCATGAAGTTTAATATTGTTGCTGCATACAGATAGAAAGGAAAACTAAATTGGGAGGGTAGTAAGTTTCCCAGAGTGATAAGTATCATTAAAAGTGAAAAGTGCTTATGGACTCTATGCACAGCATGCAGGCATGTATTGTGCTTTCCATTTTTACATAGAGGACCCTTGTCCTGCCTTGTGCCAAAGAACTCTGGAAGTAACTTGCTCATGAAGTAAAAATGTGCTGGGAAAGGGATATGTTTACTTCAGTGTGGTCAGTTTTCTGTTCAAACTGGTGGTCACTAGTGCAGAGGGAACTGCAGTCCTTTACAGAGCTGTAGCATGTTACTTCCTGACTGTCCCTGACCTACCCAGAACATGTGAAACTGAGCTTATGTGATACATCATGGCTCAAGCTTTCCCTTTTACATTCCCCCCTTGTTCTGGACCTTCGTTTAAGTTTATATCAGATCAGACGGGGATCCATGCGTATGGGGGCAGGTATACATTTGGGAGAAGGTTACTTGCCCTTGCTGACCCTACTACTATCCCCTCCAACAGTGGAGTTAAAATTAGCACCAGAGTGGTGAACAGTTCATCAAACATGACATTATGGTGTGGTTACAGAAAGACTGTTGCAACCAACACGACTAATCCTGCCCTTCCATCTTCTACACATGCATCCGAGGCCTTGTGCCTTTCTAGGGTAGAGTTTTGTAGGATGTTAAGGTAATTTCTACAAGCCTAAATCAGACTTGTGTGTTTGCCTGTGGTCACCCTAGTTCCATCTGTTTCCTGGGCCCTTCGATAACGATACAGCTTGTGTCTACTGGGAAAGGTTCACACATATTAGGACGTTGCAGCCATAAAACCTAGCAATTATTTTACAATAAAGTTACCAAAGTTTCTGTAGCTCTTACAAAATCTTTAACTCATGGGTAATTAGAATTAAAAAAAAAGAAATTACAAATTTTAGCCAAACCTTTTTTTGCCATAAATTAAGTAGTTTTTTCAATGCTATGTTTCTGTCAATCTATTTTGAGGCTTTGTGTGGTTGCTTTTAATTCAATACCCTTTCAGCAGAAACCACTGAAAGCATTGCCCCTGCCCCTGAAAATTTCTCCATATTTTAGGCTGATCGTACTTTTTGAATCTTCTTTTTACTGGCTGAAATAATTGAAGCACTTCAGAGGGAAGCTTACTCTGTGTGTAGCTGTCACCTCCATTACCTCCCATCACAAATGTCCTCTTCGTATTATAAAAAATACGCATTTTCTCAAGAATGGCTTTAGGTAGAATATCTCACTTATATATGTAATTGTCATGAGTACATCAAAAATCCTTCTTTAGTGAGTGGTGGCAGGAGGAAAAACTGTCATGAACAAAATCCTGAATGCAAAAATGACATCTACTTTACTGAAATGATGAATGGCATAATAATTTGAAAGTAGATAAGGCAGCTGATGTTAAGAATATTCCATAGAAATGTTCCTGTTCCTTCTAGTCCCCCTCACGCCCACTCTTGCACTGCCCTGTGCAGCACCAGTTCAAGAACAACTGAACATCTGTCTGTCGATAAACTGCATGACTTGTGTCTGAGCATATATGTCTCTGCATTTGGATCATTTGGGTACTGCTATGCATAAGCTGTTGCAGGACAGGTTCAGTGAGGTTTTTTTACCGTCATTTCTGTATTGCAGACTTCAGGGTTTCCTTTCCAAGCAGCTTCCCATAGACTTTTGGGGAGAGCCCAGCTAGTGAAGAGAGAAGGAAGGATAGTAGGAGAGCACATTAATTTATGGCATTAGATTAGAAAAGAGGTTAAGGATGGAACTAGCTAAGGGGAAATGAGGGCTATAAATGGAGGGATGTGGGGGATGGAAAGAAAAGGAATAGGAAAGAGCTTATGGGGAGCATCTTATCTCTGGGAGCTCTAGTGAAAATACCAAAAGGTGCTGCTCACTGAAGGCACCCTCAGAGGCCAAGCCTACTATGGCCGGGCATTACAGCAGTGAAGGTAGGACACTATATGAGATTGTCTGATGGATTCAGGTGTTCATAGAAGTTTAAAGAGCTTTTGTGTGCTAAGCATTCACCCAGGATACTGACGTATACTCTGCAACTGCACAGAATTTTTCAAAATCATGAGTAGCATTGGAGAAACAGCCATTCATGTTTTAGTACAGAAATGAAAGTCATTGAAAGAAACTAGTCAGTGGACAAAATAGCCCTGGGTTTTGGTTCTTCCCACATAAGCAAACAGCACGTACCTGGCCACCTTAGAAGTTTATGGAGTTCAAACAGAAACGGCACAACACTCACTGAAGACAGCCATTAAACACATTCATCCCTTCCTGGTCAGCAAGTCTTTATTCCTCAAACTGCTGAAGGATGGGAAAATATTTGGAAAGTACAATTACATGCTTTTGCTCTTCTTTGAGTGTTGGCAACAGGCAGTAATCAGGTATGGACCCAGATAGCCCCTTGTTCTGACCAGCAGAGCCATTCTGACATTAGCTCTTTGCAAAGGGGTCTGTCAGAAGAACAGACAGAGAGGATCTGGCCTGCCATGGCACAGGACAAACCTCTGAAAAGGAAACCGGACATCTGGCTTGGAGAAATGGCTTCTTTGAGGAATAAGCAGAGGCCCTCTGGACATCCAGTGAAGAATAGATTAATCTTGAATGAAAATTGGAAGATATCTCTCATCTTTTCACAGAACAATCACACATTAAAAAATAAAAATGGTAAAATAGAGCAAGGTGCTACAAAATATCTCTGTTCTCTTCCTGAGTTTCATATGAAAGATGTGGTACTTCAGTCATGGCACGATAGAATTCTCTACTTAATGAGCTGCTGTGTGGTCCTGTGTAGAGGACAAGGTGTTTTACGAATATTAGGCCATTTATCATTACAGGTGTCATGAAGAGCAATTAAAAAAAAACACTTAGAACTTTAATACTGTCAAAAAGAAGAACAGAATTCTGGGGACTGAAAAATGTTCAGAACATCATGTATTTGCAGAGCAACAAGAAGTTGTTTGATATAGTTTCTGTTTAAGGTTTTCACAAGCTTTGCTTAAAATTCTTCAAGGTCCGAGTCACCTATGATGGTAAAGAGAAATAGATACTGGGGAAGAGATCATTACAGCATGTGCTTCTAGCAAAATGCTACTCAGACTTATAAGTAGTAAAGGGAACCAGAAAATAGGAGCAAAGGCCAGCAAACCTGAAGCATAAGAGAAGACTCAATCTCTCCATTATGAAACTACTTGGGGCTTCCAGACTTTTGGAAAAAAGCCTAACATCAGGTAATGTAATTGATGCTTACTCTAACTTTTATCTATATCCTTCTTTTGTGTCTAACCTGGGGAGAGCAGGTGAGAAAATTTGTGGCATTCACAGTAAGTAAAGAGAAATTGCAACTCATCTGCCCAACATAGCAGGAGCAAATAGAAGAAATTAGCAAATTTGACCCAGCACCCACATAAGTATGTCCCCTCCTATCACACACAGCTGCACACACTCCCCACGAGAAATATTCATACAAAGGAAACTGATGTTGCATTACCTTTAATACTGAAATTTTTTACAGTCAGTACAAGCAACAAGGGGAAAAATTAGTAAGACAAATGGACAGACCAAGATGGAATACTAAGCCATTTTATCCTATTTTCATAATAAGACTTATAATCCATGCAGATGGTTATCTAGGAATCACAAAACACTCATCTGCATGAACTCTTGTTCTGCTTTCATACAGGAGAGAGGAAGTTAAATATGGGTAGACTTAACATGTGAACTTAATATCTGTCTAAATGAGCTGCATGTGTTAATACTTACAGTAATTAATCAGAGGCCAATAGATTGACAGAGACCTTTTGAGATCATCTCATCCAACTCACCTGATCAAGCAGGGTTACCTAGAGCAGATTGCCCAGGACTGTGTCCAGTCAGATTTCGAACCTCTTCAAGGGTGGTGAATCCACAACCTCCCCGAGAAACCTGTTTGATCACACTTACTGTAAAAAGTGTTTTCTTGTGTTCGGAACATGGACTCAAGCTTCGTGAGGGAAAGTTTACACTTGATATTAGGAAAATATTCTTCACTGAAAGGGTGATTGGCCATTGGAATGGGCTGCCCAGGGAGGTGGTGGAGCCACCGACCCTGGAGGTGTTTAAGGGGAGACTGGATGAGGCACTGAGTGCCATGGTTTAGATGACGGGTTGGGTTATAGGTTGGACTTGATGATCTCAGAGGTCCTTTCCAACCTTGTGATACTGTGTCTGTGTGTGAAGACTCCAGATTGCAGTTTATGGCGCCATGTCACGGGATTCTCTGTGTTTTGTGTGTGTTTTGCTGCAGTGCATTTGTTTTGTATCCAGTTGTGCAGGTGTTTCAAATATAAACACTTATGACTGAGCTATATTTAGCCTATGCATGCTTTCTCCTGCAAGTCAGCAGGTAAATGCTCTGCTGGTAGACAGCACAGGGAGCAGGTGATCTGGAGTAAAGGCTTTCCACGTTTTTATGTCAGGTAGATAGCTTACCACTTCATTTCCAAACTTTTCTTGAATCATTACCTTTTCTGAAGGTGATACACATATAAGATATTCTTAGTAGGAAGGTTTTTTCCCCAAGAAAATTTAGTGTTAGTAAATCATGCTTCATTTTGGTTTCCTTCCCCCTTCCCTGCTGAAAATAATGTACAGAGAAGTGACAGCTATACCAGAAGTGAGTAGTGTCATAAATGCTTATCCTGCTTGCTTAATTTGTGTTGGTAACAGAATTGTGTGTATAATTGTGCTCACAGCAAAGTCAAGGAAGTACTACTTGGCATAATAATGTAACTTCTTGCTTAGGCTCACCTTATGTCACATCATGGCAAAACAGTCTTCCTATTTCGCCTTGAGTGTAGAAATGTGCTGTAATTTGTGGTGGGCTGTGCACATCTGCACTGATAGAGAAGTGCTGTCTTGTGGACTTGGCATTTTAAACCACTCTAGCACACACACAACTTGAGAAATTCAGCTGTGATATGCTGGTTTTGTTTCTGCCACTGCCAGCTCAGTACAGGCAAGTCCATTCCTCTGAAATGTCACATCAAATTCAAACACAGAAGTCACTTAGAATTAGGATACAAAATTTTCCAATGACTGGGTCTCATAATTTCCTCAGCCACCTTTCTGAACTCTCACATCAGCGCCATCAGCCTTGGAACGACAACATATTTTCTCTTCAGTCAGTCTCTACTGGCAAAATTTAGAGTGTTCAGCTATATTTTACTTTACACACAAAAATTGTCCTTCATGCCAGAAGAGTGGTATCAAATTTACCATCTGTAAAGAAAGTATTGAGAATATGTATTGTACTTTGGTTCGAAGGTCGCATGGAATCAAAGTGGGTTTAGTGCCCCATTTACTCCTCAGGAGCCAGAAGTACCCTGTTCTCAAATATTCTGATGCAAATATGAAAATTAAATGTAATCTCCTTCAGAGTTTGGAAGGATGGTGCAGGTTTACTGAAGGGTACAAGAGACCTTTGCCAGTTTGTGGTGTCATAAAGTTCAAAATAGAAAATTCAAACATGTTTCCTACATAAGTGAAAGGAAACTAGAAAATACTACAAGGCAGCACTAAAGTACAAGTGCTGAGGGTTTTCTACATTTTTCTTTTGACAACTTCAGGTCTGACAGGCACCAATATTGAACATGATTTGAACTGAATATTTTAACAAAATCCTGAATGAATGAGGACAGGAGTGGTCCGGCTTTTCCAGAATTTCTTTTAAAGCTTGGGAAACTTGTTTCTATCATCTTTGATCACATAGAGAAACTTCTGTATGAGATCCCCTGAAAACAAATGAGGAGATGTGGGAGGGGGAAGGGAAGGGAAGGGAAGGGAAGGGAAGGGAAGGGAAGGGAAGGGAAGGGAAGGGAAGGGAAGGGAAGGGAAGGGAAGGGAAGGGAAGGGAAGGGAAGGGAAGGGAAGGGAAGGGAAGGGAAGGGAAGGGAAGGGAAGGGAAGGGAAGGGAAGGGAAGGGAAGGGAAGGGAAGGGAAGAACAGAGTTCTATTAACTGGACTAGGCTGGTTCTGGAGCTACAGGTGATAACTCTACATGTGAACCCTTGACTTTACCAAAGGAAGTGAGTAAGGGTGTGAGAGGCATAAGCAAGAGCTGATTCCTGGCCTCCAACCAAATCAGCTGAAAATATGTCTTCCATGTCAGACCTGATGGTAAACAGGTAACACATTTTCTGAGCCCTTGGATGGCCACAGGTGGAGCCCCAGGTGACATGAAAGACTGTCATTGCATCCAGGTACCAGCTGTTTCCACAAGAGAAAAGTTAGGAGCATTTGAAAGAACATATGGGTTTATTGCTCCTTTAACTCTTCTCTATTGCCCTTCCATTCCATGAGCAGTTTCTCTGAGAGATCTCCTGGTACTGCATGCTGTCTGGGGAGAAGTATCTCCCAGCTCTTCCCCCTCAGCATGGAACAGAGACTTCCCACCTTTGGAGGGGCCCCTGGGGGTTGGGCTGTGCAAAAATCTTTAGGTGCACAGAAGTGCTGACATTTTGTGAGATAGTGTTTACAGAGACCGTTAGCAGATTCTCTGTCCTCTGTGATTTAAACATGCCTTGTGCCTAAAATTTGAAGCTGATAGATTTCTTCTACTGGAAACAGTGATAGTCACTGCTTAAACCCTTCTTTTTCCTTTGGAAAAAGTATGACAGCTAGCCCTTGTGTATACTATCTCCAAATATTCAAGTGATGGATTTAAGCTTCTGTTGATCATCTGTTTCCTGGGTCGCAGCAAACAGTCCAGGAAAATGGTTATCATCATCTGACAGCAGAAAAACAGGCAGAAGCAGGGAACGGGTGAATTAGCCAGGAGCTATGGGCCAAGGAAATACAGGGAGGGAGACCTTATTCTTTTCAATATGTGCTAATAGCAGAAAACCAAAGGTTACCTCTTCTGGTGGTGGTAAAAAACCAAGGAAAACTGTAACTGTAGTGGAAGAAAAATGTAATATTTTTTATGTGTGAAACAATCTGCCTTTCAATAACAAGCCATTATGTTTCTGGTATTAGAACATTTTAAGAAAAATTTCATATTAGTAAGTTATGCACGCTAGTCTTAACAGTATAAAAAGTGCAGGTGCATCTCAGACTGCAGGAACCTGGGTTGGGGATACTCAGGCAGAAAAGGAAGATGACTGGGAATACTGATAATGGAATTAAAATATTACTTAGTGTTTATCTGCAAAGTTGTTTGGATAATGGATGGGCCTGACTCACAGGCAGTTATCAGTCTTTATAAGAAAGCATTTGGATGTCAGTGAATTTGATGAAATTGACTGAAAGCAGAACTCTGTGTAAGAATTTGGGACATGGTAAGCCTTGACTTTGCTATATTTATTGATATTGAAAGGGGTTTCTACATACAAGGGGTGTATTTGATCTTAGCTCTTCTCTAGCTAGAGAACAGATGAATACTTGTTTTATTCAAAAGTGCAGGGAGATAACATTAATTTTAATGTAAACAGCACTGATTTCAGTATTTCATCTTATTTTAACGCTAGCTGAGAAGTTATTGTAATCCTACTCAAACAGCACAGGAAGAAGAAATGTTGTGTTCTTGGTACAAGAATTTCCTTTCTGATCCAGCAGAGCTGCTCCCTGTGAACTGAGTCCTGTACATATTTCCATGATCAATGTGTCAAGCAGAAGACAAGAGACGAGAACTTGAAAGAAAATGTGTGGGTGAGTGTTGCATACATTTGCACTTGACTTTCACCTGGCCTTCACAAAGTATCTCTTTTTTCCCTTCTCTTCTTCCTTGATTTTCATCGGATCTGAAAGGATGATCTGAAGTAAAGCAATGTTTTCTTCTGCAATTGCTGCTATAGTGGTGCAACACTATACATACCTACATTGCTGTCACTTTCTCTCCAAGACCTATGCCTGCACAAGTGGGATACAGAGCAGAGCTCACAGTCACTAAACTTATCAAAAGCTATGTTAATCCTCTTGCAGCTCCTAAAGAAGGAACAAAGAGAATGAGAAGTTCAAGGCTACAATTTTTATAGGTTATAGCAGAAGTTGTGAGCCAGCAGAACGAGCTTGGCAGCTTAGGTGTAGAGAGGTGGAGCAATACAAGGGTCTCCTGAGGGGAGCTAAACTCATCTAGGTGGTGGAGAAGAGGGTGATTGTTTCCCAAATAAACTCACTTGCGTGCAAGGTGACCCTGTCTATAACCATACCAGTAACCAGAAGGAGCCTGACACTGATTTCTGACCATACATTCAAGAGGTAAAGCTTGGCCTGTATCTATCCAACTGAAAATTGCTGCCCCCAAATGAAAGTATCTACATCCAAACTATGTGTCTGCTTGGCAGTGACCCTGGAAAGAGTCCTACAAACCTCTGAGCCCAGATGACACGTTCAAATTGGAACCTGCCTCCTTCAAGGTCCCAGTGGAATGGGCAGATGGATGCAGATACTGAGAGACAGACATGAGGAACAACCTGGGTAAGCACCTCACAGTAGAAGTGCTGCTAATGCCGTCCAGGCCCTACACACCTGCTCTGAACTCACCTTCCTCCCTTGTCTCAGTAATAGGAACCTCCAATAAGTACATGTAGCTACCTGTTGCCATCACAACCCAAGCAAACACAGCAATGGAAGCCACAACATCCTTTTGGCCTTATCCTAAGAACAGTCACGAAACATCTGTTTTCTCTCCATTCGTCCACATCGCTGACGTGTGCAACCCCAGCCCTTCCTCACCCTGCTGTGTCTATTTCTGCTGCATTTTTGACAGGCAGTTTCTTGCTGCCCACCATGGCACCTCCTTCCTCAACAGACTCTTCACTTATAAGCCCCTGCCTGCTTCCAACAATTTCTCTGTCCTACTATTTGCTCTCTTCTTGAACTTTCTATGATGCCTCTCTGAACTACACAACAAAAGCAAACTCATAAAACACTTCCTGCAACACTTCTATGCAAGACATGATTTGCTTGGGCTGCTGTCATCACCAGCTTGCTGAGTTACTTCGTGCCTTGATGACCCCCAGGATCCTTTGAGCTCTGCACCACTGCAATTCCCATTTTGCACCTCCTGATACTATTGCAGCCACCTCTGCAGCTACCCAAAGGCTCTGCCACAGCAACCAGCAATTTTGCATGCCCTTTGCAGAGGAGTTTCAGCTGAGGGAAAGAAGAGAGGGAAAAGGGCAGCAAAACAAGAACAAAATGCTCCAGACTCACTTCATCTGAAAAATGAGGATGGGGACTTATCTTGGTCTGTGAGTCTCTCTCCCTTGTTGGAACAAAGTATGTGAGGGCAAAAGTGCTGGCCAGCCCAATGGTAAAGAGGGTTCAGCTGCCTAGTGCTGTGGGGAAACCATTCCTCTGGGAGGTTTAAATGGTCAAACAGGAGAGGACATCCAAAGAGCTCCCTAAGAAGTTTCTGCCACTCTTTTATTTCCCAGATCTGCTCCCTGTCTTGCTGGAGGGCTATTGTGCAGGCCAACCCCACTTGCCTCTGACACAGCCCAGTGAGGTCCACTCAGGATGTGAGTGGAGGATGAGCTGTCATGGGGCTGTCATCTTCTTGCCCACTGCCATGTCTCAAAGCCCCTATACAGATGGGCCCCAGCTTTCCACAAGGTGTTCTCTTTGGAGGGCTCTTATAAGGAGATGTATCAGAGGAGATATCACTCCAAAAGAGTGTCTGGAGGCACATAGGATAACATGCTGTACTTTTATTTATTTTTAATATCCCAAGGCAAAAGGAGCCCAAAATGTCCCAGTGGAAGCAGAGCTTCTGAGCCTTGGCTTCCCTGTACCCTGAGCCTGCCACTTCACCCATAGCGAACCACATCTTGCTTCAAGATGATAAAACATGTGCAGATGTCCCCTCCTTGGTATGACAGGGCATCAGAAGCTCCACAAAGCCCAGATAAAGCTGATTTTGTCCTTAAATATCATTGGAGAACGTCTGAGGCTTAGAAGATCCCCAGCCTCAACTGGAGAAGACGTGCTAAGTAATATCCTACATCTGGAGTGACCCTGAGCAAAGTAGGGGTGCCTGTTGGGATCAGTCTTGTATATTTGTTCCCTGCATGCACTGGCGACAGCATCTTGGTGGCATATCCCGTCACTGTTTGAAATACTCTTCAGCAGCTGTTGCTTCATCTAAGAGACTGTAAAGCTGCAGTACAGAACTCGCCAGCAGGACCCCTATTACAGAGCTCTCAGAGCATGTTTAGTGTGATTCCCCTTCCTCCATACCGTTCTCTCTTTGTCTTCTGAGATGGTGGTAGGAAATAATCCCAAATTAGTATAGCGGTTAGGCAACAAGAAGAGAAGTTGCTGTGAGCCAGGGCAGTCTTTATGGGTAAACAATGGTCTCCACTGACTCAGTGAAGCTAGCTGCTCATATCTTAAACTTTTTGCTTCATAAGTGTTGTCATATTCAGTGACAATCAACAGAAAAGTACATGTATTAAGATTATTCAGCAAAAGAGAATGTTAATATTCAGTGATTTTTTTGCTGCTATCAGTGTTAAGTATCTCACCGATTTTTCACAAAATCATGAAAAAAAAAAGAGATAAACATTTACTTAATATGCTTTCAACAAACAAAAGCAAACAGACAAAATTCAAGACAGACAAAATTCCTGAGAGAATACTGCCAGCTACCTCTGGTAATAAAAGAGGCCACATTTGTAGGCAAATATAGTGTAATTTATTAAACTAACTTATATGAATCATTACTAACAAGGTCACCTACAAATCTTGGTTCTCCTATATCCTTTGACCATTACAGCTACAAAAACATAGTTATGTCATTATTATGGTAAATATCCTCTATTTGTGTTTGATTTTGTCTCATTTCCCCTATTCTCTTTGCCTCCCTCTTGCCTGTTTCTTGTCTCCTCTGCTGTCACTCCTGCCTTTCCTTTGCCACAGCACCAATCATTCCCTCTTGAGAATGGATTTCAGCAGAAACAGCTTGTTATCCCTTATTAAAATGATCAACAGTGAAATACTTGAACATTTCCCCTTAATGTCATAATCTGGCTTCTGATTTGAAATTTTTAAATAGAAACTCTCTTCTCTCAAATCCATTGTCATACACAGTCTCCAGACTCAGTTTATTAGGTGACTCCCAATGCCTGAATTGACTATATTCTCATACTTACAAAATCTTTGAATTCTTTATTTGTAAATCAAAGCTTGAATTCTGTAAATTGTATATTGCAAGCAGGACAGATTTCACTTGCTTATGTAAGTGACATTTGAGCTAATGTATAAGGTATAAGAAAGAAATTAGGACATTATATTTCTAAATTTGGTTCAGTCCCCAAAACACTAGGCATGTGCCATTTCGGCATAGTTCATATCTCTGTAAGTTCACTTCATCTCTGCAATGCTCCTTATGCTCCTACTGCATGGCATCAATTTTGAAAATAAACAGCATTTATGTAGGGGTTGGTTATCAGAGTTCCTAATTTGGGAAAGCACCTCTGTTCTACAGGAGCATTTAGACACCTGTGCTGCTGCCTTCTTGAATCAGGGCACAAATGATGAATAGATAGAAATTCAAACCTCTTGGTCTGTTCTACACATTCTTCTGCAAAACGCAGGCACACAGGGAGGCTGCTCCTGTGGCATCAGCAATGCACATACAAATTGCCCCAAGTCCTTATAAGTTTTTTCAAAAAAACCCAGAAAAACAGGAAATCTATGCAAGAGAAGCAAAAGGAAAATGTTGTGTGCATGTTTTTATTTTTGAATGATTGTGCACTTATTAATTTTGTTTGAGGAAATTAAGAGTTCATGTACCAAACATTTGGATGTGGTCATTGCATCACATGAAAACCTGCCATGCTCCTTAGCAAATGTTAGATAGCACACACATCGGAGGGCTCAGTCTGCCTAGCTTTGTATCTTGTGCAATCACCTATTATGCAAATGGTCACTTTGTACCCAGATGTCCCAATACACCTACAAAAAATACAATTCACATCTAAGAAATTAAAAAAAAACACAAAGACTTCAACTTATGTTAAATTTCATTTAATTTCTTCCTATTGCTCTGCATATCAGCTTGTTTCACTGCAATGTGCAATATGATTCCTTGGGGATTGTCTTATCATTTGGTTCCAGAAAGTCTAAAGAGATCTGTAGGGTAAAACATAATTTTTATCGATCTTTAGTCTTTCTACAAAAGAAATAGCCTTATCATGCAGATAAACTAAATCCTTTCAGAAAAACGTTTTTGTTACTAAGTGAATCTGGTAACAAGCACCTAAAAGAGAATTACAGATTAGGGGTTGACCTGCTGGAAAGCAGCTCTGCAGAGAACAACCTGGGATCCCTAGTGGACAACAAGTTAACCATGAGCCAGTAAAGTGCCCCAGTGGCCAAGAAGGCCATTGGTATCCTGGGCTGCATTAAGAAGAGCGCAGCCAGCAGGTCAAGGGAGGCTCTCTTCCCCCTCTACTCCACCCTAGTAAGGCTGCATCTCGAGTACTGTGTGCAGTTCTGGGCTCCCCAAAAAAGATGAGGAAATACTGGATAGAGTCCAGTGGAGGACCATGAAGGGGACTGGAACATCTTCTTATGAGGAAAGGCTGAGTGATCTGGGTCTTTTTAGCCTGGAGACAAGAGACTGAGAGGGGATCTTATAAATAACTAAAGGGTGGGTGTCAAGAGGATGAAGCCAGACTCTCTTCAACGATGCCTTGCAACAGGATAAGAGGCAATGGGCATGAACTGTATGTAACACAGGAAGTTCCACCTTAACATGAGGAAAAACTTCTTTAATGTGAGGGTGATGGAGCACTGGAGGAGGCTGCCCAGAGTGGTTGAGGAGACTCCTTCTCTGGAGATATTCAAAACCCACCTGGACGTGTTCCTGTGTAACCTGCTCTGGGTGAACCTGCTTCAGCAGGGGGGTTGACTAGGTTGACCTCCAGAGGTCCCTTCTAATCCCTATTGTTCTGTAAGTCTGTGAATTTTCCTCTTTGTGTAGAGTAATCATGCAATGTTCAATCAGGCAATGTTCAAAATCAAACTTCTTGCATATTGATGAGCTGAACTGTGTAAAAGAAAAGTGCATAATCCTATGAAGTACTGCATTGCTTAATTAATCTACAAGCCAATATTAATTTGATTATCTGTCATCTTAAAAGAACATCTAGAATACAAACAAAGAAGCTAAAATTTATGAAAACTAAACCAGTCCTTTCTTCACATTCTGAATGTATCTCGAGTTCTTATCTGCTAATTTCAATAGGAATTATATTAAGACTGCCAGGCAGGTGGGAATGTGTTAGGCAATACAGGGGAATTCTATTCAAAGCACATGTAGCAACTGCACCCAGACAAGTAAGAAAAAAGCAGACCAAATCTTAATGACCTCTCTGAATGCCTATTCAGGCACATGTCTGTCACTTTGCTAGTTTTAACTTGTGTTCTCCAAGGCATCTATGGAACTGCTTAAGTCATTTGCTCCAAAGAAGACATTCAAAGAGCTTATTCAGCAAATTAGTAATTGCTGAGAATTTTTACCGAGGTTAGGTCATGTCAGCTTTCAAAGCATAATTTTGTTAATGGGCATTGCTATTCAAGCTTAAATTTAAGTAGCACCTTTTACATCATACTGCAGAATATTAAGGGAGTTCTTTAACCTAACTGCTGTACTGTGTTTTGGTGAATTCATCTGGGATGTTTAAGTCTGATACCTTTGAGCTGAAGTATAGTGCCAGCTTAGGTGATTGTCTCATCTTGATGCTCAGTAGCTTTCCTCTCTTCTTTTCCTGTCTTCCTTTCTTTCCTCCTTTACAGGCTGAGTAAAGAGAAGGTGAAATGAAGCTCTGGAGTTTCTATATCCTTTCTTACCACAGTACTTTTGGGAATTGAAAACTTATATTGATCTTGTAGCTTGGCTTGATTTTGTAAAGGCCCTTGTTGTCATTTTTTCCTTCTTTCAGTAGTTCAGTAACTCCATGGGAAGCCCATGAATATGCAGTCTGTTACAATATATTCACCAGACTTGTAATTTTTCCTCAAGTTAATGATTATATTGTCTTTATTATTGCAAACGTAAATTCTTAAGGATGCTATAAACTTCACATTTTCACAGTATCACAGTATCACAGTATCACAAGGTTGGAAAGGACCTCTGAAATCATCAAGTCCAACCTATAACCTAACACTAACACCAACACTAACACCAACCATCATCTAGACCATGACACTCAGTGCCTCATCCAGTCTCCCTTTAAACACCTCCAGGGTCGGTGACTCCACCACCTCCCTGGGCAGCCCATTCCAATGGCCAATCACCCTTTCAGTGAAGAATTTTTTCCTCACATCAAGTCTAAACTTTCCCTGACGATTTCCTGAAACTTTCCCTATTCCAGTCTTTTACAGTTCCGCTGGAAATTATTAAAACTTAAAATTCTGGCTTAAGTAGGTCCAAACACTTCTAGATCTTTCAGGAAGTATCTAGCAAGTTCAGAACAACCTTTCATTAGTAATCAATATCTCAGAGTTTTAAACTTGAGCAGTTGCTCCACATTTGTAAAGCATTTGAAAATGTGGCTCTGACTCGCACCTCTCTGAGTTTGATAAAATCTTTGTTCCTTTAGTCTTTTAAAATATTTCCTAAAAGACTTTTCAAAAAGTCTTTCCATTCCCTATCACATTTTCTTTACATAATAAGACAATATTATCTTAAGAAAAAGAGAAAGATATGCTTCTTGTGTAAGGGCAAAAGTAAATGATTTATAACCTACTATTTGCAGGTTACATCCAATTCGCAAATGGAGATCTCTCTTACATATTTTTATGAAGTCAATGTTCTCTACTAATATATTTTTTCTAATAAGTCATAAAAACTATTATTTGGAAAGTAGCAATAAAATGTGTCAGAAAAGCAAAATTTTCAAGTCTATATACATCAATGAGTTTTATGGGAAAATTAAATGTTACCTTCCCAACACTTAGCCTGCCCTAGTAAAATACAAAGCTAAAACTTCTTGGAATTAATTGGAACAAAGTAGGCAACCAAAAATGTAAATGAAACTTATTATAATTATAATATCCAAGCATCAGAATATTTTAGTAAAGATAGAAGAAATGTAGAGCTGGAAGAACGTCAAGAGCTTAGATTTCCTAGTAAATGAGTCTGATATTAAACCACAGAATACTGCAACAAGAAGGTCCCAGTTCCTTGCTAAAGAGAGATTTTCCCAAACTGAACATTGTGGACTTGATATATTCTCCTTTTCAGAGCTTCAGCAGTACTCTCTAGTGCTGCATGTAGCTGGTACAGCTACTTAAATCTCTATCTTGCAATATAGTCATGACAAATATGAATTTGCTGTAGGAAACACCCAAGTTGCAAACAATTGGGTGCTAATGTGGGGAGGGTGCTATAAACCTTTAATGCTCTTGCTTATCAAATGACATATGAGGATGAGGCATAGATGGCATGATGGACCATGAAAAGCTGTGTGGTATTTTAACATCGATTAAGGCCAGTCCTTCAGGATGATGAGTTGAGATTGAGTTCTCAGTATTTCAAGTAGTCTTTACCAGGATTTCTTGTATCCAAATTATGTGACCAGTGTTTTGTCCAGAATTCCTCTCTGGCAATGAATTTCTTTACATTCTTCATACATTTCAGTTGCCAGTCACACCTCTAGCAACCACCAACAGTTACATATGTTTATTCCTAGAATTTCTAATCTGATCTAGTTTAATACTATGGATAGTATCTAAATCCATTAAGTCTAAAGGGTAACAGCACCTTCACGTTTAAATGCGTGACTTAGAGTGCTGTCAACATAAGGTGTGTTGGGAACACAGTTTATAGGACCAGAAGCAGCCATCTGAATAATCCTTCAGGCTATTGTTTCAGGAAATCACAGTGTCCTTTCATAAATCTATCACATTACTTGGACGATGATTATCTTATAGCTTAAGTCCGTAAGGTGGCAGTTTGAGCATTCTAAATTCCTAGAAAACCCATATTAAGCAACTTTTCTTTTCTGGTTGCTGATTTTGTTATCTTCTGTAGCTACTCTGAAAGTTTTGTGTTTCTCTAGTGAGTGAGCCAGAAAATATTTCTCTACAAAGCTTCTTACTTCTGCTGCTAAGGTGCCTGTTACTTCCATAACTCAGAAATGTTTGTTATGCTCAAGGCAACAACAAAGCAGCAAAAGGAAAGACACAACTGGCATACATCAAGTCACACTCCAGCAGGAGATGTATTCTTACAAGGGCTGAAGACTTTGCACCGTGTCCAGGATCTGAAAATGGCACTCAACTCACCTTAATCAATTCAAGGAGTTAATAAGTAACATCAGTTCAAAACAGTGTGACTTTTAACCAGAAATACATTATAAACATCAATTAAAAGTACTAATGTGATAGGCAGTTTAATTACTTTACTGGTAGATC
This sequence comes from Tapera naevia, assembly GCA_033556795.1. Classification (NCBI taxonomy): domain Eukaryota; kingdom Metazoa; phylum Chordata; class Aves; order Cuculiformes; family Neomorphidae; genus Tapera; species Tapera naevia. Next base: position 17,708,048 of record JAUMJJ010000059.1, read on the forward strand.
AGATCGTCTCTCCTTAACTGGATCTCCTCCCATAATGGTAGTGATGGTGGTGACAGCGGCAGAAAGGGATGAGGGACGCTGACTTGATCAAAACAGGGACAAGCATTTCCTTTTACTCACTTAAGATAAGAAGATAGTGATGACCTATGCTATTTAGGGTGAAAGAAGCAAAGACAATTGGGATTCTTACAAGAAGGGGCATAGTGTTAAAAATCAAATACAGGGCTCTATAGCAACATTGCAGTCAGAAGATAGGAAGGACTGAAATAAAGCAACAGCAGCTGATTTAAACATCAAGTCCATAAGGTTAAAGAATTTTCTTTCACATGGCATATCCAGTTTACTGAAGCTCAGACCTCTCTTAAGAACTTGAGCAAAATGTGGTTTTAGATCACATATTTTACTGCTATTCCTGTGGTTTGAAGGTCTTGAAATTAACTAGTGCAATGTTTGAAGGCTTGTTCTGGATGGCATTGCTATTGTGTTTGTACATGAACTACACTCTTCCTCATACATGCTCTCCTGGTAATTCCCAGGGCTTTCCTAGATTAAATATGTAACACAGTGATTTCCATATCAGTTAGAAGATTCAGAGAAAATCCCAATCAGTGATTCACTCTTCAGTAAATGGTGCAGGCATTCATGAGAGGCCACTGGGAGCAAACACTGACACGAGTCTTCCATGACGATCAGTTGTAGGAATATTTCATTTTTAGTTTTGAACAAACACTAGTTTTTTTCTCTTTTCCTTTTGAAAATGTTCATACATAAATTCTCTTGGAAGCCTAAGAAAATTTCAGGAAATCTCCATGTGCTGGCTTCTAACTCCAGAATTCTGTTTCAAATTCTCTTTACTCCTTTGCCCTATCTGTATGCAATCTGGATCTAGCTACACCACTACTATCACCTGTGTTACAGCTCCCTGTACAGCTGGCAGAAAAATCAAATTATAAAACCTAATTTCTGTAGTCCAAACAAACCATTTCACATGGTTTACTAATCCTGCTATTGGGAAATTAAGCATAAGCAAAGTAATGGCAAAACTTACGAAGAAACCATTTTAAAATGTTTATTTACTGGACATAAAATTATATCCTTTGGCTTATAACTTGTCTGTATCTCATGGGAGGGCTTTTCCTCCCCTGCCATGCCAGTCACTTTGTTAGTACCTCCTATGCCCTAAAATTTATTGCTTTATTACCCTAATTTATCCTAGAAGCACACAATTTTTCTCTGGTCATAAAGGGAACAAGCAAAATGTTATACAATATAGAGCTGCTAAATATGATGAGTGAAGTGCAGAGAGCACTTCAAACAACTGCCAGGTAGACAACTTGTTTGGAGTGAAAATGATAAACTGTGCAAGTTTAAAGTATAAAGCAAGCATATTTCAAAAGGCCCTGAAGCTGCAGCAATTCACATCAGGAAGTTCACCCCATCTGAGTACTTGCCATGATAACTTAGAGAAATTCATGTACCAACATGGAAGTCTTGCCATTTTGACTCACTGCTGCTAAGTGTCATTCTCCACCCACTTGCATTTAAAAACAAACAGGAAACCAGCAGCCAAGATACTCAAAGCATCATCTAAATACCATAAAGTTTTTACCCTTTTCCTCTCCGCTTCTTCCAGTCTTCTTCACCCCTCAAATCTACCTCACTAGTGTGAGAAACTAAGGTTTTGGCACCAGGGCATCTCTGCTGTGCCCATGCCTGAGCCACAGGCTCTCATCACCTTGTTTCAATTCTCCTTTTACATTCTCATGTGCTATCCTACAGACTCTGCTCCCAGATCCACCTACCTCCCTGCCCTGTATTTCAGCGTTCTTCTCTCTGATTTTCAATGCTTGATCCTTCTCTGTCCTCCTCAATACCACTATTTATTTCACTTTATCTCTGGAGAGGCCTGAGCAGAGGAGAGTCTGTGCTATCTGCACTGCCAGCTTGTTGCTGGCTCGGATAGAGACAGCAGATGTGATAAGAGAAGGCATACTGGAACAGGTAGGGCATGTTGCGTTTTGCTTCTTCTGTATGTTAAATATGTTGCACACCACAGCTCAGGTTAAAGAGCACAGTGCACCTGCAGCCCTCAAGGATCCTAAACTTACATGTTAAGGTCATGATGAAATATACTATCCATTGCCAAATTTCACTCATTCCAGGAATTTATCATACAGCTGCAAGGACTAGAACAGCTTATACATTACACATTACTCTTGGATTTGAAGAAGCCTGTGACAGCACATACTATTATCAAAGTTTTATGTAGAGCTGTGGCAATCCAGAATTGGAGCCCTTTTCTATTGGAGACTCACTAGGAGGCACAATGACCACCATGAGCAAAACCTGGATAACGTAAGTATGAAACTTACTGAGCCAGTTGGACTGCACATCCAGTTCCTCCCTAGAGATTTCCTCAGGCAGCAATGCAAAATATCATGCCAATAAAGTAGCCTCAGAAAATTACACCTACAATGTGGACGTGATAAAAAAATACCCTTGGGCATATCAATACCACTTTCCATCTCCTTCAGCCTCTAAAATTTTGACCAGCAATACGTGTTGGAATGACAAAAAAAAATTATACAGGCTCCCATGAAAAACTGCAGTTTTAATTAACAGACATTCTAATGAAAAAGAATTTCAATGAAGACATTTTCAGCTAGTGCTGTTCCAGAGAAGACTGGGCTTCAGACTGAGCAGAAAGTCTTACAGAGGATAGTCCTGTAGAAACTATGCTTATGTTCCCATAAGCATCCATAAGACTAGCTGGAATTTGGACCTCCTCCAGTTTTTTAGAAAGACTGGATTCTATTTTTCAGTAAAGCATTGATAAAATGACCATGGTGTTAGCACCCTGAACTACCAAGCCTGTGAGAATGCAGTTGCCACAGTATTTTCAATACAGATTATTTGAGTGGTGGTTTCTTTACCTTAATGATTGCATCGGTATTCTTCATCAATCACCAATATTTTGTATCGGCTGGCTCTTCAAAACAAGCACCATGAGAATACTGGCATGCATACATAGCTTCAAAACCAGTTAATTTTAAAATGCTTTAGAATGTGCTTCTTTCTTAAGGATAGATACTATTTATACAAATTTTGTCATAATCAGAAGCATTATTCCCTTTATTCAGTATATGTTAAGTGCCTCTGTCTTTCAGTTAGAATCATGAAACAGTAACACTCCGCTAGCGTATTCTCAAATACAGTGTATTTTCAGTTCTTAACATGGCTCTGGGATAAATAAGGCAATTTTTTACAATGATTAGCTTTTACGCAAATATATTGGACTATTTCCTAGAATCAGCTGATAGCGTCATTGCCACTTGCAGTTAAATTCCTCTAAGAAATCATCACACATCACTTGTCTATATTCCTTCCTACTACTCCAAATGCCTGAAAAGAATATTTACTAGCACTAAGTATTTTTGGAAGAGTCACATCTCACTATGTCAAGTGTTTTATAGAAAGAAATTGCATTAATAACCATAAGTATTTATACCACTTTGTTCTTCCCGATTACTCTTGCCACCAATACTATAAAATATTTTCCTTTAGTTTGGCTTAATGTTAACTAGGAGAGAACACAAAGATCATTATTCTATTGTTCCTATATGAATCAAAACCTGCAAAAGGCATAGAGAAGCATAAGGTAGGTGTTAACTCAGTGATAGAAACGGCAGGTTACAGATGGAATGAAACTCTAGATAGGAGTAATTTATAAACCGGCTCAAGGCATACTAAAGATCATCAACAAGAGCCTTTAATGCCTCTGCAATAAAAAAACTTCAAGATACAATTACTGATATGTGCCTAAAGAAAAATACTGACCAGTACCTACAGAAGAGCAAAATGTGTATTAAGCCTCTGTTAAGTCTAGAAAGTCTGAGGTTATACCATTTGACAAGGTAGATGCAACATGAGAATGCTCAGTTCTAATTTTTTTTCCTTTTCTGCCAATGACAGCACGAATGAATCTGTAGATTTATGCACCAATGATTTTAATCCTTCGGATTAAATGAGAGATTGCTGACTGAGGCTCCATTTAAACAGTCTCAGACAGATTTTATTGTGGCTTGGACATACTGAAAGTCTGAAAAACGTGACACAGTGAGGAAAGTCAGAAGCTTTTACCGTATTTTTTGATACATTCCTTCTTCAAGGTTATAAACATGCAAAAGCCCATCAACCCTGCAAATGCCCGTTTCCTTTGCCGCCTTGAAACCTGGACAGGCTGGGAAGCTGCTGGGTTCACATTTCTGCAAGGGAATGGTTGAACTCTCTGACTCCCAAAGCCCTGATTGCTATCAGCCAGGTCAGCAATGTTTCAGTGAAGGAGAACGGAGGGCAACGGTGCTGCTTCTTCTGGTGACATTTAGCCGTATAGGCTGCTCTATGGTACTGCTTTAAATATCACACTTAACCTCCAGTATGGAAACAGAGAAACACAGTAATACAGGGATGGTAAGATACATTTCCTATGTGTAAAAATACTAGATTCTGGATTTGGCTTCAGTTAATAAGCAAAGGAAACCTAGAGCATAATCTTAAGGCTCTGTGTTTCCTGGCCACTTTTACACATTTCTAGATGATGAACTGGGCATTTGCAAACTGAATCTCGAGGGTTAATCCCGAAGGCCTGTCTCCTGTGGTGAGTTTCTTGATTTCATGTTTTCCAGAGCGGGATTTTGCCCTAAGCCTCTCTCATTTCTTGGTCTTGTGCTACAGCCTTTTCAGAACCCTGACTTTAGACTTGTAACCTGCTCCGAGTGTGGTTTGGGGGTAATTTTCCATTTAGTTTTGCTCCAGTAGCCAAAACCCTAGATGAATACAGGCTGTAAGACATTTTTTCAGGAGGCTGCATTGAACCCCACAGGTCTTCCTGCCTGCCTTCAGGTGATTTTTTTCTTCCTGGGAATGGTAAATGGATGGAATGTCCGCTTGCCTCCCTGGTGTCCTCAGTTTTCCTCAGCAGTCCCTCACTCTCAGCACACAGGCTTTCTCCCTTTCCTCCCTGGTATTTCTCATCAGCCCCTCACTCTCAGCACACGGGCTTTCTCCCATACTAAATTCCCATAGCTGTGATTTTAAAGATTTGGATTTCCAGTATCTAAGTTCTGTGGCTCTGGAAAGGGATATCAGACTCAGCTCTACTAAATAACATATATGGAAGGGGGCACTACATGCACTTCAAACTTGGAGACTGTTTGTATCTTTGTACATGGTTTATGTACTGTTTAACAAGAGAGCTGAATCCTCTACAAATAAACAGGCCTCCTTTTTTTTTAGCAGTGCTTTAACCCTCATCCTGCATATGGAATTTATTTGATAAAAAAGTTTGACTTTTTTTTTTTGCTTATATTGCTTTTTTTGCTACTTTAACAACTAAAGCAACTCTTTACAAAACCTGGCAGACAATTACGTTTTGACTATGAGTATCTACAATTCAAACTGTCGGTTTTCCTGAAGATTATGTTGAAAGCTCCCTACTTTTTGGTGAAAAGATCTCTTGCAGAACACAAATCATCATCAATTTCCCCGGATTAAAATTATGTGACTTGCTCTAAGCATTTCTTTAGCCACGGAAGAAGAGACTAAGACGTTCTAAAAGGCAGTAAAAGTTATCACCACAACAGCAAGGGATGAACAGATAACAACTACATTTGCCAACAAACCAGGTTGTGTTCCATTTAGGTTTTGATTATTTTACAGAAGCCATTCTGTCATCAATGAATTCAACATACAGAAAGGTATCTGGGAACCTTTTACATTTTTACAGAAACCTGTATGCCAGCAGAGAATAGGCTAGAAACTCTTGCCATCCTTAGACATTTTCACAGAAACCTGCATGCTTATTGAGAACAAATAAAGGCTGCTTGTAACAGCAACTTCAATTTTCTTTATCAAGACTTCAGCTCCAAGCTGTGCTTCAGGTGAATCACAGGGCAAAGATGTTCATTTTCTCTAGTAGCCTTTCCAGTGACAATTTTTCTCTTTAGAAGGGTACTTTACAAGTTTTCTGTTAACTGCATTTTCCCCACGTTGCTCTCCATGCTACAGTTTTCTGTGGCCAGATGAGCACTCTCCATGTTTGGTCACAGTAGATCATGACATGTTCGGCTTGATAAAGGACATCTACTTGGAAAACTGAAAACTATTCTGACTAATTTGAACAACAGCACTTTATCCAAGGCTTGCCCTATCTACACACCAGTACTATTAGGATGGAATAAACAAGACCAGGCTAGATGCCAAAAGTAACCCAGCATAGAAATCTCAAGAGCCCTGATACATACCTAATACCTAGAGCAGGAGACATTTTTTAAATACTAGATATAAATAAAATTCTCTGTTGAATTACCTAGATCTATTGAAAGAAACAGATTTGCAACAGTCTGGTTAGATCTATTGTCTATAAAACCATACATATTGAAAAATTTGAGGATGGAAAATAGAAGGCATAAAGACTAGCCCTAGGCTACTTTTGTCTGATGGAGTACAATGCAGCAAAAATCAGTATCAATTTCAGGCTTAATATCGCACATAATCACTTGGTGCAGCCTTGTGCAATGATGTTGAGGAAAGTTTCCAGCCCTTTTTCTGGAGACACTCTTACAAACACTGTTCAGAGGAACTGAGTATGTGCTAGGAAGGGATATATCTGAGATGATGTGGGCTTGACAGACTCTCAGTATTGTGAACTAGCACAATCACCCTTGTCCTATTGTCTGGCTGTTATAAATACATATTCCTTATGCCTGAAGTTTCCACCTCTTCTGTTAAAGGATTACATACCCAGTAATGAATAGAGCTTTATGACCCTTAAATGGTTTCCACAGCAGAAAACCTGTTAGCTGAGTTTTCTCAGTGATACCATTCATTTATGCACCATTCAGCTCCTGTAAAGCATGTCAGAGAAACAGGCAAGGAATTCATGTCATGGCAGGGTACCACACTTTGGATGTGAAGGTCTTGTCCAACCAAGCGATTCTATGATTCTATGATTCTATGACAGCCCCTTTGAGAAGTAGACTTAGGGGTGTGTAGACTGATACTGTCACTCCCCACCTGCTCAACATTTTTATTCTCAATTAAACTTTTAAGGACTACTTCAAGTGGCCATGAGGGAGAACTCATAGCATTGCTTTGCCTGGTTGGAAAAGACCTTTGAGATCATCAAGTCCAACTGTACCTGTCCACTACTAAACCGCATCTCTTAGCGCTTCATCTACCCATCTGTTAAACACCTCCAGGAATGGTGACTCAACCACTTTCCTGGGCTTTCCAGTGCCTGACCATCCCTTCAGTGAAGAACTTTTCCTGATACCTAATCTGAACCTCCCCTGGCGCAATTTGAGGCCATTTCCTCTCATCCTATCAATTGTTAATTGAGAGAAGAGACAAACACCCACCTTGCTACAACCTCCTTTCAGGTAGCTGCAGAGGGCAATAAAGTGTCCGCTAAACAACCCCAGTTCCCTCAGCCGCTCCTCATAAGTCAGTCACACACAGTCTCACACAGTCAGTCATAGAACTGCTTGGTTGGAAAAGACCTTTGAGATCATCGAGTACAAACGTACCGATCCACTACCAAACCACATCCCTGAGCACCTCATCTACCTGTGTGTTAAACCAGGGCATGGTGACTTCACCAGCTCCCCAGACAGCCCGTTCCAGTGCCTGGCAACCCTTTCGGTGAAGAAATTTTTCCTGCTGTCCAACCTGAAAGCCCCCGGTGCCACCTGACGCTGCTTCCTCGGGCGCAATGCTCCCCCCCGCGCCGCTCCCCCCGCCTCCCCGCGCGACCCCCCGGGGGCAGGGCGGGGGCGGCGGTGCCAGCTCCGTTTTGGGCGGGCGCTGCCCTCGGGGGCGCGGCGGGACGGGGAAGGAGGGTGCTGGCGTCAGGCGCCGGGCGGCCACTGCTACGGGAGCTCCCTCCTCGCCTCGCCTCCCGCGGCGGGGGATAAAGGCGCCCTGTCCGGAGCGGGGAGGCGGCGGCCAAGCGGGGGTCAAGCCGGACCCCGCTCATCCCCCTCCATGCGCCTCGCTGGCAGCGCCGGTTCCCCGCGGGCGGCTCCGTCTCCCGGGAACGGCAGCCGGTGGCGGGCGGCGGAGCCGGGCGGCGGCGGGAGCATCAGCCCCAGCCCCGAGGCGTGGTCGGGGTCGCCGAACGGGAGCGCGGGCGGCTGGGACCCCTTCGGGCGGGATGAGGAGCTGGCGAAGCTGGAGATCGCCGTGCTGGCCGTCACCTTCGCGGTGGCGGTGGCGGGCAACGGCAGCGTGCTGCTCGCCCTGCGCCGCACGCCCCGCAAGGCGTCCCGCATGCACCTCTTCATCCGCCACCTCAGCCTGGCCGACCTGGTGGTGGCCTTCTTCCAGGTGCTGCCCCAGCTCTGCTGGGAAGTCACCCACCGCTTCCACGGCCCCGACGGGCTGTGCCGCGTGGTCAAGCACCTGCAGGTGTTCGGCATGTTCGCCTCGGCGTACATGCTGGTGGCCATGACGGCCGACCGCTACATCGCCGTGTGCCACCCGCTGAAGACGCTCCAGCAGCCCACCAAGCGCTCCTACGGGATGATCGCGGCCGCCTGGGCGCTCAGCCTGCTCCTCAGCACCCCGCAATACTTCATCTTCTCTCTTAGCGAGGTGGAGCGCGGCTCGCAGGTCTACGACTGCTGGGCGCACTTCATCATGCCCTGGGGACCCCGAGCCTACATCACCTGGATCACCGGAGGCATCTTCGTCGCGCCCGTCCTCATCCTCGCCACCTGCTACGGATTCATCTCCTACCGCATCTGGCGCAACGCCAAGGGCAAAGCGCGCCCGGCGGAGGCGGCGGGGGGCGGCGGGCGGCGGGCGGGCGGCGGGGCCCCGCGGCGGGGGCTGCTGCTCGCCCCCTGTGTCAGCAGCGTCAAGACCATCTCCCGCGCCAAGATTCGTACCGTCAAGATGACCTTCGTCATCGTCTCGGCGTACGTCGTGTGCTGGGCGCCCTTCTTCACCATCCAGATGTGGTCCGTGTGGGACCAGCGCTTCCCCTGGGTCGGTAGGTGACGGGGAGGTCAGGCTGTGGTCCATGTGGCACCAGCGCTTCCCTGTGTCAGCAGGTGATGAAGAAGGACACGCTGTGGTCCTTCTGAGACCAGCGCTTCCCATGGGTCGGTAGGTGATGGAGAGGCACCGGGATCTCCGGTCTACCCACGGCCGCACTGGCACGCGCTGCGCTCCTCCAGGAGAGCAGCCGGCTTTCCTGGGGCGGTGCTCAGACAGTCCCGAGCCAGGTGCGGGGGACATGGGACGCCCCATCTGAGCCGAGAGCGGGACTGGGCGCGCTCCCGTCGCGCCGTCTCTAGAGCCGGAGAAGAGCTTCCCGGAAAGGAGCAGCAGCCGCTGTGCTCCCATCTAGAGAGAAATCGGCAGATAGGGACTGAAATATTTGCTGTGTTCATTTGAACCGGCAGCATTTTCTTCCATTTGAAGGTGCCGATAAATAAAACTTCTGAAACCTTTTGTGTTATCATAAGCATAAGCATATATATGTCACACGTAACTATATATATGAACAGGGGAGCTTACTAATCCTGCTTTCCTGTAACTGCCTTGCATGTGCATTCCTTGCTGTCTAGTAATGGGGCTGAGCATAGAATCTGATTATAGAAATGCTTGGTTGGTGAAGACCATCGAGTCCAACCATACGTGTCCACTACTAAACCACATCCTGAGAATCTCATCTACCCATCTTCTAAACACTTCAGGGCTGGTGATTCAACCAATGGAAGGCAGCCCCTTCCAGTGCCTGAGAACCCTTTTGGTGAAGAGCACACCCTGGACGCTTCCTCTCAATAAGGCAGCCACCTCTGAGTATTGCCTTTAGTCAGACACCAGTTCTAATGAAACAGTGGCAATTTAGTTATTTTGGCAAAAACCTGTCCCTCTGTTAAATCTGGCTGAAAAGAACTGCTGAGTTTAAAAGTTATCACACGGGGAATGACAGGCAACATAGTAACATATACCCTGTTTCCTCGTGAAAATGATGCAAGTCAAAATTTTGGAATTCATAATTTCTTGTTACTTTTTCATATCCTCAAATTATCATTTACTGTAGTGAGAGCATTGGTCACCTCTAAAATAGAACTAATGTCAAGCCTGAAATGCAGGTCCCTACAGAGAAATAAAGGCTTACAGAAGAAAAAAATTTTTTATTATTTCAAAAGAAATGCAAACCTAGTTGAACAGATGGTTATTTGGAAGGTTTGTTTGAAGAGATTCTTTAAATCATAACACAGCAGTTATGCTTCTTTGGAGATTCAATATTTGCAAAGAAAGTTCACTAATAATTGATTAAGCTAAATATATACTTAGAGTATTTGATAATTAGTTATTGAAGGTAAAAGATCATAACTGTTTTATGGCATAGTAGTAACTTCCATTTTTCCCTTAAGTAAAATTTATTCAACCTTTGAAATCCAAATATGATTCACAAGTCGGTAGTTACTTGAGCATTCAAACCTTTAGAGCATGCAAATTTGTACAGCAAAATTCAGTATTATTGAAAGCACTGGGAAATCAGTGGGAATTTGCCATTGTCTCTGAGTGTAACCAATTTTTAAAACCAAAGTCTAAATGAAAACTGTTCAGTATTTAAAGCATGGACTTATAACCACACGGATAAACATCAGTGGAAACAGGGCTAAAGCATTATTTTGGATGAATTGCTCCAAAACTTCTTCTGTCACAGCTCTTTGAAGCCTATTCAGACAAATTCCCATTGACTTCAATGGCAGCTTTACATAAATAAAACTTTCCCTATTATTTCCTCATTATTCTTTTCAAATGCTGCTGCTCAACCTTTGGAAGTAGAATTATTCAGGAAAATAAACCCAACAGTTAATGAAGCAATTGACAGAACAGTACAAATGTTCTTTTGATGATTAAATCACTTTCCTCCCTTCTCCTCAGATTCTGAAAATACAGCGACTACCGTCACGGCTCTGCTGGCCAGTCTGAACAGTTGCTGTAACCCATGGATCTACATGTTCTTCAGTGGACATCTCCTGCAGGACTGCATACAGAGCTTCCCTTGCTGCCAAAAAATAAAGCAAACACTGAGTAAAGAAGATTCAAACAGCAACAGCAGGCGCCAGACTTCTTTTACCAACAACAGAAGCCCCACCCACAGCTTGAACACCTGGAGAGAATCTCCCCACTCCAAATCAACCAGCTTCATCCCCATTCCAACCTGAGGCACCTCTTGGGAAGGTTACAGTATAGCACTTTATGCTGCTCAAAGGCATAAGTCATGGTAACAAGGAACGATTAAGACTGCTACACGGCAAAACATCCCACATTGCTCGATAAGCTCATCTGCAGTATGTAAATTATTTTCTGAAAGGTATTTAGGACTTGGGGAAATTATCAGGAAGGCATGACAACAATAAAGTAATTATTTTTCTAAATAGAACTTATTATTTTAATCTCTTTTTGTTTCTAAAATACTAAGTACATTGTTTGCTTGCTGTTCAAATCAGTAAAAATAGTGCAGTTGGCATGTGTTGGGGTAACTCCACTCTCTAGTTTTAATGCCTAAAACCTCTCATGTTTGTCAGCTGGAATCACAGGAAGAGAAGATGGTATGAGAAAGATCACAATTTATTCTTAAACACAAGAAGAAAAGACTTGAGAGAAAGGCCTATCTGTCCAGATAAGGAATTTGGTTAGACAGTCTGTGAGTTATTGGGAGTTTAATTGCTCATACTGCTTCATCTTGTAAAGGTCTAACAGTTCTTAACTAATGAAATTTAACAGCCTTTGTGAAGGCAAATCCTTCCGTGCTGTTGGTGTCTGTACATGTATTGTGGGGTTACATTTTTAGGGTAACATTTCTTCTTCCCTTCAAGTTGATGGGCGCTATACAGCATTTTTTTGTGTGTTGTTGCACCTGCCTTGATGTTTTTAAACTAATTTTAAAGAAATATGTTGATAAGTATGATAGGCTGTGACTAGATCAGCAGTGTTACAAACAGATACACCAAGAAAACTCATAGTGATTACCATAACCACCTGCTTTATGTGTAAAAATTGCATTTATTTTATTTTAATTCACTAAGACAGCTAGGATCAAGCCACATTTGGTTGTCAAGCAAATAGCCCCATAAATGTGAGAGAATGTGGCTATCTGGTTAAGAGCTGAAGAATCATTATATTCGAAGACACAGATCTCAGAATCAAACTTAAAAGTCTTCTGGGAACATACAAAAATTGTCAATGTTGTTGGGTTTTGGAGTCTTTTTTGGGGACAGATCATGATGATATAGTCTTTAAATCTGGCAGTAAACTGCAACAAAATTCATCACAACACCTTTACTAATTATAAAGCATTCAGGGTGTGCTTATTTTCACTACAATGCATGCAAAGGTAAATGTGGTTCCTACAGCTTATAAATAACCCTCTTGAGTCTTTCCGTTGGGTCTGTGTTTTACCTGGAGACTCGATTTTGAAGCTCCTTGAGTAAGTTTTGCTGTGGTTTTAAAGTTCTGAGGGTCTGTTTGAGAAGTAAAAATACATGTCTGCTGCTGAACTGTCTGGGTCATGAAATCCAGGCATTACATGGCACCACTCAGGACTTCTGACACCATCCCAGCTGGCTCGGCTGGAGCAGTGGGTCACGTGCCTGGCTGCACAACATGCATGCTTATGTTTGCAAGGAGGATCTCAGCAGCAAGGTTCTCTTTTTTTTTTTTTTTTTTTTTTTCCCCAGCAAAGCCAGCTGAACAAGATGATTACTTTCCTAATTGCTTAAGGAGAAAAAAAAAGGGGGCTGAAACTGTGACTTTCACTGAGGTTGGTGCTGGCCTCATGCCTCTCTCAATAATGGTAGCAGAAATTAATAGAGCTAGATGCCAAATGAGACCATATTCAACCCAATGTCCACTCTGGGAGCTCCCAAACATACCACTAACTATTCCAGGCAAAAAACAGGGAAGAATATAGCTTAAAAAAACCAAACCAAAACAAAACCCAACAGCAACAAAAAAGACTTTGTTGCCACTAAAGAAAATCTGAAGTCTCTCTGCCTTTCATGTCATCATTTTCTGCTCTTCAGGAGAGCAATCTGGTCTAATGTTGTTCTTGTCCAAAACCCTAGAACCTAAAGGACAGCATGGTGAAATGGCTTACATTTAATGGACAATCTTTTTGACAACCTTTAGTACACACAGATATGACTAGAGCTCCCATCAGTTATGGCTAAAAGTTTTGTGAACCTGCAGTTACATTTTAGTCAAAAAAAAATTGCATGCCTTGGCTTTGGGAGTGTGTGTGTTTGTGAACATTATATGTATTGCATAGATTTTGCAAGTAGGTAATTCACAATTACTGGAATTGCAAATGTTTCAAGTTAAGTACACTATCCTTTCCTAGATTACTATTTGTGTTACTACTTTTTTTTGTACTTAAAATATATATTAAAAAGCAATTAGCTGTATTAACAGAATTTTAATGGTTGCGGAATTGAATTATTTTTCTATTAGGCTATATTCAAACAGAGGAGACAGAGAAACAAATGTAGAATAGTACTGATCATAAAAATAAGCTGGGTAATTATCAATATAGAAAAAAATAATAAACAGACTCAAAATCACAATTTTCAGCTTCCTCCAAATATGTTACAAAATCTGGGCTTACATTTGGGGCTTGTCAGCATAAATCAACCCTGTGAGTGCTATACAGTTGCTCCAATTAAATTGATGATGCTGTTTAGCAGTGTTTGTTTTCCAGGCACTTTTTGTAAATATTGAGTTTTGTCTTTTCACATAATTGTAACATTGGAAGATACAACTCATATTTTTAAATTTTCAATCTGTAGAGATGCATTTTTTTAACAGTTGCTTTGGGTCATCATGAGGGCAGACTAACAAAAACAGAAAGAAAGAAGAAATTGTGAAACCATTGCACGTTTTAAACATGGAAACCTGCCCTAATAAACCTCTGTATTTCTTTGATGAGAAGCATTTTTTTTTCTTTTGCATGACTAGATTTTGCCAGCCAGAAATATATTTGATGATACTTCCTATATTTTACAAAATGTAAAATTTCTTCATTAATTTTGATGAGTTGTTTCCATGAAAAATATTAAGGAGTGCACTAAACTAACCAAAACTAAAATGTGTTTCTATTACACATAGTACGTGAAGGACTCCTGTAAAGAAGGAGTGTGCAGTCAGCTTTCCACTGTATGCTGCTACTGTTGTTAAAACATGTAACATAGCACTTATTCATGTTCTGGAGAATTTTGTTTAAATTTTGTGGAACACAGGATTTTGCTTCTAATGTAAAACATGATTGAATGGGTGAACCTGCACTGTTTTATTCGCACTGGTGTTACTCAAACTGCAGCATTTTAAAGACAATTAGGTGGCAGAAGTGGAGTATATGGGATTACATAAAAGATGGAAATTATTTTGTTCTTTTAAATAACAAACATAAGTTGCCAAAAAGCTTTTTTTCATTAATTTCTTTTTAAATTTGTGGGTAAACGTATTGTTGGTGTAGAAAAACAAAAGGGTTTTTTTGTATGTTGCCATGTCAAGACCAAAATCTGCAAGAAGACACAAGTTCATGTGTGCCCAGTCCCGCAAGTACCAAGGTTCCATCTGCAGCAAATCTTGCCACTGGTTCCAAATTGTCCAGATTGAAAGACCTTCTTAAAGTGCTCATGTGCCCCTTTCCCATCTGTGCATATGGAAACAAAGGCAGCTGGATATCATCCAAGGCATGTACTGGTGGTCCAGCCAGATCTTACAGTACAACTATTGCTGAAACACAGATTTACTTGCTGTGTAGGGCAAGCTCTACAGAGTTGTCCTAGACTTAGCTCCCCACCTAGAGAAAGGATGAATTATATACACCTATTCTGAAAGGTGTCTATGTGAGCTTCAGTGTGCAGTCCCTTCTCTACAGGATGGCAAGAAGTCCCTTCTCTACATGGAAGACTGAGGAGGCAGAAAGGAGTTAGTTTGCTTAAACACTAGTTTGGAACTTTAGTTAGTGTTGCAAGTCTGTTTTTGTTTAGGAATGGGCTTTACTGGAAAATATAGCACTTGCTACTTGAGTAAAGGAATTACAGGGTATATAAATGAACAAGTTCAAGGTCCAGCAATAGATCACAGCTGTTCCAAAGGGAGCAGTCCTGGCTGGTTCAGGTAACAGTCCCTCACACAAGCTTTGTCCAGCTAGTCTTGAAAAAGGCAGGGAACTATAGAAGGTAGTGTAAGTCACACAGAATGGTTTGTGCAAGTATGTAAAAAACAAACAAACAACAATCACAACTTGTCCCTGCTGATCTTCGTTAGAGCCAGCCAGCATGGGTCTGCCTCTCCCAGGACTAGTCCTGCAGAAAGTCCTGGATTAGTGCAATGTTAATGGATTAATACTGTATTGCTGTTTTGGTACAACTGCCGTGTCTTAGTATAAACTTGCTTGAAGTAACAGTTTACATGCAAATTAACCTTAGGTCTTTATAAGGACATTTTCAGCTGAATTCCTGACACAGTCCATTGGGTTACTCTGTTTCTGAAAAGCAAGGCTGTGAGGCAGCATCAGGAGCACAAAGCTCTCTTGCCAGCTGTACAGTGAGGAGATTGGCAAGTCTTTCTAATTCCAGTTCGACCAAGATGTTACTGAGTGCAGATGGAGTTCCCTAATCAGGGAAGTTTAGAAAAATCTTTTGCACATTTCTAATATTTTGCAAATTTCCAACTCATTGCCATTTCCAATATTTTTGGTTGGGGGGGAGAGTGGGAGGAGGGCAGGCAGCATTAGGGATGTTGCACTTTCTCAGTGCTCTGAGAGCAAAGGATGGCATTGAGAAAAGATAGTCAGGATCAGTGTAAGGTCATCTACAAATTTTCTGCCTTTTCATGGGCTTAGGTTTTTCCCTTTTACTGATAAGCTAAATGCAAGACTGCCTTCCCTCCCACTTCATGCCAAATCAAGTTGTTCCCAAGAACAGTTTTGAACAGCTGTTGTTCATTATGAGTTTCTGTAAGGTGCTAGCACTACTAAAAACTGCATAGGCAGGAATTAAGATTCAATGTCCTCTCATTGCACAACACGGACTACCATTTTGTGAGTGTCTGTTGTTAAATTTATTGTACTCCTATTCTGCAATAGGTCAAAATACCTCTGAAATCACAGTCCTCTTTCCATGGCAATGTTTTATATACTTAGGACTACAAAATTTTATTTTTCCTGTTCAAATGTGGTAGACCTATGAGACCTCCTGTGAGACCTGCTGAACCAGTAGTTTTACTTCTGCCACTGGTCAAAAAAAAACCAGCCTTACCAGATCTGAAGAAAAAGAATCCCTGTGATTTGAATCCCATTTTGACATAGAAATTTCTTGTTAGGATACGTTTCTTGTGTGCTGTCCCATTTGACATGAATCACTCCAGGCTGTGGCACTTGAACCAACGAGTTCTCAGTATAACTCAGGAAAAAACCTCAATAGCTGAGCCTTAGAATTGGGCTGGGAGAAGTTACTCTTGCAGGGCATGAATATCCTGCACAATGACATCATATGGACAAAAGCTTACCACAGAAACCATCCTGCCATTGCTGTTGCCCTTTGCGTTCACCTGTCTCATCCTCTCTAGCCCTGCTGGCTGGTGCAGGTAAGGAGCCTCTGCTGATCCATGTCTGTTCTTATCTATTGCCTCTTTCAAAGGCTCAGGCACTGGCAGGACACTGGGAAGGTCTGGGCTGTACCTGCAAGTGATGGTGGCTGTATATCTAGTACTGGATAAGTTAATTTATTGGTATTTGAGTTATCTGTCTCTAGTTCAGGGTAACAATGTTTGTCTTCCTCCATAAGTTCTTACAGGACACATGGATAAGAAGTGCTGCTTACAAGTTCAGTATTCCTTTTCAAGCAAAGCACTGTCAATGGAGGCTGTAGGTGGCCCATCAGCTTTTACACCTTTGAAGCAAAACATGACAAAACTGGCATTATGAACTACTTGGTTTTCCAGGGCATAAAGCCTATTCTGGAAGATAAGGAATAGGTAATCAGAGACTCACACAGTGGCTGTTGTGTCCTCTTCCACCACTACTGCCGTGATTGCTCCTGCCATAGTTTTTCGACAGGGATGACAGGTGCAGCAGCAGACAAGGTTGTCATTAAAAACCATTTGTTTTAAACTCCTTTCAGAGGGAGTAATGTGGATCCTATCAAATAAAAAAACTCAGCGAATATTGGGAGAGAGATGAACTGGTGACTCAGAGTGCAAATAAAACATGTCTTAGCCCAAATATAATTTGAAAGTATCAAGATGCTTTCTATTTTGCAATTGTAAGGTACATTTTATATATTTAGAAAAGAAACCCCTTGTATCCTGGAACTGTAACTGCATGAAGCTCCTTACAGATCTGGTAAATACCTCTGCTGAGATGGCTAGCTACAAGGCTGGGTCTAAAAAAAGGACAATAATCTCTTCAAGTTAAGCATTCAACATGAGACTTGTAGAGTCCTGGCCCCCACAATAAGGACATACCCCATGGGAAATGTGGGCAGCCACAGAACTTTCAGGGAGGAGAAAGGAAGAAGTCTAAATTCCAATCCCGTTTTTGGAAAGAGGTGATAAAGTCTGTTTAAATGTCATAATAGATGCCTAAATCTTCAAGTTAAAAACCAACAGTCTGCCTAGTATTTTAGAAAGCTTGTAATTGAAGAAGTTACAGAAATGAGGAGCAGTGGATGAAGAACCCAAAGGATTAGGAGACATTTAACACCGTCATTCTTATCAAAAGGAGAAACTTGCTTAGGCGCTGCTGAAATGTTTTTCTGAGATTATTGACTCTACAAAACAGTGCAAAAGTAAAAAAAAAATTAGGTAGTAAATGCTCTCTCCTGCCTTACTATGAAGTAGGCAGAGTTCTGCAGTAGACATCTGAAGACTAGGCTAGCCACAGACAAATGCACCCTCTGAAATACTGCAGGTGTTGGTCACCTCAGAGGAAACCACTGATACCAATTCACTCTATCATTGGCAGAGATAGGAAAAACAAGCAATTCAAATAATCAGACTAATTAGCCACGCAAGTAATTGTCTTCCAGAGAAGGAGCAAACATTATTAAATATCCACTGCAATATTTTCTAAATGTGAGACATTTCAGTGTTTCCATGTGAGCAAATATTATACACAAAACCCTAGAGCTAAGGATTGACTTCAGTAAAATTCTTGGCTATTTATGTGGATCACAGTCCTTCTGGAGTCCATTATCACCAGAACTCCAAACAGTGTAAGGGTAGTCAGGGCAATAAATAATTGCATGCAGTAAATAATAAATAGAAGGAAAAAATGCATTGATATTTCTGTACATGATCTCATTTCCCAAACCAAATTGTACTTGTCTTTTTCAAAAGATATTAGAAGGATTTAAATTACGTATCTCTGATAACCTGGTTCACCATGAAACTGATGTCCAGAGGCTCATGAATCTTAAGTTCTGATACATGGTTACCGATGTTCTGTATTAAATTGATAGGTTTGAAGTTATCAGTTCACAACATTATTAAATTAAAGAGAAACTAGGAAAATTAGGAAAGCACTCTACCTTTGTTCTCTTTTTAGTTTATTTGCATCTATTATGGTCCTTTCCCTGAAAAGTTGCATTTCAAATATGCCATACCGGTGCTGAGAAGATCCAAATCATTATGAAGAATCCCAGCTTGACTCTCTCTTTCAACATAAGATTTATCATTAACACTTGCTCCTCTGTCTCACAGAGATCACAGTGTGAGACATATTGTAATCAGACAATGGATTCTCATTTCTTCCCAAATTTATGACCCAAGTGTCTCAATACAAGGCATTCATATCTGGAGAATGCAAAGGTGAAATTCATCTGTACAAATGTACCTACAGTGCAGGTGTGTCCATCTAAGCAGGAGTGATTATTTTTGTAGCCAAGGCAGAGCTAGGTTTTTGGAGTTCAGGGAGTCACCATATGGAGGATGTCAACTCTTATCTTATATCTTAACTTATATCTTAAGTTATATCTTAACTCTTATGCTGCCCTTATCTCCATTGTTATTTGGACCAGAAGACTATTTATTCATTGATTGTAATGGCAGGTAGACAACTAGCTCAAATTGGTATACCTGTACTGCAGATAGTTGTCCACAGATGCTGTTGATTTTATTGCCAGATTTCAGTAGAGGCCTCCACGTTCCTAGTTCAGGATTTTACTTTGTTTCACAGCAACTACAAAATGTTACCATCTGATAGAATCATATTAGTTTGAATGGAGCTGATGGTGCGACTCAATGGCTAAAAAAGGCTGGCTCATACTGCAAAGGTTCTGCCAGCTGGGTGACTTTGTTATTCATGTCACAAGAAAGACCAAAACCAAAATGAACCTAGAGATTAATTCACCTCCTCACACTCAGATGACATCTCTGGCCAGATGACAAGAAGGGAATGATCTCTTTACCTAATTTCTCCATGTGTCCCATCTGTGCAAACTTTTCAGGTTTCTTCTCCTTTGCGCTTAAAGGTGAATTTGCGAGAAAATCCTAAATTAGGCAGAACTCTCAAGGTACTCAAATAATATAGTCCTCAGGGTCAATGTACAGCATAGAAGGATATATCTTATTACACAAAGATTTAGGATTGCAGAAAAAGTCAGGATAATACCTAAAATTCTTGGTAATATTGTATTGAGAAAAAACAATAATAAGGAAAGTGAGAGTGGCGTGTTAGCTACCTCTGCCACATACAACATGTGAAGTCCTGCTTTCCTAAGAAACTGCACAATTATAAAAACTTTTGGAATATAATTGGTGTAAAATGATTCGCACCTGATAATATCAATGACTGTTTTCAACTTGAGCAGAAGCACAGTAACAAGGAAGTGATGATTCTGGTCAATAACTTTCCAAGTATTTAAATGAAAACAGAAAGCAACGTAAGGGTTTAATGGAAAAAATGGATTTGACCTCTTAGATGAAAACTGTCCCTTTTCCACCAAAGATATCAGGTTCACGTAAAATAAGGAAACAAACTCTGTATGCCTTCAAGTCTGTGTAACTTATGGCCTGTGTGGAGAGACCAGGGGTGTCTCTGGCTTCCTGATGCATTTGCCCAGTGTAGAGAAAACCGAGAGCATGACCCAGCCTCCCCAGGAGCCCCTTCAGCACACTCAAGCTCCTGCTGGGAAGACACTCTGATTTCACAGTATTAACTCTGCATGCACCAACATGATTGAGTTCCTGAGTGTATTCTTCCGTAACAGTTTTTATACCTTCTTGAAGGCAAGGATACAAGGGGGCTCAGAGGCCCACTGGAACACTTGCACTTGGCATCCTACTGCATGGATTGTCTGCACCACTGCTGGGCTGGCAGTAGGGCACATGACACACTTTCCTGCACTTCTCCAGCTCCAGGTTAGCAGGCTCTGGGTAACCAGGCAGGCAGACATCCCACCCTGGGAGTGTACTGGAGTACCTTCAAGTGAGGTATTCCAGACCATCAATGCAGGGACCCATCCTCCTTTGCCTCTGTGTGGACTTTGAGAGAGTATCAGTCTCTTCTGGGAGACAGGCGATGAAAATCCTTTTCCACATGATGCTGCTACATGAAATAGGAATATTTCCAAAAATGGGGGCTGAACTTCCTCAACAATGAGAAGCCAGATCATGGAGGGATAGGTGTATAAAGCAGAAAAGTGTCTTGGAGTTGAGAACTAATAGGAGTGTATTTCCATTTTTTTTTCGATAGCATATGTGGCAGCTGAGATTCCTTTCAGTGAGCTTGCTCTCAGGAGCTGGGAATTATGGCTTCAGTAGGCCTGTCTCTTTATGTCTGGTGATTTAAAGGAGAATAACAATTTTTCTGGTTCAAAACATAGCGCTAACACATCTCAGTCTTGCTGAACTTGGCCTGTCACTGCGATATTACCACCAATTTCTCACATGAAGAGTTGACTAAAAATGAGTCAATATAGATACACTTTTTTTGATTTTAACCTTTTTTCACCAGCTCTAATGACAACACATTCAATGTAAGATTTTAAAGCATCGTTTTCTGATGATAGATGTTTATCATAGAATAATTTGTTAAAACAAGAATATAAACTAATTATTTATTGATATTTGCCTTTAGTATTACTTATTTATGACTAACCACATCTTAGTGATTTGGTTGTCTTTTCCTTTATTCAGATCTCTCCAACTTGATCTGGGAGCAGAGTCTCCAGCAGGTTTAGAAATGTTCCTCTAACAAAACTGCAAGATAAAATAGCTGGTGTTTTAGCTGGTACAGATCTTCATGCTCAGATGCCTGCTTTCATTTTAGTGAAAAAGCTAGAGCAAACCAACAGATTGCTAATTAGCAGAAACACTGATAACATATGCCAAACATTTGGATTAATCAGTTATAAAACATCAATATCTTTAAAAGCACTTTCTTCAGACTCTGTGATTTATAGGTATTGCACGACAGAAAGAAGGTACCCATTTTTCAAAACTGAATTAATCTGAAATGAAAAGCATTTGAAACTGTTCATTTTTTGTCTTTTTATTAATCTTCTTAACTTGAAGTTCTTTTCTGTCTTGCAATCATGTTCTAAGCATGATAGAATACTTCTATCATATTACAGAAATATTTTCCAAGCATAATACAATGATCGTTGTGCTTTTCAGTCCTGTAAATTACAGAATCCTGTGTGTATCTGAGATACAAATTATAAGAATTAAGCCATGCAAACACACATTTAATTGATTTAGCTTTGATTTTTTGTGTAACTGTGTTTGTCATCATAAAGGATTCATCTCTTCATTTCAGTGCTTTTCAGGTAAAGCATTTGCACAAAGAAGGAAGCTCACTCATGGGCTAGACCACATTCTGCTGTCTTTTGTAGGCTCCCTTGTCTGTCTTCACTGCATGTCTCCATGTTATGTGCAATGAAGCAACAGCAGCGAAGGGATGAGAAATCACAAACACTCCTTGCCACAAAAGCAAATGGCTGCAATTCTGCCAGTTTAATAGTGGGAGCAGAAACACTGTACAGAAATAACACCAGCTCTGAACACTTCTGCATGACTCCAAGGATCAGAGAAGGCCAGCACACAGCTCCTCTCTGCAGCAAGCTGTGTCCAAGGATCCAGCTTTAGTGTTCCTGGCTTCTTAGTCTGTACTATTTTGGCTTCAGGCAGCTTGTGTACCTCTGGAGAGTAATATTAGACTGCTAAAGCCATAGATTTACACAGCAGCACCTTAGGCTCCCAGGACGGGCATGGGCCACATCTCTGGGCAGGCTGTCCCAGTGCAGTTCATGGCTGTTGCCCCTCTGCTGGGAGTGTGGCAATCCTGAGACAAGCTGAGTTTCATTCTCACTTCAACTGCTCTTTCAAGGATGGCAGGCTGTTACTACAGTACCCTGTGGCTCCTCTTTGCCTGAAAGCAACTCTCAGTTTCGCCTCACACCACTGAGTACCTTGGCATCTGTCACCAGCCCCTGTCCAGTTCCTCCACATCTCTCTTGAGCACGGGGCCCAAAACAGCACAACATTCCAGTTCTGCTTGTTTCCAGTTAGAGTGTGCTGTTGGCTCATGTTGACCAGGGCATCCTCTGCGTGCACAGGTCCTTTTAGCAGGGCTGACCACCACAGAGACCATTCTGCACCTCTCTCTCTTGAACTTGCCCTGTCCTTGCCAGGCTCATGGCAGCCCCTCACCAGCAGGTTTAGGTAGCCATGAAGGCATTTACCAGAGACTGAACCACAGCTGCATGGCCCATAGCCACAACCAATGATGTTCCTATCAACACTTCTCTCCCATCAAGGACTATGTGTGCTCAACAGTCACGTTGCATCACAACCCAATAGTGTGACAGGGCTTAAGCAGAACTTCCTCAATCCACCTCCATCCTGTCCCGCATGTTGGGACATCCACGCTCTCCATTGTCACCTGCCCTCCTTGGCAGCAGGGGGAAGGGTAAAGGGCTGCTCAGTGTCACATATGACCATGCTTTAGCTTGGGCTGTTGGGACAAAGAATATGAGGAAGGTCATCTCGTACAGCTGTTCACCATGAAAATGCTGCGGTTTAGCTCTGTTTCCACTTGGTGCCTTCAGCATTTGCAGGTCAGGGTGTAAGTCATGAGGTTGCTGGGACTACTAGGGAAGACCAGTGATTTTGCAAGTAAATAATCTGCTTTTCTGGCTTCTTCTGTGTCACTAAAAAAACCTCCAAATCAGTTATCTCTCTCCAGCCCTAAGCCCTGATGCATTGTGAAATTCATATATGTAAACTTGCTTTCCCTCTGAAACATCTAATGTGCCTCTGGTCCTTGATTCTTGCAAACCCTTGAATTCTTATTGAGGTTGCCACAGACCACAGTTGTGTTAAGGTCAATGGCACCAATTTCTCAGCACAGGTAATGGTGGATCTGTGCTAGCATCCCAGCACAAGACAGCAGGTGAGGGCAGATGGGGTCTCTCTGTATACCTGCTTCCTCTTATCCTCCTTGGAAGCAGCTGGGCTGTGCCACAGCACTGTGACACCAGTATGTGACCTCTGCACCTGCCAGTCTCTCTGCCTGCAGGGAGAATGGACAGAGCAGCTGTCAGGATACCCCAGCACAGGCAGCTCCTTCTGTTCATGGGGTGTTCAGGTGGCCTGACTCTTCACCTGTGGCTTCTGTGAGAAGAGCAAAAGTGTTTTGTGCTGGGTAGCCTCTGAAGACTTTTATAAAAACAACGGTCACAAAGGAAGCGTATAGTACTTTGAAATGCATGGCTGATCGATAGGGATGTGCCTGGGGGGTTAAGCTGAAGTCTGGCTCCCAGGAACTCCTGCCAGACTGGGGCTGCCTGGGAGGGCTCGTAGAAATGGTGTGGGCACGAGAGCCTATGTGGGTACCAGCAAGTGGGAAGCAGAGGGATTGCACCAGGTCAGTGCCCAGCCCAGAGGCACTTGTCAGTGCAGGCTCCTCCATCACCTCCACCCCACTAAGGGATGAGAAGTGTGAATAGCTGGGGCATGTAAAAGAGTGCTGCAGCACTGGGAGAGGAAGTAAATCCTTGCAGAGATGCACAGGAATTTTATTGCTGTGCTGGAAACTAAACCAAAGTATCTGATTCCCAGTACAGTTCTTTAACTGTCAGATGATCTCCTCTCCAGAGAACTAACCTATTGTTGGGAGAGAAAATGTCCAAGAAGTTACAAATGAACACTGAGGAGTATTCTTTATGTTTTTTTCTCAGGGGCTGGTAATTTTATCTTTTACAAAACGCTAGCACTTTGAGGACAATACTGACTTTCTTCTGTGGTGAGCACTTTCAGGGGTAAGTAAATCTTCAGTTTTGACAATGTGGCAAAGAATTAGAGTGATGTGATACCTGCATTATTTTCATTTGTTCCCAGAGCTGTCCTCATATGAGTACCTCTCAAGTGAGGTAGTAGGTAAATACACAACCAGCAGGCCAAAGGGCTTTCCAGTGTATTGTATGCCTACAGTGAGGATGGCATGAGAATTCATACTTACCCACTGATTCCTGACACTCTTGATAAAGCTGTGGCAGTGATATGATCCACAGCCCTCCCTATACATACACCTTAATTTCCAATTTGAATGTCTTAATGCTATCTTTTAAAGATTCTTTAAAGAATCTTTTAAAGAATGCTCTTTGGTATGTCACTTTTTATTGTACTTCTTTTTAACCGGAATTGACTTAAGAACTGAATGAGATTATATGTCCAAATGCAGCATTTCACTTACAGGTTCCAACATGATGCATTTTTATGAGCCTTTGCTCAGCTATAGCTGTGAATTAATAGCCAAATTCAGTGCTATTCTCAACCACCTGTATTAAAGTTTGGTTTTATATGACCTTTTGTTTACCTTACATTTAACAGCGGGTCATTTCCCTACCTAAATCCTATATACCTAAATCCTGTACGTACACCTCTTCCTGAAGTATGTTCCGAAACAAGCAAATCAATCTCTGCATTCCTCTATATTAAAACAACCAAGGATTAAAGAAAAGAGAGAATATGAGGCATTCAAGGATCATGGAAATGCTTTTGACTTCCAACTGATGAGTATCTGGATGCTTGCTAAGTGTGTCTCTTCTGGAGTGAAATTGGTGGCCATGCAGAACTGTGTTACACAGTCCCTTCACCAGCCAGGGTCCATCAGGTCACATTGGCACAAGGTGATGGGGTGACATGCTGCAACCAGCAGCTGGCTGCACTTCTGGATATGACATAGGAGAACTAGTGAAATACTGCAATTGAATGGATTTGTGGAGATTTGTAATCCAAATAGTAAGATTGCCATGAGTTAATTAACTAATTGCAGTGTTTGTATGAAAGATGCAGACGAAATGGTAGAACAAAGTTTAGAAGAGGTAAGATTAATATGTGTGTGATTTCATTCAAAGGAAGAGGAAGAACCAGCTGACCTTAAGATAAGGTGACAAGAAGACGAAGAACACTACCGGAGCCATAAATAACCAGATAAGGAGAGCAAGAATACAAGGGCTTAGTTGACATATTGCGGCAAGAGATGGTAAAGAGCATCCACTTCTAAAGGGCACAAAGGCAAACAGAAATCAGTTCCTCATCGCTAGCCCCAGATGTACATGTCTTAAGTTTTTCTGAGCACACACATATGATCACATGGATGGGTAAAAAACAACTTTGAGATTTTGTGAATTAAAATCACCTTTCCTTCACATAAGATCTCACAGTGAATTAGTGTCACAGTAATTTGCTACAAATGAGCGTTGCTGAGATGCAGGAGGAAAAAGCACAGCAAAGCATTCAATGATGCAGTAATACTGTTTTCAGAAAGATCTCTCTCTACGCCTTTATCACAGATGAAGGTGTAGCAAGTCAACAGGTGTCACCTCAAGGATCTAGACACTGAGTTTGGTACTTGTTATGTGAAGTATTTGAAATAAGGTTTAAAAGACTTTTGGACAGTATCTGAATTTTGCACAGGCTCACTGAATATTAAGGGCAATGAAAGTATAATAATGTCAAAAGAGGAAGAGCTGCACCATAGCCAAAACCATTTTAGACTTGAGGAATTGTTAACAAAGATGGGTTGCCATCAGCCTTTCCAGTAACCTGCAACCATTCTGTGTCAAATGTAATTGAATCCCACTGAAGCACAGGCCAGATTCTGATTTTGACTATATATAGTCTAATTCTGCTGAAACCTGGAATGATTTTTTTCCTCAGCCCCAAGTTTTAGGCTTCTGGAAATATTAGCCGGTAGTTTTTTAAATTACATCACTTGCAGATTTAAAGTTACTGAAAAGGGAAGAATCTGGGGATAAGAAAGAGATGGAGCAGGGAGATTTTGGGTCATGTGACTGACGAATAAACCCCTACAACTGAGGAAAACTGAGAGGAGAGAGTTGAGGACAATGTACCTACGAAGCTCCAAGAATAATGCAGGATGTGACTGGTCACAGTTCTTGTAAAGAAGTCAGCTTCTGACAGGCCATTCTTGTCTTCTCGCAGTATTGGTTGGCTCTGGGGATGCTGCTGATCTTTGAGAAAGTGATAAGAAAATGTGTTAGCTTGGCAAAGCTGCGGTAACATTGCTGTGAATGCAGTCCTGCACCTTCTTTCTCAATAACCCTTGTGCATGGGCCACATTAGAGAAATCATCATGTGCTTTCTAATGCATATGTTATAACTTTTACAGGAATTTTTTGCCATTGTAATATTTCTTTGCATACAACAACAACAATAATAATACAATAAAACATTTAGTGCTTCTCTTTTCAAAGTGATGGCATTTAACATTTGAGTTCCTGGGAATTCCTGGGACAGTATATTTGGAGATGCCTACTTCCTAAATTTGCCTGGGTGCTTTGAAAACTCCCACTCGTGTACTAAAAACAATTCTTACATTAAAAGTTTGCTGGAATACAATCAACCCCTTACTGTCAAGTATTTTCCCAAATCCAGAGGTTAATGTATTTTTTAAATTGACAGCAGAGATGGAGCCCTGCATGACTTTGTCTAATACCAGCCTTAGCTCAGCTCTTTGCTTGCTGTTCATTGCAGTATTCCTTAGCTGAAGGGAAAGTCTGCATGTCTGATACTGTGCATTTCAGAACAAGAGAAATTCAAATAATATGTTTCTTTTATCAAAGGCTGTGGAAGAGGCCAATATACCTTTCAAGACTATATAGTATTTCTTCTCTCATTCTTAGCATGCACTGCAATAAACACCATACGCCAAAGTGTATGAGAAAGTTTTTCAGTCCTTATGATGAGGAGCCTGATGCTGATAACCTCATGGAGTATTAAAAGGAAAGCATAGGGGCTGTTTTCCTCTGACCGTGGCTGCTTTAAAACCAATGAAGTTTTCAGTGGGAGTAAGGTAGAGAGAAAATACTACTCTGTAACCTCTCAGTCCTTCTACCTTTGGGTCAAATCATGACTTCCAGTTACCCTATAACTTTGCAATACCAATAAAATCAGTGGTCTCTTTCTCTCCATTTTTCTTTTTAGTTTAAAGTGTAAAAACAGGGGTAGAAATTGCTGAATTTAGTCAGGTTTTTGTATGCATATATCTAAGGCTAGGTTTAATTTCCTCACGTTTTTCAGAAGTGAGTTTCCTTTAGAAATAGCAATCCAGTGGTGCCAGTTGAAGCAGCACTGTTTGATAAATTACAGATGCCATGAAAGCAACTCATAATCCACTAGGGAACACCCCTCTCCTCCCTGCTGTAAGGATATTTATAGCTAGAAATAAAAAACATGTACAAAACGAAGATATAAATGGCAAATGATAAATAAGTCCTCAAGAATTGAAAGTCAGTAGAAATTTTTAGATGACCCCAAATGATTTCCCATTTTTTAAAAGAACACTCTGTCCACTTCATGACTTGATCAAGGTAAGACAAAATAAAGAAAGATGCAAATGCTCTACGGCACTTGTCAAAAACTAGGAAAAAAATGTGTGTGAAATTTTAGGGAGTTTTGCTGTTCAGAATTAATATCTCAGTTGAAATGCATCAGTCATTGGGGAGAGTGTAGAAATTTATGGCCTACAGATATCTGCCCGGGAGGAATGTAAGTGGGCAATGGGCAGGAATTCACTCTAACTTTTGGTACAGAAGACACTGTAAAACACTGAATTTAGTGGCATCTATACTCTCATGCTGTTTTTGTTAACAAGGATAAATAAATACTCCCTGTGTTGTTTATAGTGTTTAGTAGCAATATGAACCAAGGACCCATCTGTCTTGCAATATCTGATGAGTTTGAGACACCCCAGGAAAACTAAGAAGTAGACGTTTGTGTACATGGGGGAATTGCTATACTTAGTGTGAAACCTTTAGGCTTAAAAATATTAAATATTTAACAGCTAAGTGCTTAATTCAGAGATCAATCCTTAACTGGAAGTTAGATAGCGCAGGAAGGAAGAAAATCTCAGTGGTCATGTTGCCTCCTTCTGTCTTCTATGGCTAGTTACATGGAAGTGGAAAGCAGAAGGAAGGGAAGGGGAGACATCTGTTACTGCAGCGACACAGGCAGGGGAAGGGCAGCAGTAGAAGGAGGCAGCCTTGAAAGGGCATTGATTCCCCCTGTGCCAGGTGTGCCAAATATCGAGGTGAAGTGAGCTCATACAGAGTGAGTACAGCACTACCCAGGGCACTGGCGGTCAGAGTGGCAGTGGATATTTTTACACCATGCTTAGAAATTAATACAGCCTGTTACATGTGTTTTAATGGCACATTATTTAGGAAAGTACGATTTCTTGGTGCTGTGCAGCACCGAGCTGAGGACTATATGGTGGGCAGTGCTGTGAGGCACAGGCTACAGCCTGCTGCTAGAACTAGGGTGGGTAGGGACATACCCTCTCCCTCTGGAGGATCTTAGGCTCTGGGAATGCCCCTTTCAGTACTAGTCCTAGTGTGAGACTTCAGTTTTCCACTAGCTTCTGACTTTTGCTGCCTCCAATGTTGCTGAATCCTGGTGCAAAACCAAAATATTTGAGGCAGGGGCTAGTGACAGATAGATGGCTATGTCCTATTGGGAATTTCCTCAGTAAAACTGAGTCCTCTCTGCAGTACAGGGATGGCATTCACCAGCAAATAACTTGGGATATGGGCGTTAAGGAGCAAGAACTTCACTGGAAAGCAGTGACGGTCTTCTGAGAATTACCTGCTTTGTTCAATATTGGCACACCAACAGTGGGTGTGTCAAATGGTTAAGGGCTGGAGATGTGTACAGGTGTGAAAGGGGGAAAATTCTACATGCCAGAGCTTTGCAGCAGCAGGTCGTATGGATGCTGGCTCACTAAAGAGATAAGTGAAGTTTATATGGTCCCAGGTTAACAGAAGCAGGCTTTGGACTGTGCAATGATAGTCTTTTCAGGGTCCTCACATGAGTTAGGAGCCTTGAGGGAATAAGGCCATCCAAATCAGTGTGAGATTTCAAGAGGAATTCATCTACTTTTGAAGCTGGAGATCTAAGCAAACTTGAAAGCCTTGCTCTTTTTAGCTCACTGCTGTATTTATTTTCTTTTTTCAGTTGAGTTTGTCTTTTAATAAAAATATTAAATCAACCGACTTTCCCTAATGTCTTAGGTCATGACTGGTAATAGGAAGAAGACTACAGCACAAATGTGAACTTCGTAAACTCTCACCCATGAGCTTTCCCTCTACTCTTCACCCTAGGGACAGTTTGTCTCTGACTTGTGAGTACGGTTCTCAGCAGACAGTTAAACTTTTTTTTAGAAACAAACTGATTTCTATTCCCTTGGAAAAAAACCAGCAATTAAACATACAATTTATGAAATCAACGTTCCAATCCAAAGGAGAAACAAACAGCCAACACTTATGCCCTCTAGATGACATCTCTGCAAATCACCAGCTGTTCCAGTGAAAGGCCATGCACCATCTTTTTTTCCCATGAAGGAGAATGAAACATTTACATTTGCTGTTTGAGAATCTAGGAGAGTTACAGCTTATCTAAGAGCTGCATTTTTATGTATTCTAGTCAGTGGGAATGTTAGAAAGGAGCAAGGAAAAGTGCATGAATGTTTTTTTTCATGTAAGTAAAAGCCATGCTTTATTCCTACTGCATGAAAGCTGGTCGAAAAATTATTTTATCAATTACTACAGCACAAGTGTCCTGCCCTGAAGTCCTCCCTAGCTACAAGAACTTGTAAACCCTATTTTGATCTAGAACCTGTATTACTCCTAACATTCTGCCACCTGCCCAAGGACTACAAACTTGTATTCAGTGGAGGCCTTTGAAAGTGAAGTACATCAGCTAATCCCCAGCAAGACATCCCTGGCATTTCATCAGCCATTTGGCTATCAAGGCTGTAGGCACCCCACAGTTTCTAGGAAGGCTCAGAGGCCCTGGCATGTGAGATGCATGCTCTCAGAACTGTTTCCACTCTCCACACTAACTAGAATGATTTTCAGAACCATAAGTATTCATCTGAACAGTATTGCTAATCCATCAATTTGGCATAATATGATCGCACTGTTAC
Source organism: Tapera naevia (assembly GCA_033556795.1). Lineage (NCBI taxonomy): Eukaryota > Metazoa > Chordata > Aves > Cuculiformes > Neomorphidae > Tapera > Tapera naevia. Next base: position 17,738,589 of record JAUMJJ010000059.1, read on the forward strand.
AATATTGATGTCATATTTGATAGAAGATTGAGTCTGCTGAACTAGATGAGCTGATTTTCTCATACAGGGAACTTAATTGCTGCTTTAGACCCACTAATATACTGTGCTTTTGACAGTGAAGCATAATCCTAAACATATTCTTGTTTAATTCATAAAAAAGCCTACGGAAAAAAAGATTCTTTCAGATTTGCAATTCTGTTTCAGCAAAGATTAGCTAAATGTAGAGAGAATATGCCATGGAAGGCTGTGAATCATCACACACTCATCATTGTCTGTATAGTAATGTAAGAGGTTTAATCCAATTCTTTGATTCACAAATCCTGCCATGATTCCAACACCTGCACCTGAAAGGCATTGAGATCCTGGCCTTTGTCAAAGGACAAGGCTGTGCAATTAAGTGGAAGTGACAGGGTGTGATTTGTCTTGTGTAATCTCTCATGCCCTTCATAAAGTACCAGTGATTATGTTGTCAGGCTGTAGTCTACCACAAGACCATCACTGTTTTTCTCACCCAGGAGGAGTGTTACAGCCTGACTTAAAGCACAGATCATGACCTCCCAACAAAGAGAGATGGTTGCAGAACTCTAGGTCTTCCCTAGAGGTGATGGGATGAGACATTTAATCTGGTTATCACGCAGATATTGCCCAGAAAATAGTTTAATCATCGCTGAGCTACCAGCACTGCTCCAGAAAGTACCAATCTTATGTTGTGTCTGAGACATGTAATGTGAAGGAGAGGAACAGTTTTCTGTGCTGAACCACTGACAGCCTGGGTTTTTCGTTCACTTTCGAGGATATCCTACAAAGAAAAGGCCACATCTGCAAATATGCTACTTAGGGACACATTGTGGGTCAGAAGTTCTGCCCAGCCTGTGTTTGGAGATGATAGAATTAAATTATAGAGACTCATAGGTGTGAACCAGTCTGCAAATTCAGATGCTCAGTTCACAGATATGGGTCTGAAGACTAGCAAGGAGTACATTTACCCACCATGTTTATTTGCACAGCCAGGTGCAGATAAAAAGTCCTTCACATGATAAAAAGTTTTGGTTTGTAGAAAGGAATGTGCGTTGATAGGAGATAGCAACAGGTCAGTGAAATCCAGAGTTACTGCCTTCTCGCTCAAATCCTGCCACTGCTGTGTGAGACCTATGTAGGTACTCTTCAAAGATTTGACTATAAATACATAATGTTGTAGACAAAAAAGGGTCATGAGACATTGGATTTTCTATCTGTGAAAGTTCAAGAGGAGTCAGAAAGAAAGACAGCATGCTTTCCTTCTAATAAAAGGGACATACTTTAGTAAACATCAGGTTTTTCATTGAAAAGGAGACATCAAGTTTGTTTAAATTTGTTTTGAATTATACTGGAACAGTCTGGCCTTGAGAAAAGTTATATTAAATCGATTGACATGAAACAAACCTCTCAGGGGTTCTATGCAATGCAAATGGAACAGACTATCTGGATCTTTGTTGAATGTCACTGTATCTTTGTTGCAAGATTAGAAAACAGATAGATACATAGACAGGCAGACAGACAGATAGAGGAGCTGGCAAATCATCTGCTGGGCTCCATTTTCAATCAGTTGCACTACACTTATAAGGAGATTTTCTTCATAGGAGGAAATCCTGTTTACGGGTATTCTTACAACTATAAAAGTATAAAATGGTGAATTTACAGAGCCCCACTCATTTTTCTGCCTGTTTCGTGAAACCAACCCCAAGCAGTAGATTTGAGCAGGAGGTATATGATTTGTAGAAGATAAGAGACCCTACCCCAGAGGGCCCTTCAGTCAAAGGGCCCTGCATCATTAGGAGTATTAATAACCAGTCCTTTGTAAAGGATGATTACTGCTGTCATACTGAGAGGAGAGACATCTATGCTGATCTATCTTACAGTGTGTTAGAACTTTGGATTTCCAAATAGCAAAGTGAAACTCTAGTCCTTGGGAAGCTGATGTTATGACAGTCACCAAGTCTGTTTCTTTAGAAAGAAAGAAAATTAATTTTCCTTTGTCACCTTGCTTTATAAATGTCATGTTCCTCTGAGGCATGGGGACTAAAATGTAGCCGTTGAACTTCTTTTATTTGGCTTTTGAAGAGCATCCTATGCCTCGGCAGCAAACAGGAAAATCTCTGTGTATCTAACATTTTCCTCCACTGGAGAAGGGCTTTTTCTCCTCCATTTGATGATTCAGCACAGTACTATGTTGGGGTTTTGGTTTTTTTTCAAACCTGAATTCAGTTACTACTTAGACAAAACCCAGTTATCAGAGCAGCAGCTAGCTGGTCCAGTAACTCTCCTCAGACTCTTTTACCAGCTGTTTCTCCCTTTTAAAAGCATTTATGTTCTACTCAGGCTTTTTATAAACTATGGTGCTTCTTTAGGACCCCACTTTGCAAATAGTCTAAAGGATATTTCCTTTTAAGGTAAAGAGGCTATTTCTGAGTTGGCCACTGCTTAAATTATGTGAAGCAGAACACAGCACAGTTCTCTTCAGTTGCGGGGAGGACTGGATAGGGTACTTTAAGAGGTCTTTTTCTTCTTCCGTTTAGCTGTTTGTGTTTTCTGTCGAAGTCTTTAAAAAGGGTCTTCTGCTACATCCTTTCATTGTACAATTGTCATTTGCCTTTTTTCTAAATATGTACTGCAGTCAAATATGGAGGGGAAAAGCCGTGTATTTAATTAAAAAGCATCTGCTAGGGATCATTTTGGTTCTACACTGAGGATCTATAACACATTATGGTAACACCTACCTAGAAAGCAAGATGCTACCTGTATGTATCTATCTTATCAGTTTTGCAAACAATATCTTATTCCAAGTGGTTTAAAACAGAACTATATACTCTGCCTTTCATGTACTCACCTTTTCATTCCAACAAGATGCACATGATATTCCTGTCCTTGTAGTACACAGATTTAGCAAAAGCTTTCTCAATATAATTCCTTTCAAAAGCAGCCAATAATCTATAACAGCATAATTTATCTCATTGCTTAAAATCAGTTCTTCATCAGTGTGAGCAATAAATAAACCTTCCACAAAACTGGAATTTACCAATAAATTCTTTATGCAGAGATTGCCAACAGCTGATCATGATTTCAGTTGTTCAGCAGTACAAAGCCTTCCTTCCAGTTTTCTTTTTAAAGTAAAGTTGCTGTTGCTGGACCTTGTGAGAATGAGAGAAACTGCAGTTCCTACCTCTATTGATTTTTCATAATTTTAGGGGCAACAATTGAAAGCTTCTGTGACATTCTGTCGTTGTATGAACAAACAGCTGAGTAAACAGTCAGTGATGTCCCTAACAGTGAAGGAAGCCATGCGTGTGACTTTGCAGGATTACTCCTTTTACGGTACAAGCTCAGGTTTGCCTGGGAGCATGACACTTCCAGTGTTGAGGAGGGGTTTGGACTAGATGGCCTCCAGGAACACCCCCACATCCACACCCACACCCCTGTTTTTCTGCAGTTGTAGGAGCTGGGTGTTTTCATACTCCCTGGCCCCTATACCTGGCAAACTGCATTATTAGTATGGACACACCTACAGGCCCTGTGCAGTAATCTAGAAACTGGGAGGTTTTTTTCCCAATAGTTGGCCATTTTCAGGATATTCCTCTTGAATTTTTAGAGGTCATTCCTCCTGACAGCATGCATCCATTTGTTTTTAGACCTCCTGACACTGTATTAGGCCTGCTGAGACCTTGCTTGCGAGTCCTTTCAAACAGCTGTGGAGAAGAGGGGTCTGCTTTCCCTCATGTTGCACGAGGAGAGGTGACATGGTCCAGGCAAGCCTCTCACGACCTGCGCAGCAGATAGTTTATTGTCAAGTGAGCCTTAGCAATGGTGAAAAATACTATTAAATTTTTTATAGCGCCCAAGTATATATAATAGTCTTTGGCAGGTTTTCAAGACATGCAGGCTGTTACCACCAGTTAAATTTCATACTGAAATTTACAATCCGGAGAAAACGAGTCTTGAAAGAGTTGCTTAAGGTTCACTTCAGCACTCCTATTGATACAGCTTGTACTGTGGTCTAACTGATCTTACAAAGAATTTGAAAATTTTTTAGCAGTTCAACACTTTGTGGACTTACTCTGATCCCACAGCCATGCGAATGCACTTACTTTCTTCCTGGCAGAAGATCCTAACACTCTCTTTTCACTTGGGAAACAAAAAAAGGTTGTTCAAGCTTCATGCACCTGGTAGAGATGTAATTTTTTGTTCTCTGGAAAGCGTACTTCTATATTTTCTCTTCAAAATTCCAGTGGTTGTAGGTGTTGAACAATCTAGGTCTTTTTCACTGTAAACTGTGCTAATCCAGGTTCCCAGAGTGCTTTTCAGTGGTTGTATAGTTACATGTCTCCTTCTGCCTTGTTTCCTACGCTATGGTGAACTGGGAAAATAGATCTCCATTCTAAACGCCAATAATGTGAAAAAAAAAAAAGGGCCCCATTAGGAGTATGTTTTCTCAGACAGTCCCACAGTTAACTGGGAGGGAAGTAAAATTCTAAGTAAGTATCCAATATTTTACTCCCTGGTTTTCTTTAAAAAATATATGTCTGTGTCATATTGTAATAACAGTTTCTTCACCAGGTTTAACTTTTTAATACAAGGCAGATTGCACTAACCAGAGGAGCAGTAGATTGAAAAAAACCACTTTTCATGATTTTCATCTTCCCAACAAATATTGAATTCTACACTTCATTTTTTTTCCATGGACAGCACATAATAGTGAATAGTAACTACAGTTTTACAGTATGAGAGTTTTACTCCAGAAGTCTATATCTAATATCTTAACAAAACATGTCCATCGAATCTGTAAACAGACAACTGCATCTTGTCTGGATGAACTCAAATTTCTCTCTTTAAGCAGCTTGTCCAGATCCAGAACTCCAGAAGCATGTTCACTGTATGGGATACATGAAGATGATATGCTCAGATCTACCTGAGCTCTAAACTGCAAACACTGATACAACAAATCAACAGGATCTTCTCCAGGTCTGATCATGCCATTTTCTTATGCAACCAGATTTTCTCTTTCCTCAGTTTCTAAAGGAGGCAGTGAGAAAGGGTAGTGTGCATTTTCCTCAAAAAACTATCAGGACATAGCCAAGTTGAGTACTCACACCTGGAAGCTGGGAAACATTCTCACACAACACAATATAGTCATTACCACCAATAGCCAATTCCGTACCTTTGCCTTTTTAACCTAGAAATCATTTGCTTTCCAAGACTCTCAGTCAACAGATTTTACTCAGAGTTTCTTGAAAACTTCTAATTCCCTTGGCAAAAGTTATCCTCTCTCAAACCCTTAAATATTCAAACATCCCAACTGTCAAATAAGCAAAGTTGCTTAAAGGTTTTTTTCCTCTGCAGAAGACATTTTTCCAATTTCATGCGCATTTCTTTTGACCAGTGTTAAATACTTATTCTTGTGGGATGCAGAAATGCTGACACATTAAAGAAAGCATTTGGCAACTCAAGAACACGGTTTTCATGTTTTGCAAAAATAATAGCAAGGCATCTCTGCACTTTCTAGCATGCAGTACATAGCATCCTTTCCTATAGTTTATGAGTTATCATAACTCTGTCTTTTATTTATGGCCTCTGAAAACAAACTGTGGATGCTCTCATGGCCAGCCTTCCTGATCCCCTTCCCTACTGGTGCACCTGTGGACATGAGTTTCTGAAAAGTTTCCAGCAGAACTTCCAGTTGATACACAGCAGCAGAATTAAAGGTTTTAGTGGTGTTTTTCCTTCTCTGATCTGCTCTGGTGCATGTGTGTGCACTGTGTGATTGTAGGATGTGAGATACATACATATACACATGACATATGAACATAGTAAAGCTCAATGGTCTCCAATGTTGCCAGAATTTCAGTGATTAACTCACTATGTATAAGTAGGTTTCAAATAACAAAACATATAGAATAGAGTATTATAAACTTTCCAACTGGAAATAAAATTACTACCCCTCACATTGTTCATCACCCAATCCTCAGCAGAAATGTGAAACGTAGAAGCATTTGAACAAAATGTACTCAACATTCGCATATTTACAGAAATGCGTGTAATTTCCCCTCTATTGAAGCACCTATTTGTATTTCATTTATATAAGTCTTTCTGTTAATAAATAGATGAAATGTTATCCATATCAGCTTAATTTACTGTAATTTCTCAAGTAGCATCAAAATGCTTGATAGTTTTAAAACATATGATATCGTAAAACATAACATATATTGCAAAGCCGTTTTTCTAGCAAAGTCTTTTATGGGGAAATGTATCTGTCCTGGGTGATTTACAGAAGATCACTACCTTTCATCGTTGTGCAGACTATTCTGTAGACACAGACCCTAGTTATTAAAAAGCACAGAAAAATGTGGGCATGCTCATTTACTGTTATAAAAAGATATATATCTACTTCATGTCTGCACTTGCCACTCTGTCCACGGACTTTTTAGATGAAAGAAAAAAGCTTAAATTATGCTGTTTCTATGTTTTTATTTGTTTCAATTAAATGAAACCTTAACTTTACAGATCACGTCATCTCTCCCATCATATGCAATGCAAAAAAAGAACAATTTCACAATATTGATAATAAAATGAATATTCCTCCAACAACACTCTTATACCAGCATGCAACTGAGAATTTTCTCTTTTCCTTTCAAACCACAAGTTTCCTTTCTTACAACTTCTAAAGCAAACATGAAAACACAGTTTCGTGTTTTGTTCAACAGTTGTGAGACTGGATTTTCACTGTCATCATGAGAGCTTCAGTCTTTTTTCCAGAAAGGAAGTTGCTGCTTTAAGTCTCAGGTGTCCTGAACATCTAGTAAAGAAAAACAGCTACTGATGTCAACAACACACTCCATGTAATAACGTTCATGATTGAGTGGTGGCAACTGGCAGTCTTGCAACTGCTCGCTGATGCCCCCTGCTAGTTACCTGGGTGGATTGCTTTGTGTTTTGGGACCATACAACAAGGCTCACATGAGCATCCTAATATGCCGTGCAGTAGGCTGCAACAACTGATTTTGCATTTCAAATCAGCAGAAAACACACTAGAAAAGATCCTGTTCGGCTTCCACTACAGATGCAAGGCACCAGCTCTTGAAGAGGATTCAAGGCCTTTGTCAGACAAAGAAAAATAACAGTTTAGATCAATGATTGATGAGAACTCTTTACATCCCCAAAAGCTTTCATTTGTGTTCATTATGTCTCATAAGCTCAAGGCTGTCTGCTTTCAGTTGTTTATTCTCAAACACAGAATTATAATTTCTACCAGAGTTCTTCTACAAATGTTTCAGTTCTTACTTCTGCAAAGTCTTTTCTGCACTGAAATTCCTTCATATTGCACATTCTGCCTTATTGTTAAAAGATTCTTCTTCACCTTTTCGAGCAGCCAGCACCTGTCCACACCTTTTATTAGGGCTGCATGCAGATTTCGGCATTTGGTGCACGTGCCTTCATACAGCATTTCAATATTTACCTATATTTTTCATATACTTAAGGGCCTTGATCTAAAATGTATTATCAGAGCCGAGTTGTGATGATACAGTCTCATTTCTGCGAGACTTGAAACACTCAGACATTTATTGTTCCTACAGAAAAGCTTCATGCAGCTACCCCAGTAACAAATATAAAAATAGCCATAGAGTAGATGTCTTCAAGTGATGATGGTACTGTGGATACTTTTTATTATGTTACAGCTTGCAAGAATTCCTCATTACCTTCCAATTTTTATTTTTATAAGCAGCTCTTTAGGTTCTTTAGTTTAGAAATGTGTTGCAGTCTATGTCACAAAGCATTTCTTCACAGTGTACTGAAAGATTATCAGTCTTCTGGGTTACACTTATTAAAAATCATAGGAATTACATTATGTCTAATAGGGTAATGCCGTAGGCTGGATGTTTTGCGGCCAAGCAGACGGAGTGTATAGTGTAACTGACAGACGTAGTAATAACAAATGAACTTTCCAAGTAGGGAACATTAGGGTTCATACTGTTGGTGGTCCAAAGCTACAGAATCCTAGGGTAGGGCTCTCTCCTCTATAGCTGTTACAGTCTCCCTCGCAGGCAACGATTAACAGCATAAAGTGAAGGTCAGGGAGACAGAGGTGCAAGTCAGCCTTTGCTAGCTACACAGGCAACAAGCTCCTAAAGACAAATAACATTCATTAGTGTTACTTAAGATACTGACTGCAGAGCATTATATTAGTTCAGGAAAAACAAGCTGAGCTTCTTTCCTCTGTGTCTGTGTTGTAATTTAGCCCCTGGCTGGCAAATAAACAGTGTGCAGCCACTCTCTCAGCCCACCCCACCCAGTGGGATGGAGAGTGAGTCAGAAAAGAAAACTAGGGTTGAGATAAATATAATTTTATTAGAACAATAAAAAGATAATAATAGTAATAGAACATATTAAAATACAACTGCTCACCACCCAATGATTAGCCTGTCCCTAGCAGTGATTTCAGCAATTTCAGCAACAGCAGCAAGCAGAGCACTGAACAGAGAACCAGATTGTCTCTGATCCTCTGGCCAAATTCCCATTTTTTAACTAAGCATGATGTTATGGTATTGAATATTCCATTGGTCAGGTTAGGTTAGCTGTCCTGGCTCTGTACCTGTACACTTGCAAAACATGGGAAATTGAAAAACTCCTTAATTCCTTAGCAACAACTAAAACCATCAGTGTATTTTCCACATTCTTCTTATAGTAAATATAAAAACCAGCAGCTGATGAGAAGACAATTAGTTCTATCCCAGCTGATCAAATTAGTTCTATCCCAGCTGGCAACAACTAAAATTATATATATCATCATTATTGTCACACTAAATCTAAAACATTGCAGCCGCTGAGAAGGATATTAACTCTATCCCACTTGAAACCAGGACAATCTGTTAAAATAATTGGCAAGGGTTTAACTCACTTTATCTGTTTAACTCACTTCGAAGGAGTCTCCAGAAAAGTTCATTCAGATCTGAAGAGATCTTAAATGAGAAATACCAATAAGTGATATAGTCATAGTTTGTTCTAGTCCTTGACACAGCTGTGTATGTCTTGCAGGACACTTCAGCAGATCATGTCGGTCCATCCAGGTTCCATCATCGTGGCTTTGACTCTGCAAAGGGTTTTCTGCACCATTCAGAATAACTTTCTTTGCATTAAGAAAAAATGAAGAGGTTGTGGGGCTTCAGGCACATCACTACCTGCCTTCCCCTTTTAGACCTGAGGATGAAGCATCCTTAAGTAGAAGGCCTGTCACAGGTAGTACGCTCCTTAAACCATAGATGGGTTTGACTAAGTTGTCTGCCCATCTCATGGGGTCCAGATCAATGAAAAAAACAGACTGTTTTCAGACAAAAATGTAGTTTTTCTGTGAAAATATTAAGAAACCCATTTTGCAAACAGAAATTCAGAAAACTCACACCCTACTCTTCTCCAATTCTGCTGTAGTTGCTGTGGGACCAGGCGTCCTGAGAAGTCGTAATAGTGTGGGGGTAGTTCCACGTGTCCCTCATCGTTGATGGGTTTTAAACTCAGCCTTTCCACCGGTGCTCGCCCTGCTAAAGGGCTGGTATCCTGTTGAGCTGTACTGGTCTAGGACCACATAAGTTGGCCTTGAAGAAGCAATGCCTTGAGCTGTGCCTCTATTTGAACATCGTGAAGAGGAAGACCGTGTTTGTCTCAGCACTTCAAAAAAAAAAAAAAAAATCTGGTCCTGGCTCCCCTCAGACGCTGTCGCCGTTGCTGCGAGGATGCCCAGATCCCCATTACACTGGCACCACACTGTGGATATGAGCTACTACTGCAAAAGCGCTTCTGCTTTTGAGACATATTTTGTCCTCTAGGGTACAACATTTTTACGAAACACATTTATTCTGTGGGATAAAATAACTCAGGGGTTCAGAAATGTCAGCTGCCACCTAACCCACCTGTGACAGGCAGGGGTAAGTCTCTGGACCTGGGAGGGTGCGGGAAGCCATTGGCATCCTGTCATTGCCTGCCTTCCCCACAGAGTTGGGTGAGAAGGAGGTGGACCCTGAAGTGGGAGAGTCAGATCCATGAAAAATTAAGCACCTCCTTCTCTCCCCAGTGGAGGAGCTTGGGCTGGCAGCTTCCCAGGAGCAGGGCAGCCATCTCACACTGAGCTGTGCTGGGCTGCTGGTGCCCTGTGTTACCTCCTACCAGCATACATCAATAACCACCTTTGGCAAAAGTGCCTTCGCTTCATGTCAGTTAGCATCCATGGCAACATGTGTTCACTTTTTCATTCACACTGTGGCAGAACAGAGCCATTTCTGGAAGTGTATCTGGAAACATTTTTCTCACCTTTTGTAGTAGAAATACAGGTTTTAGGGCAGGGCAGTAAACAACTAAATTCATCAAGACGTATTTTTCCGTTATGTAGCCTCACTGACTTTGAAATGTTAAAATGTGTGAAGAAGTTGTGTCGTGAAACTGAAATCTGCTGTTACAGAGCACACTCATGTTTTTGATTGGGCAAATATATAGGTCCCTGTTTGGGACCTATGCAGATTGTTAGCCATTTTGCAGGTTTGCTGCAGGTGCCAGTAGGCCTTTCTTCTTTAATCCTACATTTATTTTGCTTGATACACCATGGGAAGAAAGGTCTGAGCATGCATTAACAGCTGGATTTGGTTTGCCTTCCTACCAGACTAGTGAGGCAGTGTAAGGTGCAGCTGGGCTCTGCTGGCCTCCTTCTCTCCATCAGGGTCTAGGAAGCTGAGTGTCAGGCAGGGCCTTCAGCATCTACACCTGAAAACTGAATGCATTGATCTGATTGTCACGTGTTGACTCACCAAAACCAACAAATTTCAGAATATCTAAAAACTTGGGCACTTCTTCGGGAATATAAATATGCATTCAGACATCAGAATAACAAGGTTGTCTTATTAGATTTTATTACTAATTAAGATCATGAACACTGATTTTGTAACCTTTTTTGTAAGACATTGTTCTTTGTAAATTTCCACAACACAGTATTTTTGACCACAGCATGATATAGGTAAGAAGAAAGAAAAACAGGAGGAGAGAAGAAGCAGTTGACAGATCAAATCCCATCAAGGTCTAAACATTTCACCTACCTGTGTTTAGAGCTGATGGGTTCCTGTTTGTTTTCTCCTCTCCCTAGGAAAGCACTCCTAAGGCAATGGGGGGCAAACAGGCACCTTCCCAGCTGTCTCTGCAGGGCTGGCAGATGCAAGCTGGCTCAGAGACTGCTGCAAGGGAAGACAAAAGGAGCAAAACCCACAGCCAGAGTTTTCCAGGAGTACTATTCAAAAGGCCTGAGAGCAGCTGGCTTTCCAAACTAAGATCTTCTCAGTGAAGCAAGAGATCTTCTCATCATCCCCAGTATTTTCATAATGATCCCTAATTCTTCTGCCACATGGGCATGTGTTCTGCCATATTCAGATATGCACTGTACCTTGAGTTTGGCTGTGCATTTATGTATCTCACAAATAACACATGTAAATAGCATATAGATTACATCCTTCATACTGCCATCAAACAAGAAATCTATTAAGCATGAGTTGTTTATGTATTTCCTTTCTGTATGGGGCTTGTCTTCCTTAGATTTCTGCTATTGGCACTGTTTCTACTAAAGAAAGTAATAGGCTCCTTAATGTCAAAGCTTGATCATTTAAGGTCAAAGGCTTTTCTTATTTCATTAAAATTTATTAAAATGAGTTATCACTGAAAACTCTTGACAATTTAAGAAATATCAATCTATTATAATTAAACACCAGCTTGTTATCTGCTAATTTAGAGAAATGGTAACTGTCTGTTTCAGATCACATATTGTAACAAATTGTGATTCACAGGGCCTTTTTTAAACATCATTTTGCAGTGAGTGGTCTTGTCAGGTGCTGCAAGAGCCTTTCTGTGAAACTGTAGGTTTGACAAACACTTAATGTTCGTATATGCTATACTGATTTCTGTAGGAGCAGATATATTGATCAATATATATTCTATATGATGTTATATAGATGTTATTTCCTGTAGTTCCCATTTACTCCTGATATTATCCAAATATTGATTTAAATAATGCACTGTAAGGAAGTACAATGATGCGCCCAAGTCCATAACATCTGATTCGCCAATCAATCTGATATCTCTTTCTGCATTTTACAGTTGGAGAGATAGAAGTGTTAACAACATAAAAGGACATGTCAGTATAAGTTGATAAGTGTGTGAGCATTGCCAAATAACTAATTGTTTTATTGATTTATAAAACATAAGCTGAAGAATGAATTCTGGATATTCAAGCAATTGCTGGTCAAGTTCAGAGGGAAAACATAGAGGAATTTCCTAGGATGCTGCTTTTCCATTCTTGACAATTCCTTGCAGTTAGAGGCTGTCTTTGCAAATTTGCATGAGTCACAGAGATTTTTTCAACAGCTAAAGATTTTTTTTTACACAGACATTGCAAGTGTCTGAGCTGCCTTAAAAATGAAAGCTAATTCTGTGGAAATAAGCGGGCTTAGAAAGTGGGTTAAACAAGACCAAGTAAAACTTTCTCTTCTCTTGAGTGCTTCCTTGCTCACTCATAGCAGCAGAAAACTAACATGCTTGTGTCTACTCCAACACCCTATTCTGTGTAATATCAATGGTAGATGACTAGGAAAAGTCAGAAGAACAGGCAAACATTTAGAGTTCTCTTTGCAAAGCAATCCCACTGCTTCTCCCAGCCTGTAGCTCTTAGACATCTTCACTTAGCCTTGTTATAATGATTTCTCTTCTTCCTTAACCTCATCTCTTGCTAATGTGGTTATGTTCATTCAATGCACCTGGCTCATTTCAGCCTCTCTGCCCCTGCCAGGCAACACTCCCAGGGACTAATAAACAAACAGTGGCAGGAAGAAGACAAGGAGGAAGGAGAAGGAGGAAAAGGCCTCATAACGTAATGAGGAAAACTCTCAACTCATAATTGTTCAATCAGAGCCCTTGTAATAGGATTTAAATATTAAAGCTCATTATAATGATATTGATAGAAAGCCGTTCCACCAAAATCCTGCTCCCAAAGGATGTGTTGGTTATGGTGAAGTACGGGGAAAACATGCACTGATTCATCTTCATGTTCTTGTTCCACTTCCAAACTGTCCAAATAATTATTATTGCTGAAGTAAGATGCTAAAAACATTTTCAAGGGGGCTACAGAGCATAATTATACGCCAAAGATGCTGAACAAAAAGAAACAGTAGTATTTAGTTAAAGAATTATTGTTTGCTTGTCTCCAGACTACCCATTGAATTGTCTCTTTCCAATTAAATACTACCATTATTTTCATATGGCTTAGCAATAATCTTTTGTTACTGTCCCTGTGTAAAATATGCTTATAAACACAAGCAAGATCAATGAAGTTTTAGGTGGCATTTCTCTGTTAATCTATTAACTGCTTTATTTGTCTGTGACACACTGAGGTAAGGCTCACAGTTGATATAGGAGATATTACACTGAATTCGTAGAAGAGCAGTCTCAACAAGAAACTGGCTGAAACAGCAGTTCTTTACTGCTTGCTTGTATTCCTTTTTACTCATTATTAAAAAGCATAAAACAGTAATAGCCAATAATAATTAATATTTTTTCACATTGTAATTTTGGCAGAGTCTTGGCATAGTAAAGACCCTGTCATTAAATAATGGAGAACACATACATGACTTAAAAAAAGGAAAAAATAGACTCTCCCCACCATTTCTTAATTACATGATCCTGACTCAATAATATCTGGAATAAAATTACTTGATGTTTTTATTTGAAAATTCCCCTTTCTTCTTTACACAGACAATCCTCATGTCAAGTGCAAAGGGAATCTAAGATTGTGGTCTGGAGTATTTGCGTCAGTTGGCAGGGAATAGACTCCTTCCTTTCTTCCTCTTGAGATTGCCCTTAAAAGCTGCTTATAGTCCTAACCGCTTAAGTAGAAGAAAGATGTAACTACTGTGAAAGTAATGGAAAGAGCAACAGGGATTAGGGGGCTGCAGGAATTCATTTACAAAGAACTATTTTTAAAGCATTGCGCTTCATAGACAGATGATTTTGTCCTGGCTGGAAGTGCTTTACATAACCACTACCGCTGTAAACAGCCAGGGAAAACCACTTCTCTCATCATCATCCTCTGTAATCTATAGGTGATCCTCCCATTACATTTTCCTTTTTTTAAAAAATTTTTTGCTGCATCTCTGAAGTGTATAATATCTGTAGGCCATAAACATCAAGGTGAATGAAGAACTGCTGGAGCTAAAAAGCAAAGTGCACACATGAAAATGTGCCTGGCTATCTCAGGAACTGCCTCGCACAGAGATTTCTTAGGCTTCCTCACAGAGGAAGAGGTGTAAATATTATAATTTAAGATATTTTAAATAAGATCAGAGAGTTCTTGAGGGAAGGCACTCCAGCTGTTTACATTTATGTAGTATCCTTCACAAGCTGGGTCTCAGAATGCCTGAATCAGTAACTACAAAGTAGAGTTAGCAGTTCTTAGTCTGCAGGGAACCAGTATTTCTTTAGTCTTCTTTTAAGTAGCAAGATACAGACTGAGCAGTGAATTTCATAACAATTCAAAGCACAGAGTTGCCAGATGCCCCTGACCTGAGTTAGTAACTGAGGCAAAGCAAACGTGGCATCCTGCTGCTGCAGACTTTAATGCACTGCCCTTAGGACCATAACCAAAGAGTGGATTAGCTGGAAACTGCTCTACAACCCTGGCTCAGGACTTTAAGTGTGAATGAAGCAGACTGTGAAATTAGTATGCAATCTGATGGTAAACCAATGAAAAAAACATCAAGACCAATGGCATGTGCCTATTAAAAGAAGACCTGTTGTTCTTTGACTGAAGATGCATCTTAGATAGTGCAAATCAGAAATGTGGTAAATAAGCATTACAGCTACATATAACAAACCCCAAAGAAGTTCTTTTTAGGGTTATATCTCTTTTTCTGGGAAATTAATTCAGCACTGGGTGTTTTTGGAGAAAGTAATAAAAAGACATTTTTAAAAGCATTTCTATGCGTCAAAAATCTAAGAAGCACAACCAAAACAAATAATTCTTTTCTTCTTGGTGATGTAGGTGGTGAAATATGGCTACATGGAGAAGGAATCACCTGGCCTGAAATCTTTTTTGACTGATGTAATGAACCTACTGTTTGACTTCTACCAATACCACTTAGGTACAATTGCCTGAATGCAAGCACCTCACTGCAGCACAAGGTGAATTCTATATCCTTTGCTTTTAAGTCAAATAACTGTGGAGGTTCTGTAAGAGGCAATCTCCAGCAGGCAGACTTAGTGAACGTGTCATTATGACAGGTAACTAGAGCTGGTCATTATTTAGAGGTGTTAAAACTCAAAAGAGATACAGAAAATCATTGTGTCTGTACTACAGTCCTGGTGCTGGTCTCCAGGTGCTGGTATTTGTTTGCTTTTCATCATGCAGAATTCTGGGACAAAATGAGGAGAAAAAAGCAGAGTGAGGAAGTGCTTGAGGGTTTTGCTGTGCTTGAAAACCCACACTACCACACATCTTGCTGCTAATGGGCTTATCATCTTTCTCCACTCAGTCCTGCATTCCAAGCACAGTAACTGAAAGGAGAGAGAAACACAGCATAGGTGGCAACTGATGGCTCCATAATATTTACTCCTGTGGATCCGGTCATTCCTCATTGGCAAAATCGTACAGGGAAAACAGATGATACTGAGGACAGGAAGCACCGAAATGGGCAACGCCAGCGAGAAGCCATCTCTCTTCAGCAATTTGAAGATCACTTCTAGATATTACAGGCAAATTTCCACCCTGCTGGCCAGAGATAAAAAGGTCAAGAAAATCATCTAGGTTGTCTTGCCAGAATACCTTTCTCCCATCAAGTTTTCAGAGGCATTGATGGTTGACTAAGCCAATTCCAGGCCCTGTGGTAGCTCCATTTCGCACCAGGGGAGGCACCACTTTAGCACAGCTTAAAAGTGCAGCAACCCAGCTGAACTTGAGAACCCATTATGATAGCAAAAGGACATTTAACTTGTCCTTACATGGCATGGAGACATGAAGACAGGCCACCACTGCCAATATCACACACCAGCGTGGATGTAGCAAAGTTTCAGCACTCACAGCATTCATAGCTGGTCCCTTACCACCCCCAAATGCTGGAGACTAAAAGAGCAAAGCTGAAGTCCAAAATGAGGAGATCCTTGAGGCTGTGCATGCTAAAGCAGGTGTCCCAAAAAGGTGAGAAACCTGAACCAAAAAACATCTTTGTTAACTGTGAAAAATTCCCAAGGACCACTGATTTGTAGAAGTCTATACTGTAGGTTTCTACAAGTTCTGTAAGGCCATCACCAGAAGTTCACAAGGAAATTATAGTTCAATAAATGGCCTTGAGGACCCTTGCTAATGAACAATTATTAGTTAAACAAGGGAACCTGACTAGGGTGAGTAGAGCTGTGTGAAACCACCCATCTGTGAAATCTGAGGCTCAGAGATGGGCAAAATCCAAAACGTGATCTTGTATTCCCCTTCTTTCCATGAGGATAACACGGAATCTCCAGGATGACAAGAGTGCCAGCGTGTTGCTGATTTTAGGAAGCAGTATGAAATAAAATAACTGATAACTTGGATGTATGATGCATGATATTTTAATAAAAGCAGGGGATTTTAAACTCTATGCTAAACTACTTTATCATATAATCACAATTTTTGCCACTTTAACTTGATAATATACTGATATAATAAGGTACCCCCTCTATTACACTGAAAAAATGTAAAAAACTTTGTTAATGCTTTGAAAGGCTTTGTCATAAAAAAAATAAAAGCACATGGGTAGTTGAGGGTAATCTCTGATTAATTGGCTCATTGTGACTATGCAATTAAACCTTGAAGAGAAAACACAATGCTTTTCTTGAAAAAAGATGGTGCACATCAGAAGGCATTCAGCTATGGTGCATAATTTTTTATACTATTTCCAGTAATATTTATTCACCTATTTTGTAATCTTTTTTTTTTTGCATTCTTCTTTGGCAATGGATCATACTTTACAAGCCATCACCATAAACACAAATTAGAACTTGTGATTCCTCAGGCTAAGGGCCATTAGGCAGCAGAAAAATGGTGGTCCCATTGGTGAATATTTTTTTAGCAGAAGCAGAAATGGTAGACAAGGGCTGTCCTGCCCTTTGCCTGACCTTGATAGGGAAAATGCAACTTGCACTCAACATACTCGCAGCTAGCTAGATCCTATAATGATGTCAAGCCTTATTTTTAATCTATTTTAATCCAAGCAGGTTAAATGTCTCCAGTCTCCCATTAGCCTACTCCTTTCCCTGCAGTCAGGGGTCGACAGGACACAGGGGCTGATAAGGCGCAGCACTGAGCTGTCTGGGATTTAGTTTTGCATCTCTTTTTGGTCACCAGAGGTCAGAATAAGATAGAGACTTCGTAAATCCTGCTTACAATGCAAAATGCACCTCTTCCAGTCCAGATTTCCCACATTAACATTTTGTGAAACTGTCCAGGTAATATGCTTATACAGTAAACCTAGTCTGTTCATAGGTAAACAGTTTAAAATTCCTGAGGGGAACTGCTTCTTTAGCATTAGCAGGGCGTGCAAAACTGATTAAAAAACACTATGCCAGGCACTCCAGCTTCTTCTCTTCCCACTATCATGCTAATTACAAGGATTGGGAAACTAGCTGGTAATTTACTTACATAATCCAAAAAGTATTTTTCATCCCACTTGAAAGAATGTGTGATTCTTTGCCATCAGAAGGAGACTTATTTTTGAAACTAGACTATCTTGACTCAAAAAAGCAGCAGATCCTGAATGTAATTTTTTTCCCTTTTAATGTCCCATTTAAACAAAAGGTGGGAGATGTTAATTTTAACTTAGCCATTAGAGGTCAGTAAATCCCAGGTTAGTCATTGTTTTATTAATTCAGTTATTGAAAAAATAGAAAAAAAAGGGAAAGATAAAAAAAACTACAGTGTTCTTGAAGCTTTGCAGCTAAATACTAGGTGAAATAGAGTCCTGTAATAGAGATTTCAAGAGTAAAATTGCAGTTTTGAGATGGAAATGAGCACAGCTCAAAATTAGTCCACATCCTTCAGAATTTGTTGGTGTTATCTTCGTAAGCCTTGTTTCAATTTAAGCAGATGACTGACCAATGCAAGGTGTAGAATCCATTCAGGGAGCAGGGGGCTGGAGCAAAAGAATGTTTTTCTCATATGTGGATGCATAACTTCTATAGTACAATGCAAAGTTACATCTTTGTATACTGCTGCCTTGTAGCCTAGGGATTCGTCTCTCCTGCTCCACAGCAGACCAGCTACTGTAGGAAAGGTTCAAGGAAATACTGACTTTTACACTTATACCAGGTGACAAATTTATAATATTCTTCTCATACTACTGCCACTAACAGGAAATTTTCTTAATCTTAATAGGGTAACTGCACATGATTTAATGACGTAACTTAAATAATGTATCTATTGATCAGCTAAAAAATGAACTTGCTTTCTTTCTGACTCCTGCCAGAGAAAAACTTGGGCTCATTTCTCTCCTGAACCTTCTGCCTTCAATGTTTTTCTGCTGTCTAATTTTCTGTTAGCCTATCTGAAGCTAACTTGGTGTATGCTGCCTCTAATGGTTGCTAAAATTTGCCAAACAGCTCTTCATATTTTACTGCTCCCAGGTGCCCAGGTGCTAGCCTGTAGCCTGAAGGCAGCTCCCTGCTCCATGCAGGCACATCCCTCTTGACCATACATCTTGCTGTGCCAGGCTGTCATGTCCCCTGGTATGAAGCTTAATTCTGATTCCTAACTCCAAAAATATTTGAGATAGAAGGAATGCAAGCACCAGACTGGTGAAGTCCATTGCCTAACATGAGCATTATGGGAACATGCCAGGAAAGGAGACAGACACATTTCTTAATCAGTTAACGGGAAAACTACTAGTCTGCCAATGTGATGTCCTTGCCAAGAAAACAAAAGCTAACCTGAATAGAATATTCTCATTGAAAAAATTCTTATAACAATTTAAGGCCAAGGTGAATCTCCTGTGGAGTTGCCTGCAGTTCCATGGCAGATTCCATGGCAGATAGTTAGACCTCTGGCCATGGAAGACCACCCAAAAGACAAATGCACACAGACAGGGCCACAGTGATGATCAACAGAAAAGCAAAGGAGCAAAAACTACACAGCTCGTCTAGCCTGGCAAAATAGGTGCTGGGGATAGTTATGAGAGTTGGCTATAAATATGTTGAGGGGTGAGCATAGAGGAGGAAGACAAGCTACTCAGGATGAAGGATATACTTGGCACAAAATCAGATGAGTATAATTTGCCAGTAAATAAAATTTAGGCCGGACCTCAGAAAAAGATTTCCAGGTCTCTCAAACGCCTTCATTTCCCTTGGGTAACAACAGATTAATTTACATGTAGATCTTTGTTAATTAAAGAATTGACAACACATGATTGCCCTTGACAGCAGGGACTGGAATTGATGATCCAGCAGGCCTGTAGGATTACCTAGCCAGACCCCTTTAAAAATGCTTTACAAATAGGTCTTCAGAGAACAGCTCCGTGGAGTCCAGTTCTCTCATGTGTGTACACACAGTATTTCACAGGAATCCCTCGCAGTGATGAAATTATGGCTTCCAGCCACTGACTGACAGGTGATTGCCCAGGCATGTGTGCAAGACAGTCTGAGGTGGCAGCTTGTAGATCATTTGAGTTTTATGACAACAAGGAATATGGACCATGGATAGATTAGGAACCCCATTCATTTATAACTTGTAGATATTTGCCTTGAAAATTGTGGTACTGGCATGAAGGGGCAAAACAAAAGGGATCAGCCTCCTCTAAACTCCAAAAGCAGATAGGCACAGAGCAAGGTTTCTGCTGAGCTTGTGCTCACTACAGAAGGGAAAGACATTGAAGATATGTTCAGCATGTGTTCAGAAGCTTCTTCTTTTAGTCTGAAGAAATAAAACTGAAGCAATGATAAAAGGAACTGAATTCTGTGGTTGGGTATTCGAACGTGGGCTGGTGAGTCAGCCCAGTGGCATCCAGAAATAGGCTTCTGCTTTGAAACAATATGTGTGTCAGCAAGCGGTTCTTCCTTCTGAGGAGAGGCTGGATCACCCTACTGTGTTGGCAACTGTGGCATTGGTGTGACGAGGAAAGACTTTGCCACCACCTCTGGGGAAGTTGAAGAGAGGGTAGTGGCTTTTATAGCCCTAAAATAGCACGTCATGATAGATTACAGAATGGGTTTGCTGATTTTGTAGAGTAAATGCGCAGCCCTGTCCCTCAAGGACAACACGCTAACAAATTTTATTCTTTAATAGTAGAGGCTAAACTTCATGCTCTTCTGACTGGGTTTAGGAACAGTCTGATTTATGCAAGTCTTGAGCATTCAGTAACTGTCTTTAATTTCAGCAGTAGCTTTCTTGTAAATAACGTATCATTCTGTGTTAATAGAGAAGAATGCCAAAAGACTGTCAAAATAATAAACAGCTTGGTGTACATGACATTTTAATAATTCTCCTCCTTAAGTATCCTGGCTCTTATCATCATCCTAACTCAATGACAAATGATTTGATCTTTTATTTTCTCTAATCAAGAGCTCTGAAATGATATTTTACATAATGGGAATGCAAAGTCTATTGAATGATACAGGTTCAAAACTTAAGGCAGACATGATGTTTGAGCTATGTGCTATCTGGGTCAAACTGGATAGAAGAAGGAAAAGTAGAGACTAGAATGTGCAAGACAGAAAAGTAACCAAAGACAGGAGCAAAAATTAAATCTGTTTCAGTTTAGAACATTATATTAAAAACCTAGAAGATGAGAACATCATCAGCTATGTTTTCATCAGTTGGAGTAGATATTTTAAGAAACTTCATCAACTAAGTAGGAAGTTGCTATGAGGTTAATAAAGAATATCGGATGCGATAAAAACACTAACAGCCTCAGGAAATACCCCATGATATAAACTGATGACTACAGCTAAAAGCTGTTATTTAAACATTTTTTTTAATTGACGTAAGAGCTATCATGTGCACTTCATGCTGCAGTATCCACCATGAAGGTCATACTTGAAAGAATGCATATTGATCTGAGTCTATGTAAGAGAGACATTGTAGATGCAGAATAACAATTTGGTCCCTGCACTATGCTCACACACTGAGACTATATGTACCGGCACAACACAAACCACTTCTGACATTTGTCTGCAGCCTGCCCAGCCCTTCTCCCAGCGCTGTGACATGAGGAGGGCTGGTGGCCTTGAAAGAAGAAACTTTCTGCTAGGGGTGTGCAGCAGACATGTTTTCCCAGGCATTGCTTTTGTCCACCTCTCACTGTGCTGGGACTTAAGAAGTCCCACAATACAGAGTGAAGCAATGTAATCAGACCTTACCAGTAAGAGCTCAAAACTCCTATTCGTAACAGCCTTCCTCTTGATTTAAAGGCAATTATTTGCCTGAGTAAGCCCTGCTCATCTGAGAAGGGGTTTACAAAGTCATGGCCAGAGGCTTCTGAAAGCTGATATCAGGCCCAAATGTGTGTGTTGCGAGACTTGTCCTCTACTTTCATGAGGTGCTTACAGTCCTGAGTCTTTCTCTTGTTTTGGAGTTATTCTACATGACCATAGCATTCCATGGTGTCTTTTAGAAAGATTTGGGATGTGACTAAGTTTGGCGAGCTTTTCAAATAGTTCTGAAGTACATAGCGCTGCCAAGGGTCTTTGTTAATAGCCAGCACTTGACATGGTCTCCCAATCCAATTTGGACTTGGGAGAGTTTGAGGAGAGGACAGCCCAGTGACCAACACTGTTGCAGTTTCCCAAAGATGGACCAGCCCTTT
Organism: Tapera naevia; assembly: GCA_033556795.1. Taxonomy (NCBI): domain Eukaryota; kingdom Metazoa; phylum Chordata; class Aves; order Cuculiformes; family Neomorphidae; genus Tapera; species Tapera naevia. The sequence continues at coordinate 17,760,458 of JAUMJJ010000059.1, forward strand.
TCCAGAGTACTGGAAGATAGCTATGAGTTGAGACGATTCCCCATTTTTGGACTCTCCAGCCTGCACTGTGTGTTAGGGCGCCCGAAGGAAGAGGTGGAGGAGAGAGCAACAGCCTGAATATAATAAGAGAAGAACGGCTGAAAAGGCTGCCCAAGAACTGCCTGTAATCGCAGCAGACTTCTCGAGCAGTCACGTCCAAGTTCCATCCAGCTCAGTTCTGGGCACATTTTAACCTGACAGCACTACATCTGGACTGGAACTGGCCATCAGTTTGTCTTACTGCCTACAGAAAGGGTAACAGTAAACATTTTGCTCCAAGAAATAAGTCTTTGGTCTAGGGAGGAAAGCCTGAGTGTACGATTCCTAGAACTCTACAGCTGTGGAGAGGCTGAATGACTGACTCAGTGGACTAAGATTATGCAGGCAACAAAAATTAATTGTATTCAGCTTCTGGTTTAGTACATAAATTTTGTCAGCCACTTAATGTTTCCCACTCTCCCTTATGTGTAATACTGCAGTGGTAGCACCCAGTTCAGGGCATGGTCTGATATTCTTTGGGGCTGTAAAGGTAATATAACTGTTAAGCATCAATTTTGTCTTGTCAATTATATACTTGAAAGTCTGAAATAGTAGCGCTGGCAGACGTTTAGCAAGGGGAGCATTACAGGCTCTAGCACATCTATAATTATAGATAAATATCTTTGTGTCTGTTTTCTATTCATGTGGATCACCAAAATCAGTCTTTTGCTTCGCACATATTTAATAACCTGTCCTGAATCTTAAGAAATTGTGGCTTTCTGTAGCACAAATCCTCTTCCAGAGTTTGAAGATGATGTGAATTAACCATGATCTGATTTGCTTTCTTTCCATTTTTTTTCAGGGATATAAGTCTATATGCTGAAATCACGAAGCCACATTCTTGTGCTACCTGTTTTTTTATTTTCTTTCATTAGCTTGGTTTGTTGAATGCCATTAAAATTTAAAGTACTATTAGTATGTTCAGTCAGTAATGAAAGTCTTCACAGCTTTCTCAATTACTGCTCATCATTTAACTAGTACTGAAATAAGAATGCATACTGCTTGAGCTTTGCATTTGTTTTTAAGAAACACTGGTTCTCCAACAGCAAGATGGAAAATTCTGTGGGACCAGTGTCTTGGGTGATACATAAAAAGACTGCAGTCATGTGGTACTCCAGCACTTTTTTCCAGCAGCTGAAACTGAGATGCTGATTTTTATCTCCATAACACAAATCATGAAAGAGGACAGGAAAAATGGACTTGACAGTAGCAGAATAGCAGAGAAATAGTGATAAAAACACTAAGGAGTAATCTGCAGTCTGGGTACATTTAAGAAGCTCACAATAAACTCTTTCCGTTAGAATGCTTTGGGTTTTTCTAAGCATGAAATCATAGCAGAATGAATGGAAGTAGGAGATAGTGGCTGATGCAAGGAAAACACCAGCTATTCTCATGGATTAATTGCAGTGCTGTCACTACAGAACATAAAAAACCCACAATTAATCTTTAATCATAAACTTCTTGTACTCTAGTTGAAATGCTGGGGAAAAAAAAGAATTGTAATTCTTGACATTAAGTGAAAATGAAGTATGCAATGTAATACTTTGCAGTTAGGAGTGGTCTTCTAATAAGACCAGCCCAAAGCAAAACCAGCTCTGTTAAATAATTGCTGACAGACATTTGCTTCATCTCTTCTTAAAAATCTCCGTAAACAAGGATTTTCCACCCTCCATTTTAAACTTAGATTTGTATTCCACAAATAGAAATTCAATAGTTGGACCCATTTCATTGGAACACAAGCTTTTACCAGAAATGTTTTCTAGCAGTGATCGATGCTCTTTCACTTCACTTTGCCAAAGAAACTGCCTACTTTCAAGAAACTTTCCAACCTCATGAACCCAAATATCCCTCCTAGCGTGGGAAAACCTCTTGAAAAAAGTAGCCAACGCATAACCCAGAGAAGAATTATGATCTAGAAATCTACACCAAGTTGAGATCTGTACCAAATGGAAACCAAAAGCAGATATTCCAAGAATTTAGATCCCACTCCCCTTACCAGCATGCTGTTTTTTACCAACTCAAAATATTTTCCCTCTTTTTCTTTTGTCTACAATGGCCTTCCTCTACTCCTTCCCTACTTAACTCACTCACATTGATAAACATCTCCTTCTTCATGGTCTATGTTGTATTGTAGCCTGCCTGAACGATATTTCTAAAACAGATTTTGTGAAAGGCAGCTGAACACTGAAGGAGATATTCTAATACACTTGGATACTCCTACAATACCTCAGAAATCAGGTAGATATGTCCCTCTGGACATGGCAGTCCCCATGACCACAGTTAATCCAACAATTAGATGAAGAAACTGCCAGTTTTATAACTTCTGCTAATGCAGTGCAACGTTTCCTGCTGTGACACCAATTTTGGAGCCACTGCCATATGCCAGTGGTCTCCCAAGTCCCCTAACAGGCCAGCCTTGTTGTGCTTTTGTGGAAGTAGTAGCCTGTGCCCGGTGTCTGTGAGGAGAACCTGCTAAAATGGACTTAATCCTCATAGGCAGGAGGGAGTCAACATGTGTGGGACTGCAGAGACTCTCACTCACAGATCATGCTTTTGCTTTCTGAAGGAACAACTGTCGACAGCCATTTGCTTATTTTTTTTGCGTTTAGGAAAAAAAACCCATCAGGGAGTCCTAAAGCAGTCCACTGGATTTTCTGACTGAGAGAGGCAAATGTCTGGTACCATTACTGAGAGAGGCAAATGTCTGGCAAATACCCTGGTATCCAGCATGCTACCCTCCTTTGTCTCTTTATTTATGAGATTCCCCATACTAGGTCCTCATATCCAAAATGTGGTCTATATAGTGCAAGTCCTCATCATCTGTCAACCCTTTTATTTTTTTTCTAGACATCAAGGTGCAAGACATTTCTTCCTCTCTTATTCCTTCCCTAAGATTCATACTGGAATGGAAAAAATGATGCATTTTCTCCTGACATGTAAGTGTTATAGCTGACTCACAAGTGTTCCTTCTTCTCCAGTACTGTGTCTGCTCTGTCCCATTTCTGCCTTGAAAATACAACATAGTTTAGGAATGAACCTCCTTTATATATTTAAGCGGCATGATGTGCTAACTGTGAAATACTCTCCCTTGTGTCTCTTCCCCCTACATATATTTAATCTCTTCCCTTTTTCACTCCCACAATTTTATATTATGAAAGACATGAAAATCCCTCAGGCAGCTTTCAAAGTATCAGCCTTTATCAAGATAGTTTATTCTGCCAATATGGCTTTTCCTTCATTTTGTCTTTCCTTTTCTACCTTCTCTAGACCAATTCTGTGCAAAGAAGGAGGAATGCCATTTCCTCCCCCACTCCTCTTTTAAGACTTTACAGATGGCCCTGGACTCATTGCACTGTAAAACAGCATTATCAGGAAAGGGCCAGAGTTTCTTGTGCTTCCCTTCTATTCCTCATTATCCCCTTTCTCCAAGGCCTTCCCAGTCTTTCTCTCTGTCTCCTTTACAACATTTTACTTCTACTGCCTTGCTCAGTTGACATGTCTCTGCTTTGATCTGCCTCAGAACCCACATACATCATCTTTCCCAGTTCTCTCCATTAGCACTGCCTCTCCCCCACAGGCACCCACAGACATTCTCCCGTTGCCAGAACATTTAATTCCTTCAGCTGCCCTTGCATTTGTGAATTTACTCAAGGTCTGAGAAGACACTGACTGCAGTTAGGTTCCTGATGAAGAGCCTGCAAAAAGCACCAGTGTCCTAGGTCTGCTCAGTGGGGACCCTGCTGATTTCTGTTTATTATTGCTGGCCTTCAGCCAGCCCAGCCCAGCGGTGGGCTCACTGGCAAAGCTTGTTCTGGTTGCTCTGGCTGGATGAACGATTCCCCTGAGGAAAAACTGGGGAGTGGAGGAGCAGTGTGCCTGCGTGTCTGCGTGTGCACACGTGTCCATCATTACCCAGCAGCAGCCTTGGCTTCTTGAGCAGTCCCCCCGCATCCATTTTATTGTTAACTCTCCATCTTTCTGCTACCCTGAAGGGGCCTCTGGCTCCTGTGTATCTGGCCACAGCTCACTGGAGTCTCCTCCAGCATTCCTCCATTTTTCCTCACCAGTTCAGGGGGAAGAATAGTACTTACTGAATGGCCCATTCGCTCCCTGGGATATACACAAACCACACAGAAAACACCGAGGGCTCCTCTGCAGAGCTGGCTCAGTCCCGAGTACCTGAGTCAGTAAGGAGACACGAGGCACAGTCGCTCCTGATCAGGACTAAGCGGACACCACCAAATGTCAGGTCAGAACGGCAGAGTATGTGGGCAGGTCCTCTGTTGTGACGAGGCCGTCACCCCTGCAGCTCACTGCAGAGCTGGCAGCAAATCAACAGGTGGCAATGGCCTCGAAAGGAGCATTGTGCTGCTTCTTCTGCTTAGAGCAAGGAGCTGGATCCTTTCCCAAGGCAATGTTACATATACTCATCTGGAGGCTGTGTAAATAAATCAATTCAAGGAATAGGAACTAACTGGGTTTTCCAAGTGATTGCATCTTCTTCCCACTGAGCCTTGGGCAAGGCAGTGACCTGCCCCTCTTGCTGCAGCACCAATCACTCCACTCCCGCTGCTGCCCCTAGTCTTAATTTAGCTGAAGTTTTGGCGAAAGACAATAGTGTTTGAGATACAATCCATCACAGGAGTGGAACGAAAAACTTTCAAAACTAACCTGACTTTTGTAACTTTAAAGAAAAAATCCCTTGTCACATTTTCATTTATAAAAGTAAAACAAGGTTGTTTGGGTGCCCACCTTACAAGTGATTAGGAGGTGCTTCAAAGGTCTTTTGAGACTGAATATAATTTACTACTCTTCAGTCCTCTTGCCCACTTATGTGTTGCTTGAAGGCTCAGATCATCAAAGATGTTTGGATTACTCTTGTTATTAACAGGGATTAAGCAAGATAGGAGTAATCTAGAGGATCAGTGGATGCTCCTGAGGCTATCATCAGTAACTGTTTATCTTCACTGCAACTTGTCCCTGTGCATGCAGTTCAGTGAGGGTGCGAGGAAGTCCAATGCACACTTTCATAGATACACAGATTCAGATACACAGATGCATAGATACGAAAGTAGAAGGGATTTTGGAATACCCAAGATACTGCTTTTATTTCATTTAGAATAAATAAATTAGTAGTTTGATCTTGCTGTCATTATACAGGTGAAAAAAAATCATGAAATCACTATGACTAATCCTGTGATTAAGGACTGCAGACCTGGTTTGGCAATTAATCTCTTCTGAGAAAATCCCAATTTAACAAAAGTAAAATAATCCTAGTCTCAGGTTATGAGGGCTAGTGTTTTGAGCATGTGGAAGAAGAAACCATAATTAATTTTTGGTTTGAAGGGATATTCTTGTGTTTGAGCAATTCTACTATACGATATGTGTGAAGCAATTGTGTGTTCGACTGCAGCTGTAAAATAGTAGTTTTTATTAAAAACTTAAGATCATCTGAATGCAAGGCTCTTTCAGGACAGCACAGTAATTTTGAAGCATGAAAGGAATAAAACAGTTGTTTGCACAAAATGCAAATAAGGAGGGGATGCAGTGTCCTTTTTCAGGAGTCAAATTTAAAGGGTAAGATTAGAAGTGCATTATCTTGATGCGGGATTACAGAAAGCCCACTTGCACAGCTGATGCAACTGGCACTAAGAGGAAGACAATCTGGGTGCTCTTCAGTTTCTAAGCAGCAATAATATCACAATGTTTTCAACATACTGTAGGATAACATTGGGATCTTAGTGAATTTTAAAATAATTGCAATATATGTATATATATTTGTCTTTGTATGTGCCTGTGTCTGGATAGCCATTATTTTTTGCTATTTCCAGTTTCTTCAATATCGCACAGAGCTGTTTAATTCAGTTCAACTTTTTAAAATTTCCTTCAGCTCTTGTTTTTGAATGTCCTTCCTTCAGTGCGCTTTTCAGGAAGGGAGGGAAGAGGGAGCAGAATAAACATTCATAGCTAGGTCTTGTTTTCAGAGCAGTTCAGCACATTCCTGCAGGCCAGGCAGAGGAAGACTGTTTGCTGTGTTTTCTCCAAGTTACAGGCAGTCCAGCCATTTCAGAGATTATTTATTTCCAGGGAAGGGGGCCACATGTTGCTCATCCATACATACTGAGTGGGCCAAGAAGAAGGTGAGGGTGCAGAGAGATGCAACTAGCTTACCATCGAGGCGGGATGGGGGAAACTGTGAACTGAGCCATTAGACAGCACATGGTTTTATGAGAGCATCTTGTGACACCTACAAGGCTGAGACCTTTGCAAGTCATTTCTACAGATAGATACCTGAAACTGGTAACCAAATAGTTTATAGACTTTGTCCCTGCAGTTATAGTGTTTGCAGGTACCTAAACTGCTCAAATAGAAGTTGTGTCTGTGATTAAGCCTTGGCAGTCCCAGAGCCTCAAAGGTCAGGAGACAGCTGGGCGAAATTCTTACCCTGGTTAGCCCACACCACCCATCCCTAAACACACCTACAGAAAATGTAAACATTCAGAAACTAAGGAGCTTGCTTTTGTAGCGATGTCGAAGGTATTGAGGCCTGTCTCTTTTGAATTATGGATTTTGAGTATTTGTTTGAGATTTTCTAGAGTGTTTTTTGCACCTTTGTAACAGTGCAAGTCCCTTGCAGTGCTGCAGTGTCAGCAGCAAGTCCAAGGTGGATGCTGAGCAGAAGGACCCTTGGCCTAGTGTAGAAGGTAACTAATAAACCAGAACTGGCAAAATAAGGCCTGGCAATAGAGTTCAGACGCACAGCTGTTCCTCCATTTGTCATATAAAATATTTTCCCTTTTGCAGCCCCTTAGTATGCACATTATTTATATTCTATGCAACCAAACAGTAACAACCTGGGAGTACCATTAGCAATGACAGCATGTTAGAGCTGGTAGCCTGTCACTGCTTGACCTCCTTGCTGTCTGCTTGCCTTGTCCGCAGACAGGCTCCCAGCATGCTTATAACCAATGAAGGGAGTTGGAAGAGCTCAGAAGGCATATTCATGATCACTTATTACTAGGTGCCAACTGGGAGCACAATCAAGTTGCAAAGGAGAAGGCCACTAATTTCTTACTTCATTGAGTGAATTACTGAGAAATCAACCCAAAATTCATACTCTAATAACAGCTAATGTCTCTGCTGAGCACCAAGCTTATTTCATGCTTGCAATTTTGCTGAAACTGACTGGTTCAAATAATTGTCTCGTAAGTCAGGCCTCCAATGAGCTGCACTTGATATCCTAGTGGGGAAAATATAACTTTAATTGTCAACATTTCATAATCTGAAATTTCAAATTTGAAGTTGCTGATCCATCATGATAAGATATGTATTTTCCTTACAAATTATATTTCTTTCGATCTTCAGATTTTCTCTGATGCACCTCTGGCTGCAGTTAATAGCAGTTATCATTCTCTTGCTTTATTATATTTTTCTTGGTGTTCTAGCTGATTTACCTCTTATACTCTTCTTTTCATTTGGAAATGTGACTTACTTCTATTTGTTTAATTGTTGGCCCACAATAAGCTTCCTCATTATCCACCAATCACTATCATCAAGCAATGCTAAAAAGAAAAAAAAAGGGGGGGGAATCAATCCTTGGTGTCTTTTGATGCTTCTGACTCTTGTAATAACTAAAGACACAAGAGGGAAATATTTTGTGTAAAGTACCTGCAAATTACAGTGTTGCACAGATCTGTTACATGTATATCTGGCAGAAATCACTTCTCTAACTCCAGGGTTTTGTTACAAAGGAGAGGGAGTGAATTTGCTGTTCTCTATTCAGTCTCTTTTCTTCCCTAAATTGAATACTTTTGGTTGCTTCTGCTTCCCTGAGTAGAATTACTGGCTGGCCCAAATCTCTCTGATTTGTTCCACTTAACTTGACATACAGAATCATTAGCATTTCTCCCTTGGCTGTTAAGCAAATTCTATCAATTACCACAAACAGTTTTTCCTAGTTCAGAAAGAAGAAATGTCCGAGCGCTTTCTCTTCAGTTTTTTGAGGACTATCATAGAAATCATAGCTCATTTCTGCGTAAAGTATTAAAGATGAAGCTTGAGCTTTTCAGCACGCCCAAGGCATGCTGAGGCCCTTGTTGCACTGCCCGGGAACAGGCCAGGTCAGGGAACAAAACTGATCTGCAAAATTAAGAGGAGGTTTGAAGGCAAAGCCACGTGCAACAAAGCCCATTGTGCAACTGTTTCAGCATCCAGTGGTACGTGGTTGAAGTCTCACATTCATGCTGCAGAAGAACTAGGTTCATGCTGTCTGTAAGTGTCTGTATCCTGTGGCACTGGAGGAACTAGGGTCTGCCCAGCAGTGCCAAGTACTTATCTGCTCTCTCCAGGGGCAACATCCCCAAGCCCAGCTGTGGTGTGCCCTTGAGTGCAACATTGCACACAAATAATGTGAGAATCTGGCCAGGCCTTAGCCTCACACAAGCTGCAGCTCAGGCAGGCACAGCTGTGACTCATCCCTCAGACACCCCTTGCTGTAGTCAATAAGCACTCTGTAGCCAGCCCATAGCTGGTCTCCTAGCAAATCTTCAACCATTTAGGGGCATTATGGCAAATGAGAACTAATTCAAAGCTATCTAATGAAAAAAAATCTGAATCCCAGGGAGCAAACTGGTTATCACACAGATCATAGTTACTGTAAGCAGGAGTGTCCATGCTCTGCCTCCAAAAGCACATGCCTGCACAGCCTGACCAACGGGATGCTTCATCTCCTCATGGCACCACTCAGTTCTGACACCTGTAAGCAGATACTCATAACAAACCTGATACCTAAAAACAATTAGGATCAATTAGGAGCCACTTAGTAGCTAGAAAATTCATTATATCCTAAGTGTAAACTGAAAGCATCCTTACACCCCACCAAGAGGTCTAATTTAACTTGCCATCAGAATGCAAGGTGCTATTCAAAGGGTAACCGATTACTATTTCTGTTTTTCACAATCAAAAGGAAGAATCTTATTACCTGATCACTTAACTAATAAGATGGCAGAAGTATTATTTCAACAACATAAATTGTATGGGGATATAAACTCTTCCACTTTATCTGTCAGGGCATGAGAGAGAAAATGGAAGATGCTCATAAATGATTCCTCTTCCAATGATGTCTGAATCCTTCTGGTGACAACAGCTGCTCATGGAAAAGGCAAGTTTTAGCCTCCTAGCTCACAAGATGGGCTCACAGTGGGCAGCCTAAGGAGGCATTAGCCTCTCAAAGGCATTTTACTCACTCCAATTACTTTTCAAGTGTTTTATCCATTCTGCTAATGAAATGTTTGCCAAACATGCGACTCTTGAAACACTTTTTGATTCTCCATAGATAAATTACAAACTTGAACCTGGTGTGACACTTCTGAGCTTTAGCCTTCACTTCTCACCAATGGAAAGTCTTGTGGAAATGCAGACATCTGACGGTTTGGAAGAAACAGCATCTATAGCTGAAATCACATTTTGGCAGTAACGACTTGAGCAGATAAAAATTACCTCCCAGTAATTGTAAATGGCAAGGATGTGGCCCAAGCATAGCACTGTAAAAAGGCATGTAGAAATGCAGCAGTATACAGTTTAAATCCAAACTGTTCATCACCATCTGTTAAGAGCTACATCTTAGAGAATAAAAAAAGACACCATGGTATAAATCCTTTTTTATTTAGGAAAACAGAATTTAGGATCCCCACAGAATTTTGTGATTGTTTATGTCTGCATATGGAAGCTTTACCTCTCTGCCTCTGCAGGTGGTGCTGGAGGAGGTAAAGCAAAGAGGTCAGCCATGCTAAATTACAACCTCTGTGACATGCTCACCTGCATAAGCTGTGCCTACAGCAAGTCACATGCTGCCATCCACTCCCTGCCATCATCACTCCAATATCTCTGGCGACACAGTAAATGAGGATGGAGAAAGGTGTTCCAGTTCCAGTTTTAACTTCAAGTGGACCGAAGAAACCACTTAATTCTTGTAGCCTTGAACATAAGGGTTCAACTACAGCATGTTGAGGAAACATCAATACTATAGTGAGTATCCTATTTTCTCATTAATACATGGAAAAAGAATCTTCCATTGTGTAAGAAAATCTCTTCAGCTGCATTTCTATACTTAGTGAAACTGTTTGGAAGATTAAATATTAAGCTCTTACCCAGTAGGAATTTAGGAATTTGCTAGTGACCAAATTAAATGATCCAATATTTCTGAATGCTAACAGGCTTTTAAAACATGAATCAAAATCTGAGTTGATATTAACTATTATGTAGTGCTCAGTAGCAGCCTGTACAACTGTTCACAGGCTCAAACTCAGTTTGCCAGGTGGTAACATTTTTGACTGCCAGGATTCTGCCTCTATATCTATACAAAAAAAAAAAAATAAACCCAGCACAGTTTTCTCCTGCATGTATATAGTTGGCAATCTTATCATCAGTTTGTGATGCCCACTCTGATCCCAGCTGCTTAGCATGGACACAAGGGGCTGTCAGCTCAGTGCCTTAAACAGGTCTGCAGTCTCTCTTGCCCATATAAATAATATTTTTTTAAAAAGAGGTATGGTAGGTTAAAAAGAGGCAGGCTATATGGCAAATCTCATTTTTTAGTGAAAATCCTGAGTTGCTGGGGTCTGTCCTTTGGTCTCAGTTTGCCTTGGCCCAAACAAGAATCACTCAGTAGCAGGAGGCAGTTTCGTAACCCGCTACTCACATGTGCCATAGTGGCTGCCAACAGAGCAGATGCTGTACCCAAACCTGGATATTTGTGTCAGATATAACTCCACTGTCAGTGGGGGCAGACCAGTGTAAAACCAGTGAAAAGGTAAGAATTAGGAACATTTCCTCATGTGAGGAATCCCAGGCCATGAGATGCCCAGGTTATTACTCCAAACACAATTTTTACAGCCCAGAGGAGTTGTTCTTGGGAAAGCTGTTTATCACACTGAGCCGGTGCTTTTCCTTGTATTGAGATGCAAAGTCACAGTAAAAGCCACAACTTTATTGTGAGTACTTTCTAATATTATTGTCCAATGCAAACAACTGCTGCAGCTGCCACAGCAATTTTTATGATTTTATATGATAGCTGTGCCCAGTCTTATGTTGGGGCACCCAAGGGAGCCATTGACTCTGCTCACTTAGAAGAAGCAATTTTTCCCAGATCTGGTCTTTGCAATTTGCTCTGCTCTGTTCATTTGGAGGGACTGCATTGTGCTACATGGCCTTCTTCTTCCAGCCAAGCAAGGCAGAGATGGGAAAGACCAGTCAGTTCCTCTTTCTTTGTTGTACTCTTTTCCATGGGGAGCAAGAGGCAACCCACGGAAATGTGAACAAGCACAGTCTTCCTTTCCATCCACAGTCCTCCCCTGCAATAAATAGGTGGTGATAGTGTTTATTTTGCACCAGGCTTTAGAGTTCCATATCTAGTTCATGGGTTGCCCATTTGTTTGTGAGGTTCATGTCTGTTATCACTGAGACGAAAAGGAAGACCCTCTGCCTATTGACTGGTCTCTCTTCTCTCCTCAGAAAATGAAGCTGAATTTAAAGTACTGTATACCTCCACACCACCCAAAAAGTTTTCCTCATGCAACAAGAAAAGCAAAGGAACACCTCCAGTGGTTATTTTATTATAGTGACGCAAAAAAAAAAAAAATTAAAATTAATTTTTAAATTATAGTTAGATCAACCTCATTTTTGAATATAGGAGTGATATTTTGGTGTAATAGCCTTTCCCTTTGGAAATTTCTAGGACCTGGGGAAATTTGGGAACATAGCAGTGTAATTTTCTTTCCCTTCAATATACTGGATTTTCCCTGAGCATACTTTTTGGTTCGATTAAGGTATGAGAAGACTCTTACTGGCTGATAAAATACCAGTGGCCAAGGCAGCAACAAAAATGCTTCTTTTTTATTTGACTAGCAATTTAAATAACTTAATACAGTAGCTTAATACTCCTCAAGTGAGAATGAGGATGACAATGGATAATGATGAGAAATGCTTTTCTGCAGCATATAGTTTAATGATGGCCCCAATTCAGCACCATGACTAATCTGAATTACTTCTGCTCATAATGTTACATTAAACTCCCACTGAGGGATTCTGCTTTCACAGCCAGCTGTCCAGTAAGCAGCCACAAAGATGGATTTGGCTTTGCAACACTGACATTTGGCTAGGTTATTCATTGCTCTGATTTTATTTCTCTATTTGTTTCAGGGAGGCAAGTAAGAAAATATGGCAGAATGGATCATTTTAGCTAATGGTCTCAATCCCACAAACCTTTGCCACTTGTACTTGGCACTGTGGTAGGTTTAAACAGTTCAAAATCATTAGTCACAGAATTCACTTTCTAATAACAGGATTAAAAAAAAGAGAAAAAATATAAATAATTGTTCTTTCAATTTGCTGGTTTGCTGCTGCACTATGAGGGTGCACACTTCCAAGTGCAGAGACTTTCAGAAACATGGTCAAAGAGAAAAACTGTTCAATGCTTTGCAAGTTGGAATGAAATTCAAACTTGGTAATAAGAACCGTTTTGTTCTCACCTATGACTTTCAGGGTATTTAGTAGCACAGATTGCTGTTTGTCTAGACCCAGATGAACAGCAGGCATAAATTCATCCTTTAGACACTCATTTTTGGCTTTGGTAGCTCAGGATGATTTGTGTTTACAGTTAGACATCCTGCTGAATCGAGGACATAGAAATGTCCCTTGTTATAAAAATACTAAAGTGACGTGATCTTTGGCAAGAAACCATTCCTGTGCTGATGAAAGCAGGATGGTTATGGTGTTCATATGTTGTCGTATTTTAATAAGATTATTCTTCTTCTAATGTACATAGTTATCTAGGCTCTGCCTTGGTACTGAGTGAGAAAATGTCCCTAGTAAGGTTTGAGGACAGCTATACTTTTTTGGTATAAGATGTGCAGAATTAGCAGTCTGCTGAGGAAAGAGGCTGAAGGTGACAGAAATGTCTGTTTGTAGATTTAACCTGACATCCCAGAAGATGCAGTCCCTCTCGAGAACCTGGGTTGGAGCTGTTAGAAAACCTGTCTTAACTAAATGATTCCCCGAGAAAGCTGAGAGTGAACACTTCGCTGCATGACTCAGGGAGGAGGCCTGAGAATGGCTGCCTCTGGCAGGAACCATCATCTGGAGAGGATGGGATAGCTAGGAAACAGGACTCAACAACAAGTGAGGAGGCAAGAATACCTGAAGAGAGTCTGTCTGATGCAGAGAAATGAGAAGGTTATTGGGAACCGACTGGACAAATTAGTAAAGAGATAGATAATGTACATCCTGAAAACAGGGCACTAAAGCCCCCTTGGGAATTAAAAGGAACAGGAAAGAAATAGAGGCATGAATACCTTGGAGGTCTATATGCTAATAAAAGAAACATGAAAAATAAATAGGAACAATTTAATTCACGATCAGAATTATTACTTAACTGATTTGATACATTAATGGACACAATAAATTTATGATTTATTTTCGGCAGGGGAAGAGGCATTTTTTTTCAACTTGTGCACGGTGGATGCATATGCCTGCTGTGAACACCAACAGTTGCAGGCAACAGAGCTGCTGAAAGTATTTGGGCATAAAAGAAGAGGGAAAGCAGCCCTGCCACAACAGAGATTATTATCTGGTCATCGAGGAGGGAAAGGCTCTGTTGGATCTCATTTGCCAAGCAAAGAGGAATTGGTCCAGAAGGTGACAGGAGAAGACAAACGCTGTGATGGGGATCATAAAGAAAGGTATACCGGACATCTAGCAAGGGAAGAAAGGAAATCAGTAAAAAATATGAAGAATTTGAAGAAAGGAAGCATCTAGTAATCATGAGAACGTTGGATAAAGGGTTGGACTTGATGATCTTGGAGGTGTCTTCCAACCCAGATGATTCTATGATTCTATGATCACTCAACTTGGAGAACTGAGAGAGAAGCAAGGAAGGAGGAAAAAGGGAATATAAAGGAAGTTCTTAAAATGTCAGCCTCAAAAAGTCAAACACAAGTTATTTCATATGGAGGTGATACAGGAAGTGTAGTAAAAAAACACTTTTGCTAAATCAGTAGTTTTTCAATGACCTGAAAATTATTCAGAGTGGAAAGTAGGTCAAGTGACTAAGAAGATATATGTAAGACTAGCACAAAACTACAAAGACAAAATCAGAAAGGCCAAGGCATAGAATAAAAGAGAAGTAACACAGGAGCTAACGAGCAAAAGAACAGAAAAATATCTTGAAAGAATATTTGCCCGAACACGAAGGCAAGGAAAAAATTATTTCACTGCTCGTGGTAAAAAAAGATTAATATCATATATAGATAGGAGATGAGGGAAGAAGGAGTAGATTTCTTTTATACTGGCTGCAGCACTGCTTTTGACACTGCCTCCCAGGGGAGACTCATAAGAAACTTAAGGAAAGAATTTTATTGAAACTACTGTGAAATTGTTGTACAACTGGCTGGAAAAACATGCTTCTAGAGAAAAGGACAAGTAAATCTGTGCCAAGATTTCTCCTGGGTCTGGTATTGTTCAATATTTAATGGTTTGGACACTAGACAATGTAGCCCTGTTGTACAGGACACAAGCTGGAGGACACAACTGGAATTAAAATTTACAGGTAGTAAACTTCATAGTATGAATACAAGACGGGAAATGCTGAACCAAGCAATTGCTTTTTAGTAAAGGCTCTGGGATGCACAAGAGCACATGGGTGTGTATGACCTGAGTCAGTGTTGTTGCACTGTCATGAACCTGCAACTTCACATCAGAATGCACAAAGGAGCTGGATGGACGATATATTCTCCCTGTTTTGCCACTGGTAGCATCTCAACTCTACTTTAAGAAAGATGGGGTCAGTTTGAGAGAAGCCAGTGTAAAAGCAGCAAGATTAAATGCCAAGAGTGCACGATTTAAGAGGTGAGCCTGAGAGCACTGGGGCTGCTTACACAAGAGAAAGCTGAGGAGAAATAATAGCCGCAACATCAGCAAAATTTTTCCACAGGATCATAGGATGAGAAGAAACAGTCTTTAAAAGTGCCACATGGAAGGCTTAGGTTGAAAATACAGGTTTCAAATTACTTAGCATCAAGGCTGTCTGCCAGGGGAGCTGCAAGGCATGGGCATGGGTATTGAGGGATCTCAGGTTAGACCAACTTCTGCCAGGATGACCTGGCAGAGCTAAGCTTGCCCTGGGGCAGGGAGTGGACTACATGACCTCTCAAGTATGCTGCCAGGTCTCTTCTCTGTATTTCTGTAGCAACTTAAATGTTCCCTGTGATGAGAAGGGTTGTCACAGAGAGATTTCACAGAATTGACATTTTCCCTGCTAGAATCATAACTGCATCTGCAAGAGGAGTGACCAGAATACCTAATGACTCATCCAGTTAAAAATATCTTAAGGAGCAGAAAAATGAGAGCACTTAACATCTTCTGCTGCAGCCTTAAGGGGGCATAGGAGCAGATTTATTTTTCAAATGTGACACATGTAAAAATGGTCTATTTCAGACACAAAAAATAAGTCTGTTTTACTGATATTTCAAAGATGAGAAAACATTTATCAGAACATAATTTTAAAATTAAAGTACTGGCTCATTGGTGTTCATTCCAGTTAAATATATGCAATAATTAGGAAAGACAATAATCAAAGCATCTGTTCAACAAGGCTCTTAGACCCATAGGAATCTGAAAGTAGGGATCCTGGTTATGCTGCGTCAAACCCACATCAAAATAGTGCTGTCTCTGAGCACTGAGCCAGGCCTGTCTCCTGTTTAGGACCATGCGAGATGGTGGTGGGCACGTAGCAGAAATACGCTGGTTGATTTTGAGCTTTAATTTTGACCGAATTTGTATTTGACTCTCACAGTGAAAATTGGCTGGAGCAAGAAATTTGTTCTGATGTCCTGTTTACTCTCTATCTCAAAAAAAAATCCTCTGCATCTTTCCAGTTCTGTAGTACATATGCACATATTGCCACTTAAAGGCTTACACAAAATATTTTGATAATTCTCTGTAATAAAGATGCACCCAAGAGTAGCGAAGTGAGGGAACTGAACTATCGAAATCAGTAGACTAAAGCTGAAAACGTGTCTTGGACTCCAATTGTGTGTGAGCAGTCCCTATCCAAAAGAAGGGATTTTATTTTTGTAAAAACAAGATGAGAAAGACAGATGGAAATCATGTCCCTGCCTTACTATGGCATTTTGCTACAGGCAGATATTATTGTCGTGATTATCTATACCAAAGCAAAATGCAATAGCTTATGTAGCTGCAACAACTCAAACAGAATTCCTCATTAAGAAATTACTTGGAGGGTTGGTTTGGGAGATGAAGGCCATCATCTTCATCATTCACTCTCATTGTCTTTTCCTCTTGTCAGCTGTGTAGATGGATAACTTCAAAGATAATCTCTTGAACTTTCTCTGCTACAACTTCAGATGTGATAAAAGCACAGTGTATTTGTAAGTTTAGGCACAGCAAGTATTCCCATTGATTTAAGTGGACTGTCTGGTACATAAGTGTAACACAACTCCTGGTACAATTAGAGCCTTACAATGGCCCTCATCCTTACTGGAAAGGAGAATAAGGCCTTTTCTTTCCAAAAGATTTATCACTTGTCATAAACAACAAGTAAGCCTTTCATTGCCTTAGACATTCACTGTTTGCTTCTGGATCACTTCTGGTGCTGTCAACATCATTGCTTGGTTGTGTCCATCTTCATGCCAGGTAGTCAGTAGGGGAAAATAAAGCAATGGCCAATGTTATCTTGGCCTCTTGCACAACTTGTAAGGAAAAGAAGTAATACTAAGTCCAGAAGTTTTTATATCTATTGAGGCTGATAACAACCCAATGAAACACATGTATTAATTATTAATATAAATGGCATCAGATAGCAAAAATTTTTGCATATAAAATTGACTTATATTTATATTTGAAATGTTTTTGTTTTCTCCAGCATGAAAGTTTGTCTTTAATGGCCTCTTAGTTTTTAGTTAATGCTACAATAGCTGATTTTTAATGTTCTGATCTAGCAACAAAGAAATCTCAATCCAGACATTACCTCAAGAAGAAAACACAGAAAGAATCATGCATGGGAAAGATACCCTTACATTTTTTTTTCTTTTCATTGTCTGTTTCATCAGAAAAAAGTCATTACAAATATAGTCTATAAAATAATGCTTGGCACATTACAGAAATTCATGTGAAGCGTAATTTTGTAGTGTGATAGCAAGGGAATTAAATGAGCCATTCACATTAACAATAACAAGTAGTCAACATCTAATCACCTATGTACCATCTGAAAATTTTCTTCTGGATGAACATGTGAACATTTTACCCCTTTTCTGTAATGATTTTTCCTGCTCAGGGGAGAAAAATAATTTTAATAAAATGATAATGCAGTATCTGTGTCTTTATTTTCAATTTTACATTATTTTTTAAAAATTAATTACTTGAGTGCTATACATCAGTGACATAAATATAGTAAACATGTATTTAATCTGTGGATAGCTGATAGCCTCTAGATTGCATTGGACTCTATAGGTCTCCATGGAGACAGTTACATTAAGGTTCTGTGATATAACAGCCTAGACTGATATAACTCACGTTGATAGGAACTTGAGTAAAAGGAAAACCTAAGTAAGTGGCAAATAATGTCAGAGATGATAGCTATGAAGAAACTTTTCTCCACAAAGCCTGACTAGAAGTAGCCTGATCATAAACTAAAAATCCAGGTAAACTGCTAACAGTGTATGGACTGAGACAGTGGCAGAGTTGACATAAGGCCCTGGCTGAGACACTCCCCCTCCAGATGCAAGAACCAGGAACAGGCAGTGGTGCTGCATGGCAGGAACACCACAGCCTCCTTCACAACGACGCCCAGGATGGGTGGCTTCCAGCCAGCATCTGAGCATACTAAGAAGAATCCACTGCAAGTAAGATATTTTTAAGGCATACTAAAGAATCATGCAGATTACAGTGTACGCCTATGTGCTCTTTACTCCTTATTTGAGTGTTTTACTCTTTATTTACTTAACAAGTCATACCCTCAAGATTTTCATTAACAGACTTTTAAGTACATTACTTCTTAATACTAGTTTCTCTAGGGAAAAATCCTTGATTTATCCTCATTTATATTTTATATTTATTTCTTCCTGTATATCTATGTTATGTCTTAAATGTTTTGTTTATGAATTCTTTGTTTATGAAAGGTAGAATTTCTGTCACTTGATTTTAGCCTCTTGGAGTTTAGCTTCTTGTCTATGTTTGTTGTTTGTGTTCCATCTATTTTCAGTGAAGAGAAAGAGGCCTCTCTAGGGAGCAACTCATTTGATTTGTCTCAGGAGCATTCTTTGGACCACGATCACTCAGTCATGGAGGGCTTACTTCTCTCTGCTTCGATTTTAGAGAATGCCTGTCTAACTCCTTTATACCCAGATGGCTGAAGTCAAGGGAGCAGGATTTTATCTCTTCCCAGTATAATGCTGTTCCTCTACAGAAATGGTTGCTTTACACACAGTTGCTGAAATAAACCAGGATAAGTATTTGCTCAGAAGAGGACATACAGCTGATTCTGACCCCGTGATTTTCCCTGGTTGGATTCACTTGACAAGATCTGCGTGCTGATCGAAGCCCTACAGTGGTAGGGCTCACATCCTATTTAAAGGATTTCTTCACATCCATGACTACTAACACCTCCAAGTTTATGACCACATGAAGATGCAACATGACCTACAGAGCTGTCAAGACAGTAAGTCATTTCTGTAGGAATTGCTACTCTTTGTGAGGGGCTGGGTGGGATCTCTTCCAATCCAAAGCATTTCCAAATGCTTCAGTTTCACCATTGTGCCACATGCACATAAACACACTTCACAGTTTTATCTAGTAGTTAAAAAATATTAACCTCAACCATATAATGAATGGGCTCCCTAGGCTAATAAACAAGCATAAATGAGTTGCAATTATAAGATTATCCTTCTTATAGTGATTTCTGCCTGGCAATAGCAAAATATTTCATAAACTCGTGTAAGAGTGTAATACAAGGTTTATGTACTGCTTAGTTTCCTCTTGTGCTTTCTAAATAACACCTAAAAAGCACTTTGGATATGCAAAGGGCCTAGCCTGGCCTTTTGATTTTCACTGACTAATATCAACCTACTAAATGTTTTTTTTTTTAAGGTCATTGCAAAGTACAAGGAAGGTCTGCAAATAGAAGCCAGTTCTTCTCAGTTCCTAAACCCCAAGACTTTAGATGCCCTTATACATAAACATACTCACTTCCTGAGAGCTGAAACAGTTAAACATTTTCCACAAAAGTTTTTCAGGTCTCTTTTTAAATGCACTTTTACAGATTTCAGGATGTTCTTACTAGCTTGTTAGCATTTTTGTAAATTGATCTCTGATGACTTTCTCCCTGCTTATAAATTCTACACCTGCTGTCTTGACAAGGCAAACAGCAGGAATCTGCTCATCTTTGGGCTCCCTTAACTCTGACAAGGTGCATTTCATTCATTACAGAGATGTAATTAACAACCTTCTGGTGTCTCCATGCAAGCGCACCTTCTAACTGATCATTACGAGAAACAACAGGGTGTTCTCCCTAACAATTTCATTTGCATTTAGTTATGCTGTATTAGGCAATATTGAAGGTGACACTAGAAAAGGTAAAATAATTCTATATTGATTCAGGAAGACAGTTGCCATTCAGTTGATTTTAATGAGGTAGGTGATTGTGCTATGTGGATGTTTTCAAATGCATACGTAGCATTCCTCCTGAAAAGCAAGTTGTTGGCTGGTTTAAACTTTCAGCCCAACCAGGATGTTCTAAGCTTTCTCATTTGTAGGGACTTGCTTCTTGTACATTACTCTAATTCCAGGTGAACTTTTTTTCCCAGTTTATCTTTTATTTTCCTAAGCAAATGTTACTGTGTAACTCTACAGGAAATAGCATTCATGCTAACTTTCAGCTTACGGTGATAGGTAGGTAGGTACTTTTGGAACAATAATTTTCTTCAATAAAGGTGAAGGTACAAAGTAAGATTTCCTTTAAAATGATCAGTGATCCAACACTCTTCTCTTTTTGGAGCCTTATCCAAAGTCAGTGAGTCTTCCCATCAATTTTAGTGGTCTTTGTCAACTTCGGCTAATTACTACAGTCATTTAGTACTTAAAACCCCCTGAAGTTTGTGAGTTTGTATCAGTGAATCATCCCTATTATTTGCTTATTACTGTGTCAAAGACCTAGAGCACCAAATGATCCAAAAGCAGTGTCCCAGAGTCTGCCCCACAACAATGGAAGAGTCCCTTACCACTGCTTCCTTCTCAGGCTCCAGTAGAACTTACATTACATTACTTACATTTGCCCCACCCAAGCCACAGATTCAGTCACTGACTTTTGAGGTCATTCATGCACTGTACAGTGTATGGGTTGCACCCAATAGCGTACGAGCTCTGAATGCCACTGTAGAGACACGGTGAGTTTGCAGGATCTACTGGTTTGCCTATTTCTCAAACACTACTCGTTATATATTATTCCCCATTCTCCAAGGTAAATAAAATACCAAACTACTTAAAAAAGCTCCACTGAGAGAGTGAGATTCAAAAAAGGGGTGAGATTAAAAAAAAAAAGTCTGTGTTTTTAATGATGTGAATATGAATGAGAAGTCAAACAGAGCAGACTTGTGTTAGGAATATTCATGCAGGAAAATTCAGTATAATACATGAAACAGAATATATTTTCTCACCTAAATCAAAGAAGAATTCTTTCACAGTTTGTAATCATCCTCTCTAGTTCACTAAAGTCCACAATCAAGTGCAAGACTAAGTATTACTCTGTATACGAGCTTTTAAAATTCTTTGTACCATTTGATGGGTAACCAGGAATGTATCATTTGTCAGTTAAAAATGTGTTAACCTTTTGCTTTTTTATAAGCTGTTCTGGCTCAACAAAGAAACCAGGAACAAATTCTACAGCTTCTTTCAAACAATGTAAGTAGAAGCAAGTTCTGGCCTGACATTTACTTCAAGAAAGTACTTATCTCTGGGAGCATACCAGGAAGGAAGCCATAAAAATACATTTGAGAATCTTGTCAAGTTAAAAGTGGGCAACAAAGAATAAATCTCTAGTGATCTTAAAAGCATTCCAGAAACTCACTCTGTTGGCTAGTTGTGTGTTCCTCATTCCGGAATTAGAGAGACATTATTCCTGACTTTTATCTTTCAATTTAGCTTTCTCTTTAGCTTTCTCATCACTGCGTTTTTCTGTAAGATTCAGAGAGAGAACTTGCCACATAAGAGGAGAAAAGAAAAGCCATCCAGTCCTTTCGGAGGAAATATCTGTTGACCTCCAGCTGGCCCAGATGTCTGTGCACAGAAGAAGAAGGATTCTACAGCACAGGAAGTAAAATCAATAGAGAGCCTGTTTCAGAACTAGTAAACACAAATTTTACTCGTATAAACTTCATTTCTAGAGGTATTTGTAGAAAAGAAGTAGAAATTATTAGACAGCTCTAACAACAACAGAAATTACTGTTTTCCTTGCATTCTTTGTACGCCATAATCACATGTACATGCTTATATTTCTGTCCTTCACATTCTTGCTCATTTACCTTATTCTGTGTGTGGAAAGAGAAGGACACACTTAATAACAGTGTGTTGCAATAGCAATGTATGAAGGAATAAACTCCATGGTCTGGTAACCACTTTGTGGCATGTAGCTAGAAAGCTGTGAGCTGTGAATACAGCGGGCATGAGGGAGCTGGGAGATGTGTTCTGTACCTCCCAGACTGACTCATTACCCTCTGGCCAGGCACATTCCAGCTCTGACATTCAAGACAGAGGTTCTGGACTGCTTTTTAAAAAGAGGATGATGGTGAGATGAGAAAAACTGATCCAAACGCCTCTGTGTCAACTTCAGGGTGGCTGAATTGCTCTCTAGGCCTTCTCTGCTCTGCACTGAATAAATGTCCACTGACTTCAATGGGAACTTAGGTTGATTCAGTTGCTTAAACATAGGCATCAAATGCAACTAATGAGAGATGCACTAGATTATCCCACCTGGTTTCCCTCTCTCACTGCAGAAGGACAAAGGACTCCCATGGGTCACAGCTGCCGGCCCTGCGTGGGTGGGTAGCTCAGATAACAACAGCTCAGTAGATGAGCAACTCTGGTTGCTCCGGAAACACATAGTAAAGCAACTGCATCTTGCCCTTAGCTCACATGCAGATGCTTACTTTTGGAAGTCGTAAGAGCATCAGATGAATACCATACTTCATTGTAATAAACCATACCCAACTCAGCCTGTTTCTGAATTGTAGCCAGGGAAGTGCTGGAGCACTGTTAACTAATGATGAATTTTCATTTCAGTGTCTACTAGTTTGAGTTTACTGAGGTTTCAATGCAAATCAAATGAAGGTGCCACACAGATTTTTGGCATGACTGCTGAGCTTTGTGGATAATGGTTTTTACCCATTTTATAAAGTAGAATGGATATGACAAGATATTTTACAGGGACTTAGAGACAAATCCCAGCTTGAAGAAGCTTAAGTGATGTAAGGAGTTTAAAATGGATTAATTTCTATTGCTCATGGGAACCTGAAGGTGTACAGCTTTTGCTTCTCTGTTCATTTGCTACCCAGCTAACCCTTATTTTACTCTGAGAATTGACACATAACGCGCTGCCAGTTCCTGGACAGCAGGAGCTAGTTTGCAGCCTGCATTGCTGAAATTCAGTGTGTTGAACAAGCTGTGTCTTTTAAACACAATCCAGGTGGTGGAAGACTGTAGGAAAAGCAGTAAAGCAAAAACTGGGCCTTTGGTGGAAAATGATTCTGAAAGTGGCAGGGAAAGAACTGCAGATGGGAGCTCTCACATGCTCCCATAGGCTGCAGTGCAATCCGTTCCTGTGCTGAGCTGACAATCCTCTGCCCTGTCTGCAGCCATTATTACTTACAGCTTAGCATGGGCAGAGCCATAGGAGGAAAGTGCTCTTTACTCACCTGAACAGCTACAGAGGGCCTCAACACACAGCATGTTCCTCTAAGGTCTAGGTAGCAGTCAGCATTTTAAAGAAGTCCATAAATAGACCTGCTCATCAAAGCCATGAAAAAGCTACATTGTGGAGGTATTGAGCCTACAGAGATTCGAGTCAGGTATGCGGAGGAAAGTTTCAGCCAGCAGCACCCAGTCACAAAACAATTTCTCAGAGTTGCCCAAATGGCAAGAGTATTGTCATTAAAATGTGGATTTTCAGCTTTCTCATACTCATAATTTGGACCTATATTCAAATAAGTGATGCAAGCAATATGTACCTCTACCTCACAGCAACTGCCTTTCCTCTCTCGTCTCCCTCCTAAAGCAAAAGTAGCCAAGCGCAGATCAAAGGAAGCATGATGAAATATTTCCTAATCAAGCATTCAAATGTCTTTAAAAGTTAATTTGATTAACACCTTTTTTAAGATACTTGCTGTTCAAGAACTCAGGGTTTTATCCCACATAATGTTCATTTAAGGTGAATTAAAACTTTTTATGTTCAACAGAATGGAAATCAAGTATTAGGAGATGAGAAAACCTCATAAGCATCTGACAGTGCTCTTTAGGACTGAAAACTGCTTACAGTCACCTTCACAATAAACTTGAGAGAAATTTGAAAGCTGACGCCAACGGTATTTTTATAATATTTTCTATGAAGAAACATAGCTTTCACCAAAGCCCAAAGAAATCATGACCTAAACTGTAGGACACTCCTACCAGGACTACAAGTACACACCAAATTACTTGTGTGTAAGTTATCATAAGAAATTAAAATTTGGTAAGTAAATAAAAGAAACCTGACAATAACCTTCCTTATTTCAGAAATTATTCTTAGAAAACCTCTTTTATCTAGCCAGGATTTTAGAGGAAAATGATCTGATCCTTTTTGTTTGTCTGTTTTTCCCTAAACTCTCTCTCTGAGCATAATTGTCATGACATTTTTCAGCATCTTCTGTCAAGAAAATAGAAAAAACACAATGTGCCTATATCTACTACAAAACAAAGTAATGCAAAGTGGAGTACTACATACAAAATGCACACAAAATTGCTCATAATCAGTCCCAAAGTCATTAACATTTTGAATAATTAATAAATTCAAGAAAATTACAATCTGTTCAAATGAAAAAAGCCGAAGACTGCCAAACAAGTTATTCATTGTAAATTATTGCTCCACTGATGCAGTTACATCACATAAAATGAAGCACTCAACCCTTCAAGAACCAAATGTTTCTCTACCATTTCTAATGGGTGGCAAACAGGTGAAATGAAGCACGCAGGGAGAACTAATGGAGGAGAAACTTTGCAGTGGCAGGAGATTATCCTCAACATACATGATATTTCATAAATAAGTGCTGAGATTCCATCTAAATAGAATAATAAAAATATAACAAGGTAACGCCAGAGCAAGGAGGATGCCAAGACCAGAGCGAGTGTCAGTATGCATTTTCATTAGACACAGCTGGAAGGTCTGAGAATGTGTTGTGTAACCAAGTCTATTAAAATTAAACAGCGTGATAAGTGCTGACACAGCAATTGAGCTGCTTTTACCAAAGGCAGCCCCACAGCTGGTGTACAACAGTACACATCCCCACACAGCCCAATGAGCACCAGTCGATTCAGAGGTCACCAGAATCTTTTTTTAAAAAAATTTTCAGAGACTGAAAAATGGGCAATATTGTAAAATACCACTAGGTTTATAAACTGCTGCCAAAACCTCTGTGGTGTATGAATTATAGACTTTAATGAATGTGGCATTTTCTTCCACAATACGCTATAAAAAATATCTGGTACAATAAAGGTAATATCTGAGAAGCTTTCATCCTCCCAGTCTTCAGTTAATAAAACACAGACACTAATCAGATGTTGCCTTTAAAGTGCAAATCAGAACAAAGATTCATATTCTTAAGGATATTTTTGCAGTGCTTTGTCCTACTGTCAGATATGAAATGTGTGCAGGCAGTAAATGGGTAACTCAAGATACCTCTTCCCTGGGATAATTTCAATGTGTTTCTATTATTCAGATCAGATTCCAGACATACCCAGAAATACTCCCCACACTAGCTTTATGCATCAGAAAAGTAGGCATTTGTAGAGGGATAAACGTGTTAGAGGTGGCCAAAGAGCCCTTTCCTCTCTTCACTGCATGGTGAATCTACAGCTCTGGAAAGCTCGTCTGGCTTTTGCTGCTGAGAGAGGGGTGGACAGTGTGGAGAAGTGTCCAGGGAGCTGCTGTTCCCACTCTTTTCAACTCTTCCATGGCGGAAAACCCATCAACTCTCAAAGGCTCTTCCCCCTAACAAGGCTGATGTTCTGTTTGAGGTTTATCTATAGAGTTGTCTCTCTTTCTCTGCTGGGAAATTCTCCTGCCCATGTTCAGATCACCACTCCTCCATTGTGCCTGTGCTGCTGAGGAGACCTCAGTGCTCTGTGCTAGAAGAGGTCTTTAGAACAGAGTTAGAAGAGGTCTTTAGAACTCTACTTTTGCTTTCTAATATTTGAAAAAAGTACGTTAATATCTGCTTTTAATTGCCAAATCATAAGACATAATTGCAGTGGACTTTATCTCTGACTGACAAGATTTCACCTAAAGTAATTTCTCCAGAACAGCATCAAATACAATAAAACCAAGAAAGAAAGTTCCCTGGCTTCTTTTCCATCAAATAGCAGTAGTAAATCCTTTTACAAAATCTTGCATGCATGTGAGATAAAGGGTTGTTCCTTCCAAAGGAAGAGAGATCCAGGTGAAGGGAAACTGAAGTCAAAATCAATGGTCTTCATTTAAAATAGCCATGCCGGCACTGTGTGGACCGGAGGATCTACTGCCATCCATCATGGCTCTCTCCTTGCCAATGTAACCAGATTTTTTTCCAAAAGCAGCTACTGGGCACAGAGGGGATGGTGCACACCAATAAAGGATGCCACCATACAGGCCAGATGTCGTCCATACCTGCAACTCAGCCCCTCACTGTATGAGGACCATCATACAGCAGGAGGAATGTAGCCAATGTACCTATCTTACACCTGGAAGAAGCACCCATTGAAGATAGCACACAGAGATAAAGGTGTGCTTCAGAAGTTACCAAGTCAGAGACTTCAAAAAGCTCCAGCAACCAGGTTGAGCAGCAACCAGCAGTGACATAGTACTGGTTAGTAAGTTAAATACCTTACTATACATAAGAAGAAAACCTCTTTACCTCATAGTATTCTTTCTATTGGCACCGTCCCGCAGCTCCAGTCACCACTATGTAGTAGGTAACTCTGTGGCCCAGAGACAGTCCACTGTTGTTGCTGGAGCCTCCAGACCTAAACTCTTCCTGTCTGCAAGTCTCACAGAAAGGGATTTTCCACTCTGCCCCATTGCCTCACCAATTAGGACTGAGATGATAAACTGATACACAAGAACTTTAAGGTAGTCATACGTTCAAGTGTTTCCTTACAAAAATATTTTTGAGGGTTTGAAGTTATGAGGAAAACATTCAGCAGCTTGTGGTAAAGGAGGTATTGGGCTGTTCAAAAGAAGAAAATAATCAGGGTAAGAAACATTTTGTTCTGCTGTACATTTCTCTCTTCATACATTGCCAGGAGATGTTAATGAGCAGTGAGTCACGAGCAGAATTTCACTCAAATGAAAAGGGGCAGAAATAGACCAAAAAGCACATCCCGTCCTTTCAAGATCCTCCATCCCATAAATACCCAGATCTTCATTAATTGAGGCTTGAATGTAAATTATTGTGATTATTGCACATTAATGCTGGGAACCAATCCAACAAAGTTGTCCAACAGATGTCACTGAAAGGCCAAGGCACATATGCCTTTGCCCACAATGTCACCAGGAGCTTTGTGTCCTTCCATGGCTCCCCAGTATGTACGTGCTCCTAGAAAGGCAATTAACATCATGTCTCCAGCAGATTTGAGGCTTTAAAGCATAGAAAGAATGAGGTGAAGCAGTTCTTAGGTTTATTCCAAACATAGAAGATCTTCAGAGCCTTAGAAATAATTATTTGACGCATGGCACAACCTTTCCCATGGGTACAGAGGACTCAGACAAAACACTAGGAAAAGAGTTGTCTAGTAACTGTTGAAAGAATAATTTAGAGAAGGATTTCTGCTGTAGTGAAAGATCAGTTCTTTGCATTCTCACCCATGTGGCTTTTGTATGGACAAAGACTTGTCTCTAGGGTCATAACAGCAACCACAAAGACCCACTAGAGACTTTTCTCATTTCCTCTTATCATTAACATTAATATTATCTAGATGAGAACACTGTAGCTATCTGAGACTATTACTCACTACTTCTATGGCACTTGCATGTAAACCTCCAGCTAGGTATTCCAGAAGAACTCCAGATTTGCTGGAAGGATCAGCACCTTAAGTAATTATTTGTACTATGATAGCAAAAAAAAAGGACATGACAATTCTTTCCATTGCCAAAGAAACTTGGCTTCTGGTTACCACCTGATTTAAAAGTGTTGTACAGGATTGCCAGCCTGCCCTATGTTTCCATACGTATATATTTTTGTTCAGGTGTATCACTGGCAGAACAGCTAAGTAGCCTGAGTTTTCCGCAAGGTATCTTCCAAGCACATTCATCACCCTGCAAGGCATCTTTCTGTTGTAAGTGCCTACAGAAGACTTCCAAACTAAATTTGTCATTGTTAGCTTCCCTGACTTCTTACATGGCAATCTGATTTGTCTCATCAAGACCCCAGTCCCACATCTCTACCTACAGATCTGACTCTGCCCCATATCTTTCACCCAAGTGCCTCCCTTTGAACTCTGTATTCTTTCGTTCCTCCTGCTTTACCTGTGTTTCCAACAACCAGGCCCCTACCCCTTCTCATCCATACAAGAAAAGCTGCAATTCCTCAAGCCATCCACTTCTCCTTGTCCTGAATTGGCCCA
Organism: Tapera naevia; assembly: GCA_033556795.1. Classification (NCBI taxonomy): domain Eukaryota; kingdom Metazoa; phylum Chordata; class Aves; order Cuculiformes; family Neomorphidae; genus Tapera; species Tapera naevia. The sequence goes on from JAUMJJ010000059.1 coordinate 17,788,448, forward strand.
TGTCTCACGTCCTGAAGCAGAAGCACAAATATATGTTTCAAAGCGATGCGTGTGTGAGGCAACACCAGCTGCAATGGCAGGTCTTAGCTCTGTCTGCACCCTTCTGCCAGCAGATGGAGGTGCCTGTGTCCTGTCTGCTGAAAAGCTCCTCTTACACAGTGAGCTGGAAGAGATTGTGGCTGCTGTTTCCCATTCAAGCTTCTCATACAACAGTTGAGCAAGATCGGGTCAGGTGTGATAGTTGGAAGAGCCACGAGCAACGGACATTTAGATATGATCTGAGAAGAGCCCCTGCATTTTAAATATGTGTAGTGATTGTTCCCACCTCTGAAAGGGCAGGACAAGAAATCCTGCTTTGCAGATGAAATGCTGATTGCCAGCAGAAGAAATCTTATATACTTAAAAGTAGAGATGACCACTATGAAAACATGGCATTTTGGTGAAGCTTTGCAAATTGCCAGGGAATCAACAGAAAGAAGTTTAAACAGAAAGCTTTGATCATGCTCTGGGTTCAGCTGATTGCAGACCATGAGTAACTGGTGGCATCACTTCAACATCTAGGGGTCTGTTCTCCGAGCAGGACGCAGCCTGACACATGCCTGATGCAGCAGCAGAGCTGTACAGCCTGTCGCTCACGTCTCACTGGGGCTTCCAACACCCAGGCTCTGAGAGCATGGCTTGGTCCAGATAACACACTGTTTCTGGGAATACTCTTCAGCCATCCTAAACAGGCATCCTTGGCACTGAATTTCTTGTTGAGGAGTGTTTGGAGACACAACTTAGAAAAACTGGTAACTGAAGTAGCAGAGAAAGACCATTTCTCACAAAGTCAGATATTAATTTGCATTTTTTGCCTTTTCTGCTCTGTATCATTGCCTTTGTGAGATCAAGGCCATACCTTCCCACACCTGCTGGTTGGCCTGAGAGGTTTGTTCCTCTTTGTGGGCTTCTGAGCAGCACATCTTGACTGTAGGCATGATGCATCCACAGGATGAAAGGCTTCAGATCCTCACTTGAAGATTAAGAGAGGGAAGATTAAGTTCCTGTTTGCTTCATAGTGTCCTGCATTTTAAGTTCAACTGTGTCACTTACAGAGGTGGACAGTGTATGTTCCTTCAATGCTGCTCATTTTTAAAATTTGATACATTTTTTCTTGATCTATTTTTGCCTTGCAGACTTAATTTTATCTTAATTTTGGTCTTTTCATCCACCTTACTTATAAGACTTGCACTTTAGATTCAAGATTTTTGGGAAGGTTCAATCCCAAACTTTTGTAGAACTATTTAAAAACTGATTAAAACCTGGAAGGAAAGACAAGTTGGCTAAACAGCACACTCCAAAAGTCAGCCATTCTGTGTGATGTAGGCAACGCAGTTATGTTCAAACTCATGTTGCTTCTTCATTTTGACCCATTTGATCCTAAAATTAGCATTATTTTAGTGTTGTTATAGAAAGACAAATCATGACCATGGCATGATGGCATGATGTGCTGTCAGGGCAATCCAGACAGCCACTTACTGCTCCATTGTGCTAATTCTCAGTGTTTCTAATAATTATAATTATGGATTATGATACCTTGTACACACTGTGTAGCAATCAGAATTACAGCAAATTTGACTTAACTCTTTAACTGCACTATCCCAAGTGTTCATTAATCAATATGCTTATCAAGTTGGGTCTTTTTAATGTGTTCTTATTTCTTCTGGCAGAAAGTGCAGTTTACTCGCATATAGAGTGAAAGATTTATGATTCTCAAATAACATAAAAGCAAGTAAATTACCTCCATCTCTGTAACAGCCAAATAGCTGAAATAGCAGTTCTTGTGTGGGAATTTGACGGAGCAATACATATGATAGGTATGAAATATATACCTAAGTGCACGTTGCGGAACAGGGAGCGCTGGGAATGCTCCACAGAGTCATTCACATGTGAAATAACTATGCTCAGCCTTGCACTTTCTTGCTTGTTGGATGTCTGCAAGCAGATCCAGTCTCTGAGTGTAAATGCAAATTAATTTTAAGGCTGCTGTAATTTAAACTTGCATTGAACAAGTGCAGGAAAACCTGTAGAGCTTGAGATTTTCTGGTGTGTCTAATACAGGTAGGTTTTCACAGAAGCAATAACAGGAAACAGTAAATCTAGGAGCAAGTCCCTTGTCAAATTTCATACTGGAGGGTTGCTACAAATACTTTATAGTGGATAAAATAATAGGTATCGAGAAATCTGCCTCCTATTCCTGGCATTCCTTTCAAATACTTCTGAACTTTTGAAATCACATTTGACATTAAAATTCAGTTGAAGCAGAAATCAGACAGAATGTATGGGTGACTGTTGAAGTTTCTCAAAGTAAAGCAATTGAAAAAAGAAGGTAATATCAAAGGCTTAAACAGTCCTAATAAAGCCATCTGAAAAGCACAATTTAAATATACAGAAAAATGCATGATGTTTTCATTACAAAATTAAATCCTATTCATCCCACTATAATCAGTTTTCATTTTAATATAAAAAACAACCCCAGCACTGTCTTTAATTCCCATATAAAACAAGACCAATTACACTCTTTTCAGACAGCTCTTCTTTTAATTCATACTTAGCTTCAGAAGAAATCATTAATATCTTTCATATAGGTATACGCTCAGTACTGTTACAACATTGTTACTGAAAGAGATTACAGGAACAGGTTCATCAGCTGAAAAATCTTAGCCTCAAAATATCTTTTTCAGTCTAGGAGAAAATGGTCTGTTTTATTAATAGCTGCTGTTTACCCAGAGTTTTTCTGCAAAAAAAAGAAAATGATGCAGCTATATTGCTACCTATGTGGCAATGTACAGTATTTTTCCACAGAGATATAGAGGAATAATGACTGTTCTTTTCTTTATCCTTTATTGCATCAAGTCAAGTCCAAGAGGAAGTAAGGACCTTGGTGCACTCGATTACAATCATGCAATAATATCTGTTTCAGGATAAATATTGAAAGAATAGATAAATAGGGACGCATTCAGCATCTCTGTTCAAAAGCCAGATGTATAAAAGAGCAGCTATCTCATTAAGGAGTCGTTTATTTCAAAGGGATGAAGATGACTTTGCATCAAAGATATTTCTAGTTTCCTTTGTTACCACTCTGCTTCGGCAGAGACAATAGCTGCTTGTAGTTTTCATAGTTAAATTGCAAAAGCTTCTATTTTAGTTTGAAATCTTTATTTGACAACAGCATTTACTAATACATCCTTACAACAAAAAAGAATATATTTGAAGTACTTCAATCAAATGTATTTTAATTCATAATAATCACTGAAAGGTGATGGCCAAATTCAACTCAAGGTCAAGTCTGTAGAGCAAAGATCACTTCAGGCCACATTTATAGTCCTTTTATATAAATATAGCATAAATACAGCATATATAAATAAATATAGCATATATAGAAATTAAAACAGATAAAAATTGTTGAAAATCATTGTAAATAGATGCTGAAGTTCTCTTTAGTCTGCTATGTCATGCTTGTCCTACTGCTGTTTCTCTTTCCTCTAACTTTATCTACAGCTTCATTGTATAGATATTTGCAGGAAGGAGAGCTGAACAAGCAGCATTTTTACTCTAGGGTAATTCAGATATTTTCATATTTTGTTTCATATCAGATTAAAACTAATTTTTATGGGAAGTAAACACACAGAAAATTTCAGTTGAGAAATGCAGAGAGTTTTGCTGTGTGTGCAGTCATGATTTATTATGGGATTCTGCAGAAGAGATGCACTGGTACATGATAACAAGGAAATCTCTTCCAAGAACCTGAAGCACTGAGGCTGTAGTTCAGATGAAGCAAACCCAAACCAATCTATTTTATTTCAGTTCTCTCAGTGCAACAAGTTTGCAAATTTATAATTTTCTTATGAAAATTTGCTATTTTTCAGAACCTTATTAATGGTTAAAAATCAGTTTTGCCAGGAAAATCCATAGTTAGGTCCAGAAGCAAGTGGATCTTAGAGCTGCACACTGATATAGTCAAGGAAAACTAAGTTTTAAATAAACTTAAGCAGGTTAGCAGGTTAAGTACACACTCGCCCAGGCAATGAACAGTGACTGCAGTGTGTGACTTGCTCCAGCAATGGGATCAACTCAGCAGAGTGTGGAGAAGCTGATGTTTTAGCCTGAGAGCTCTTGCTTTCCACTCTACGGGATAAGGCAATTTGCAAAATAAAAAAATCTAAGAGATTTCACCAAACCTATTTGATGAAATGATGATATGCTCATAAAAATGTGAAAAAAAGGAAGGCTAAATCTGTCATGAAATATATATTGCTGCTATTCCTTCTATTGCTTTGGATATAAAGTAGCTTCAATTACAAGATACTAAGGATATCAATAAATTCCTTTCCAGAACAGAAGTTACTCTTCCTCAGCTCATTCAACTGTTTTTGTATTATTCTTTAGGAATTCCAACACAAATACTTAGCCATAAAAAAAAACATTGCAAGCAAAATAAGACTAATGCACAAAATGTTTAAATGTAAAATAGAACAGTCCTCCTTTTACAAGGTTAAATGCAACTTTTAACACTCTAAGGATGCCAGCAGATGACACATAGAAATAAGAAGCAGGGAGCCAAAAGATGCATATGGAGTTAACAATGCTCTTCAAAATCTCAGTGGAGGGCTGAAACACACATTTTTAAAACAGTTAAGCCTGAGTGTGCATATCAATGTGAATCTCAAGAAATGTGTATCTTGTGAAATTGGATCTGGCATTCTCACACTGAGAACACCATTAGTGAGCTCTGCAGGGGACGGGGCTGCAGCTTATGCTTGTGGGGTGTGAAAGAGCAGCTCCCATGCCCTGGCTCTGCCAGACAGACTTCAGACGTCAAGATCTGTCCTTGATGCTGATGTGATGGGTGCTCCTGGGTCCAGACAGCTACATGAGCAATGGTTATGTTGAGCCTTGTGAGATATCATGAGATGATATGATTCACTTTGTACACCAAAATCTTGGCCAGCGTTCAAGGGGACAGTACCCTGACCTTTGACTTTCAAGTTATTTGCATCCCAGCAGGGCATGGTTTAATATTCAGTTGGCTGGGGAATTCAAGGGCCTAAACAGTTACACAGACACTGTTGACATCTTTCGATTTCAAAAGTCTTCTTTTAATTATAGCTGAGTCATCTCCTTTTTGCTCTGGGATGCTACCATACCTGTAACTGTGAATCCCAAAGGAAGAAGACAAATGGGGCTAAAAGGGGCTGGGAGTGGACCCAACTTTTTCCACAATACGACAGCTGTGATTTTGGGGGCAGCCCACACTTGCAGTAACTTCTACAAACCCTGGCAACAACACCAGGGCAAACCAGAAACTGTGCATGATTCTGACCTGCTCTGTACTTGTTCATCCATGCATTGATCCACTTGCTTTGCTGGATGTAAACCACATTCAGTTAGAAGAGAATTGTGCCCACTGTAAAAGAGCAAGCTCTCTGTGAGACAGCATGTACACCAGAACAGTGCCTTGGCCATCCCAGATACTTCTACACAGAATGGGTATCTCCATGCCACCTGGCAAGAGGCAGTGCTGGGGTGTAGGCCCCTGTGCACAACAGTAAATGGCTGCAGGCAGCCTGGAAGGCAGCTGCGTCAGAGCATGGGCAGGGTGCGTGCGTGCACGGATCACTCTTTCAGAGTGGCACAGACTCACTCATACTGCTCAGACTGGAAACTGCCTCCTTCCACTTCCGTCTATGTATGTTACAGTTTCATATACCACCTACAAAGGTTTAAGGTGTTTTATATGGATTATGTATGCAGGTACATGAATTCATGTGCATGATATGGCTTTTTTAAGGTTCCTACAGAGACAATTCTTTCCCTGTACTGGCTAAGAAGCTGCCAGCCTTGGGGCAGACTTTTTTCCTATACCACATTAAAACATTGCTATTTAGATTGAATTTTAGTGTGAATCTTATGATTGCATTGATGCTTCACAATGTCAGTGCAGAATTCCCTTTTGGCATTAATGGTATTTATGAAAAAAATACAGAAGAACTTGTTCAAATTTAAAATGCGTTAATATTTTGCTATTTGGCTATTTTACAGCTTTTATTTCTGCTAAAGGAGAAGAAAAAACAGTCTGAAGATATTTACGTGAAAAAAATACCAAAAGATCCACCACCTCGAAGGAGATTCTCACATAAAGTTTCTCTCTGTTGTAAAGGCAACAATTTTCTCTGCTTATTTTGTTGTTGTTGTTGTAATGGAATTAATCTATATTTTATTAAGAGCATTCTGAGCTCATACATAGCTTCATTATACCAGACATGCAATTACTCTGCTAATGGCCATCTAGAAGTGATACACGGAGACAATGAGAACTTGTTCAGAAGAGACTAAAGAGGAAGAACACATATGACTCATACAAAAATGTATTGAACATTGTGTTTCTACAAAAGGTAATTGTCCACATGCCCAAGGAGTACAAGCTGCTGGGATCTCATGCTCTTTGCCATAGAGTGCTCATGCTGACTCTGCATCAGGACAGTTTAACTTCATCAGAGTAGCCCTGGCTGAGAGCACTTCAGTTTAACCGGGAATAAGCAACAGCCTGGGCTTCAGTGCAGGCTGTAGATAGGTTATCAAGAATGATGGATATTTCCTCAAGCACATCAGTCATGCTGACACCAGCATTACCATATTTCACTGTGACCACTTCTGTTACCCAAGCTATCAAAACTAAAACTACCTGCACTGCAACTCCTCTTCACTGCTGTCTTTTGTATAATTATTATAATCAACAAAATGTCAGAAAATATGTTTATGTTCTAATCCTGCCAATGTTGTCACGTCACTAATTTTAAATAAGTGAGCAATTTTGGCAAACTGTCATATAAAAATGTAGCTGGATTTTTGCATTCTTGCACTATTACTGTTATGATATGGTAAGTTTATTTTTCCAAATCAGTGTTCAAGATAAAATTGATAAAGTGTACATTAGGAAACAACAGGAAAAGATGAGTGCTGATGGCAGCAATATGAACCCCTATTTTTGATGAATTACAGTCACCAGGACTTTTTATAAAAATCACTATATATTCAGAACATCAAAGCCAAGTGCTTCACTCGAGATCCTAAATACACCTGTGGACACCTGATGGAAATGCACGGTTTCTCAGAGCTGCTAACCACACACAAATTTTGCTGAAGCTAAATTGTGTCTGCAATAGAAGGCAAGTGGAAAAACTTTCTAAAAATCAGGTTTTCTCTCCTTGGTAGCTTCAGGAGCAGTTGGAAACAAGTTCCCTTTTTTCATTAAATCAATAGTTTCCAAAACTCATTTTCACCAAGGACTGGAGTCTTTGTCCAACTATTATTAAGGAACTAATCATGGCACAGTTATTATGATAGTCCAAAATTATCATAATCCACATTACTGAATTGATATCCTTACTATTTCTGGATGTCTTTTTCCATCTCACCTAGACACATCTTTTATTCCTGCCTTGCTTCAACCCTCTGCTGCCCCATCTTAAAATCTCAACCTTTTTTTCCCTGTCAGGTAGCTGGTACCCCCCCACACACTCCCCCAAACCACTCCTCACCACATCTTGAGGATCTCATTCCTTTCCCAGGAAGGGTAGAGACTTGTGACCCCACAGGGCACTGTTCCCTGTTTCCATCCTTAGGAGGATTTCTGGTCATTTGCAAGCTTGTGCTCAGGGAAGAGAATCCCCCCTTGGGGTAAACTCCCCGCAGAGGGTTGCTGCTCCCCATTTGCAAGATCCTGTATGTTCCCAGAGAGAAGCAGCAAGATTGGCATGCTGCAGTGCCAAAGACCACTTTCAGTCCCTTGTTAAAAAAAATCTCTGGATGTAGACTCTCACTGAATGGCTTCAGAGCATCTAGAATAAAAAGATAATTGTACATGTGAACCATAATCCCACGTCACAAAATCCATCATGAGAAGCACATGTAAAGAACCCAGGGAACACAGCAGCACAGTATTTTCATTATTTTCCTTAACATGTTTGCTTAAACTTCAGGGAGTGTCTGGTTTTGAATGAAAGCACTGATAGGGCAAACCTTCCTGAGAAACTTCTCTTAAAGAACTTCATCCTTGAAAACCCTCTACATCAATGTAGCTGCCAACAGGGCCAGAGAGATACCTGCTTATCAGCATTTTAAAATGCTTCCTATGCAGTTTACACACACCTTTCCAACCAGCTTTGAATTTCAGGCTTCATCAGATTTAATGGAGCACCGTAGCTGTCTTTGTGGTGTCAACACTTTTCTTCAGTCTCCTCTTGAGCTGCAAAGTCTCTCCCTGCTATCACACCAGCAAATTTTTGACCCTGACTTCCAGACCTGCATCTCCCACTAACTGCTGCTGAAAGGGGATCTGCCCAGAGCTGGGTTGTTTCAAGCAAACTGTTGAGGAGAATATCTTACAGTGTTCCCCACCCACCTAAATCCTTTATCATTAAATAACACATAAATATAGATTATTTCCAGATTTTTGTTAACCATAGGTCTTGTAATGCAACGGTAGCTCAAGAAGTCCTGTTTCAAAGGTGTAAATGGAGATATCATAGCCTTTGATACACTGAAATCCACAAAGGGAATCACTTTTTGGTTTGGGATTGCCAACTGCAGGGAAAAAAGACAAAGGACAAGTAGTTCTAGCTGTCATCATGGTCCCTGGGTTTTGATGCAGGTAGGTGGTTATCTAAGGGCCGGAGGCACCCAGACTGGGCTGAACAGCCTCAAAACTGCTCTGCCACCTTCACCGTCAGCTCCTCATTGTGCTCAGAGGGGAAGGCAGAAAGCAGCAGCAAAGTTATTGTATTTGCATTTTCAGGGAGGCCAAAATCAGTTCTACTTAGGCTGGCAACAAGCTTTGGACCAGTCACAGGGCACCACAATTGTACCACAGCTTTGGATGCTGTGGGTTTGCACAAGGCTGTTGTGCTGGCTGCGGTCAGTGAGACCTAGGCACTTCCCTTATTCAGGCAGGCCACAGCAAGTGGAAGGGAAGGAATCTGAAAACGTGGGATGAAGGGAAGTCCTCTGCACTGTGGTGAGAATTGTTTTCAGTGGCTAAGCTGAGAAATAACTGGTAATACCCAGCATTAGATTATGGCATACTGTTAGTTCACTCTTGCTGCTTAAATGTATTTGAGCTGCATGTCTCGCTCTCAAAAGGGGTTACAGTTTCATAGAAACTATTGAAGATTTTTTTTTAAAACACCTTCTATTAAAAAAATACTAAACAGACATTCAATCACAAATCACTGTATTTGCAGACAGTGTATTTATTCTATGTCTGATACTCAGTGGAAGATTAAGATGCTTGATTTATTGCTTTAAATCTGTTAAAAAGCAACTTTTCTATCCAGTTTCTTAGGCTGTTGCACACAGTAGTTGAAAGGTCATGACCCATAAAAGTCGAAGGTTAATTTGATTTTCAGATATATCACCTGGATCAAGGAGAAGGTCATGCAATTCACCTATTATTGTGGCAGCGTGTTTGCTTAGGGCATTTCCCGCTTCTGCCTCCAATGCAGAAGTAGAGATGTTTGGACAATCCTGTTTGAACTTTTCTCCATCAGCCCACTCCCGAGCCAAAGAGACTTCTCCCTGACACAATGTTTTCAGTCTGATTTTAGCACTCCAGTTTATTTTTTGGGTTTTTTTGAGGATGTCTGAAAAAGCCAGGGGTCCTGTGATCTCAGAAGATCCTATAAATTAGCCAACAGGTATACTGAAACAACACCTCTGAAACAGTTCCCTTTCCCAATCATCAAAACTCCTCAGTGCCACTACATGCTGGATGGCCATAACTGGCAAAATTCCAACGCTCTCTTACGTGTACACCCCTCGGCTAGCAGCACTGTAGTACTGAAGTCTTGGGTTTTAGTTGCTGATTCAGTTTGAACTGGGAGAAATGAAGCAGATATAACTGTCACGTTTCTGTGCCTTGGGAAATCTATTACAAGAAGATACATGAAAAAGTGATTCCTTTTCTATTATTATTATTTTTAAATCCACTCAACAGAAGACTGTCAAAAGCTATAGCTTCTGGGCAACAAAAAAGGAAGGAAAACACAAAGACAAGTCAAGCCAAAACCCCCTCCAATTAATAAGACTAGTTGAGGAAGAACATGTTTAAATAAAACTGTCATGAATATTAATGAAAGAGAGTGGTCAAGTTATAAAACAAGTGTGGCAGAGAAAAAGCTAATGCGCTTGTCCAAGCTAAAAATGGTTTATAACCCACAGTACTGACACAGATCTTTACAGAAAAAGCAGCAGATACTATAACAAGAGACCTTTGAAGGATGCTACGGGAGAAAGGACAAAATTTATAGCATCTTATTACACTACTAAAACAGGATGGCTTTTTTTTTACTCTAACACAACTTAATAAATATTTATATACACACTCTGATTTCATAAGATTTTTGGAAGTGCCAATAAATTCTAAATATTTACTTTTGTCTTGTTTATTCTTTTTTTGGCTATTGACAAGATTCTGAATATTAGTTGTAGCAATCTGAAGGACAGTACGTTAACTTTAGAATGTCATGTATTGGGAAAGCAGACAGCTAGGCTGACTACACAGGGCCATAGGCACCTCATGAGCAGTGCTGGAAAGAAAAAAAATGAATGGAAAAACAATTTCCATAATCCTGCCTACAGAAGATGAGAAGAAATTCAAGAGTTAAATACAAATGTAGCATGATTTCTTTAACTTTCTCTGCCATCCTTCAGTATAGTCAGGACTATGATTTCTGTCTGCATCAAACATCTGGTAAACTCAGCCTGAAGTCAAGGAGCCTGGGGTTTTGACAACTTGCTCAGCAATCCCACTTCCTTGGCAAGGCTGGCTGAGAATGAGTGCCACATAGAGTACCTGGGATTTCCTATGCCCAGGCTGACATTCATACCTTGAAGTTTTGCCAGAACTGTTCATTTAATTAATATTACACACACACAAAAGGCAGAAAAAAAAATCCAAACCAACACAAAACCTGTTCAAAATAAAAAGGAGAAAGATAAAAAAAAAAAAAAACCCAAGAAAAAAGAACAAAAGAAGTACTGTCAGGCTCTAAGTAGGGCATGGTAGTTAAGGCTTGACTATACTGCATACAAGACCCCAGCCAACACGCAGTTGAAAGCAGGTGCCTGGCTGGGCCAAGGTGCAAGAAAGCATGTGCAGCAGAAGCTGCACCCCAGATGAAAGGAGAGGATCCTTCTCTATGTTCGCCATCCACTCCTGAGCTGCCGTGAGCAGACAAGAAGCCCCTTGCCCATCCACCTCATTTACTCCTGAAAAACTCCATTTAAGGAGCGTCTGCAGTGAAGGCAACTAGCAGGTTACTCAAAAATTCCCCACTGCTTGGTATATACAAAACACTTCCCTGTGTGTTTAACCCATACTTAACTCAGGCATGAGTCAAGACCATCTTTATTTTGCAACACACTCCTACTCAAACCAAAACGTTGAGGCAGTTAAAACACATGCAACTGTGCCTGTGCTCAGCCAAGTTCTTAGTGCTGTCCCATAACTCTGAGTACCTACAAATACCCATGTGTCCTTTTACCTTATTTTCCAGTTGTCTCTACATTGCAATCTATTTGATTACTTTCACTTTTTATGCTGAAACTGCCAGCAAATTGTTGCCATCACCGGCATTTTGAAGAATCTCACAACAGCATCAGGGCAAGATGTCCCTTTGCAGGAGCCAGGGCAAGGAAGCCCAAGAGAGTATATAATCATTTTGCTCCACCTCCCCTATGAAAGCTGTCAACAGAACATAAACAAGCTAATCCCTATTCCATCCCATTATTAGCAGATCTTGCTACAGGCATTAAAAAGCAGCAGATAATGGAAAGTAAGAAGAGGTTGTAGAAGCAAAATCGTGACGATTATGTTTGTTGCAAAATTAGATGCATATTTTCAGAAGACTTGCAGATAAATTATTGTAGAAAAAGTCATTCTGTGGGTTTTGGCAAATGTGAAAATCCTATAGGCTTATAGGAAGCTTATGTTAAATATATATTTATAGTTACATAGATTGCAAGCAGTTATAAGTTTTTGTGACATCTTTTATTTTGTTGCCAGTCAGTTAAGATCCCTCCATAGGGACATTTTCCTGCCTGGATACCTAAACTGGGCTGCTGTAGAGCAGCTTGGGATGCTGCATTTACTAGTCCTCCACAGTGAGAAGATATATAAACCCACTTCTCTGGCATAAAAGATTTCACCACTCAGCTGTATAGGCTATTTTTTAGTAAGGGCAGTGCTGTGACAGAGCTTTGCTTTGCATTGCCACTTAAATATTTCTGGGATGGGGCAGAAAGAATGAGTCTGCAAAAGCAGGAGGGAGAGACTGTCCCGGGGAAAAGGTCACCTGGTCTCTAGCCCCTACTGACTAGAGGATGGTGCAGTAGAAATCAGGTATAGCAGAGGAAACGTATCATTCCAAGTATGTCTAGTATTTCTTCATTATTAAATTTACTCAGTGCTCTCAGTTGTGAACTGGCAAGGGCACCAATGGCTTTGATCTTGTCAGCTCTGATAAGCCTAGAAATTCTGGGTGTTGCTTCAGGCATGGACAGGAGATCTGGTAACATGGGAAGTAGGATTGATGTCTTAATAAGTGGCATTTTCTCCTCCACATCACCATGATGCCTTAGGCACTGTGCTTCTGAAGGGCCTTTTTCCAGACATAAAGAGCTTCCTCATGCTTATTAAAGGTCACATAGTATTTTTGAAAAGGTAAGAATAACTTCATTGATCACCACATGATACGGTGATCTCCCGAAGCAGGATCATGTGCAAAAATAAAGCTTTTAGTGTTCTTTGTTTGGGAGATTAATAGAGAAAAACAACCAATTCTTCCTTCAAAACCGTTTTCCTTTTGCAGATCCAGTCTTATCACCATGATGTCAGACACCTATTCTGACATACTCTCTGAATTACTTCAGCAGTAGAGCTCACACCTGTGGATACCCTGCTGATCTGTGATAATGACGCAGAAGTTCAAGCCAGCAGAAATGGTGTATTCATCTCACATTAGACCTACTTCTGCTCTCACCAAAGTCTTTGAGAGTTTTCCCATTTCTTTCACTCAGTGTGTGAAAAGCACAGGAAACAAAACTTCAAGCTAGCAAGCAATGTAATGTATAAACAAGATACAAGTAAGTCAGACTCACACTGATGAAATAAATGCCCTGCTTCTATGAGAGGCAGAGCCCCACATATTTCCATGTTCTTTAAAAGAAACAAAAAAGGGCCTGCACCAAAGCATTTTTTATCATCAGAAAACACATAAACACATTGAGTCAATCCACTTTCATTTGGTACATTTTCAGACTCTCCACATAATGCACCCTCTGCTCAAGTACCCTGTATACTCAAAAGCCAGAACCAGAGTCCTCATGGCCAAGTGGATATTTCATCTTCCAAGTTTTTCCTTTTTATTTAAATTGAATTCTGTTACAGTTCTTTAAAACGTATCTAGAAAAGCAGAAATATATAAATAGTGCCTAAAGAGAGTCTATGATGGCCAGAAGTTTTTCACTGACTGTAGGTACTTTTCTCCTTTTCCCACAGGGGGAAGAAGTTGACAAATGGAGAGCAGGGCTGCCATTCGGATCTCAGCGGGCTGGAGAAATAGGTTGATGGGAACCTCCTGAAGTTCACCAAGAACATATGCAACTGCAATGGAAAAATACATGCTGAGGGCTGACTGTCAAGAAAGCTTTGCAGGAAGTTGTGAGACCTGGTAGACAACAAAGTGAATATGAACCACCACTTTCCTTAGCAGTGAGGGCTAACCACATATCAGGGTGCACTAGCAACAGTCAAGATCATACTCCTCTGAACAGAACTTGAGAAAATATTGTCCCTAATGTGGGATTCCACAGCCAGCCTACTGGAGTGGGTCCAGCAGCAGGCATCCAAGATTGTTGCAAGAAGATGCTAAGAGAAATGGTTTTGTTCTGCCTTTAGAAGACAAGGTAAAGGGGGAAGAACCTTACTGCTGTCTTCAACTAAGACTGCATAGAAAGAGTCATATTCTTCTTAGAAGTGAAGGTTGATTTATAGAATCATAGTATCATTTCGGTTGGAAAAGACCCTTAAGATCGAGTCCAACCATTAACCTAACACTACGAAGTCCACCACTATACCGTGTCCCTGTCTACAGGATTTTTAAATACCTCCAGGGCAACAGACATAAATTGAAACAACAGAAACTGCAAATAGATAGTAGAGAGAAAAATTTTCACAGATGGGTGGTTGAAGATTGGAACAGGTGCCCAGAGGGGCTATGTTATCTCCACCCTTGGAAATATTGAAAACATGACTGGACAATGTAACGTAAGCTGGAATTTGGTCCTGCTCCGACAAAGAAGCTGGAGCACATGATCTTCAGAAGTCAGAGCACATGATCTTCAGAAGTCATGTCCAATTAGAATTATTCTATCATTGCATAAAAGTTTGAAGTATTCTCTGTGTAAATTTGTTTTCATTATGATTAAAATGCTCTTGAATTTATTTAATGCTGAATATAATGTATGGCAAGGTGGCATTGTGTAATTCAGATGCTTCAAAGAACTCATATGAATGTGGTTTTGCCTCACACACAGCTTCACTAGATCCACAGCCTTGTTAGCTATTTAAAGAGAAAAGTATATTTATTCCAATATCACAAATAAGTTTACATCTTTTAAAAAAATCCACCCTGTTGTCATTAGTCATGGGACTTCAGAAGGACACAGTCAATTTTTGAAAATTTACATAGAGAATTCAGTTGCAAAATGTTATCTGGAGTCAATAACTAAACTGCTAGAGGTCAGCCCACCACCAAAGAAAGATGTCTAGCTTGGACCAGATGGGCTGCAGGCTAAGAGATTTGAGGAACTTGTGGAGACCTGCCAAGCCTGAACATTACTTTCTTTGAGAAGCAGGGCTTCACCTTTGACTCAAAAGTGAACAACATGATCCTCTTTCCCCAAAGAGAACTGAAATTAAAGCATCTCTGTACTCTTCAGTATGAAGAGGTTATATCATACCTGTTGCACCCTTACAGTGTTCTTGTGCCAGCAACAAGCACCCACAGAACTTCAAAGAGCGCACAGATTTGTTTTGAGTGGTGAGCCATTAAGCAGGAGGATAAACAATGCATCCTCTCTGAGTTTTAGGCAATGGTGTTTTTCGAAGTCTGTAGGTCAAACAAACTGAAAAGCCAATCCAAGTGTCTATGGGATAACCTGTGAGGGTTACTTTTACACAGAAGAAATAAGCCTCTCCAGGACACATGCCAAGTTCTGCTCATGCCCCTCTTCTCACTGATTTCTTCAGGTGGCAGGTAAACCCTTAGTGAGGGAAACGGGCACTGGAAGGCCTGCCTGATTGAAAATACTGGCTATCCAGAAGTCAAAAGATAGTATAAAGACATAGTCACCAACTAGAAGGGGCTAGGAATGAGCTGGGACAGGACAAATCAAATACAGTTCAGGCCACTGAATACAGTAGCCAAGGGGCTTTGGAAATCCTACTACCTCAGGCTTGCCTTCCCCTGTAACATGTGAATGTGGATGAATAGGTACCTTTTTATCTTTTTAAAATATCTTTTCTTCACAGTAATAAACTCTGCAACATCACCAGGAAACAAAGTGAAGCAAACAGAAATGTATGAAAGGGAGAACTACAAGGTTTCTGTTATTGTAATTAAATGCTGATTTATTAAGGTCAAGTATTTTTTGACCTAAGAGAGGTTTACTGTTCCTCAAAATATCTGTATCAGCCCTGGAAATGAATAAACAAGAAACAGGAAAAAATAACCACCTTCTCCCAAAGGAGGTATATCTGTAATGTTTTATTTGGGGTAGATACTTTTCCAACTCATCTTCAAGTAGCTCTTGATACACTGTTGGCTTCCTTGTTCACCGATCTGCTTTTGGCTCTGTACACTTTATTAATAAACAGCTTTATCAAAAAAACTGCTAAGCACACAAGGTACCTGGAGTAAACACAGGCATTGTTGGAACACAGCTCTTAAGATGTTTTTTAATAATCAGAAATTGAATGAGCCCACAGCGCTTAGTCTCCAAAACTGTGTAACTCTGTTTTTAGCGGTATGCCAGCTGGTTTCTAGCATGAGCCAGCCAGATGACAGCCAATCGTCCCCCCCTAGCCATGTATGATGACTAAACAGCTTTTCTCTGCTAAGACCCAGTTCTCTGTCGCTCTCAGGGCTTGCTGTACCTACCTGCTCCATTTTGCAGGTCACTCTGCCTTTCAGTGAGATTTACAGCTCTTGGGAGTACTGCAACATCACAGGGCCCAGATGCAGCCTCACTACAGATATTCTTGTTACATTCCCCTCAACCCTGTTTTCCTGAAGCTTGGCACTTGAGGCCCTTTCCTCTTGTCCTGTGATTGCTTAATCATAGAAATCACTTGGTTGGAAAAGACCTTTGAGATCATCAAGTCCAACCGTATCTGTCCTAAACCAGATCCCTAAGCACCTCATTTAAGCACCTTATTTGAACACCTCCACGGATGGTGACTCCACCAATTGCCTGGGCAGCCCTTCCAGTGCATGACAACCCTTTCGGCGAAGAAATTTTTCCTGATAGCTACACAGGTTTGTAGGAAACAAATATCCTTGACACGTTTAAGGAGGAGAAGGATAGCAAACCCTCCAGGCGGGAGCCTTGCCCCACAGCATCTGAAGGCGATGCCAGCCGATGGGATGGAGCGTCCCGTCTGGGCTCAACCCCGGGGGCAGCAGGGGTAAGCGCACTGCGGGCGGTAACGGAACCACCGGAGCGGCTGCGCGTGGACCCTCCCCGCAGCGGCCGCGGGCAGCACCGCCCCGCCGGCCCCACCTCAGGCAGCCGGGGGCGGCCCCGCGGCCCCGCCCGCCGCGCACCTGCCGCCCCCCTCACCCGGGAGGCGGGGCGGGGGCGGCCCGTGCCCGGCGCGTGCTGGGAGCCCGCCGGTGCCGCAGGAGGAGCAGGAAGCGCGCGGGCAAATCCAGCCTCGCTATCACATGACTCAGCAGCCGCCGCCGGGCTGAGTTCACCCCGCGCCGGGAGGGGGGGAACCTGCCGCTGCCGCAATGAGCGCGTGCCCCCGCGGCTGCCCCTGAGCCCCTGACTGCGGAGCGCGGCGGGCGCTGCCGGAGCCCAGCGCTGCCCCGCGGGCGCTCCCCGCACCCCTACTATGCTCACGCGGGTGAAGTCCGCCGTGGCCAATTTCATGGGCGGCATCATGGCAGGCAGCGCGGGCGCCGAGCACGGCGGCGGCGGCGCCGACCTGCCCCTCCGCTTCCCCTACGGGAGACCCGAGTTCCTGGGGCTGTCCCCGGATGAGGTGGAGTGCTCCGCCGACCACATCGCCCGCCCCATCCTCATCCTCAGCAAGGACACGAGGCGCCTGCCCTGGACCACGGGATACGCGGAGTGAGTACGGACCCCTGCGGCAGGTGATGGCCACAAGTTGCGCCAGGAGGGGGAATTCGGGCTGGACACCAGGAAAAATTCATGCACCGAAAGGGCTGTCAGGCACTGGAAGGGGCTGCCCAGGGAGGTGGTTGAGTCGCCATCCCTGGAGGTGTTTAAAGACGGGTAGATGAGGTGCTCAGGGATGTGGTTTAATAGTAGACAGGTACGGTTGGGCTCAATGATCTCGAAGGTCTTTTCCAACCAAGCGGTTCTAAGATTTCTGTGATGCTGTTAACACACACACCCCCGCGGCCAGCACCGCCGTCCCGAGCCTGCGCGGCGCCGCGGATGCCGCCCCCTCCCCCGTGTGCCCGTTCCCGGCCGCGGTTTTGCACCTGGGCATCTCGTTTCTGGGAGGTTGAGGATGCAGATCTTCACGCAGAGGGTGGTGGAGCACTGGAATAGCTCCCCCGGGAAGCAGTCACGGCGCCAAGCCTGGCAATGTTCGAGAAGCGTTTGGACAACGCGCTCAGACGTACGGTGTGAATTGTCGGGGTTGTCCTGTGCAGGGACAGGAGTTGGACTCGGTGATCCTTGTGGGTCCCTTCCAACTCAGGTCATTCTGTGATTCTGTGTAACTTTCACCGCCAGTAGCTGGATGGGCAAAGGATGGTAAACGGTCTGCACCGGGCTCCTCTGCCTCCAGTGACGGCTCCTTGGGTGCCCGTTTGGTCTGTACGTGTGTAACTGCTTCCCGCTGCCCAGAAGTGGTGGAAAGTGTGGGGCTTGGGGCATCTTCCTGTGGATCTGGAAGCCACCATGCTTGCGGCGGTCACCCAAGTGCTTTCCAGTTTGGGGTGATGCTTGAGGAACATGAGTTCCAAACGAAAAGAAAAAAAAAAAACAGTGGCCAACCCCAAAATAACTTTCC
Organism: Tapera naevia; assembly: GCA_033556795.1. NCBI lineage: Eukaryota > Metazoa > Chordata > Aves > Cuculiformes > Neomorphidae > Tapera > Tapera naevia. Next base: position 17,806,818 of record JAUMJJ010000059.1, read on the forward strand.
TAGCAGTTTGTTGCCCTGACTCACTTGTGTCATGGTATTTACTTTAGAGGGTGTCTGGTGGACACCTGGTTGTACCCTTGAGCACAATCAAACTAAAAGGTTACGTGTAGTGCCTCAATTACCAGCCAGGCAAAAGGCAGTGCTTGTTTAAATGGAGATCCTCATCCCACTGGCAGTGGGAGTAGCTGTGGAGGTAAGGCACGTTCTTTGCACTTTATTCCTGTATCCGTACACACATTGTTTTTTTCAATGATACTGGGAGCATGACTCAGTACTTGGTTTCTCTCTGCTGTTGCCTCTAAGTCTTGAAGTTATCTGGCCTTCTATGTTGCTACCAGCTCACTGACTGCAGAAGATACAGCAGACAAGCTCTTCCGTGCTCTAACTTGTTTTGCTGTAGAGCGCTGTCTCTTTGGGCATACTTGAATTCCCAGCAAAGCTACTGCAAAAACTACAGTGAAGGCTTTGCATTGTTAATGAGCAATCACTAGCTTTATTTTAAAGATTGTTACATCATTGGGAACACTGAAATGGGAAGAGAGATTTAAAGAATTTGAAATTGGATTGTTCTCCTCAGATTATTAAAGACCTGAATAGACTACTGAGCAAATTCTCCAGGAACTATGTTTAAATGTTTAAAAGTAAGCTCTAATTGTTCTGCTGCTATAATAGTCCCTTAAAAAGCAGTTCTTTACCAAAGCAAGTAAGTGCTGCTATTTTTAGCTTAGGTGAGGTACTGTGGCTTTCAGTACGTAACTGTAATTGCAAATTGGTGACAAAGTGGAAGGGAGGTTCTCTGGGTCCCAGGTATGTGCATCCATTGCTGCCCACAAGCTTTGCCCGAGACTGTTGGGGAAGAAAAACATGGGTGCCAGAAAGTAAAAGCCGAGGTTGACCCTGTAGATGAAAGGATGTAGGAAGTATATGGCTCTGGTGATCATGAAAGGAGAAGAACGTGCCAGGATTGTTTTCGTATGCTTGTTATTCCTCTGAGCTTTGAGCAGTTCATTTAATTGAGGGAGGTATAAAAAAATTTACTAGCTTTCTCATTATTGTTTCCTTGGTGAAGAGAGGTTGGCCTTTTACTTTATCTGTATTTTTTTTTTCCCTTATGTTTTAGCCCCTTCCAGTACAGTTACTGGTTTCAGTGCTGGTCAAGCAGAGCTTGGTGAAAGGTACTCCTTGGAGAGAACTAGTGAACGTGTTACCAGGCTTTTCTCAGAAACATTGAAGTGGTCTTCTGAAGTGGGGTTTGGTTGTAACCGGAAGATGTCAAAATGCTTGCTGTGCAGAAGCTGAGAGGAAAGCAGTGCTACCATAATTGCGTTGTCCTCCAAAGGCAAAACAGTGCAACAGCCATTAATGAATAAAGAAAAAGAAGGAAATGAGGACGAGCTTGGGTTTTGCCAAAGATTACTTTGTCTATTTTTTTTTCCCACTCCTACTGAGCTATTAGTGAGTTTTCTGAAAATAATTACAATACTTGCTTGAAAGTATGTGTTCAAAATACCTGTTTTCCTTTTGGAATGCATTTAAGTTATATAGAGAAAAGAAATGGAAAAATACCAGGAAGGTCAAATTACTATTGTACATTTTCTGAAGTTTGTTTGCTTGGAGGAAGTGGGGGTTGAAGTACTTTTATGCTATTATTTAGCATTGTGTTAGTGTGTATATTAAGAAAACTATCAGAACAGTGTTTGCCTTTTGTTGAAGTTCAAGTGAGCACTTGCAAGAATGTTAGGAGGAAGTTTCGTGTCTTCATAAGGAGCTTGTGACATAAGTGGCTGACCTTTGCATTAACTCATATTTTACTAGTTTGCTTTAGTATGGAGTAATTGAAATATACCTGTCATACTCAGTACTGCAAGATCTGGTTTCCCAGAGCTATGTGCTTTTCCCTGTTCCCACATTCAGCAGATCAGCAAAAGTGATTCCAGTGTTTTGTTGGCAGGTATGACTTTGGGCACTGAGATTTTTACTCCTTGAATTAAGGAGAGGTCTGTTGTAGACTTAGAAGGCAGGAATTTGGCCCAGAAGCAGTAAGGAGAGAGTGTGGTCCACCTTAATTGTATCTGCCCTGACGTCGTGGACCATCTGCACAGCAGGGTTTGAGTTGGTGGGTTTATGCTCCACACCCAGCACCAGCATCTGTCTCACTGTCTTTAGGAGAAAATTTTTACTCTGAGAACAGATCACCTGGAGGCTTTGCTCAAGAAGGCACTTGAAACGTTCATGTTCTTTAGTTGTAAAACATGTAATTTACACATGATACAGGAGCTCCTTGATGTAATTTTGGTGTTTCATCCAAGCTGGAGAAGGCATTTCAGAGTAAGATGTGACTCCCATCAGCAGTCCGAGTCCACAAAATATGTAGTTTTTTTCAGGGAGTTATCTTTGTTCCGTTGATTCCTGAGGATAGGTATTTCTTGATAACTTACATAGTGATAGAGAAGCCCACCCTGTTCACTATTTCTTCTTCATAGCATCAGTAGCATATGCTTGTTCATCTGACTTGTTCCTTGGAATAAGTGCTTCTCCTCCCCCTTTTCTTGCTTCTCTCACTGAACTTTTTTGTAATGGATTTTTGCAATATTGCTCATCCATGCCATATATTTTAACTTCTTAAAATTACCTGCTTATCTCTGTGGTATTATGCAGTGAAATGTAAATTAGCCTTTTCTTTTTATTATTAGCTTCCCCTCTTTTAATAGTGCGATCATTATGCAAAGTATGTAGGCAGGCAAATGAAATCTTCAAAAACATATTTGATGCTGGGATACAACACCATTGCTTCCTGAAATTTCATCGGGAATCCCATAGGGACTCGGCTTTCCTTAGTCAGTGAGCAGCCTGAAAATGCCTTCTGAAACAAACATTCTGCTGTCTTCTCCTTGCATAGGAGACCTGAGACCTTAAATTTCAGTTTGCCTTTTGCTACAGGATGGCAAAAGGCGGGTAGATTTTTCAAAGAAATCCTCTTATTCCACAGACACTTCCCTAATGGTCATCAAACTCTGTAGAAGCAAAATGAAAATTATATTCCACATCCAATAAGCATTTTGTTTTGAAAGTTATAATTTTATTTATAAATAAACTTTTCCTTTTCAATCAGGGACGTCCTTAACATAGTTTTACTGCATGTGCATCGGGAATGATCCAGGGAGAGGGCAGTCTGTTAACAACCATTCCTTTAAGTCTGCCTCTCGTTCAGAGAGGTAAGGAGATTTGCTGCTCTCTGAAATGTTGAGTGATTTATTTGAGTTAGGGGAGGGGATCCTGCCTGACGCTTGGTTTACTTATTGCCCTCTACCCCCTCCACAGGCAGATGCAGTCCTGAAGCCACAGGGCTCTTCCGGACTTTTCCCTCTCTGAGCCACAAGCTGGTTTCTGAGCTTCTGCTTGGATTGCCCTGTTACTGGAAGGGAAATTTCTTCTCTTGTCCCTTTCTGTGCTGTTTTTAGTGTTATGACCTCTTCCCTGCAGAGCTTCTGCTAAACTGCCCTCAGCCCCTGCATTGAACACTGAAGGTAGCTGGCAAAGTAGAGGTAGGAGCACAGATGGAGTATTTAACATGAAATGACTCAGATGGTATTCACCTGCATCGAAACTCTACTCAGAGCATTATTGTTCACCTCGTTTGCTTTTTCTTGTTTCCCCCATGAAGGCAGAGGATGAACAGTGAGAGCCTTCCTCTCCTGGTTGAATTCCTGAACTACATATGGCATCACAAAATAGATGCTAAATTTGCAAATGACAAAGGATTGGCCTGCTGCTAGTGCTGGTGGAGTTGCAGGGAAATTGCAACTGAGTAGCGTTTTGTGGTAGAAAAACAGGGCTGGCCATTTTCTGTTTATTTTGAATGTGTTCTTAGTAGTCCAGAATTTGGTCCTATAATCACTTTTCTAAACTGTATGAATTGTGTGTATGGGACCATAGCTAAGCTGCTTCTGCATCGCATGCCTTTCTCTCTTTGCTCTTAACCTCTCTGCCAACTCTTTGGAGAATATCAAAAGGTACTACTAAGTACACTTAAAGGAAATTGGAGAAGTCTCAAATGTATGTTATCTGTGACACTATGCAAAAGACAGTTTTGTCCTCCTTTTTAAATTATTTTTAAAAAAAAATTTAAATGACACTTGAAATAACTTTGCGGTTCCAAGTTGTAATAGCCAGAAACTCAACTTTTGTGGTGTGTGCGTTTCTTAGCTCATAAAGTCAATTTATTATCCCAGTGATGCCCTTTGTTTGATGAGACACAAAAGTCCAGGCTCTTGTTTCATGATGTTACATTTCAGAGATACTGAGGTTTCTCTGCTCTGCAGGCCTGCAGTAGCAATTAGATTCTCTGTAGTGTGGTGACTACTGACCCATAATGGATACAAAATTGTAGGTGAAGTCTGAGGACTGTGTCCTTCTGCAGCGTTATTACAGTGGCATGTTGTTACAGCAATAACTTAAGTTCAAAATGAAAAGCAGGGGGAAAAAACGTACAGATTTTTTCTGCTCTAAGTACTATTTTCTTTTAAGGCTGATGATGTTGCATCATATTTTCTCATGCTGTGTTACATGAAATTAATGTACATGAGAATTGATTGGAGGTTTTTATTAAAATAATTTCTAGCTTTTCTCAGTGATTATAAAGTTTTGGTTTGCACAATCAACTTAAAATTTGTTGATTTTGTGAGTTAAGATAACACAGCAATGTTTTTCCACCTGAAGTACCTTTCATGTTCTCTCTAGACCAAACTGTTTATACAAACATTAAACATTGTAATAAAAATCTGAAACAGATGAAATCTTACCACAGCTGTGAGATGAGGTAAACCAAAGCACAGAAATTGCTTGTCCTGAGTGGGACAACTTGTTGGTGTAGGAGGGTAGTTTAGGGCTTGTATCCACGCATCACTTATTTAAATCCCCACTCCTATTAACAGGAGATAATTCCACGGTCATGCTCCTGTGAATTGAAAGTTACATTCTCATTTCTGGGAGCCAGTCTTTTGAACAGTCAGCTGGGAGCATGACTCATGCTGTCGGTAAACACATTTCTTATATGTGTTCTGTTTGGTGCAAATTTCAGGAGGATGGTACACCTGGGAAAAGAAATACCTTTTTTTATCTTGTTCTGTTTGACTGTCTTCTCAGCTTAAATACACAGAAATAATGAATTACTTTCCTTTTTTAACTTTTTAAAAAGTTGTTCCACTTTGTTTGGATAAAATTCTATTCCTTTTTTTCTCTCTGTAGTTCAGAACACAACACTGAGTAGGATCTGATGAATGAGCTAAAAATTCAAGTCCCATACGTGTACCTAAAGACGACTAACCATTCTTCCTGTGCATGAATTATTCTTCTATGCATAATGGAATGTGAACTTTAATATACATTGCCAGACTCTTGTTTAAGTCTGGGCTCATATGAAACAGCCTACAGAAACCTTGTGATAGTTTTAAGAGCTTCAGAAATCTCTTTCCTTCTGTAAGAGCATATACTATAGCATCTAATATTTATGTAATGCCTCTAATCTGCCAAGTGTCTTGCAAATAATAATTTCAGAATAACTTTGGAGAAAAATGTGTGTGTGTAAGTGTTCTGATTCCTCAGGTGAAGAAACCAGGGGATTGAGGATATGCTTTCGCAAGAGATTTGATACAAGCATGGGGAATGGATCCTAAGTTTGAAGTTCTGTATTTGGATGACAGAGTTGTTTTTCCTGCCGTTATGTACTTGGCTTTTCCTGTGTGATCTCTGCTTTCTTAGAACTAATGGGTGTAAAAAGAGAAAAAGGAGGAAATTTTGCTCTGTATTTTTAATGTAATCTGTAGTCCAAGTTGCACGTACATGATTCCTGAAGAAGCAAGCATGAAATTCATCCCTCAGTTGCTTTGTATCAATAGTGCCCCAGAGGCTTAAGGCTAGTGCTGTCTGATGTGTTTCTGAAAAGCTTGAGCATCGTCCTGACTTCTCAAACTAGAGGGTGACTGTGTCCTCCCAGACAGCCTTCCTTTGGTCCCTTCTGCCTTAGCACAGTCAGCAGATGTTACCTGCTTCAGCTTTGTTCATTTGTCTTAGATGCGGCTGCATTGCTTGGGATGGGGATATGTGGGAACAGCTTGGATGAGTTATCTTCCTGCTGTAAAGTCATCTGACAGGACTGTGCCTCTTAAGGTGAACTGCCTTGAGTCTGTGAATGTGATCAAATGAAACACGCTCAGTTTGACCTTGAAGCGGCGCTGCCAAGCACAGGTCATTCCTGCGATGGGATCTATGTATGACATGAAGAAGAAATATGGTTTGTGGGTTTAAGGACAGGTTAAATCAGCACTATGTTGAGCTGCATCCCAAGTAAGACTTGGACTAGGGTAGCACTGTTAATGAGTGGAGGCAGACGTCTTTGGGTAGATTTGGGCAGAGCAGACACAGTAACTGTGCTGCAACATGGGGCTGGGGTAGGAGTAGGTACTGCGTGTGTGCTGGAGCAGTATTTGGGGGGAGAGACAGAGGCTCCTGGATCTCTATCCTCTCCTTTTTGGATTTCTGTTCTTATTGAAATTGATGCTCTAAAATGCAAGACAGCGGTAGCTCAGTATTAATTGTGCATTCTGTTGTCTTTTAACTTTCTAAGGATTTTTCTTTCCCGTTAAACAGGAGGAAGGTGACTTGTAAGACTTGGTTCCCATTTGACCAGTTACATTTATCTGAGAGTGTATATGTTTGGGATGGCCAGCTACGGTACGTGGTATTATACAGAGTAGTTTACCTGATCACAGCTAATGTAGAGTAGGAGGGGTCATGGTTTCAAGTCCTCAGAGTGCAAAACAGTTGTCACAGTTAGAGAAATCCCAGCTTGTGTCCAGCCCCTCCACCCCACAAATCCAACAGACATGGTGTGGGAATTTTAGTGCACGGTAATTACAGAGGTTCAATAACATAGGAGGTGACCGGTAGGTCTTTTGCAGCCATTTGGCCAGCTTCACCACTAGCACCTCCTGGGCAGCTCTCCATCCAGCGGCATTCTTTCTGTCTAGTAGGTGCTGCGAGCTGTACTTTCGGTTCTGAGTGGCAGGGTGCTCAATGGTTGATGCTGTGTGAGCTGTTCAACGGATGAAGCTCGTAAAATGGCTGGAGGCAGGTATGATTCCTCCTCCCAATACTGTACATAAGGCAAATGTTTGTCTGCAGAGTTGAGTGTTTAGTATTTCTTCAGGGGGAAGCCATTCTGGGGTAAAGCCAGCCTAAGGGACATCTCTGGTTCTTGGTCACAGCATGGTTTAATTGCTGGGGTCTGAGAAGGAAAAAAAATAACCCCAAGCTGTGGCAGGCAACATTGGCAAGTGTGGAGGTTGTAGGAGGGCTCTGATCAGGAGCGGGTGTGGGTAACACATAGTTAGGGAATGCCAAAATACAGACCCTGTACATGACTCAGCCCACATGGTGGTTGAAAAAAAAAAAAACAACTTGAGAGGCTGTCAGTGTGATGTGGCAAGCAGACCTTTCTGGCAGGAAGCAGGGTTGGCAAATCTGGAGCTTCGCTCCTTGTTTGAGATTTGTATTCAACACAATGCGGCTTACTGGTAAGGAGGTCTGCTGGGCTGCTGAGGTGCGGGCAGCACTGTGTCCTCAGAGACCCTCTGACTTGACAGAATGGAAAGTGTATGTATTTTTTTAAGAAGGAAAAAATTATAATGGTAACCTATCAGTCGCGTTCACTGAAGTGATTATCATTTGTGTTTAGCTTCAATTCATTTCCCTTTCTTTTCTTTGATACCAGGAGTTGCATGAACACCTGAATCTTTTGTGGCCCTCATCTTGGTGGCCATGGCAATGCTCCTAAATAGTCCTCATCCCCAAGATGCGCAGGCATCAAATGGGTCTGATCTCCAAGAAAAAAAAAAAGAGAGCAGTATTACGTTGACCTCTCTCCCCTTTGGTGTGCGGAGATCTGTCTCTCCATCAGTTTCACTAGTCATAATGTCAAATTGTTTGTAACTCTACTGGCTGTCTCCTCTGCTGGAATGTAAGATCCTCTAGGCTGTGTACCTTTCCTTCTTGTGAAAGCAGGTCCTGGGTCCTGGTGGTGACTGTGGTTGAAACGTGAATAACTACTTTGACCCTCTTCCCTCGCTCTTTCTTCTTTTTTGAATTGCTACTGTAAGGTGTAGTCAGTCTTGACTGATTGGTTCAGGCTCCTTTGCAGGCAGTGATGATGACACTGATAACCGTGACTCAGGGTGGTCAGCTTCTCCTGGCTTTAGGAGAGAGGGTGGAGAAAAGAGTGGGAAACCAGGTACTATCAAGTGTATTCTTTCCATGTTGGTTTTCTGCTACAACAAAAGAAGAAACACATTGACCTTTGATTGCATCTTTTGTTGCTTTTATTTTGCAAAATAAACAATTAGGTTTATTTTTTTTAAGGAGGGTATGACACCACAGTATATGTCTGTTGGAGTGGGAGAAGAGCACATGCTGTTTGGGTGTTAGCACGCAATGAATTTGTGGATCACGCTCTGATGTCCTGAGTACCCTGCTTCAGAAATCTTGCAGCAAAGTGTCCTTGGGCTGGTGTTAGAGGTCTGTGAGATAGAGGTCTTTCATAGCCATAACTTTGCTTCCGAAGTCTTCCCAGTTAATTTATTAAATCTCCTGGTCACATAGCTAAGTGCCCTTTGTGCTATCCTGTCTGTGTATCTATCCCACTACTTAAAGGTACTGATAGAGACAAGATCTTTCCTCCCATCTGCTCCTCTTGTGAGACTTTCTGAATTGCCCTGTTTGTTCCTCTGTTCTTTGTGGTCTGTTATGATGATTTCTACTCTCCAAGCTCCCTGCAGAGAGGCAAAAGAGATCCAGTTCCAGCCAAGCTCTGCAGCAGATCTGGTTTTATTTTCTTTGGCCAACATTAATTCATTCAGGCCAGCAATGATTTGTTTATTTTTAGGTATGTGTTAGAGACGCATTCAGAAACAGATGATATGTGGTGCATGTTTTTAATGCTATAAAATACCTGTCAGCCAGAACTAACAATCTGGTCCTTGCTGGAATTTTACGTTGGAGATGTAAGAGCTGGAGACCCATCCTCCGTTCCAACTTGAACAGTCATCCATATTGTGGAGAAGTCTTGCAAAATAAGAGAGAAGTTACTCTGCTCTTCTTCAGAGATCTCTGTATGTTTCAGATTTAGCAGGTCACTATGTGCACAGACATGCTGTAGGTTTTCATCCTTCAGTTCTTTCTCAAATGGAGGCTTCAGCCTGTTAACTAGCCACAAAACACTTGATACTTCTTCCCTGGAGGGAAACAGGATCCTAACTGTAGTGAGCTACCTGAGCAAGGGTTTTATCCTTTTGTTCAAGTGAGATGTTTAAAGATACAGTTCTCTGAAAGCTAACAAAATAGCATAGACATTGCTGCTTTGATTTCAGATGGGTTTTGTAAAAATTTGAATGAAAGAGACTAGTGCTGCAGAAAAGTTGCCCAAAGTGCCACTGACTTTTAAAATTCTTATTATTAATAAGAATTTTAAGTATAATTCTTTTGCCCTTCTCTCTTGAGGGAAATTGCTTTTTACCCTTGGTTGTGGACTTTTTTTTATTCATAATCCATGCTGCCTGCCTATGAAGAGGAGACAGTCAGAAGCTGTGAGACTTAATAGTGAGAAACAAACCTTCCTTTACTTTCTGTTTGAGAAGAGCACTCCTGAAATGCTTCAGGCCCAAGCACTGTTACTGAGAGCAGAGTCCTCCCCAGCGGGTTCAGGGTTGTGTTGGATGATCCACTTCAAAGGTGAGAGCTGCCACATAAAACCTGCCTCATCCCTGTCTTGCTGATGAGGCTCACAAAGCAGCTGAGCAGCTCTGCTCGTACCTGGGAGTACAGTGTTGCACCGCTGGTGATTTTAGTGGTTATGCAGGGAGCTTAATGCCTCTTACATCCCTTCCTGTGTTCCGCTGTTAATTCCACTGACTCCACGTATGTGCAAGTGCCTTGGCAAGCTGAGTGTGGGTCTTGGGTTTGGGTTTTTTTTTTATTTGTTCAGCAGTGTGTGATGCTTTGCAGAAGCCTGTGCAGTAAAACTAGGTTTCTTAAATTGCTGGTTATAAGTTGGGGTTTTTTAAAACAGCATTTTGGAGAATGGGCTTTTTCTTCTGAATCTGTATTAAGGGTCTTTGTTTCACGAGTGAATGCTAAATTTTGAAGTAGAAATTAGATCTAAAATTTGGTTTGAACTGCTTCTAGTTTCTCCTTGCTGAACTTATTTGTAGGTGTCATGACTGAAAAAGGGAATTAAAGGGTGGATTTTTTTTCCCATTTCTTTCCAAGGACTTGATCTAAGTTCAAACTTGCAATGTTTATCTTCTAGAAATTATAAGAGCCCTACAGTGAAACCTGCATTTTATGTGTGGTGCTGCTGGGAAAGGAGCATTCAGGTATTTGGTTAAACATTTAGAAATGGAAAATACTGATCATAAAGCTAACCTCAGTGATTATTGTTGCTTATATCGTCACACAGATCGTAAAGTTTTGTGGGTAGTTGGTCTGAATAAGTAATTTCCATTTTGCAGAATGTAGATAGATTTTTTTTCTCCCATGTTCCTCCTGCCCTTTGCACAAAAAATAATAGTTTTTCAGCCATTTTCATGCATTGTTTGAAGGTGAGCACTTAAATCAGTCACACATGCTCTTGACCATAATGCAGGAATTGGTAAGGCATTAAAACTTAGACTGATCTTTTTGAAAGTTAAGGAAAGATCTGTCAACATCAGACTTGGAGGGTGATTCCCTCTGCCTTACCTTATTGCCTTTCGTTAATCACATCTCCAGTCGTATGCTTTCAGTTCATTTCTTTATTCTTCTCAAACTTAATTAAGATGAACATCTCCACAGCCCTTGCAAAATGTAGACAACAACTTCTTTAGGCTGGGATTCCCTCTAGCGTACTTCTCAATGTCATTTTAAGGTCTCTCTGTCCCTCTCAGTAGTGCAAAGCCAGGAATTACAGCCCTACGAGTTCCTTCGGCAACCTCTCCAGAGTAATCCCCAAGAATCCCAGGTCTGTGGATGATAATTCTATTAGCTGTTCAGCAAATAGTCTGGAAGAATGCAGCCGGTGTATGGAAATGTTGGAAGTTCTTCATCTCTGCCTTTAATCCTGCTTTTAGAGGGAAAAAAAGTTATAGGCTAATGTGATTAGCTGTAATCACCTTTTCACTTGGTTTTAGAGAAGTGTCTGATTCCTAAATCACAAGCTAATTCTGTGTAGTGCTTTTGTGGAGGAGATGAAGTGTTATTTTGGTACTCGGCTCATTTGTCTTTGGAAAAAACTCTGGAAGCAAGAGAAAATAAAAAACTCTTGTAGCCAGCAATGAGTTTCTAGTTTTTGTTACACAGAATAATTTAGAAACCTGAAACCAAGAGTGCGTAAATGGAAACACAGAATGAGCATAATCCCTTTCGGGTATCTACATATGTGTATAAACACAAGGAACAACTTGGGCTTACACTGCAAATTGCTCTTTAGGGCTTTGTAGGCCCAACGGTTTACGCTGGGATGTTGTTATTTGCTGGTATATTGCTGCTGCTGCTGCAAGTGGTGGTGTGGTTGGTTCAATATAGAGCATGAGCAGAGCTGTCTCTAATAAAAGCTGCAGCTTCTGCCCGCAGTGAGGCTTTCCCTTGTCTTCCCATCAGGGTTCCCTGCTCTTGTGCCCTGATTTGCCACTGTGGCGGTAGTGGTGTCAGGGCCATGGACGGGGAGGTCCTGGTGGCAGCTGCCCCAGAGTCCCAGGGCAGGAGCATGCAGGTGCTGCAGGGAGGGCTGCCTGACCTCTGCTAGAACACACTTTTTTTTTCCCTTCAGCTCCCCGAAGGGTTGCAAGGTGGGAGCAGATTCACTGAAGGAGTGTTACTCAATGTTTGTCTTCTGTGTCAAGTCAACCTCAGTTATCTCTCCTTGTCAGGGTGGTTCAAATGTTTGGGAGGGGCAGGAGAGACTATGCTGTAGCAATAAAATGCTACAATACTAATTCTATAAACTTACAGTCTTAATTGAGTGGATGTTTTTAGAGGTTATGTGTGACTGCCTTGTTTACAAATAAAAACTATCAGTTTAATTACAGTTCAACACATACTGCCTCTCGCACTTGTTTATAAGGCTAATGTTTTGGTTCGTGGTGTAACTGCTGTGCTCCCTCACAGCTTTCTCTAAGGCAAGAAAACTTCTTTAGGCTATCAAGTAAATAAATGAGTGCCTTTAAAACAACAACAACAAAAAGCCCTTAAAAAGCCCCACCAACAAACCCCAAACCTGTATCAAATAATTAAAGGGGAACTTTTTGTTCTTCTTTCCCCTTTGAAACTGTATCATACTCCCTGAAGAACCTGAAATACTAGATGAGGAACTAGATGGATTTAATCTTGGAGAAATGTACTGATGTTTTTCAAGGATAATTTGAACTCGTATTACACAAATATGTGTTTCAAAATTACTTTAACCCCTCTAGCATCCTTCTGGAGAGCATGCTAAAACGGTTGCTCAGTGTGTAGTCAAAAAGCCAAAGAAAGTGTTAGCATACAAGGGAGGTGGGATGCAATAGTGGAAAATGGTTTGCATCTGTAAAAATCTACTGAACATTAAGTGCACCCTTAATTATGGGCAAAGCTAAAGAGGAGGATTAATGGCTATGAAAAAAAAAAACAAGTAGGAAACATAGAGGAGTCGGAAGAGAGGGAATAAAAATAAAGCCTACAAAACCAGGAGAAAGCACATTGAAGGCAGGCTAAATGTTTTTGCATTGAGGGAAAAGTTTAATAGGAATAGAAACTCCTATGACAGAAAATGAAAGGCTGTAAACAGTGATAAAAGGTAATTCTTCCCTGTGTAACTTAGAGATTTCCATCAGCAGGCAAGCGTTCAGCCATCTGCAGGAAAGCAGAGCTCCATCACGTGTGACAGTTATGTGGGACGATGAATGCTATTAAGTTTGAACATCCCCCTTTCCTCCCAGTGTTTATTGCTGATCACATCATATGGTCTGGGATATCCCTTTCGTCAGATGGGGTCAGCTGTCCCAGCTGTGTCCCCTCCCAACTTTTTGTGCACCCCCAGCCTGCACACTGGCAGGGCCCTATAAGACCTTTTCTGTTTCTTGACTCTGTATAAGCACAGTTTAGCAGTAAGAAAAACATCTGTGTTATCAGCATTGTTTTCATCACAAATTCAGAACATAGCAACTTACAAGCTAATATGAAGAGGTTTAACTCTGTCCCAGCCAAAACCAGTACACAGAGGAAATACTGAAATGTGGGAGAAGGCCCTTCCATGGAGACAGAAATAGAAATTGAAAGTGGCAGCACAAACTGTTCCGAAAAGTGGCATGTAGATTTTCTGTATGGGGAGAAAATTCCTTTTAAAACAAAAGCTCTTTTAAGAGTCTTTTCATGCTAGGAGTCTATATTTCAGTACTGCTGAAAGCAATTTCTTTTGTTTAAGGGTGAGTGTGCTGATTTTATGGCATTCCAAAGAATGAGCTTTTCCCAGCTAAGAATTGAGGCAGGCTACTTTAATAAGCAAGAAGAATAATGACAACTGTGATTAGTGTCATGTAACATACATGTCATGTAAATACATGGAGATACCTATCCATTTTTTCCTCTTTCTGGATCTCCTGTTGAGAGTCCCAGCACTCCAGAAGTATCATGGAGCTGTGGGGCTCTCCACCACCTTCCCCACTGTTGCAGGAGTACTGTTTGGAAAACACTTCACAAAAATCAAGTGAACATAGGGCTACAGTAAACAACAAGTGTTGTTACAGGCAGGTTCTAAGGTGCAAAAGATCTGTGAGTAGCAAATGGATTAGTCGTAAAAAAACATTGAACAAGTAGCTCAATCTGGAGCAACAGCAAGGTGGTCTTGACTTTGCGAATAACCATTAATGGAGTTTGGGAATTGTTTCCCATGTGAGGGTTTTACCGAGACTTGAAGGAACTAAAAGATCAACAGTGAAACAGTCATACTTACAAGCAATTTGAAACAGCTGGCATTTTTTCTCAATGCGGAGAAAAGCATTGAAGTACAAGAGCACCTGGTGCTCGCAATAGTATGTCACGTGGCATAGTGAGGGGCATAAATCATATATAGAGCTAACATAGCATGTTGCAGGAGAGCTTATCTTAACTGAAAATAAAAGGATGTTTGTGAATATGTAGACAGAGGTGGGGGGTTTCTTAGAAGGCACAAATTAAGCTTGTTTGGGAATGCTGCTACTAGAACGTCTTCATGACCTGTTGCTCTCCTATGTTGGAAATAGGGAAACAGGCATTGTGTATATCTTCAGATAAGAGCATACGTAATGTTCTTCAGCAAACTCAGTTATAAATCAGAGAGTAAGCCTGGTAAGCTCTGTGAGTTTAGCTATGTGAAAAGGAGCTCTATGGCGATATGGGAGGGAGCATGGTTGGAGACTCAAAAGTTAAGATGAAGGAGTTCCAACTTGTTGTTTTAAGAAACAGTGTGAAAAAAATACCCAAGATGTAGGAAGGTTGCCCTGTAAGCTGTGCATACCCTTTGCACAGAACTTAATCAACTTTGGATGAGTTGTAGGAAAGGTCCTTCCTGTTTCCTGAGTCTGTTTGCCTGGTGCTCTGCTTCCCTGCAGCAACGGGAGATGCAGAGCTACAAAAGCTTTCGTTTTTCAGCAGCAGTGTTAATTTTTGTGGACAAGAGAGCCAGTGGTAGCATGGCTGTGGACTGGGGCACTTGGACCTTTCTGTGGTGGTAAGCAGTGGATGAGAAGGATTCCCTATGAAAAGTATTAGCTTCTCACCTCTCCGTGTAGTGTGTAGCATATCTTCAGATATCCAGCGTAAAGTGTTGATGTGACTACAAAGCTGACTTCTATCCATCTCATCCTCCGTGTTTTATGGTTACGATTCCTGTTACAGAAGAAGGGAATGTGACCCCTCAACAGCAGAATAGTCTAACAAGGCTTTTAAAGTATGTTTCCACTTGATCAGCTCTGAGTAGGAATTTGGTCCGGAAATCTGAAAATAAAAATTTGACAAATCTCTGGAGTCTAGGATGTTACAAATGTTGCCCCATTACAAAATAGAGGCTTTGTGCATAAGCAGCTGCCTTACCTGGTGGTGTTAGCAGCTGGGGAACGTGTACCACAGCTAAGAGTACAGGTTTCATCTGTATGTGTTGGCAATGACCTATTAGATGATGTTTTAGGAAAGTAATTTTAAACACATTTTTAAAGAAAACAAACCTGTGACCTTTCTCTGAAACAAAGCCTTTCCTTATTTAGAGCATGGTCTACAGGCTGCCATACTGGGAGGCAGTTGTGTTCTTGAAAGCGTTTTGTTTTCTTTTGCCTTTTAGTTTCCTTTTGCCCTTCCCATCAAATTGCTCCCTTGAAATTCCCTGCTGTTTGTTTGCAACAGTTGAATGAAATGGAAACCTTCTAATTATGTCCTTATAGAAGAGTACTGTCGTTCTTTACTTAAGTACTGTTTGAGATAAAAAAGCCATTTTGCTCTACTTTTCAGTTGGACTAATCTTGCACTGTGACAGGTGTATTTTTTTAAATGTTTCCCTGTGATCATTGATACTTTTAACTAATTGTGTGGCAGATCAGCATGAAACAGAGGAGTTATATCTTGAGAGAGTCAATATTATTATTTTCCTCTGCCAGCTTCCAGTCTGTGATGTCCAGCATGGCTGTATTGTCTGTTTGACCTGTGGAGCATTAGGGGATGAGAAAGTTGTCTTCACACTTTTGATTCCTTGCCAAGCTTCTAAGGTCCGACCTACAGAACAAGAAACCCTCATCCCCCAAAACAGCAGGCACCTGAAACACACCAGCAAAATGTTATATGCAATTCAAGTGCCAATGTAGCTCTCTAGAGAGACTCTAATTTCATCTGAAGAACACTTCGTTGTTTTTCTGGACAAGCTGTGCCCATGTCTCCTAAAACATTTGGAACAAAAATTCTCATTTATTGTTTGTCTCTATTTACCATCCTATTTTTTGTCAACAGTAGATCAGTGTGTGTTTCCCAGACAAAACTGGAAAATCAAACCTTGGAAGAAATCTTTTCATTATCCTTAACCCACGTTCATTTTTTGCCTTCACTGAGCCTTCGGAGTGGCCATTAGCCTTACCAAAGTCTTCATAAGGAAAAAACTTCCAATGGTCTAACGTAAAACCAACCCAACAGAAACCAAGCTGTACCAGAGTAGCACGCATTTATAATAAATACTTTGGAGGACAGAGCTGTAGGAATTCCTCAAACCTATGTGTGCTTTGAATAGAATAGACTCTGTCCAGAGCAGTATTGTCATCATGAGAGTTTTGTGGGTGTCTCTACACTTAGGTGAGACTTTTCTGCAGACAGCTGGTGAAGGGCTGGAACGCTCTTTTCAGCAGGAAACATCTTTCGTATCTTCTTGGCTTTGTTTCTTCTGATTTATTTTAAAACAAAACAAAAAAAAATCCAAAACAAAAAGCTTTATAAAGGTGAACCTGTGAAACCAAACTTGTAACTCTCCTGCATATGCATAGTGGATAATGGAAAACACACAAATGCATAATTGTAGAAATATCCCTAGATATGTATAATAGCTGCGTGGCTTGGGTTGTAATTATACCCTGCTCTCCTACTTCACTCCTCTTGTTCTTAGTGTGCCCTTTCTCCCATCATCTCACCAGCTCGTGTCTTTATTGCCTTATGACATGGCCCACATTCTAACAGTAACTTGTTTATGTATGATTTATCTGCAATTAGTTTTCTGCATTTGTTCATTTCTGAAGGAGTTTTTGTGTACCTAGATAAAATCATAGCACAAAGTTTCAGTTCTGGCATCTGGTCTTATAAAAGATACTGTTGCTCTCTGGAGACCCAATCTCCCTAATATTATTATGATAGTGGACTATTTTAATCCACAATCAAAGTGGAAATAAACCCCTCATTTGATTTTTAAAAGGAAGGTATGCCACAGTCTTACTGTTAAGTCTCTTGGAAAAAAGCCAGAAGGATTAAACGCTGTCTGTGCACTCCCAGATGGTGAAGCTTGCAAAAGATTACACTTAGAGCTTTTGTGAAACTCTCCTAGTCACCCAGAAATAGTTATAATGTGTGGGATGCTTTAGTAATATTGAAACAATTCTTTGTATAATACTGTAACTTCCACTGTCAAATGTAGTTGTCACAGCTCCAAATTTTAATGTTCCTTATTTATGCTGTATCTTTAAGATCCTGTTAAAAGCACCAGAATTTCCTAATTTCAGAATATAGTGGTATTAGTGTTGAGAGTGAAACACTAATGTGGTTCTTACAGGTTCTGCTTCTACAAAAAGAAAATGGGTATTTTCCTCTTTTATTCTAGTTTCAGAGTCTATTCCCAACCATTGCTACTGTGCCTTCTGTTTTTCTCAGGACCTGGCAATGGGATGGGAAATGTAGGAGGACAGGCAATTGATGTTTAATTCTTTTGTATGTTTTCCAATTTATAATAGGGCTGATTATACATGCATCTAGAGCAAATAGGCACACATACATATTCTAAATAGAGATACATTATGATTTTCCTACTACAGAGAAACACTGTATCATCTTCCATGGCCACCATGGTTTGGGCCTGGTAAAATTCTTTATTATATATATATTCACTTCTGCACTGTTTGATAAAGCTTTGATAAAGATTCAGTGCTTGAGAATTCTCGTTTCTTAGGAGATTTTGTCAAACTGTCACTTCTTAAATCAAAGTAAGGCATTTCTTATACTGAGTAATTAAAAATGCTATATAAACTGCAGAATTTCCCTTAAGAGGTTGTGAATTGAGTGGTTGAATGATCACTTGATATGAAGGTTGCAATGTATTGAATGCTATGTTTAAAAAATAAAAATAAAACCTGCATTGTTGTGAGTGCATCACAGCGTCTACTAGCAAGAGCATTGCTGCTGTTTTGTTACAGGGCTGAATTTGGCCCTTGTACCTCTTTGGTCCCTATAGGCAAGGTATCTGCTTTCCAGACTTGCTCTTTATTCCAGGATTGAATGCTGGGACAAGTCTGATAGCTGCTTCCAAAGGTGCTTTGGAGATTCCCTTGACTCCCTGCTGGTGTTTGCCAGCAGTGATGAGTACTGTGTGGGGAGTTTCATGCAGTTCTTTTGTTTAGAGTGAAGATTACATGTCTTCCTATTTGGTATATTAAGCAAAGGGTAAAAAGAAACATCACCATCTTCACGTGAAAGATATGTATCTCTAATGACAGTGAATTATTTCTGTATTATTGAGCGTTTCCTGCTTTGGTAATTATTGTTGTGTAGCAATGCTGTCACCAGAGTTACTGCCAAATTGGCTTATAAATCTGCAGAGACTGCAACTAGCAAGGGCAGTCTATTAAAATAACACAGACTTCATTTACAAGGTTGCTTTCACATTTTTAAATTTCCAGGTTGCAGAGTACAGACACAGTGCTTACTACTTAATACAGTATTTTGAGGTCACAAACCACTCTGTCACCTTGACAAAATTTGAGGGGGCCATTGCACTTCCTGGGACAAGAAGGGCAAGTTTGTATTGGATTTGCCTGGCAAGATTTTTGTAGTAGGTAGACTAAGAGGGAGGTTTCTGCTAGAAGCTTCCCTCATGTCCAATGGCACTGGCTCCAAGACGGACCTGCCACTGGCCAAGGCCAAGCTCATAAGCAATGGTGGCAGTGCCTCTGTGATAACATTTAAGAAGGGGGAGAAAGAACTGCAGCACCAGCATCAGTGGAGAGAGGAGTGAGAGTATGTGGGAGAAACAACTCTGCAGACAGCAAGGTCAGTGAAGGAGGGGGAAGAAGTGCTCCAAGCGCTGTAGCAGAGATTCCCTCACAGCCTGCGGTGAAGACTGTGGTGAGGCAGATTGTACCACTGCAGCCCATGGAGGTTAACGGTGGAACAGATATCCACCTGCAGCCCATGCAGAATTCCATGCCACAGCAGTGGATACCCAAAGCAGGCTGCGACTCTGGGGGAAGCCCATGCTGGATCAGACACCTGGCAGGAGCTATGGAAAAAGCTGGAATAGGTTTGCTGGCAGGACTTGTGACCCCATGGGGGAAGCACACTAGAGCAGTTTGTTCCTGAAAGACTGCACCCCATGGAAGGGACCTGTGCTGGAGGAGTATTTGAAGAATGCAGCCTGTGGAAAAAACTCACATTGGAGAAGTTTTTAGTGGACTGTATCCCTGTCATGCACCACGCGGTGGAGCACAGGATGAATGTGAGGAGTCCTCCCTCTGAAGGAGGAGAGGCAGAAATAATGTGTGATGAACTGACTGCAGCATCCATTCTCTGTCCCCCTCTGCTGCTCAGGGGGAGGAGGTAGAAAAATTGAGAGTGAGGTTGAGCCCGGGAAGAAGGACAGGTAGAGGGAAGGTGTTTGTAGATGTGGTTTTATTTCTTATTATCCTACTCTGAATTGATTTGCAATAAGTTAAACTAATTTCCCTGACTCAAGTGTCTCTTGCCCAGGATGGTGATTGATGAATGATCTATTCCTGTCCTTATCTCAACCCATGAGCATTTTGTTGTATTTTCTCTCCCATGTTCAGCTGAGGAGGGGATGGATAGAGTGACTTTGGTGGGCACCTGCCATCCAGCCAGGATTAACCCACCACAAAGCTATAGGGACATACCTGATGGAAGTGTGTAGGACAGAGCAAGTCACTTTCAGTGGAGATTTTTCAGCTCTCCTCTGTAGACAGAGCTGTCGGGGAGTTCAGCAGAAGCAAAAAGACACCAAGCTGGCATGCTCTGAAAGCGGAGAGAGAGCAAAAGAGGAGACAACACAGAAGGTTTTAGAGATGAATTGCTGCTTGTCTTAAGTAGGGAGAGATGAAGGCTTTGGGGTTTTGGTAATTCAGGCCCTGCTTTTAGAGTTGAGACATCCATAAAAAGACAACTTGTGCTTTACAGACAGCCATAACTTTGTTGCATCTGTAACAGCCCCAGAAGTGTAGGGTGGATAAAGCTTTGCTTCCGCATATCACATTGCAGGGGCACTGGGCGATATTCTGGTGTCAGCATCCTTTCAAGGTTATTGGGAGAGCTACAGAGTGAAAACCAGGGCTGTGGAAATTACTCCAAAGAAGGAGAAAATGCCTTACAGCTTGAGACTTTAATGTAATCTATCTAGTTGACCAAAAAAAGATTTGGAAATGAGCTGATTAGTGTTATGGAAATATTTATGGGAAAAGTCAAAGAGACTCTTACCTAGTGAAGAAAAGCTTGAAAACAACTGAGGCCTGGAAACTAAAAGTGTTAAATGAAGCACAAATCTTCCATGGGGTGGTAGGTAATTCAGGGCTCTTTGAGGAAAACGGGTGATTCTCCTATCTTGCAGTTCTAACTTGACAAGTGAATACTCCAGACACCAAATGTTTCTATAAAAATGAATGGCTGATGTTGATCCTGAGATATTTCAATGACGAGGATTTGTGGTAGATTAGATGTCGTACTAGATAAGTAACTTCTCTCTTCTGGTTCCAGAAATTTTTGTAAATCTATTTTTTTAGAATACCTGTATTAATAAATAAAACTGTTTCTATTTTCATAACAATTAGCTATATTGGTTATAGCACTTGGCTAGTCTTTCATGTGTAACTACTCAGTGTTGTTTACACCACTCTGATTCAGGATTGTATCAGCCTTATTAGGAGCTGTGGAGATGCTCTGCACTTTCCCCGCTTTAGAAAATACTGTCTCAGATGGGGTTGTAATTAAGCAGGTAGCCAAATAGTTGAGCAGTGGCTGAACCCCCAAAAGCTCTGTGTGTGTGCGCATTCAGAATAGGTGTGCTTGTGTCTGGTGGCAGAGTTGTAAAAGCCTGAGTTGAAGCATAGCCTGGGAGAAGCAGCTGGGGAGTGATGTGGTAGCGGTGTGACACTTGCAGTGTTGCCACTTGCAAAGCAACAGCTTCCCACTTCAGAGGAGCAGCAGCAGCCCACAGTTTCAGATTAACAAGGCTGATATTTAAATGTGGTTCTTGAATATGGTTTTGCACAACTAGTCTGCAAAATACTCAAAAGAATTCTGCAAAAGCTTATCTTCAGCAGTTTACGGTTTTGAAAAAAAATGTTTCAATTAGGGATGCCTGTACTTGGAGCATTTATATTTCTGCTGGGCTGTTTACTGTGTTTTCACATTTACCCCAATGCTGCTTTGACTGCTAGAAAAACACTGACTTGTATTTTGATCAGTTCTGATTAATTGAAGGCGAGCACTTGCATCACCACATTTCCTTCCCTTTGATTTCATTTTATTCAGCCCCTAAGGAGTTATGAAATATCTACCAGATTTCTGCAGTATCTGCATCAATACTTAATTGTGAGGTGACTGTATTTATAGAATTTCTTATTTCTTATTTTAGTTTAATATGTATATGTCATCTGGTAACATGAGCAGTGAAAAGAAAAGCCTTCTAAATTTCATGAATACAGAAAGTGATGATTCTCTGTTAGAAACAATGTGTAGCAATCTGTGTCTCTAAGTGATTTTTATATTTCTGTAAATATAGAGTTAATGTCTGTGTGTGTGAAGATCTGTATATGTGTATTTATACGTAGACAGATGCGTGTTTTAGAATAAGTTTCCCTCAAGATATGACAGACCATGCGAATCAGCTGCTTGGAGACCTCCAAGACCAGTATTTTCATCACCAGTTTTTCTTCCTGTTTTCTTACTCTAGATGACTAGGGTTGGAAATAGCATAAATGGGGTGGAAAGATCCAAGCATAGTATCTTTTGCTCTTTCAAAATCTGTGTTAAAATGAAACTGCTTTTATAAAACAAACAACTAAAAAACCCATGTAATTTTATGGGCAAGATGAAGCCAAGTGATTTGAAGGGCAGATGTGTACTCATTTGTAGAGGAAAATTTCAGCCAAACTTGCTCCAGGAGCAGGGCTCTGAATTAAATACTCACAGACTTCTTGATGAAAATACCTTGATTTATCTGGTCTCTTTGCCAGGCCTGATTGTCAGTCAGGATGGGCTTATTGGCAAGTGAGTCGGCACATGCTTAGCTGGGAACTGGTCATAACACAAGCTGACTCTCCTCTTGCAAGGGAGGATGTGCAGAAGGAGCTGGAAACAATCTTGGAAGATCCAGTGTTGTTTCATAAGAGGAGGGAACACAGAGACTGTGGTGATAGCTGGGACAGAGATGGGTATGGTATTACTGTGCTTTAAGAGCCATAACGATGTGAGAAACCAGTTATTGTTAGCTCCAGTGGTAATGGAGCATCTCACACCTCTGCAGATGTGAAGGTTCCTGGTGCTTTTGCAGTCAGCTCAGGTGGCCCACTGGTGGGGCTTAGCTTGAATCTGCTACACTACAGCGCGTCTCTGAAAGAAATAACAAAAAAAACCCTACCTCAAAAATTACTATGAATTAGGGGGCTTTAGTATTTTGCCGTTTAGAACTACATGAATATATGGTTTCATGTCAGAGTTGCTGTGTCTCAGTGCTGCTAGTAGAGGAGCATGTCAATCTTCTGAAATGCAGAAGAGAAAACAAAGCCATTTATTGACCTTCAAGGGAGCATCAATGCCTCGATTCCTAATTGTAGATGTATTAAAGCAAGGGCTTTATCATAGTTGATATTGGTTGATATCACAGAGCAGAAATAAAACACATTGAAAATAAGCTTTTTTAGCATTTTGTTGAACCACAATGTGTTCTCTAATGGAATTCTTTTTATAACTTGCGAGGCTGTGCATTTAAAAATATTGATTATGGAACTTTAGCGGTTCTAAGTGCAAAGATACTTTATGTGCTACAAGGAGAAAAGAGTACCCATTTTGTGTCCCACTTTGTTTTACGGTGTTAAGAAAATGCAGTGATATCAGTCTCCTTTCTTCCTGATAAAGAAACTTAGAAATGAAGTTGTTAAAAAAAGGCAAGGAAGGGGACACCAATGCACAAAAGTAAAAAGTTAGTGTAAGTTACTTATAATTACTTCTGATAAAATACTTAAATGCTCCAAACACCATTTTGGAACATAATTTCTGAACTCAGACATCAGCTAACTAGATGCTTCAGCTGTTTGCTAGGGGTGGCTTTTCTGTTTAATTGTACAACAAACTATTTCTTGTGGGGCTTTTATATGAATTTGAACACTGATGTTTCAGTTGATTTCAAAAACAAATGCCCCATGCAGCACCTTTAGATTTTTAAAAACAAGGCAACAAAGTATGCAATAAAAATCCGTACTGTCCATGCTAGTCTTTTTATCAAAGTTTACCAAAGTAGTAAGGATTTGAAAGTTTAATACTGCCAGACTTCCTTTGAAGTTTGGATGTCAGGGCTGTTATATTAAATCTGATCTCCAGCAGGATTTGATGTTCATGGCATCTCTAAATTTCAGAAAAGCTGCAAGTCTGACATTGTCTCTTAAAAATTCACTTACCCCAGTGGGAGTGAGTTGGTGTATGATCTAAGAAAAATAATGTTGGTGTGCTTTTCTACATTGTCTTGCTGTTGTTTGCCTTCACATACAAGTGCTGGGATATGACTTTTAAGGGGGTTGAGGGACTACCTTTTTGTTGTGATGAAATGCTGATGTATCTCAGCTTGCAATCCATGTGAAATATAGATTGTTCATGTAAGTTGTTACCTTAAGGTTTATTCTGCTTCTGTTGAAGTCAGTTAAGTGGTTTCCCTTTGTATTTAGCTATTTGAGAAAGTGTGGCTTTGTGAATATATATGAATTGGGAGAGGGGATGTTCAAAAAAAATGACCTTCTCCTATGTGTATGTAATTAGTCTGGCACAGAGGCGGTTCAACTTTGAAATAGGAGAAAATAATTCTCTAGTTATGTATTTATCACTTTGATCCATGCAGGTAAAAATTTTGTTACGGGGGGAAAACGTAGGAATAAGTATAATACACCTGTATTACCTGAGCACAGGAAAGAAGTTCTGCACATGTGATAGCATCTCTTCTAGTCACTGTACATTAATCCTTAGTGTTTCTTTTTTTTTTGCCTAGTGAATTGCTGTTATAAATGGTGCATTTAATCATGAAATTGAAAAAGCATGTGTATGGCTCAAGATTAAAGTCTCAAAGCTATACAGAAGTGTAGTATTAATTGTTCCATAAGCGGTACTTTGTCTGGTGTCACATGACCTGACTCATGTGAGACTGCTCTTGTTCTTTAGGGACATTCCCTGATGTTGGGGTGCGCTATCTTCGAGCATGAGTTTGAAACCAGTCTGCTGTGCACACTAAATTACAGTCTGGTAGCACAGCGTGACATTCCGTGTGTGAACACGGGGCATGTTACTGGAGGGCTAATCATTGTCGTCTTTAGGAAGCTGGAAGTCCACCCTTTTTGTTTTGCCCTTGAATCTTTTTTGTTTTAGTAAAAACGGTAGAAAGAGTCCCTTGAGTTGCGACCAAAAGAGTAACAACTGACTTGATGGGAAAGGGTGCTGTAAGGAAAGTGGTGCTGGGAGGCATTCGGGAAGACTTGGGTGACAGACAGCACGCTCATAGCTGTCGGCTGAAGACTGGCTTGTGCCTACCGGGGGCTCAAAAGCTTCCAGATAAGGTAAGTAAGCAAGCCTGTGCATCAACTGTGCTGTTGTGTACTGGGGCTTTTTGGCTCCATGCTTTGTTCTTACCACTGAAGTAAGCAGTACCCTGATCTGAATGTGACAGTTTCTTGTTGGCGGGTGAAGGTGGAAAGCCCTGGCCAGCTCAGGTGTTATGGCTTAGCTGTGCTTGGCCGCAGACTGGTGACAGGAAAAGTTTCTCATTGGAGGCAAAACAGGCCTAAAGTCTTAACCGTTTATGCCAGAGACCAGGAAAGGTTGCAGGTGAGATTAGTGCTGTGGTTGTAGTGAGGAACATAGCAGACCAATGGGAGCAAATGAAGATGGAAAGCATGGCCTGAAGGGGCTGAGCCCTTGCTTCCGGGCTGCCTTGGTTGTATGGCCTGCGATGGCTGGGTGCTTGTGTGATCCCCAAGTGTGCATGGAGGCTGTGTTAGCACTTGGGAGCAAGCATCAAGAACTGTTAACCACCTGGTAGACTTTAAAGTTGGAGGCTAAATTAAAAAAATTAACTCATGCTGGGAAGCATTCTCCTTTTTCTTCATGTCCAGCTAACCTGTCAAAATGGATATGTGTTTTGAAATGGTACTTCAGAATCCGTGGGTGAGCCACACCCAGCCCAAAACATGGTTCATGTCAGTTGTTCAGCTGGAATAAGACCCCTGACAAGGGCCTTGGTACACTATACACAACTGAACAGTAAGAGAGGGAGAAAAATTTTTCTAGAAAAAATGTGCCTTGTTTCTCCTAGTATAGAATGAAGACAAATAGTTAATAATAACTAATAATATATCTAGGTGTAAGTAATAAAAAGAAGAGAAAGATAGGCAGCTGCAATGAAGGAGGTCAGTGGAGTGGCTCATGGAAGCCTTGCTTGGTCAATAGTGTCTGGGGCTTGAGTGATAGCCGTGAGCGGTTGTGGTGGCTGAGAGAAAGGTGCCATCAAGTATAGCAAGCAGCTGTTACGTGGGGGTGATACACAAGCTGGGCTGGTGGCCATTGATTGTTGGATTGATTTGCTGATCACTGGTTTTGTTCAGTCTTTGCTGGAAAAGTGTGGTTTTGGAATGTTGCAATCTGTTACTCTAAACAGCAAATGAACTGGCTGATCTCTTAATGCTTCCTCTGTAGTACCTTGCAGGTGCTGTGCTTGCTAAAAGGAGAGGTAGGGCTTCCTGCAAAGAAGTTGTGTCTGTTTGCCCCACCTTGCTTTTGAGCGTGGATGTACGTGTTAAGCAGTCTGCCTGGCAACAGATGTGTGATGAGATGGCAAAAGCAGGAAGACGCAGAGGAGCAGTATGATGCAGAGCTATAGGAGCAAAATTAGAAATGATCTGACTGAGGTGAGGTGCTAAAAACTTAAATCTGTTAGTGCTATTGCAAGCCTGCAAGGCAGGCTGGGTGGAGGAGGAGACTGGGTTTGCTGTCTTTAAAGAGCCAGGGAGAAAAGAGGAGGAAGCAAATGGATGCATAGCAGGGAAAGAATGAGAGGCCATGTGCTATGCGTTAAAATAACTTGTAGGTGATGCACACAGATGGGGAGGCAGCCTGGTGACTGCCACAACAAAGTCAGCAGCAGTGCCGTGCTGCTGAGTGGAGCAGTACCATGGCATGGGCTCCAAGCCCAATGCCAGGGCTGTTCAGGCTGGGTGAAAAGATTGGGCCCGAGCCTTCTGGTGCTCTCAGGCAATGGCTGGGTGTAGTTTGGGGCTGTGCACAGACCAGGGTTTGTTCCCAGTAGGCAGTACGGATAAGACTGTCCTGATATACAGGAGGGTGGAGAGAAGGTTTAGATGTACACTTGTGAGCTGTGCTGTTCCAGCTCTGCATCATCATATTCACTCATATGGACAAGAATAGTAAAGAACAAAAGAGAAGAGTAGGGAAGGGCAGAGCAATTGGAAAATGGACTAGAGAAAAAATGCCTGTTCTGCAGACTGAAGGGAGAAAACAGAAGACTGAACCACAACCCAAATATGAAGCAAAGAAAAGTATTCAACTTGCTGTACAGCCTCAAGAGCCAAGAGGGTGCTATTATTAAAACAAGCAAACAAACAAAAAACGCACAAAACCCACAGCCAAAACAAAACCCAACAACAAAAGCCTAACCAAATACCAGCCAACCAAAAAGTCCTAGTGGAGTATAAGGGAGTATGTCTTTATGTCAAGCATGTTGTCTTCATGGCAATGATTAAAAAGATCTTGGAGGAGCAAGCATAAGATGACAACATTGGTTAGAGGGAGATCTAGGGATCATTCTCCAAGTCTCTTCAAGGTTGTTATGAGAAGATGGCTACACACCACTGCAAGAGCTGCTGATCCTGTCATGCTTTGAGATTTGCCCTTTTCTGGGTTCAGTTTACAAAAATAATTTCTTATCTCTTGTTCTTGACTTGAAATCCCAGTAAATCCCAAGCACTTTGAGGCCACAAAAACTGCTGCAATACCACACGTAAATGACTAGAGTAGTGGTGGCAAATAAATCGATGAGCAGAGTGGAGGGACTCAAAAGTCTGTGCTGGTCTGTCATGAAGTAGAGGGGAAAATATCTTTCATACCTTAGAAGTCCAGAACACAATAGGATTTATCAATTTGCTGTCACAGAGACCTTAGATGGGAATTTGAGATTTATGTGGTACTTCAGTCACTTGATCTCAGTCTAGTTTTATGAAGTGTTTAGAGACAGAAGTCACTACTCATTCAAGATACTGAGAATAATTGTTTCAGTTCTTGTTAAGAAGAATATAGGCCACGGAGGAACACTCATCAAACTGTGAATGAATTGTTTCTTGTGTAAGTAATAAATGCTTTAGTGAAGTGACCTGAACACTGTCCTGGCTGTTACTGGAACTCAAAAGATCAGCTGGTCTGTGGAAGCTGGAGCAGACTTATAGTATACCATAGGAAGTAAATTCTTGAGTGGGAACTGTTTATTATGCAGAGGCTCCTATTAGATGACTTGACTTGCAAATATCTGTAGTAACTATTTAAAAAAAATAAGTCCTTGTTTAAACTTGAACAGTCTCATAGTCGAGAATAAATCTGTATCTGAGAGTTCAGTGCTTCCAAAAAGGGTCATTTTTGTCTGAAGAATTTAAAAGGAATTATTATATCTTCAAAATGTGGTTAATTTCAAGTAGGAATAAGGCTGAGACACAGAATTATAAAACCTTTTACTCTCCTGAGGCAAACTAGTTATGAAAATGAGTTGTAAATGCTGATAAAGACATAGAAACCTTATATGAACCCTGTACTTGGTTCTGTCTAATGACTTGTAGGACTCCTCTTTGCATTAACAGTTCAGACTGAATTCTCCACAATAGTCAGGCACTTGTCCCGGGATCATTAATTGCCATTGACCAGCAGTTTTCACTGAATTTGCTTCTGTTTCCCTAGATGTATTTAGTGTTGTTAGTTTGTTCGATTTCGGTGCATTCTTCTATAAAAAGAGCTTTTCAGTAGTTGAGTAAAAGGGAGCTATGCCGTTTGTTTCAATGAAAGCAGGATACGGCCAAGACTAGCTGTGCATGTCCAGAATGTCAGTTTGCACATGCTGTTGTTGCATCTGAAGGTCAATTTATTTAGTCTAGCTAAAAATGTAACCTAATTATATGGTTCAGTGAGAAATTGTGTAGTACAGCCGTCGCTAGTGAATTTCTATGTGAAAGGAACGTGCAATTTGAAAACAGAATCATCATAAGTAAACCCAAAGGACAAATAGTTAAGTAAGGATTTTCTTTTTCCTAAAAACTACAAGTATGATACAGCTCTTCAGATGTGGACTCTGCACACATGTTGTGGTTTTGTTTGGGGTTTTTTTTTGGATAGAGAGTAGTGGCTACCTTTGGATAGAGAGTAGTGGCTACCTTTCCCTTTACTGGAAAAATTTCATGCAGTATTTCAGTTTGAGAGTGTAACATTGCTGCAGGTCAAACACCAGGAGCCAGTGCTTTGGGGAGATCTTGGGTATATGGCCTTATAGGTACTCTTGTTTTCCAGATGTTTGGGCAGTCTTGCTGAGGAGACATAATAATGTTCTCTGGCTTTGGTGATTTTGGGGATGTCGTTGATGCTTGTTGATGAGTCCTAGGAAAAATATTTGTAGGATCAGTGTTTCTATGCAGAAGCTGTGGAAAAACTGATATGCCTTTCAAAAATGTATGTGCTAGATACATTGTCATCTTAGTATACCATGCCTTTTAGAATCTTTTTAGTAAATCTCTTTTTGTAAAGCTCCCTGTACTACACTAGTGGCTTCCAAAATATGATGTGTGAGATGATCCCCTGGGGTGCAGGAAGGAAAATAATAGAACTTCAGTAGTACATGTATATAAATTGTAAATAAATATATATATTTTTGAGCTTGTGGTGAAGATGTTGTTTTTTACTGTTGGGATTTACACTCAGGGCGGAGGCCACTGTTCTAGACAATAATGTAGTACCTGAAATAAATATACAGAAATTTAAAAAAATGAAGGCCTTTCAAAGACTCTCTTGTAGGGAGCATGCATGCTGTCTGTCATCTTGGCAGTCAGCTGACAGAGTAGGCACTGTAGTTATAGCAGTAGCTCTGACCTCGTTCTTCCTATAATAAAGAAGCTTTGAATTAGAGCTTTATCATTAGCAACAACAGTGGAATTCAGGGGAAGGCTTTAGTAGAAATTGGTTGGGGTTTTTTTTCAGTTTGATTTCCCTAACTCAGGACTAATTGCATAGCAGGTAGCTCAGTAACGTGGGTGGGCTCCAGCATAATTTCTAGCATACAGAGAAAATGTTCTTAGTTAAAAGCACTTCAGTGTTGGCCATGATAACTAGAAAGTCCTTGTGGGGAGGGGAACGGATGCTTTTTCAGGACTGGGGGAGGTGCTGCTGAGCACACGGAACAGGGAGACCATCTTGCATTGAATCTTGTAGATCTTTATTATTAAAAACCCAGAGAAACCAAAATGACTCTGTGGAAGTCAGTAGAGGTGAATTTTAAAAATATTTTTAATTTTTATTATTTATTTAAAATATATTTACTGGACCTCTCAGGGTCTTTTTTCCCTTCTCGCTCTGAGGGTCTGCGCACTGTGTTCAACCATCATTCTTCATCTTCCTTGTGTGGACAGAATGTACTGACTACTTCAGGTGGCTGTCACCTCACACATTTGTATAGCAACCCAAGAATTTAGTAAAGCCCTGTGATGTGATGCGTTTTAGCTTGTTACTGGGTTAACAGAAAAAGTGGTGTTTCTTTGTCTCAAGGATGAATGGTCCTGACTCCCATTCTGTTGTGCCAACTAAGGCTATCATCACATAAAGGTTGCTTTTCTTGCTTATTTACTCAATCACAGACCTTTGTGGGGTCAAGAATGGGAGGCATGGACTGAAGGAGCCTGGGATTAACCTTGTTTCACTTGCCCATTCTCCTTTGGAAAAGCAGGCAAATGAGCCAAATCCTTCTTCCTCTTCTAAAGCTCCTGCTGTGATTTTAGGCAATGTTGTGGACATCCTGATCACAGGTGGCAAATCTGTTACAACTGGAAATTTACCTGGTTTTCAGAGCAAATTTCAGAGTATTTAATGAAAAGCCATAGTCCTTGTTTTCAGGTTTTATAAGGTTATTTCCTTTACAGACTCAGCCCTTTCAGAGTTAAGAGTTTTTCTGATCTAGCTCTTGTGTAGGGAATTTGAGTGCATCACAGAAGAGGAATTTACTTCAAAGCAGGTGCATCTTTGTAGTTCGGAACACTTTTAAAAATTGTTGGAAACGTCTATTTTTATAGCCCTTCCTGTGGATGGACGCTTACTATATCTAAGGCACATCCTTTCTTTTATGCAGCCCCATCCTTCCTTGCCCCCACAGCTGCCAGGTCTCTAAGCAGTTTCAGCCAGCCTCCGTTCATGCCTGCTGGTGTGGGAGGTCGCAGTCAGCGAGCTGTGCTGCAATGTCCTGGGCTGCCTGTGTTACGCGAGAAACCCTGATTATATCATTCTTGGTAGTGTAATGTTTGATCTCTTGCCTAGAACTTGGTAGTAATAATTAATTACGTTGCTTCTTCAGATCTCTAGACTGTGTGTGACTTATGCTAGAGAGCAAGTTTAATAGCAGTGTTTGAGACTGTTGACCTCCCGAATCAATTAGTATTTGATGCTGGTTATAGAAATATTAATCTGGGGTTTCCGAAGTTATAAGCAAGATAGCTTTTTAACTGGATTTTGTGTGGTAGCAGACGTTAGTAATGGCTGTAGGACTGTGGATGTAGAACTTTATTTTCCATGCTTTCAAGGGAGTACTGCAGCATATATGGTTATTTAAGAAATCATTAACATTTTCTAGGGAGGAACCTGTTACCCTAACTCAGCTCTGCTAATGCCTTTAAGAAAACAAAAAAGGAGATAGTACAAACTAATATGTCAGTAGTCTTCTAAATGCCTATTTTAAGGGCAAGTTTTAAAAAGAGAGGAGATGAAAGGAAACTTTAAGTATTTAATCTGATAAACTTTTTTTTTTATAGCTGGCTGGCCAAGTACCTATACTGTAACCCAGCTTTTGTATTGTATGTTTGACCTGATTGTTGTTGTTTTTTCTTTAATTCTACAAAGTTGCATCCCTGCCAGCTCTCTGCTGACTTCACTAATGACATTCCTCTTCTCTCTTGCTTGTTTTGAAGTTTAGATAACCATTCTCTTGAAAAAAATATTTCTGAGTTCCAGTTGTGACTGTCACTGACCTTGCTGAAGTTACTCTGTAGGATTTATGCTGGATGTGGCTGTCTTCAACTACTATAGCACCATGGTGATAATAGGCAAGTACCAGGCCAGAAAAATGGAGTGAAAGGTACAGAGAGATTTATTTTAACCTGCACAATGACCCAATAGTAGTGGTTTTATGGGTTAGCACTGGCAGTTCAGTATTGTTTTTAATATGAATGAGTTCTTCACATATCTTTAATAGTGTAATAGATAAATAAAAGTTTTGCTTCAGCCAGATTGTGATAGTTGAAATCAGTAGGCGGTCAGGAAGAATATAAGTTTCCAAACACCCAATTAAGGGAAGAGGAGACAGGGATTTATGTGGCCATGTGAAGGACGGGATGTAGCAAGGTGTAAATCAAGAAGGAGATAGAGAGGTGCCAGATGGAGGATGGAATTTAGCAAAGCTGTAAATTAGAACTAACTGTGTAGATAACTGTCTCCTTTCCTTTGAGGGGGTGGGGAGGTTTCGTCTGTCAGCTTATGGTTAATTTAGGGTAAAAGGACGCAGGCGCAGGAACAACGGAGGAGGGTCAAATGTTCAGTACCGAGGAAGACTGCCTGCTTTCCTTCTGCGACCCACCCCCAGAAGACCTTTTGCGTGGTGGTAGGCATGTATGGGTGAGGGGGAGAAGTAACAAATGTAAATGAATTATGGGAACTCAGTTGAATATGTATAAGTACCCTAAATAAATGTATGTGAGCGGGACCAAACGGTGTGATAGAGGAGGATCCATCCCCTTTTGTACCCAATGCTGTAAATAAATGTCTTTACTTCTAAAAGTTCGTCCTCTCTAAAATTAAATCTGGGAGCTGGTTTTTCTCACATTAGGCTTGGACCTGTTTAATTATATGGTGAAGGACCCATCAGAGGAACTGGAAAGCCTTATTCAGTGAGTCTGGTTTATGTAATATGCTGAGCTAGAACCAGCTGGGCCTAAACATGGGCCATCTGTACTTGGGTTCACTGGCCTGCATTTCTGCAAGAATGCGACTTTCGCTGCTGCTTGTTTGATTTAGTGCTTTTCTTGAGTAACTGACATCTAGTAATCTTCATTGTTGCTGTGTGCTTTATGTTGATTATTAGCAATGATACTAATTCAGCTTTGAAGCTGAGCAGTTCTTCTGGCAGCCCAACGCCATTGGTTTTGAAAAAGAGACAGCTTAAAAAAAAAAGAGGGGCAAAAAAAAACCCCTTTCTTTTTCCAGTATTCATTTTCAGCTGGAAATCTGCAGATGTCCTCCAGGACATCTCATCCTCAGTATAAAAGCCATCTCATGCAATGCATGAAGCTTGCCTCCTCTGTTTGGCATGAGCTTGGGCTGAGAGCGAGCTGCAGGCTTCCTGAGCTGAAGTGAAATTCAAAGGGAATTACAAAGCTTAGTGACAGATCCAGATCATGTCAGCCCTTGAGTCATGTCTTCCTGAGTCTGTACTTAAGAGCCCAGTTGGCAGAACTAACGTCTCATGACTGGGTATACCCAGTGAGTGAATAAAAAATGTTGATTCAGCTGTTTGGCATGGACAGGACAGCTAAACTCTGTGTAGCCCAGACTTCAAAGTGTAAGTTCCACATATCCATTTTAACATGGCTGATGCTGTTGGCTCTCACTGGTCATGCCCACCTGCAGCTGAGAACCTGTAGGAGTTGGGATTCTTTTGTGTTAGGAGTCAGTTCTTGTTATGTCCCTCTGTGCAGCAATGCTGATAGTGACAGATGAAGTGCATGAGTGTCAGCTGCTGGCTACTCTGGTGTGCTCCTGCGTCCCAAGCCAGAATTGCTATACTGCAGTCCTATTTGCTAAGGGTGTTTTTCAACCAATTTTACAGGTTCAAAGAGGGAACATACACCAGCAGGAATAAGTAATTGTGGTGAAGGAAGCTTCTGGCAGCTGTACGCTTAGATTGCACCCAGGTCCATGCACAGAATGGAGGGGCAGTGCTGCAGCAGTGACACATGTTCCCCAGGCACAGCTTATGTTCCGCCCCAGGGAGCTCACAGCTACTTTTTTCTTCCCCAGCAGGTATAGAAAAGAGTCCTAAAATCTGGCATTGCAATTCAAGGCTTGGAGGGAAAGAAGAAATGCTGCTCTAAATAATTTGATTGATTTATTTATTACTGTATTTTTACCCCTAATTTTGCCTGCTGTCCTTACAGATGAAAATAATTTGCTTTGCTGTGTGGTAGCTACTATGTGGGTGTTGCTGGGACAGAAAAACGCTTGCGTGCAGAGTGTGCATGTGTGTTGGAGGTAGTGAGGAAGAGGCTTTTTTCTTCAGTAACAAAGGTATACCTGCAAGCAGGTACGGAAATCTGTGTGCTTCTCCATTGGAGCTCAGTCATGGATGAAAGCATTACTTCTGCATCATGTGGAAGGGAGCTGTCTGTTTGTACAATTACTATGGTGCACTTATAATTGGAGAGGAGAGTCTTTATGGGCAGCTTCCATCAATTCTGTTCAAATTAATGAAATCCTTCACAGAGGACCTCTTGATATTTGAGTACACAGCAAGAGCTAAAAGTCCTCCTCATTAATTTTTAACAGCCTAAATGCCTTCCAGGCTTTTGATTTTTAAGGCAAATCATAAAGCAATAATTCACGTGGGAAACATTTGTCAGGTTTAAGCAGCAGAATCTTATGGGACTTAGCACAGGAATACAATTCCTATGTTTGATGACTTAAAAATTAGTGTTGGGAAGTATGTTTTTCACCCTCAGTGCATAAACCTGGGACACCTTCATTATCAGGTATGTGTTTACAGGCTGGAAAATACTTTATATTGTAGCAGATACAGTGCAATAGTGGTGAAATGATGTGACTGCAGTTTAAAGCTTTGTAAAAGTATAATTTTTCAGGAAAAAATACTTCTAGTTCTTGACTACGCTGTTCAGCCTGACCCCTTGGTGGGATAGCTGTCCTGTTAGGCGAGGCTTTGGTATTATAACGTCATGTTGCTTTATAGTCCTTTAATGTTTGTCCAGAGCGACCCTGGCACTATGAAACCCGAATTCCCCAAAGTATGGGACAGTGAGGAGAGGAGCCAGGTGCAAGGATAATGATGGCATATCTCTTGGACATGAGCATGGGAGATGAATTGTCAGGATATGTCATTCTCTACTGAATGTTTTATATTCAGTGATATCCTTAAGCTATTAATCGAGTGGTAACATATGTTGCATAATCCAGTATTCAGTTTTACTGGAATTATATTGCTTCCTGATTTCTTACATGCTTACTTAGTATCAGCAAAGAATGGTTTGAATTTTGTGCTTGTCTATAGCTTTAGATGAAGCCTGTCACCTTCTCTGTGTAAAATGTCTGTAATTGTTAGGATTTTTCTCATTATGATTTTAGCAGATTCTTCTAACTTTAAATCTACATTTGTCTTGGATTTTCTTCAGTCCTTGAATGTAAAGAGAAGAGAAGGTTTGGATTATGAGAGATGGCATATAGCTGGCTGATGGAAAGCAACAGAGATCAATAACCACTTGAATGTTTACTTCAATACTTTAGAATCTTTTAAGTGAAACTGGTATAATCAGGCCACAACTCTCCACAGTTAAAGCAGGAAACATGATAACCCATTGAATCACTAAGTGTGATCATAAAAGTTCACAACTTCTCAAAAGCCACCAGGGATGGCTCCTTTGAAAAGCTTGAGGTTTAGATGACTCTTTAGTTCTTAGGTCTGTATTCCTACAGAGTTCTAAAGTCCACTTTAATTTTCAGCATGCGCAATCTGAAGGGGCATATATGTCTCCACCATCGATAGCCTAATGAGACCTCACTAGGGTTTAAAAAGAAAAGCCAGTTGCTTAGAAGTGCTGGATCCTGAAAGCAGAAACAGATAAGTCATTTACTTTGAGAAACATTAAGTGGGGGTGGGGGTAAGGGCGTGTAGCAAACTGCGAGTTAGCTTGTTACCTGCAATGCTTGGGCTAGAAGTTTGTTTTGGAATGAAATATGGAGTTGTTAGGCTATTACAATACTATATTATGTTAATATTCAAGTTAAATAAACATGAAGTGTGTGTACCGCTTGATTATTTTTTCCCCCATAATATTTTTCTGTTTGGTGCAAAGAAATAAATCTGCACTAGGATTTTGTCAGCTCATGATCAGTAAATGATGCTAGTTGGATTTTTTTTCAAATGCATTATTTAAAGAGAAGGTGATTAGAGCAAGTTTCTCTGCTTACTGAAATGTTGTAAACAGGTGTGGAGGCTTCTTACTGTTCCAGGTTTGGGAAGCTTGTATTTGTCTTTCCTTAATTCAACACAGGTTTGGGCTGAATGTTTAAAACAACTCCCTAATCTAAAGGTATTAAAAGTAACCTCCAAAAGAAGGAGAATATTTCTTCATTACACTTTTCTGCTATGATAAAAAATTAATAAGTAAATCCCCCCACATATCTCAATCTTGGTCTGCTTGTCTCAGCCAGGTTCTCTGGGATGATTTTGCTAAGCCATTTGCTTATTGATGTGCTGTCCTTTCTTCTTTCTGAAAGCACTGGGTTTATACATGCTTCCCCCTGACTCCCTACCAAAAAAAACCCAAACCAAACTGAAACAAAAAAACAAACAAAAATGGAAAGAAAAAAATAATTCAAACAAAGGTCAAGACAAAAAAAAAAAAATTGTCAGAGAAAATTGGGGAATGGACTTCCCTTTTTACCCCAAGACTTGAGGTTTTCTTGCATGCTCTCACGTAATGCATATTTCTTATCTTTTGGACTGAGAGTGGAATTACAGTGGGGCTGTATTTGCTTCTCTCTAACAGTTTTACAATGGCAAAACCTTTTTGCTGACAGCATAAGCCTGGTGTTGTCACACTGGATTTAATGTAAGCTTACTAAATTATTTTGCTGCATGTTTTAGGCACAGATCATGCTTTCTGGGAGCACTGAATATTGATACGGTTTGTTTACTGTTTTTAAGTGGAAGTATACTTAAACCAGTGCAATCTGAAACTACCACTTATCTTTAAATTCACAGGTTGTTTGATTTTATTATCTGTTTTACCCATCTTATACACTTTGGAGCTACACTATATTACTTCAGATGCCAAAGTTGTGTTGTGACTCATGGTAAACCTGTTCAGGTATGTCTCATTTGTACCATCTGTGAATGGCTGTTTTCTCACCCTGGAAGTGGGGATGGCTTTTCTGGGTTTTTTCACACTATGGACAGGATTAGCCCTCTACTGACCTGACTTTGCCATGCAACACTGCAGCTTCCAAATTTAGTGTGTTTATTTTAAGTTTTCAATGGAGAACTGAGGCAAAAGGTGATGAGATTCAAAATCCTGAAATTTGGACTTAATTAAAAAATTATAGATTCATCTATGTTGTTTACTGGTGCTCCTCTGCGTGCTTCTGCTGCCAGTCCCACCATACAGGGTCTAATGTGGGACATTGTGGAGGCTGCTTTAATCAGTGCTATTGGTCAGGTGGTTTTGTTCAGCTTGATGGTTCTGTTTCTTGCTAGCCCCAGCTGTGTTTACTTTATTTGATATAGAAACATTTGTAATAACTGGCCTCCTTCTGGATCTGGACATAGTTTCAATGAGTTCCTAAGAGCTCACAGTACAAAAGTGTTTGTGTTTGAAGTAAACCTTTCTTATGTTTGGATCATGGTGATAGTTTTGGCTCTTGTTTCATTCACTGTGGATGAGGAAAAAGCAAACATAATATCCAGGATAACATGTTCAACAGCATGTTTCAACACTGTCAGTTCAATGCTGTGAATTGTCGCCTGGGAGAAAGCTATTCTGAATGTTTGGTGGGTGGACGGTTATTTATCACCTTTGAAAGTCCTGTGGTTTTTAGCTTCTCATCAAATGGATCCATTATGACTTGATCTAACACTGCTAATAGTTTCCCTTATCTGTCTGGCAGGGGGTTGTTTGTTTTAATGTGATCTCATTGATTTTTATTAGAGGAGTTTGAATCCTGAAACTTTTTCTTCCATTTTATTCCAATGCCAAATATATTTATATGGTTTTAAGATGGAGAGTATGCATCAGAATTACAGTGCAGCATAAGCAATAAACAGCAAACACTCCTCAGCTGGCGAGTGAAAATAATTCTAGTTTATATTCTGCAATAAGCCGTGTCTTAATGACTTGAAGAATGCTATTGTTACAGCACAGATTTCAAATATAAGTGGCTGAAGCATTTATGGCAAGTTCTATTACTGTCTGAACAAAACCTTGGTTTAAAAGAAATGTAGATTGCTTTATGATTGCTCCCAGTTTTAAATGTTACTCCTGCAAAGAGTTTATTTACCTTACTATATATAATTTGTGGATTACTAATTTTGTTGAATGGATCAATGAGGCCAAGAAACAGGGAAGACTGAAACCAAGATTGTACAATTACTTAGATAAAAATTTTTTTCAGTCAGAACTTAAGAAAATCCCTAATGTAGAAGAATTGGAGTGAGATTCTAATCTGGATGTAAAACCAGGGGTTTAGCTGTTTTAGTTTGGATTTCTTGTGCCTTCTCTGATGAATATTTTCCCTGTTTGTGTCCTATTAATGGGACATAAACAACCCTTTCATGAATTCCTTGATATTGTTTGTAGGGGTGTCTAGACCAGGCCTTTGACAAGAATTAAATCACATTCTTATGGTGATATCTCTGTGGCAATTTGTAGCAGTCACGAACTTCAGTTGTGTCAGTGATTTTACTTGGCACTGGATATTAGCCTAGGTTCCTTCTGCACCACAGCATCCCACAAAGATCTTAAAAACTGCTTGTCTTAATGATGACCTTATTGGTTTTGTTACGGTTTTGCTTTGGCTTTTCCCTTTTTTAAGAAATAGGAAATGGTTAACTCTCACCTTCCTGTTTTGATCATCAATTAATTTCTTCTGTTTTGATCTTTGCCCTTTATCCAACATGTATTGCCCTAACTCCAGGTTTTATAATTCCAGGTGAAAGTAGCTTTCAAGGTCATTGAGACAAGCCTTCCACCACATCAAGGTACAAGCATCAGAGGAGAGTTTTGACTAGCAGTGAGGGAATCTTCCTGGGGAGAGGAAGTATCTCCTCACTAGCTGGGTTGTGATTCTGCTGTCACTAACCTACCCCGGTCATGTGCGGCAAGTGTGTTAAGTGAGTGTTAGCATACTTGCTCTTTGCCAGGCATCTGGAATTGCACCCCAAGGACAGAAAGTTTGGACATTTTCCTCTTCTGGCAGATTGAACAGTATACTATTTAACCAGTGTTCAAGCAGCCTACACAAAGTACTTGAACATTTGATGCCATCACCTTTTAAGTTCCTCTAGAAAATGTTATGGAGAAGAAAAAAAATGTATGTGCTTGTTTCCTGTAGCCCAGAAAGGAACTTAGTGCTCAAGACAAACATTGATCCAAATCATCAGTAAAAACTCTTCTTGGAGGGGAGGGTGGTAAATCCTCCCTCAAGTTTTCCTGCTTTTGTGATTGTTGTGCCATTCCCCTTAGTGAGCAGCTTTAAACATGATTAAATATGACTAAAGACAGATGCATCTGCATCTATCTCATCAGATATATATTCATTTTTCTGAGTAGATGCTGGGATGATTTTTTGCTACAATGCAAATGTTATCTTGAAACAAAAACTTTCTCTTTTACCTTTTAATTTTTTATAATCTGGTCATCACTTCAGGACTGTGGTACTGGCCCACTGGAAACAAACATATTAAAGATAAACCTGATGTAGATCTTGGTCAAAAATAGAGGGCAACTTGCTATGATCACAAAAGTAAAATGGCATCTCAGTCAGTTCAGATCAGGCTGTATCTGAATTCAAAAGCTTAACTTCTGCTCTGTGTTTTGACGACTGATATGCCAACTTTATGTTCATTGCAGAATTCCTTGAGAACTTGAGGTTTAGATATGCTTAGAGTGAACTGTTGAGTGCCAAGGTAGTGGCCTCCCCAAGGCTTGTCACATAACCCGCTTCTCCACTCAGATCCCTGCAATGACCCATGCAATACCTGTGTGATGTATACAGGTTAGTAAAGAAACATGCTGTTATTTTCCAAGAACCCTTGAACTCAACTGGATCTTGAGCATCACAAGAATGTCCTTGGAGGTGGGTTGTCTTGTTGTGTACCAGATTAAGTAAAGGTGTAGGGTTAAAAACATGTTTGTTTGCACAACAAGAAAAGTTTGGTTTTGTAGTTGTAAAAAGATGACACATCAAAATGTATTTTTAGAGTTATGCTTAGACATAAGTAGCTTTTTTGGTTTTGTGTTTGTTTTTTTTTACCATAGGATTCTTTCTTAGCTACTTCAGCATCTTAACTAGCTTGTAAGGGTTGCTAAGGAGCCCCACAGCTAGGCTGGCATATCCCAGAGAGTTCCTATTCCTTGTATATCCTGTATGCTCTTCCAGGTGATATGCCATTTGGTAGGTACTTGCTAGAGCTGGTCAGAATGGCTGCTCTGAGTTATTTTCTTCTCCCCCATAAAACAAAAGGACTGCCCTGCCTTTCACATTCTTGTTTCTTTCACTAGGTACTGGCCTGTTATCTCATGGTGTGGGAGATGAACTCATTTCCCTCAACTTCTTTAGGCTCTTTTTATTAAAGTTTCTATTGAGTATCTCACCTAGCACATCTCCCATTCTGGACCTCAGATGCTTACAAGGCACATTGTGTATGTCATCTCATATTGCACTTCAACAGCATAGAATGCAAACTAGTATAGTAGATTTAGAGAAAGATTGAATGTATTAAATTCAGCTTAATATGCCTATGGCTGTTTTCTTTGTGAGCATCATATTAGAAAACCTTATTACTGCAGAGCTGAATTGGAGTGTTTATATTAAGTAAACTACTTTTCCTGCCATGTGCACTGTTAGTTTTGAAAAGAGGAGGAGGATCTTCTAGGATGCTGTTAAGATTATTTTCTTTAAGTAGATAGTGTGAAAAAAGTTTGCAAACCTTGTGTGGCTTTAATGAATTATACAATTTTTTTTTCTGTTGGGCAGTATTTTTTACTTTATGTAATTGTGGGACAAGATAGACTTTGTACTTGTTTAGACTTATGTCTTCAACAAGGAGGTGAGCAAATTTAGACAAATTGCATCATGCTAAATCTCTTGTCATACTGGTTGTGTCTAGCTGTGTGGACATCAGATTTCTAATTAAAACCTTTTAAAAGGAAGCTGCATCATTGAAACCTGGTGGTTTGGGCATTACCTCTAAGCTGCACTGGAGTTACAGTGCAGCTTTGTATAATTCTTTATTCTGTGGTAAACCCACATTATTTCCCCTCATCCTTAAAAACAAATAAACCCAAAAACTCACTACAAAGAAACCACCTTGCCATTCCAGTTTAGCTCTGTAATCTGGTCTGCACTAAATACTCTTTTTAATTTAATCTTTGTAATTCTTCTGATCAATTTTTTACTGTTTTTTTTTCCCTATGGAAACAAGGCCTGTGGGAATGCTCTGTGTACGTCTCCTTACGTGGTTGAAAATAGCCAATTGGTTTCAAATGAAGTTTGACCAGTACTACATGTTTTGTAGAAGTATTGGCTGGGTAGGGACTGGTTATTGGTCTAATACACAGGAGGTATCAGATGCTGCAGGTGTCATGTGTCTTTCGACTCCAGCCTTTCCGTGGCACTTGCTTTTGGGGTGACACTATTCTTAGGCTCTGCTGATGAAAGACCCCAGAAAACAGACACAGACTCTGAGGAATTCTTCTAAATTCCTTAGCTTCCAAAATGGCAAAGCTACTTGCCATGTCACCTCAGTCACACCTTCTGAAAATTGAAAAGTATCCTCTGAAAAAAAAAGCTGCTGCTTGAAGCAAGGACCAGGAAACCAAAAGACACACTAACCACTTCCATATCTTCTCTCTCAAACTTATTTTCCTCTATGGGTATTGAAGAGTTTTCAATATCTTGAAAGTTGATTTATATCAAAGTTAATACAAGAAATCTTGCACGGCACAAGACAGCTCTCTTGTAACCATGCTGGGTGTCTCCCCTGTGCTGCTGTAGAGTTCAAGCCTTGTCACCTTGTGTTTCAAGCCTTGTGTTTCGCTGAGTGGAGAAACCACACTGAGGTACATAGATCACATGCACAGTGCTGCTGGCAGAAAGCTAACCAGGTAAATGCTTTGTGGAGCTTAGTGCAAGCTGTAAAACTTGTCTACAAAGCTGGTATATGGCTGTTGACTTGAACAAACACCCAAAGCACTGCTGGCAAGCTGGAAAGGGTGCCCATGCCTCAGCTGCTTTGATTTACACTTAAACATCTTAGCATAAATTTACCTCCATCAGCCATATACAGTGGAGCAGATGAGGTACTAACATGAGTTCTGTTTCTTGTGAACTGCAAAGTGGGAGATACCATAGCCTCCAGAGTGCAACAAACCTGAGCCTTAAGTTTCAGCTTAAGGGAAAAAGAAAAAACACCAAACCAAACAAACATAAATCTGGAGCATCATTTTCTTTTGCATTATCTTTACATTCTGCTTCATCCTGCCTCTGTCTGCTCTTGGATTCTTTGATCAGAAACCAAGTTAAGATTATTATTAATATCCCTGTTCACTTTCTGATATCTTAAGGCCTCACCAGAACAACTGAGGTGCTTTCTGCTGAGTGTAGCTGTAGAGACAACTGTTCAGACAATGCATGGAAGTTATACTTTCACCTCCTGAAACCATGTTATGGCAGAACTTCAAGGAGGAACAACAGTTTTAAACCTTCCTTAATTTGCTCTTCCTGTGGTGCCTACCAACACTACTCTCCAATGAGACAGACAACAAATGGCAAGCTACTACACTATCTGAGCATGAATTTCTAGGTGACGGAAAGGAAACTTTCATATTTGGTCTGCTGACACTTAA
Source organism: Tapera naevia (assembly GCA_033556795.1). Classification (NCBI taxonomy): domain Eukaryota; kingdom Metazoa; phylum Chordata; class Aves; order Cuculiformes; family Neomorphidae; genus Tapera; species Tapera naevia. Next base: position 17,849,021 of record JAUMJJ010000059.1, read on the forward strand.
AGGCTCTTCTCATGGCTGGTTTATATAGGGCCTACCAATGGAGTTCTTGCATTTCTTTACAAGGTTGTAAATTCGAGATTTGTCTGGAGTAGAAGCAACTTTCTCAAAACCTCAGAGCCTCAATGAATAAGGGAGTTGAGACCCGGAGCAGGTCATAGAATCACAGAATGGTCTGGGTTGGAAGGGACATTAAAAGTCAGTTATCTCACCTAGCATTGTGCTCGCTGAGCTGAGGTGCTGTTTCATCCATGATGAGTGAGGCAAAAGCCTTAAGGCATCTCCCACAGAAAAAACTGGCATAACTAGCTGACATAGTTTTGAGATAGCCTGCTTTGAGCTGCCTGTGCTGTCCACCAGATTAGCTCTTTTGTAACAGTCATCAAGATAGTGTGGTGCTTGTGGCTTGGCTAGCGGTTTGGCATCAGTTGCTGGAGGAGATTGGCTTGGCTGCGAGCAGGCTGTGGAGGCAGGTTGTGGAGGGTTGGTAGGAGCAATAAACCCTGGCAGAGAAGACGGTAAAGACGCCTGGAGGGCGGTCAAGGCTCAGCCACCTGTTTGCTCAGCTGATGAATCAGGTTCACATAACTGGCTCTGCAAGGGCTTATTGCTTGAGCTGAACCCTCAGCCTTTGGTTCAGCATAGTTATTTCTTTATTTGATGGGAGGATAAAAAGCCTGACATATGGGCTTTTATTGACCAAAAATGACAGTTTATCTGATTCAATACGTGGGTTATCTCTTCTGCTGAGGTAAAAAAGACAGTTGCCTAAGGCAACCAATATGTTTAGTGTGATTGCAGGTTGTGATTGGTAAACTTCTGTGGGCTTGACTGATAAGACATAAAAAAAACTGTGCTGCTTTTTTTTCAGTGCAGTGCTGGTGGCAAATACATATGCATTTTGCTGATTTTATTCTGCTTTGCCAATGTATGTTAAGAACATCTGTGATCTCCTAATAAATGAGATGCTGAGTGGGAGCCAGCTTTTCCTTTTTTAAAAATAGAGCTAATATTGGTTTCTACTGCATTGGAACTTGTCCTGGGTATGCAGATAGAGTTGGATATTGAAAAAATTTCTTGTAATCCTTTCTTCCCTTGATTTAACTACTACAGCTGAAAGCTACAGGTGAAGAGGATGAGAAGGGTGAGGAGGAGTGCTATATAAACCAAGTGTCCTTCCTAGGGAGCAGAATGAGAACTCCCAATTTGGAGGGATGGGAGGGAAGCAATTAACTCAATTCATGTCTCAGATGTGGAACTGCACCCAGGAAAAGCACTTGCATTTCCAAGTTTACTCTAAATTGCTCTTCCAGTTCCTTGCAGAAGTAAGTCCAGTTTGAGTATTAGGGTCCCTTTGGAGGTTGGGGTTGATTCTGTCAGTCCTTTGCCTAGAGGTGGTCCTTTTTTTGAGGTGATGAACTGTACCCTACAAAATGGGATGATTTGAATCTGCCTTTTATATTTAATATTGTCATTGTAATTATCTTTAGTGGCAGCTGGGAGAAAGGAAACTTTTTGTAAATAGATAAGCAGCTGCATACATAGAAACACAAAAGGTTGTTATTGGGGGAAAAGCCTAAATTTAAAATATAAGTATTCCATGTGCCATTCTTGGCTTTTTCATCACTGCTTTTGAGGCTGTTGAAGTTTTACCCCTCAAACCTCAACAGTTTCATATGCAGAATCGTCCTTTGATGCTGACCTGTGGAACTGGTTTGCCTGGTCTTGAAAGCAGCAAATTCCTGTTTGGTATTTGGGAAACTGTCCTGGGCTGAGCACCAGCACCATGTCACTGGCCTCTGTGTGTCCTCACTTGGCTTGGAGACAACAAAATGTGTAATCAAAGCATGCAGCTGCTGTCAGGCAGGTGCCTAAGTTGCCAAGGATCAAACCCCTGCTTCCCCTCAAGCTCCTTTTCTAACTGGGCTTTGCCAACAACCTCCCAGGGAATAGGAGCAGCTAGTGGGGACCTTAAGCCTCAGAAGATATGTTCCTGAAAGAGTATATTTGTCTAAACTGCCTGTCTGGATATCTCACTGAAAATGAGGGAAACTCCAGGTACAGTAAAGCAGCCTTGCTAGTTTCGTATGGGGGGGAGGGAAGGAGAGGTGTGGTGATAGGGTTTAGAATAGGGAAATATTTTTCTGACTTTTCATGTAAGCTGGATGTCCTTCATGTAGGTGAAGGCTGTTATTCTGGAAAAAAAAAATGTACATCTTTATGGCAACAAAAAGATACACATTGTTAAATGCAAAATTGCAGACTGTACTAGTTCACAAGATACTTGTTCATCAAAAACTGTGCTGAAATATTTTCCAAGATTGTACTACTTAGCTGTTGGAGATGCTGATAGATGGCACCAGTCTAAAACTTACTGCTTCAGGAGACCTGTAAAACCTGGGTAAAAAAAAAAAAAAAAAAATCTTTTAAATTTTCTCTTCTTCCATTGTACTTAATTCATTATCCAGACCCATTAATTTGTCCATTTCCTCTCCCTGACCTAGAGTTCCTCACAGTTTGTCCTCCTTACTGTGCTACCTTTATGTCAGAAACTCCGTTTAGAGGCTGATTTTACTGTAGCAAAATATACTTGCTTATGTTTTAATGCACTTTGGCTGACTGGGAAGATTTTGTTACCATGTATGTTAGCGCTGAATCATTGCTTACCAGGGTAGCCCCTGCAGATGTGTGTGCCATCAGCAAAGCTCATCTGTAGCTGATGGGGGACTGTCCCTGAGCTGTGACATGAGCCTCACAGGAGTCGCATGCTGCAATGGATAGTCTTAGTGTCAGCTGTGCTTGCAGACTCTGTGCTCTGGTGTTCACTACCTTAGCTGTAAATATACATGAAGCTGTAGTCTGATTTTATATGGGAGAGATACAATACATTCCAGCTGCAAAAAAAATGGCACATTCTAATGAGCAGCAGTCCTGCTTGTGTCACTGCAAGCTGCATCAGTCAGAGAACTGTGAAATGTATTGTAGATTACAGGCCTGTATAGCTGGGAGGTTGATGCAATAAGCTGATATAGGAGAAGGGAAGCATTTTATTTCTGTGGGGGTTTTTCATATATTTTTTTGTGCTTTTGTTCATTCATATAATTGCTTATTCCAGTTTGGGGGATTGTATTATTTTTGTTTAGCTACTAAAGGTGTTAGGGAACTTCATTATTCTTGTAATCAGCCAGGGCTAGAAAAAAAAAGCTTTTTGTCCCATTAGGTTGTTTCAAGTGTCTGTGTTGGTTTTTTACTTGCTTTTAAAAGATATGAAGAGCTGTGAGTATCAGACTGTCTGTCTGAAAGGTGAGGAATAAGCGTAGCACAGGGCTGACACAAGCTCTGTGTGCATCTCAGATCTGTTGTTTGTTTCCATTAACTTCTGACCAAAGTGAAAGTACTTGAAAGCATGCCCAGCCCTTTACTTGACAAGATGAAGTCCTTACCTCAGATGGTGGCAAAAATAGTCCTGTCTTTGATTAAACAGGCATAATAAAATATATTGAAAGCAAAGAGCCATTTTTCAGGTAGATAAGCTTAGTAGCATCTTAATGTTTTCTGGACACCCAAAATGTACTGTGTTGAGGAGTATGGCATGTACCTAAGTGTTATGCAAAACAGCTCCACAAACTGAATATTAATTTGACTCTACTATAATCCATTGAGTCTCGTAAATGCCTATGGAGAGGTGGTGATGCAGGGAAGATTCTTAAAGCTAATAAGCTGAATGTGATCCTTGTCTCTGTCCTTTCTTGTGTTGTTAATAAAGTGATACTGTCTTTGTTACAGATGATAATCCTCTCCATGTTTTGAAGACGGTTTGTCAGCCTGAGATGATTAAACAGTGTGTGGTCTATTGTTTCCATGTCCAAACAATGGATTTCTATGTTAATATAGAGTAAAAATCATCAGTCTTACCTTCATCAAAGATATTTTTGAAAGTCTGTGTACTGTTGAGAATTAACTGTAACAGTGTTCTTGTTTAATTTTTCATCATATTTGAAGCTCAGTTGAAAGTCACTGTGGAGTCATAGGGAGATAAAGATGCTTGAAGTCTAATGGATACAATTATCGTAGCATTCTCACAGTAGTTATTGAGGCTTTTCAAAATGTTAATTGTACGCTAAGTTTAATCTCTAAAGAAAATGTCTACTAAATGTTTGGGTCATGTTCAAAATATGCTAGGTCCTAAGAGGATATTAGTTGCTATGCTTCACAAGCACATGCAAATGTGAAGCAATTCAAAAAAATATGATATACACTGATGCCAACTACCAACTGGAATGTTTGATAGTTTTAATAGGCATTTTGATTTTTTTTTTTTCCTTCAATGTACTTCAGTTTGTGCTGGTAGGAAGGAGATAAATCAGGGGTGAGGAAATAGAACTGTTGCCATAGAGGTTAGAAAATAGAGTGCAGTGAAGTTTTTGCATGTGTATAGAAATGGGAAAGATAGGATGCTTGTTTAATTGTCTGGCCTCCCATTGATGTCTCTATGGGAAAAACTCAATTTATTCTCAATGGGTAGTTACAGTCTAGAAAGTACAGTAAGACCATGCAAATTTTCATGCATGTGAAATAAGAGGATTAAACATTTCTAGTACTTCATATTTTTTTGCTGTAATTGCTGCCTTAAGCAGAAATATTCCTTGTAAAAACTAAAAAAGACAAAAAATTTCCCTTCAGCAACCAACCTCCTGGAAAAGCCTCTTTTATTCATTAAAAGGGAAGAAGTAGCAGCCAAAACAACTTTCACAAGAAGGGAACAGTGGGAGCCATATTTATTTAAGCTCAAGTAATAAAACATGATTAACTAACACTGGAGCAACCATCATGTGCCCTAGAAGACCATCAAGCCGGAAACAGACATTTACTTGGAGGTGCCTGGTCGTGGAGCTACAGCAGGAGGGTGATGTTTCTTTGTAAAATTTTCTGCTATTAAAGTGTGTAATTGCTCTACTTGCTCCCTGCTTTCTACTGCAGAATGCTGCCTCAGAGTCCTGAGGTGTGAGGGGCAGCAGAGCTGTGCTGAGGCAGTTCTGAAGATGCTACAGAAAATTATTTTTAAATTTGTTGTTGTTGGTGGTGTTCTAGTTTAGGGGTGTCAAACTCGTGGCTTGTGGGCCTAATCCAGCCCTCCACCTTGTTTTATCCAGCCTGGCACCTTGTTTGTACCCGGCGGCAGCACCGGTCTCCTTGCTCCTGCCAGCGCCGTGTGCAGCATGTGACGCGTGTTATGCTGCAGGAGCAGGAGAATGGTGGGAGCCGTGAGTTTGACAGCCCTGGTCTACTTTATATATGGAAGCAGGTTGTAAAGACTGTCAGACTGAAGGTCAACATCTTTCCTTTCCCCTTGGCACTACTGTCCCCCAGTGGATAGGGAAGAAGAAAGACATGGTCGCTGTTGTTGCCTGCCACCAGCTTGTTTCTCTGCAGACCCAAACAGGCAGCCAGTTTGTCCCTGAGTCTATAATGCTGCTCTGGAGGAAATCTATTAACCCACATTCTCTCAGGTGCACTTCTTTCTGTTGTTTGACACCATGAAGCCATGCAAATTTTAATTCATATATTACAGGAGGGAGGTGTGTAACGGCAGATAATGCAGCAGGAGACTCCTTTGCCCCTGCTGCAACCACCAACCATTCATCAGCAACATGGACATGTATTTCTTCTGTTCAGAAATGCATTACTCAAAATCTTTTCTTTGTAAGACTAAATTTTGCACTTACTGATATAATCAGTATTTCACAGGAATAGAAATGGGAAAAAATTTGCCTTTTTTTCCTTCCTGGTGGAGGACGACTCCTCTGTGTTTTAAATCTTTCTTTTCTAATTGCTGTGCTCATTACTCCTGGATTCTCTGGGGCATTTTATTTCAATATACTGAGAACTGCAGGGATTGGGTTTCTTAATCTTTGACTGGTAAATAAAATCTGTCCTAACCAGATAAATTTATCCCTGTTTAAAATATACATGTTGTGTGTGTCTCTGTGTGTGTGTATGTATATATATCTCTGAAGAAGACTGAGGTAAGGAAATACGGTGGTTTAACTGGTCATGAAACCCCCATTGAAACTTGTGATGTGGGTGGCATGATCATATACTTGTGGCTATTTGAGTCTGTGAAGTAAGGGATTTCCTTTATCTCAGTTGAAGTATTTCCCCAACTCCTGGCACGCATACTCTGATGGGAAGAGGTGGGTGTTCTAATCTGATTGATGTGTGAAGGGGAGGAAAATTACATTAACATTATAATCTCACCATGTAGAAATGAGAAATCCAATGCAACAATAGAAAGTTCTGGCTGCTTCACTAGTTATTTTGAAGATATTTTTATTTTTGTTTGTGTTTATTTGCATATAAGATACAATCTAACTCACTGGTTATATATAGTTGCAGTATTATTTAAAGAAAATGCTTTTCATTAAGCAGTTGTCCCTTATGCTTAAAATAGTATTTTCTTTCTTTTTGTTCTCTTCCTCTGTAGTTGCTTCCAAGTATATTTGCTCTGTATGTAAAAATCATCAGATGTTATGCTATTCTACTGTCTTGTACAATGTATTAGGAAATTTGGAGGCAAGAAGTAACATATTTTAAGCTGACGTATTGTCTTATATTAGGAAACAGTCTTGTGGAGCTGAGGGTAATTTTAACAGTCCGTTCAAGAGGAATGTTTATATTGGTTTGCTATGAAGTTTCTGTTTACTTATGGTTATTAAGCTACATGAGTGGTTATTAAGCTACATGACTGGGAGTTTTCATTTCTTTATTTTAGTGGAAGTATCTTTGGACAGTGTTGGCTGAAAGTAGGAAATATCTTCTTCCTCTTCCTTTCAAGGAGAGTAATGCAGGAATAGAAAGTTCCTAATAGCATGAAAAGAGAAACAAGGTTTTTTTGATGTTGGGATGAGAACCAGCTAGAGAAGGTTGAAAAAGTGGGTCAGAAAGCTTGATGCTACCCTGAAGATGAGGGGAAAGGGCGTTGCCTCGGCACAGCATATCCACTTTGACCAAGGAGCCTGGAGAAACAGAGGAACCCAAGACATAACAAGTTTAAAGGGGGAGGGGCTGCGGGGGAGGAATAAGACTCAGTGTAACATAGCTGTTGTATCTAGTGGTGAGGAGAGCTCACCACTAGAGTGGAGGACTTCGAGTGGAGGACTCCACTTGAAGAGCTTGTCACAGGACTAGAGAATGTGATGCAGGGTTAGGTTTTATCACACTTGGTTTAGCTTATAGGCTTGGAGAATCCTTTAGGCTAGATTGCTGATTATGTGGACGCCTTAGTGCTATATTTTCCCTGAGGAGGGAGCTTGGGCAAAGCACTGGGGAACATGATTGCACAGAGCTGAGCAGCAGCCAGGAGAACACTTGTGCTGTTTTGAACAACCAGGGCTTAGAGCTGCCCAAGATCAAAAAGTGCTTTAAGCATCTGCTGTTGTCTTTGTGATCCAAAGAATGTAAGGGCTCTTGCCCTGCCATCGCTGTGACACTGAGGTGCTGATCCTGTGCTGTTTTCTCCATAGGGAGTGGGGAATTGCTTATTCACAGTCTTCAAGTCACTAGGGCTCATAGTTGCCAAGGTATCCCAGTTAGCTAGTTCAAAAACTACTGTGGGCTTTTCTGCACTACAAAACAGTTTTCATGTTAGGAAATATTTGTGCTGCAGAAGAATAGTTAACTTTATTTTTCCCTGAGTGCAGCAGAAGCCTTTTCAATGAATAATACAACGCATTTGAAGCTTTGGTGAAAGATCTTTTGAAGATGAATGATTTTTAATTATGGTGTTTGTGGTGCATAGCAGCAGCTATTTGTACTCATCTTTTACAGCAGAATTATATTTCAGGTGGATCATATGGTGAAATGAGTGGATTTTGGTTTTCTTTTCAGGAGAAAGTGTGTAGGAAAAAGAAATTTGTTTTGTTTCTGTGAGGTTCCTGACAACTTCTCAACCAGGAGGACATAGTCAAACATCCTGTCTGACAACATATAGCACTGGAGATCTTACAGGACCGTGCAGGAATTCCTGAGTCTGCAGGCTGGGATAAATTGCCCTTCACTGCAGATCTTGTTCTGGATGCCAGCATTCATAATAGGAAATACTACTGATACAACTGTTGGCTTCAGTGCTTGTCCTGCATTTGTGTATTATGTTTCTTAGCGTGTCCCCAGTATGGCTGTGGCCTATTTAATCTGGCATTTTTCCAGATGGTTCCCAGGATCAGCCTGGGCAGCTCTGGGCAGTTTGGATGGAGGTGCTCAGTTCTGGGAGAGGATGAAGAGAGTAGCCCATGGCCCTTGGGCCCTGGGCTGGAGAAAGGCCAGCTGTATGTAGGAGAACAGGTGTAATGTGGGAACAGGTTTGCACAATGGACCAGGTGCACAGTTTGCTGCCTCCTGTCTGGGGAAGCCATGGTGCATCTCTTTTCACTGGGCTCCAAGTCTCCAGCTTTCTGCTGGGCTCACTGAAATTGTGAAACAGTCAGGAAATGAATCTGACAAACAAATTCTGTTTGGAGGGGGAGTGGTGTTTGTCTGCTGGGTGAATGAGAAAAAGTGTGGAGTGATGGATCTGGTGCAGGGAGAAGGCAAAATCTTGAGGCAGAGAACAGGACCAAATGTGTTGACAAGCTCTGCTTGGAGCCTTTTGCAGCATGGTCTAGTCATAAGGATAGATGTAAATGTTGGAGAGGAAGTTTGCGTTTCTTCTATCAGACCATTATATCAAAGTCCTAAACAATTGGGTTGGTTGGTTTTTTTTTATATTCTTTAGAGTCAAGACTTAACTTTTAGAATATTTACTTATATATCCTTTCTGTACAGAAGCAGATGCGAACTGCATGCAAGCTTACCAAGCAAAAGACTTTTGGTTGCATCCCCACATTCTAGCCCATCTCCAGTCTGGCTTTTGTAGGAGGTTTTCAGTCAGGGAAAGAGGCATGTTCTCAGATGGGTTAGGGGGATATTTTGCTTTTCTGCTGCCTTGACAGCGGATTTCTGCTGTACTGCGTTTACTGCCCCCACGCCAGCTAGCATGAGCACTGGTCTCCTTGGAACATAGCAATGAATGCAGGACGGCCTGTGCACTGCTTTGAGGACCCTGGCACCACCTCTGTGTGGCTTTTCCCAGTCTAGCAGCCATGTCTTGACACTGTTCTGAAGGAATTTTGTCCTTGGCAAATTATTTGCAAATCCTTCGCCACCAGTTGTTGATGATTTTGAATTGAGTGGGGATTAAAACTTGTTACTCTAGTGATAGTGTTGGCCTCTTAATAGTGGTTGTCCAGCTTTCTTGTGCCTCTCTAAATATCACGTGCTCAGATGATTCCGAAGGATGTCTGGGAGCATGCAAGTGTCTAAATAAAGGAATAATAATCTCTAGCTTTCTTCTTTGCAGTCAGCAGAAGAAATTATTGGATGCACTTATCTCACTACGTACTTCACTCAAATATAAGTTTATGTTGACATCTGTTTTGGTACTAATTTCTGACATCTCCCTGGTACTTTCAGAAGAGCAGAAATTAGTTTTCTATAGAAGTTCTTGAACTTGTCTTTGCTTTCTGGTTGCGGGTTTGTGGTTTTTCCCTGTTAGGCTAGAGAATTGCAAAAACTGCCAACTTTCTGCTCCACTGAAGTTACTTCTGGCTCCAATCACAGTATTTTGGGGAACATTAGATCCTATTTTAGCCTATACAGATTTCATTGCCATGAATAAGGTTGACAGTTATCTCCTTTTTGTGTCCAAGAATCCCACCAGCTGTTCTAGATGCATTAAGTTGCTGCACCATACTAAACTTGCTTGTCACATCAGGAGCTATGATGCCAAATTTGAAGCACCTGATAATCTGTCCTTGGCCTTTATTTTAAAAATAATTTTTGCGGCATTTAATCCCACTTCCCTTTCAACCTTGGTTCTCTGCGCTACGTGGCATTATTAGTCATACCAAGGGACTTCTATACCAAAATGCATTTCAAATAGCAAGAAAACTTATTGAAAGAGGAGTTGATGGGGTTTTTTTACTCCTTCCACTCCCATAAGCTCAGGCACCTAAGGTGGAAATCATCTGACCACATGCTGGCAACCTGCTGCGTAAGTGTCTAGGCTCAGCATTAGCGTCCTCAAAGAGGAACAGAGTTTTCATGCTAATGTAAACAGCTAAAATAGGTCAGATGAATCGTGCCCCAAGATGACCTCTTTCTCTTTGCTTATAAATAAAGTCCGGGTGATTAGCTCAGACTTAGCTGTCTGCACCATGGATGTCTGACTAGGTCTCACCTCTGGGGACCATACTTGTAGCAGCAGTCGCATGTAGGTGACTGTAGGCACATGGAGACATCTAAAAGGAGTAAAAGTACTTGGCTTCTTGAGGCAGAGCCACTGCAAGTACCAAATTGAAGGCGCTCTGGGCTTGACTTCTCAAAGCGAAAGGGAAGCTTGGGTGGATTTTCCAATGAAAGAGACAGATCAGTATTTGATAACCACAGTTACATAGCACTAAACTGTGGCACACAGTCTCTTTTTCATTACTGGCTCTCTAGACTCATAAGATACAACTTCATAACTTTTTTTTCTTCAGAAATGTAAGGTTTAAACAGGACTTGTCCTCCCTATCATCCCCTGTTTCTGACTCCATATTGTCTCTTAAGTCTCATTGTGGCAATGTGTTCATTTTGGTTTAAAAGAAAACAAAAATCATTTTGCTGTGCATGTCCCTGTGGGCTGCACACTGCCATGGGAGAGTGAAGGTTGCTTACGTTGTAGAAGCCAGGAGAGGAGATACTTGTGAAAGGTCACCTTTCATCCTTTGCCTGAGAAGTTGGCTCTCTTGATAATTTTCTGATTCTTCAGCTGTTGAATTCTGCAGTGTTTTCTTTTCTGTCCACACACAGCTTTTTTTTAGTGTTTATTTACAGTGTTGTCAAGGGGTTAATAAATTCCCTTTGAACTTCCAATTTCAATGAGTGCCTTAGTGCATATTTTGCTTTTGGGCAACTGTAATTATGCATTCTAAAGCAAGTTGTTCCTTGGTGTAGCAGAATGCAGAGACACACCAACACTTTTATTTCCTGCTACATACTTTTACAGATCTTGACACAATTTTAATTTCCCAGTGGACAGAGAGGAATAGGGAGGGTTATGTACAAGTTACAGTAGTCGGTTGTTTCTGATGTTGACTTTGTCGTTGAGACCTCTCTAGGATTGTGACTGCCTTTGCGCCATGCAGGATCTATCCCATCAGTGCTGCTTAGGTCTCTTTGTGCTGGGCTACTCCAGCTCCTGCAGGCCTCTTCAAACACAACTGATTCTGATTAGTTACAGCTCTTTTTAAAATATTTGATATCGGTCCTGCTTACTATGTACTTGACACTGTGCACAGTTTCAGATGTACCTGGATGTGTTTGTATGTAAAGACTTGACTGAGATTTCATCAGGGCCAGTGGTGCTTTTGATATTGATTTTAGAAAGGATCAATTGATAATGGAGGCAGATTTGCGGCATAAGTAGAAGAAGTTATAGGTCCAGTACAGCATCAGAGAAGCATCACCTGGTGGCAGCTGTGCTGCCCCTGCTCCCAGTCAGAGCAGAGCAGGGTCCCACCATGGAGCCATCCTGCATTTCAGGCTTCACGAGGTGGCAGTGAGCACCTCTCGCTCAGTGCCAGATCCTGTGCACACATCAGGTGAGACAGGTCTCCAATGGTTTGCACTTTGCTTTCTCTGTGTTCCCATACAGACATGGTCCTGAATAACCTGCTCCAAGTTACCATACTTGAGCAGAGGGGTTGGACCAGATGGCCTCCAGAGGTCCTTCCCACTCTCAACCTTTCTGTGATTCTCTGGTACTGCACCTTCTAAAACTGCTCCTTACCCTCACTCTGCTTCCTCCACTCTTGAGTAGGGGCGCATCTCATTATCCCAGTGCCCCTGCAGAGACAGCAGGAGCCTGTGAGAACACTTTGCTCTGAGGTTCAGTGCTAGTGCCTACCCAGGGCTCATGTCCATGCCATCTGAGGCACAGCAGTACTTACACTTGTTGCAGCACAACCCTAAGAATTGTTGTGGCGTACCACGGTAATAGAGCTTCACCTCTGGACAAAGGTGTAGCATATGTGGCTGGAAAGGACACCCTTGTCTCCAAGCTCTGCGCACATGCACAGACAAACACTCATTTGCTCACTCCTACTTGCCTGCATTTGGGTAGAAATTCTGCATTTGGCTGTGATTCTTCTTGCTGATACTGATTTGTTGACCTTGTCTCCAAATTATCACTGCACTTGACATTTTGCATCTGTGATACTGAAACAACTAAGCAAAGATATAATACACTTTGACCTGTATTGTGTGAAAAGTAGGTGTTTTCAATGATATAACATTTAACTGAACTTTGAATAGCTTGTCTGAGAAAAAAACCCATATATTTTGGAAAGAGCTGTGCGCATATGTGTGCATAAAATGTATGTAGAAGTAGTGCAATAATTTCTTAATCCCGTTTTGCTCGCATTTAGTTTACCTTTTTCTACCTTAAATTTGGGAAAGTAAATTTTGGAATTGGCTATTACTCCCAAGCAGAACAAATGAACACTATACAAATGTTTTGCTGGATCATTAAGATCCATCAGGGTTAAGGTGGCAGCCGTTTTTTTCTGCAACCTTCTTTTTTTAGGCACGAGATTGCTTGTATTTCATTGGCTTAGATTTTAACAACTTCAAAGATGAGGTCTAAGAAAGTAATTTAAATAATAAGAGGCATGTTTCTATGGCAAATTGCTTTTTGCACGTGGCCCCTTCCTGCATATCTTCCATTTAATGTTCTCCCAGAGGAGAAGTGATGTAAAACTCTAGCAGCAGGATGTAATTTTTCTTTAAGCTATTCTTAAAAATTACCAGCATATAAGTGGTTTTAAATTAATTTTCTACTTGTGAATTCTTGGTAATAAAGCTGTATGTAATGTTTTCTTTTTCCTTTTTTTTCCCTTGCCTTGCATATGTTTGCTTTCATACATATACAACTTGCTGTAATGACTTTAAAGAATAAATTAGCAGACTGACTTCTTTCAGGTTATAGGGGCTTCACAATTCCTGCTGCAGTAGAGGGATATTGTGAATAAGGCATTTAGTGCTTATCTGTGGAAATGTGTACACTCTCTGTCACACTTGCAAAGATTAGCTTGGGGCTAATTGAAGTTGACAGCTGTATAAAAGGGATTAGTACTGTCACCACTGAACTCTTGCAGTTAACTTTCACTCCTGCGAAATATGAGAGAGAATTTGTTTTTAAAGCTTGGACCAGTTTTGCATAAGCCATTTATCTTGATTTCTTTTAACCCTGAGAAAGCTTGGACTGCGATCTCCAGCATCATAACCTAATGATATGGGATTTACTAAAATACTTTAAATACATAATTTGCTTCATTGTAAGCATAAAGAGAGCTTTTATTTGCATATAATTGGCATTGTTCTAAGGAAGAAAAGGTGTATTTTGCATGTGTTTCCAAAAGTAGGACTTTGGGAACGAAATCAGAGGCGATAAAAAGTGGCGTCTTTCTTCATGCATCCTTGCTGTGTGCAAACACTCATAAGTCTATAATAAAACTGAAGTATTTTTAATTAAGATTGAGGTTTTTGAGGGGGGTTGGGTAGACGAGTTGGTTGTTTGGGTTTGGGAGGGGTGTGTGTAGTAGTAGTAGTAGTTGGTGTAGTACTAATAGTAGTGTTGAGCTTGTAGGCAAAGTGAATTTTTCTGAGGCTGGAATGCCCCTTGCTGTAGAGGTTAGGAGCAGGCTGCTGTCCCTGTCCTTTCATCATTTTAACTAATGAGATTTGTGTATTTCTGTCATGTAACTGTGGGGACAACTGGACCTCATATGCAACTGTTCTTTTTTTCTGTCAGACTTCTAAGTGTTGACTGTTTACTGCTTATGAGGGATGCTCATGTTCAAGACTACACTCAGCCTCATGTGCATAGGGAATTGTACAGCTCATAGGAGCAGGCATGGAAATAACTACTTTTTTGCTGCATTAGAGGGAAAGGAGTGGCATAACTTGGGTTCATGTCTCGAATATGAGCTCAGGGATAGATCCAAAAATGTTTCTCATCTAAAACCAGCTCAAACTCACTATCTGTAGATGTATTTCTCAGTGTGCAGTCAAAAGCCTAGTATTGCTTATCAATGAACTGTCAGTGTCACCCTTCAAGGCCAGGGCAGTGAAGTCATGTGTGATAAAATGACTGGGAACAAAATGAAGGAAAGCCGCTTTGATGATGTGCATCTCTTCTTGAGATTGAACTAGGTGCCTCCATTTCAAGAGCTGTCAGTCCTCATGTGTGAGGCGAAGTCAAAAGACTATTCACAAGCTAATGAACCATGATACAGTGTATTCCTGTAGAAAGGTTCATTTTCTTTTGTTGTGCTGTTTAATGCTTTCTGCTTCAATGTGAAGCTCTAAATTTGGCACACCAGCCAGAGCTGATCAACATTCTTTGCCTTACCAACAAGAAAAATTTAGAAAAATATAGTGATGCATAAAAATCTCAATGTTTTTGTCCAAATATACCCATATAAAAGCTGATTTCACAAGACTGAGTATGCCTTATTTATATATGAAGCATCAGTTGAAGAACTTTGAAGGCAACTTCTTCCTGTATACCATGGAAATATGTTCAGACCCGTTTTTCACAGATCAGAAGGAGATGACTTACTTGAAAATTCATCTATTAAGGAGGAGAAGAAAAATATGTAAGACAATGTTTTAGTGGAAGTTGGACTAGGAGGACACTGGTCAACACAAATGTGTTTGTTTCCTTTGTCCTCTAGGTTCATCGCTTTGCCTGTTCAAAGCTTGCTGAAAAAACAAAGTTGCTTTAGGTGGGACGGTGAGCCATCTGACCTAGTGCTCTTCACAACATCACTGTGAAGAAGGAGAATTTGGCAATTAGTAGTCAGCTGCGGCTGAGATGGCTCAGCCCTGAAGTGAGATGATGCTTAACGACATTTGTATCCCACTGGTTTGGCTCAGCATCTGCTCTATGCTGTCTGTTGCTTTTCTCATTTGATACTTGCACCTAATTATCAAAAAGAGCTGTTCATTCCAGTGTAGTGATCATAGAGGTTGCTCCTTTACTGTGACCCACAGCTGTCTTGTTCCTTGTAGTCACTTAGTATTTAGTCTTTTTTTGGAAAGCGTAGCTGGATGATGTGCCCCACAATAGCATTTTGGGAAGTGCCTACAAGTAATGTCAAAGTGGACTTCCATTCCAAGATGTAATTGACTGTAGTCCAAAGACAAACTGTGTTAACCAGTTTATGCTCATTTACACTGAACTTGTGGCAGAATTTTTGGAAATTTTTCTTGCATTGTTTTTGACTTCTTTTAATGCATTTTAAATTCCAGCATAAATGGTGGAAATATTTTCACACTGGAGCATTTCAAGGCTCATCTTTGTGGCTGTACATTTACTTCCTCCTAGGCTAATAAAATGAACGCTTTATTCAGCTCCATGGATTTAGAAAACCAATTCAGAGATGGCTTCAGTTTCTACCCGCAGTGGACAATGCTAGTGGGTGTTCTGGTTTTGATGTGAGCAATATGACAGTTACAGTAATGAATGAATGAAACTGTTTAGGCTGCTTGAAAAGCAGCCTTTCATCTGCAGGAGGAGTTGAACAGCTAGGAGGAAATGAAACTCTTTCAAGTCGATTCCCAGTGCAGAAATAAATCTTGTGTGGGTGAAAGGGTGGAAACAGCCACCTACCTTGGAAATCTAAGACTGTAAATGAGATGTCACAGAAAAAGGCAGTGGCATCCACACACATACTGATCCATTGCGGGGGAAGGGGAAGAAAAGCCACCAATACTTGTGTGAAAGATAAGGGGGTTTTTATGGTATCTTTAATAATCATTCTACGACTGTTGAAATTATCATGTACATCTGTAGGAACATACTGTCTGTTTTTTATAGGCATCATGTTCATTCATCTGAATTAATTCTGGGCTATTAGTTGCTTTGGATGCAGATCATTGTCCTGCTCCCAAGTTGCCGGGCAGCACATGTACCACAGCTGGAATGAGGAGGGAGGCTGGCTGTAGCTTCTGTGAGCGGCTGCATGCTGGCATAGGGAGAGAAGGGCTCTGTGCTGCCTGATGAATTGATCTGTTCAAGTGTCAAAGCAACTACAGATCCCCACTACTACTCTGATCCTCCAGCTTTAAACTGAAAATCACAGTAAACTATGAACTGCCTATGGATATATCTGCTCTTGTCAACCTCCTTTTTCCTAAGCCTCCTTTGCCTAAGATGAGATGAAGAGCTCTTGCATTTGCTTGGGGTTAACAAATTGAAGGTTTTGTAGATCAAATGAGAAGGTGATTGAAAAGTTCTTTTGTTTGTTTTGTTTTGTTTAACCTTCTTTTAAGGCATGGTTTATAAGCAGATCACTTATTTGCAGGGCTTTTTAAATATTTCATATAGGACTTTCAGGTTTTGTTTGAGCAGAGTTGAGGTCGTCTGCTTTCAGCTGACTTTCCTGCCAGAATGGCTTCCTGTCTGCCATGGCTGTTTCCTCACTGACATATGCAAGTTGATGCATCTCTCACTTTCTCTGCAGCACTTTCCTTTTGGAAACCTTTGTAGGTGTTCTAACATTCCAATGTCACACTCTCGAGCAGATACAGATATCTACACAGATAACGTGCACAGCCTCAGCCTTAACCTACATGGAAGAAGCATATGCTACTCAAACCTGTATTCTGGAAGTGCTTGTGTAGGTTGTCTGAACAGGTTATAAACTAGCTGTGGAGCTAGGAGTATTCTCGACTACTATGGAAATTGTGCTTTTGTAGGGGAGAAGCAGATTGGCTTCAGTGTGTCCTCCTATGTCTCAGGTTGTTGTCAGTTACCCCACAGCTCAACTAATTTGAGGGGGGTGGGTCATGATCTCTGCTTCAGGTTTTATTTCTTAGCTCGGACAGGTCTAGGTTGTATGTGTGGCCTGTTGCCATGCTTCTGGTGCAATATAACTGCCCAAGCTCTTGTAGCTTTCTTAGTCTTTACATTTCAGAAAGCATGTGTTGTGCATACTGATGTTGTCCTGCCTCATTAAGAATTTCTTCTGAGCTCTTTGCCTGTTATTTTATCAAGGTATGTTACAGACAAAATTTTGCTAGACTTGTGAGTTTGAAAAAATGCAGTTACTTGGACAACTACTTTAATTTTTTCAGAGTTTGAGATCTAGACCAGGGTAAAACACTCCTCCTCTGGCACAACTTGAAACTTTTGCTGAAGCAAATACAACTTTATGTAGTATCAACAAGTGCGATATAGGGAGGAGTAAAACAACTGAAGGAGTTTATGTACTGATACTGATGTGAAAAATAGAGAGCTGGATAGAAAATCTCCAGAAGACTTCAGCTGTTTTGTAGGGGTTTTAGTGTGTGACAGGTTTTTTCGTCAGGAAACTAATATCAAAAGCAGTTTTTAATTTGTTTGCTCTTTTAATATAAACTTAGGATTTTGTAATCGGTGACCTCGGTGCAGGAGTTTGAGCTCTGCTTGTTGAATGAAGAATGGAAGCACAGTGTGACCTACCTTTCCATTCAGTTGATGGGATTTGGGGTCTCGTGAGAAACAAGCAGAATGCTAATTATGAGCCAAACAAACTAGCTGGCTCCTAGCTGGAGAACTTGCTTTTAGCTAAGGACATGTTTGAGATTAGTCCCATAAAGTACTGAAGCATCCACCAAGGTTAATGCAAGTATCTCTACAAATGTGACCAAACCCCACCACCTCACTGTACAGGTTTCGTGAAGGTTCTGTTTGCAAAGTAGGATGTATTTGTACTACCACTACTATACCGTGAACTAAAACTCAGGATTATTTATATATTACTGAGCAGTGTGCATTTGATACAATGGAGATGGCCAATACTGCAAAAAAGAGGAGCTTCTAATCCATTAAATAGAGTATTTGGGCTGGACTTCATAAAAGATTGGATAGGAGATAAATGGGTAATGGAGGAGAGGAAGGAAGGGATGGAAAGGAGTTGATCATGAGTAGGTATAATCAAACAGTCCCTTGAGGAATTATGGGGAGAGAAAACAAAAGCAAGAATTCCCTTGAAAACCATATCTCTGAGTGAAAGCTAGAGATTTATATGCATCTCCATCTCTTTACTTTTCCTCTGAAGTTTATTATTTTTATTTGCATCCAGGATAAAATATGACAACTGTATGGTTGGAGGGTGTTTTGTATTAAGTGTGAGAAAGTAGTGCTCTGTCTCATGCATTTTACTGGAGGATAACTCTTATTTTTTGAGGCAGATAGATATGGAGGGGAACTGAAAATCTTAGTAAGCTTGGGCTCCTCTATGGAAGGTGGGGGTGGTGGTAGATTTTTCCATAAAAATTTTCAGAGGTCTAATTAAGAGTTACCGTTTGAACATATGAACATCTTGTTAGTTCTGCTTTGTTATTTGTATAAGAAGCTTAGATGTAGTTTTTCTGTCCTGATAAGTTACAGTCTGGGAGAGCAAGGAGGACAGAGGAGGAAGACAACAGTAAAATAAGCATTGGAAAGCTCGTTAAAAGAATTTCCTCAAGGAGGGATTTAAGACACTGCAAAGAGAAAACGCTTTCAAAAAGCAGCAAAGGGAGAAGTGTTTGAAGCTGAGCAGAAGGTGTTACCAGATTCTGTGCTGGTTATCAAGCACCAACACACTTCACTGCAGCCCTTTTACACAGTTCACCTGTGAGATGGGATGTGGTGGTAGAAGAGTACCTGTATCAGAAGAGGCATCTTTTGGCATCTAGGCCCTGGGTTACTTGGTAGCACCCCTAAAGTTTTGACATTACGTTTAGTTCAGGTCTTCACAAGGTTTTCCAAAATAAACTTAATGCTCTGCTGGAGAGAGAAAAACTAAATTTTGGGAGATGAAGTGAGATTCTGAAGTCCTTTGCTAACCTCAGAAATCAGAGCAACTCGAATAGTTGAGTTATTTTTGTAAGGAACGATAATTGGTAAGGCAGGCAGTGCTTTTTGTACGGAGTCATTTCTGTCTCTATTTGTCTTCTGCTTTTTTTTTTAATGGGAGTGAAAGCAGCAGCATCAGGCTGATCAGCTAAACTAAACATTGATTAGCTCCTCATCTGATGAAACTACACTCCTGTGCTGCCTGCAGTATTTTAATTGTACTTGTAACATTTCAAACTGAAGGGATGTTCATCAGTTGATTCGAAAGCTTTGGTATTTGCTTCATCCCTCCTGCCCATCTGAATATATGCTTCATTTTTTCCTAATATGTCAAGAAAATGTCGAGTTTTCAGACTCGAAGCTTATTGTGTCTCAATGTTTGATCTCCAGTTGCTCAAAAGTTAAGCACCACAGGAGGTGAGTGTTTAAACTGCTCACAGGTACCTTGCAACTTAGATGTTCCTTCATCTCTGTACTCTGCATATTTCATAAGATAATTTTATCCACAGTTGGTGTTTATTTACAAGAAATACTTGTAAACGACTGATGGTGTTGTGCATACAGATGTCAGACTGCAGTGTGTGACATTTGGCACTGCAAGGGAACTTCCACTTTCTGGAAGGAGTTAATTGTAATGGATGCACATTTTCTGCATGTCAAAATATCATATTGCTCTTAGAAAATCAAAAGAATATTTTATCTTTAAGCAGGGCTGACACAGAATTGACATTTTGGCAAGAGCAGGCAAGCAGGTGCAGAGTCCCCTACAGACCTGCCTTTGGTTTTTGTTTTCTTTTGCTTCAGCAACCTTTAACAAATATTTTGTAAAAATTTAAAATGTAAGATTTTACTGTAATGTAAACATTAGAGATCCAGAAATCAAGTATGTTCTGAACTGGCCATCAGGATTATGATGTGCCTTCAAGCTGTTTTATTTTCTGGGGAGGCAGTGATGGTTTTTAAAGACATTGTGTGCTTAGTGCACACCTCAGTGTCTGTCCAGTAGTGGAAGCATCTCTAATGTTCACCTTGTTAGGTGACTGAAACCTCACACTAAAGATGGACGGTTAGATAGTCTTTGTGGAGAATGCATGCTTGCATCAGAGTGACCATGTCTTTGGTTGGTTGGAACATGACATAGTTCCGGCTTGCGCAGGTTTTCCCTGTGTGAGTCCCAGGACTGTCAATGCACATTTTACTGAACACCATGTGAACTGATGCAAAATTAGTCAGTTTGTGATAAGGTTCTCATGTAGGAAGTGGAAAATGTGTTTGAACTTGGCTTTGTGAGATGGATGATAGTAACCACAGTATCCTGGATAATGCAAACTTCTGATTAGGGGTTTTAAGTGGTGGTGGTGAAGTAGCTGTTATTTCAGCTCTGTCTCTGATGTAAGGAAGATGAGCATTTGTGGTGCAAGTCTCAGGATATCCTTGGTTGTCTGAAGCTTGTACTGAACTCTTAGTGCTGGTTTCTGCATCCCTGTAGCTCTTGATGCAGATCTGCTCTCTATGCTGCAGCTGGACAGCGGTGTGAGGGTTTGAGGTGGTTCTTGTTGGAAAGCGGGGGGCTATATTATTCTGCAGTGCTAAAGCGGTTTATATAGCATGCATCTCTGTGTCAATGTGGTACAAGCAAGCTTTACTTGCATGTTGGAATATAAGGCAAAGCCTGTCCATTGTATTTCTGTCACAGCATTTCTAATATATGCCCTTTAAACAGACTAATAATAGTTGCATATATTTCTGTGTCTTTAGCAGTAACAGCTTTTTAGATTTATAGGAGGAAGTATTCTGTTTCTCCAAGACTTGGAGCTCAACAGAATGAACACCCTTTTCCAACAGATTAGTTATTCACTGTAGCAGAGATACTGACATGTAGAAAAGCAACCAAGGATCTCATGTTTCAATTAGGAGACATAAGTGTTGTCAGCCTTGACCATCTTTAAAGAAGTCTCTTTAAAGAAAAGGATGGTATAGCTAACAGTAAAATATACTCGTGATACCATTGGTTCTTATTCAAATAGTTCTGTGAAAAATGCTTGTTACGCCATGTGTAGGTTTATGGAAACAAACAAGTATGCATGTTGTATGGATGTGTATAAGACAAGTTATTTTAATTTGGTTGGTACTTGCAGTACTTCTAGGCTATGGTTCTGTACATCTTGTCAGTCACATATGAGATACAGACTGAGACTTCTGTGCTTTGCTAACTTGGACATGTTCCTTATTTTATTTTTGTCTTAGAGTAATAAATGCAGGGAAGAGCACGCACAATGAAGATCAAGCCAGCTGTGAAGTCCTCTTTGTCAAGAAGAAAACTGGAGGCACCAATTCTACACCAAACAAGAACTCAAAACGAAGGTCATCACTGCCCAATGGAGAAGGTCTCCAGCTGAAGGACAATTCAGTAAGCAGGCTTCTGTATCTTGTCAGTGGAGCAGTGCAAAACAAATATGAAAGGATGTGGCAGTATGACACTAAAAGAACTAATCCACATTTTTACTGAATGTTCTGTACATTTTCAGTTACCTCTTACTAACTACCTCTGCTCAATTAAATATAGAACACGACTATATTTTTCTTAGCTCTACTGCTTTATTTTTGATTTCTTGAATTGAGAAATGCTTCTTGCATCCAAGACAATTTAGTTTAA
This sequence comes from Tapera naevia, assembly GCA_033556795.1. Lineage (NCBI taxonomy): Eukaryota > Metazoa > Chordata > Aves > Cuculiformes > Neomorphidae > Tapera > Tapera naevia. The sequence continues at coordinate 17,870,638 of JAUMJJ010000059.1, forward strand.
AGATAGAAGAGGAAATACTCCTTGGATTTTTGTTTTTGTTTCATTTTTGAAAATAGAACCCTGATAAATTTACTACTGTAGAATCCTTTAAGTTTAATATCTGTGGTTGACTTGTCCAGTGATGGTCACTGCAAGCATAGCAATATCACTTTTTTTTACGGTTGTGCGATTTTATTACGAGTTAGACAGTCATTTGGATTCTATTCACTGAAGCAGTCTTGCGTGTAGCAAAGTTGGTTTGTGCAGGTAGGAGAAGGTCATTCAGCACACTAAATTCAGTGATTTTTGCAGACTGTTGCTCCTCTCTTTGTGCAAAGAGTGTTGTACGTCATGCATTTGTCTACCTGGCAGTCATCTGCTATTCTTCATCTGTCTTGTTTCCTAACTGGTTAATTACTTCATCTGCTATTTAAGTATGAGCCCAGGCTCCAGTGTATTCCATTCAGACATTCAGCCATGTAACACTAAATGCCCTATCTGAATGTTGGAGTCAGACAACATGGATATGCAGTCTTTCATTGTATCATAGGATTTTCCGGTTGGAAAAGACCTCCGAGATCATAGAGTCCAACCGCACCCATCATCTGCTAAACCATGTCCCTTAAAAACTCATCTATCCTTTTTTTAAACACTTCCAGGGATGGTGACTCAACCACCTCCCTGGGCAGCTGTTCCAGTGCCTGACCACCCTTTCAATAAAGAAAGTCTTCCTAATATCTAGTCTGAACCTCCCCTGGTACAATTTATGGTCATTTCCCCTTGTCCTATCCCCTGTCACTTGCGAGAAGAGATCAACACTCGCTCTCCCACAGCCTCCTTTCAGGCAGCTGTAGACAGTGATGAGGTCTCCTCTCAGTCTCCTTTTCTCCAAACTAAACAACTCCAGTTCCCTCAGCCGTTCCTCATAGTAGTTGTTCTCCAGCCCCTTCCCCAGCCTCATCATCCTTCTCTGGATGCTCCAACACCTCAGTGTCCTTCTTGTGCTGAGGGACCCAGAACTGAACACAGTACTCGAGGTGTGGCCTCACCAGTGTACAGGGGCACAATCACCTCCTTTGTCCTGCTGGCCATGCTGTTTTTGATACAGGCCAAGATGCCATTGGCCTTCTTAGCCACCTGGGCTGCTGCTGGCTCGTATTCAGCTGGTTGTCAACCAACACCCCCAGGTCCTTCTCCTCCAAGCAGCTCTCCAGCCATTCTTCCCCAAGCCTGTAACACTGCATGGGGTTGTTGTGCCCCAAGTGCAGGACTCAACATTTGGTCTTGTTAAACCTCATCCTGGTGGTCTCAGCCCTTTGATCCAGCCTGTCCAGATCTCTTTGCAGCGCCTCCCTTCCTTCAAGCAGATCAACATTGCCACCCAGACACATCTGGTGGCAGCAGGGATCATCCGGGTCCTGAGAAACAAGCGTTTCTTTTGCACTGTATACCTCCTAACCTCTTACTCCTCCCGTTTTGTTTCATGTTTCAGTATTGCTGCACCATTTCCAGACTGACACATTTTCCAGATTTTCAAATAGCCCTGTTCTTTCCTCTCTCAAATCTTTCCTAAAATCACCTGTCCCAGTTCCTGTGTGCTGATATTCCTCATTGTATTCAGATTTTTTTTCAAGTACGTATTTGAACACTCCTGGGTAGAGAATTGTGCCCTGTATTTACTGGGACTAATGAGTTCTGCATACAGTCATGCAAGGCAAACCAGATATTTTTTTCATAGCCTGCAGTTCAAAAAGTTTTTCCTAGAAAGCCTGTGCATCTGTCTGCTGTGGGCTTATGCAGATGCTTGGTTCCAGGAGTGCATTTATTTTTTGCATGCAAGCACTTGGCCACAACTTGTGTATGTAAAACACATCAGGATAAGCAAGATTGCTCTTTGTCCGGATGATGGCTTTATTTGACACGAAGGACATCACTGTGTCATGCAGACTACAAAGACCCTTATGTAGGCATCAACCTGGGTAGACACATCTTGGTACTGTGCAGAGGTAGTAGCTCTGATCTAATACCACATTTAATTTCCAGGTCTACCATATTTGATCAGGGGCCTCTACGTCTGGAATGTGGCTGGATGTAGCTGTACTGTCTATAAACTAACTGCATATTTTTGAAAGCTGTTCTTTTTATCCATTTTAAATTTAATGATTGTCAGCCTTGTTAAATATCCAGTTGTCCTGTGTAATGAGAAGTATCACACAGGTTTTTCTGATTTCTCTTCCTCTCTTCATTAGTGTATTTCCTGCTTTGATTCTGTATTATTTCATCTCAGTTTTTGAATAAGCAGTTATTTGCTTTCAAGCTTCTTGAGAGAAACACTTTCATTACAAATCTTTTCTTTCTTCTATTTCTGAGACATTTTGACCTGAAAGGAAATAATGTCTGAAGTAAGGCGCCACCTGATCCTTATAATATATTATACTGTTTTCATGCTACTTGTTACCATGTTCTTTATATGATTTATTATTATCTACAGAATTACTTCTATTTTCTATATGGCACTTGAATGAGTGCGATAGCACTCATTATTTAGCTGTGTAAATCCTTTTCTACCATGTTATTAGATCACAGCTTGTGAATTTAAATTGCAATATATTTTCCCAAAACAAGCAGTAGATTTTTGAAGAAACTTTTCTACTAGAGGGCAGTCTTACACTAGCAATTAGTAGGACTTTTTCCTTAACCTTTTCTTTGCTGGTTGAATATATTTAAAATGGAAAAACAAGATATACGCATTCTACAATGTATCAGAATTTATATTTTCGTATTTTTTTATACTTTCAAGTATAGTTTTGTGTTTTGACCTTGCATAGTATTGTTGGCAAATATTTTTGAAGGAGTCTATGAGTTGGTGTTAAATGTGGTAAGGGTGTAGCTTACTGTGTATCTGTGTGCAGAAATACACCCTATTGAGACCCACCAGTGAATGGTATAATATTATCCCAACAAGTATTTAGTAAGAAAGACAGAGGCTGAATTCTGTAAATGCCTCCTAGGGAAATCCCACTGTAACACACAATCTGAAATGAGAGTGGTGAAACACCTTGTAGAAATACTGAAGGAAGAAGGGATGAGTGAAGCATTTATTATTTGTCTGATGAAAAGAAAGATTCGTTCTTGTCCTAGTTGAGTTTTTAAAGTGTGGAGCACAAGGGAATTAGGAACTGGAACTTGAAGTGTCTCTTAAATTAACACAGTCCATTTCACTTCTTTTTCTGCAGATTTTTCTTTTTTCCCCACAAGCTCTTTGAGAAGGTCACATATCATCTTTGTTTTACTCTGCTTTCTGGGATGTTTGTGAAAATTAAGTGGCAGCATCTTCTGAGGTTGTGTGATGATTGTTGTTTAATGCTGACACCATCAGTGCAGCCCTGTGCTTTGGTAAGGCAGCATAAGGGAGTCAGAGATCCACAGTTGTCTGTGTGGGTTGTGTGCTGCTATCATGGCCTTGACTGCAGAGCTTTCAAGGGTGGGAAGGAGGAGGCGATGGGCCAGAAGTGAGGAGGTGGAGAAGAGAACGTTTCCTCAGCCCCAAAACACACCAGTAATTCAAGGAAACCTGTTAAATAGCATAAATAGGCTTTTCTTCTCGAAAGAGGGAGTGATAAACTGAGCAGGGCAGTGAGAGAAAAGGCTCTGAAAATTCAACCCTAAATTAATTCTCTTCCCTCTCCCCACCCCACTGCTTGATTAATCACATTTGCTCCCTGTCCCCATTCAGGAGCAGTGACTTTAAATTGTACGGCTTTTTCCCCGGCATATTTTTAAATGCCTTTAACTGCGGGATATGTTGCTGATGAATACCGAGGACCATCAGTGAGTGAAATGGGAATACTATGCCAGAATATTGTCATAGTGACAGTCAGGTTGCAGGACTTAATGTGATGCATTATTAATTGTCATTGTAATGTGAAGTTACATAATTATTAATTCTGCGGTTTCTTTATCACAAAGATGAGATGGAGTATTTGCTTTGTGTGACACAAGGCCGGCTGGTTACCACAGGTGGCTGAATATATTATTGGTAACTTGAGGAGGCTTTTCTCTGAGGATTAGGTGGCAATTGCTCACCCAGTTCAGATTTTAGGAGAACTAAGGATGAGCTGTGACGCATTTTGTGAATGTATAGTTGATATTTGGAAGAATAATAGTCGAGGTGGGTTGTCATTTTCAGAATAAATTTTTAATAGCAATATGATTTATTTGCCTGTTTGGAATTCACTTCATAAAAAAAAATACATCTGAAGTTTTGCAACGTGGGACTACTTCCTTGCTAACGTAAAATATCTGTCCCAAATTGATGGCTATATTTCCATGGCTGCCCATTTTTTTCTACAGATATGTGCTTTTTCTTTCATGATTTCTTATCCATTGCTTGACCCAAAACTTTGCATATCTTAATTATATTTTACAATTACAAAACCCCAGAGACTACTGAATCTTCCTGAAAGCTAGGTCAGCAGTTGAGGAGCCTGAAGCTTATTAAGTTTCCTAGTACATACTGGAAATAAATTGTAAGGTCAGTGCAGTGAAGGATATATTTGCTCTTTATCTATCTGGTAGCTATTCAGAATGCTGTTAAATCTGAGTCTTTTGAAAGAAAATCTAAAATAAATCACTGTGACTGGTCATACTCCCACTTGAGGGCTCTGTCCAGTTCAAAGAACAAATAGAGACTGGTGGTTGAAAGACTGCTTTTGACAGAATGTTGCTAGAGCTAGTAGAAATAGATGTCTTGTTCTCTGAGAGTTTGCAAAATGCCAATGCTTTTGGGGAGAAGTTTGAGCTCACAAATGTGAAAGAGAGAATAGCCATGCAATGTACACCAAAACAGATAACAACTTGGTGGCTACAGAGATCATCTCAGTTGTGGGAGGAAAAGCAAGAACATTTTTTGTGCTTTTTGTCTCATCTGTATGCCCTGAATGCTGGCCCTTGTTTGTTCTCTGAGTTGCTGCTTTATTTGCACTATATATTTATTTCTCATCAAATTGGTATGGTTCTGGATAATTCTTTTTTTTTCCAAATACAGGAGTCATTTTTATTATCAGGGTGGGGAAAAAGAATTTGTTCCTTCTTCCTTTTTCAGACAGCTAATCAGTTATTCATGATTATACTCTCTTCGCTATTTCAAAAGTAAATGAAGCCTCGTAGCAATGCATAGAAGTTTTTGGAGACTAATATTTAGGTTACAGTAATGCCTGCAGATCCCAACTGAAGTTAAGGCCCTAGAGCATCTCACACAGAACATGTATATTAAAGCACCATTGTGGTAGTCATCTCCCCTGACTGTGTATGCTTATAATACAGAACTCTCAGTTATCTAGTACTTCTGCAGTTGACAGAAATAAATCTACTTTGGAATGAGATGAGCATTGCCTGAAAGTGCAGGATTTTTTCTGTCTGTTGAGTACGTGTGCAATGTAGATGTCTGAACTTAGCTGAACTGGTAGCAACACCCTCTTTTTTAAGAATTTTTAGTCCAAAAATGACAAGATCAGTGAACCTCCGTAGCTGATGTTGCCATGCCATGTTCATGTCAGCCCAAGAATACAGCTCAGGCCTGTGTGAGCTTCTCTGTCCTAATTTATGCTGTCCCTTGGCTTAGAGGAAGTAAGCGGTAACACTTCAGTTTCACTTTTTGTTATGGGCCATTGTTCTGTTCTGTTTTAAAGCTTCCTGGTCTCTGATGACACCTTATTTGATTACGAAGTTCGCATGGGGCTTGTTCAGTGTAGAACATAGCCAGTGTTGTGCTCATAATAATGAGAGTGAATTGTGTTAATATCTGTTCCCCTTTATCTTCTGAAAAGCTCCAATAGACTTCAGTGAGGGCTTGCTTTAGTAAGAACTTAAGAAATTTGGGGGAGGGGGGGTGGGGAGTTAAATTTGTTCTTACTTCCAAGTTTCCGCTATAGTTTGGGGGCAGGAGGAGGGCAATGACAAAATATCTTCTTCCTTTGCATGGAAGATAAAATATTTCCATTTCAGTCAGAAGCGTAATGCCTTTATGCTTTTTTTTTTTTCCCTCAAAGGTAGCACATCTCCAAAGGAGAGTAGCACCTTTCAAATAACATGAGGACATAAGCTGTGGCAGTTTTATCCATGGAACATCATGAGGTGGATTTTGGCCAGGGAGCCAAACCATAAGAGAAGAATGGGAGCAGAAGTAGTTTGATCTACAACTCCCAGAAGGCAGTGTTGCAATTTTGAATAAATGGTTTCAGTTTTCAGATGAATTACTTTCACTTTGGGATACTTGTTTCTGGTGGCAAAATATTTCACGTTTTGCATGAATAGAAATTATTTTTTACAAACAGGATTTTTAGTCAGTAATTCCATTATCCATTAAAAATAGGTTTAGTAGAATTTTACAGCCAACTGTTGTGTGAACTTGGAGGGATTCTGAGCCCAGAGCAAGCTGGCACAAGTGCCAGTCATGCCTTCAAGGGTGAAATTTCACAAGTTTTTGGTGAATTTACAAGACTAGGTAAGTGGGTGGGAGTGGTTAGAGCGCCGCATTTGGAAATGTGTACCTTTGTTATTTTTTTCACCATTATAAGATGTATCCTGTAGGATCTGTATGTGTTAAGTAATCCAGTACTGTAGGACAATACTCCCTTTTCTCAGCATTTCAGTAATAAAATGAAGCGTGCAAAATAGACCACAGAATTTCTTCTCTGGGAGAAATTCTTCACTGTATAGATGACTATATCGTTAATGCACTGGTTAAGAATATGTTTGAATTACATCAGCAATTCCATAAGCTGAAAAAAAAGAGACTTTTCTGTAATTTTTATATCCAAGGCTTTTAAATGTGCATTTCAAGAAAATAAGTTAGAAATAGTAATGCTTGTTCAGCAATGAGCACTGCCCTTTGAACAGCATGAACTTGTAATAACGGTCTATATACATCTTGCTAAAAGAGACATTTTGCATTAGGTTTTGGATTTTGGAGCTCAGGGCAACAGTGAGTGATGTCTTTTGGATCCACAAATGACAGTTCATGGTGTTCTTACTCTAGCCTGTCTGGCCTGTCACACAGCCAGTAGTTGGCACCCTTGTGGAGCAGCTACAACAGCACAAAGTGAAAGGATTGTCAGTTCACAGCTCTGTCCCTAAGTCTGAAATAAGCAGTGCTTTGGGCATGGGGTGATGGGCTTAGACTATAAGCTCGTCTGTTTTGTAAAGGAGCAATGTTTATATGAATTAAACAAATCACATCTGTCATTCTAAATTAGACAAGTCAGTGTGACACGCAGATATAATTTTTAAGTTCTTTGACTGCAGTAAGATCTAGGTAATGCTTTCTCTAGTATGAGGTGTTTTGCAACAGTATTGCCTGATTCCTGTCCCTTGCAAAATGATTTACTTGTAAATCTGTATTAGTCCTCCCACTTCTGACTTGCAAGGCAGCCCCACAAACAGTTGTTTCAGCATAGTTGGTAGAAGGTGCAGGATTAAGAAATGGAGGGGAGAGACTGGAAAGACTCTTCCCACATGTTGCTGCCAAATACGCTATAATGCAAAACCAGGTATTGTTATTCCTTAAATGTTTCCTGGAGGACATCTAGGTGAATTTCTTCCAGAAAAGTTGAGATTATCTAGTGTATGGATCCCTATTATTTTTCAGGCAGATTGGATCTTGTGCTGCCTGGAACTTAGTCTGCCTCCAGCCCTGGTTAATGGACCCTATCTGAGTGATAGCCCCCCCCCCCCCCCCCCCAAACGCACTTGCTTTCTGCTCAAATCAGAGCAATAGTGGAGCTGACTGACACTTCTCAGAGGAGACTGTGTGGAGAAGAAAGGGAGGAAGTATTTGAAAATCACATCACTAATCAGTAATTGCTGAACAAATAAATGACATTAGCACATCTACCTTAATTTTACTAATGAGATCTACAAAATTTTACTGTTTCTAGCTGCTACAGCTGTATGTTGTGCTGACTGGCATGCTAGGAGTTGAGCTAAGATGTGAGATCTAAAAGCATATTACGATGCCAATAGCTGTACCAAAACACTTGTATAGCTTTTCTTATCAGAGAATACGTAGCTCTAGTACTGTACAGGAAATTTTTGGAGGACTGGGAAGAACTAGGTAGTGAATGTGTAGGCTAGCACAGGTGGAATGCAGCTGATTCCAATTGTTTCTGCCATCCTCAAGGACCTCTGCACTTTGCTGGTTCCTGGTCTGGCACAGGCAGGGAAAGCCTGAGCTGTCCCATCTGCCAGCTTGGATGGACCTTATCTACCAGTCATGGAAATGGCATACATGTCTTGCTAATAGATGTAAAATTATTAATATATAAAATAAAACTATAAAGCTATAGAGGTTCATCTTGTCATGCCTATTAAAAAAAAAACTGTCACAGAACTATGAGGTGCTGTCTGGTGTAGTTCCATCATTTATCAATGACATGATGTTCGAATGGTTATTTTCTGATCTACACAGTCATTAGAAAATTAACAGTCTCACAGTAGTAGCTGTGCTTGGTCAGGGAATTCTGTGATGGCTGTAAGGTCAGAAAGATTGCAAGTTTAGACTTTTTTTTTTTAAATGCTTAAGGAAAAAATAAGAGAATGGTGGGAGCATGTAGTGAAAATTTACGTCTGTCCTTCCTGCCAGAGCTGAACTAACAGAGTGGGTATTTCTTGATTTCAGTGACAAGGTTACCTTTGGGAAAGTTACCTGTGTGTTACCTGCATTTTACCTCCTGCCCCGGTGCCTCTGGCTGCTCCACTACCTCACTCGTGACTGTGTAATGGTGACCATCTCTTTTCCTTTCCTTAACTCCCTTCCTGCTTCTCCAGGACACAGATGGGATCAACCTGTACTACTGGTCCCTGTTCGATGGACACGCTGGGTCTGGGGCAGCTGTGGTCGCTTCCAAACTGCTGCAGCACCATATCCTGGATCAGCTGCAGGAGATCGTGGACATCCTGAGGAACACAGCAGTCCTCCCGCCCACCTGCCTGGGAGAGGAGCCTGACAACCCAGCCGCCAACAGCAGGACACTGACACGGGCAGCCTCCCTGCGTGGTAGTGTGGGGGCTCCAGGCTCACCCAGCACCCCTCCAACACGCTTCTTCACTGAGAAGAAGATCCCACACGAGTGCCTGGTTATTGGAGCCATAGAAAGTGCATTCAAGGAAATGGTATGTATCTTTCAGGGCTCCAACGTCCTTGTTGCATATATTCATGAGCTGCATGGCCTGGAGAAGATGAACATTTAAGGACTTTTTTTACTTTTTTTTTTCTTCCCCTTCTTAAACACCATCTGAGCATGGACAGAATTATTTAAGAGCCTCGTAAGGTTACCTGGTACATCCCTGTGAGGCAGGAACTGTATCTTAAGTCCTAGGCAGCATCATGGCCACGGTTGTGGATTACATGCTCTCTTTCTCCGTTTCCGCCCCCCCCCCCCCCCCCCAAGAAAAAACAATAGTATTGACTCACAGTTGCAGATTTTAGCATTGATTGTTATCATGTAGCTGTGTATATGGGCATGCACTTCAAAAAGGCTCGTTGTCCTACCAGAGCAACGAGCAGCATTCCTTGCACCACCAACACACCTTGTTCCTGTTGCCCACAACCACATAAATGGGTCATGAAAGGTCACATTTGGGACGTGGATGAGGGACAGCATACTTGATCCAATTACCTGTAGTTCACATTAGTGTTGGGGTGGCTCATAAAGCAAAGTGTAGTGACTGTAGACTGTGTTTGTGCAGCTCTTGACTGAGGCGGGTTGGGTGTGGGTGAGTTGTGGAATGAAGCGTGTTCCTACCACCCACTTAACTTGCATACATCATAAATAACTGGGAGGAAATCACAATACTATGGAAACAGTATATCCATCAATTTCCCTATGGAAGGCTGTTTTTTCTCTTCTGTAATTGATGTAGCTGCTCTGTACCTTCCCCTTTTACTTTTTCATGTTATTAAAAATAATTCTTGTCAAGCAGAACAGAGGCTTGGTCTGCCAGTGAGTACATGCAGATCAGATTTTGGGAGATTCGATCTTGCTCTTTTTCTTTTGTTTTGTTTTTTTTGTTGTTGTTTATAGAAATGCTTCTTATTTAAGCAGAAGACTTTTGAACTAATGAGTGTTTTTCAGGTTTTATTTGTTGTCTGAAAAGAGGTATTCAGTCATTGTTTCTCTTGATATATGTGAATTTTATTTATTGCATGCATCTAATTATAGAGACTACAGTTATAACCACTAAGTGGTATTTTTGTTCATGCTACTGATCAGATACCTTAATTCCAACTTTTGCTCTTTATCAGAGGGCTGAAATGCATTGTCTGTCTTTGCTATATAAATTGCTCTGTCTAAAAGGAAGTCCTATAAAAGCGGTCAGATTAAGAAAAGCAACAGATAATTATATCTGATTTTAAGCTCTTGGGGGAGTCTCATGTTTATAATTGGTTTAGGGAAAAGAGTATTTTCTTTTGCCCATGTAAGGGAGCCATTCATAAGATCAACACTCCTAAGTTTCATCTATGCTTGTAATGATTGATGTATGATGGTTTGTGCCAGCAGTGTATCATTTTACCTGGCACTTACTGAAAGCTTGTGTTTTTTGGACATGTAGGCAGACAACTTGGTGGTGTTTCCTCAAACACCTATCGCTGCAAAGGAGCTCTTTGAATGTGATGAAAATGCTGAGTAGATACAGATACCTTTTTTTAAACAGTCCAACCTGACAGGTTTATGTGATGCTCCCCTTTGCCTGGGAACATTTAGTGTACCATTACTTTATTCCCCAGCTGCCTTTTGAATTCTTTTACTCTCCCTGTTTTTGCCTCAAGTCTCAAACAAAATGCAATATATCCCTTTCAAAAGGTTTTTAAAAATTATTTTTCCTTTATTTGGTGTGATTTCCTTTGGACAGTGATTGTCTGACAGCTACATGCAGTAAAACACTGTGGAAAGCTGACACAGACCAAGTCGTTGCCTAACTTAGAAATTTAACAATTTAACTGTCCCCTTTTAGAAGTACTTAAAGATGGTGTTCTCTGATTGTCTTGGAACTGGGATTAGCAAGTTTCCGTGTTGTATTCTACGATAGTTTACAATCCTGTTTAGAAAATAAAAAATGTTCAATGGCAGTAACTACCAGTGATCACAATTACTCCAATTAAAAGGAAATAAGTATCTTGAGTTCTGAAGGTATAATAAATCAAATCCTCTCATTCATCTCGAGTTTTGAGATGTGTGTTTATAGAATCAGTTCTAGGGAGCCAGGATTGATGTTTCCAAGTGCTGTTCTGTATAGAAGCATCAAACTATAATCTCTTCCCTGTATTTAACCTTGTATACATGCGTGTGATGTAATATGTGTTTTAAAGAAAGATTAAGAGGAGAAAGCATCTGTTCCGCACTGAACCCTGTTTAATTTTGGATAGGGAAAAATGGCATAGAACTAGTCTGTAGGAAGATATAAATTTGTATACGTTGCATAATGATTTTATTTTTTATTGAGATTTTTTGACTCAGATGAAATCTAGACAGGTGCTTTTTTAATAGTGGTGTCAATTTCAACAATCTTGAGAGAGCAACATATGTTGTACAGTTTTCCTTTGTAAAGCTTCCTCTGATTAAAAAGTTAGTAGAAATGAGAAGGCTTGAAACAGGGTTATAGGCAATTTGATGCCTTTTTGACAGAGGTAAGGAAGTTTAAGGAGTTCATTTTGTCTTTATGTCATCTGAAATGTGGTTTTCTTGTGTGTGTAGGGAGTAAAGCTGATTTTTCATAACAAGATTGAGATCCTGGAGGAAAGACCCCTACTCTTGAGGATGGATATAGATGAAATGTGCATGTCCAAAGAAGGGCAATGAAGCTGGTGAAAGGGGGTCTGGAGCACAAGTCCTATGAGGAGTGGTTGAGGGAACTGGAGTTGTTGAGTCTGGAGAAAAAGAGGCTGAGGGGAAACCTTATTGCCCTCTGCAGCTGCCTGAAAGGAGACTGTAGGGAGGTGGATTTAGGTATCTTAACCCAAGTAACAAGCAATAGGTCAAGAGGAAATGGCCTCAGGTTGTGCCAGGCAAGGTTTAGATTGGATCATGGGTGAAATTCCCTCACTGAAAGGGTTGTCAAGCATTGGAATAGGCTGCCCAGGGAGGCGGTTGCATTGCCACCTCTGGAAGTGAGGTATTTAAAAGACCTGTAGATGTTCTTAAGGGCAGGGTACAGTGGTGGACTTGGCAGTGTTAGGGTTACAGTTGGACTTGATGATCTTAAAGGTATTTTCTAATCTAAATGATTCTCTGATTCTATGAAAAATAAGTATTTTAGTTGTTGTAGTATGCTAAGTTGTAACGACGCTGCTGCCATTCAAACGTGCCTGGCGCTGTTCTCCAGCTCCTAAATTTCGACAGCCCGGCACGGTGCAGAGCCGCTTCCCGCTGCCTCCCTCCGCGACCCCGCGTGGGGCGAGGCCGAGAGGAGGGAGGGGGGCGGGGCAGGGCATCCCGGCGCGCCGCTCCCTGCGCGGGGTCTCCAGCAGGTGGCGCGCGCCGCCGCCGCGCCCGCAGAGCGCAGGGCGGTGGGTGCCTTCGGCGGCGTCCTTTCTTTTCGGAAGAGTGAGGTTGGTGGGCAGGTCTGTCCCAGGGCTGATGCCGCGACCTCGGCTGCTTCTGTCATCGGTGGAGAAAGAAACATCGTGAACCGTGGGATTTCGTGGTGTCCTTCCTGTGCAGGCTTTGCTCCATCCTCCCTGTGCTCACTCACCCGGGGAAGGGGAACCAGGGTGACCAGGTGTGAGGAACCCTGCTCCTGCCTGGCGCTGTGACATAGGTCCTGGAAAAAGGGGCAGACTAAATTAGCTGCTCCCTTGGGATGGTATGATAGCTGTTTGGACAGAGGATATAAAAAGATATAGAAATCCTTTCCTTTTTCACCTGTCAGGATCTGAGTGGCATACGCTTCCATTTGGGCTGGAAAGTGCATTGTTTGATTCTGCTTAGCATTGTCCCTGCTCGCAGAGAGGGGTGAACTGTGTGCTGCAGAAAAGAGGAGGAAAAAAGGGAAAGAAAAAAAAACCCCAGCTTGCTCTGAAGTCTTTCTCCAGGTGGAAAATGAGAAAAGCTTTGTATACATTCTGACTTTGTCTAGAATGAGTCCCTTTGCACTTGTAAAGACTTCAGAGGCATTTTGGGGTTTGTGCCCTTGTTTATGGTGCACTACTTTCCCAGCAGCACTGTTATAAAGTATTCATTAAAAGCCAATGGCTCTGCATCAGAGTGAGTTAGTGGCATTGGTGGGCTTTATTTTATTTTGGTTTATTTCTTCCCTCAAACCTTGTTGAGCTGTAGGAAAGCCTTCCCCTCCTTTCCAGCCCCAAAAAACGAAACGTCAAAGTATGTAGTATAAATTAAACACAGCACTGAATATACTGTGGCAAATCATGGCAGTAAATTCAAGTTCTGAATGCAGCTAGGTGGAAGAGCACACGAACAGCAATGATTCGAAAAAATCTAGTACACAGCTCTAGTTTAAGTCAAGGAAACTGAAAATGGGGCCCTAAGGAGTATCTGTCTTCTCTCCTATTATAGATACTTCTGAATTCTGCTTATTGAAAGAAATAAATTTTAGTTTAGGCATTCCAGCACTTGCAAAAGTGTATGTGTGACAGAGCTGTAACCAGGTGAGGAATTGTACGTTGTTAGAAGGTCTCAGAGGGTACTCTGAACTGCAGAGATGAAGGTCTTTTAAAATTCCTGGCAGTGCCTGGAAAATCCACTGTAGCATTTGTAAGTTTAAATTATTTTGATGGCTAGAAACGTCTGCTTCCTTTGAACTGTTCTTTTCAGCTAAATTCGAAAATGTATAGAAACCATGGGGAGGAAAATCAGCTTCTCTATGGCAAGATTAGATAAAGAGGCATTTGTAACAGGCCTGTGTCTGTGACCAAAGGTTCTGTGAGATTTGATTTTTAGCTTGAAGGTATTTTTCTTCTCATCTTCATCCCTCCCACCCCCTGAAAAAGGAAAGGAAAAAAAAAAGGAATAGAAAGAAAAAGGAAAACCACAGGCAATGAGATGATGTGCTAAGAGCGAGCAGTGAAACCCCAGCAGCAGAGTGCAGTTCCTGTGTGCAGCAGAGGATGTCCTTGTTGGGCAGTGTTGCGCATTTCTTACTGTCCCTGCCACACCATCTGCCTTAGTGCTGTATTCATGGCACAGATAGGGTCAGTCCTGTTGTATGCTGGCCAGAGAGGAATCTCATTAATTGAGACACCTCTGCCCAGCCCGCTCAGGACAGCGGCTTAGTACTGCTGAGCATCACTGTCGCTGCCCCTGTCCCAGGTCACCTCCCCCTCCTGAAATTAGTAGGAAATAAAGCAGGGTCCCTGGCTTCCTCCAGCTCTGCAGATTTTCAGTTAAATTGCAGCTGTCATGGATTGCATTTGTTGTGGTGCTTTTCCTCAGAGAATTTTAGCTCTAAAATAAGTCTGTAAGTCCCATATCCCAAGGCATGGACAATTTGAGCTGTTTGTTGCCCAGTGAAAATATGAAAATGGCTGAAGTATAGGTCTGGGTGTGGATGCACACACACAGGCAAACAAATATAATCTTAAGAAAAAACACATACAAGTAGTCAGAGTTTAGTTGAAATGATCTGCCAGTCCTTGCAATAGCAACGTTAAACGGTGCTCCCTGTTTCAGTACAGTATTACAAGGAAAGGCCAGTATGATTTTGGATTTGATTTTGGACACAGGAGAGGAGGGTAATTTGTAATATGCTGTGTTATTGCCCCAAACTAAACTAAGAGGGAGCAGAATGAATTAATTAATTGGCATATACTTAATTTTTTTTTTTGCTTAAAATGTATCTAGTACTGGAAAAATAGCTTGTTTACTTGCATCTTTTATGTTCTTCAAGCTTTCCTAGGACTATCTATCTATACGTATATATAGTATGTATGTGTATATTTTGTGTATTTTTTCATTCCTGGGCTTGATTCATTGTTGGTGACAGATGTGTTCTCTGCTTCTGCTAAGCAGGAGGGCTTTTTTATGTATGCTATTTCTTACACAGAATTAGTTGGAAGTTAAAAGCAAAAAGAGCTGTTTGAGTAGGTATGTATCTCTTTAAATTTGGGCCTTTGTACATGCATAAAAATAAGTCTTTTCAGAACCCCATAAAAGCAGTGAGATGAGACGAAGGCTTAAATACTGTTATTCATCCTGGAAAGTCTTGAAATACCTAGAATATTTCAGTAAATACTGTTTTACTGACCTTCCTGCCCCCAACCCCTGAACAAGTTTAGCATCCACCCATTCCTTGTTTTTCTGAAGGGCAGCCATGTGGCATGAATTTGTCTTGCTGCTGTTTGTAAAGGTCAGTGCTCCTCAGTCCTAGGGTCTCCCTTTTGGAGAGCAGGTAGTTAGTCATGCCATAGATAGGTCTCATTAATTATTTGCTGTCTATGTAAATCACCCTCCAATTATACCACCAGGTACCTGTTGTTCAACAACATTAATCTTTGCCTTCATTTTGCTTTTTCCGTAGCAAATTCCCTTGCATCCATCAGAGTTGCCGTTTGTAAAACACCAGGCATCATGGAACAATCTCCTGTTCTGATTTTTCCCGAGCATCTTTGTATCATAAATAATGCGTCCTTCTCCACTTCCTGTTCTTGTCCCTGACCATGTGGCCATAGCTGCAGCAGAAAATAAAGCCAGAGGGATACCCAGTTTAAGAAAGATTCCACTGTTTTTGTAGGAGAATCTTTGTTTTCTGAAAAAATTGCAGTGCTGACTTTATAAATTTTGTTCTCTTTTCTCATAGGATTTGCAAATAGAACGAGAGAGGACAGTGTATAATATTTCTGGCGGCTGCACAGCCCTTGTGGTGGTGTATTTATTGGGGAAGCTTTACGTAGCAAATGCTGGTGATAGCAGGTAAGTGTGGTGTCTTCCCAACTATTCCTTCATCCCAAACTCCCCAGATTTGGTGTTGCCAAGTTCCTTAGCTGCAAATAGGTGACAAGGTGACTGCATCTGGAACAGTTGGTAGGGCTGGACTGATTCACAGTACAGAGTCCTGTGGCTCCTGCCCTTAGCCTTAATCTTTGAATGCCAGCTGGCTCTCAGATTTTTTTATAATTGAAGGTAATCATCTGAAAACAAATAATTGCTACTCCTGCAACAGGGAGGAGGGGGGAGGGACTATCACAGGTTAGGATTTTTACTGTGTCCTATTCTAGCTTGTGTACTTGTACGTTTCTCAGAACCACATAGTGTTCAGGAGTTGTTGCTTTGTTATATTTAGAAGTTAAATGCTTGAAGACTTGTGACAAGAAGATTTTTCTTTTTCTGATTTAGCTAAAGCTAGGAGCATACTGGAAATCTCTCACTTGCATTCTTTTCCCTCTCTCTGCCCGTAACATTATCTAAGACAGATTATGAGGCTGGTCTTGAAAGATTTTATACCTTCACATGTTTCTTTTGGCCGTGCTCTGAGAGAATAGTTCTCTGGAGATAGACTGCTGTTGTGTTCTCTTAGATAGTAGCAGAGAAATTAAAGTCTGCAGAGGTACTGAACCATGTTGTCTTTAGGTGAAGACTGCTATGGTTATGCATTTTTGTTTTGAAGTTTGTGTGCACACCGTTTGTGTTTGTATTGTGGGTCACAGTGCATTACTGAGACGGCAATCAAGCACAAAATGTTTAAAGTTTAAACGTAACATTTTTGCTTCTTGCTGCTTTAAACTATGTAGAAGGTCAGATAAAGCCTTGTGACTGAAGTTCCTATTTGTTTCATATTGGTGATTGTTCTTAATATGCCGCATTTGCTGTTTATATTGCAAATTGCTCAACCAGTTCCTCTTGACACGTGACATATTTGACGTTTGGTGTGACAAAGATTACTATAAGTCCTCACAGAGCTGCAAACATGTTTGAGTAGACTATCTATCTAGTCATCAGAACGAGTAGCTGCACTAAATTTTAGTTCTTTTGCCTTTAAATTAGAAATAATTATGTTTTCCAGTGCAATTGCACTTGAAGTACGGTTGAGTCTTTTCCCTTGGTTTGGCAAAATGGCTTTATTGCTTCTTAAGTGTTCTGTGTGAGAGTGCCCATGCAGGACCTACTTCTGAGTAGTTGAGATCTTTTGTTCTTTAATGGCTAGCTGCTTCCAGTTCACCCACGTTTCTTCTTCTGCTTTCCCAGAGCAGCCTCAGCTCCATTGCAGCTTCTCGCACCAAACAAAAAGAAAATCAGAAGAAATTTGTTGTTGGTGATCTTGAATTAGCCCAAGCTTCCACTGCAGTTAGAGCCACCAAGTCTTCAAGAGGCTTTGAATGTTCATCAAGCCCATCAAAAACATCTGTTCAGAAAAACAGAAAGAGCAGAAATTGGAAGAGAAGCTATTGGCAAGGCTGAGTCTTGTTTGAATCGGGACTCAATTTTTTCCCACTTGTTCCTTGGATCTTGTAGGTAACAAGGTCCCCTCATATCCAAAGTAATTTGGTTTTGTGCTTTCCAAATGGACCTCACAGAAATCTGCCTCATGCTGAGGGGAATTGTCTGGATTCCCAAAATCTTTCACTTTCAAATAATTCCAATTCTAGATTTTTGTAGCTCAAGAAAATAAAAGCTATGAAATGTAGAACATCAGTTGATCTGGGCCTCTCTCCCACCAAATCCCCACTTCCCATGTTTCAGAAAATGAAAAAAAACAGCTATTGCGAAACATCTAAGTTGTTTCTCATCACTAAAAGGACATTTTAGGACTAGCAAAGCAGCTCTGAGTTTGTCTGCCTACAGCCAGAGTGCATAGTGCATTCCTGTATTTTTAAGAACCCAGTCATGTAGCCAAGAAGTTTAATTCGTGTTGGCTGGAAAAATATGTTCCTTTTTGCTGTTTCATGACTGGCATTGTCAGCTTTGTAGTTTGTACAGATACAAATAAGGACAGTAAGAAATACAGTAAGGACACTACTTAAAAAAACCCAAAACATTCGTCTACTCATGGGCAGAAAGATGGGGTTTGTTTTTTCACCCAGACAGGGGACTTAGGCTTGTTGCTGTTGGAGCTGGATGCCAAAACCCTCAGTTCAGTCAAGCTTTAGTTTCTTTGAGTTCACCTACTCTTTTGTGCCTCTTCTGTCGTCGTTCTCCTTCTCCCCTATCCACTCTTCCGCTGTAAAAAAGACTACAAATAAATCAAGCTACATTTCCCACAGACAGGAGTCTGTGAGAGGGGTTTTGTGCCACAGGAGTGGGAAGTAAACATTTTGGGTTTGTGCAAACCTTGTTTGTACTGCCTCTGCCCAGAAGAAGGTTAGGTCTTTTAATTCCAAGCAACTTCAAAACAGCAGAAGCTTTGAAAGGTGGGTTTTGAACAACTTCTGCTGTCACAAGACCAAGGTACGTGCAACAAACTGTTACTATCACAATGAGACTAAAGAAACACAAAGTGTGAGAGTTGAATAATAATGTGCTGTGTGTTGCCAGCTATACCTCAGACTTATGTCTGTGGTATTCAGTTTAACCACCAAAGCCTCTCAAATCTAATCATTTCATGCCACATACCCTGGCAGTGTTGTATAGCAGCTGTCCTTTTGTAGTTGATGTGTAATTACATCATGAAAAGACTTTAATTACCATATTACTAAATTACCAGCCAGCAATCCTTTCAGGTTCAGCCCTAGCTCACTTCTGTATGGACCATTAGGCTTCTCCAAGCTGAACACGTTCTATTGGTGTAAAAGAGGATAAAAATTGTGCTAATTGTAGGTTTTGTTATGAACTAGTATTGAGCTTGATGTTATGGCATCACTAATGTCAATGATATAATTAAACTTCTGCTAATGATGCAATCACAGTTCTGTAATAATTACATGTTAAGTGCACATGATACCAGAACCCTGCTAAAAATGAGGTGATGTATTCAGAGCCTGATAAAAACAACCTGGAAGAAGCAGCTTTCATTCTCTAATGGCTTGTCTGATCATTCTTGGACTCTGCCATAAATATACGTGCTTGTAACATCAAAATTCATGTCTGAATATCGGCCAAAGCTTTTTTGTAATGTTTCTTTTTCTTCCTCTTAGTGGTTAGGATTGTCCATGCAAGGTTCTCTAATTAAGGACTGCTAGTACTGTAGTCAGCTATCCAATACCTAGTGTTTTTCTGGTGAGCATTGATGCATTGTGCGTTGCTTACCAGTTTTACATACGTGCTCTGGTAACTAGGCCAGGCCCTCTGAATATCTGGGGTTTTTTTGATAAGGAATACTAAATCTTCTCTGCTCATTCTTTTAAATAGTGTTGTTCAATTTTATGTTGCTAAAGTGACTTTTACTTCTAAACTACCATAGCATGCCTTGTTAATCTCATTTCTCTTTAGTTTTATGGTCTTTATTAGGATATTGGTTTATAGCTAGTGATGAAGCAGTAGTAAAACCAGGACTAAATGTTTTTACTGATTACTGCCCAATTATTGTATATCCTCATGCCACGTAACATTTGCACAATATCTCTACAGTAACTGTAATGCAATATGATGATATTAGCTGTCTTTGTCACAAGTGTTGTTCTGGCTTTGATGTCTGGCTAAGGAGCTGCTTGGAGACTGCAAGCACTGTCATTTTGTGCTGTGCTTGAAGCCACGTAGGGTTGCTGTGCTTTTATCATTATAGGAGAAGCAGAACACAACAAGTTGATTTGACTTTTCCCTGAAACCCTCACTAAATCTGCAAATGGGTTCTTGGCCTTTTTGATTTATTGGCGGAAAATGGGATCAAAGCAAAGAGCCTGATGTTTTCAAGGCTTCACGGGCTTGCAGGGTCACTGGATTTTTTTACTGTGCTTCATCAGCTTTTTTTATGATCTTTTGCCTCCCATGTGTTTATGTTTTCAGGCTATATTGGCCCTCTACTTGAGTGTATATCCTCGTGTCCAGAATAGCTTTTCTTCATTTTGCAAGCATAGAACTGATGATAAAGCATTTGGGATTGTTAAATGATAGGAGCTGATTGAGTGAATGTGTTTATGGCACTTCTTTGTGGATGCAATTTAAAGCAGCTTCGTTGGTGCTTCAGGTGTCCAGGGGAGGGAGAGTGTGTTTATAATACCAGCTTCTTCCAGTGTAATAGAAAAGTGAATTGAAAATTGAATTCTGCTTTGTTTACTGTTTCACTTCTTTCCAGATTTGTTGCTTGTGTGGAATCTCACTACCTTTATACTTCCTCTTCTTCTGTGTTGTGGTGCTTGTCAGCTGATTCCATCATGCATAGTTCTCATCATAGGAAGTCAAATATTTGGGATTAATCTGCTTTTATGAAGTAAATGAGAGGGGCATGGAAACAGCCACGTATCTGCTGACTGGCACAGTAGCTTAAATAGAGTTTCTGAGAAGTCAGAATTGATGATTCTGACCCATTTGTGTGGTTCATGGTATCTGACCTCTTCCTCAAGGCTGTCAAGCAGGGTCATTTTTGCCAGAAGCACTAACACTGTAAGGATGGAAACCAAAAAATAAGTTCTGGTATATTACTATTGTGAATCTAATTTGCTTTAGTCTTTGGTTTATGGTATTTTTAAGAAAATTTAGTTTTCTGATTTACTTAACTACCCATCTTCTAGTCTAAGTAGTGTATACTTTTCCTGTTTTCCTTGCATGGTCTGCTTAAGCCCTCCATCTCCTTATACCTTTGTCTGCATACACAACAGTAGCTGTGCTTGGTACTTCATGCTTAGAGGTCTCCAGAGGAAAGACTTAACACTGTTACTAAGCTGCAGTATTTGGAGAAGCTTTCTTTTTCCTGTCTGCTCCCAAAGATGGGACAAAAAAAAGCTGCAGATGTCTGAACCGCAGATAAGGCCTTTTCGCCCTGGGACCACACAGTCTGTGGTGACTCCTCTTTGTCCTCTGAAGTTCTCATTTCTCCAAGTCCTCAAAAGATGCCTCCTAAGAGGCCGTCTGTATGCATATCCTTTTTTTAGGTTATTATTAAATCTTTGACAGAATCACTTGAAAATAATTAATGTTTAACCATTTGAGGGCAACAGGTAACCTAAGCCTGGTCTACTCAGGAGCCTGTGTAGTGAGGAGAGTGAATTTCAAGGTGAAGCAAGTGTATTCCACACACATTCTCCTTCACTGACTGCTGTTTGATGGAGAAGTTTGATCCTGCCTAGCTGAAGATGTTGGAAAAGAGCATGACCTCTTCGTCACTCTCAGGAAATATAGCCAAGTCTCGTCTCTTAGTTTCCCCTGCTGCTTTTCCTTGGAAGCCTGGCTTGCAGGCCTGTGGAAGGCACTTCTGCTCCCCTTCTGCCTGGCTTCCTCCCAAGGAAAAGCAAGAGCACAGGATTCACAGGAATAGCAGCAACATCAGATATTGCAGGGTTTTGTGCTGGGTAAAGCTTTTGGAGGCACTTCAGGAAACACTTTAAAGTGTGGAGAAAAGATATTGGATCAGAAATAAGTCATTGCATTTGAAGTGCAGTGGTAAGGAAGAGTGCTTCTTAGCAATCCAGTGGGTGACAAGTTCCAGGGTACTGGCACGTCATATCCAGCACTGACTGGGCAGAAACAATTTATTTGGCAGAAAAAGTTCATAGGCTTTTGAAGATAAAACAAATTGCCCTGCCTCTTCTCCAAACTCTAGTTTTTCCTGGGTGAGCGTATGCCTTAGCAACGTCTATGACAATCTAGCAGGTTTTGAAGCTATTGTAAACATTTTCAGTAAGCAGTACATTCAGTTAATTCTTTGGTCCCGATTATACTGACATCATCTACCCATGAAATCCTTATATTCCAGATTATGAGGAAGGAGAGGAATTTTGGTTATTCAGGTAATATCGGTGAACTGGAAAGCCACAGTTCATTGCTATTGATTTCTAGGAATCATGAGTTCTATTAACTTTAATTCTCATAGGTCTCATCCTTTAAAAAAAAAAAGAAGGAAAAAAATGAAACCAACACAAACCAATCAGACTAATCAAGACAGGCAAAAGAAAAAAGCTGATTCCTGCCACTGCAAGTAAAAATTCTCCTGATGCCTGTTTTTATTGGTGAATGTAAGCACTAATTAAAGAAAATTTCTCACTATAATAACATGTTTGCATGTGTGTTGCACATGTAGCCTGTAGAGCTTGTAGTGTCTAAGGCAAGATGGGCAAAGAGTGCTGAGATGTAATTTTAATAGCTCTTTTACCAGTGTTTTACTGATTCATAAAGAGCCTGTGACCTCTAATAGAGGTCTCTATTAAGATCTCTCAGTGCAGTGCATGAAGCTCAAAACCATCTTTTTAATCTGTGCCTTTGTAGCTAACCACACAGATACCTGCAGGTTCCTAATTCCGGTATTAGAGAGCAAGGGCCAAGGCATGCTGAGCAGACTCTGAGCCCCTTGAACCTCTAACTCCCATCCATACTATGGGAGGAAGGCCAAGGGGAGCACCCCAGGCTTGCTTGGTGAATGTTTCAAATCTGCAACAGGCCTTACTGTGTGGAAAGCATTTCCTATCCCCTGAATTCTGAACTTGCCAGGCAGCCCAGGCCGTTCAGTCTCAGCAGGAGCTACATGATGTGTCTTGAGCTCTGCTCCTGAGCATTTTAGTGAGGCTTCCCTTGTCACTTCTGCATGAGTGAATGAAACAGGGCTGGGGTAAAAACTCACTGATGCAGAGTTAGCAAGTGTGCAACTTCCAGTCTGCTTTTACTTCTTGATCCAGCTTGTTCCAGTATCCTGCAGCTGCTGCTGAATTACGCAGAAAAGCAGAGATCAGTGTGGATGTGATGCTTTAGGTGCTAAAAGTCATTCTGACTCCCTCAAGGGTAAGACAGTAAAGAGCAGTGTGGGGGGAAAAATCTGTGCTTCTTCCATCTTACGTGGTCAGCCATATCGTAGCCATGTTACTGGCAAAATAAACACTGAGTTGCACAGCAATGCCTTCATCCACTAAGCCTAGGTTTAGTTGCCATAGTAACTTGTCCTGGAGATGAATGTGATGTCCTGGACAGCAGGGAAAAAGACTTTGATTCCAGAGATACCAGTCCTGAGGCTCCGAGCTGGCCACGGAGATATAACTGCACTTTTTGTTCATTTCCCTGGCACAGCCTGAGTAATTGGTGGCATGTTCTTCAACCGTGGTACAGAGACAAGGTGGTATATCATCATTGCGACCCTGGACTTTGCCGTGTATTCTTCATTTGAACACTGAAATCAACACAACCAAAATGAATCCTGTGAGGGCAGCAAATCTCCAGTCCAAGGATGCCGGAACTGATGGCCAGCGGTTTTCATGTGCTAGCAGTGTCACTATAAACTCACTATAAACTGGCTCAAAAAAAGTTTCCTAGCTGCCAGCCAAAGTCCTCTGTGAAAGATCTGTGGGTTCAGATGTAAACCAGCAGGAATGTACACACAGTTAATTACAGAGCATTTTAGTTTGGTTCCTGTAGCACTAAACCAAAATCCAATGAACTAGAGTAGACAGTACTAGATGTGTATAGGTAAACATATAAAAATCACTACTAATTCAATAGCGAAGTTTTCTTTCCTGATTAAACAAACAAAAAAATCATGTACAAATAGCCCATGCCATTCCATTAGTGATGGGGTGGGAGTACAAAGCCATGTATAATTAGCCCTAAAATGAAACACTTTTAATAAAACCAACTGCTAATAATAAATCCATACTTAGATTGTATCAGATAAAAATACTCTTGAGGACCTAAACTAGCACAGGGAATTCGCAGAAGAATTGTATGGGAACGGAGCTGCAGCCCACCAAAGAGGCACTGAGAACTAGAAGCATGTAGCTCTTGGGGTAAAAAATGACCGGGCAATATGTCTTCTTCAAGCCATCTCCTCTGTGGACAACCTGCAAAATTAAAAGTAATTTAGTTACAGTGTTAGTGACAGCCAAGTGCTTCTCACTGTTGGATGCAATACATAGTGCAAAGGGAGTAAAACATTTCATCAACTGCTGTTAGTTGAATATGTGGGATGGAAAGTAAGGTCAATTCTAAAAATGGACATTTTTATTATTTTTGGTGGCAGTCAGGATGATGCTGGCTGGCTCAGGTGCAAGTGTAGATGAGAAGTAACCCCTTCCATGGAAGTTTATGAATATTATTTTGCTTTAAGGAACAACTTCTACTTGCTCAGACCGTGATTCTTTATTAAAAATAATACCATTCATTTAGTAAAAACAGAATACCAGAACAGTGTTTTTAGACAATATCAGCAGCCTGATTTTTCCCAGAGGCCTTCTCCACAGGAATTGCTAAATAAGCATTAGAAATGTAACTATGAATGAGTTGGGTAACTAGAAACAACGTAAAGCTCAACACATGCACAGGAACAGCTCGTGCACTTGTAGGTGCATCTGAAAGGTGACTTCCTGGGTTTCTTGCAGGGACTGGTTTTCATAATTTCTTTCCCTGGTTCTTTTCAAAGGCAGGAGTAG
The DNA here is from genome assembly GCA_033556795.1 of Tapera naevia. Classification (NCBI taxonomy): domain Eukaryota; kingdom Metazoa; phylum Chordata; class Aves; order Cuculiformes; family Neomorphidae; genus Tapera; species Tapera naevia. The sequence goes on from JAUMJJ010000059.1 coordinate 17,895,071, forward strand.
ATTCTTGTGTTGCCACAGGAGAGGTGTTAGCACGCTTGGTTCTGTACTGCTCAGATCACATGAAAAGAGACCCTTGAATGAAATACCTGGGAATGAATGAGAACCCTGGCTGTCCTGCTGAGGCAGGGCTGTATTTGGTGGGTGTGCTGCTGAGATGTTAATCCTTAGAGCAGCCAGAGTGGCTGGCAGTCTGCAGAAGGGCTTAGCAGAACTTTGGGAGGGTTCTTTATTGTTCCTGCAGGAAATGCCGAAGCATATTCTTGTGGGAAATTACTTCCACCCTGCCTTTCTGCAATGCTTCACCGACGCAAGTTCTCACACCTTTTATTGGCTTGAGGGAGCTGAAGTTCCCTCAAATGATGAATGAATTTGTCCGAGCAACCTGCTTTAACCACTGCTTGCATGATGAGACTACATGGTCACAGAAGAGCCACAAGCAGGGAGAGGGTGTTCCTTAACACTTGCTTTGTTGGGCGGCAAGAAAAATGATCCATTGTTTCTATTCTGTCATAGTATTTCTGTAGACAACCTGATGCTTGCGCTGAAAAATGTGAAGAAACCAGGGTGGTGGAACTGTTGAGTGGCAGTAGGTGGAAAATAAGGACAGAGGCAATTTTCATTGGTTCTTCTCCCTCCCCAGTTTTTTTGCCTGTTTTCTTCTTGGTAGCAATGCTGAGTAGGAATTGGGGCATTTTTGAAACATCTCTTGGGTATTATGGGTGGGAGGCAGCCAGGGTTTTTTTTTCAAGTAATGTTGTTGAGGGTTGCTGCTTTCACCTTTGAGTTTTATGATGATGGATATGTCATCACTGGGACCTGTTTTAATGCCAGCTAAACATTGTATAATGGTTTGTTTCACTATCCCCAGCCTGCCTTAATTTATAAAATTAAGGAAATATTTTAAAGGCTTTGCACTATAGTTCCATGATTATTGTCAGTGCAGCAAGGAGAGTAGTTCAGTTTGTAGTAAGTGAAACCAAGGTGCTAGGGCTGGATGTATTAAAAGTCATCAGTAAAGGTAATTGCTTGAAGTTAATTTAGAGAGGAGAGAAAACACTTTTTTTTTAGTAATTTTATAATTTCTTCTTTTTTCACTTCCTAGCGATTAAGAAAATGTAAATAAAACTGGTTTGAAGCTCACTAGGCATTAGCATTGCTCTTCCTTGCTTTCTTTATAGATGCATTTAGTTACCATAGTAAACAAGCATCCATTTAGATTCTTAGTTGTAGGATTTGCTTTTTTTTTTCTCAGCTATTTTGTGACACATCTAATTAAAACCTACTGTTTGGTTCCCCTTTGAATGTAATAAAACCCTGCCTTATTCTTTCTGTCAGTTTAATCCCTCTTTCTTTTCCATTGACACCTTTCTAATACATCTTCAGACAGGCCAGACACTTCTACTTCATCTGTACTGAGTTCACAATGCTTAACAGCTTTTGACAAAATAGATACATCCTCCCTGTGTTTTGGAATTGATATATGCTGTCAAAAAGTGTTTTCCAAGCGGTCTCTCTTTGTCACCTTTACCAGATTTTTATCCTCTGTTGTAGAAAAGTGCCGTTTAATGTTGCGTTTCAAATCATTTTTGGCTGAAAAAGTGTGTAATGGAATCAGGGTGTCCCCTGAATACTCCTAACAGTGGGAGATGCCTTTTTGTTTTGTACACCAGAATCCCAGTAGACCCATGACAGCAGTGAAATTGCACTTTTGACCTTGTTCACTAAAGTGTTTCTTTCTCTGTATGATTAGGTGAGAGTAACCAACAGTAGCTTCCTCTAAAATGTGTGTTTCCCTCTATTTCTCATAAGAAACTCGGAAAAGATGCTGTGCGATTCTCAGCTGATTGTGTTCACGAAATAAAAAAAAACAGTCCCTGCTTTATTCAAGGAGAGGTGGCTGTTCTAACCATATTAAAAATACAAAAGCAATTGATATATTGCTATTTTTCTTAAGCCGATGTTCTTGCAACATTGAGTGTGAGAACAGCAGTACAACACAGTGGCAGATTTTTGCTCCTTTGCTGCTCCATTCACCATGTTTTAAAAGGGCATTTATACTAAAGCACCCAGTACTGTTTTAAAGCATTGAACTGAATATAAAAAATAACCATATAATTAAGGTTCTGTGTGAAAGCTGAAATAATCAAAAGATGATTTAGCTGATCACCATGGACAGTTATGTCAATCCAAAATATAAATGTAGTAGTTTCTGTAGATTTACGTGCAGCCTTTTAAGGTCTTGATGTTTCTTTTTACTTGCGTGTGTCTGAGTGGACGTAGCCTGCTGCAGGATTTGCTGTGACTGCCAGTCCCACCTTACACACGGAGGCACTGGCACATCGATTGTTCCACGTAGTTCTTCGGGGCATGGCTTCTCTGGATCAGAAAAACTCAGTGAAGCAGGCAGAAGAGAGATATGAAATCTGATTGTTGTTTCTTCCATTCTAGGCTATTTCAACTGGGTTTGGGGGACTTTTTTTCCCAATGTATTCCTGTTTTCTGTGAATATTTCCCAGCTCTGGGTTAGTGAACATTCTTTGTAGAGCATGTGTCTGTGAAATGCAAGGGCAAGTATGATCCTGTAGTTCATGTAGGTGGAGAGTTAAGTAGCTGGATTCAAAAGAGGAGAGGACTCAGGGAAATCTGTAGCTTGTTTTTAGGAGTGACTTAACGGCCTCTGTGGCCTCAAGACTTAAGAGCAGTTTCTCCTTTTTATTTTATCACTGTAGATGATGCTGTGTGGAGAGGGCATCAGAGCAATAGAGCATGGAGGGCGTTGCACTGAGGGCACTCCAGATCTGTGACTCCTGGTTTCCCATCCTACCAAAAACTTTTTGTTGTTTAATTACTGCTTCCTTGGTGATAGAAGTTAATGATAGATATGGGTCTGAAGCAACCTCATCATCAGAGAATATTTGGTTAGTGTTGACATACTTGTTCTCTGCAAACTTGAATCATTTCTCTGCCTTTGGCAGGGCTTGCCCTGTGGCTCTGCTATAATGTGTATCACCAATGTGGCTGAAATTAAAATGTCACTATTAAACATGGTAGAATTGGATGCTTTTCTGGGCGCTGCATCTCTTGCTTCCTATACAGCTATTTCTGACAGTTTAATAGGACAGCTGGATTCTGGTATGAAGTAATACATTCATATTCCCACATCGCACAGGGAGCTAAATGCTTTCAGAGCACAATATATTTCAATGCGTACACTCAGCCTTCATGCATAGCAGAAGCACTAATGCTCACGTAACACAGTGTTGCTTGTTAGTCCATTAGGAAGCGTAAAGTCAAAATTAATTGTTCTGCAGGACCATATAGAGCAGGTCTCTAAAAGCAGTCACTGGGCTGTTTGAGGCTGCTGCGTCAGCCAGGCTCCCTCTCTGTGAGCAGTTATCGACTTTGGGCTATTGAATTCAGGGCTCTAGAGGTTGCTTGGTGGGAAAAGCCTTCAGTCAGTCTTTGGCAGCTCTGTCACTGTGAGGTCATGGAAAGGGCAGTTCAGTCTCCGAACCCAATTAGAGCCTGATTCGGCACCTCTTCAATCACAGGAGAAAGTCCCACTGAGCGAGGCGACTCCTGGGCCAGGCTTTCGCACCCAGCTTCTCCAGTGAGATGGCTGACGAATTCGTCCGTTTTTGTCACTTAGACTGTCAGAAATACCCTTTGCTGTCATGAAACAGATAAGCAGCTGGTGCAGAAAGGTAGAGAGCCTGGTAAGAGGATAATGAGCCCACCAGAGTTGAATTCAGACCAGTGACCTGTACGTGTATGTCTGCATCCCTCCCATTGCTCATATCTAGAGCCATCTAATTCCTCGGATCAAATGATTTGACTCTTACGAGCAGCTGTAACTTTCGAGTTGAATAAAGTCCAACAGCTGAAGTCATTAATGGAAAACATAAAATTGCAGCTCTGTTTTATCAGGTATCAACAGCATTGCTTTAATTCGCTCCCCCTCTCAAAGACTGGGTTGGTTTTTTTTTGTACTGGGTTGTGCTTTTCATCCCAGGTGGCTGCAGTTTCTAGTGAAAATAAGTCAAGCCATGAAAGGTTGACCCACTCGCCTCTGAATTGCTTTTTACATGATGTGAGTCCCTCAGGGCCCAATTCTACCCGTAGAAGTGAGAATGATAGCTATCAACGTATATAGGAAGTATATCAGTGTGCACAGAGAAGAAGGTGAACTGCAGAGTAGTCTGAGTGGTCTTGAAAATAAAAATATCCTCTGAAATAGTGATTAGAGAGGAAGAAAAGTATAGTTTAAAATTAGCCTGACTTGCTAGTGTGTTTTTTATACTACCTCTTTCAGACAAGCATAGGATTAGTAGATCCCTTATGACTCTCTTAAACTAGTGTGTAAAATTCAGTTAGTGTCTGATCAGCTCCTTTGATCAGTCTTGTCTAGACTGTTGCCAGAGTACTTATTCTGTACTAAAGCCACAGTCCCCTTAAATGGAGGCCTACTCAAGTGAGTCAAATTACGTATGAAAAGGTTAAAAAAATTGTCCACTGTCTTTGAGTAAATAAGTCTGTTTCAAAGCCTAATACCTTAGGAACTGCAGAAATAAAAGTAAAGGTGTTACAGAGAAGAGGTGATGGGAGTTCTTAATCTTTAAATGACTGTCTCAAGAAGTCCAAAAAGAAAATTTTCGGCAAACGTTTATTATTTTTAATTGGACCGGCATTTTTGTAAGCCTGTAACACATTCAGATCTCATAAAGGGAAAAAGTCCATCAAAAATTCTGCTCAAATTTCTCCTAAGACATAAATGAGTTGCAGCCACCATGTCTGTCTCATTTCAAGCACACAGTATTGTTTTTAATTGTAGCAGTGGAGGATCAGTGGGAGCCTTAAGTATGTAGGTTGCACTCTCGCCACCTCAAATTTCTACGTAGGATGATTTCCAAGGGAGTGCTGGAAATCCAAGAGCAGTAGGTTTGTCAGAGCAGAGCTGTATTCCCCTCATCTCTAGAGCTTTTTCTCACCTCTCTCATTTTAGCGCCATCCTGTTCCTGTCTATGCCACGTGAATCTCAGAAATGTGAACAACTCCATTTCGCTTTGATAATGCTTCTTCCTTTTGCATAGTAGCAATAGTAGATGATCATTCAGAGGCAATTTTAGTTCAATATCATATCCAGAAGACTTGAAAAGTTACCAGTAATTTTAGAGAACTGGTTTGTACCCAGGCTGGTTTTCTCAAGATGCCTGTGTTTTGAATTTAGAGGTTGTTTTCAGTCTTCATGTGGCTACTATATTTGTTGGTTTGCATTGCACTTCCATCAGAATATCTGACATAGAAGCAATGCCAGCAAATTGATCAAATTATCAAGCAAAGTAAGCTGGCATGTGAATATCCATTCCATCAGTAGGATGAGAAGATCATAAAGAGGAGACCATTTAAAACATATAGAAACTGGAATACAAGTAACATTTTCTTGTTTTATCTACATCTAAATTGTGTGCAAACTCAGGAGGAGAGCTAGTATGCTGCTGCTATCCAAACACTGAATTAAACTACTGATGGTTGAGAAACAGGTCCAAAACAGGTATTAAAATCTTTGGGATGACACATAGTTCATCCAGCTCTTCAAAACCCCTCAAGCATTACTGTACGTACAGAGCTGTGTAAATAATGGAAAAATAAAAGAACACAATTCTGTGAGTGAATACATGACTGCAGAATGCAGTAGGAAAATTGGGTAGAGTCTTCCCTCCCGTGACTGTGGCATTACACCAGGGAATAACTGGACTGTATTTTACATGCAGCATGGCAAATTGTTAAGAGGCGACAGGCAGGTGTTTGAGAGAATTTCCACTCTGCCGTTTGTGGAAATGTATGTGAAATCTCCTGGCTGATCTATAGTCATTCCATTACCTGTTGTCTTTCAGTAGATAACCAGTTAAATTTGTATTGAACGGGATTTTCTTTGCCATTTCCATTTGCTGTTGGAGTAGAAACGTTCTGACATGACATATGACCAATCAATAATTGGAAAGTGCTTGCATGAGTCATTTGAAGCCAATAGTTTAGACAGTGTCAGCCACAACTGGGATTAAAACCTGCAAAGAGTTGTTCTACAATCAGTGATTCTGCAGCATCTCCTCTGGGTGTCTGCATTTCACTTAATAAGGATACCCTGTAGACATCAACTGAAATAACTCTGCCTTTGTTGCTTAGATGTTTTTGTGAGCTCTGAAATGAACTTGGCATATACAAATACACTTTGTAATCCAGCCTAAAGGATGCAGGACGGGAATTATTATCCTATTCTGCTGACAACTCCAGTAGAAGAGAAATGGCTTTATTTTACTATGACTCTGAAGAGAATAAGAGTGTGACTGTACCCTGTGGTTTTGTGGGTATTTCTTTTTTCTTTTTTTCCTGTACCAATGATGTTCTGTTACTGTTACAGGGCTATAATAATCCGAAATGGTGAAGTAATTCCAATGTCTTCAGAATTCACTCCAGAGACCGAACGCCAGAGACTTCAGTACCTGGTAAGAGACCTGAGGACCAAATCAGGTGCTGCTGATGACAAGCATTACCTAGTAATATCTAAGGTTCAGACACATGCCGCTGAGTTACTGTGGCTCAGTGAGGGACCATGTGTCCACCAAACACCAGTGACTGACCATGTCATCAGCAAATGTGGAGAAAAGCCTGGTGGTGCAAATCCCAGTGAAAGGAGTCTTATCTCTTCTGTGAAGGCCGTTGATTAGCTTGGCTGTGCTTATGTATCTTCTTCAGCTGAAGGCCTTCAGCAGCTGGTTGGTGTTGCGTAATGGAGCTCACACACAGAGCTAGCAAACCACAGAGGTATTTCAATCCATCCCAGTGTTTACTGTGTGACAGTATAAAATATCACAGACTGCTTCTAATGTGCATGTGAATGATATTGCAGGGGTTTATTCATTTAATAGTATGCTAATAGCATCTTCATCAGGAAAAAGATATCCCACCTTAGAGGTGATCTCAGTGAGCATTGGTAGCTGCAGGATAGGATGGGTGATGAAAGACTGGTTATATTTAGTATGGCAGCTCCTGTAAAGCTGGGAACGGGTGACGAGCTGAGGATATGTGGAATGCTTTGTACACCAAGTTGTGTTGGCTGATAAACTGCCCAAGCAACATAAGTCAAAACGCATGGTGTTATTTGACATACAAACAGTCCTGTTACTTCTTAAGTTTTTCATTAATGGTCAGATGGTCACTTGGTTGAACTTGGTTGGTTGGTTGGTTGTCAAAATGTCATTCCTAACGTGGCCAAGAGATTTCTTTTGTGCTTTTTATGGTCTGCTGCTTTTTCCTCTCAGAAACTTAAGCTTAAGCCAAGAGAGGCTCACTGTCAGCTTTGCCTGACACGAGTTGGGCAGGGCAAGGTTAGTGGCATTCCCTGGTTTTAAGGTCTCTTTTATCTGCAGCCTGGCCTAAGCACTGTGGTTTGAAGCTAGGCAAAATGCCCACGGTTGAAGGTGGAGGTGGAAGGTTTTAAAGAAAAACTGTACGTGTTTCCACAGTTGTCGCATTTGATTTTTAGTCAGGTTCACTGGCTTGAAGCTGAAAATTTCAGAGGAAATACTACTTTAGGAGTGTTCATATTCAGACAACCAAATGGAAAAAATAATTTGTTTGCCTTAAAAATAGAGGATATCTTTAGTATCTAGGGAGTCTGCTACTTCTGTAGGAAATATGAGATAAAGCATTGCCTACAAGGGATATTTTCTCTTTCTCTTTTGATGTCCTTTCTGGCTTATATTTGAAAACAGCAGCTGATCCGAAAAGCATTTCTACTGTTTCCTTTGGAAAGTTCCTTTACCTTAGTTTGTTTATTTTAATTCTCTATGTAACAAACATGCTGGGGCTATGGGTATCATGTTCAAAGTAAATGCATGCAAGACAGCAAGAGCGTGAAACAAAATTAGAGGTTATTTCAAACGTAACATTCCATAAGTAACATTTTTACTCCAGTGTTTAAAAAAAAAAAGACAAACTCAAATTTCTTACAAGGTTGATATCAACATTACACTCTGAAGGCTGCATCTGTCTTGCTGATTAGATCCCAAATAATTCTCCTTACTCACCTTGGCTGTCTCCAGGTACTGCTATCAGTCTATTGCACTGTCAACATCTTGCTTCTGCTGTTCTTATCTGAAAGTTACTTTGGATTTATTTTCTTATTTGCGGTTAAAGGTGAGTTTCTTTGTTTCAAACATGTTGCACTGCTTTTCCTGCACAATAGGAAGAAAATCACTTAATCATTTTATCATTAATATTTTACTTCATAAATGCAGAGATACTGTTCACTCTGGGGAAGTTACTCCACAGACAAAGGGAGGGTATGGATTTACAGCCTGCAGGCCTACTGAGCATTAGTTCCCTGTGCAGTAGACGCTGTTAGCACAATCAGGGTGAAGGAGCTTTCCTCTGCCTTTAATGCCTATTGATTGCTTCAGCCAAACAGGACATTGCTTTAGGTCCTCTTTTCTGGGCCTTGATTTCCATGTGCAAAGAAATCTGCAGGATAATGAGTTGTTCAGGTCACATGAGCATCTCTATATGGAGTCCTTCAGCCTAGTCTTAGACAAAACTATGCTTCAGCTGGTACTGGTTGAGCAACTGAGAGGGGGAGGAAACAAATGTTTTCCCTGTCCAGCTGCCATTTTAATATGGGTTCATTGCCATGTATCAGAGAAAGGCCTTAGACACAGGCCTCTGGCATCGCAATTTAAAAAGAACAAGTTGACTGCCCAGTCATTCTGATTTTTGGGCAGCTCTGGGCATGGTCATCTCTGCGTCTCCACCTCCACTCTGTTATTTTGCAGTACGAATTTCAGGCACGCCATATGGCAGAGGCAGACTTCTGTGTGAGGGGACTTGAGAGTATTGCAGAAGGCCAGCAGTCCTTCAATCGGAGAGCACTTCTTAAGATGTAAGGTGTGAAAGCCTTGCATCAGTATTCCCTTCGTCCTTCGGTTTCTGTAGAGGTTCAATACCCCATACTGCTTCCCTTCCACTGGTGAGTGTTCGTAGGCCTACTTTTCTTTTGAATTTTTGTCTGTCTTTTCTTTTTAACACTGTGGCAGGAGAGCCATCCGCAGTGCCTACTCCTGGAAAGACCTAGTTTCCCATATTGGTGTATCTGGAGGGAAAACAAAACCCAATATTGACTGGGAACTGGTACATTCAGCAGTTGTGCAGGCAATGACTGCCAGAGGCAATTTTCCTTTCAGCTTCTGAGGAGACTATTAATTTCAGTCACGATAGTCTAAATTGCAACAGTAAATGGCATAGATTTTATTACTTATTCCTTGGAAGACCTGTTTAATATGAATTAATGTATTGTGGATGGGTTTATTTCTATTAGTTATCAAAACTGTACTTTGAAGACGTCATATGAGGTCAAGGTGGTGTTAGTGCATACTGTGTCCATGTGGTGCCCCAAAAATTCAAAACTTGGACCAAAGATGCTGGACTACTGCTACCAGGGTGGGCTCTACTACTGGTAGATACTGGGTCACCATCAGTGGCGGTGAGCCATAGGTGCTATTTGAGTTTGGCACGATTCAGAGGTTCGTGAGCCCAGGCAGGCATGGATTCAAAGAGGACCTATTCTTATTTCATTGTTTGGCTGAGGATTAAGTGATACTAACTTATCTGCTGAGGGATGGTTTGGGAACCTAAGCTTGAAGAGGAGATGAACCCGGATCTCCTAAATGTCAGTTCAGTGCTTCATCAGCAAGTCAGAAGCATTGTAGTTGTCTTACATCAGCCAGTGTAGGATTGCTTTGGCCATCTGACACATTGCATAAGGCTGCAGTAAGAAAGTTGTGCGGTTTTTGTGGAAAAGATCATGACCTTTTATAAAAGGAGAGGCCAATCCAGGGGTGGATTTGGCTCCTACCTTACTCTTCCCTCCTACCACCAGCTCTTTTAGTTTTATTCTCTGTTTGGCTTAAACATATCCAAATGATAGCGGGTGAGTAATTTGCAAAACTTCTGTATGTGTTGTGCTGTGCATGTTGCTAGCCCCATATAGTAGAATATCCTGTTGGTGGAAATGGCACAATATGTGAAGTTGTAAGATATAGATAATGTAGGGGAAAGCAGCAATTGTGAAAATAGCACAGAATACAGTGAAACCACTAGTGCCAGTGATGTCCCAGTGCAGAGCACATTGAAGGAGCTGGAAAAGGCATCAGCAGGCATTATCGAGGTACGATAAGGTACGTGCAGTGTTCCCTGCCACCTAGTTAACTCCAATACTACTGTGTATGTCTAGACTTATCTTAATTTCATGTTTGCTTTGCTTATCACCAGGAAACGCAGCAGGAAGTAAACGGCCTTTTGAAAGAAACGTGGCTAGTATTTCCTTGAGCGGACTCCATTTTAAACAACTAATGTGGAATGTGATATGTTCAGCCACAAAATACACCACAGAATGGCAGGGTACCGAAAACACATGATACAGACTATGCCAGATTTATGCCAAAAAGCTGTAATAGCCTCTGAAAGAAAAATTGTGGAAAATATTCCAGTTCCACGGAATAACAATGTTGTCTGAACATACCACGTAAGGATATAGGAAGTGTTTCTTAGTCACTCTTTTTATTGAATTTTAAGTTCTGTGAATGGTGTTTCTGATCTGAGGTTCTTGTAAATTGAGACTAAACAAATGAACAAATGGAAAATACAGTGCTTCATTATAGATGAAATTCTGTTAGTCTGTTCACTTACCGTTTTTGTTTCTCATTTGATCACTTGAGGGGGTTTCATGGTGTCTGCTAGTAGATCTACTTGAAAGATCTGTAGATCTTTAAAGTGTTGCTTTTTATATCTTTCTGGTTCTGTTCCCAGTACGGTTTCATTGGGATGGAGCAGTAGAAGAGTCCTGCGTCCCAGTAAATGGAGAAGTTTTCAGCAAACATGACTGGAAATTGCAGCTGAGTTTTATAGTAGAACATTCTTCTATCTGTAGAATTACCCGTGAAGCATCAAAAATAATTGTTAAAAAGAAAAGCATAAAAGAATAGATTTCTTTTTCTTAAACTCAACAAAAATCCCCATTTCTTCACATAAGAATACAGCTCACAGGCACTAGAAGCTTCCAGATTGCTTTTTCCTCTATTCCACTGACGCCAAAAATATTAGAATCAAGTTAAGATCCCTGGATTGTAAATCAAGCATTGAGGCTTGGCTGCAGAAGAGAAATCTTATTTGAACATTAGCAGTCCGCTGGTAAACTCTGCCAGCTTTATTAATCTTATTTCATTTGTGACCTCAGACTTTCCATCTGAGTAAATCTTTATGAAACGCGGTCTCTCCCAATCATTTTACCTTTTCAATGAAGGATATTCTTGTTTTCAAAGGGAAGCTTGCTAAGAGCCTGTAACTTTTTTTCTTCTGGACCTGTGATCCAACCTAATAAGTAATCTCGTAATCTAAAGGTTAAGTAACTTCATTTTGATGTCAGGCTTTTTTTGCTTTAAATAAGGCTTTTTCTTTTGTAGGCAGGCGACAGTAGTCTTTAGCTAGAAGTGGTTTGTAATGATTTAATCAAGATAGGCTGTGCATTTTTAGAAGTGAACTGAATTGCACTTTCAAGGCAGACTGACTTCATTGTTTACAATATCACAAACAAGTAACAATTAAAAAATACCCGAAAAAATGCTGCACTCTGCTGTCGGTGTGAAGCAATGCATCAAATAAATCGTAGGGATCTTCCGTCTTTTTTTGCGACTGAAATGAAAAAAAAAAATCAGAAGTTTTACATAAAGAATCCAGGAAATATGAAGAGCCTTATCTGGACCAATACTGCTAGACCTCTCAGAAGTCACTAGTGCTTCACAACAGTTTCTGTAATGAAGTGCAGTGATCAGTTAGAGGGTCCTCAAACAATATTTGGTGGTGGGTGGAGACCTTGGGCGACTGTAGACTGCAAGAAAGAAAATATAACTCCCTTAACTATACATGGGGAGAAAATTCAGTGGAGCTCCTGTTCCAGGAAGAGCTCACAGTATCAAGATGGCACTTGCATGCTTGAAAGCCAGCACTTGAAAGCAGAATCCAATCTTGTTGGCTACACACAGCGATCTTGCTCAGCACCATTTCAGCCAAACTTGAGGTGTTTTCTTGAAGTATGTTTGGCAACAGGTACAGGGACAGGCTGATGGAGTGTTAGCGCTGTGATGTGCTGAGCCTGATCCAACTCCTATTACATTGAGTCGGAGCAAACTCAGCCCTTAAATGGAGGAAATATTTTATTTTGAACTGCTTGCATGATAGCTGCCAGGTAGATCAATAAGGGCTTCATTGCTTCCTGCTGCTCACCTTTGATGAGCCCTAGATTTATGACAAACCCACAAACTAAAGCCAGCTCCTTTGGTCTGCCCTGACGGCAGCAGCTACTGGAGATAAGACAGACTTTATTGCCTTAAGTGACTGGATAAGGAAAAAGAGTTATCTGCAGAAAGATTAAGAAACTCAACTTTTTTTAGTTCCCTGGACAGTTTGACTGTGTCTTCCGAAGAGCTGGCTTACAGTGTGGCTTTGAGGAGGGAGGGGAAAGGCTTGTTTATGCAAATATTAAAGAAAAATGAGTGAGGTTTATTTTGGAAAGAAGAAATACAGTATGTTTAAACATTAGCCTATTGCGTCAAGTGATCTCTTTATAAATTCAAACCAAAGATCTGTGTGGTGGACAAAGAGCCTTGTCATGCTCTTGAGTACATGAGCTCTAGAGGACATGAGCCACAGGAGTGGCTTAAGCAAAGAGGCCTCCTGGCATCTGCAGGGCAGCACACCAGAAAGGGCAGCAGCAGTCAAACATTAACACCATCAAAAATGGCAGCTGCAGGTGTGACACAAAATTACTTTTGCTTTTCTTAAAGGCTCTCCTGTATGAAGGAAGTAATTTTTAGAAAACTAGAAAATAAAGTGTTCTGCAGCTACTTTTTATTTGCAGTGTCTTGTGCAGAACACTGAGCTGGTCAAAGGGAATGTTTTTCTCAAGGCAGTGAAAATTAAAGCATGGTAGTAGTATTAGGTTGTGTGTTTTGTTGGCATAGCTGAACTAGGAGTTGAAAAGCTTGAGCTTCTCTCCACACACACCCCTCTAAGTCCCATGCTCCATGGCTTTGTCCTTTGACTGTTTCCTTCTCTTAGGTCAGAAAGCCTTGCAGACTCCTTCAAGGTCAGTGGATGGGGCGTACTTTAGACATCCCAAATGCTGAGGAGCAGGGAGAAGTATGACCTGTAAAGGTCCCTTACAATGCCAAAGCGTTCTATGAAGTAGTGAAGGTTTTTGAGGAGGACTGGTTGCTGTAAGGCTGCTGCTGGACACCAGGCAGTGTCAGAACTGGTATACATGCACATCCTTTGCTGAAATGGAGCTTGTAGTCTTCCTTGTTTAAAAAAGGGGAAAAAATGTATGTGGGAAGCGGATGGTAATGCTGTCTTATTAAAAATAGATGATGTCTTGTTTTATGATGTTCATGTGGTATCTGCGGCTTGGTTTCTGCCCACAGGCTTACATGCAGCCCCACTTGCTGGGAAATGAGTTCACACATTTAGAGTTTCCACGGAGGGTGCAGCGCAAGGAAGTTGGAAAGAGAATGCTCTACCGTGACTTCAACATGACTGGCTGGTAAGAATGTGTCTTTCTCAGCATGGGGTCAGCCTTCTGCCTAACCAGTGCCTGCTTTGTACTTGCCTTTAATGTAAACTGCATTAAACATGGAGGTGTATGCCTGTGTACTAAGAGGAAGGGTATTTCATTCTTTCAGATATATTTTTCTTTCAGAAGATAGTGTTTTCAGTACATTTCAGTAATGTTTAAGTAGATTTCTGTCCAGAGCAAGGACTTCAGTTCATTTCTAGCGTGTGAACACTCAAAGTGGAGCAAACACATAAAGGGCAAGATGTGCCAAGAGGTCTCCCTGAAAGCTAAATAGCTTTCCTGTCATGGAAGTAGCTTTCTACAGAATCTGAATTAGTGGACTGTCATGCCTTTGCATGCCAAGGAATGCTTGCAGAAGGGACGAGCTGCCTCCTGCACTCCAGTGCAGCTGACCCTGATTTGGGTAACCCTTGAGGGATTGTTTTAGAGACAGGCCTATCTGAATAAAAACCGTAGCCAGCCTAAAATGAAAAGACTTGCATGAATCGTATTGACTCAATGAAGTGAAGACAGGAAGAATGATGAGTTTTTTGTTTCTGGCTAAATGTATTCATTGTTTTGTGTTGGTTCAAGAGGCTCCTTCTCAAATGAGTTCCACTCACAGAAACCCTAATCCTCACTGTTGTATGCTCTGTGTGACTTGTAATGACAAAGGCCCTGTATATGCAAATGGTTTTCACTTCCATGCTGTTTGTGTTTTAGCAAATATCCTTCCAAGATGTGAAAGAATGGACTAAGTTAAACCTTTAGTTCTTGTAGGTTTGGAGACTTGGATGCTCACATGCAGCTACAAGTCCACATGCTTCTCATTTGTCCCATACTTTATAGACCATAAATATAATTAGATATGTCAGAATAATGACCTAAATTTGATATTAATCTGAAGTTTTTGTGTGGAACATGTTAATCCATCATCTTGAACAGCTACTAGTAGAAATATGCAGTCTCACCCTGCGAAGGATGACTTCACATTTTAAAAAGGCTACAGGAATGAGTGAAAGAATAGAAACAGAATGAGAACATTAGATCAACTGAGGACTTAAACGGTGAAACATTTGGAAGATCATGAGACACTCTCCCCGTTTCTGCAAAGGGAATTTTCTTATTAAACTGTTGGATGTCTCTGAAGGCATCAGTAAAGAAGGACTTCATGTAGACTTCCAAAAGCTTTTTTTCAAGATGCAAAATGCTATTGAAAAAAGTAAAGAGAGCTAGAGTTGTATTGTGAGCCAAGAACTTCTGAGAGAAGGGTAAGAGCAGAATTTTTTCACCATGGTTGGAAGGCAGAAACCTTCTCTGCCTTGGTTCTTGGGAGCTGTTTTGCATTTCCACAGCTAGTTAGTGGTCTGGAAAAGAAATGAGGTTAGAATAGTTGAAGTTGCAGCATTGGCAGGTGACACCACAGCTGTTTTCCTACTAAACAAGAAGGGCTGTGAGGAACTGCAAAGAATTAAGTTATTTACGTGAAAGGGCATCACAGTAATCAAATTTGTTGTTGATAAATACCAAGTAAAGCATGAAGAAGGAAAAAATAACTATTTTGCATACTAGAGTTTCCAAATGAGCTCGAAAGCCATATCAAAAAACTCAGTGAAAGTTCTGTTTGCTGTAATTTTTCAGTCAAAATCACCAGTGGCATTTTGGGATGAATACAGGGTTGGAGTGGTTAAAAATTAAAGGAAGACACGATCCCACATATCAGTTTATACTTCATTTGCAATCTGTACACAGCACCTCACCTTATTCAAAATGGTTATTGCATAGCTGATACTGTTTGGCATTAGAAGGAAGATAAATAAGAAGGAATGCAAATTTTAAATGTAGAATAATGACTAAGGTAGAAGAGCTTGGGTAAGAATAAATGGATGGCAGATTTGATTCAGTGTATTGTTTTTCAGTACTGGTGTGTGAACTCTTGTTAACTGGCATATGGCAGGAGGGAGAAGAATTGCTTTTCCTGTTGATTTTTATGAATTTTCTGAAGTGCAGGACACGCGTATCCAGCTACCGATTCTAATGTGGGCAATGCAAAAAATTATCACCAGTTTAGCACAAATATGTCTAGCTGTAAGCAGTTATTCCAGAATAAATACTCAAACTGTGATTCGAAAATTCAAGTCTGAATTCACTTCTGTGTTGTCCCAGAAGGAGGTGGCCTGTGCCAAGCAAAAGCGTGTGGAGACAGTGATGAGGCTACCTCTCCCTGCTGTTCCTTTTGACTTCTGGCTGGAACTGGAAAACGGGGACTGTGTTTTTCCCTGAAAAAAAAAAAAAATCAGAATCTTTGAACTGCTCTGCATCCCACAGCTAGTGCATCAGTTATCTTTTTGTTTGCCTCAGGACAATGAAATGGTGAGAGAATTGCTCTATTGCCATACATTTATCTAAGTCAGAACTCTTCTGAATAAGGTTTTTGCGGGATGTTTGCCCA
This sequence comes from Tapera naevia, assembly GCA_033556795.1. Classification (NCBI taxonomy): domain Eukaryota; kingdom Metazoa; phylum Chordata; class Aves; order Cuculiformes; family Neomorphidae; genus Tapera; species Tapera naevia. The sequence continues at coordinate 17,911,183 of JAUMJJ010000059.1, forward strand.
AGGGAGTCTTGTTTTCCATTGAATTGTATGCAGTGATCTCCTAAGAAGAGGAGAAACAGTCTGTTTCTGTTTATTCAAAATGGTTGAAACTGTGGATAAGATGTTAGATTTCCAGCCTGATGGACCCTTGGAGGTGATGGTTTGAGGTGGCTGATGTTTCACAGTGGTCGTTTTCCACGTTTTGCTTTTATTTTATTTCGTTTCTAATTCCTAGCTGTAACTGATGGATCTGGACATAGTCGCTGAGGGCGTATCTGTTCTGCATTTATTTCTAAGGACAATATCTGTCATGGATAACAAATTGGCATATACGTTCCTTTTCTAGAAAATTTCAGATAGAGCTTTGGCCAGCCAGAACTTGGTAAGCTAATACACTGCCAAACTTTACCATTTAAAATGTAGAAGGTCAATTGTCTGAGCTTTTTTTTTAGTCACAGACTTTGTGTGTGTTGGTATTTGCATGTGCATGTAGAGAACTGCAGGTGATGTTAGGAAGAAACAGCCATTCTTACACTTAATTACCAAATCCTTTAGTGAGAGAGTGTAAAACTCTGTGCTCTGATGTTTCCTCAGGAAAATGAAATGGTTTATTTTAAAATTCAGGAAACTTTCTGTGGCTTTCTGTATGAATTTTTTTTTTCCTCTTCATTTTCACCCTTCTGTGCTCTGGACCTTTTCAGACTCTCAACAATGGCTTGGCCTGCACAGCTTCTTTGGATTGCAAAAGGTTATTGTCTTTGGTTCTGTCATAATGCATTTGGCCTTTTTTTTTGTTTTTTTTTCCTTTTTTTCTTTTTTTCATGTGAAGTTTCCACACTGACTTTGTCTCAACAGCCCACAGTGGCAGCAGAGTTGCCAAGTTTCCCCACAGCATTAGGACAACCACTGATCCAACAATGTGTACCGCATCACCAGTCTAGGCTGCCTATAACTGCTCTGAGACCAGCCTATCTCTTCTCCCACTGGCTCTCTCTCACCCTTTCTCTGCATTGGCAGTTGGGATGAGAAATGCACTGTATTAAATATATCTAAAATAAATCCTGTTTAGGTCAGAGCTGACCGTGAGTTGCCCCTCTTGTCCCCTCACCCCGTGTGCGTTGTGGTTGAGCAACCATTGCAAAACATGTTCTGTGGCTGGCGAGGCATCTTAAGAGCTGTGTCTCTGCTGGACAAGCCCCCGAGCTGTCTCGAGCTATAATTTGCTGGCAGACAACTGTGTTACTGACAGTCTTTCACAGCTGGGTCTCTGGCCTGGGGTTTTCAGGCCCGTGGCTTGCAGAGGTTAAACATGTATCAGAGAGAGAGTAGTTCTGGTGGGTTTGACAAGTCCTGGCAGCAGAAGGATCAGGGAAAACTCGATGGCTTTATAGGCCAAATGCTGTCAGTGCTAAAAAGGAGTGCAGGTAACTTGAGTCAAAAATATATGGGGATGGAAAAAGTAGGCCTGAGGTTAACTGCTCCTTTAGAGCATTACACAGAATTAGTATTACCTGTCTCCGCTTTTTAAATAAAAGTTAAGACACGGTTGGTCAGGTTTTCTTTACTTGTTGATGAATCTAGTATGAAAAGTTTTCAAGTACTTTGACTGTATCCTAGACACTTTCCCAAAACCTGGTTTTCTGGCTTACTATGTCCCCCAGTGGCTTCTTTTCGGGTTCCCCTCTCGGCCTCCTAGCAGAACTGGAGGAGCCATGCAGCACTGTACTTAACCAAAGTCATCCATAAGACACTACTAACTGGCATCAGCTTTGGTGGTTTCAAAAGTAATTTTTTGCACCTCCTTTGGATGCAAACAGTGGTCTTTCAGCTGCTCATGTTAAAGTGGAGTTGCTTAAAGGCTTGTTTCCAGATCGCAGCTTTAGCTATGATTGAGTCAGATTTTAGGGCAGCCCTAGATAACAAGTCCATTTTTTCACCTGATTTGTTGGCAGCTTCCTTTGCACTCCAGGAGTACTCGAAGTTGAGCTGCATCCCGTCAAAAACTGTCTGAGCTGGTGTAGCAGCCACCACGCGTCACAGGCTGAAGCCCAAGGCAGCAGCAGAGCCTTTGCCAGCTCTGTGTCCGTGTGTCTGGTGGGCGGGTGCTGTGGCACAGTTAGCCAGCCACCCGAGGGTCAGCCCGTGCCAGGGAATCACCCACACGCGTGATTTATTCCAAAGCAAGGAGGCTGGTGCCCTGTGGCGAGCACTAAGCAAAACCCATTTTATTCCAGAGTCAATATTGTCCACTGCCTGGAAAGCCGCCAGCCTGCTCTATGCTTGCCCTTTTCTTTCCAACAGGGAATGTCTTTCAGCCTCTAAGCATCTGATTAAAAAAGCAACTTCACTTTTCAAGCCATTTTATTTTGTTTGGGATGGATGCCTTTTGCTTTCATTGTGCAGCCTGCTTTGCCGTCTGCGGTTCAGACTCTGGCTCACAAAAAACAGGCTCTCATTAATCACTTATTGGGGATCCAGAATACCCTGGTGAGAGCCAACGTACATGTTTTGCTTGGTAATGCATAAGCTGATTTGAACAAATATTGCCAATGCGGCTGCTATCTTATTCTTTATTGCTGGGCTGGATGTCCTTTGACAGCACATTCAGGTAGCCTGCCCGAGGAGTGCCTGAGCAGATTGAGAAATGCCACAGAAGTGCTTTATGGAACAGGCGCCCGCGCTGCACCCCCTTTAATATAAATTGATTTATTGAATCAAGTGCAGAAGCCCTGCTACAGAAACCTCGGGCTATATCCTCTGGAGAACCACCTAATAAAACAGCCCCAACTGACACTCCTCATTAGCTTTTCCACCGATCCCAAGGCAGTATTTAAAGTGACAGTGTCCCTCTTTTCGGCCTGAATTTATCTGCTGGCTAATGCCTGTGGGTGTAATTAGCTTAGCATTATTAGTCTTATTCAGATAAGCTGCATTTCCTAACAGCTTGATTCCGACTTGTAAAAAGTAATTGGAAGTCTGCAAACCCTGTGCCATAACCTGCTTGATTGCGCCTTTTAGGCAAATTCATGTAATTTACAAAAAGTCATCCTTTCCTCCTCCTCTTTTTTAATTGAGCTTTTTTGTCTAGTGAAATCTTCTGTGCTTCTTCTGTTGAAATCTTGGCTGTATTGTTGTGTTCGAGACCTCAGCCGTATCCTTTGTACAATCACCAGGGAGAGATCAAATTTTAATTTCATAATTACTTCACAAGAAAGCAGCCTTTTCCCCAGTCATGCCTGGTATTAATTTCCTCCCAGCAACTTACATTTTCATAATTTAATGATTATGGGCCACCTTTGCAGCGCTGGGTCTTGCTGGAGAGGGCTGAGAGAGGATGTCATTTTTGCAGAAGAAACCATAATCCACAGCCACTTGCCATGTTGTTTTTGTCTTTGCTCTCGTCTCTCCTTGCAAGGTAGCCAGGAGTGGGACAGAACGTGCCTCTTCGGTGTGCACAGCCAGAGCAGCTTGCTGGGTTGTGCCTGGGTGTCTGGGGCACAGCTCTGCAGTGATGAATGGCTGTTTGCAATGTGCATGTTATGCATCTTTTCAAGATCTGCAGCCCTCGCTGCAGGAGCAGCGGGAGGTGAGAGCTGACCTGCTGCGTACAGCACGTCTCCTGACAGTGACGAATGGCTCTGTTTTCCCCAAGTGCACACATGCCACAGGAGCTGAGCCAGTGTCTTTGGGGCAGGAGAAAGCAGAAAGAAGAAAGTAATAGTGCTGCAACAAAAGAAAAAATTGTCTGAGGTAAAGCTCTTTGTAAATGGCCTCTCTGGGGCCAAGTGAGCCTGACAAGAATGTGGTTGGTCTGAGTCAAATCCTGCAGGAGCATCTCCTTCTGGAAACAGTGCATCTAAGGCCTGTTCCTGCGTGGCTGTGCATCTCTGTTTGGGCTTTGCATTGGCACAAGATCGGGTGCCTCATATGCAAGGGCAAACAAAAGGCTTCCAGTCCACTTTATCAGAAACAAGCTAAACTGAAATGAGATAATCTTCAAAAGCAAAAACAACTCTTCCTCCTGGTAAGGGGAAGTCTCTTCTCCTGTTCCTGCTTTCTCTGGCTTCTCCAACTGCACAAATTGAACATAACTTTGTCTGCATCCCTAGGAAGTCCTCGTTCTTTCCATTGCCACCCAGGACTGACTTATGACTCTGCTTCTGGCTTACAGGAGACTCCTCAGAAGAGTTTCCAGTACTGCTGCTGGATGGTGAGGTCTTTGCTTGCTGTGTCTCACTGCCTACTCCATCCTACACTACAGTGATTTTTTTTTTTTTTTCCCTGAAGAATTTGCTTCATGATTCCTTCTTAACAACAATCTCCTTTCCTTCCAGAGGACCCCAACTAGTGAGTATGGCTCGGGCACTGAGAGGTTAATGTGCAGTCTTTCTCCTGTCTGCCTGACCACATCCTTTTAACAAGTAATACAGAAAAAGTGACTTCACAAACGGTTTTTCTGTCCATCAAAGTGCATTAAGCCCATAGGGTATTAACAGCCTCCTTCCCTTACCCCTCTGTCTCCAGAGAAAATTGCTAACAAACCTTCCTGTTTATCTTTTAAAAGTAGAAGAGATGAAGTAAATCTTAAGAAGTTCTCAAGACAGCAAGTTTGCTGGGAAGAGGAAGTCTTCCCCTGGTGAGACTGTTGCAGAAAGTGGATCTGCTTCATGTATAGCTGTAGTATCTGCACACAGTTTCTGTCACTCATGGGTAGTGGAGGCTTAACTGGTCACAAGCAGTGAATGAAAGTGCTCACAGTACGCTTTCCCTGTCCTGCCCAGCCTCCTGAGCACAAAAGCAGCAAGGGAGGGTGCTTATAAATACCCTCAGTTATTTTTTTTTTTCTCATGAGTCTTCTTTTTTGGGGCAAGGACCTCTCTAGGTCCTTGGCCACCATCTTCCTGTCTTTTTCTCCACCAGTTTCTTTTAATGCTTCATTAGAGGTGAATGAACTAAAAGATCAGCCACATTCCAGGAGATGCCTATGAGAAGATTCCAGTGTTTAAGTCTTTAAAGTGAGCTAGTCACGTTGGATAGAGTTTGTTTTGCTTTGAATTATATCCATGGGAGTACATGCTGCTGGGGTGTGAATCCACTCCAAAGTCCTGACTCATCTTTGGACTATATAGGACAGTAAAGGCTCCCTGGAGGTCCAGAGCTCACATACCAGTCTGGTTTCACCAAGCCAGAAATCCCATATCTGTATAAGTTACTATGAGATATTTGGGTTTTTTTGGTTTGTAGGTGGATAGACAGAACTGGGATTTGCAAAAAGAAGCATTATACAGTTTCAGGTTCAGAAGAAAGGATTTCTGGGGAAAACATGTTTTAAAATTTGTGTTTTCCTCTTTGCCTATGAAACTCTATGAGAGTATCTTGGTTTAGAATAAATCTTTCCCTCAAAACTGCCATGTGCATATGTGCACATGCATTGGTTATCTTTTATTGATTTGAATTTGCCATGTTCTTTTCTCTTAACAAACATTACTATAGTTTGTGTGCTTTTATTATCTTTGTTTATTGTATTTTTGCATCATTAAACTATAAGTCAGATGACTAATAGCAGAAAGATACTGGGGCATTGGAATATTAAAGCTAACTACCTAGAGGGTAGTTAGTATCCAGACAGTGCTGTCTGGATTTAGAGATCCTGACTTTGCAGAAGTGCATATGTGTAAGGACATTTTTCAAATATTATGGCTGGTTCAAGGCATGAATTGCATAATTTTCAGTGGCTCTGTGCCTAACCTGCACTACACATCTTTTCTTCTTGGTAACGAGCACACACTTATACTGGTTTGATGATTGTAATTCAGTAGAGAGCAGAGATAAACAGTTCCTTTTGGTTTGGTTATTTAAGCTCTGTTATCCAAAAGGTTATCTTCAATCCACTGATCCCTTGTGTGGGAAAGGAAAAAAAAAATAGTTTCTTTCAGGCTTTATGTTGCTCAGGGATTAAAATCTGGTTTTCTTCTGGTATGACCAAGGAAAGTTGATCTTAGGGATTAGGAGGTTGGTTGGTCTTGTATGTTTTTTGAGGGGAGTGATGATGGTTCTGGGTTTGGGGTTTTTTAGACAGTGGTAGCAAAGCAGTGCAAGTAATATACTAAATCAGCAATCTTGTCTCAAGAGAGCCTTCATTCTTTGTACTCAGTATGAACTAGAACATTTCTGAAGATGTAGAGCTTTTTCTTGCTTGCCACAAGTGGGTTTTGCTCTGTGTTTCAAGTTAAAGCGCTTTGACGATTTTTTTTTTTGCTCTTCCTTAGGTTTTATTCTCAGTTTACTATCAGGTATCACTGTGAAACACAGACAAACTTTCTAAAGCCAAGTACTATGGAAAAGCAGAACATGGAGTCTGGATTCCCCTGTCATTTACAGAACTGAGCTTTCCAGGTCAGGCTAGATTGTGTTTTTGCCACCATCTGTTGTGCCTGGGGATGCCAGTGCAATACCTTTCATGACCAGTAGCTTTACAGAGTTTGCTGTAGAAGAAGATATAATGTGGGGTGGGGGTTTCGGTCATCAACGACTTTTAGTCTTACATGAATTTGTATGTGCTTTCAGAAGGCAAATTTTAAGAACAAATTATATGGCAAGAGAATGTGTAACACATGTAAGAAATTATTTTGAATTTTGGCTCTGAAATCTGTATTTGGGAGCTGACCGGATTTTCAAATTCTGACCCAGCAATATGCAGGTAACTTTGATAATCTTTTATTTAGAGTGCCTAAAGCACTGCTGATGACCTCAGAACTGTAGGAAACTTCTTGTGTAGATTGTTTTGTGCATTTAGCAGCTTCTGGTGATTTTGTCACCATGTATTTAGAGTAGACTCCAGTTAGCATATGAGTAGCATCATGTCAGTCCTAGTTCTTTCATTCTGACATCTCTTTTGGCTCCCAGTGTGATTTGGCCCGTTTTTCCAAAATGTTGATCCTGAGTCCAAATGTAACTTTGTGGGTGGTACATATGTCAAGCCCCTGTTCAGTATTTTTGGACAGCAGTAGCATTTCATAATTCTTCTGAAATGAAAAAAAGAAACAAAGTTAACTGAAAAAAAAGCAGCCAGATCTAGCTGGGCACAAGCTTGCCTTTTCTACTTCTCCCTCCACCTCCCTGTTTTTCCATTTGGAAAAAGAGGTTTACGTGGCAGAGGCACTTGACAGGATTTAGGCTTGTTCAGAGCAGCGAGCAATAGCATAGCCTTCTCTTTATAACCTGTTTTGTCATGCCCTGGAGGCCGCTTGGACCACCTGGGATGTGGGTGAGGAAGATGGGGGAAGAGTAGAATGTTGCAACTCTGACATTTTTTTTTTTAAAACAGTGAGCTAGGCTGAACTACATAGGTGTCTGAAGAAGGCCAGGCTGACACTAAAAAAGCCAAACAGCCCCCTCAGGTTCTCTGTACGTCTGTGTTTGATATACCTGCTGACATATTATATCTTTCTATAGAGCACACTCTAAACAGCCCAGGAACGTATAAACGCAACTTTATTACATAAAATCAAGTGAAATAGTTCAGAAGGTTTGCATGAAATAAACACACCTACAAAGTACAGGAGGTTTCACAGGGCATAAATCAAAATGAACTTCACTTCCTTCCTTCTTTCTAGTGCAGTTGCTGAGTTGCCAGCTGAAAATCTGTCCTTCATCCTTCTCTTGCAGCAAACCACACACTCATATATTATTAATTCTGTTTCTCTAGTAATGCGGGACATAGCTACTTTTCTAGTTTCTCAGGTTGCTTTGCAATGTGTTTGTGCCAGTTCTACTGCTGTGGTTGCAGTTCTGAGCGTTGTTTTTCAAGCACTGATAATTTTTCAGACAACAGCAACATCAACAAAAAAAGTGTGTTTGAGATGAGTCTTGACACCCAAGTTCTGAGCCCAAGAGGTGATTTGCTGCGAGAAACCACAAAACAAATCACTGTAGCCCTCTGGGCCTCCCTCATTTAGTCATGTCGCTTCAGCAGGTCATAGGCTAGCCAGCTGCCCTTCCTTATCTGCTGATGAAACAAGTTAGCTTCAGCACTTGCAACACAGCCTCTTCCAGCAATCTTGTACCATTCTGTAACAGTGGAAGGCCCTAGGGACGATGGTCCTTATGGTGGTTCCAAAAAGGGTTCTGGACTTGGCAGTGGGGAACATTCTTTTGAAGGACACTGACCTAAATGGTGCCTTTTTCACCTCTTTTTTTTTTTTTTGTTCTTCCTAAAGCACAGTCACTGTGATTTGCTGTGCAGGAGACGATAAGGAAGGAGGAGAGACGGAAGAAAACTTGGTCCCTGGTTTTGGCTGCTTACAGGACAGTGTAAAGTGAGGGATTCAGTCTTCAGTATTTGTAGTTGCACGTAATATAATTTATGGGTAAAGAATGGGTTTGTTTTTTCGCTTAAAAAGGAGATTGCAAATAGTTCCATCATATCAGCTTTGTCTTGTTTGCTGATTGTAACAAATATGTGCAACGACTTGAAAATCCAAGAGGAATGGTTGTCTTTGTGGGGCTTGTGGTTTGATATGTCATTTGACTCTGATGCCCTGTAGGGGTTGGCTAATACCCTTTTTCTTGGTGTCAGACCACAAGGGCTCTGTGCAAGGAATAAAAAGAATAAAAGAATTCAGACTCCTCAAGGAGTTTTTTCCCAGGGCTTCTAGCACTGTAGATCCAGCTGGAAGCTTTGGGACATGTTCACGAGCAGTCACGTATGGTGAAATTCTTCCTCCACTTTCAAACCAGGATATCCAAATTGGTGAGTGTGCAGAAACGTTAGCTATTCCTTGTTGGAAAAAAAGGAAGGAACAAAAGCAAAGTCCATGACTGACTCATCCTTCCCAACAAAATGCTATTCCAGGATTTAAACATCAGGGAATTATTATCATGTTAGCTACTTGTCGTGATTTTGCCGTTTTGTTTGGTTTAAGAGCTAATCTTAATCCAGTACAAAATGACATTTAAATGTCTTCACTGTATTGTCTCTTTTAGGGTTGCCCAAGTATCATGGTTATGTACCCAATGTGTTCTTGACTATGTGGTCTGCTGTGTGAAGTATCCACTGTGTTTTACAGACTTCACTTGATTCTATTTGGGATTTCACGCCTAGTAATGCTTAGTAGTATGGGCATGGTATCCTCAACTAGTTTCTTCTTTGTGTTTTGGTTGCTTTTCCTTTTCTCTACCCCTCCCCTAAACCCCAGACCCTAATATGGATGCTACCTGTGATTACCTGGAAATTTAAAGGCAAGGCTTAAGTATCTGTGCTAAATCTGAAGTTTAGCTAGATGATGCAGCATGTATAGCTACGTAATACAGCACTCTTATTGATCCCAAGTCTATGCCCTATTTTGGTGAAGCAGAGGCGGTTTTGATTACAATATAGGATTTCACCCTTAATTTCCTACTGCTTTGTGTCACAGCTGTAACATTGCTTAAACCTGATCAAATGTGTCTCCCCAGAGCTCAAGCACCCAGCCCAGCTGGGAGAGCCATGCAGCAGGGGCAGATGGTGGCTGGCAGGGAATAGCTGCTACACCTTCCATCCTCCCACTTCTCCCTTCCACTTTCGTGGGAAATGCTGACTTCTGTGCTTAGAAGATGATTTTGGTGTCACTCTGAGGGCTTTGAGCAGGGGTGAGCGAAGAGGGAAGGACAGCATGCAGGGAAAGGCTGGGGAGGGACAATTTTGTGGTGTGAAGGGAAGCATGTCCCTCTGGGGTGACGTACTTTAACCAAAGAGGCTTTGCAGCACTTTGACTCAATTGTGTTCTACAACCATGGGACTCTACAGCTTATGAGAATGACCGCCATCTATTTTACTTTTTTTTACTTCTTCCTGGCAAAATTGCTCACCTTCTCACCTCATCGGTGTCAACAGCTGGATGTGTAAAATGTAGAGTACACAGGCAGGCGGTAAACAAAATCAGAGTGTGAGCATTTAGTGTGAGCATTTACTTCTCTTGTCTCTTGGCCACGGGAAAACTACTGTGAAACGTGAAATCTCTGACAACCTTCACTGTTGCAGTCAAGGTCAAATAAGCACTGCTTTCAAGACTCTTCAGCATGGAAAGCTCGGCTTGGCTTAAGCAGTCCTGAAAGGTGAGAACAGACTTGGAGAACTGTTTCTCACTTTGACTGTGTACACGTCCTGTTTCAGCATTAACAGTGTGAGTCTAGTAATTGGTTAACTTCTGGTAGGTTTGGGGTTTTTTTTTTTATATGGTTGCAGGTTTCTTATGACACTGCATTACAGTGTAGCTGCTGTCATAGCCAATGATATCTTACTTGATAAGGATGCTATTCCAGTGCACCTTTGTTTACATACAAGCAATAGGGGCAGCTTGGCATGTGTTTAGGTAGTTCCTCGAGTTCCACTTTTCCTTTTTGTGAAATGGATAATTCTTCAGAGACTCTTTACACAGAAAAAGAAATTTACATCTCGGTTCAAAGCCAGAGTCTTTAGGAAAAATTAAGGTTTTGGTTTTTTTTTTTTTCTTTTTAAATCACAGCTACTTGTTTCAGGGCAGTGGGTCGCTAATTGAGTGCAAGCTTGATAAATGTTGTTTGTCCTCCCCCCACAGGGCATACAAAACCATTGAAGAAGATGACTTGAAGTTTCCCCTTATATATGGAGAAGGCAAGAAGGTGGGTGCATTTGCTTTCCTCAGACCAAAAGAAGAATGAATTCTGTGCTGTTTATCACTCAGTTTAGCCTGTGGCAGTCCAGTGTTTTCTACTCAGTATCTCTTTATTTTATCGTTTTGACAGCTTGAAAGAATATCTTGGTTCTGTCATAAATCAGTCTCATGTCTGGGGGGATGGTGGAGGGAGCTCAACGTGCTAATAAGCATTTTTATAGCAAACAGAGTCACTTGCTGTTCAGTTTGCTTTTGTTATCCTTTCATTGTAAGTAGGCTACTATGAGACCATCTTAAATAATAGACTTAAAATGTTCTTGGTTTCATTGGAAAGTATAACTAGGCGGGATGATGATAGCAAAATGTCTCTTGTTTGCTGAAAACAAAGTAGGAGGATATTTAATAACACTTCAGAGTGCTCTGAGGTGCAAACCCTTAATTTAGGAAAGGGAGAGATCAGGGCAGGATTTGGGAAGTATAACACTCCTTAACCGTATCTTCTGCAGCTAGTGTTTGTGAACTCACACAGAATTTTTCTGATGTGAATGCTCATAGTTTTTCGTGAAAGAGAGAAACGAACCATTCCATTTGAGTGTACTTTGTTTCCAGCTCCATGATTAAGAACAGTGAGATCATTAGTGCTGATCCCAGCAAACTTAGCTGGATGCAGCAATAGGATCAATATAAGAATGCAGCAGTGTCAGTTTGCCGATATTGGTATGCTCGCTATGTTTCTAAATAGGTGCTCCCCTGCTGCATTAGGTTCTTATCTTAATGCAAGAATTCACACTCTTTGAAATTAGTCTAACTTTTGAAGGTTCAGACCTGCAGCTTATCTCTGAATTTGGTTAGTTTTTTAACTATTTGCAAAATGTTTCATGCAGATCTTTTTAATTTACTTTCTTATTGCCTTATGGAGCCAGAGGTTAGTGAGGCAAAATAATTTTGAGTCGGTTGCTCACTGTTATTGATGCTGTGAGCTCTCTTGTTCAAAAGCTGCTGTGGCTAAACTAGAGTTTGGGGAAAGCAACATGCAGAGAGCAGAGCGCAAGGTTCCCTGTGAGACAGTCTGCCTCGTGAATCTTTGGAAAAGTATTAATGAAGAACCCAGAACCTCTTGGGAAGCAGCTCATGTTGCAGAGGAAGGTGCCTGAGGAAGGAAGCAGTAGATCTGAGGTAACAGCAGACCTGCCCTGGACTGGCTGTCCACAGAAGAGAGCACATTGGTCAATTCCACCATCACCCGTGTGACAATTTAAAGTGGTCTTTGGCACTTTTCCTTGGTGGAGGGAGTGTATAACAATATGTCAATAGGAAGAGGCCACAACTTTCTTAGGTGCAGAATAAGGCTCCTCATCCTTTTCATAAAACCTTTTACAAACAGTATTTGCTGAAGGATTGCTTTTGTAGATTGGCATGGGACAGTGAGGCGACTGGGTTAAGTTTGTATAGGCCCAGTCCCTTAGAGATGGTTGCAGTCTAAGGTGGGTATATGCAGACTGGGATGTGGACAAATACAAAGCTTGGAATAATAAGGGGAGTGGAGATGACATGAGCATGAAAAGCTATGAAGTTGATTAGCTGTGTTATATCTCAAGTTTCTGTTAGAAAAAAGGGGTTCATCCCTGACTTTAGCACTTATGGAGTAGGAATCTTGTCTCTTTCCCTGTTGTCACAGTGCATGTAACATTTTTTGCTTTCCCTTATTTCCAGGCTCGAGTTATGGCAACAATTGGAGTGACCCGAGGACTGGGAGACCATGACCTGAAAGTGCACGACTCCAATATATACATCAAACCTTTTCTGTCCTCATCTCCTGAGGTAAAACATCCAAGGTTCAACTTATTGATTTGTGGGAGATAGAAAAATACACTCAGTGTTCTTATTTTTTCTTTCCAAATTGTCTATTCTGATTGTGGTCCAATCCAGGTACTGTACCGCCCTTCACAAAGTTGCAGCATGTTAGTAACATCCACATAGTAGGAACATTAGAAGTTCCCCAGTTGCATGCCCTGGCTTTGGTTGATCTACATTCCTGGCAGAGCACTGATACCTTCTCTCTCCTTGGTCTGTGGTTATCCAATAGCCTTGCTATGCAGTGTGACAGACATCCATCTCCCCATGTTCACATTATACAGGTCCCCTTGAGGTCTGGATCCTGCTGCCCTCACAGAAGCTGATATAAATCTGTGTTGTCCAGAAGGAAGCTCTGAATGTCTTCTACAGTACCATAGTATCCTGCATTACAAACAGGATGTACCGAGTCAACTCTTAAGCAGGAAAATGCCAAGAGTAATTGAAAGAGTGCTCTATGCTTCCATCTGTCTGCCCCTTCACCTCCAGTTCTTCATTCTTTATGATGGTTTTGTGCACACACCAAATAATGGCAGGAATGGCAGTGTGCATCCCCAGATGGTGGCATCGTGAGGGGATTATGCAGTATTTGTGGTAGGGGTAGTTTCAAATGCGTCCATCATTTTGACTTGCCTCACCACAAACAATTCCAGTTTTTAACCAGCAGAGACATTGTACTGAAGGACATCAAGCCTTCCAAAGGGATTTGAATATATTTGTTAACAAGAAACATGCAAACCTCGCTTTTTTTTTTCTCCTCTTAACTGAGTTCCTGGTCATACGTCAAGGAACAGATGACACATTTTTCATAAAATATTAAGCATGAGCAAACCATCTGATGACAGTACAAAAAGAGGAATTTGCTTCCATGGCTCAAATGCTGAGAGCCATCCACTGTCAGCTAGCTTGCTGGAGTTTTAACCATACTCAGGATTTGACCTTGAATTTATTGCTTGCTGTAGCAGTGGAAGGGAATGAAAATACACAAATGGCATAATACTGAGAGGAAGGAACCAAATTACTAAATTAACCTTGCTGAGAGCATCTTTTGAGACTTTAAAAATAAAAATTAAAAAGAATGCTGAGAAATTCTGGCCTTGAAGAAAAGGAGACCTACAGACAGCCCCTTCTTCATGCTTCCTTGCTGTCAGTCCAGTTCCTACCCTCTCCCTGTTTTGAATGTGTGGTATCCCTCACTTGGGAGCTGCTTCTGTTCTCAGCCAAGCAGGCAGCAGCTCTGCCCTCATCACTGTGATGGATTTGTTTCGTGCCAGCAAAGTGATGCAATTCTACCTATTTATTTTTCTTTCTGGCATGCTGAGACCCGATGTTTCTGGAGTATGTAATGGCTGCAGCACAGTATCTCAGCAATATCATCTCTGCCAATTGCTGCTGTAGTATTTGTCTGTATGTATAAACCAAAGCTTCTCATGGGCTTTTCTGATTTGTGTGGAGTGTTTGTACGTGTTCAAATTCTGGAATATGACATCCAGTTCATATGCTATCCACGTTTCAGGTTCTCTTAACTGCTTTGCAAAAAGGAGGCAAAATTGGCTTTGTTTCTACATTCCCTTCACAACTAAATTCGGCAGAAGCGTTCTGGGGCAGGAGCAGGAGAGAAGAGAGCACCAGCCACCTCAATTTAGAGATATTGGCAAAAAAATGCCCTGAATTTTATTAGGAAGTAACATATGCTCTAACTTACTTTCCATTGCGTCTCCTTCTCTTAATTATCTTTTCGTTCTCTTCCCAGAGAGAGCCCTAGTGCTTTATCTCCTTGTGTTTTTCTCTGACTTGTTCTGTCCATACGTGGACAGTGCACCTTGTATAGAAACTGGCATTAAGAAACAACATCTTTATGCTGCCATCTGGGAAGCTTGGCACTTGGAAGTAAAGGCAGTGGCATTGAGCAGCAGTCATATTTGGCCCTTGTGCAGCGTTGGATTTCAGATTGTTTATATAGAGGTAGGGAAGCACAATGTCTGGTTTCCAGACCTGGAAAAGAGGAAGCACAGGAAATTAAGACACACAGTGAGTCGTGACAGAGGATCCAAGTCCTCTGGTTTCTGTTTCTGTGCCGTAATTTCAGTGTCCTTTCACAGGCTGGGGGCAACATGGTGAGGTTTCAGAACATTTTACTTCCAGAGTGAGAAAGCTCTGATAGGTCATATCCAACAAAATTTAGTTGAAGGACAGGTAAGCGTCGCTGAGACTACATCCAGGGATAGGCATATAGAAGTAATTTGAGGATGGTGTGCAGTGATGCTTTGATAGAGTGCCAGGCAGTGGGAGGAGAAGTCATGTAGCCAAGACTGACAAATGTAATCAGGATTCAATGGCTCAGCTGTTACGAGACCAGATTTGGAGGACTTCTGCAGGTTGGTGAGCTCTAGAGAATTGAGCCTTTTATAATGAACTGTAGTAGCACAAAGCAGGCAAACCATGGCTGAGGCTCTCTGGCGTGGAATTAAATATTTATTTTTCATAATGGAACAGTTCGTTTAAAAGCTTTCAGCAGGAAATTCTGCTTTTTAAAGCTCAGCAAGAGCTGCCTTATTGCAGCTGAAAAGCAGGATTTCATCCTGAAATCTTTTGAACAGTAGCTCAGCCGTTTGGTGGGGAGAGGTGGGGGCTCTGACAGCAGTGTTTGGCCCTTGCCAGTGATGAGGCTGAAGCCAGCCGCCACAGCAAATGATAAGAAGATAATGAAGGAGAATTTTTCTTGTTCCATTATGTTAGTAAAATCTTTCAGACAACTCCGCAAATATGTCAAAGGAGACTGTTTTAGATTCACATCTGCATTCTGGAGAAATCTTCGGGAGTAACACTGTTGAAAGGAACAAGGAAGGCACATACTTAAGAGAAGCACAGTATGATGAAAGGGAGTCAAGGTGGTTTCAAGAAGCAAACATCACACTTCAGTGGCTTGAAGTCCTTCAGGGTTATGTCTACCAGAGAATTAAAAAGAAAAAAATGCAGTAGATGGTCTTGCATGAGCCCTTCGATTTCTCAGAAAACATTTAAGAAACTGTTCTGCATCACAGGTTATTAATATAAAAGATATGAAGCTAGACTCTAAGTGGAAAGTTGGCACAGTCTACTGGAAATTGGCTAAAGGGCAGGAAACAAAGGGTGGCAGTAAAAAGCTAAAAAGAGATTAATTGGTGAGTGCTGCAGGGAGCAGTGTTGGGACCCGCTTTTTATTATTTACATATAAATTACTTGGAGGGTGGTATTGAAAGATCTCGTCGTTTGCCAGCGAAGCTGTGCTGGATAACACTGCACATAAAAAGGGACGATACAATTAAGAAAAGGCTTAATTTATTGAAGTAGCTGAGTTGATCAATAGTGCAGGGCGAGTGAATGCGGGCTGTTGTTTGGCTCAAATTCCCTCAGGGCCGACTGCTGAGGAGCACCTCAGGTGGCTGCAGGCTTCCATGTCGGTTGTGAGTGGTTTTTGAGCTGCAGGGACTCACATTGGCTGCCTCTTAAAAACAAACCTGGCAAAGAAGCCGCAGCGCCTTAGCAGAGCTGCTGTGGTCCTTTCCAGCAGCCAAATACAGGTTTTGTCTGGTGGGTAGATGTGTTTGAAATGTAAATATAAAACTGGCCCACCTGTTTGTTCATTGCTTGCCCAGAGCATTTTTCTCAGCGTTCTTGGCTGCATGTAGGTAAGCAATATGAGAAACAAATATCTGGATTGGAGAAAGGCATATGTGACAAAGTATATAAAGTATGTTCAGAAAGATGTCATGTGTTCCTGTGGGCTTTAGCAGTGTATCTACCTATACCTGTCAGCAGAGACCTATAAGTATCAGACAGGATAAAATAAAGCATAACCCAATATTTATTGTCATGGCTGTCTGTGCTACTAAGATTCTGGTGCTCCTTCCTTACAGTTAGCTTTTTACATTTGATGGATACTTAGCTGGTAAACATGTCAGCTTCTCTAGAAGACAGACATCAGTGGATGGTAGGTCTGTCGTGGGCAATCTAGGCTCCTTTGAGGGCTGCCCTGATGCTCCGGAAAAATGTTAGAGTGAGAAAATTTGCCAGAGCAGCACAGAAGGTCCTGGTAGGCTGGGAGGAGTTGGTGGCAAGGCTCATGGGGCAGCACAGGAGACAGAGGACAGAGCACAGGTAGCCCAGGGTGTTTGGGCAGAGGATGTGAATTCTGTGGGGCACTATCAGGATTAACGTCTAGCTGCAGAAGTGAAGAATCGTGAGGGAAAGTGTGAAGATTCAGGGTCAAATTGCTAGGAAATTTGTCGAAGCTGGAGCACCAGTTAAGGAAACCACTGTGCTGCTGAACAGTGTCTGACCAGCCGTCATCTGCACTAGGAAAGCTTATTGAATACTGTTTTGCAGTGTGCGCAGCTTATGCCACAGACAGAACATTGCTTAAATCTCCCTGTTGTTTAGTTTCCTGAAATACTGCTACAGGAAGGAGGCTGTCATTAGGTAGCTTGGCTCTGGAAATAAAGAAAAAAAATAAAGAAAAAAAATAAAAATAAAGAAATAAGTAACTTCCATTGGAGACAAAGTGTTGGTTTTGGTCACGTAAGATTTACAGGGCTGTGGGGTTGCTTTGCTGTTGAAGGCGCTTAAGTTAACTCCTGGGATCTCTGCTTGTTTTTCTGGAACTTTAGCATATCACACTCCCTCACCTTTTTTGTGCAGCGTGTGTAGAGCGTGCTGTGGGGTGTGTGGAGTGGTGGATGTTCAGTGAGCCTTGCTGGTCTAAGCATCCATTAGCTGCACCTTGATGGTGCTGCCCAGCTTGTGTGCCTCTAGGAGCTGCACTATCATGGTGCTTCTTGTCAGTGTTGCAAGAGCTCCCTGCTGAAAGTAAGAATTGGAACAAAGCTGCTAGCAGAAAAGTGAATGATTAGAAGCTGGCTTGTTTCTGCACCTGGGTAAAGCAGTCTGTGAGCATAACCTACAGTAGACTGGACAACTCTAAATTTGCTCATTTTTGTCAGCAACACACCAAGGGCACCTACAACTGTGTTTGGAAATCCAAGGAAAGACAGAAAGAAAGAGCTTAAGACAAAAATAAGTATTATGTGAACATAGCTGCCCTAACGTGTTGCCGCAGTGGTAACTGGAAGGCAGGCAAAGCTGCATTTCAGTGAACATTTTGTTGATGTCCAACTGGTCCTTGTATAGAAGAATCTTACCTGAAGTGGTGCTGAATTTGCCTTCTGTAACCTTGGCACTCTCTTTTCCTTAGTCCGTGAACTAGCCTAGTATTCCTTGAGTTTCACCCCACTTCCATTCTCTGAACCTCTCCTGACATCTAGTTCCTTCTCAATGACACCCCTTTCTGCAGCTGCTCGGTTCACAAAGCTTTTGCTTTTAGAAAGTAACTACCTTGTTCCCAGATTGCCCATAAAATCATGGATTGCCTTTTTTTTCCCAAAAAAACCTTCTTGGTAAAATGATCTGTTCTTGGTGTCGCTCTAGCATTTGGCTAAACCAAGGACTTGGACCTTTTGACCTGGATTGGCTGCAGGTAGCTTTGAGTTTCTTATTCACCCCAGTGCTGCTCACCAGTCAGACGAGATTGTTTGTTTCAGGAAGATTCAAATCAGTGATGTCTGGTCTTGATTTCCTGCCTTCTCCCCCACCAATGCTGCAAAAAAGGCTCTTGTACTGTGAAGTGTACTTGGCCTGGGTGGAAGAAGAACCATGGTGGATGTGTTTTTCCTGGCACTGATGTTTGAAGCTTGGTTATTCCTAAAAGGGGCTTGGAGCTGAGCATTGACACCGATGCTCTCTTAAATATTTGCCTGTACCCAAGAGGTCTGACCAGAATGCATGCTGCTTTTTGGTGGCTGTGTTGGCTACCTTACCCCACACCCCAATGACTTCTGAGTTGAAATCCTGGACTGTTAGAGACTGAACTAAATTCTGGGAGACAGGGACCATGGTAGCTACCAGTTTCTGTGCAAACGGCTTGAGATGAGAGCTGTGCTGCATATAGGGATCTTTTCTGTAACAGTGTTCCCATTCAATCTGAATAAGGAGATATGCTCTAATGAAGAGAGTATCTTGCCTTGACTTTAATCCTCTCCAAAGTCCTTATTCAGCTGCTACCTTAGATAATGAAGTGAAGGTTACATTTTACAAATGACCTCCTTGTGCTTTTGAGTGAAAGGCAAACAAGTAAGGATTAACCATCAGGTCTAGGTGATTTTTTTTTTTCTACTCTGGTACTGGTTGCAGTCCCATAAAATCATAATTACATTAAAAGGTCCAGGTATTTTATGTGCATTGCCTACTCCATGGCTCCTAAGGGGAGAATGCACCAGGAGGGAGAATAAAACAGCTCATATTTTCTAGTTATGCCAAGTGCTTGTCCTGACGAATTTCCCAACTGCCGCTGCTGTTAGTGGAGCCGGAGGCCAGAGCAGGGTGCATGACGAGGTGCACAGTTTCCATACTTCAGTACAGATGATCATTTCCTCCTGTCTGCCTTGCCAAGGTTGTCACACTTCTTCGAAGCTGTGGTTCTCACTGTGGTAATTAAAGCACTCCGTGAGTGCTTCATAAAGGCTCCCCATTGCAGCCTGGGAATTGCAGGCAGTTTGTCAGCTGGAATATAGCATGTGCTGGAAGGAGAGTTACACCCAACTAATGCCTTGTTTTAAAACACTTGCCTTGACCTTTCCTCATATTATTGCTCAGCTGATGCCCCCCTGCCCTGTGTGTGCCCTGTCTGCTCTTAGCTTTCCCTAGCCATGTCAGGGAGAGGGTGGTGGAAGCCGTTGTGTTACAGAGATGCCAGCAACAGTCATCAGCCTGACTATGGCTGCAGACTGACAAGGTGAAGCCAGTGAGCATTTTAGTAGTGTGTATAAGCTTGGAGGTTCACATCTGTGCAGATCTTGGATCTGCCTCTACCTACTGAACTCCTTACAGAGAGGCATAACTGAGCAGGAAAATAGTTTTTCTCCATTTCATGGAACTATTCACTTGCTCAGGTTGTAATTCTTGAGTGCAGCAGCTGTCTCTGGTCTAGAAAAATTAATGTGATGCCTTCTGCCAAACATGTGCAATTTATCTGGCAGAGTTAAATGGATCTGGACAAATAGAGAAAACAATTATTTGTGAATATTTTATTAGAAAATATCAAAAATTCATCAAATAAATTATTCAGCTTCCATATGACTAATCCTGCCAATGATAAGAAAGAGCCTCACACACTGAGCCAGACTGCTGGTGGGGGAGGCTTTGAGCGCTGCTGGCAGTGGGCAGCTCAGGAACACTTGTGTCCATCCTGGCCGGGGTCAGCACTTGAGCCACGCTGTGCCGGGGCAGGAAAGGTTGCCAGCTTGAGGGCTAAATTGAAGATAGACCCCAGTGGTGCTGTGGGAGAGGTGTTTCAGTGCCCTGGCTGAACCTGCTAACTCGCAGTCAAACTCAGCAGTGTTTCACAAACAGGTCTGACAGTCTGCTCCTTCATGGATGTCTCTTGGGGTTTTTTGTTTTAGGTGAGAGTCTATGACCTCCTGCAGTACGAGCATGGGCCAGATGATGTTCTGATCCTAGCTACTGATGGACTCTGGGATGTGCTGTTAAATGAAGAAGTGGCAGAAGCTATCACTAACTTCCTACCAAACTGTGACCCTGACGATCCCCACAGGTTTGTGCTCATCCCTGATTTTCTGTCTTCTCCATGGAAGAATGCTTTCTGGTAACATATTTTTGTTGAAAGTATGACATGAATAACATTCAGTAAATAAGCAACGTTTGCAAGAAGACACTTTTATAAGTTGGGTAGAGCTTCTACAGCAAATGAAGGAAGCTGGGGAAGGAGGGGGATGTGGGGGTCTGTTACAGCTCAGAATTGCCTGCCTTCGAAGGTATAATTGTGGGATCCTTTTTGTTTGCTGTACAAGGTCCTGTGGAAACTGTAGGAGGCTGAGGTCACAACAGGTCTTCTGTCTCCAGCAGTCACAGTTTTCCACTTAACTCTCTTCCAGATAGTCCCTAAGTGGTAAAAATTGTTTCTTAGTAGGACATCATCAGCATACGTCTTCCTCTCTCTCGTTGTATCTACGTGCATAAATACTGCACAGTGTGGTTCCTGCTCATTCTTCAGTCACACTGTGACCTTAAAGCTCACTTTCAGTAGGAGATGCCCAGTGCTTCCAGCTGCAGGACAGGTGTGGTGACAAAACAGGTGGAAATAGGTGGAAAATCTGACTGTTTCATTTAGTTGGATTCTGTTTAATCTCATCATTATAATGTATCTCATCCTGTCTTTACCACCTCTTACTAGATCAGTTTCTCTTTAAAACATACCATCAAGCAAACAAATTCCCAGACAACTGGGTAGAGCCTGCCTTGAGTGAGTCCATCAATCTGCTGCTGAGTTCAGTGTCCTCATGAATTAAACATTATGCTAGAGATCAGAAGTCTCTCACTTGTAAAAGGCAGGACTGTGAAAGTGGAAAGAGCTTTATCCTTCTAGAGGGGCTGTTCAGGAAGGAAAGTGTGTGTTGCTTCTCAGTTCAGGCCTGGCTGTTGCTGTTTTCTGTCCTCACCCTGGGCTGAGAGTCAGGAAAGGAGCTTTTGTGCATCCCTAGTTGCATTGTGGAAAGCAGAACTTGAGAAATTAGCTCTGAGATATCTCAGCATCGATGTGAAAATACACAGGATAGTGGAAAACTTCAAGTTACTGTTTTCTAGATGTGGGAACTCTTGAGGACACAGGAAACCAATCTTAGAAACCTGAGAAACACTGAGCATTTTAAGTGGTCATCTTCACAGGGTCAACCCTGTTCTTTATCAGCAAACAAGGTAACTGGGACACCCTGGCAACCACTTGGATTTTAAAGTGAGAGCAGCTTTAAAGTAACTCATGAGAGTATTTGCTTGCCCTGACACTTATAAACATGGAATGCAAAATGATATTTGTTGCAAGCAGTCAGTCTTCATGAAAGGTTAACATGGAGCTGTAACTGCAATATTTTTACCTTCCCCACCTCGTTGCACTGGAGAGGAGATGTGGTATGAGTGACAGCCAGGACCCCTCTTACTTCAGCAAGACGTGGAAGCGTCTCTGCCATCTCTCTGGAGGGAGGTCAGTGCACTTCCAGGGCAGCTGACACTGTGCTATGCAGGCATTGCCATTAAGCTAGGAGGAGATGGCCCAACCAATTTACTTCCCATTATTCCCTAGCACCATCCATACGTGCTTTTGCGCTCGTTTCTGCATCCTTGAGTCTCCTCTTGCAAAGGCATCCCTTAAAAGGTAATATCTGTGCCCTGTTCTGTTTGCACTCTCACCTAGTAATTGGGAAAGGTTGGCTTTTCCTACTGTCCTCGCTGGTCCTGTCTGTTGCGGATACAGTGTGTATAGTGTCTGCTGTTTGCCTTTTGGTCTTTACAAAGCTGGTGATGGTCACCACATTTGCTGCAGTAGGAATGAGAATTCATTGTTCAGTCTTTTTGACTCATTAGGTGAGTATTTTTTCATCCATTATGAAATGCCCTTAGAAATCAGAGAGACTAAAAGAATAGAAGGATTTTGTTTCATTTTACATTTATTTATGCTGGTTTAGCCCCGGTATTTGTGTGGCATTAGTCCCTGTTTGTGCCAGCATGAGTACAACACAGTCCAGAATTGGGCCTGCTGTGTTATGAGTTAGAACAAACACATTTATTAGAGTTTGACCTACTGGTCTATGAATGGACATCTGAATTGAAAATTAATTTGTTCTTTTAAGTAACTTTGTGCCAGGTCATTTAGAGGCTTACAAATAGTGGTGCCAAGACATTTCTCACAGCAGCTTGCAAAAGGCAATTAGAGTAGTCCCTCATATAGTTTACAATGATATTTATGAAAATTACCTTTGTGAAATTGCTCTTCCTGCTTGGTTGTAAAGAATATTTCAAGGGTTTAAAGTACTGTGTGAGAGATTTTACGTAATTACTTCACAGTAGTCCAAATGGGGTAGAACTAATGAATTTACAATAGCAGCTCAGACTGTGGAGCTACGTTCATTCCTCACTAGTCAGTGGCAGGAAACTCTTGTTTGCTGTGTTATCAGTGCTATGTTTAAAGGAAATATTATCCCACAAAACTTCAGGTTCTGTGATGGGTGTAGTGCCATAGCTTGTGGTGAGGTGACTAGCTGGAAATGTAAAATCCTAGGGGGGTAGAAGATTTGAGAGAGACTTGTCCCCTGGTTTTGATAATGCTGTGGTCTTCTGGAGAACCTACCTGTGGAGCAGACCCTGGGCCTGTCTGACCCAGTAGCCTACTTACTCCCTGACAGCAGCATATTAAAAAAAACCCAAACAAACAAAAAACCAAACAGCAGGAAAAAAAAACACCAGAAGAAAAAAGCTAGAGGAAGATTTTTAGAGCTGCAGAGCACTTATTTGTTACACAATTAGCTCTTTGAGCGAACAATATCCTTCCCATTTGAATTAGAAGTCATTTTATACCCTGATAGGTAAGAGCTTAAAGCCCTTGAATGCTCTTGGGACTCTCTTCTGCTAAGATTTACTGTCAGAACTGTGAGTGTTTGTTACCCACAGAAAAACATCTTAGAATCCTGTCAAATGGAACATGTGCCTGAGCATCTCCAAGTGCAAGGAAAGCAAAGCCCTGAGGTTTGTCTTCACCTAGACATGCAGACATAGCCTCAAGGGATTTGGACAACCAGTGGTGGCCACAGACTTGATTAGAGAGCACTTCTGCTGTGAGGGCTGTGATGGAGAAAATAAGCCAAGGGAGAGCTGGATTTCTTAGCCAGCTCATTTCTTCTGGGTATTGTGGCAGACGAAGCATGAAGGGGACCCCAAGTGAAGAACAGGTGGTAGTAACACACTGCTGCTATCCATACATCATCTCTCTGAAGAGGTATGAAGATAGAGAAGCATGACTCTTGCCTGTGTCCTTTAGCTGCACTTCTACAGGTTTACCCAATGACCTTGGGAATCTTTTATTTCTCGTCCTCCCTTCTATCCTTTCTCATTCACACTGTCTCGTACTACCTAGAGATTTATGAGGATGCTGAGGAGTTGTTCCACCTCTGCTGGGTGTGAGAAGAAGCTGCTCAGACGTTTCACCCACTGTCACCATTTCTCCTGCAGTACTTTTGCTGATCAATACCGAAAGCTTCAGCAGAAGAAAAAAATATTATATATATTTATTCTTAAAACACGAAAGTCGTGTTCCGGCAAGGCTGTTCATTAGGAGGAAGTAGATACTTTAAAACTACTTCAGCAGTTCTCTAATGCGGTCTCGACAGCTGAATCCCAAGTTCACAGTGCTGGAGAATAAAGCATTTGGTAATGGACTGCTACTGCTATTCATCTCCAGGTACAAGAGTCTCACCCTGTCTCCTTTACTGCCAAGTTGAACAGCGTCGATTCAGTTCAGCTCTGCACAAGGACAGGAATATGTTACCTCATTGCTGCCTTCACCTGTTCCTTTTCCTTTGCTTAAACGTGCTACTTTTCTTATGTATTTCATAGACAGCCTGTGAAATATGACAAAATTTCTAGTTTATTAAAATTCCTTTTTTATCTTGCCCTCTCCAAAAATTAAGCAGCAAGAGCTTTACACAATCAAGAATAATATTCATTCTTTTGTACTCTTTAGATGTAGGGAGCCCTTGTTCATTAGAAAAAGAAGGAAAGCAAAGTTTTCTTCCAGGATGATGGATGTTTTCTTCTCTTAAATTCTTGCAACAGCTAAGAAATCCTTGGAAAAGATGTTCTTGGTCAAAATTCACTCCACATCAGACATGCTGTGAATAAATAATTCCAGTTTCTCACGTGCCATGTGGAATCCTTTTGTTCATTAGTCCTGCATCTGATTTGGGAATTTGGGAACTACAGAGTGCAAGTATATATGTTTGGAATTTTTTCCCCTTAGAAAATACAATTTAATGTTGCATTAGGAAAGTACAGACACTGCTTTTTGTTAGATCCTGCCTTTATACCTTGAGGTCATTGGTGCAGGCTTATGTTGGAACCTGCAGGCAATGTGCATATATATGCGTGTGTGTGTTAGAGCTCGTGCCTTGTACCCTTCTCCTATCATTAAAATAAATCTCTTGTCAAAAGTAGTGAGGGTTGGACACTTTTTTGTTCAGTACCATTACGAGCAGGGGGAGCATTGCTTCTGTACAACATCACTTGGATTTAACATCAAACCTTTTGGGTAGTCAAGTGCTGGGTTATTTGCATTGAAGAAATCTTTCTAGTAGAGCAAATCTATTCCTGGTTCAAAGGAGTCATTGGAGTTTAAGGTACCAAAATTGTAGAAACAGAAAATAATTGCGGGTTTTCCTTCTATTATCCCCTGACAGTGAATAAAGTGTCTACTGATACAAATTATCATTTAATAATACATTTGGTGGAGAAAATTTCTGGGGTTAGAACAGTCCAGAAGTCAAACATTCCCACTCACACCTCCCTTTCTTCTAATAAATGGAGCTATTGTTCTTTCCTGTTCCTCAGGTGAGGTTTGGGCAAATAATTTCTGGCTAAGGGTCCTCCCTAGAAAAGCGAGTCTTGAAATGCAAACCTGTCTTGTCTCCTTCTACAGAGGTGTGCTTTGCTTTTGCTGACCTGTGTGTTTGTCTTCATAGAGCCCTGCATCATCTTAGAGGTTGATACTTATGCTTTAAATAAAACACAGGCACGCACAATATTGAACTCTCTTTTCAAGTCAGTCTTTTAACCGATTAATTTTTAATTAGCAAATTCAAAACATCTCAGCCAGGTGTTGGACTGATGGAGAAAAACAGGTGACAGTGGCTGTTCGCCCACAATGAGATTTATTTCAGAGGAGACTTCGAAGTGAGTACACAGATGTGTTATCGTTTTACCTGCTGTTACTAGATAAGGGAGTGAGTACAGGACAGAGCACTGTCTGTGCACCCCATTTTGGACTCTGACATCCTTCTGCACCCAGGCAGCATCTGCTCTCTTTTTAGGACAGAAAATGACTCCCATAAATCCAATGGTGCTCAGTTCAGGTCAGGAGTTTTGAAGTGATGTGAAACTTAAAAACGTGAAACTTAAAAACATGAAACTTAATTCACTAAATTAAGGACTCGGCAACTCACATTCATGCAGGTTTCGTTGAACTCATAAACGGGGAAGGAATGTGGGACACTTAATCTGGCTATATTACCTGTAACTTTCCTTTCCAGTTTCAGAATAACAGACTTAAAAATCATTCTTATGCTCAAGGAAAATGGATGAGTTATTCTTGTTGGTTTAAAGTGTAATTTGGATTTTGGCTTTAGTGCTCTATTACTTGCTTTCAAATCACTTTGTTATAGTTTGTGAAATATTTGAGCCATGTTTACCTTGAGGTGTTTCGGTGAATAAGGGTGTAACTTTCAACAGCAAGTAGTGTTCTTTGGGGACTTCAGTTTTTCAGACTTATAGGAAGCCAGTTTAAGGCAAGTGTGATAGTATTTTTCTGAAAACTAGTGAAGCCAGGCACTCAAAATTACCTGTGACTTTTTGATCTATTAGTGCCTGTCAAATACCTCTGTATTCTGGTGCAGGAGGTGTCACTGAACTGGAAGGGGTTGCTTTGTGAGTGTGCCATGGTTCACGTTTCTCCTGCCCGCTTCTAAAACACTGGGCAGATTGGCCTGGTAGCTCACAAGAGTAAATCTATCAGGCTGTGCTAAATGACTTGCCTCATGAAGATAAGCATTTCCTGGCTGTGTTCTGCCTTTCCACAGGTACACGCTGGCGGCTCAAGATCTGGTGATGCGAGCCAGGGGAGTACTGAAGGACCGGGGCTGGCGGATATCCAATGACAGGCTGGGCTCTGGAGATGACATCTCTGTCTACGTTATCCCCTTAATACATGGGAACAAACAGTCATGAAAGTAGCATCAAGAGTGGTTATAGGGTGGGAGTCTTTTGGGGAAGGGCCTGTAAGAGACAATATGTTTTTGGTGATCTGACCAGGACACTTCCAGTTGATGTAATCTATTCAAAACTAATGCTGGAGGGATATTTTTCTGCCTGAAAGGTAGGGCTCTGCACATATACTGTATATGATTAAAGATAACCTTTAATATTACAATTTCCCTGTAGAAATGGTTTTGGTGCTTGACAGGAATGGGATTTAAGTGCTGCTAGCATATTATGGATTCTGTTGTCCCTCCAAGTGGAGAATTTATTTTTTTTTTCTCAGTTTACCATGTAGCTTGGAAGAGCCATTTTGATTGTGAAAGTAGAAGCGGGTATCAGAAGCCAAGGATGCTCATGAAGTCTATCCCCAGATACTCAGAAGGTGGCTTGGGTCACATCTCATTTTAAAATACCTATATATATACGTATACGAGACTCAAGAGTTTTCTTCTTTAAAAAAGTTACATTTATGACTTAAGTATGGACAACTTCAAACTCCTGTAATCCTGCGAACGCCCATTTTCCTCTACTGTCTCTTCTTCAGTAGACTGTACTCCTGTATTTTAGTAGGAAAACTGAAATTGTTTTCAGTGTGACTATGCCTGTTTACTGCAGCTCAAACAGCCACTTGCAAGATTGTCCAGGAGAAATGGGTCACAGTTCCGTATGGCAAGATGTATTCTGGTGTGAGGCATTGCTTGTGAAGATTCCGTTGTGTGTATGCCATGATTATACAGAGCACGCAAACTCAGCTTTATGTGGTATTTACCTGGAGGCCGTGGGGTTTTTGGGATACAGAGGTTTTCCCTTGTTGAATGGTTCTGCCTACTTTAACCTGTTGAAAAGATCCATGACCATACAGCTTTCACAACAGTTGGAATTCAGTAAATGTATTTGGGTTCCTGAGTGTATTTTTTTTCTTGGATTCCTAATTGAAGTGGTGATATTATTGTTGTTAACAATTTGCATACCCAGATGGTGATGTGTTTAAAAGTAATTTCACTTCTTCCTGCCTTACTTATTACTCAGTACACCTTTGCCTGCTTGACTTGGTGATCAGAAAGTGACGGCTTATGACTTTGTCCTCTTGGTATTGAGGACTGTAGTCAAGGATCAAAAGATGACTGTGATAGGTATGAGCCCTTGGCTATAGCTTCAGCAGCTTTTTCTGAGCAGTGATGAATCAATTTAAGTAAAGAAAAACAGAGTAAAGCATTAGCAGTGCGAAAGCAGTAGTCCAAGAGGGGAAACAAGTGAGCAAATCTGCATCTTAACTGGACTCCCTGTTCTTCAAGCAGGCAACTCTCTTATTTAATTGGCAGGAGTTGAAGGAAAAAAAAAAACAAAATCAGGAGGCTTTAGAGCACAGGCAGGTTGAACTGGCCTCCCCAGGCAATATACCTAATTTGCCCTGAAACCACTTATTTTCAGAGCTGCTCATCTGGTTCATACTTCTTGGATAGCCAGAAAACATGGAGCTGACATAATTGTAGGGCGTGGGCTAGGCAGCTAGATAAATGCTGTGTCCTTTCCAAAGGAGGAGGAGGATGCTGTGGCCTTTGCAGACTTTCTCCTGAACAGACGACCTAGAGCTTGCCAGTTTCATAATTTATAATGTGCTATGTAAACACCACACAGCGCGTGTGCAGTACAGCTGCCCAGATACTTTATTTGATCGTGTCCGGAAGTACATGTGCAACAGTCTCAGTGGATTTAAACTAGCCTTGCTCTAAATCTCTGGACACAGTAGGAGTTTCAGGTTGAGAGCAGGTGATGCAGAGTGTGTAACGGCTCAAACATGCAGCAAACTGCATGATTTTAGCCTCAAAACTGTTCTGTGCATTCCCCAGTGCTTGCGTGTGATAAAGCTGTGCAGAACACGGATGTTTTCTGTTCTACAGCTTCAGCATAAATCAGTGGCATATCTGATTATGTGTTGTCATGCTTTATCTATTCTTTCCTTCTTTTTCTTCCCCGACCCTTTACCTCTTTTTCAGTGTGTAGCTGGGTGAAAAGAAAGATTTGGAGTCTAGAATATTTTTCACATAGCCCCTCATATGTTTTGAAGTTTAAGCAAGAGATCTACTCTTACACTTTTTTTTTTGGCCTAATAAACTTGTAAACATGCTTTTCATGCTCTGTGTAACTCCTGTTGTCTCTTCGCAAATGCAGTTGTGTAGTCCTCTAGCAATTCAAATCCTCTTTCACAAAGAAACGAATGCTGGCAATGCCAGCAGAGTCATCTGAACAATGAAGCTGGTGCTTGCTGGTACCGACTACAAGCCTGAGTCAAGTACTTCAGTGCCCATGCATTGTTAGTCTCATTATTTGCTAGCATGGTGTCAACACATACCAGTCATTATAAAACTACTGAGTACAATGTGGTGGAATTAAATTTCCAGTGTAGCATTTGCCAAAATTTAAAAGTGAAACTTCAAGGCAATGGAAAATGCATTCAGGGGTGTTTTTAAAAGTACCCCTGCAGAGACATCTTAGCAGGTTGCATGACCTGATGGGAACAAACTTGCTGGGGACTTTTCTTGGGCACTGGTATGGCTTTGTGAATCAGGCTCCAATGTGTTTGTTTTTCATCTGAGGTATTGCCATCAGTCAACCTGTTCTCTGCAGTGACTTCGCCGAGGTTGAAGTGTTTTAGCTGCCAGCCCCTCTCCTGGATAGGGTGGAAGTACAGTATCAGCAGTATCAATTAGTATCACTTAATAAATTCTGAGGACTTTAAAGAATAACAGAAGGGTTCCTGCACAGATGCACATGACTGAAACTATGCTGTGATGCCTTTTGTTTTGCTTTTTTACATAGTATCTCTCATACATGTCCATGCTTGCCTCCCTAGTGTTTCTGGTACCTCTCTTGACACGCTGTGTCAGTACTTGGGCTTTCACTTCTATCTGCTCTCAGTGGGAGCTTCTTACGTGCCTGTGCTGCGGTCTGTGCTCTGCTTCAAGGCATGATATAGATACATACACACCAAAGCATCACATAAATAGGAGGCAGGAGTCATTTATTGGGGAGGTACTACGTGAGAAGCAAAAATTACTAAAAGCATTTCCAATTCCCTTTATAGGTTGAATTATTTTGGGTGTTACAGCATTAGAAACCACTGATGGCAGGGGAAGGTCCAAGGTGCACAACACTTTTTCAGATAAGCAGAGAATGGATATTGCCATGTGCGGATTCACAGCTGCTCTAGGGCTCAGTGAAGACCTTGATTCAGGAGCAGACAGTTTGCCGCCTCAAACTGGAGCAAGCTGGGCACCAAGTCCAAATTTTGGATCCTTGGCTTGTCATCTTAGTTACTGCCTAATGCCAGCAGCACTATGGCTTTTTGCCAGTCAGGTTCCCTTAGTACCCAGAACTGTTAAGCCTTAGCAGCAAGGAGCCTCAGCCCTGAGTTACGTCGGCATCCGTATTGCTGTGGCACAAGCGCTGTGCCCTTACCTTACGTAGGTGCTGCTTAGAAAGGGACAAGGGTCTTGTCCCTCCTTGGGCAACAGCAAGGCGAGGAGGTAGTATGCCATATAGTTCAGGTTAGCTGACAGTGCGGTGTAACACTGTCTTCTGGTGCCTAATCCGGTCCGATCTCTAGAAACTCAAACCCAAGAAGCTTCTGCCATTCTCCTGTGCATACAGCTCCAGCAGGCAGCACAGCCATTTCTGACATTTTTCTCTTGCAGTACAACCTAAAATCTTTGTTTGCGTAAGGCGCACAATCGTCTTTTAGTACATTAAGGCCATGGTGCTTCCTTCATAAATATAGTCAGCCCCGATGGTTGGTGCCCTCATGCTGGAGAAAGAGGGTTTTTTTAAAAAATTCTGAAAAACATCAGGGCTAACAAGCTGAAGGAAGAGTGGTCGAAGCCTGGTGTTCACAGTGGATTTCCATGTTAAGGTTACTTCCATGTTGAAATTTGACAAGAGAGGTCCTGGAGATACAGTCAGCTCTAACCCTCCAGGATATTTCTGAAGATCTGCACTTGATATTTGAGCAGATTTTGGCTTTGAACTTTTGCTGGGTTTTTAAAGAACACTACACACTCCAAGCAAATCTGCTGTGTTTCTTCCTGACTCAGTGTTTTGCTTTTATTTTAAGTTTTATGTACAAATACTTCCAACATTTTTGTATCAAACATGAATTGCGAACTGCGTGGAATTGTTCCTTCCTGACATTTTTGCTGTGTAAATAGTTTTCCTCTGTGTGTCTTAGATGAAGACATAGTGATGTGGCTACCATAGAGAGAGTGACCAAACAATGCCGTAACTGTGCTGCTGTATTTCTACCTGTGATGTACTTGAAGGAGGATGCCCTCATCCACCTCCACTCTCATTCCTTTTTTTCTCTTGTTTGTTTTGGGGTGGGGTGCTTTGTTTTGGTTTTTAATTAACCATCACTGGTGTTGTTCTTTCATAGATATCTTATTTTGGTTTGGATTTTTTTTTTAATAGCTGCCACCTTTTTCTTTCCTTCATTGGACAAGTCATCCTGTTTTGAGATCTGTGTAACTGTCTAGGTTTTATGTGTCCTGAAGAATGGAGGACCTGCTGGAGGAAGATGTTTTGGACCAATGTACTTCTGCTTTGTGACTGTGAAATGTTAATCTTTTTGTAACCTAAGAACAAAAAATGTTTAGTAAAGGGATATATTTTGTGTTTTTTGGAACTTTTCAGTGCAATGAACAAAAGAGGAGGATGCTGAAGAAGTGTATGCGCAAAGTTTTAAAATAAAATTTTAAATTATGTATATCCATCTATATAATCATTATTATTCTGCCTTTGTCCTGAAGAGGACCTCAGTCTCTGTGTGTATTACTAATTGTGCTATATGGACAAGGAGCACGCTCTGCTTTGCAAGGGAATGGATGCTTCACTAACAAAAGGTCTCACTCAATTTAATGAAGTAATCCCTTTGAGGTGCATTAGTCTGTGGGTTGATCTGGAAGAGTTCAGCTGTAGGATAGCTCTGTGAGCTGCGTGCTGCTGTGAGATTACGATTCATTGCTCAGACTGCCAGTTGCCATGTTCTGACTCAATGAGGAGCTATGCAAAGGGATCAGCTATCAGCTCTCTGTGGACTGAGAAATCGGGTATAATTTTTGAAATAACAACGCAGTTGGAGTAAGTTTTCCCTCCTGCCCAGTTTCTTAGGAATCACAGACTCAAATTGTGCTCTAACTTTAGAGCCAAGCTGTCACGGTTATTTAGTAAACAAAGACTTATTTGAATGTACCGAAGATGTATTTGCATTGTACCAGCACAGACCCACAGACAGTGCCCAGCTGGTTGCCAGCAAGAGAAGCTGGGCACATATGTACTGTTTTGACCTTTGAAATATTGAATTGTAGCACAGGCTGTTTCCCCAATACCTATTTCACCTCACAGTTAGTAGAACAGCCCTGAAAACATTTGTTCTAGTGTTATCCCAGTTTTAAAAATGCTGCATATACCCATCGTGCTCATAATGGAGGGTGCAAGGAAAAGTGATTTGTTACTTTCACTCTGGTTCTTCTCACTCTCCCATTGAGTTCTATGGTTTATTACTGCAGTCCAACCACTGAGTCGAGATTAAAATTGCAGTGCAAATAAAACTTCAGCACAGCTTTGCCTGACTCACTGGTGTCAGCTGAATAAAGAAGTGCTGGTAGGGTGCGGTGATGGGGAACTGTCGCACAGCAAGTGAACGTAAAGGAGCTTGATCGCATCATCCTATTGCTTTCACATCTCTTATGCAGGTCAAGTAAGGCTTGTTATTTTCATTTTTTAGGTAATGGATACAACTTTTCAAATTTAGACATCAGTTTCTATAATTCCTGTTGGCAATAAATCAGTGCTTAGCCAAATAATATATTCATGGTATTCAACTGAACGTATTCAGTTAACTAAAGCGACATAAGGGAACAATCCCAGTAATTTATTGTATTTGTACAGTTACTGTAAAACCAAGGCCTGAAGTTTCATCTTCTTAATGTGTCCTCATAGCGCAATGTACATTCACTAAAAGTTTACTTCTTTATGCTATTATGCTGCAGCTTTTATTGATACCAGAATTTCTCTCGTGCTTTCCAGGAAGGCTTATATAAACCGAAGTTATTGCACATCCTGTTCTTGTTAGAAGGAAGGATGAAGGCTTTTTTAAAAAATCCTCCACTTTGCAAAACAAAGGATGTCACAACATTTAAGGACATAAAATTATTTCAGGGGAAATTATGCTTTGATGACAAGGTTAATAAAAAGGAGTGTGCTCAAGGCAGACAAAATGTGTCCACAGGTAGAAAAAGAACAGTTTATTTATATGCTTTTTAAAATAATTCAAGAACAATTAATCATAAATTCAAAGCTGCAGTAATAGTCTACAGTGCTCTGGCACAACACACAAAGGGGAGAGGGAGGAAGCTGCAGTAGAAAAAATAATCAGATCTTTACTGCAGTTAATTTAAATCTGATTAGATGCATAAACAGATGAGATCTCCGAACCTTCAGGAATTCGAGGCCACATAAGATTAGAATTACAACTTTTTTTTTTTTAGTGGATAATTTTTCAATTCCTGAGAGTCAAAATGTCCCTGATCTTTACTCCTCAGCTTGTAGAAGGAGATCCCTTCATAGCATTCTTCCATAAAGACAGCACTATAACCAGCTGTAATGGTTTGGCATCATCCCTGAGAGTCACAGTCATCCCTCCATTTACCAATCCATTTCTGGGGTTGTTTTCATTTCTGTGGTAAATCAAGGCCCTTCCCAACAGAGTGTACCCCAACAGAGCATCTTTCTGGTTTGTTTAAGCTGCGAGTGGTATTTTTCTTTCCTCTCATTCCTATGGTCCTCATTGATTTAACACATTATGGAGTTAACTGCTGTTTCAGACGTGCCACTGAGGCCTTTGGTGATCCACTTCCCCTACACACACCACTTGCTTCCTATGGGTGCTGATACAGATAAGCATCACCAGCAATGCAGGAATTGCTGTTAGCTAAAGGGAAGGGAATTTATTTCTTCATTAACCTAGCACTGCTCATTTATGAGCAAAACGAAAAATACACCCATGCAATATGGGAATTCTCCTATTTAAAAGGGGAAACTGATGTTTTGAGTTCATTTCAGAAGGTTCTACTTTTTGAGCTGTTGTTTCCCCAGTTCTTTGACCCATTTATTCTCCAGGGAACTACTACTTCTCAGCAAATGAGGAACTGACTGGAAGATCCAAAGGTTACCACACAAGCTCAGATGCAGTTCTTGTAGCTTCTGATGTGACAGACATTGCTTATTTCTGTAATTATTACTACAGCTTCTGGGGGGATTAAGCCAACAAACTGGAAATTCTGCTATTTTTGTTTCAGGAAGGGAAGACAAGAATAAGGAAATTCTATGCAATATCCATGAATTAAAATTACAAGACGAGATATTGGTTTCCCATGAGAGTAACTGTTGATGACAAATGACTAGACAGTCACCTCATCAAATAGCACAAATTGTTCCTAAACAGAGGCCATTTCTCTGCCCGGTACAACAGCCTGTAAAGCACAGGGATGTAAAAGCAACTGACACACCTGCAGTCATTTCAGTCTCTTCAAAAATTTACGCTGAGTCTGCCCATCCAGATCTCTTAAATGTATATTAGTTTAATTTTTAATCCTGCAGCCCTTCGCAGCTGGAGCGCCTCAGCGGATGTGGGCTGCGGCAGCTGTTCCACGGTACAGGGCAGTATCACAGCACATACTGGGATGGGGGAGACAAGAAGCCAAATTCAGTCGCAGTGCTCTGGGATCTAGAAGCAGACAAACCAATTACTCAAATAGGGAATTTGAGTATTGCCAAAGAATGTACAAACAAAAGCAGGGAACTGCTATATCCTCAAGTAGTTTAGAGCTTGATTTCTGAAAGAGCCTCTCGTCCCCACATTGTGTTTGTTTACTTTAGTTCCTTGGTTGTACCGCAGCTAATTGCACCAAATGTCTTATTTCTTACCGTCCTCCAGCTTTCCCTAGAGCTTTGTCAGCCAAATGTCAACTGCATCTCATCTAGCTGAGATCAAGGTACTCCACGAACAAGCTCCTAATACAAACTTCTTATGCTGCATTTTCTGCGGAATGAGTTCGCTTTGCTCCCAATTAAAAAAAATAAATTTACTTTTCTGGGTTTTGCACCCCCTCCTAGTGCTTGTTTTTCACCAGCATTGAGGCAATTAGTTTTTACATCTGGGAATTTAGAATATGTTAGAAGAGCTAAACATGATTCTTGCCCCTTCTCTGCTTGAGCATTACCACAGAAGCAGTTTAAATGAGCCAGACAAGAATCAAAACACACCCTTCAAACTAAGACTAATGTCCAGACATACAAGTATTTTATGAATGGGAAAAATATTAAAAACAATGCCCAGACAGTAAATCTTGCTGTGGTTACATTTTTCTAAGAATGGTGTTCTAGAGAATGTCTGCTTAGTGCCAAAAAAAGGAAGGAGAGGGGGAAAAAGGGAAAAAAAAAATTATGGTTATGTACAATTTCCCAGTAGTACTTCTCTGCTGTCACTCCTGCAAGATTTTCCTGGTGCTGGCTTCACTAGGAAAGCAGGTAGCATGGGACTCAGGTACTTGGCCAATTAGGGAAGACAACACCTAACTAACCTGGAGTCCTGAGGTTAGCTCTGTGGCACAGGCTGAGCACTAATGAACGAGACCTTGTAGAATATTGAAACCTAATTCATAACTTCATAACTATGTATGTATGTACGTATGTTTGTGGGCAAAAGAATTGGCAAGAAACTTAGAGCAGCAACTAAGATGTTGGAAGACGTGATCTGTTTGTGCCTGTTCCAGGAGCTACAAGCAAGCAGTGGGCTGTAAATACACTTATTTTAGCTGTCAGTTACCCAGATTATAGCTAAGGATATGTTTGTGCTCTTATAAACAAATCCTCCACCTTTAAGGAGGATTAGTGGGGAAAAATTAGCAAAAAAACCCTTTATCCAGGTGTCTCATCCTCAACAGAAACAAAATTTGAATTCTAAAAACTGAACTAGGAATAACTCAGTTTTGTTAATTCTTTGGGGGATTCAACACCTGTGTATTGAAAAGCTTCCTATATCCGCAGGTCCTGGGAATGCACCAGCCTCTGGCCATCAGACGGCTTTGCCCCTTGCCAGCAGCAGGCATCTGAGCCTCCTGGTGATTACTGGAGACTCCAGTTCTCAGGGACCTGCAATGTTAAGCAGTGGCTAAACAACATTAGGACACAAGCATCTAAGTAGAGGGTTAAATCCTTCTCTTTTTTTTTCTTGGATGAAAGCTGCTATTTGCACACTACCCAAAATAAGGCTCAGGACCAAGACCACCAGCTCTTCCAAACCTCTCAGTAGAGATACTGCTCCTCCACTCAAGAAGATGTAAAATAAAATAGGCTCATCGCTCTTTCTGCCCTGGAAGCAGGCAAAGAGAAAGCAAAGCATGGCTTTGCTAGCAGTCAAGAACCCACACTGCTGCTCTGCTTAAGGTCACTCTCTGCCTCACAAACGGAGCTTGGCATTGAGGCTTGAGGTTTAGGGGAGTCTCCTCCTTGTTGTGCCAAGCTACAGTTGGCACTCAGCAAGGTCAGTTGCTGTCTCACAACAGCCAAGGTGGATTTTGTTGCTTTTGACCAGACCTGTGTTGCTCCTAAAAACAAATGTGCTGAGTTTTCTGGAGAAATAATTATTTTTATTTTGTAAATGCAGCTAGGGCCGTAACATGATGATTGCATGGCAGCCACCCCTGCAACTGTTCATACTCTCCCTTGCCCTCCCCCAGTAACAAAATGCACTATATGCAACGAACCACTTGCCTCCAGGAAGGTGATTCATTTCTGAGAGGCATATTTGTAAGGAAAAAATGCTTTGAGGGTGTTGCTGTGTGACCTGCATCGGGGATGAAGCAGAAACCTCAATACTGCAGGCATATCCCAGGGGTGTGTCCACAAGTCACAGGGAAGCAGTGGGGGAAGGACGTGAGCAGAAGAGCTCTGTTGCTTCATGTGAAAATAAATTCTAATAGCAATTAAGGGAAAGGAGTAGGAAATTAATAAGGCAGTAAAGATTTTTCCAAATTGGTCGCAAACCATTGGTTTATCCCTTGAAAAGCTCAGCTGACAAGGATACTCTCTTCCCTTTGTCCCCCTATATCTTTCAATAATCATCCTTCTTCATGCAAATAGAGATGGAAAGGAGAGAACAGTGAAAGGTTAAAATGGAAGCAGGCTATCTTTCATCGACATGGTAATTTTGCTGCTTGGCTCGATGCCAAACGCTCGCTGCAGCCACTAGCTGCCATTCCAACATGAGTGAAAGGATCTTTAATAAGAGTGTAAATAAAAGCCAGGCTGAGAAATGAGTTTTCCATCCCAGCAATCGCTGGCCTAACCTCTGCTGTAAATAGTCTCTCAGAGCAGCACAGATGGAGTACCAGCACCTGGGGATCAAGGCAATCTCTGTGCAGTGCAATTTAAACAGCTGGGTACAATTGAAACACGAATTAGCAGGGATAGACGGAGGGATTCCATTTTGTGTGCTAGGTAAAAACAAATAATTCAGTCCTTTTCCCCCTTTTTTAAAAAAAAAGTGCTGGTGGGGGAGAACTTTTGACATGATCTTGTGGGAGGTGCTCTTCACTGCAGCTGTTAGATTAATTTAACCATGAGAATTTCCCACAAGGCGCTGTAAAAACAGAGCCTTAATTTATGATCATTGATTTAACAGCTTGAAAGTGATTTATCTGACCTCAGTAAAGATAGCGAGGACACCAGAAGAATGATCGGTCATTCTGGACTTTGTGTGGCTGTGATCGGCCTTATTAATTTAGAGCAGAAGGTCTGTTTCAATGTCTTACTGAGACAGTCAAAAGCAGTTGGCAACTGAACCATTTTAAATACTTTTTTTTTTTGAAGCATTACTAATGCTGCTAAGTACTAAGAATTTATTCCACATGGAAAAGATCCTCATTAGTTAAGAAATGGTAAGGCTTCATTTAGAACTGCACACAAACAGACGCCCGGTCTTGGATTTGCATGGATTTTTTTCTTAAGTAATTTTTTTTTTTTTTTGCTGTTGTTGGGAATCTAAAGCACACTGTGAAATAGAATCGTTAAGCATTACAGTAAATGAGAAATAGCTTTGGAAGAGATAAAAGAGGTTGGCACAAGGGATTGCTGGCTCTTGCTCTTTTTAAGGGAAGATTTCAAAAACACCTAAACACTTCACATATTTTATATTTTTATCATTCGGTCTTCTTTATGGTAGTTATAGAACATATCTGTTGACAATATGTCTAGGTTTTGTTTCAGAAGAATATACTTTTGGTGAAAATGAGTGTAGCATCCACTACTGAAATGTCACAACTAAGTGATGCAATTTCTTGGCACAAAAAAAGAGGAGAAAGGATGAAAGGCAAAGGGAAAGGTGAGTGCTCTCTCTCCAGAAAGAACAACTGTTTTTAAGAAAGAAGGGCGTGAAACACAGATGCTTTAGAAGTTTAGCTGCAACAGAAAATTTGTATACAGAAAAAATGGTGTTTGCACAAGCGTGTGCACACATACAAAATCACACAGGAGGTGCCAAAACCGTTTCTTGTATTTAGAACACTAACTAGGAAAGCAGGCTGGAAACAGCTGAGTACCAATTTATCTTGCCACCTGGACTGATGTGCGGTTGGGCTAAATGTCACTGATTTGGATGGTTCTGCATTTCATTCACCCCTGGATTATGCCCAGCTTAAAAGCCCATCTACAAGGATCTTAGGAATTGTCTTGCCACTTTTCAAGGTGGGAGACAGAAATGCTGCAGCCTAGGATTCCATCCACAGGGGATGAATGCTTACAGTCATTTCGCTATCTTGATGAAATGCTATTTGACCTAAACCTAAGGTAGTCCACTTAATCTCCATACAATAGGGGGGGAAAGCAGAAAACAATATATTTCAACCCTACAAAATATAGAATAATAACAGCTATTTCAAAAAGTGAAAAGACAACACAAGACAATAGAATAAATTATTAAATACGTGGAAAAGCCTCGACAAAATCTCATACATGTTATGAAGCATAAATGCATAAACAGATCTCCATCTCGCCAAAAGGTTTGGGACGGGCAATGGCAACTATAAAAACAACCCCCAAACCCCACACAAATAAAGCTGAAGCTCACATTACGCACCTAAAGAATACACAAATCCATATGTGGCCTGCACATCTTCATGCCGTCATCTTGTATTGCCGTCAGTCCTGTGTTGTTCCCAATAGCACATTACAGAGACGTTAGGATAATTTGTTAATTTATGTGCAGTATTATTTTGCTTAAATTCAAATTTATGGGGAAAAAATAATCAATAAGGTGCGTAGCACACTAAAATGTTTCTATACACCGTTTTAACCCATGACAAGAGTCTCCTAAATCAATAAAACGTTTCTTCTTCAGAATACTGACCTGCATACCAACAAGTCTCCATTTCTCCCAAAACAGCACTAGATATTTCTTCCACTTACGGCCCATTCTGGATGGGTTCAGATCTAATTCTGGAAAATTACAAATAAACATCCATACCTCAACAGCACAGAGGTGACAAGTATTTCTAAAGCAATGACTGCTTTTTAGCAAATGAATCATCCTTTTTCTTATCCCTGAATTTACCACTGATTTCCTTCTAACAGTTTACACTATTATCTACATAAATGTAAACAAGCCTTACAGGTTAGTTTAAAAGTAGAACTATTTTTCTTTTATCACAGAAACAACGACCTAAAAGACATTCTCTTTTAGGGGCTACAGGACTGTATTCCACTTGACATCTGCTAATCTCAGAATTCTCTAGTTTAAAATTTCTAAGGATGGTTTAATTGACATCTCAGGGTCCAAACTATGTGACTTGTTTACTGCTGAAGCACTAGCAGTTCAGAACTAGAATATACAGAATCAGACTTAGCTTTTTTGTCCTTTTTTTTTTGATAAAAACTTTTCAGTTACTATGTTCACAAAAATAGTCCTGCTTTAGCAAGAGCCAGAGAGACTCTTTGAGATGACTGAAGCTTGGAAAAAACTTCTAAATGCCAAGCCCTATGAGGTGAACTTTTACACATCCTCCTCCTCCTTTTCTTGAACTTGTAAGAGCCATTTGCATGAAAAGGTGTCTTTAATTCCTGCAAAAGCAATCTGAAGGCAAAGATGCTGAAGTGCCAATGATGTGTCTACCATTAGAACAAGGAAAGAGACAGCCCCTTCCTCTGAAGCTCTGTTGCCCTTCCTAGCTCTGGATCAACCCACAACGCTCCCACTCCTGCTTGTGGTATGCCTGCTCCCAACAACAAAGACCAGAAGCAGACTTCCTCTGAAAAACACAAGAAGGAAATCATTGACTGCCCAAGGCTGTGACTAAAGCTACTTTTAGATTTTTACATACAAACTACAACAAAAAATGGTGTTGCAAGTCTCTTAAGTATGCCCATAGCTCAAGAAAGGACAATGCTTGGGGGTGTGCTGGACTCAAGTTATATCGTGCAATGAGCCAAAAAAACAGTTCTGCCCTAGGTGTGGACATCTTTGTGAGTGCCTCTGCAATCCTCTAATCCTCTAGCTACACATCTTTCCACCAAGTATAATGTCCACATATGCTCATTAAATGCATGTGAGAGTTAAAACTGCAAGCTAAAAGTACTGCATTTACACAGGAAGAAGCGTTTGGAGTGAAGTCAGTGCCTGCGAAAAGCTGAGCATGTGCTCAGCGGCTCCCACCACTGCAGGAACACGAGTCGTGCCACTTTCCCACCCAAGGCCGTTGCAGCACAGACAGAGGCACAGAAATACCACCACGGGAGACCAAGCCACCATTGTGGGTGACAGCAGCACCACCAGGAGAAGAACACACAGACTACGCAAACTTAAAATAAATCTGCCTGTTATGGCAGGTTAGAGATGTTCTGCTCTGTACCAAGCTCTAGAGATAACTTCAGCAGCAAAAATGAGTGGTGCGTTCATATTTGCTTCAATTTTAGGACAATCACTAGAATAAAGCTTACTGAACTGACTTAAGATTTGGGGTGGGGTGTGTTTTTTCTCCCTTTGCAGAAAAGATAACATTACTTGAGATGTCTTTGAAAAAAAGATGAATTCCAATAATCTACCCAGCTCGGCTCAGTCCTCATAAAAAAGCTGTTAATTAGTAGTCAGGTGTACAGCGTATTGCTCATAAGCGCAGAGGTAAGAGAAAGCTTCAAAGTAGAGTCTTGAAGCTGCAGGACTGCAATAAGGTAAGTAATTTGCAAACCTCAATTTTGCTTCCGTGGAAGGTATCACAAAGTCAATGGCAGTTTTTTTCAACACTTAGCAAGGCCATCAACAGAAAAAATGAGAAGAGGGGTCACTAGGAGTTTTGCTGGAGAGAGTGATTATAACTCATCAGTTGCTAGTGCACAAATGCATGCTGTGGCAACAGATAGAAAGCAGTACACAACTGGCCAGAGATTATCAAAGTGAGGGTTTGCGAGATCCAAGACCAACCACGTTTATCTTTAGGATGAAGGCACTCGATCCATCTCATATGCCAAGCACCATCCTCTGGATTATAGCAGTTATCTACACATAGAAGTGTTTCAGAATATATGTGTGAATTATGCATAAAAGCAGTCTTTGAGATGGGGAGAAGGAACTAGATTGTTTACATGGAATGCATTTGTGTAATAGAAAAATGCTCATAACTATTTCCTGCTTTCAGTCTGTTTCCTATGGAAAGGAACAAATTGCTCATTATCATCAGTGGTAAGTATTGTCAGAGCTACTTAACTTAAATTTCAGTCTTTAACAGAAACATGCTTCACCTGTAAGGTCATTATTCTACCGTCGTGGCATCAACCGTCATTTCTTGTGGCTAGCATTAGGCCACCTTCCATCATCCTGCACTGGCAGGCAAAGGTAGACACGTAGATTTTCAATTACTCAGAAGAGTAAAATTCCCAAAGTCATAACTACAACACAATTACCCCAAATTCTTAAAAATGGCACTTCATGGAAGAACCACCATGAAACAGTCTTATAACCCTATGCCACTTTTTAGCATGCTTTCTTTAGATACTTTTGTGCAGGGAGGAGGCAGCAGTAGACCTTTAAAACCAGGACCAAGAATGATTCATTCACATATTAGTTCAGCAAAGCTCTTCAGTTTCATATGTTTTCCCTACATTGCTTTTTTCTGTCTTTATCATGTTTTCTCTCCCATCAGACTCATTAAATCTGGAAGCTGCAGAACAGAGAAATCAGGATCTGCCAGGAAATAGAACATTAGGAAAAGTGTTGTTAAAATAGCAACATTTCTGATTCTGAAACCAGGAGATAAAACCCACCACCAGAATCTGGGGGACAATAGGGACAGAAACTTCAGAACAGCTGAAGAAGGTAACAGACATTCAAAAGCACAATCACAAACTCTTCATTTATGCTAGCCATTTTTTTTCATTCCCACCACGGCACCGTATCTACACCAGCATTACAGTAATAGTTAAGTCAGGCATCTGATTGTCATTTGAGGTTTCTCAATCATGTCTTGAGAACATCGGTTCTCCTAGGCTAAACTCCTATGAATACCACCACCTGGTGCTGCCGCATGGCAGGGGCTGGGCAGTGCGAAGGATCTGAACCAGTCAGGCCTGGTTTCCTCTAGTTTTCTGCCTACAGAATGACTTTTCATGTGGATTTTAAGGTAACTGATAACAGTGAGCTCTTACAGTCTTTCCACGAGCAGGCTCTCTTCTTTATCCAGCTGTCTAGATAAAGGCATATTTTTTTCAGAAACTTCATATTTCTAAATTTTCTTTCTATTGGTCAAATCTGGATGAAATAGGCCAATGGATTCAAGGTTCACAAGGAAACATTATCAGATGCATAATCACATAAACCTTGTTTTCTTAGAAAGTTAGGTTTAAAGTGTTCAGCCAT
The DNA here is from genome assembly GCA_033556795.1 of Tapera naevia. Taxonomy (NCBI): domain Eukaryota; kingdom Metazoa; phylum Chordata; class Aves; order Cuculiformes; family Neomorphidae; genus Tapera; species Tapera naevia. The sequence goes on from JAUMJJ010000059.1 coordinate 17,953,516, forward strand.
AGGAAAGTAATTCGTAAAAAAAAAAGTGAAATTACCTTCTAAAGCAGAAGAATCTTTTGAGAAAGGAAGAACAACAAAACGGTGAGTGACTATGGATTTGATTTACCTTCCAGTTTGAAGAGACGTGAAGAATGCTGACATGCTTAAAAAATGCTCAGCTGCAATGTTAAGTGTGCAACTGTGGTTAACAAAAAGAAGTCGCCATAAGACAGGATCAAAAGAAACAACTGGAGAATATCTAGATAAACAATTAAGAGCATACAATAGGAAAGGGTGCTTGGAAACCCAGATTTTATTCCTTGCTGGTTTTGCAACTGCCTTGCATAAGCCTTCTCTTGAGTTTATAAAATGCTTTCTTAAAATGAGACTTTTTTTAACTTGATCCCAGAAGTCTGTTTAGCATGACTATTGCTCTAATTGCACTCTGTCTTTCTCCATGCCACACTCTGTGATGAGCCTTCATATCCCACGCCCTTCCTCTGTCTTTCTGTTCATGTAGGCATGGACTGTATGTAAACATAGCTCTGTCTCAACTCCACTGCCCCCTGCATGGGTCTAAGTTGAATCCCAGAAAGTATCCATAATACCAGCATATCCATTAAGCAATATTTGCTTTCTGTATTGCTCTCAGTGATCTACTGATCTTTGCACCAACTCTTGATTTCTACATTGATCATCACACCTCTGCCCTTCCTTCTTCAGGAAATAGAAAATTTCCACTGAAGTTTCTAGGAAATCTGTACGCTTCTGTTCAATGATACATTACTGTTTTCAGATCCAAATCTATAATTATTATGTTAGCAAACGTATTTCTGGATCCATTGTCATGACTGCCTACACATTTTTGCTTCAGAAGGAAGTACCAGTTACATACATGTCCTCTTTGTGATGCTAATTGCATCTCCTTAGATTCCCCATCTTTCCTCTCTTCTGCCTGCAGGCCATTCTGTCATCTGTTCTCTTTCACAGTATATTTACCATGTCTACTGTTCCTTGGGCACCAGACACTACCATCACAATTTTTCTCTTTTCTGTTGATGCTGCCTTCTCTACTCATCTGCTGCTTTGTTTTCTCCTTCTTGATCTCTTTTCTCTCCTTCAGTAAAGGAAACTTGTTCCACAACTTTATTTTTCCTTTGCTAGCGAGCCTTGCCAATTTGAATTGTGCATCAGTTATTCAAAAGGTCACTTCCACTTGCCTTTTTTTTTTTCCAAAGTGTTTTCTTTTGGAAAATACTTACAAAAAGTCACCCATCTAATCTTCTCCTTCACTACCATCTTTCTGTTGTCTTCAACAATCCATCTAAATTTATGTTGTTGTCACAAGCTGTTGCTAGAATTTCCCTTAAAAGAGATCTGTGCTTATAGAGAAGTAAACGAAATATTTAACTGGGATTATCCATTATTCCACATAATCAGGTTAGTTAAGGTGAGAGAGCTCTGGGAAATGGCAAGTACATAAACTATTTCAAAATGCATGTATAAGGCCTTACAGTTGAGTATTTCTCATGAAATAGTAAGCTTACTGCCAGAATTTCACGCACCAATAGGACAATAAGTAGCAATCAACTTGAACATCAGAACTCAAGTGCAACTAACTAAACTTGTTTTCTTGACAGGGAAATAAACTTAATGGAGAGAAGAAATGCACTGGTTTTAGTATTAACTGGAAGATTTAGAAATGTGTTCTACTAGAATCCATTTCTGCAACACATTTCTCTATGTATTCATTAACAATTGTGGGCTGGTGTAGGCAAAATAAGATTCCTACTGGCATTATTTGAAATGGAAAAGAGCAAAAGTCTAGTCACTACAAATTCAATATGTAGATAAATAAAGAGGCCACCTGAAATAAACAATAGCATCATGAGAGATGCAAAGTAGTCCTGACAGGAAGGAATAACCAAATTCTGAAAAGCAGGAAGGGGTTAAGAAACATTGAATCAGGAGATATATTTTATGTTCATTACATAGTAAGGTAATTCTGTTCCAACAAAAATAAAACCTATGTATTTTATTCAAGACAAATGAGATCATTAGTTTATGTTTGAAACTGGTCTGATTTCAGTCACAGTTCTAGGATTCTCTCTAGTACAGTACATTTTTGAAAAAAGCTAATGAAAACGGTCACATAGGAATTGTCATAATTATTTAAAAAAACTGAAAATACGAGCCATCACACAAAGTTGTGAAAAAGTGCCCAAACAGATGCATTCATTTTAAGAAAGTTATTTTCCACATGTATGCAAAGATCTTCCTTTTTTTTCAAACTGCATAATCACTTGAGGAAGAATGGAAGTTACGCTGTAAACACAAGAAGGAAAAACAGAAAAAAAAAGGAAACTCAATAAAAAAAGTGGAATTATTGCTGGGAAAAAAAAAATCATATTTTCATCTTGTATTTGTGCAACTATTAAAGACTTGCTTATTTATACGCTTTTTATATAAGGTAGCATGTTCTTACATGAAGCGATATTCACTATGAAGTCCACCATTTGGAAATACCAACATAAATGCAACGCTTCACAGCCTTACAGACTGTCAAATCCTGGTTATAACGGATAAAATAGGGAGGCGAGAAGGGGAGAAAATATAACCACACATGCCGCTTTTCAAGCAGATGCTTCATTTGTTTTTGTAGTTACCATGCACAGGCATCTCTGATAACCTCAGGTATGACAGTGAGACAGAGCGTTTGTTTGCTCCTTTATCTGTTTTTCCTGTAGGCTTCAAGACAAACAGAGCTTTACAGGCCCTTACTATAAATACAAAGGCAGCTAAACAACTTGTATTACACAGCAACGCACCTGCACTACAAACAGGAAACCATGTTCTGGGTCAGGTTCAATATCAGGATTGTTTTAGAGAACCATCTAACAATACAGCCATTGCACCAGTCTGTGGTTTAGGTGACAATATTGTAGCAGGTGGCTGCAGTATTCTCAAATGGGTACTTAGAGATTCAATATCAAAGGTTAGCAATTTTTGGCACAGCTTCAGACTACTTCTTCCAAACCCCCAGATTCATCTGTGTACCATCTTGTTTGAGTCCTAGTTTTCTCACTGATTCCCCAAGTTAACTTGGGGCAGCTGAAAAATCTCAGTCCGTGTTTCCTGAAAAAATCTGTAAATGGCTCCTTTCAAATGTTGAACAAGGCAGAAATTAAGTTTAGCTGGTTATGATGCAGTAGACGACAGAGTAGGGTCCTTGGCACTAACTTAAGAGAAAAATCTGTTGGCAGAGGCACAGACGCTTAAAAATAGATATATCATCCATGTAGAAAATAATGAGTAATCTAAGGAAATTAGCATTCATCACAGCTTTTCTTGTTTTTTTTTTTGTGTGAAGCAGACCATAATGTAGACTGATCTAATGGCCAATGTTAAATGATAGTTTCCTGCTGTAACAGTAGCTCAAATGCTTCCGTAAATGAAGCATATGATCTGCATTACTTCAAAGCGATACTGACCATACCCAGCAGTGGATCCAGCAATTCCCCAGTTGCCTTCTATAGGCAGAAAAGACTTAGGTGAAAAGCACACTGTTGAATGAAGAGTGTTTCTAATGCTTTCAGTAATTTGGAAAACAAAACCTGCTGGAATTAAGAATTAACAAAAAAATACGTGTTTGACAGAATAACTTTCCTGGCGCAGAGATCTTGGATATGTTTGAGGGCTTTTTTTCTTGTTGGTAGTGGTTGTTTTCTTCAAAACAAAGTTTAAAAATTAAACTGTAACAGTACTTGAATAACACCCAAAAAGAGGCAACACACTATTCACAATCAAAGCCAATGATGACAGCAAAGGAAGCTAAGTTTCCATGAACGCAAAGGAAGTGTTCTGTTACAGTCATGCCATAACACTACAATGACTGTAATCCATTTACCAAAGCAGTACCACTGGCAAGCAAGTATTTTTTCTTACAATATAGAAACTTTGCATTTATAAGAAATAAGTGCTTTTAAACTATAAACCAATGCATATTTAGACTACGTATTTGCCACTGGTTATAAGAAAACAAAAAAAAAAAACCCTCACCCTACCTACAGTCCAATCAGCAGTGCAGACCTTGACTTGCAGGATCTTTCTGACTAGCCCTTTTCCTTCAAGGAGGCAGCACAAGCATCTCCCAAGTCTGTTCCCACTACAACACACAAAAGAAGGTAAAAAGACCTGCAGGGTTGTTGTGTAAAAATGCAGAGAAGGGGTACCTCTCAGCAACAGCCACTGCTCCTCATCCTCCCCAGGCCACTACAGCTGTAGCTGTCTTATCCTTTTGGCTAAGTTTGCAGCAACAAGTCAAGCACTAGGTGTAGCAGGTTTCACTCACTATCACCCTATTAGTATGGACCAATCTGACTTTTGGTGACAGGGAGAGGACAAAGAGTTCAACAGCTGCTCAAGAAGCAAATACCTATCTCTGTACAGGTTAGGATAGGCAGACATTGCTACAGGTAGAACGAAAGGAAACTAAAGGCCTGTGGGCTTCTGCAGACAAAGCTATGGCTGGGTGGTGTTGCCACAGGGAGAGCGGAAGGCTGCCCAAATGCAGAGAAGACAGATAGGACCCAGAAGTGGATTTGGTGATCTGACAGCTCTGGGCATGTTCCATGACCAACACATCTGCCAGATATGTTAAAATGACCATCAGAAGAGTTACACCCAGCAGAAAGGATGACACTAAAGATGACTCACTATGGAGAAAAAAGCAACTCTAAAGGCCAAAAGGATGTCCCTAAGCTAGAGGTGGACACGTGCCTTGTGAACTAGAACCAGGAACATAAGCTTTGCATAATTTCTAGGAATGGTGAAGGCAGCAGGATATGAAGCCAAGGAAATACTAGTTGCATGCAGGTAATAAACGTATTTCACAGAACAGTGCATCATTAATAGTTTTGGTTTTTCTGACTACAGGAGACGAAGAGGAAGGAAAATGCTGACTTTGAATTTTCAGTTAACAGCTACAGACATTCTGCAGATATCTGCACTACAGAAAGAGGAGAAGGACCATTATCATGGTCATTGTCCTTTTGGACTCAATGGAGCTGAGGCATTTAAGTACAGTAAGGAGTACAGCAGAATTACTGACTCCTAAGAAAGAGAGAATCAGGGCCCACAGTAACAAGTAAAAAAGGACTGACTGTTTTTATGACCCAGCTTTGAATCATTGGAAAAGCTTAGCCATTGAATAGATAAGGAATTTGATTCCGAAGAGAGTTATTCCCATGTACAATTTTGGCATAGCAATACCACTGTCATCACTTGCTCTGTATATTTGCCATAAATTTTTTTCAAATGTCAAACATCAAACATGGATCTGTGAGTATGGTTTAAAGAGACAGTTGTAAGACCTATAACATGCTTCAGTTCTACCACTTTTCCCCATCAATCATTCAAATGTTTAATTACTCCTAGCACTCAAAGTGTAGACGTTAATGGTATAAGATACAACTGCACCTTCCTGGCCTCTATGTATTATTAAAAGCTTCCCACAATCACTTTGCCATGTGTAAGTGCCATGTTACCTCCTATCCTTTTCTTTGATGTGCTGAATATGTGTATAGCTTGCGCCTTGAGACTTTTTCCTCAAACACTTCATTCTTTGAATTCTCTCCAACAGTCCCATTTCCTTTCTGAATTATGATGACCAGTCCATCAATACACAATAATCAAGGGAAGATCACTTCAGCTTAACAGCTTTCTTTATGTATACTGAAGCACTGTAGCAGAAGTCCGCTTCAAGAGGACTACAGTGACACCAGACCCTTTTCTAAATCTTTGCTTAATGAGATGTAGTCCCTGTGTTGACTACCTTGGCCCCTGCATACTGCCAAAATCAGTACTAAGCAGTTAACATGATGCTGTCTTGTGCTGTATTAAATGCCTGGGTTATGAGCCCAGCAATCTCATCCTGCTTAATTCTAACACAGACAACCATACTAGAAACGTGCAAGCCCTTTATAAAGTGGGAGGCAGTAGCAAATCCTACCCAGTTAAATCATTTGAAGGGTAACAAATCTTCAGTTGTATCCCTTTCCCATTATTTAGAAATACATAATATAGAACAGAAAAAACACTCCTTACCAGCCACTACTAATGAAAAAATAAGTATCATCTTTCAGTCACTTCAAGCTCTGCCAAAACTATTACCACATCAAAGACACTGGTTTGCAGAAGACAAGCTTTTTAAACATGACCTGATCAGCATAATGGCAAAAATCAGAGAACTGGAGAAGAAAGACCAAGAGAAATCAAGTACAAAGGGGCAATCAAAAGTAGCCAAGTCTTGATATTTCAGGTAATTATTGAGACTAGAGCAGAGTCAGCAAACATGGTGAGATCACCTCAGTCCTTGCTGCCTTGGCTTAGTCCGAGAATTTTGTGATTTCAATATACCATGACTGAACCCAGAAGTCTGTAGGCATGGTGACCCACAATAACATTGACTTCTCAGGTAAAAGCTGTACAACCATTTTACTCAAACAATGAATTACAAAGAAATGAAGAGAGGGGAAGCCCTCCTCTTCTACCACCGCAATTGTTTTCCTGTCAAAAACTCCTATTACCCATCAGATATGATCTCAGAATGTTCTTTAAACCAGCAGGAATTTTTGACTGAATTAATTCTATTTTTATTTTTTCCCTGACGTTTACAAATAATTTTATGTAACAGACCGAGAGTTGCCATCTGCTACCTCAAACTACTTTTAGGTCTCTATACAACACATCCTGCGGATGTAGCCTACTTTTTTTTGCTAGTAGATATGATACTTCAAGATTGACAGTACTGAATATATTGGACTGTGACTAATGAAACATTTTGGATTGCTTTCTAACAGTAAATGCTCCACATGTACCGTCCTATCAATCACCTGTGGCATCTTCATCTATCATTATGAATGGTATTTTACTTTCTTTAGCATGGATGGAATAATACTGATATCCATATAAAGAATTGCAAATTTTGGCCTTGGGATATGCGTGCCAGGCTGGGATACAGCCCCGTATATGGTTCACTTCCAGTGTTTCATCCTCTCTTCCTTTGTTGACTCTTCTGAAGGTGGGCCCTGGTGCTCCACAGCTGCCTGCAGCCCCTCCTGCCACACGTATCAACATGAGACTTTGGAGGGTACCATAAAGACCTCAGAATTACCATAAAGGATTTTCTGGGCAAATGGCAAGTCTGGTCTTGACAAGAGCTGACCACAGCCATCTGGCCACACTTACACATCATCATCTTGACCAGCTGAGCCACTGCATTAGGGCTTTCTGAAACAGAAGATCACAATGGCACCTGAACTGTTTGTGTGCTGCCTCCAGATTCAACTTCAGCTACCTGCTGCTTACATGGTCACTGCTGGGCGTTGTCAGGAGCCATGGGATATCCTAGACACTCCACTATGACGATGTTAAAAGGCTGCGGAAGGGAGGGGAGAACATATTCCTGAAGTATTTAAGGACCTCTGCTCCCACTAGACCTTGGACTGATCATTTCATTTCAGCACTTGTTTATCTACTTTCCTTCAGCCTTGCACTTTGTTGCCTTATTACACCATTTTTACTTTTTGACCATTAAAAAAGGACTGGTGAACTTCAGCACTTGCTTCCTCTGCCATCCTCCCCTATTTTCTTTTCTACTCTAGCCTATGACCATGAACTAAATTAGCAAAGACAGCAGCTGGATACAGGATGCGTGACAGACCACGTAAAACATCAGGGACTAACACAACTAGCAAGTAATCTTTCAGGCACAGGAAAGAAGACAGACATTCATGAGGCAGGGAGTAGTGAAAAAGCTAGGTCACAAGAGCGGGAAGAAGCCTGAGGGACGAGGAAAATAATGGCATTGTTGCTTGCAGACTGCCACATCTATAAATATTTACTGTGTGTAATAGTGCTAGCTCTCATACTGCACATTTGTATGTAACATTTCAGACCCACAAGGTCTGTAAGGTAGGTCTGAAACAGTATGCACAAATGCCTAAATGTAAGGTAGGTCTGAAATGGTACAAACAAACCTACATGAGGTTATGCAAAAGTGACCTATTGCATCCTTGCTGACAGAAGCATTTTGTGGGTCCACATTCAGCTTTTTCAGCATGAAAGGCCACGTTGATATCGATGGCACCAGCAACGAGCTTCGCTCAAAGGATTACTAGTAGACTGCTACACTAGATCTCTAGGCTGCAGAATCTCAGCATCTGACTAAAACTACTTTGTAAATGAGGTAGGATTACATGAAACAGAGCAGCACAAGACAGATATGGACAGTGACAACGTACATCCTGGCAGCACTTACAGTAAAGACGACCTCAGGAAGCACAGATATCACATATTCAGTACAGAACATTGTATGTCAGTACAGTCCATTGTATAAGTAGATATTGGCCTCTAATCAGGTAAGGCAGGTAGAGAAGTGGAAGTAAGGAAATTATTTATTTTCTGCTTAGCCTGAGAACTCCAGAGAAGAAAACTGGAAAACTGGATCCTGTCTGTAATCTCCAGCAAATGGTGAGGTTTTACATCACCATGATACAACTCACCCCATTACATGGATTCAGACATCAGATTTACCCATTCTAAAGTAACTATACACCAGACGACCAGAACTGGATGCAGCAAGGCTTCATAGAGGGTAGTTGTCCTCTTGACAATAAACAGGTGCTCTGATGCAGTTGGGAAAGTGATAGCTCTTTACCCAAGCTGTGAAAATAGTCCTACTCATGCAGTCACCATGGATCTGCTTGGCATTTTCCCTCTTCTTCACCTAGACCAAAACTTCTCCTCAATGAGGAATAAGTCCCATTTTGACCTGGACCTGTGAGGAGCTGCAGGCACCTTTCCAGACAGGAAAGCTTTTGAATGCTAGCATGATGGAAAATCCAAGATCCAAACTCCAACGAAATCATTGTAGACACCCTTGTTCCATTCCTTTGCAACACAGATGGCCTTGAAGCAGGTCTTGCTACGTGCAAGCTGCAAGAACTAAATGCCACAGCAGTGAACCTACTTTGCAGGACATGCTGAAGAGCTGTAGTTTAGACAAGACCCTTATAGAAATTATGCACATTGGGGTAGCCCTTAGGGATACAACAGATGACCAGCCTCCTCACTTGAGCAGCCTGCATTGCTAAGAAATTTAGGGATAGGTTTCCTACTGTAAAGCACAGCTACTGACTTGCAGTACAGAGGTGAGCTGTTAATCTGGAAGAAACCCAGGGCTTCACAAGCAAGAGTCAGACTGCACCATTTAGCCTGTCCATCTATTGTACAGACACAGTGCTCCACAGAGGACTGTACTTTGGCCCTAGATCTCCCTCAGCTTCTAATACACTTGTTCAGTTTAGGAGGAGAGAGAATAAAAAGAACGCCATTAAACATCTGCCTTCTTGGTCTTATCTTCCTTCCGGCATAACTCAGGGTTCAGCTATAACACATTTAAAAATCACTCAAGGAAACATACAGCAGCATGATCTGTCCTGTTAACACAGGAAGAATGTAAAATTTGATCCAGGTGGTGGTTTCCTTACCTGAATTAATATTTATTACAAGGGTCATAGACATAGCAATACATTTTTCAGAAGGTTGTGAAGGTCCCATGCACCAATACCAGGACTGGAGACGTCACAAAGGCTCTCAAAGAAACGTCTCTTTTTTTGGATTGACTTTTGGCCCCCTTGCTATTTCTGTTAGGCATTCCACCACACTTGCCACCACGTGAAAGATGAATGTGTCTGTAACAGCTGCACACATCACTACCTGATGAATCCCATGGTACTCTACAGAACTACAATTCATCTCAAACATCATTTTATTGGACAAGAGTGATATAGCTTTCACTTACACCTACTTAAGAAAAAAGGCACCACTTCATACTTCAAACATTGAAATGTAATTCACTATCATAACCAAAGCTTTTTAGTATAATTAAAATCTACTATTTGTTAGGTTTATTTTAATCTTCCAGAAGCTTCCTCTGGAAGCTACTCAACTGGACCAACTTCCTCTTCAAGAGCATGGTATAGAAACTCTGGGAGTGAACAACACCCATTTTAGTCTGAAAATTAAGCTTTGTCCCGAAACACAAGGCCTCAACAAAAACCACACACACAAACCACACTGATTTTTACTAGATAAAAACCAGAAACCATATAAAAATGTAGATTTCAAAGGAGCTAGAAGTCTGTCACCATACTTTTTCTTTGATTCCACATGCATTATTTTTCTTTGCAGGTAACATACAAAGGATTCTCTTGCCTTTCCAAACAAATGTCTTGGCATCAAATAACACATCCTTACAGGAACATGAGCCGTCAGTTAACAGTCCCTCCTGATGTGGTAATTCACAAGTTAACCAACAGCAAAACTATCCCCCCTTCTCTTCCAACACTCACAAACCTTCATACAGAACGTGGGATAGCTGTGACCTCGCCCAATTCAATGCCAGCATTTTCATACCAATTCCTTTATCTCATTTTTTTGGGGGGGACAAGGCTTAAGAAATGTGCAAGGCAAAATCCTTGCTTCTTGCAAAGGATAAAAAGGAAGTCAGAATAGGCACCCTTCAGAATGGAATAAGGCATACTTTGAGTTGTCTTCAGGTGAAAGCGGAAACTGGGAAATATCACACCACTTTAGCAACGAGATATTGAAACATTTTCATAGAAGTTAGAACAACATACTTTTCTTTTAAAATATAAGAAAACCCTTTCTGCAGGTGAAGTTTTGGCCAGGCAAAAGAAATAGAAGTTCACTTCAGATTGCTTTCCCAGTCTGAACACAGCAGCTCTTTTCACCATGATGTAGCGCTTGCCATCCACGAGGGCATACTCCAGACTCCTCCTATTAAACAAGAGCCTTTCACTTCACTGATCCCACTGAATTCCCAGTAAAGACAACTTTTTCTGTTACGTTTCTCATCTTCCCCCACCTTTCACGCTTTCAGTGGCAGCACATGAAGTCTTTTTCACTTAAGCACAGGACAGTGGAAAACATCAACTAATTTAAAGAATGCAGTCCACTTTAATTTATAATCACTAGTGTAAGCATTTCCTCATGTTAATCTAGTACTCATTCTTACAAAGCAAGCATCCACTGGGAAGCTGCACATATAACTCGTTAAATGCACTCGTATATTTTAAGTAAGTACGCATGTATTTATAGATGTAACTCTCTAGAAACTGGCATTTCCTCTTAGTGTCTTAAGCTGCTTCCCAGTGTAAGTGGGAGGCCTCACTCATTAAGTGTACGGCCCAGGATCTATTAAAGCAGAAGAACCAAGACAGCCCCTAGTGAAGACAAGTTCTCAAATATCCAGTCTGGTAGCATGGGAACACAGCACTCTCCTTGGTGACAGAGAGGGCAACTGCACCCTGCAGGGAAGCAACTATCCTGAATCTAAGATTTTAGGTTGATGCGTGCCAGTATCTTTAGAAGCAGCATTGACAGACAGTAGCTGGAGGGGTGAGCAGCTGGTGAGTGTTCTTCACAAAATAGGTAAGACAATAGCGCAAAAAGACATCAAACCAGGGAATAAGAGCATCTAAAGCTTAATCGACTATGCTGTGAATCTCAATGCATTTTTATTATTCCACGAGTCAAAAGAAGTGCTCAGAAAAGCTACAGAGGAACATTTCTTGCAGTACTTTCTCACCCAGCACAGCAAACAATACACAATAGGGATACTATAAACTAAATAACTTTGCACAGAAATTCCATCAACTCAGCCATGTGCCTATTTTAATGTTGCTATAACAAATTCACACAAGAAGTCTGACTGAGTGAAATCTCTGAAGACTAAAGGGGAAAAAAATTTCAGCAGGAGACAGTGTCATAGACAATACTGTGCCAGCAGTACAACTTTTTAATTAGCATGATGCAATTTTCCTTTCTAAACTAATCCATCAAATCATAATAAAGGACCACTGAAACTGCAAGATATGAGCTACTCTTCCTGTTTTAGGTTTTCATAGTATTTTCAGAAATATCAGCTTCAACTCCTACAACAACACTAAGATAAGGCTCTCCATTCCAATAAATTAATCTTTTTGCCTCAAAGCATGATGTTGCAGACTTCTTCATATGAGTACGCAAGTTGGACAGTTAGGCAGTAAGGTCTGAAATTAGGACAATGCTAAGGATGGAACTTGCCTGGACTGATTTCTATACTTGGAATGCAAGACTAAGAAGTGTTCTGAACTAAGAAATCTATGGATATGCCTGAAGCAAAGCTACACATCTTAAATGCAACTCCTCAATGAAGTAATTTGCATGTACACAGCCAAAACCCACCAAGCAATGCACAACGGAGACCTATATGGACAAGAGGACAAATCACCTCACACATTACGAAACATCTCACCAGCACCCACCCTACCTGCATTATTTCAGTAGCACTATCCTATTTTAGTGCAGGCTCTTAACATTCTCCTGAACTCATACAGTCACCACCCAGAGCACAAAGAACTGATTCCTCAGGGGGGCAAGTGAAGTTTAAGGGAGATATTTTACACAACAGAGAAAAAACTAAGTGCTTAATGGTAGTATACTTGAATGTATCTTTTCCCATCGATTCTCTCCCTCAAGTTCAAAAAGCTACAAAGGGAGCCAAGTTCTAGTTCTACTCACCTTCCCTGAGCATAGAAGGGAAAGTAACAGGACAATTTCACACCACCCACCTACAGGCACTTAGCTTAGCTGAAGCTACTTCACCTCCCTTACAGTAAAGATAGAGGCACAAGCTTCTTGAAAGGATAATTCAGATCAAATAATGCTAAGGCACCTGGAAGTGTGATTTACATCAGAGATCTGTCTCTGCCTCCTCCACTAAAAAGAGTCAGTAGTTGATCAGCTAGCTGAAAAAGACACCTAAAGGTATATGGAGAAAGTATCACCCTAACTTCCAGATAAAGCCTCAAGGGGCTCTGTTTGAGATGTGCTGTTAGGATGTGAAGAGCAGACAGCTGTCAGATACTTTTTGCTCCTTCCAATTAAGGTGGGAGAAAATGCTAAATTAGGTTTTAAATCTGTGGACAGTCAACAAACATGACAGCTATTTTACTTCAAAGAAAATGTACCAGCACTTAACATTTAGTGTATTAGTGAGCATGAGAACACACAGTTTTAAAATGTTTAGTTTATGACAGAGCTTGAACTACCAGGACAACACATTGCACTGGGTAGAAATCAAGTATCAGATTAAACTGGTCGGCAAGTATGATGTTCCTTATGTTCTGCAAGGCACTTTATATTCAGCAGAGGTGCAAGAGTAATCTTTGCATGCCTTCTAAACACACGATGAGATCAAGCAATTAAAAAAAGAGGCAAAGTTAAATATCTGTAAGTTGCCTATCTCTTCCCAATATTATACATTAGATCTGTGAATTAAAAAGTCACATTAAGGCACCAACTTATTTTCAAGCATTTAGCTAGAGCTTTAACTTTCACTACCAACCCAAAAGATTAACCACAACCTGCTCATAGGTAGGTCCTACAAAGACTGAAAAAAATTAACTCTTATTTCTAAAAACATGAGACAGTTATGCACATTTATTGTAAGTGTTTTAATATAGTCCAAGTTTAAACCATTATAATAAGTGAACAACACATTAAAATTCATATAAAGATATCCTTAGCCATCCCTATAAATATACCAATTATTTTAATAAATTCAGTGGCAGATTCATGGATTTGCTTTTCACACAAAGTCCAAGTTTACAGGAAAAATATCTCAGGAGTTCACCTAAAAATTATTAGCACCAAGCAGTACAATTACTCAACTACACTGTAAGGAAAGTAGTAATTACATCTTTTTGCTTTTGTCAGACAAATACTCAGGATATTTTTTATCATTCAAACAAGAGTAATTAATATCACACATACAAGTTTTGCATACTCAGAACAGAAAATACAAGTCAATCACTGATCTGTCTTCACAAAACAGAAAATCCTGCTCTTTCAAGGGTGCCATGTGAATTATAAAGTCTCAGCATGAGCAGAAACGCAGACATTTGCTCTTCAGCCCAAACTCAGGTGCCCTCCAAGCAGTGTGAAATTAACGGCTTTTCATCCAGCTGTGAAAGCAGCAGCATTACTGGCGGGGTCGAACCCCACTACTGATCTCAGTGGTCAAGTCTAGACTCTTTCTGCAGAAGTAGGAGAAGGAATTGCTGCCACCAAGGCAGCATGCAATCCCGGGAAAACAAAGGGGATTCCCATTGTCATTGTCTTCATCTGCAGCCGATCATCACCAGCACTAGCAAGGCAGTAGCTTGCGCAGTTATCTCCACAGCGGGCAATGTCACAACCCGACCAACAGCACAAACTACTACCTCAGCCAGGGCCCTGGTGCACCCGACCCCTTCCGAAGGGGGTAACCAAGCAGGCAGACACCACAGCGACGGCAAAACGCAATTAGAGGGAAAAGCAGCAGAAATATAAAAGGGCTCTGGGGTCCTTTGATGATCCTCTCGTCTCCTTTATCTGCTGCAGACATCAAGCAGACTCCTCTCGCCTGACTGTGAAAAGCAGAGGGAAACCCCGCCCAGCTCCCTCCCCAGCTTTGCCCTTTTCCTTGCATGACCTGAAAGCGACGGGAAGAGGCTTCATTTATCGGATACATTACAGACCCCAGCTGGTACAGTAAAGATCACGTTTAATTTCAAACAGCCACCGTTCCGCAAAGCCTGGAACAGATGGGGCGGGGAGAGGGAGGCAGAAGGAGGGAAGAAAGGAGACAAACGGGGTAGGGGTTGAGGACAGACACGGCAGACAGACGCGGCAGACAGACATCCCTTACCGACCCCCTCAGCCTTGCCCACCCTCCGCAGGCACCGGACCTGCCCCTCCCTGCGGCTCCGGGGTGCAGGCGGGGAGAAGGGGGGGGGGCGACAGGGAAGGGGATGCGGGGCAGGGAGGAACGGGGCGACGGGGCGGGGAGAAAGGGGAAACGGGGTGCAGGAGGTGCGGGGCACGGAGGAACGAGGGGGGCGGGGCGGGAAGAAAGAGGGAACGGGGTGCACGAGGCGCGGGGCGAAGAGAAAGGGGTGCGGGGCAGGGAGGAACGGGACGACGGGGAAGGGTGTGTGGGGAGGAAAGGGAGGTGCGGACGAGGAGAAGGGGGCGACGGGGAAGGAGGTGCGGGGAGAGCAGGAAGGGGGTGCGGGGAGAGCAGGAAGGGGGTGCGGGGAGCCCTCCCGCCTCCACCCCAGAGCAGGGGCACCGGCCTTGTGGGCGCTGCGGCTGCAGCCCCGCTCGCCCCGGGAAGGCGCCCCCGCCGGCCGTCCCGGCGGGGAGGCGGGAGCCGAGCCCAGGGTGTCGGGAAGGGGGAAGCGCTCGCCTTGCCGAGGCCGCAGACAAAGGAGGCGCCGGGCGGACGGCCCCGCTCCCGCCGCGGCTCCGTCCCTCCTCGCCGCCGCCGCCCGTGTGTCCGGCCCAACCATAGAGATCATTTAAGGCGGGGGGAGAGAGGGGCTCACCCCCTGCCCACGTGACTGGACGTGTCACTCACCCGGTCGGCGCCATCTTGGGGAGGGCGGGGGAGCGCGGTTCCCCAGAGAGCTGCCAAGATGGCGGCGCGGGCTGGAGGCGCTGGGCCGCTCCGCCGCTGCTCGGCCCGCGGTTCCCGCAGGGCTGCGCGGGACGGGGGTTACGCTGTTCCCCGGGAGGGGGAGAATCTCCCGCTCTATATCCGGGGCTCCGTAACAGCCGCGGGAAGGGGCGGGAGGCGCTTTGAACTGGGGGCTTTGGCGCTCAGAACGGGTTTTGAGGGAAGCGCGGAACCAGAGACACCGAAAATATCCGCAAATAAACTCCGAAGATTCGTTTTGGAGTTTTAGGAAGCAGCATCCTTTAATTTCCGCGCTGGGCGTATGAGGGAGTGGTTTCCATCAATCCTGCGTAACGAGACAAGCGCTGGGGCCACACGGTATTTAAATCCCACTCCGGTGCCCGTGTGTGAGCCTCCCAGAAGTCTCGTGGCCGTTCTGTTACTTCCCAAGGACTAATGTTAACGTTACTATGGACTTCACAACAGCCAGATCTCTGCGGGTTGGAGCTTTGTAGCCAGCTCTGTCTGAGCCTGCATTTGAGACAAGGAAAGGCTGCAAACGAGGGGATGATAGGAGAAGGCACAAATGTCGGGCACGTTACCGTTCATCAAAAAAAGTGTCTGGCAAGACTTTGAAAAAAAATCATAAGAAAACCGCGCTATCAGAGGGTCTTTCTGTCTGACTTTCAAAAAATGCAGTTACTTAGATAAAACGTAACTCTACGTTTTATCAGAATATTCCACTGTTTGTAATATGCCGGCCTCCCGTACCACCAGGGACGGCCCTTTCCCCGGGGGGTGTCCCGGCAGCGCCCGTAGCCTGCGCGGGGCGGGCGAGGCGCGGGCTGCAGGGCACCGCGGAACGGCAGCGTGCGGGCGGGTTCCGCCTGTCTGTCAGTCACAGGAGGGAAGCGGGAGCTCGGCCCGGCTCCCTGCGGGCAGCGGGAGGTCTGGGAGGGAGGCAGGGAGCGAGGGCTGCCCCGGGGCGGGCAGCAGGGCTGACAAACCCCGCGCTGTGCAGCGGGCAGGCAGAGAGCACTGCCTCACAAGCACTAAGAAAACACCGCATTCTTTGCTTCTGGGCTTTAACTTTTAAAATTAACTCGGTATCACCGACAAAAGAGGTTTTTATAAACACCAGTACAAAACCTGAAAGGTTTTCTACGTGCAATTAAGTCCCGGGACGACTACTCCGTACCACAGAATCGCCTGTTTGGAAAAAAACTTTGAGATCATGAAGTCCAACCGTACCTGTCCACCACTAAACCACATCCTTGACCGCTTCATTTACCCATCTTTTAAACACCTCCAGGAATGGTGACTCCACCACCTCCCTGGGCAGTCCCTTCCAGTGACTGACAACATTTTCAGTGAAGAAATTTTTCCTGATGTCTAATTTGAACCTCCCCTGGCACAACTTGAGGCCGTTTCCTCTCATCTGTTGCTTGGGAGAGGAGACCAACACCCACCTCGCTACAATTTCCTTTCAGATAGTTGCAGAAGGTGGTAAAATCTCCCCTTAGCCTCCTTTTCTCCAGGCTAAACAACCCCAGTTCCCTCAGCCACTCCTTATATAGCTCGTTCTCCAGCTCCTTCACCAGCTTCATCGCCCTTCTCTGGACGGGCTCCACCACCTCAATGTCATTCTTGTACTGAGAAACTGACCTCAACAAAACAGACCTTGAACCTCTGTAGTAAGTCACAGAATTTACAGACAACATTCTGATCAAGTTTGTTTTGGTCTTCACCACCAACAGATCTTATAAGCAAATCTGTTGAAAAATCAGCTGCCACTACACAAGAGGAATTGGGCTGTAAGAGTTAAATTGTATAATTTCAAGTCTCAGTGAAGCAGAATATGAAATAACTCAGCTTGCAGCCAGACCTCCACTCAAAACACAATAGCCTTGGAGTTTCCAGTGGAAAACTATCTACAACATGGGTTGAGAATAAAATGCAATGCCTTTAGTGACAACTTGGGAGAAATCTGTAGTTGAGAAACTCAGAAAGCAGACAAAACAATGGCACATTAAAGAAGAGACATAAGATACTTCACGACCACGCAGTTCCCTGTTTTTCAAGTTGCTACCTATCTTAAGCATTAGGCGCAAGTAGATCTCTTGCTTAAAAGGCATTTAAACCAGTTATGTTCTGTTGGAGAAAATATGCTGAGAGTTTCTACGTGCTTATAAAGTATGTATATTTATGATACTGACTGAAAAGAAAATTCTAGAGCTGAGAAAATGGAAGCATCCAGTAACTCACAAGTTACTTAGTTTTGCTTCTGATTCTGGAAGGGACTGCTTGGTCTTCTTCAGCCCACTTTCTCCCAGTTCCTGTTTTCCTCTGTAAAGCCATATAATGCTGTTTCTCCCAGGGACAGTAAGAGTTAATTGTTCTGCTATTTGAGGTCAACTCAGGAGAAGCAAAATATTACAAAGAGATGGATGCACCAAGGAATTGTATGCTTCATTCCTACTTTGTTAACATTTTGAAAACGAAACACAATCTAAAATTGGGAAAGTTTAAACATTTATTAAAAAAAGCAAGAGCTAGGTATTTTCACACCTTCTCTTCCTATCAAAAATTTTGGATGTATTTAAGATTATATTACAAAAGGTATGTTTTACTTTTTTTTTTTCACTGTGCTCCCTTAGGTTCAAAGGCTACTTCTATGTAATGTAAAGCAACATTTGCACAAAATTATAAAGGATATTTCACATCTCAATTACTTGTTTTCCTGACTTAGCCTCTTATATTCATTAACAGACTGAAATCCATCTTGACATCATGAGTATTTAGAAAGTTTCTTGGACAAGGAGTTTGCAACTTCTATATGAGGAAAATCAGCACTTCTGAGTGAAAGTAAACTGTAAACTTAAACCACTTCATTGGAATGAATTTAATTAATTATAAGAAGGGGCAGATAAACTACAGTAGAATACTGTTTACTCTTAGAGTTTAGTAAATTTATTAATTGAAGTATTTGTAGTCTATCGTGTATAGGCAGAAATTGTTACTTTTAAATTATCAGATATCACTAAAAACTAACAGCAGATATTGAGCATACATTACAATTTATTATATGGCAAATCAGAACATCTACATGGATATTTTCTTGTTGGTTTGCATTTGTCTAAAACTAGAAGTCCAAAAAGTTATTGAAGTAGACCCTGGAAAGCAACAACAAAGGAACTAAAAGGGTCAGGCAATGCGCAAGGTTGCAGATGAATTCAAGGACCAATCTTGCAAGCTTCCAGACCCTGATGTTTGCTGGAGACAGCACCTTGCTGATGTCCTCACACCATCCCACACCTGGTGATGCAAAGCTCTGAAAGACTTTGAGGATTGGTGCCCTTAGTTACTTTCAGTAATTCAAGTCTTCTTTACTGAGAATGTGAATATGCAATGACTTTCAAAAACATGCTTACTTGCAAACATTTTTTCCTCCGAAATGAGAAATTGAAATGACAAAAATAAGCATTCAGGCACCAAGTTACAGGTATCAAAAGCAACTGTAACCTTGCTGACCTGAAACAATTACGTAGAAAGCGGCTGTTAATTGTTATATAAAAAACAGAAAAGTTTTCAGATAAGGAATGTTCGAAAGTGTAGCAGGACTGGAAATGTCTAGTTTGGTTTACTGAGTTCATGAAGACAATAATGTCAAGTACTCATCCAAATTGGGGAACATATGGATAACAAAATGTATCAGTAGCAAGGGGAATTTAAGGTTCCAAAAGAGCTCTGTTTTTTACACTAACTGTTAAGCTCTTGAACCTTCATCTAAGTATTTAGACTAATGCTATGACTACAAGGAAGCCGTATAACATGGTGCCCCTTTCAGAGACAGGCTATAACAAATACTCAAATATATACCAGTAAGAAAGTGCTCTTGGGGAGCCCAAAAAACTACAGCCCCACAAAACACCATATGCCAAAGCCTAAAGAAATTGTCTGTGCTCCCGCAGCAAGAACCAGCACTTCCACACAGCAACTTGTGTGACCTCTTAAGATGGAATGGATCTCCTGCTAGGCCTGCCTATTTTGTCTTTCCTAACTGCAAATGAAAGCCAGGCTAGTTAATCTTGGAGAAGATCTTGAAATTTTAGTTATCTGTATCTCAGAAGAGGAATCTAACTTGGTGCCTCTCAAAGCAAATACTCCATACTGCAGATGGAATTATTTCTGTCAAAATTTACTTGTTTTTAATAATTATTTAAATTAGCAGGGAACTACGTTTTAAGCCTTATTTTGCATCTGTATTTGTCTCTCCTAAAAGATTTTCTTACTTCATTAGCAATTATTTAAGTGTCTGTTTGCATTTAGATATAGGCATTGCACTAAGACTGGCAACCTTCTGTAACTAGGGAATACATTTTACATAATTAACAATTCTATAGCTTATTAGATGCTAAATGGTTACATTTTATTTTATCAGAAAATGGTATTTTTTTCTCAATTATTTAATACTTCATTAGTTTCCCCAGAGCTCTCTTTGGATGCAAAGTGCAATAATATTAAAACCAGTATTCAAAATAATTATTTCTTAGATTGATCTGTTTTAAATGTATTGATACATTCACAAAACACATCTTGTTAACAAAGAGGACATAACTGATTGTTTCTGGCTGGCACTGCCTTCAGCTTTTAGGTACAGTAGATTTCACCTTCACAGGTCTCTCCTATATACACAAGGGGAAAAACCTCAAGCTTTCTCCATTCCTCATTTGTTTCCAAGTTTGAATTGAGCTGGTTAAAGTGAAATTGAACTGCAAGAAACACCTACTGCTATCTGACTGTAGTTTGTAGCTCTTCAAAAACTGCTTCCCAATTGTTACCTCTATAAAGAAGAAGGGGTTTGTGCTACTCCGTTCATCATTTCTGTGCTTTCTCTTTTAAGACTTTCGCAACACATAACCACTTTAAAATTTTAAGAGATCATAGCGCATAAAGATATAACAGAGGTTATTGATTCCGCATTTTAAGTGAAAATATTTGTAACAGTCTTCTAAAACAAATTATTATCTTTCCTTATTTGTTCTATGGTAGCAACGTGTGCAGGCTCTGGGGCTCATTTTAGTGGTAAGGTAGTACCATATTGAGCTACAACACCAAGCCCTGAGGCATGAATAGATGCTCATTAAGCAGATCTGCAAGTAATAGTTGTGATGTACTCCAGAAACCACTTATTTGTACACGTATGTGCCAGCAGTACTATGCACATAATAATCCTATCCCCTTCCATGTTTTCTTATAAGCGAGGTTGATCAAAACCAGACTTCTGTCTGTGATTTTTAAAGGTCCTCTCTTGGTGGCAGTCTACTTTGGCTGCCATTTTTCCGTGGAACCTCTCAGTCCTTCCCCTCATGACCACCCATAACTCTATAATGTGATGGGGGAAAGAAGTATAAGTCTTCCAGCAAGGAAGCCAGAAACATAAGCAATTCCTTGGCAACTTTAAATAGTTCCAAGTAAGAAACAGTTAATATTAAAAACAACAAACCAGGCAATATCAAGTTTCAAGTTTCCAACAGTCTCTCATCCTGACCAGCCTCTGCAATCTTGAAGCTGTCAACTTTGGAAGTATGACTGGCCATGGAGAATCATGCCCAGTCTGAGGCAGATATTCTGGACACGGAGAGCAGCAGTTATGATTTCCATTTGAAGATCAGAGTCTTCAGTACATAACTGCTAAGATGCCAAACAGATATCTGACTTATAAAGGATTTTCTTTTTTTATTTATCTATTGGCAATCCCTTATGAAAACAAAACAGCCTCCAAATCCCTTAACATTAAACTGACAGGCAGTATGGGCTGACGCTTTTGAGTATGTTTCAACATTGCAGCATTTTTGATTGAAGAAAAAGATGGTAGCTGTATTTACTCATCGTTTACGAAAGGAACATGCTTCAGGTGAAAAGAGGATGACTGTGCTGACAAAGAAGATTTCCTTAAGAAGTTCTTAAGGTGGGCATGCAGACTACCAGAGAAAATAAATGTGCTAATACGGAGAGAAAAGTATATTGTACTGATTTTAAAAATAAGCTTATCTGAGAAAATCATGCAACGAGCACTCTTCTCTTGCTAATAAAACACTGTAGTTAGCATAGTAAACACACAGGTACCTTATCATTTTTATCAAATTTGTTTCATAATCAAAGACAACAGCTTAAATAAAGATCTCAGAAACATAATGATCAGTACTTAGCATGTTACTGTCTAACTAATAGGGCACAAGGACCATTCTGAATCAGAAAAGTGGACGGTAATACCTAAGCGTAAAGTAGTTGTCCTGTGCTCTCACGGCAAGAAGTGGCACTTCCACAAAGCAACGTGTGTGACCTCTTTTAGAATGGATGCATTGTAGTTCTGCTGTTTGATGCATTCTACAGTGCCACACAAAACCCCTATTCTGCTGGTAATACCACTCAGTATCATTTTTATTGCAAGAATTCCATCCTGTCTTTAATATACACCTTATTTCTGTAAGACTTAACATATATTGTTAGTTAAAATCTTTTAAAACAATGTGGGTAGAGATCAGGTGTTTGATGCATAACTGAAAGATGAAGACATTTAAAGCTTTGACTTGATGCTTTAAAGACAATTACACAATTGTGTACATTAAATGTTATAAAATTATGGATTATGCATGGAAATGTATAAAAAGCTGATAAAATTTTTCAATTTTTAATTGTTGAAAAGATGTTAAGACTTATTTTATACTTCTACTATTAGAAACCATTGCAAAACATGTTTTCAGATGTACTTCTTGATGGTGTAATGACAGCTGTTTGCCCTGACAGCCATTTTAACATTGGAGCAATTTTCTAAGAAAAACAGTCAAAACTGTGTTGAAATTTTAAGTCTCCTGTCCAAGAAATGTGGCAAAATTAAATGGAAAAACCTGACTGCTGCTTAACAGCAGCATCTTACAGTCATGCTGATGAACTGCATCCTGGTTTTGGGGAGACCATTTAGCTAGCTGAGATGTTGAGATGTAATCCTGGTTTCTAGCATTCTTATAATACCTCTGTCAATTTGCTACCGATTTAGTAAGCACGCTCTCTTGTCTTTATATTGTATTCAGAGAGAGAAGCTACATCCTGATCTGCACACTCTGACCCTAATCAACTAATACTTGATTTTAGGGCCCTGTGTATTTGGCTAGACTTTTTTCCCTGGTTTGTTTATGAAGGGGTCATGTGAAACAGTGTCCAAAGACTTAGTAAAATCCAGATTTAGCAACTAGTTCTTATCCCCTCCCACAAGCTTTGTCAGTTTTTTTATAGAAAGAAATTAGACTGGGTTTATGTGACATAATCATAGCAAACACTTATCAGCTGTTATGCAAGTCACGGATATCTTGCTGATGCTAACAACAGATTTTTATTTTTACTTCTTGGGGAAGAAAAAAAAAATCAGTGGCAGGCCAGTTGATCTATCATTTCCATCTTCTCCTCGATTTTGTCCTTAAAAAGTGAAAACACCGGTTTTGCTTTTTTCAGTCACCTTGTATTTCTCGTTTTACACAAGTTTTCAAAGACAGTCTTAAAAATGCTGAATTTCCTCAGATTAGTTCTTCAAATACTAGGAAGAAATTCTACAGCCCCAGTCAATTTGACAACATGTAACTATCTTCTGTCCTGTTTTCCTTTTTCTAGGTAAGCTGCTTCAGTCATTGTCACTCACATCAATTGCACGAGCACTACACTGGCAGTTGATTTTTGACATTTTGGATCAGTCATCACTATAACAAACCAAAACATTCAACACACAAATTGCAAGTTTGAACCAAACACACAGTCACTTGATGTTATAGCCATCCTCTTTTAAGCAGTAAGCACATTTGTTACCATCAGTCTTTTACTACTTATGTATTTATTCTCTGTCAGGTGACAGCTTTATCTCATTTACTTTCACCCCTGTCTGTTCATTTCTGCCTCTCGCAGGCCTCCCCTCGTTGTGTTTGAAGTCAATGAAATTCCTCCTTTAACTGAGTTGGTTTCTTATTACAGCTACTGTCCATCCCCTGCACTGGGATGGATACACTTTTAATCATGACCTTTGCATCTCTCAGGAACTGTCTTATCTCCTCAGCTCTTACCTCAGACTCATCTTCTGTGAGATCTTCCCTATCAGTTTTCTGAAGTCTGCCTTCTTGAAGTCCAGTGATTTTCATTTTGATGTTTTCCCTCCACCCTGAGTCATGAATATTTCACTTTCTTTCACAAGTTGTCTTAAATCATCAATTTTTTTCCTCACCTGCTGCTGATGTAGCCATTCTTGATCCCAGCAGCTAGTTCCTAGAGAGCGTTACATTGTCTGTCCTAAATTAGGCAGCAGTCAGATACTTTGAAGATGACATAATCTAAACACTACAACTCAGCTATGAAACAAAACTTACATTTGATGAGTTCTTAAAATATGATGCAATCTCAATGTGAGGAAAGTATCTGTATCCAGGAAGCGTGCTTATATGCTGATGCACAAGTCCTACTGAAGCTCTCTTTTTGAGAAGCTCTTTCTTGAGACTTGATATAAAATAAATACGGCGCGGACCTCACTAAATTTATTCATAACTTGCAGCAAGGAAAACTGCCCATATCTTATGAGCCTTGTAACAGACAGAGCTATTTAGTAAGCTGAAGGAATCAGTGACGTCTCAGTTTACATCCCTACCTAAGCATTTTTACCTGAAGATGCTAGAGATGAAAATTCTCAATCTCGCCTGCATGTGCAAGCACTTATCATTGAGAGAATGTTTTCTTGTACCAAACCAGGCTCATAATGAGCACCATCAGAGAATATTTTATTGATAAAATTGGAAAGCATTCCTGAAAATTCTTCAAGCAACAGTCTCGGTTCACTAAGCTAAAGGGAGAAAAAAAACGTTATTCATTGGTGCCACACCAGTCATATTTTCATAGCTGACTCCTTCACAACACTACCCACATACTATGCACATATACACAAATGATAACGTTTTGTGATGCTCCTCTTACCCCTTGAAAACCAACATGGAGAGCAATGACAGAAGGAAAGATCAGAATAGATGGACACAAAACACAGAGTTTCTATTAAAAGTGTTTTGCTTCATGATAATTTAGAAGATGTTGTAGAAGATGCCTGCCCACATAGGAAATGAGTAACAAGCTGCAATTTTGAGGTGAACGAGAGACATGGAACTGAGCTGTACAGAAACAGGTAAGGAGAAAACACGCCTTCTCTCACCCCACAAGAACAGTAGTGTCCTGAATTTCTAAATGAATTTCTGTGGAATACATTGATGACTAGTACTTGTGTTTGCCATGTGCAGAGGAAAAGAACGGCACTAACCTCACTAAAAATACCAGCCTAAGAGTTCAAGGCCAGCTATGAGCATGTTTGCCATTTGGCAAGAAGAAACAACTCAGCTGCAGGGGGCAGGGAGGATACAATGATAAACCACTGGAGCTTCGCACGCACACTCCTACTTGCCCTTATAAATAACTAAAAGCGGCCACGTGTTTCATGTGGCTTAATGTCCAGTAACATTCCACAGCTCACCAATAAAACAGATAGGGAAGCAAACATGTACAAGGGAACAAAATGGATGTCTAGTTAAATAAGCAGCTCTGATGATAAGCAAATAGGTTATTATAGGTTAATTCTAAGAATGAGACTTTTTGTAAGAAGTTCCCAGACTGAGGCATCTGTTTCATTTTCTTAATCACAATCTTAAATCCTTGTGTACATTAAGACAACGGTCATGGCATTGAGACATCCAAGTTTTCCCAAGTAATCCAAAATCTTGATATGAACCACCAAATAACCTGCAAGACCCTCACATTTTCTCTTTGGATTTCCAATGCACGTCTTTTTTAAAGTTGGGGAGAAGAAGAAAAAAGGTGAAGATCACTTTTACATTCAATAAGCAATAAGCATATCATCTAACTTCCAGCTGACGTATTTCTATACAGTCAGCTATAACCCTTTTCTAGCTGGTTTTAGTGACACAGTGCCAACCCCAATCCTTCAATATGTCCAGGAGTTTTACTTCTCATGACTAAGAAACCCTACAGACTTGAAAAGAAGTTGGATATGGGTCTACTCAATACGAAGTGTAAAAATAAAATTTCTTCAGAACAAGACTTACCTTGGTAGAAATACTTAAAAATGTGAAATTTTAATATTAAAAAGTGCTGTTTGCATCAAAGAAGCCCTGAGAATATTTAGCAAAAAGTACAAATAGAGAAAAGAAACAGATACTTCAAGTTGGAAGAAATATTTGAGTGCTGGACAAGAAGGGTGAAGGGAGTGATTCTTATTCACAGACAAAATCAGTCAATGAAAACCCTCTTTTCTGCACTAAGTAGTTTTGGTTTTAGTTATCAATATTAGTTATATTGATAAAACTGGAAAGCATTCCTGAAAATTCTTCAAGCAACACAGTCTCAGTTCACTAAGCTAAAGGGAGAAAAAAAAGCTGTTTTGAATTTGGTCATCCTTATCTTGCAGGACCAAAACACTTCTCAAATAGCACAGATATTCATTTTGTAATTGAGAGGAAATGAAGGGAAGTTAGCTCATTAGTAGTTTATTTCAAAACCTTTTGAAGATTAATGTCCATGGCTGGTAGGGTATTCTGAGCTCGTGAGTTAGGAAGTATACACCTCCCTTTTAAAACAGAGATAAAGCTGAACATCTGCCTCATTGGACAGAATGCGTCTGTGTTAAAACTGAAAAAACAATTAGAAACTAATTAGAAACAAACTCACCCTGTTCGGTCTGAACACCTCTTTCCAGTTCTAAACCAAATTAATACCCTTCTTTCCTGTCCTGCACTTTGTTTCTTTAATGACCTCATAGACTTTGACCTACCTTCCACTAATTAGGAGAGTAGTTGCCAGGTTTTCACTTTCAGAGTATGGATAATGTTGTTACCTATATGTGGGACGCAGTTCTGCATTATACAGGAACAGCTCCTCCAAAGAAGCTATTTCAACATAAATTGTTTTAATGGGAAGCTTTTGTTCCTTAATGTAAACTATCTGTTCTCTAAAAGCTATCCATGCTTGACAATTAAGTTCCATGCAACTTTGGTCACAGAGAAATGTGAAAGGTTTTGAAGCCTCTTTAATATCACAGTATCACAGTGTCATAAGGTTGGAAAGGACCTCTGAGATCATCAAGTCCAACCTAAAACCCAACACTAACACCAACACCCACACTAACACCAACCATCATCTAAACCATGGCACTCAGTGCCTCATCCAGTCTCCCCTTAAACACCTCCAGGGTCGGCGACTCCACCACCTCCCTGGGCAGCGCATTCCAATGACCAATCACCCTTTCAGTGAAGAACTTTTTCCTCACATCAAGCCTAAACTTTCCCTACACTTTGAAACAGAAAGCTTTTAAAAAGGACCATAAACTTATGCAGCCTTATGGGAACAAACTGTTCCAATCTGTGCTTGTGTAACAATATTCACGCAGTGTATTTCTAAACCTGACCAGTTCCTCACACATTCAATGTGAAGCTCCTGCCACTTCTGCATCTATTCACATGTACCAATCTATGTCCCTTTCGCCAGGAAAAGGTAAAGCAAACAGATTTAATACCATTTCTTATGCATGATAATCTCTTTTAATAACTACAAATCTCTTAATAGCTACAAAAGACTTTAAGGAACAAAAACCTAATGGAAAGCTCTGAAATCCATAGGAAGGCACCTGTCTTTTTTTTTTAACATTTGGCCTTTGTGCTTTCACATCACAGGTTAAAAATATGTGAATACAGGTGAAACATTTTTGAAATCATAATTAATGATTTAATAATAAGAGTTATGTCCTAAGTCACAAACTTTAAAAACAATACTATTAAAAGTGTTTTGCTTCAATTGTGTATTACGTGAAAGTGAAACAAATTCACATTTACATAATGACAAATTTTACTGCACTTCTAAATCAAAACTATCATCAAAAATACACTTCTCATGGTTTTATATCAGACACAGTTTATAATTAAAAGATTAGAACAATATGTTTGGGTTGAAAAGACATTACAAAACAAAGCACTTAAAATTATTGAACAAAATAGTACAGCCAAGTATTTCAGACATTTCAAATCACCTTTCTTGGGTCATGATTCAAAGACTGTGATACCTGCCAAGAAGGTCAAGAAAAGGCTGACAACCCTCAAATATGTGGGTTTTTTTAAAGCAAGGCTGCAACTACAGAAGTGGATAAAGTTGAGTAGAACAAATATCTTTAAACAAATATATTATGAAGTGAGGTATGGTAGTGTTGAAGTGCTACAGTGGATTTCTGCATATTCAAACTTCTATCAGGTCAACTACTTTGAAGTCTGAGATCAGCAGACTCTTGAGTGCTTGCTGCAATCGTTTATCTTATGACCCTTTCTCAGATGTCCAATGGCCACAGAGAAGATACATTCAATTAAGCAAATACTAACAATATGATCAGATATGAATGAGCATATCTGGCAATTTAGAAGGCAAACTGTAAGTAAAAATGCAAGCATACAACTTATTCATAATAAATACATTTTCAAGCATTTAGCATTGTCAATATTTTAAAAAGAATTTAAATAATAAATGCAACTATTTTATACAGAACTGTACCATTTATTATACACACAAGTATATCAGTTCCCTTTGTTTACAAAGGCTGGTTACAGAGATATGGAATGTTACAGTACCATCTTGCATAAAATTTTAGTACAATTCGTACTTCAAAAAAAGGGTGCAAAACACCAGCCTAATAAATCTGACTGAAATATTTTTAATTACATCATTAACACATACACAACAAGCTGTACATAAGCCCACTTTTCAATCACCACTTCAAGATACTGTAGCAAGTACATTAGATTATAAATGATTCCAACTATTCTGTTAAATTTATTAAAGGTTTGCACTGCTACTCACTCTGGAACCTTTGAGATATAGCCTGTATTCATGGATTGCTGAGCTCTTGTTAGTACAGTTAAAAGGCAGTCAGCACTGGTTGCCAAAGTACTAGCAACAAGAGATCTTCTCAGAGAAACTCCACCCAGGAACAAACATTTTTGGATACTTTTTTTTTCCTTCAAAAAAATAAAAATGTTTTATGGGGTCAAGACTCTCCATTCTGTACCTTGGATGCTGGTGGATGCATGAAGTCCTTAAAGGGAACCAGTGCCTCTTTCAGAGCAGAGCACACTTCTGAGGATGAGCAGGTGATACATTCTACTAAAGTTGGGTACAAGGCAATAACTTGTGCCCATGTGTTAGCATCAACTGCAACAAAGAAAAGAACAAACTGAATCACTCACCACTGTCCATATTCTTACAACAGATTTTTTTTTTCAATAACTGTATAAATAAGAGCACAATAAGGTGCCTGCAAGTGGGTGCTTAGTGCTATATAGACATTACAATATCTGTACAGGGTTCTCAGGTATGATGTAGGATTTTTGCAAGAGTGCCATATTCTTTTGCAGCAGCAGCTGGAAGCCAGATGTGATATGCATAAAATGGTGCTACACACCTGTGTTTCTACATATGAGGCATTCACTCTGTTTTCTGGATGAAGAACTGACAAACTGAAGATACTACTTGTATTAAATCCATCACACACGTGTACACACACACACACACACACACACACTTCCTGCCTGCTTTTCTCAGCTATTGACAGAAGATTTAATTAGACACACATTTCACTTGTGGAAACTTGTCAGCAATGAGGGCTTCCATTAATTTCAAAACATTCTAGATGATGAGATCTACAGAAAGCAGAGGGAGAAACACTGGACCAAGACGTAAAAACATCCATGGTAAAGTCTGTTAGTCCAACAAGTGAAATCAAACATTGTAGCATGAATCTTAACTTATTATGTCACTTCCGTGCTTATCTCTGGTTTAGCACTGTTTTCAAAAGGGAACAAACCCCTAATTTCAGACAACATTAATAATTTTCTTAAAGAAATAAAATTATTAAATGTTAGAAGAAGTGGAAGTAAAGTGATGCTATAATTTGTCCAGTGGTTCTCTTCATAGGAAAGTATGCAGGAGATTTGGCAATCACTGCCATATATGGACCAGGTGAAGAGTTCCCTAATTGCAGACAGAGGGAGTGGGGAACAGCCCAGCTGAGTTGGCTACTCTGCCCCTCTAAGAAAATGGCCCACCAAAGTAGCACTTCAGTTGCCTTCAGGGCTCACCAAAACGTTTTACATACCCTGGCATAGTTCTGTCCTCAGCATTTTGCCATCAGCCTTGGAAGCCCTCGTACGATAAATCTGGCTGCTCACTCATGCTGCAAGTAAGGGACTGCCTCTTTCAGGAAACCCACCTCCCTCTGTCTTTCTGGAAAGGCTGGTTGGTTGGTTTGTTTCAGGATTGAAAAAGCTTTTTCTCCTGCTCCTAATATCAAAAGCAGGGAGGTAGAGGGAAGCGTTGCATATCCAATCCTGTCAGAGTTGCAAAGTCCAATACAGCTGGTATAACTAAGACTCCTGACTAAGTTTTCTGGTGGTAAGTCTTTATGTGTACAGCAGGTACAGCTTACAGGAGGAATAGGACACATGATCTTAAATGAAGCCGAGATCTTTCATTTAGTTCAGCCCTTTAAATACATCTGTCAACCATTTACTTGAGCGGCAATGAGCTAAGACATCCTCAGTATAGGGGACAGGAGGTACTAGAGCAGAAAGGGAGGGAAATCAAGACCGCAAGTTTAAGTATCTAACAACCTGCCCTTGCATTCAGCTTGCACAGCCCTTTACTTGCAGAGTGCACCTATGTGGATGCAATCCATAACAACCTATAAAGGTATCATTAGAAGAAAAAGGATCTAAAAAGAAGACATGTATATAAGACTTCTACTAACATTTTATGGCAGGGTTTTTTTTTTATTTTAGAAGACACCAAGCTCTATCTAATAAAAGACACCAAAAATTGAACTTTTCTATTTAATAACCATATATTAGCACCTTATACTTTTAGGTATACTGGAAAAGCTTCATGGGTTTTATATTTTGGACAACCTGCCACCTACCTATACACAGAATTACAAAATACTGAATCTCACAGATTACACTTTTCTTTCCAATTTGTGTGAAGATTACTACAGGAAAGAATAAACATATCTCTGTGGCAGATACAACATTATCTTGTTTAGAACCACGTTGTTTAACAATAACTTACCATTTTCAGGTTGAGTTTTTTTAAGTGAATCTATGAGAGTACTGACAGCTTTTAAAACAAATATGATCTCTGTTACTTGTTGCCTGCAAAGGGAAAAATGAGAACAGTCAACTACTAATTTTTGTCTTAAGAGCATCAATTTGCTATTAGACTTACATAACATTAAAAAGCTTCGCAACAGAAACAGCAGCAACAAAGCCTACCAAAAAAAGATATTTAGAGATTAAGGTTATAATTTTTCTTTAACTTTCTCGCCATCATTGCTCTTCTCTCAGCTAGTACAGGTCTAAATTTGATATTAGAAACAGTAACAGCATACACATCTCAATAAGAAAATACTCATGTACATGACTAACTGTAACATGAAAATATTCAATTTCATTATTTATAATCCAATCCTTCAAAAGTTAAGTGAAATTAAAATAAGTTCCCATTTAAAATAATTTCCTGGTACTTCAGCCAATTTTTCTCTTTCAAGAACAATTACTTGAGTAATGATTCACAATGTTGCTGTTTGGATACTTTGTCTTATTTTTGAGCAGATTCCACCTCTCAACTTAGAAACTATACATAGCCCTACTGGGAATAAAGGGAAGTGAGATTTCACAAATATTATGTTATAGATAGCAGAAACATTGTTCCTGTAACTGAAAATGTTAGTTATGAAGTCACATTCCTATTATCTGTGTAACAGCACTGAACATGGCCATTATTATTCAAAGCTTTTTCAACAAAAAAAAATTGGTTTAAACATTTTCTTTGAAATGACTTCCTCAAACATTTCCCTGGCTTTAAATTTCACTCTCCCCATACACAATCTTTCTTTTTTTTTTATGATTGAATGATATTCTGAATGCAACCTTCTTCTCATAAAGCATTGGCAGTAACTTTCATTTCTGAAAGATAATGTACGCACCGTGGAAGAGGACATTTGCCACTCAACCTCTCATCTTCTATGTAGCGATGCAGTACATCCTGTGACCTTTTCAAGAGCACAGAAAGCGCCATTCTAGAGATGTAGCCTTCCTGAGGAGTTGTGACTTTATTACTGAATGAAAACTGGAGCAGTGTTTCAAAACAGACCTTGGAAAATTCTTCTCTTAGTCGAATATCTATTTCAGCTTCTGTCAAAGTAAAATGTATTTAATTGTGCAACGTGCAAGCCAATACACTAAATGTTGCATTGTGATAAGTTTACTGTATTTTGCAAAAAAGGCTATCACTCTTCAAGTATTAAAAAATATTAACAGCAATATGAACAAACATTAAGAATACGTTCTAAGAAAAGATGACTGTGCAATAATCACAATGCTTCCAAAAATAAAAGATTAAATAAGCAACACATTCAGCAGCGTATGTGACGTACCTGACATTGCTTTAATTATAAAATATACAAAATCAATTAAAAAAAAACCAGCAGCCCCAGTTCTACATCAGAACTACTACTATTTGGGACGTACAATCCAAATATTCTTCTCTGTAACAGCTTATGTCCACCTCTTTCATCTTTACCAAAAACATATAAATGTTTTTTCTTGGAGGCAGAGACGGTACCTGGTTAGGTACACTGTGTAGTTACATTAAGGTCATATTGTTTTTAAGAACAGGATATTATGCTGTCTTACAATTGCTGAACTTGTCAGAGCTATTTCAGCTGACACAATGTAAAACAAACTATGCAGGAAGTATAAATATAAAGTAACAGAAGTACAATGTTATCTATGATACTGACCAAGAAGAAAAGACAAATTTTTTTTTTAAATGCAAGGAATGCTCAGCAACTTCCATAAAATAAAATACAGCTTGTAAAAACAAGCTGGATATAAAACATTCTGTACTATATACCTGCCAGGGAACTTCATGTCTTTATCAGAATAAGTACGCTCACCATTTTCATTACTTTTGAATCGATTTAAATACTGTATCTTTTGTCATTTGGGTACCGTACCTGTAAAGGAGGATGACTGAGAATGTATTGAGCCTTTATTAAGCATAGTCATTATTTGGCCAACAAATTCCTTAGGAATAAAATTAGCATACGGCAGTATCTCTGTGCTGATAAGCTGCACCACCTAAAATAAATTAAATATATTTATATTGGTTTTCCAATTATTAAAGTTGTAGTTCTAGTATGAAGAAGATAGAAACATTAAACAAGAGACATGCCCAATGACACGTCACAAAATCTTCCAATGCTAGCTTTGAAAATTTGCAGATAGGTCCAAAAATTGTGGCCTTGCATGTAACATTAAACTTGAAATAATAAGCTTGTTTTCCCCACGCTTTTGTCAGTTTCTGAAGTAGTCATCACCAAGATTTCCACTGATATTTGAAGTATATTATTCAAATTGAATTTACAATTTTGAAAAGATCTAATATTAGGAATCTCCCTCTCCCTCCTCCCAGTTCAATATCCTAACTATGACTCCAGCACATATCATATGCTTACAATGTAACATCTGCAAAGCAGAATAAGTGAGTTAATTATCTAAACAAGCTTAAGGCAATGCACATTAACTGAATTGCTTTCTATCCTTGGTCTTGACACTCCCATTCAGGAACAAAGTGGGTTTGGATCTCCACAAATTAATGCATTAGATCTCAGAGTTCTGCTCACTGCAGACAGAACCGCTTCTGCTTTTCATCCAGAAATCTTTGTGTCCTGATTGGCACTCTGGAAAGATGGCAGGTGGTCAAACCCACACAAACTGCCATGTCTTCCCTGCAGCTCCTTTTCCTTTGTACCCCCAACCCCCAGTCTGCCACATCTCTTTGTCCAGGAGCAAAAGGGAAACCAGTCCTTCTTCATTCCAAGTACCATCGTATCTTAATCTTCTTTGGCCTTATCCAACCAAACATCATCTCTTTTACAATTACAGCGGCCTCTGCACTGCACAAATAACACTTCATTTCTTTCTTTATGCACAAGCTTTTCAGTATGGGGAACACATCTGGAGGGCAACAATGTCATTGCTGAGTGAATGCCTCCCCTCAACACAGAAAGCACTCGAGATTTAATTGTCAGCTTCCTCCATGGATTACGATAACCTGTGTAATTGCTTGGCAATAACATAATAAGTAAGAATCAGATAATGGGTTAGAGGCAGAAATACATTCTGCTTCAGCCACTCTGCACTGTGTTGAACTCGAGTGGACAAGAAGTAGTTTTTGGCATGCCACTTCTTTCTTTTTCCATAATGCTGAAGCAGCTGAATTCTGAGCCTATGAATTTCCTGTCTTGTTTACAAAAGGGAAAACAACATCACAGAAAAAATAAAGAACGAGTAACTTTTCTGAAAAATGTGAATGTCACTATCTCGTTATATTCATCAGTGTATTTGTTACACTCACTCTCCTTACCTCAACATCAATGCTCTCATTCTTCTGAAATTCTTGAATTGAGAGATTATCAGGAGGTGTACTGAAAATAAACATACTATGTTATACTTTTAAATTCACAACATGTGTTAAGAGGTAACTATGGGAAAATGCATTTCATTTAAAGTTATTACATGCATCAAGTTGGTACTATCATATGGTAATGACTAACACTGTAGAATAAAATATTATGATTAATGATGATTAAAATGATTCAAAAGAAAAAAGTAAAACACTAAAAGAGTTACAACTGATGGACCTGATTAAGGACTTGCATCAACACCATTTTTCCTACGCATCTCAAACTAATCTCTCTTACATGCGCAAAAGTCACAATATCTCTTTGGATGAGTCTGTGAAGGTATCATGAAGGGATCGCAGTTTATTACAGTTTACTTTTTCTCTCACTATGCAAGATAAAGAGTATAAAAAAAAATTTTAGTTTTGCTTTTCTTCTGCATTAATGAAACACACTTTTCATTAGTGGGACATGACTTTGTCTTTTTCCTTAATAATGGAAATTATATATTTGTTCTCATTCTTAATGAGTTTTATGAAGAGACAAATCCTTTTTACTAATTATAATTTTGAAGAAATTCAGGTTCTTCTATTGTATATAAAAATTTATTTACAGATGAAATGTCAAGAAGTGATTCAACCATGAAAATTACCTAATACTTTACAAGATCCTACCTTCCTTACTTGTAAATATGTAAATTTTGTATCATTTGATTAGAAATTCTATGCCAATCATCAGCCCTGCAGTGTTCTTTGGTGAAGTTCTATCTCATTTATTGCATCCTTTCTTATACTTACTGGACTACTTGTTGAATGAATTTAAATTCCTTTTCTTCATTGGATTACATTTCTTCTGAGTTATTGGGGAAAATTCCTCAGCAGGACAGAAAGGGTAAAGACCTCTTACGTAGCCAGCAATCAACTACCTCAGCTGATGTCCTACGTAAGTGTTTTAATTTAGATCAGACATGGACTTTTTAAGTTAAATTTTTAGACATCCCCGTTTATAAACCTTGGTTCGTGTCTGGTCTTAGGAGTGTACAGAACTGGATTAATTTTTGTTGAAACTAGACCAAAAATAATACTCCAAGCTCTCGCAGGTGCTTGCATAACACAAAGCCAGACTAGAACTACTCTGAAATAAAACACCTCAAGTAAGCACGCTGTGGGTGACAAGTCCTCATCATGAACTGTTTTGCTTTACAGCTTTGCTTCTGCTTTGCTGGGGGTGGGAATCAAACAAGGTATTTCACATGAGATAAAGTCTGAAATACCTTGCTTACAATCCCATAATCATAGGATTGCCTGCTAAAATCTACACGTATTCAACATGCAGTTACTGAAATTATTAGAAGAAAAATCAATTATGAGCCAATGACAACCTGTGGTACAACAACTTTCTGAGCTACATAAACTGGGAGGGTACAGGAGCACATCATGAAAATATCACTGTGTGGTCATGCTGTACTCTTCCTTAGGTATCCTACTAATCCAAGAGAAAAAGCAGATAAGCCTAGACATGTGTCCATTCTGACTTAGTAACGCTGTTCTGATTTTTCTGGCATAGAGCAGAAGCAGAATCCTCATGCCTATGGCCCTCTGAAATTTAAAGAGAGCTGCAAAACCCACTGGATTGCAGGTTCAGTTTCTCCATGGTGTCTGATTTGCACTGAAGATAAGATGCTAATGGAATAACCAGTAGCATTAACAACAAAAATCAGAGACAAGGTGCTATAAAAGGTCAGTATAATTTAATATTTTAAATTCTCTCCTTTTCACAATTTTGAACAGAAACACTTTAAACATTTTTTAAACAAAAAGCAAAATAACTGTATAACATCTGCAAGCCAAGGAGCAGTTTGGAAGTTTGACGTCTTGAAAGGAAAGGCTAGAAATATTGGAATTAAAGAATGCCTGCGGTACTTCAACTTGCTGCTATTGTGTATGCTTGTATGTAAGATCCATCTTAAATTAGACTGTGCTTTTTTTTTTTTTCTCTCCAGAGAAACCATCTGATTAAGTACACAGGATGGTCACTACTGAGAAGAAAGGAAAATGATAGGGTTGATCTTCCACAATATTCCTGCCTAATTTAAGGCAGAATAGGCAGATGCAACCAAACCAGAGCTCTAGACTGAACAAAGAACCAAGCTGTTCCATAAGCAGAGGAATCAGTACAGTATTGTAGTAACAACCAGACTGGCATCCTTTGGCTTACTTCCAAACTCCTTCCCAGCCCCCAGCTTTTCCCTCGCCCCATGTCCCCCCCTCAGGAAACAACAGACATGTGGTGGGCAGTTCAGGGCTAAGCACATGAGCGCTGGCAAAGCAGCTGCCAGATACACAACTGTGGAACTATGCCAACACCTTGTCCTCACAAGGCTACTTGTCTGGGCCTGTCTTCTCCATTCCACTGCCAATTTTAATGAAATGTTTAAGAACTTTGGAGGCTTCTAAATCTCATTCAAGCCTGGTTAGGTTAGTTAACAGGTTGTTTGGGTTTTATTTTTCCCCTCATTGCTCCTACATGCTGATAACCAAGTTAAATAAGATTTTTCTGCCCCCCGCCCCCAATCTTCTGGGTGCACAGCATGAGGCACCCGAGGTTCAGTCTGCACACGTACAGCTAATTTTCAGTTTTAACAATTATGACAATGTGTACCAATGTTCCTGCTTTAAAAAAGTAATAATCTCCCTTCCTCAAAGATACATTACGTAGGTAACCACCACTGTCTGTGAAACACTCAAGTGTTACAGGTATGACTAGAAAAAAAACAAAGGGAAAATATGAAGTACTGTATTTATCACTGTTTCGTGCATTAGGCAGTCAGCAAGTTTGGAGTTACATGTTGAAAACAAAGAATAAAATAAAATATTAAGGAGCTATTCAACCAGGACCATATAAAGAACTATGCAAAACCTTTAAAGAGTAAACTATTATGATGCATACAAATGCAGGTCATGTTGAAATATACTGGAAGCTTTCACTCTGACACTTCCTAATTTATGATTGACTGACTTGCGGAGCTGAGGTTTACTTTAAAGAGGTGTCAAGACCTTTCTGACCAGTCATCCATATCTGATCTGCCATTTATGCTGCAGATTATGATACATATCTGTTCATGTAGCAAATTATTCCCAGGCAAATAAGATTTTTGTATGGTGTCTATAGGAAGCATCTATCTAGGGGCCAAAAGCTCGGCTGGTCTGATGCAATACAGTCAAACTGTACTGCAACGGTCAAGAGCCAGGGAAGGTAAGAGGCAGCACAATGCAGACTGTTGCTATGTGCAGGCTTTCCTAGGCACAGAGCTCCCAGCCACTGCCCACTGTCTGGGGAGGGCTTTAGAGCCTAACAACAGAGAGCTAACAACCACCCAGAGTCCTGCTGTGCACAGCAGCACTCTGCAGTGAAGCAGCTTTTTGGAGAGTATTGATTTAATTCCCTCATGTGAGCACAGACTTCTGCTCTACTAAATTATATATATACACGTTTGTTGAATTTTATTTTATTTAATGGCTTGACATGCTTCCACAAAAGCCTCTGGGAAAGAAGAATGTTATGAAATAATAAACAGACCAGGCTTTTACTAGAAGACAATTCTGTGTAAATTAAGATACATGAAATGTATTCATTTTTAAGTGTCATTTTGATTTATGCTAAAAATCAAGATTATTGAGCCTCCTCTGCTGTAGCTTGCTTTATAAAAAAAAAGCTGAAGCTTACTGCTTGGAAGCTGTTAATTCTCTATGACAGTAGCATTTCCTTTTTTCCTTACTTGGGCTCTGTTCGCTATATTTGAAATTTCTTGATGTACAGAACTGCAGAGACCATTTCTGCTCTGCTTTCTACTTTTTAAACATCAGTGAGGATCTCCTCTCATTCAGCCTCATAGATGGCTTGAAAACCTGTTCCTGTCCAAAAGACTGAGGTAAGACCATGCAGAGGAAGTTCACTATTCTAAGCAGAGATTCACAAAGCTTTAATTTACTGGTTCCAGCCACAGCAACCTCGTTTCACCGGTGGAAACAATATTAGGCACACATGTGACTTCTAGGACCACATTGATTAGAAGAACTATGAATTAGATAAGAAAAATTTTAAACTTTTAATTAAAAATGTAGAACATCAGTGAAACAGAGTTTTATCTTCCTATTCTATCCTCAGCCAAGTAGAAACTTGGAAGAACAAGGAGAACACTAAATGGTGGAAAGTGTAGAGTATGAAAAGGT
The DNA here is from genome assembly GCA_033556795.1 of Tapera naevia. Taxonomy (NCBI): domain Eukaryota; kingdom Metazoa; phylum Chordata; class Aves; order Cuculiformes; family Neomorphidae; genus Tapera; species Tapera naevia. The sequence continues at coordinate 17,991,890 of JAUMJJ010000059.1, forward strand.
ATACAGGAGTGAAAGAAGAAAAGTAAGTTTCTTTGTGACAAAACTTTTCACTTTCCTTGAAGCAGAGCACTTAGGAAAAATCACAGAATGCCAGCATAAGAAAGTGAATTTTCAGTTCTAACTGTATTCAGGTCTAACTGAATGTATTTAACTGTATTCCTGTCACAAGGAGTGACATGTTGGATAATGGTAAAAATCCAGATAATGCAGTAATGCTATTACTCTGTCCCACTGATAGCCTCTTGCAGTGTCTCTGATTTGCATTTTCCAAATTCTTTGTGCTCCAGAACCTTTTCAATCCATCCTAGTCTTTAGCAGTGCAGCTGGCTTTGTACACTTCTTCACCTGACACAACAGCCCTGTCCTGCATGGCATATTTGCAAGACAGAAAGCCACCAGGGACGACTGATTTGCAGCCACAGTTATGGTCAGCAAGGTCACTAAAGCCAAGTCAGGTTTACAAGTCGCTAATCTAATTAAGAGCCCACGGTGCTTTCATCTCCTCACCTGTAGCTGGGTGAATTGATTTTGTGATACAGAAATATCCAAGCACTACCACAAGTTTTAAAAAGCACATCTCATTGTTAATGCAAATAAATCGTGGAACAAACTGAAAACAACCTTTTATACCATCTAGCTGGCCTAAAATAAAGGACCAACACGAACAGCTGGAAAGGAAAGTACATTCCCATTGCCTTCTCCTGTAATCTGGAGGTTGACATGTACCTCAATTCTGTGATAAATTTTAGCTGTTACTTTCAGAATAGTGAACAAATTCTTCCAAATTACTCTGGAATAGGGCACCACTCTGATCAATAGATATTTCTATTAGATCTAAAACAAAGGAAAAAAGCTGAATACAGTGAATTTTAAAATTCTGAATTCAGTTTACTTTGAAATGGAATGACTAAAACATAAGAGACTGACTATACTGCAATTACAGTACCCTGAAAGACACAAATTAGAAAACAAACACGAAAGGGACTGGTTGCCCTATTTGCCAAGGCTGGTTTCATAGCATCTTGCACAGATGTGCAGAAGGATGTAATCAAAAGCGAATTACCTCAACATGAGGAACTTCCACAGCTATCTCTAGAGCCCTCCATGCATCACAGTGAGAGAGGCACGCTTCAGGAGCATTGTGACAAGGAGGAGGAAGATGAAGAAAAGGAGAAATGACTGCTATTACTAATTGTCCTGACTACTTATTTTAGTACCACAAGGCTTAGTCTCACAGAAGGAAAAGAAAGGCCTAAAGCTTCTGAGGGATAGTGTTCCAACTGTTAAGTAGGAGAACCATGCACTTGGGAAGACAAACTGCTATTCAGAAAAAGATGGACATTGGGGGGCAAAAAAACCACCCAACCCCAAAATCAAACATTCAATAGCCACACAACATACAGCTATGTAAGTAAAAGTCATCTACTAATAGCAAGCCAAGAAAGAGTAATGATAATGGCCATTAATTATAAAAACAGGCCAAATTATTCTGCTGTAGCCGTAAGTTCTATAAACCACCAGCCTATTTTTAGTATTTTAAATTCTTTTGAACCTCAAAGCTTCTAAGTGTGAGAACAGAGAAGTTTCATATAACTTTTCTGAGAACATCTTTAATTCTGATGAAAGCACTAATCCCTAAACCACACTTCAATGTAAAATTACAGAATGTGCTCTGGTCTCTAAAGAGGCAAACCCAGACTTAAGCAAGAACAGACAAGTTTTAGGACATTATAAATATTCACATAAGTATTCTTCCTGTACCTTCAGAGAACATCCACCCATGTATGACAGCTGGCCAAAGCCATTAGAATGAATGCCAACAGTGATTTTTCCTAGTAAGCAACATGTTAGGGCAGAATTTCTATGGTTGGAACAACTTTCAGGGAAACTATAAATCACTCACTGTAAATTAAGAAAAACAGACAACATATTTGGCCAAAAAAGGTCATGCAGATGATAGTGAGTTATCTTGAATTTCATTAAGGATCTGGGATAATCTTACTTCTCTGGATTTAAGAGTAGTACACAAAAACTGTAGCAGTGCCAGTTTGGGTCAGCTAAAAACATGCAAAACGGGTATGTTTCATCTGTTTTGCAGCTATTGAGAAATAATTCATTCACAGCAAACAGTAGTATGTATTCACAAAGTAGCTTCTAAGTGAACATACATTCTCCTACAACAACCTGAAAAACCTTCATTTAATTTTTCTAAACCCAGCAACAATATTGATTATAGGGTGTCAACTGATCTGGGCTGCCTGTCCCAGAATGGAAGCAGGACTACCAACTGGTGCCAAAACCGAACACAAACAAGATACTGCAAAGAGTATTTTAAATTAAAGTGAAGCATCAAAACAAAAATATCAATGATTAAAGTGTCTTTTATGTAGTCTTGATGAGTTTTTTATTTTAAGGTATCCCTATTTAATAATATTTCTCTGAAGTAGATGCAAAACCAAAAAGGTTTCCATTCAATTGTCATTTAACCCTACTGATCAAATTCCAAACCCATTCCAAACTATTATAAACATTTTCACTATCGGGTGTGTCTCTAAAATGACGTTTCATTGGTTTTATTTTTTGTTTGTTTTGCGTAAGCTGCTATTTATCATCCGTAAATACAGATGTATTTAGTTACTGATTTTTGTGCCCTTGAAAACTATACACACACAAACACACAGCATATTAGTGTTAGGTACTAACCTTACTGTTTTTTATCAAAAAGAAAGATTAATTCATTACTGAAATCAGCACACACAAAGAAAAATCAGGGAATTAAATTTTTCATACTCCACATTGTCCTTTAATCTGAGGCCCTATTGGATATACTGAAACTACTCCTAGAAGATGCTTAACCCACAGATGTTCACAGACAACAGAAATTCCAGACTGCTGCTAAGTAGTCTTCTACACTACCTAACCTTCCTCACAGTAAAAGGTTTTCTCAATGTCTAACCTAGATAATCTGCGCTGTACTGAGTTCCATTTTTAGCCATTCTCAAGGGATCATGAAAGTTCTTCTCAGGAGCAATCTTTTACCATATTCTGAAGATTTATCATGTCTTCCTAATGATATATTCTTTTGGCTGAACAGACTCATAGATTACATTGTCTTAAGTCTTTGATTGTTATTATTTTTCACTTCTGGACTTCCTCAACATGCCCACATATACAGTGTTCCCTTCCTGAGAGATGAGGCATGTAATTATACATCTGCCTGTCTGTATAGTTGTAAATCTGACTATTTAACTATGCTTTTCACAAAGTATTATAAATAAATTAATTATTAAGCTGCAGTCAATTTATCTTGGGTAGAAATAAATGCAAGATAGTTTACTATGAGCAACGTTAAGAAATAGTTTTCCAAAATTCATGGTAAGTGGAATATTTCAAGCCAGAACTCAAGTGAAATACACGTAGTTAATGGTGTTCACCTTAACAACAACAACAAAAAAAAAAGTTGCTATTCTGTTCAAAGTGAAAAAAGGAACAAACTAAGCACACATCAGTAACCATCAAATCTACATCAAACGTCCTCGGGAGTCCATACAGACTTCCTTGGCCTGGGCAGAAAGGCTATGCCTTCTTTTCAAAGGACAGTTGAGTTCATTCTTGCTCTGACGTTTCATCTTCTGAATGAAGATTTTTCTACTGTTTTCTAGAACTATACTTTTTTGTAGCAGACAAACTGGTTACCATTTCTCCTTAATTCATTAAAGTAATTTTCATATATGAACTTCCTCTAAAGATACAGCTGTTTTTACTGAACTTACTGACACATGAAATATTTTCCAGTGTAGATAAAAAATAAGGAAATAGAGCTTACCTTTTGGTGAATAAGAAGTCTTCAAAAGTGTTTGCTAGCTCTGGCCACATACTGTCAAATTTTCCAGAAGACGCATGCTGCCTTGCAACCGGTAACCCGATAGAGAGAACTTTGATAAGAGAGGAAACAGCTAGCCTCCATGTGCTTTCAGAAGGGCAGGAATATTTCAGACTAAGAGGTATTCTTAGTGTCTGCAATAGGAAAGTTAAAACAAAATTTATAGTTGCTCAGAGAAACCAAAGAATACAACTGGTTTCTACAGAAGATCTTGGCAGACACTGTCACAGGCAGTACACATCCCTACCTTTTCTGCTATTCTATGAGATGCACTTGAAAAAATATTTAATAATAAAGATGATTTACTATATACCAGCTAAAGCACAGGTCTGTTGCAGGTCAGAAGGCAGAGCTGGTCCATTACCAATTACACTACAAAATTACATACTGATTTTCCTTTTCTGTATTGCCAACCACCACTTCTGCTAAGCCTGACAACTGGGTTTTCCTAACCTGTAACAGACTGCAGGCAGTTCATTATCATGAGTATATTCTGGAGAGTTTAGCTCCGTTCCTAGGGAGCTATCCCAAGTGATTCCACAGTAAAGAAAAAAAGCCTCGCCAAATTAAAACTTTTCCTAATATGCAAAAGTCAAACTGCATTACATAACCACCGTAAGACACCTGGCCACTGTTGACTTACACCACATGAAGTTCAAAAGCAAAAAGTTAGTGAAATTCTAAGATAAAGGCTCCAATACAACTCAAGTGTATAGCAGATAAAAACATAGCAAATTTTAAGTGTTTTAGATAGGAAAACAGCTTCAATATCTATAAAAGGAAGTCCTAAATGAGTTTAAAAAATATTAAGCATTTGAACTCTTTACACTACATGTATTCCTTTTTGCATTGTTGAATCAAACTAACTAGAACCTGATACCAAGTTTTCCAAGATAACTAATTATCCAATTTACATTTCAAATACATAGTGACTAAATTTTGGTATTACATATATGCCTCCAACACTTTTGTTGAAGTTTTTGATTTGAAGAAAGCAAAGGGAGGAAGGAGGAAAGGTTCACACTCACTCTCAAGAGGGGGTCAACTGTAATTAACTCTCTATTGCCAAAAATTACGAGAGCTAGGATCTAACCCTAGAGATAAATAGAATGTTTTCTTCTGCTGCTGTTGTTCACAGGTCAAATCTCATTCCAATATCAACAGGGGCTTTAGAGACCTGAAAAATAACTGAAAACTATTTTCATCTACTGCAGTAGAACACGTGATTATCAGCTGTGAATATTAAAGAAATGTGGTGTTTCTATCAGTCTCACCTATCCCATTAAAACAGAAGTGGAAACCATTGCATTAACTTTGAAATAGTATAGAAATATTTAATTCATAATAGATCCAAAATAATGCAACATAATAAGTATTTTAAACACATTCAGGTTTCTAAATTTCTACACAGGAACAATCCGATGTCAGCCAAGTCATTACAAACAAATCTAGGTTGCATACTTTTTTCCCCCAGACATTTACTACTACGTCTATTATTCGCTAAAACGGAAACAAGTTCAAGTTTGGCAATTTCACCTTAAATGCAGATTTGTGCACCCATAATATTTCATAGCTACATCAAAGACACACAAAATCATTAAAAGCAAATCACAAGCAATAGCTAGAGGACACAACCCCAAAATATATATGCTAGTCTACAGAAATTGGTGTTTGGCCTTCAATGCCATATTTACCAAGAGGTCTGCTTATCATATTCAGGTGCACGATACTTTCAAAGGTTAATATTTTGTGGCCTAACACATTTGTTATTTTTTTATCTTAACACTGAAATACTGATACTGACATTATTAAACTAAAGAACAATACATACAGGCTAATCAATAGCCTTGCAGCTTCAAAAGAAATTACTACCTGCTGCTCAGGTAGTATTTTATAATACTATTATCTTAGTAAAATATCTATTTGTTTACTAAAGCTTTAAGGCTGCCCAGAAAGTGTTTATCAACAGTACTTCAAAATAAAACTCGTATTTTCAATATAAGCTCATTAAATTCAGAGCATATGCAGGACAAGCTTTTACCTTAATAATGTTCTGCAGAACCTTCTCCGTTACCACAGCTTTATGGCAAGCTGTCTTTTGGTATAAGTCCACAACAACTTCCAATGATCTCTCAGCAAATGGTACGTAATTCAATGCTACCCATTCCGCCTGGGAAAAGAAATTCTCAAGTTACAGAACTATATGTGAAAACATTTTAATTAAGGAACAGAAAGTGAATGTTTTGCATTGAACTCTCAGTTTAATACATGCAAGGTTTGCTAAGAATACAGTCCAAGCAAATACAACATAGTCTGACTATGAAAATGTACTCTACATTGAAGTAAAGTACATCTATTAAGTAGGATAAACTTTGCAGTCTAGGCAAGACAACTATATTAGGACAATCTTTAAGGAAATTTAACTCACCGGTGCAAATAGCTGTATCTAGTGTGATTCCATTGTGTTGCAGGACAAATAGAATAAGAAGAATTAATACATACATCATAGTTACCTCTTTGATTACACTGAATCAGATGCTCATGCTTAGTGAACAGCAGAGTACACAGACAAAAAGAATTATTGAACTTTCCATTTCTCTACAGCACGTGCAATTCAAAAATTTGCAACTTGGGGGAATTTTCTTCATTCAAAATTATCATGTCCTTCTATTAAATTTGGTATCACACGTAGGACAAGTTATTTTAGATTAATTCACTGGACAAACTCAGACACGTTCACTGTGTCTGGTGTCCAGGCAAGATCCTTCCTACACCGAGGAATTCAAAATACAAAAGCAAAACAGAATTCAAAGGCAGCAAATGAAGGTAACAAAAGCATGTTAAAAAATATGAAGAAATTAACTTATTACACAACATGCACAGTGAAGTCTTCACAGATGGAATAAATGCATCTTGCTAAACAACCTATATCTGGAGCTGAATTGGGTTCATCAGCCAAATGAAAGAAGCAAAATTTCTAACTAATTACCTGATTATACTTTGCATTTGCAATGTGCTTTGTTTCCAACTGTCCATACTGTGGGGGCTTGCAGGAAAATTCTACAAAGGCCAATAGCTGGTCAAAGATTGCAGGATACATTATCTGCATACTTTCCGAGCCCACACATATAGCCTATACCAAAAGAAAATACAAATGCTTAATATACATCTTCAGCTTCTGCATTCACAAATCTGCATTAGTACAAGGAACTCCTAAATAAAAATTGTCATATAAGACTACACAAGAATCACGCTGTATAAAAGACAGTGTATAGTTCCAACAATTTAAGGAAAGTAAGTTTTTTTTATTTTGGTAAGTAAATTAAGATAGCTGTATTTACTAAACTATATATGCCCAGGTATCTCATTTTGTCTATTAAAAGGTACCTTTTCTTCACAAACTTTGCTTTGACATGACAGCAAAATGTAAGTCTTATATAAGTTTTTGTTGATCTCAGCCACATCTTTAAGTTCTACTTCAAGGAACATTTAAATCTCATAAGTCAGTCACACAAGCTTTTCATAAGTAGTTAAAATAGCGTCTTACAGAAAGGAACATAAATAAAATGAGAACGATATGATTTTGGCATAGCTGTAACTCATATTCCTGCTTTAAAATGGAAGACATTTCAGGAAGGGTATACTAAGAAGATGTCAATGAAACATCATGTTGTCATAGGCTAATGACTTCTTATTGCCATATAAATCCCAAGGCAATCTTAGGGCATCTATTTTCAAAGCAAGACATAATGACTCTATGGAGTTACTCCAATTATTTTCTGTCATTTGAAATATCTTGCTTTTCCTCCAAAAGTCTCTCCTCTCAAAGCTTCAAGAAACACTATTTATTGCTCCACAAAAAGACCTTGTGCTTGTACTGTCATTTTCCTCTGGGAAGGAATCAAACCCACCACAAACCTCCATGATGAGTTGCGGCTGAACTCACTCAAGGCGCCAACAGCTCCAAAGCTGTTCCAAGTGCAGCCTCCATGCTGAGTCTGTGTCATGAGCTGTGGCAGTCGATGGAATAGCAAATGTCCTGAGTCCCCAGTCATGAGATGGAGCAAGCCAACAGGGGCTACAGGCACCGTTACCACTAGATCACCCCAAGACCTAGTTGCACCTTCAGGCAATCTACAACCTGCAGCAGAGCACTCCGTGAATATTCAATGGCCTTTTCCTTTTCCTCACTTCCTGCAATTCCAAATGCACATCTAATGTTCAAAAAGCTTAATTAACATAATAAGTGTAGTGCAGTACTCTTTCTAAAAGCCACACTCCTTTACTGGTGCTCAAGTTCAAGACTGTACTGAAGTCTGAAAAAGATGCTTTGATGCTAGATGCTCACCTGTGTGGCAGAAGACTAAAACGTTAATTGCTGATCTAAAAATATTCAAAACCCTGTAAAACAATTTCAGCTGATCGGGTCCTGCACTAAAGTCACTGCACATAATTTGAATAGGTTAATGCAAGATTACATACCTATCAGAAAAAAAAATCATTTTATGTACCAAATCATGGATTAGAAAATGAAGGAGAGCATCTACAAACTCCTGGGTAACTTTTGTATAGATGCACACATGCAACTTGCATCACCCACAGAAGACTCTGAACAAAAGCAGTAACTACTTCCTATTTGAAGTCTGTGAATGAGTAGCTTTTTTCTTCATATTTTATGAAACTCTTGTAAAATTTTTATTTTGAAAACAGAAGCATTTTCTATCCACTCTACTGGGGTATTTTCAACTCTAAAAATTATCCATATAACATCAAAAATAGAAGGGTTAGGTCATTTAGTTTTGAAAATTCATCTAACTAGAACTGCTTTTCAAAGAGGTTTATGCTTCTGATTGACACCATGGAAACTTTATCTAAGCATATGAAAAACTCAAAAATAGCCTAGTAAAGTGTGTGACAAAGGATGTTGAAAGTATCTTTAAGAGCTGCTTATAAAACACAGTAGTACTGACTGCATTAAGTGCACTTACTTACATACTTAAGTAGAGAGACATGTATAAATCAAAGAGTAATGGTCAGGCAACAACAAAACACAAACAAACCCCAAAATAAAATAATACTCAGAAGATCGTTGTTTGTGGTAGAAATTGACATACTACTTTCATTTAAGAAATTCATGCTTTAAAGCACTGTGCTAACCTTCACATTTTTCAGTAGTTCAGATTTACCTAACAACTCCTAGCGTGACTATCGTCATGGACCCCTGTGGGTGGTTTTTGTTACAGCTCTACATAGCCAAGTCTCCATCATCACCTTGAGTTTACCACAGTCCTAGCTCAAGAGATTTGGATCTACACTGCCTGCAGAGGCAAAATTCAAATGTTGTCCAGTCCCCAAGTAGGTACCTGTGTTCCTGTCTGGTGAGACAGCTGGCTGGCTGTAGAGTTGACCCAGAGTCAATGTAGGAAGGCAGTAAGATTAATCAGAGAATTTGGGCTTGAGTATAAACTTTATCTGAGCTACAGTAATGAAGAACGCATTTATACCACAGTAATGAAAGACTAGAAAACATGTTCTAATGAGGAATAAAAAGAAAATTAAGAACATCACAAAGGTATAAAATAGTCTCAACACACAGAAGTCTGAATGGAGAACTAAGGTTCCCTTCCAGTCGTATGTTCTTGAGTTGCCATGTCCTTTGCTACTGCAATCACATCACGTCTTTATTAAACCAGCCAAGGACTGACTTAAAATGTCAGGTTTTTTCATGCTATTCCAACTGAAAGGTTGTTCCAGAACTCCTGAGAAAATCAGAAGTGTTGGAAACCTTCTTGTATCAGCAAAGAACAAAACTTAATCTGATTCCACAGGCAAATATGTAGGAAACATTTTGTTTAAAAGACAGCAGCAAATATTTAGTTGTCTTCAACTGTTCCACTAGCTCCTGGGTGTACTCCTGAGAGCATTAATTCATTTCAACAAAGGAAGAAAATACTGTGGCCTCCAGCAAAAGCATCTGATAGATGGCCTTTGCTCCACATCAGCACTGGCTGGCTGCCTTGTCATGTGACTTGTACGACATAAAGAGCCGAGAGGAGAGATCATGCGACTTCACAGAACTTACTCATGTCCAAATATACTTCAACTTATTTTTTCAGCAATTTCAGTGCTGTTCCATTAGTACTAAAACTATAGATGGGGTCGGAGGTACTGTATAAATTGAAGTACTTTCCTATGTAGGTCTGTATTTGCGAAGGCTTGTAACTGCCATGCTAACCAATTAGACTGGGAGAGGGGAATGTGGTACATCTTCTCATGAGGAGTTACTGCTTTTGTTATTGTTTACGAAAATTTCAGCAAATACAGTTTAACCTCTTGACAAGAACAAGAGCATCAAAAACATGCAGTTTTTTCTCATGTTAAAAACTCTATTTACCCCTTCTTTGAAAAGTGCTAATGCCTGCAGCCTTTGGGAGCCAAGAGCATCTGGAGAAGGAGATCAGCAAAGAAACAGAAAAATCTGAGATGAATCTATGGAGTAATTAAGTGGGGGAAAAACAGGCTGAGCTGCTGGAAAAGATAGCATACAAAAGACTCAAAATGTAATGGATATGATTGGTGTTAAAACTCCATGTTATTTATATCCCCACATAAAAAACCTGAGTTTTAATACCAACTTCTAATCTGATACCTCTGTTCTCAAAATACATTCATAAATATTTGTTAAACTAAAGGAACGACTGCAAGATAATGATCTTTGCCTTGCTTGTGGGGTTTAAGTAAGCACAAGATAAGCCAACTCACATTAAACAAAACCAAAATAAGATTTGACTGAATTGCTGCTGATTAAGCAAGCACCATGAGCTATTTGAGCTAAATGAGGCAGGATCCTGCCTGAGAGGGGGAAGACAAAAAATAATAAAAAAGGTATGACCACATAGTTAAGCAAAGTAGTCATAATGTGAAAGCCCAAAGGGAATGAAGTCAGGTGACATGGATAGTTTTAATTCTGGCATTTCCCAACCACTTTTTTCCTGGGGGGAAGCGGTGGGGTTTTTTTAAACCATGCATAATGCAAATATATGATCTCATTCATTATCAAATTTTCTTTTTATGAATGAAGAATCTATTTTGCAAGGAGGCGTTCTACGACTCCAGGAAGAAGCAATGCCTTTTTTCTATTTTTAACTATCAAAAAACCCCACACCTATTTGTTGTTTACAGATTCTCTTGCATGAAGAGTGTTCTCTAAGTTCTATTGTAAGAATTCCTTAAGCAGAGATGCAGCATTTTTCTTAAATAATTCATTAAAAAGAAGCAAAAAAGATCGATGCAGTGGTCTGCCAGACACTTTTTTATATTTTATGTTTTGCATGACCTTAAAAGTTCTCACAATCACTATTCTTCTAAACTTTGCTTATGGCTGTACCTGGGCAACCTAAGGAATACTGTTTGGGGGACAACACTGCAATATTACATAGACAAGGAAATGGCTACAAACACAGTACCACACTTAAGATATTCCTGCAATCAAGCAAAAGTATGTTTCATAAAGATCACATGATTCCTTTCAATGCAGAGCAGTTGCACCAGGACTGGAGATCTGGTTGCTCTAATACTGTCCACTGCGCAATTATAAATAATTTAAAAATTCATGTTTAAGTCACCACACTACAGTTCTGAAAAGAAAAACTGAGAGACAGTGTAGTTTAACTTTCACCACGCATTTGAAGTCACATTATTACCTTTTGTAAAACATCTAAAGCTGTAAGGACTGCTTCCTGTAAACTTGTCAAAACTGCTTCAGTGTAAGATGGAAGGATGAAAGGGGAAGCATCAGAACTGATTGGAACTGAAATAGCACCGTGCAAGATGACACCCAGCTTTTGGAGATCATCCATGCTGAAACCAGTTTTGATGTGTTGGTAAAGAGCCGGGAATATTTGAATTAAAGCTGTAAGAAAAGGCTGGCTGGGAATGAAAGTCAACTTATCACAAGTAATTGGAGGCCTTGTACTTTCTGAACCAATCTTGTACCAGCTGTTCCAGGCTGCCCACCAAAGATTCAAATCTTCAATCTCATCTGTTATTACAGGTGGTTCAGATCCATTGTATCTTCCTATTCTTTCTCCTATGGAGTCAGTTCTCATGAATGATCTGCCAAGACTAGTGGCAGTTGTTGTCCCTACCACCACAGGCACAGAAACATTGATAGCAGGTGGTGTATCAGGCTTCTCTGAGTCTCGAACAGGAGAAACAATTTGCAAGATCTCCTGGAAGCTTTTCAGAGCAGCCAAGGAAACTTCATTGTTTTTGCTGAGCGCTGCTGATTGGATATGATCAAGAAGAACATCCCAGGCTTTGGGAAAGTCTCCTATTTTAAAAAAAGGAGAGAGAAAAAAAAATCAACTTGGATCTGGTTTCCTTATCCCTTTCCCACCCACCCCATCTCTAAAACACTGTTCATGTACTTGTACTCTAATATAGAGAAATCTCATGAGGTTAAGTGATGGCTTGAATGACTTCCTGAATATCTCAGTTCAGCCATAACTAGAAAGAATGATTGTGAAAGAGAAATAAAAAACACGAAGAATGAAATAATATATCAATGTTTATGTTGAATTTGCTAGCAAAAAGTCAGATACCCTATCCCATATCAGAAAAATACATATTCTTTATTCAGGATAGTGAAACAGATTTGTTCTTATACATACCAGATGCCTGTTCATTTCATAAAAGTGTTAAGCATACACAAGGAGTTAAGGGTCAAATCTATAATAATGCAATCCATTTATAAAGAATTTATTTTAAAATGCTCTGATAATTGTACTGTGGAGAAAGATTTCATTTTTGGAGTTTGAGTTTTTCATTAAATTTAGCCTTAACCTTCATTTTGCTATGTAACTAATAACTGGGTTTGAATAATTAAATTAGCCCTGTAATGCTCTAATTTTTTAGTCAGTTTTAAGTCAAGTTTAATATTCCTACAAATGACCAATACTCTTCATAGCTATTAAATATCTTCATAGCTATTAAAATGTTAATATCTGTATCTCAACTAACTGAAATAAAACACAACTTATTTCTAGTTATATATATTAATTGCGTATTACGGGATGGTGAAGGTATATTAATGTAAGGGGGAATTATCTTTGCAAGTTCTATGTTCTTTACATCACATTTTTGTTTTTGAAAGGAATTTAAGTAATTCTAGTTAACCAAACTAGAAATGAAAACTGTATTAAAATTATATCAGAATATCTCTTTTTAGAATCCTAAATGGAAACAAAAGAATTTTTCTGTACCAAACAGGCATGGATGATGAACTAGCATCAGTACACTTACAATGCTCAATTTTATGCAGTAGTATTTCGTATTCTACAACAGCTTGATAAATGACCTGATGTTTTATTTCTATAAGAAGAAAGCAAAAAAAAAAGAAATAGGGAAAAAACAGAGTCTAAGAAAAAGGAAAATGAAGAAATAAAGATACCAAGGAGTTACAGAAGAAAAATAAAATATTTCATATGGGGAAAGGTAAGATTTTAAGGAAGAAGAAGAAGAAAATGGGAATTCACTTCAGTTAACTGCACTAAGGACAACAGTAAAGTAAATACAACTGACATCTCTGTACAAGACAAACAGTGAAGGAGTATCACAAGGGGAGAAAAACAATCACTTGAAATATTGCATAATCTCAACATCTTTCACATCATAACAAGTACGATCTTCTCATTAAAAAATTCTCTTCTTTTCTAAGCTATATACCCTTCACTGACTTTACAAGTGAGTTCTCTTTACATTTTAAGAGCACTGCTGAACTTGACACACTGATGGCACAGAAGAGTTCTAGGCAAGTGTTTGCAGAACCTTAGAAAGACAAGAAAAATATGTTCTGACAACCAAAAGAAAAAAATTATTGTCGTTATCAGTCTACTACAAATTAAAGCTATATGGCACCTAGACTGTGACTAAGGAGATTTAATCGCAGCAACTGTGATATGGAAGACAAAATGGTACTTAACATTTTGGCTTTAAGGATCACAAATTAAAAACTCCATAAATTATCACCACATTTGAGGCGAGACACAACAGAACATACTTTTAAGCCATGATTAAGATTCTTACCCAGTACTTTAACTGAAAAAATATACAAAAGCAGAAAGTTTATTACTGTATCTTTCAATAACTTTAAACTATAAATTTTACCTAAAGGCTGCAGTAAGTATCTCCTGGTGTTAAATATTCTTGCAACTCCAGCCAGTGTTAATACCCATGTCTCAGCCCACTGTTTCTCAGCTGTATCCCTTGAATGATGAATGAGAATGTTGCCTCCTCCTGATTCAATCTTTTCTTTGTCAGCTGTGGTAGAAGATTCTCGAACCCTATCCAACAGGTGAAATAAAACCTGTAATAGTCAGAAGAGGAGGAAAAAAGTAGCATTTCAAATAATAGTTGTATTCATGGTAAAACAACAAAAAATAGTAAATTTTACATTATCGATTCTGTCACTGTGTCATCTTGAGAATTCCCTTACTGTCTCTGCAAGAGCTGAGAGAAAGAATCAGTCAACTGATTTTCACTTGAGAAGGGTTAGAAACAGCATGATCAAAAGCACTAATAGCACCAGCACAAACAGAAGGCTAAACCCAATGGATCTCAGACACCTCACAGGTGAAACAGACTCAACTACAGCCTGACTTTTTCCATAGGGCACAACCAACATGACTGTGATCTAGAACAGGGCATTTGAAGGATTCTTTCAAATAAAGATAGCCAAAACAGAGCGCAAAGTAAAGCTTAACCTAACAGCAAATCAATCCAATCACATGACCCTCAAACTTCACCATATTTTCACACAAAGAAGTCATTCATCATCTTACAGAGGTAGCAGCCTTTTCATACAACTCCTGAGTAGAAAGAAAAGGTCAAGATACAAAAAATTACATTTCATAAAAAGGCTTTAAGGGCCAGAGAAAAGAAAGCATGAAAAAGCCCCAAAGAAGGCATCAAACTTCTTCCACCATATCTCATCTTCAAAAAGTCTTAATATACTACTTCACTGATATTACAATAGCGTGTCAAAGGCAAACATGAATGCAATTTAGAAAACCTTCAGCACAAGATTACACATCATACCTTCCATATTACTGTGTGCCATGTTGAATGTTGCAATAAAGTTCCATGAGCACCGATTGTAGAAAACAGCGTCTGCCCCGCACTCTTCCTAACCGCAGGTCGGGGATCTACACACAGTTCTCCAAGTTTGGCATATAGGCATAACCAAAGGCAGTCAAATGGTGGTGCAGGATGAAAAGGTCTATTCAGCACCACCCCCTTTTCTTCTGCCTGTTTCTGCAACACTTCTTCTTCTTTGTTTAGCTCCTTTTCAATTATTTCACCTCTTTGGAAAAAATAATCTGAAATATTCCACTACAAAATAAAACATACGCTGTTGTGCAACAGAAATATTGTAATGCTCTTAATGATCAAGAAATAAGTTGTTTCTTATTTTCATATTTAGAAGTATTTTGCGAAGTACATCAAGAAATAAATTCCCTATACTGATGGAGAAAGATCAGCACATAGATACTGCAAGGTGCAGAAAGTATTTTTCTTAGCTTTAGCTTGTAGGCTTCAGTTACACAAAAAGTACCAGAAGGGCAAACAATGAATTAAAAATTAAGATACTGATTGAAATGATACTATTAAAAATAAGATATGGTTACAACATAATATTTCTTTATTTAACCCTGGAGTCATGCAGGTTGAAGATAAACTGTGCTCACTCAGTTTACATGTTTCCAAGTGACAGCATGGGAGTTCAGTAAGAAATAAAAAAATAGGTTTTCGCTCTCGTTTGTAGAACGGACTACAGATCAATTTTCATTAACAAAAAAGCAAAAACAAAAAGAAAGGTAGAAGCATCATCACCATACGTTAATATAAAACTCACCAACAAACCAATTGAAGTCAAGCTAATATTTAGCTCTTGATTGTGAAGCCCAAAGCTTCCTGCAACTTCAACAACTATCTGTAGACAAGTACATGGCATTGTTGGAAGAAAGTCTGTCACAACCAACTGTAGACACTGGAATGCAGTCCGTATTAAGGACTCTCTTAAAAAAAACAAAACAAAAAAAGAAAACACACACACACTCTCATTTCAAATTTCAAGAGCACAGTTATGTTTTGAATACAATAGCTCAGGAGACAGCATTATTAAAAAAGAAGAAAAAATCTATTTAACGTTTTTGAGATGAATTTGCAACATTTTAAATGTTATAACCAGAGGGGTTTTGTTTACGATCTAACATTAAGATGAAGCTTCAAAATCTGAAGTATCTTAGTCCACATTAACTAGCTACTGAAGTTGAAGCTTAAGGTCTCCAGTGGTCCTCAGCTAGTTTTATACTGTTCACTTCTCTGTTCTAGAGATCTAAGATTTGTCGGTTCAAACATGTAAGCGAGAATGTTCTTAAAAAAGCCACAACAGACGAAGTAACACTTACATTTAAGTGTGATAATCTTCCAAAAATTAAGCTGTTCTGAACAATTTCTTGTATCAGTAGTTACAAATTACTTGAAGTATGCTAAAAATACATTTTTCCCACTTGTTTATTTATTATGAACAATGTATGACAACTTTATGGTAGTCTCACTTGTTTCAATACTATATTATGTTAGACAAAATCTTTTCAAAATAAATACAATTAAATGGATCTTTAATAAAAATTTTGCCTTCAGAATTAAATTCTGAATACAAACATAAAATAAAAATGTAGTGTGGAAAAGATTTGTTAGGAAGGAGCTCTTAAAAGCAGCAAGGTCATGTATAATGATAACTTTGTTTAGTGAGAGAGAAAATGAAATAATCAAAAGGAGCAGTGGAGCGTAGATAATACAAAATAGGGACATTGCATTTAAATTTCAGCTTGGGTTTTTTAATGCTTGATATTTAATGTATAAAATGAAAAAAAACAATGGTTTGTAATGCAGAAACTTACCCCTGATCACTTCGAATTGCCCCCATGACTCCAAGCACCAAAGGCCAACCAGGTCCTAAGCTGTCACCCTGACTTTGCAAAATCTGTAGCACACACTCCAACTGTTTGATTCTGATATCAGGATGACTAATGTTTGACAGTTCCTTTAATGGATTCAATAAAAGCAACTGCAGTCTCTAAAAGTAAACAGTAGAGCATATTAAGAATGCTAAAATTTAATTGAGCCTTAATTATTTTTATGCATAGTAAGTGAAAACACACAGTAACAACTGAAGAATCATTAAATTAATTCAGAAACTCATTTATCAAATGCTCAAATTCAGTGTCAAATCAGTCTTTCTAAAAAAAAAAAAAATTTATAAAGGATCTCAGCAGAAATCTACATTTCTTCTTTCCCCTTCCTGTTATCCAGGTCCCTCAGGAAGCAACTACAGCATGCTGTCACAGTTGCATACAAACCATCATGCGACTTTACCTAGACTCAGCTTCCTACTAAGGAGACCTTGAAAAACCTACCCATTGAACCTCAGTAAAAATATTAGAATGGTTTATTAATAATGGATTGAATAGCTGTAATTTGGAAGGTTAGGCAATTTGTTTTTTACCCGCCTCCACATCACATATGTACTTCTAAAAATTCTGGAACTGTTCTGCATTCGTGAGAGTGATCCATAATCTGTTTTAACAAATGGGCACAATATGCAAGCTTCGCCACTCTGTTACGTTCATTAGAATGCATAAGGTGATTCTCAATAGTCACATCTGAATGTTATACCTGCAGGCTTTATAAACTCAATGGTAAAGTTGCTTTTTGAATGCCTCCTATTCACTGAACTGTAGAAAACTTTCTCTAGGGAGGATTTTTATTTCATGCTCATTTTAAGTTCCAGAAAAGGAGGAAAGCAGCTACTCTTAAACTTACTTTACCTGATTTTGAGATAATGGAGGATCATGGCTGAATGTCAGTCCTGCTTTAATGAGAGAAGTTAAAGCTTCTGCTCCCCATTCTCTCATTCTGGAGTTTGGATGCTGACAGACCTGAAAACAGAACAATGTTTTGTTTAAAGTCACTTTCATTTAACCAAGATCTGAATGTGTGTAATATACAAAAATTGGATATTTTAAATTACGTTAGAATTTACATACAATATCATAATAACTTTTTTATAACAACACAATAAATCTCTAGATGAGAATATATAATTAGATTTAACAGTAAAAAATTTTTTATCTTTTGGACAGACATACCTTCTGAATAAGGAAGCATAGGAAGCAGTGAAAGACACAGAAGGAAACATAATGAAAACCACAGCAGTTCAAGCCAATACATTTTCCAAAATGAATATAATAACTGCTAATTCAGATCATGATTGATTAAAAAGCATCAAACAACTCTCCAATGAATGCCTAGAAACTCCCAGGTTTAATTTACCCTTAAGGTACTATAAAATTCAAAGTTTCATCTTTCATAAGCTGCTTAACATAAACAAGTGAGAAAGGATGACAGTAGCCACAACAGAAAGTGCTTGCTCTTCTATATGCTCAAATCCAAAAAGTAACTACATAATGAATGTAAAAGAAGTCTTGCGCTCCAGTAGTTCAAAAAATTGACCAAACAACAGCAAACACTATGTCAAACTTGTTTCAAATGCATCCATGTCTCTTTGTCCTAATTATCTAAACCTAATTGTTTCACTAATTGCTTTTTTTAGAACAGAAAAATGAGAAGCATTGTGCAGATCCACTGCATAGATAACCAGTATGAACTGGATTTGCACACCTGATATATTACCCTCAAACAAATAAGTCTACAGTTTCATTGACCTCTATATAATTATTTCCAGTCACTCTTCAAGCCCTAGCTCAGATGGTATAAGAATCCAGAACTGAAGTCCAAGAGAGGATCAAAAGGAAGGCTGATGGTCTTGGTGGGTGGACCATTCCTTTATCAGTCACTAGACAAACTGAAAAGGAGGACAATGCATAGGAGCTTGCAGATGCAGACAAGTAATAGCTACTCTCCTAAATTACTTATATTTTTGCTACTTTATGTAAAAAAAAGAAAATCTGAAGTACTTCGTGATACTCTGAATCTGACTGGATAATTGGTTCCAGAGATGGGGAACGAATCGTTCCCTCAGGTTGTGTTTAATTGAATTTGCAGCTGGTGCCTTCTCCTTCCCTACCGCACCTCAATTGCTTACGTTTAAAAGAAAATAAGGCAGTACTTTAACAGACATTGAAATAGACTGAATTTCCTACAATACCCACAATGGATAATAGATTGAAACAGACTGCTTACTAGATGAAAACACAGAGTCTAAAGATTGTCTTGGAGGGGAATAAAAGGCAGTAGAAAGATAAGCCATGCTTAAGTCTTTAAACCCATAAGTATCCAGATTTCTTCTCCTAGATAAAAGATTATGTGGAGACAATCTCCGTAAATAAGATCAGAGATGGCCAGTCCTTAATACTGTTTGAAATAATGCACTGGTTCTAAGAAGTGTCTGATACTTTCTGGAAAATGAGAAAGCAAAGCTTTCTCCTTTACCTAATTTAAAACAAACCCTCTTCTTTCATTTCATTATTCTTCGTATCTATCCAGACAATGAAAACTTTACAATTAAATTGCATCACCTGTTTTTAGTTTCAAATTAAACATTTAAGATTTTTTCCTTGAAGAAGCATATTTTTCACAATTTCTTCAAGTATATGATACCTATTCACATACTTGTACGGTATTCTCTTAAAAAGACCGTTCAAAATGTTAGCTTAAAGATTTTTCAAAAAAACCAAACATTTCTAGTAAATCTAATGGCTTCAATCTATATGGTTAGAACTCAAAAACATATTTTAAAGTCTTCCTAGATATTTGCACTATGTGAATCCCAAGTGAAACCTGTTTGTGTTACCTTTATTGTAACACATAAGTATAAATGGATCATTTTAAACATTGCCATGTTTAAAACTTACAGTTTACAGCACTATAAAGACAAAGCCAATAGGCAACATTAAAATGTTAGAATTTATGTATGCAAATTCACTTTTAAATTCAAATTGTGATGTATTCAAGCTGCAAAAGTAAAGTGCACAAACCAAAACATGTAAGTCCAATTTAGATTTTTTTAAAAAATTACACTTCAAAAATGCATTTCCACAAGACCTTTATTAATACAAACAAATTAAGTTCTAGTACAACTGATAAAAGCAATTATTTACCTCCAGAAGATGACCAGTCAGAGGTCTCCAAAGTATCTCAATCCTATGCATGTTAACTAGTCCTGTTTCCAGTAATTTAGCAACAGCAAAAAGCGATGGTTCCTTAATAAAATGGAATTTGAACACATGACTTTGAGAGAACTCAGATAATGTCAAAGACTTTTGCTAAATTACCTGCACCTTAATTTATAAATTATAATCTCACTGAAGTGCTGTGCTTCGTAGGCTGTGAACCCTGTCACAACATCTTAGGTAGCAGAGCTGGGAAGTTTCCACAGTATCTGCAGTACTTCATGAGAAGCCACAAGGGGGTAGCAGTCTCCATACCACGGAGAAAACGTCTTTCAAACATTTTTCATATGGTTTTATCCAAGTCTGGCAACAACCAGAGCACTGATATTCCCTTCAAAACTCTTATTTCTACAAAGTCACCTTCCAACCAGTTTTATAACATATTTTACTATCAAAATAGCTTTTTTTTTGTTTGTTCATATATAATTTTAACTTCAGACTATTTCATTTAAAAATCCTCCTATGCTTTATCTTCCACTGGCTTCATAAATGCTCTGTAGGAATATGATAAATTTCCCATTCAAATACATATGCAAATATTTTTCAAAAATCAACATACAGTCAAAATCATTGTTGCACTGGAGTTATTTCCTGTTTCTGTTGATTTTTAATTCCCATTATCAAATTATTTTAAACATAGACTTTGCTTATTATAATTAATTCTACATTGCTGTAATTGTCAAATATTATGAAGCATATTTTCTGCCATCATTATCTCTAGTGTAATAAATAAAGGAAAAATTTTTAGAAACTCTCCTCTGGAATTACATTACTGCTAGGAGAATACATACTCAATCTTATTCAATCACAGGATCTTGCTGGGGTAAAGGCTGTTTACTAAGGCTAACGTGAATACTATAATTTTCCCAAGTAAACATGAATTATCATGGATTTTTTAATATCTAAATTGCCAGTTTTTTTCTGAAGTCTATTATAAAACAAAACTGAAATGTAAATCAGCACCTTAGAGAACACACTGTGCTATTCAAAACCCTCAGAATCTCTAACCTCTGAAATTACAATGGCATTTAAAAGTTTTATCCACCCAAAATCTGATTAATGGAAACACATGACATTCCTTAGTTAACAAAAAAAATAGCAGGAATACAATGATAATATTCATAGAATTCAGTAACTGTATGAACCACTACAAACAAGACATTCTCTGGTTCATAATTTATTTTTTAGACTACAGTAGCAAATGTAATACTGTCTTAACATTAGACATAATTAGCTTAAAGGATAAATGTACAAGTCTTCTGCCTGTTTCACAAAAACATCTAAAAAGAAAATAAAGAACTCTTTTTATACCTTATTGTTGCCATAGGCCATATCCATGGCTTCCAGAGACAAGGAGCAAAGTGCGTTTATTAAGTGATGTAAAGACACATCATCAAGGTACCTGAAAAATAACAGCTATGAAAACACAGCCAAGTTTGATATGTACACATTACTTTAATTATAAGATATGGTTTCTTACTGTGAGCTTTCAAAAAGCCTTGACAGTATGTTGGATATAACTGGCAGATCAGTCATAACTGCTGTAGTCAGAACCTTTAAAAAGAGACAAAAATGAGTCTTACAGATTGCAACAGAAAATAGTGCTTAACCACTAACAGTAAAATGAATAACCATGCTTACTGTGCTGGGCCCTTCTACAGCTCTTCCAGGTTTTAATGCACCCCCAACACTAGGTTTCAGTCCCAGAATCCACACAAGATGCTGAAATATAAAATGATTGTTTTCAGCAGAAAAACTGTTTGAGGCAGAGAGGAAACAAACACTGTGCTCCAGCTACCCAGCAGCCTTCCAGCCAAAGAGAATTCAAGGAAAATGCAACAGTACTTACTCAGGGCAATCAAAGCACACCATGACTAGAATCAAAGGTTCTTCTATTGCTCACATAAAAACTCAAAACCAAATTATAGCAAGAAAGCAAGGCATAATATCAAGACATAAATATTTCCTATTATACCTGAAGAGTAGCCAGGACAAGTTGCCACGATGTACCAAGAACGGCTCCGTGACAATGAGCTAAGTTGAGTAATGTCCTCATACACTGGATATTTTTTGAAGTCAGCTAAAAAAAAAAAAACCAAAAAAACCAAAACCCAAATGACCACACAGTTTTTATTACTCTACAATAATATTTTAAATAAATAGCTTAAAGATTACATTTTCACTAGTGCAATACATTTTTTTAGAAAAGTAGTTCAGTATCTCTCTCTGTCTTCTGTCACTGGGATTGATTAGAATTTGATCACTGCCCTGTTCTCCCAGTTTTAAATTATTATCAAAGACATAAGCTCAAGTAATTCAACCTTAAGTACATCTTTTCCGCAAAATTAGAGTCTATCTTAAAAAAACAACACGTAAGTGAACTTTCACACAAAGGCATATAACAGAGCTGAGGCCTTGGGTTTTTTAAATGGAATGGATGGGAACTGCTGAGCTAAAAGTCAGAATAAAGACGAGTAAGTCTTCCTTACAGTTAGAGAACTGTGCTGCCAGAGCTGTTATAAATTAAAAGCTTAGAATAATATTTCAGATAATCATTATTTGTAAGAATGCTGTTTATCTGTTACCTGTTTTGAGACACATCAAGATGCAGAAAGAAGCAGTTAATCAGGATGAAATCACAAGTTGTACTTACCATTACTGTTCCCTGTGGCTGAAGAGCTAAGGGTTGCCCTACTGCTACAACCTGCTGATGAGACTCGCTTGAGGGACTGATCATTTGAACATTCTGTCCCTGAATGGAATATGCTAGAAAAAAATTGAATAGAAAAAAAAAATCTAAATTTAAAATCCAGTGATTACTTGTAGTAACAATCACTTTCTGGCAAACACACCACAAAGAACTTTTTCACAGTACTAGCTTTAAGGTAGCTCACTTGGAGAGCTTTAGTTATATCGAGATTATTATGTCATTGCCTTATGGACTTAAAGGAGTCAGTAATTACTCCCTCTCACAAACTATTAGATATTGCTTGCAGTACATTTATACAATTTATGTTAAGACTGTAATAGTTGTGCTAAGGTACAAAGCATTAGACTGTATCTCAAACTCAGTTATCTGTGGTAATTGTGTGTAAATGGTATCACAGTGTGCTACCATTGTGCTAGTGTACTCAGAAAATGAAGGTGTCATAAGAGCTATGTCGTGATGTTTTTCCAATACAGGACTTCATGACATCCTTTTTATAACTTACCCGTAATAAGAGAGTATCTTATATAAAATAACTTAAGTTCACTGCTTCATTTCCACAAAGACTTGTGTAGCTCAGTAACGTGTAATGGTTTCACAGACTTACAATCTAATAACACAGCTAGGTTATGGGCTGGAGTAAAGGTGATGGTCCTTGTTCCCACACTAAGGTATTTTTGGTTTACATTAAGAGGTTTAATGTTAAACACTCCTGCATATTCACCAGGTAGTCACATTTCTCAGTACATAGTAATTAATTTTCAAAATTAGAGTGCATCCTCAACTGGCATATCCCATGGATTACAGCATTCTCTCAGGATGTAGGAAGCATCAGTTCAACTTCTTGTAAACTGTACAGAGCTCAGAACCTAAGATCTTCCATTTACACAGGGAAGTACTACCATCACTAGACCACTATAGGAAAGACCATAGTGCACCACAAATGCAGGATGCCCTAGTCAACTTCTTAAGACACAGAGACCTTTACAGAATTTGAATGCCTTAGTAACATATTCTAACAGATCTTTAGGATGATTGACAGATTTCTTAGAATCTGAACTTCTGACACGTGCTAAGCATTCAGGAAATTTTAGGTAGCCTAGAATGATATCCAGCAGATGTTGCAAGACTAACCAGTTCCAGAAAGCAGGCAGTCTGCATCCTGTCTGAGGATTCTAACGTAATTCAGTATAGCTAAATACTAAAGTTACATATCTTTGCAATCACATTCTGAGAAAATTTGGGTGTAGAGGACAATACATGGAAACACAATTAAGACAAACCTCTCTACTCACATTTGCTGGACAAAGCTGCAGTTGTGCTGTTTAATACAGTAAGAGCATAGTGAGGAGGCAAGGATCCTTTGCAAATGGCAGTGATAAAGGCATCTCTTGATGTTACAAGACCAAGTCTTCCACAAAGCGCAGCCATGGTCAATTCTGCTTTTAGAATATTTTCAGTGGCAGCTTCATCAGTACTGAAAGAGAATACATCATTTTGTAAGAATCAATCCACGGCACAGAAAAATTGAAAGCAATATGAACGTATACTTCAAAACTATCAATACTGTAAGTACTGAAAAGCAAGCATAACTAATCAACAAAATTCTTCAGAACCATTTCCTATAAAACTGTTCTTCAGTTCTGAACGGCTTGGCAAAGGAAACTATGAGGAGATATTTAAAACTAATTTCAGAAAATGATGTTTGTCAACCAAAGACTCTTTCAAAGAGACAATTAAGTTACCAAAGTCATTATCTGGTAAACAGCCTTTCCACTTCAAAGACTACTCAGTACTAACAAATATTGAGACATTATTTAGTCTCTTATCAAGAGTAATCAGGACGTGGGTAGAATTGCTTCAATGTTTTGAAACATTGAGGCAAAGTAAAAAGGAATAAAAATAATGTAAGTAGTTCAAATGCAAGCCTTGAAAATTAAACTAATTGTTCTATATTGAAATACTTTAAAGCCTGATTGTAGACTTCTAGAGACTTCCCGTTTTCTCTAAACAGATCCTCATTCTGTCTAGCCATCACTAAACCACAAACCTGTCTGTTCAGGTGCCATGAACAGAGTACTCTCATACAAGTATCAACTTGACCAATACCAAAAGTCAGTTCAAAATATAGCTGGGAATGTCATATTTGAAAAATCAAGAGAAATTAAAGACTAAATACCTTGCATCAAGTAGGAGGGATAAAGCAGCCAAAAGACCACACCAACAAGCATTCACCATTTCTTCCCAGACAGCTCTGCTAACTTGGAAGAAATATATATATTTGTTACACAGAAAACACAATATTTTAGTTAATAACTGTCAATTATATCAAAACCAAAATGATTCCTACTGCATCTTTTAAAGTGTGTCTTTATATGCATGTTTATCCAGATATATACAGGTGTATAAATAAACACAATCGCATCAGTACCACCTAAGTAGTCACATTTAAAGTAACTTAGCTAAAGCAAAAAAGGTCACCAAGGCAATGCTTAGACTAAATTGCAAAAAAAAACCACAAACCCTTACAAATGTATATATAACTATTTTTAATCTTTTTTAGTAAAATAAACATTCCAAAATGCATGAATATGGGACAAGAAACTCAGTGAAATTTTGAAGTGAAGGAATAATACTCTCCCCTGGTATTTATAATTCTCCGTATTTTTTTCCTTTTTTAAAATATAATAGGGTAAAAAATACAGGTCTAACAGACCTACAATCTGCCCCTCTCATTCCCACGCCTCCCTCTCCACTCCATGCCAACACGCTCAGGTGGTGTTGTCCTCAGCACCATGGAGAACTCTGTGTTCCTGCAGCAGCACCTTCCCTCCCTTCTGCTTCGGCACAAACCTCAGCATCACAAGTCTCCACTTTCTGGTACACAAGCTAAAAATCACTCCAGAGAGCTGAATCTTTCTGTATGTACACAGACTCCTCGTGTGATGCATACATCAAGCATGAGTTCACATGAGTTCTGTTTTTAAAGAAATTCCTCCCCAAATACTTCCGTATTATTTTAAATATCTCCATTAAAACATTCACCTCTTTGTCTTGTTACTAAAAACACATTTTTATTTTAATGTTGTCATAACTGTTGTATTTCTCTCAGTCAAACTGTCTCTTGTGATCTTAGATCTCAGTGTTAAGCAGAATTAAGGACACAGAAAGGCAGGACACCAGAGAACACAACGCCCGTTATCTCTTCCTCACACCGCACACACAAACATGTAAAACAGTATTAATACACAATAAGGAGTCTATGGCTAAGGTGCCATAGGACAGAAGCAATCCATCAACTATTTTTTTTAGAGATTACTGCTGTTCTGTTACAAAACCAACCCAAAAACCCACTTCGTAAGAAGTTCTTATATACAATTTAGAAACAATACATTTAAGCAACAAAGCATAATTTCAATCCTGCTTTATGTAAAACGGCTTGTTTTATATACCTAGCTCTTTCTCTGATTGGTCAGATACAGACTGCAAGTCTTGCTGCTCTGAAGACTGTGCTGGTAATGAAGTTGTCTCTGTTGCAGTCTGACTGACCGTTTCTGCCTCTCCCAACTCTCCTTCGATCATGGCAGTGATACCACGGACAAGATCCAGTAAACAGTGAAATGCCACTGACATCGCATAGCCTTCAGGAATCATAGGTGGCTCTACTTTGTCCAGCATTTCCAAACTAAAAAACAGAAAGCATGTCAAGTAAGTGTGTAACAGTACCACTACCACTGTGACTAAAAACAATAATAAAAAACAAGATTCCAAATGAATGTTAAGTATCAACAGGCCCCAAATATCATCCCTCAAGATTTACAGCAACTCGAAAAAATAAACTTCTTAACAAAGTCATTAAGTAAAAGAATGAGTCACTAAAGAAAAGAGTAAATTAAAGGTTATCAACCTTAAGTACAGTATTTAGAGCTGCAAATAAATATTTAGAAAAATAAATGGGCGTTACTGAATGAACTATTCTACTTCTATTATTACTTTACTAAAGCCACTGCAATGGAACATATTCAGAAGAACACAAGTACATATGAACACCGGAGGAAACAGGTCAGAAAGTCATGACAGTTTGAATATTGTTACCACAAATAGAGAACAAGCCAGACATTCCTTTATCATTACCTTTGAGTCCATGACCAGAAAAACCTGTCTTAGCTAGACAATATATGACCAGTATTCATCACCTACCTATAGAGGTGAGCAATGGAAGTTATTTGTACAAAGAAGAAATGTCTATATGATTCACTGTTGAAAAGCATGCATTAAAATATCATTATGCCAGAATTGCAGCCTCATTGCCGCTTATCTTTATATTTTGCCTTAAAAGCAGATAAAGAACTACTGAGTTACAAATCCAACAGGAAACAGATTGTAGCTGCCACAGGAGTAGCATCTACATAAGGAGAGACAGTCTGTTACAAAAACTACTTGATACCACAAAAAAACACTATTTCATCTTTTACTCTGTAACCTACTCTTAAAAAGGTTAGGCATTCCAGCTACAATATAACACAGACTCTTTTATACTGTAGCATCACCAGTCTTCTCTGCACAAAGGATTTTCCTTCTCCCAAACATGTAAGACTCCAGTTATTACCTCTAATTTTCTGAAGACAGCAGCTTGAGATATCTGGGGCATAGGCAGTATAGGTAAACCAAATGGTTAACATGTCATCCTTTGTCTACAAATAAGAGTGCATCTATATATATATATGGCTCTAATTAAAATTATTAATGGGTTTTATAGTGATAATGTACCTCTGAGGTTGAAAGTTAAGAGTACAAGACCTCTAAGACAGGAACACAAACTACTGAATAATTGAAATGAGTTGCTACAATTACATGAGAATGGTCATGAAAAATCTTGGAATAGTCTTTGTCTATTCCTCTTAAAAACCCTTACTTCCTCACGTAAAAAGGAAGACAAGGCATAGTGGCTTGGGAAGAGACGGACCCACGATGGTAAAAAA
The DNA here is from genome assembly GCA_033556795.1 of Tapera naevia. Lineage (NCBI taxonomy): Eukaryota > Metazoa > Chordata > Aves > Cuculiformes > Neomorphidae > Tapera > Tapera naevia. The sequence goes on from JAUMJJ010000059.1 coordinate 18,019,718, forward strand.
AACTCTGCTAGCTCTGTTCACAATTCATATCTCCAATTAAATCATTGTTTAAAAGTATAAGATGTTGCCATTGTATGAAAATCTAATAGCAACAGTAGGAGAAAATAATAGTAGCACGTGCCCAAATCTACAGCTACAGTTAGTCATCTCCTCACGTGCAGGGACCTTAGACAAAAATGCAAGATAGGAGAAAAACTGCTGACAAGACATGCTAGCAATAATTCCATAATTCTACACAGAAGAAAAAAAGAATGCAAAAGTCACTCAGAGGGAATCGTGTAGTCACTGGAGGAATCAGAAGGTAGGACATAAACAAGTTCAGAGCAGCACAGGAGACTATGATGGCGGCTGAAATGTTCTTGAGACAGTTAAGGACCGAAGTATGAAAAACGAAAAGAAAGAAAAGCAGGAGGCTGCAGTATCTGGCCAAAGCATGAACTAGCTTTCATCCTCTTTTTTTAAAAAAAAATATACATTTCCTGAGAACAGTCAGGTAAGCTAAAATAACATTCATGTCCACTGCTGGAATGAACAGTCAAGTCAACATATACAGGCTGAACTATAGAAATCTGAGGATAAATTTGTCCTTCTGTGTCTCAAAGACAGATAAAGCAGTTTCTGCTGTACAAAAGTACTGAGATCCAGGCTGTTTGCTCATTTCACTTAATATTTCTTGGGCTATAAAAATGACTTCCGATCTGGAAGAGACTGACCCTTAATAGTCACGACTGACATGAAAAAACTTAATATTCGCAGATCTAAACTGAAAACAAGATCTCCATTATACAACATCATGACAAAATAACTGGTCATTCTAAGAAGTATTCATGGTCGTATAGAGGTCACTACAATGTTTGGAATGACAACATGCCCAGTATCTGCCACAATACATTGTTCAATAAAAACTGTAAAGCTGGTGTAAGAAAGCTGTTTTTTCACTCCCACTGATGCTCTATTTGCTTAATGCCACTAATGTTTGCCATTACACAACTCAATGAAAGGTATTCTATAATTGTTATGTACTGTAGTGAGGCCTAAAAGTGAAGGGTTAATACAGCAACAGTACGGCAGAAAAAAATCCAACAGATGCTAACACCGTGGGAGATATTTGGATCAGAAATCAGAGCAGTCAAACAATATAGTGAAAAATTAGAACACCTCATGGCACCACCAAAAAAAAAAGTCATAATATACTTCAATGCCAGTGAAACAAAGACCTCAGAAAAATCCTTAAACCATCACATCGGAAATAAAAATATTTGTTATACAAATTTTCAAAAAGACAGAGGTACTTACTAGGTAGCTTTAGCACTGCCTTGTACTGTTACATTCAGGATAGGTATCCAAGTGCCTCTGTACTCAAAGGCAGGCAATACAGTTGCACCTCCTCCCATTCCAAGCACTCCTGGGTTAGTTTGGGCTGAGCCAGTATTCCCCGATGCATTGCTTCCTGTTCAGAAAAAAAAAAAAAGTGATAAAATTAACCAATCTAGTTTCAGTGATCAGCAAACACCCTTTATCTACCTTTAGTTTTTACATTGAGATACATGGATTAATCTAAGCTGTCCTGCTAAATCACAAAAATCACTATCAACACAAAAAATTATTTTTGAGCTCCCTCTGCTGTCTAAATCAGGACCTTATGTACAAAGTAATTGGTTTAAAACGCACAGTTGATTGATATCAACTGCCTTATTTCGAGTCAGAATAAAATGCTTCTACGGAAGGTACAGCAGCATTCATAACATACTGCAAATGAACTAAACATACATGGTCTTGATGAAACAATACATATTTTAGTAAAAAGTCAGACAGATATTTAAGAGATAAAGATTATTTGAATAATAGTTACATCTAGAACCGCAAGTACGAAAGTAGAGGTTCATCATTCCACGAACAAAAATCATCACAAAGTTTAAAGATTCCAGAAACACAAAAGCCACAAGAAGAAACTCAAAGAGAACTGCAACGTTTGAATCCCTTCCAGGCCAAGGTAGAAGAAAATAAACTGCATCAGGGAAGACCTGACAATGTGCTAACCAACAGCTAGAAGGGAACACATTTTGGTTCCAATTTAAGGAGAAAAAAAAAAGCAGATAAAGGACAGTGTATATACACACTTCCCACATACAGAAGGGGGTCCATACTTACTAAGAGTAAGCACCACAAGTTCAGAATCTGTTTGTACAGACAATGGGGAGAGAAGAGTGGAGTCCCCAAGAGGGCGACTCACAGCATGTAACATCAGCGTAACAAGTGTCATTTTGGTGTGCTTGCTTTTAACACATAGATAAACTACTAATTTAGGCAATATGAATACACATAGGTATATGCATACATTTTAACACAGTAAAGCTTAACAGATTGAAAAAAAACCAAAATAATACTGCTAAACACAAGTGGCTAACCAAATACTGCCACTAAACATGAACACATATATACTGGCCTCACTTTCTGTGATCCCACTGAGCAGTCAGACATATACAACTGGTTTTATATCAACGTAATCCCTGTAAGTGGTAAAAACACTTACACTACACCAGTATAATAAAAGTGGCATAAAACTTAAGCAGATGTAGGTTTCAACTTCTGGTGTGAAACAGCAGATACAAATGCAGGAGCATTGCTCTGCTGACTGGGGGCTACATATTCCCCACAATACAGGTAGATAAAATCACCTGTTGTACCAGACCTGAGAACACTAGTTTCTCTCAAAGCTAACTTTTCACAGCAATGAACATGGTGCCAAGCCAGAAGTACATACTGAATCAAATCAGAATTCATTATTACAAGAAAATTCTGAAAAATTTAAATTACAGTCTGGGAAATGCTTTACCAGTTTGGTTTGGTGCTGCTGATGTGTTCCCTGTGCTTGGTACAAGAAACAGTGACTGGATGAAAGACCCCAGTGCATTCACAATATCACGGAAAACTTTAGTGGAATGTTGCTTCATATCATATGATTGACAAAAGGACCTGGAAAGTATTTTATAAAATACAGTAAGTATTTGACAAATCAGGGACTAAAAGCATATTTTAACAGTAACTTCCCCCCCTCCAAATTGTAGACAAAAGCATATTTTAACTGCAAATATTTAGGTAAATAACAATGATATGTAGTTACAGGTAAATGTTCTTTGACACTGGTAAGACAAATAGGGTTTGAAATACTCAAATAACTATAATTCAGCCCTTCATGGATAATGTGCATTTTTATTAAAAAACATCTTGAAGAGTTCATTGCATTTAAGTTTCTACATATTTATAATGTTTCAGGAAGCAGAGAAAAGGATTTCTTAAATTTTATGTAAAAGCGAACTCAATATATATAATACCTTAATAGCTGAGGCTGCACACAAAGCCTGTGAATAGATTCTACTGCAACAGCTCTTAACCACTGTGGTTTGTCTGCATCCAGAAACTTAACCAGCAATGACAGAAAGATTTCACATTCTGTTACCTAAAAAGATACAGTTTATAGCCATTAAATTAAAAGAAAAGGCCTTCTAAAAAGTATTTTCTCCAAAAACCTTCTGCTTCATCTTAGGAGTCCTAACCCAGAAAGTTTTGCACATGATCTAAAAAACCCCTTCAACGAGCATTTACGCAAAATTATATAAAAAACCATACCTAATAATCATATTTTTGCCAAGCTAAAACCTTGGAGTTAAATTTCTCACAGACGTTGCATTAAAGTTCCTACATGTGCTACAGTAAACAAATGAAGCAGAAAAAAAATGATCTTTTGCAAATACTTTGCAAATTCAGGAAGTAAGACCATTTGAACTGTGCGGGCTTTATAAATGTTCTGTCAACGCCTTTAGCAACATACATCAAAAGCCTTTTAGCAAGTATTAACAAGGCACAACAATCAACATTATCTAAAGCTAGGCAAACAACATAAGATCAAAAGGTCCCCAAAACCTTAACTGAAAGGCAGTTAAGTACAGAAAAGACAACAGCTAATCTACTCTGAGAATTTATGCAAGCCCATGTTTAATAAAATCATGCATGTGGAACACACGTAAACACAAATAAACATTAGAGGAAAAGAATATTTAGGCTCAGTAGACGTCAACAGTTCCAAAGACCTAATTAATAATATTACTGATCACAGTACTGGCATATATATATAAAAAACAGAATTGTGTAAAGAAAATTTGAACATATCCTTACCAGCAAACTGTAAAACTGCTTAATCAAAACAGAAACTACTCTCAGCAAACGCATACAGATGGGGAAGTACGGTTTTTCCACTGGTGCTGGGGAAGATGACATGCTGGAACCTTGCCTGAATTTGATATTTGGGGAGAAAAGCTTTATAACAAGAGGGCATACCCTTTCTTTCAGAAGAAAACTGAATTCCTGATGCTGAAAAAAAAAATCAGAACAAATTATAAGCAGATATTCTCTAATTGCTACCAGTATCTCTGATTATGCATCTTATTTACATTTACTATTATGATTAAGCACTCTAAAGTCAGGTAAATCTTAGCATAAATTACATGCTCAGGAAATGAAAAGGAAGAACAGCAGACACATTGTAAAGGTACCAAAAAGCATGATGAAACTACATGGTTATACCACATACCCGTCTTCTTATATTTTGCAAACTGAAACAGGTTGCTAATACATCATTTATTATATTTTATCTTTTTAATTTAGCTACTGTCTGCTAAGACAGACTTTACTGTATTACAGTAATCATGGTGTATTCATATGCAGTAGACTCAAACAACTCATAGTCCTGATCCTTGCTGCTTTGCAGGTGGGAAGAGGTTAATGTTTTCCTAGAAATAACAATGCCACAAACTAAGTTATAGAGCAGTCATAAATAAAGCAAGATAAGAAAACGCGTATTTGAAAAAGATATAAATGGCAAACAAAGAAATGCAATGGAGCACAACACTGTACAAAACACACAAACAGTGTATGGGATAGAAAAAGCAGACAAAAACCACAAAGTACTTTTCTGTCATAAAAATCCATCATGTAAAATCTAAAAGTCCTTTTGAAAAGTAGCACTCATGCTAAATTAAAGGGCAGTTATGAAATGTAAATTTTACCACCCATGTGAACAAGTCTCCCTATTTTCCCTCCAAGAACTACTCACTTGTAAAAAAACTTGTGGAAAGTCATTGAGGACAGACTCAAGAAGTTCAAGGCCAAATGTCCGGGTCATTTCTGTCATACCCACAAGCCAGTAGGGAGCATCAGCATTAACTAACTGACAGAGATCCTTGAAAAGAAATACAATAACATTTACATTTTCTGCACAGTCCTGTACGAGCACAGTTTTTCCAAGTCTACAACAAAATCTACACTCTGTCCCTCTTTTGTAATGAGTAATTTTCAAATTTTGATATAATCTTTCCTCAGATTTCATTTACATAAATTAAAAAAAAAACTTTAGAAAAATTGTAAACTTTCCTGCTATCCTTGTAGCAAACGCGTTCGTTCCTCCCCTCAAAAATATCTCAAGACCAGTGAATTTGCTAAGCCAAGAAGACTTTTAGTCATATGATGAATACAACTACTACTTTTCATTATATACTTGACTTTAGCATACAATACCAAGCACAAGAAGCAAGACTGAAGTATAGTAGCAGTGTTTGGCTCACAGAAAAAAAGACTCTTGAATTTAATCCAGACACGCATGTTTAGCTAGTATTTAAGATTTATAGTCAAACATTTTCCTAAGCCACTTTGTCTTTGTTTTCCAATCATCCCCTTGAGATACCATGTATTATTGCCAATTACAATAAACGCACATTACAAAGCCTGAGGCTCTGCTTAAGGACTTTGTTGACAGGCCAAAAGTAAGTTTTTGTAATTTCCTAGAAATGCAGAAGCACCTAACCGTAACTGCAAATGCATTAATATATGTTCCACAGCTACCTGAAAAAGCATATATGCATCTTTAGCACAGGGCTTCAGTGTACTGACAGATCTTCTGTTACTATTCCCTTGAACTGCAACTGGCTGTTCAGTAATACCTGTGTAAAAAACAAAAAACAGTTTTGTGAACAAAGGAACTGTTAAAAATCAAGTTACACCATTAGTGTACACATTAAGTGTTCTTACAAAGAGATTCTAGGAGCAAGGTCAGGTAATTCTACAACTTATCATGTCTACAGAAATAAACATTAGATTGAGTACCAAAGATCATCAGTACAAAGCACTTTCTTTACAATAAACAGTCCCTGCAAAACTACTACTGCCACTCATTCCAAACTCCATAATCTAAGTTAATTTCAGTTTAAATGACACCCTCATCTCAAATTCCTTCACAATACTAACCTGAGAAAAGCTCTCACAGCTTGAAAAAAAAAAAAAAATCTAGATTTTATATAGTGCTGTACAACTCGGACCAACAAGATGGCTAAGGATTTCATCTCCTTTGAATACAATTAGATGTATAAAAGATAGTAAAAATTAATAACGTCTGTGATATCTTTCCTAAGGTTCATAGACTTTTTAGTACTTTTTTATCTAAGAAAGTTAAAGATGTGACCTGCATCCAAAAAGCAGGTTAATACAAGCAAGCAGAGTAAGAAGCATGCACACCTTTGTATCGTTCATCTTCAGCAACCACTCTCTCAAACACGACAGTAACCACCTGGCGCACTGTAGCTGCTGCAGTGTTATTTGTGATATTATCTTTTGTGAAGTGCAAGCGAAAACAAAGTACAATGGCCTGAAAGGAAAAGAACATTAAAATCACCTTAAGACAATATATTTTCATCTTTTAGCTTAAGAGTCAAGACAGCTGACTGAGGAACACTTTCCACTACAGTTTGTCAAAAGGTTGCTCCCAAAATATATTTTAATAATTTTAAATTTGAAGAACCAAAATAAGTTTTACGGATTATCCTATACAAAAATCTCTTTAGCAATCCTCCCCAAAGGTAATCTAGAAGCAGTATTAACTGAAGACATTACTATGTGCCAATAAAAATATAATTATCATACAGAGTAATCAACATAGCAATCAACCACATAAAACAACTTGTATGAATATTAATGTCAAAAGGACATTAGGATTATTCAGTTAATCACAGAAAGGTCAGCAAACTCCAAAGCGAAAATTCCATTCCTCTCCTACTTTAAATCATAGTACTTTTACAACCATGTTGCCTTGACTGCTATTATTCCTAAGGTGTATATTTTAACGTGTCATTGAGATGGTAGTGACCTTAATACCGTGTCCCACTGGATTTCGTATTACCCCTAACACATAGTTTAATATTTAATTTATAATTAATTTTGAAAATTAACATCTGTATGCTTAGTGAAGCCTGTTTTTCTTGTTCTTTTGTCCTTATTCTGTATTCTTGCACTTGGACTACTCAACCAACCACACCCATTTTCTTCAAAAATTGTGCTTCTGTCCAAAACACAGCACCTCATTTGGAAAATAATTGTTATTTGGAATAAAAGAAAAAAATAGTGCTCAAGAGTCTTTGACATAATTTGACTACTCAAATTAAAAAAGAACATACTGACAAACCATTCAATCCTTAGTAAGTTTCTATTCTGACATCTATAGTTTTTATAACTTTTTCCATTATCTTCCTGCCTTCAGCACACCTTTGTAACTTAGCTTTGTTTTCCTCAGGTGCTTTTCTTTTCCTTCCCTTGGCTAAACAGATTAATAATGAATTTAATATCCACACATTTAACCAATTATGAAGTTATTTCATTAAAAGCAGAAGCAAAGAAAAAATGAAAACCTTCCACCAGAACATAAAGCCTTCAAAAATATTCTTTAATTCTGTTCTCTCTCTCTCCACCACACACAAAAAAAAAAAAAACAAAAAACACTGATACTAAACCAATACACTGAAGGCAGAGCGCAACAAAGTCAGCAATTTACAATGATTTCTTTAAAAATAATTTCTTTCTTAAATTGAAGACAAATAATTACAAAATGTAACCTAAAAGAGAAACTTTAAACAGAACTTCACAATTCATAAATGGGTAAACAATATTCCTCCTTTAAAGAGAATTATCTTGTAATTTAAGATTAAAATGATCAGAGTCCTTAGTTTTTGTCTTAGTTGAAGCAAAATATCCAAAACAGTACATGTTTTAAATTATGCAATAAAGTTATTTCAAGTCTGACTAAAAGAGCAATAACCGGACTGCTTCTGAAAGAGATTTAAGGCAGGGTGGCAAGCAGCTTCTTCTAATGTTTTCTTTATTAGTGAGAGCTTGCACTATGCTATGTGCTGATTTCAGTTCCAAAACATACATACAACAATGAGAAGCAGATGAGAAGGACAGGCTTTTTATTGAAAGTTCCCATTAAGTCAGAAACATATTATTGTAGAGGAATCACAAAAACAGATCGAAAAGGAAAATAAAGAAATTCTGGTTTAGGAGCCTAGATATAAAAGACAATAGGGACATAAAAGAATCAAGAAAGCCCCGTCATCTTCCATTATTTCCAAATGTTTGATATGTAAAAAACTTCTCCCTGTTTTTCCTCTTGGACATTGTATTATAGTTGGCACTAACAAGTTCTTACCTTGGATAGTGCTTCATCATGCACAACTGTATTGGTTGTTAGAAGTACAAGAACTGTCTGGAGCAATTTAAGTTCTTCAAGGCTATTTTCCATCAGTTGCCAAAGCATATTAATAATGTTTCCTGCTGCAGCCTACAAAAAAACAATTTTTTGCCAACAATGAAGATGTTTACATACTGATATATCACCTGTATAGATGTAAGAATAGCACTCTCATAAATGCATATCATAACTGAATTTGCATGTTTTCCTTTACCAAAAGACAACACTGAGAACATAAAACCAATTTCATTGTCACAAGCTTCCCGAAATACTATTAAAGAATTGACAGTAGAAATCTCTTAATGTGTAGTCCAAATTAAAGCGCATACTTCATTTTCTACTTCAAAACATAGAAGCGACAGTACAAAGACATTTTATCCTCAAAATCCATTCATATCAGAGAAATAGTTCAATCTTACATCATGCAAGCACAACTGAAGGTGCTTTTACCAATAGTATTTTCATTTGCTTCTTAACACACTACATATACAACACTAATATATCATGACATTTATAGCTGCAGGAAATGTGCATCCATTTTATCTCATTTTTAAAAGTACAATGTAACAAAAAACTAACACATAATGTTATCTCACAGAGTAAATTTTGTGGATGAAACTTTGAGCTTTGATCAAGGACCATTAGATGTTCTGTTCCTGCAGTATAAGAATACAAACTAAATCAACTGCTTTGAACTCTCATGAATTTCCATTTAGAATTCTTAAATGCTTCCTCTCATGTTTTTTCTTTTTTTTTAATGGTCAAAAAGATTTTCCTTTAAATTACAATTTTTAAAAAAATAGATACAAGTAAAATATTTCACGGATTATAGACATGATAATATAAACAACCTCCAAAAAAACCAAATTTACCTTCAGTTGGAGGTCTGTATTTCTCACACTGAAATATTCAGGTATTTTATATAAAGATTGATCTTACCTCTGAAACAACTTCATGGGACATGAGCCTCTGTATGGCTGCTAGACACAGCTGAGTGATCTTTGGTTCCTTTGTTCCACAACCCATCAGAAAAGGCTGAACTACCTCTGAGCTGTTCTCTTTCAATGCTTTCAAAAAGAGATATGGAAGCTGTCAATGCTTAATACTTTGAAGAATACAACACAAAATTTGTTAATCATACTGATTAACAAAAAGCAACCACCAGTCTTGGAATGTTGGCATTTTCTCTTGCAACAAAGAGAAAAGCCAAGTGAAGACAGACACTGGGCTGCCACAGCTCACTTTCACAACTACCCAGGCTGAGGTTCAAATCCCAAGAACCTTCTCCCTTACTCAAGTTATCTTCTCTTTGCAATTCCAAAACATCCACTTAGAATCCATTTGGTTAGTAGGAAGCCGTAAGGTTCTGCCTCAGGTTGGCAGCTGTCTTCTGCTCTGCTTCACCTCAGCACCAAATTCAAAAGCAACACAAAGCATGGCACAAGAGACAAAAGACATGGTACAAAGCATGTGGCAAGGAGAATAGCAAAATACAACCAACAAAACAGAAGGAGAAAGAGACTGGACTGTTTGTATCCTGGGTAAGTACACCTGACTGAATTTTTCAACCAGTGTTTCAGTAAGAAAGCGCAGCTTCTTAAAACGCAGTTTTGTCTGGAGAAAACATGATGTTTCACAAAAAAATTTTTTTCAGAAGAAACAACGTTGACAATGAACACAGCATTCCACACTGACATTTTAAAAAGCTTTTTCCCGTAAAAGTGAAAACTCAGATGAGCTTCACCAAATTAAAAAGAAGACATTTCTCCAAGATGAAAGGAAAGCATGACTCTGATCAATGAGTGCTTTTCTGTTCATTGGCATGTTTGTTGATTTGTGCAAACATTTAAGATTTTAACTGCTCATCACCATTTCAGATACTAAAAACTTCCTCACAGCTGAAAGTTCAATGTGTGTTCTCACATCAAATGTAATACTGTGTTTTAATCTATGTGTAATAAGAGAATAAGTTCATTAAAAAGTTTTACACACATTTTTAGACCACAGATATTACTGCAAACAAAAAAATCCTATTCTCACATAAAAACGCAAACACGATCTCTTTCATTTTTCTATTGAGCAATCTGAAGTTTGGCTCACAAGAAGGTCTATTATTGTCTCTACAACTAATTCAGAAAAAAAAAGATGATATATCAAGTTAAAAGCTACAAAAATGTATTTTAACAACATTTTTCAATTGAAGCACTAACATGACTAAAAGTTTCCATGAAAAGAACAGGCTAGTATAAATTACAGATGCCAACTGTCTTCTATAAGGTAATAGCTCTATTAACACATATACAGTGTATAGTTTTGTCAGCCTCCTCAGCGCCAATATAGGCTCTATATCCAGCTGTCAGAGGATGACCTTGTACCAAATGCTTAATCAAAAACAAAATGTCAGCAGAAATGTGAATGAATACAGAGATTTACTGCCTATTTAACTATCTGGTTTGATTCCAAAAGATTTTTTAACTTAAATACAAAGCAAATAAACCTGCTTTTGAAATATGCAGTATAATCCATATCCACCAATACCATTCTCTTATGAAATACTCCACGGTTTTCGAATTAAAAACAAAACGTTGGCTACTTCATCAAAATGGAAGTTTGTTCCCAAATAAGACACATAATTTAGGCACCTAATTGTCAGTGTTTACATGTAAGATAGAGTGCAAGGCTGCCATTATTCTGTGAGCACCTACAATACATGGCCAATACAGCTTAGAGAGCTCACTATAATATGGACACAAACGCTTCCTCACTCATATAAATTTCTGAACTGCCACTAAATTCTAACTATCAAGAAGAAAAAAGAAAGCAAAATTTTTAAAAGGTAGCACAAAACATTTCTCCTTAACATAAGACTCGTGATAAAAGTTCTGAATGGAAAAAATGGCAAGACAATTAATGAATAACAAGACAAAAAAAAAAATAAACCTTTTACATTATTTTTCCTATAATCCATTAAAAACAATAATCTCACAACAGGATCTACACAAGAATTTTTACTTTATGAAGCTGAAAGACTAATGTTTCAAAGATCTGGTACCAATCATTATATTACCTTCAAATTCTAAAAAAATTCTTATATCCAGACGTGCTACCAAATTTTGCTACCAAAATTACTTAAGAGTATATTAAAAAAGAAATCTATCATCACGAACCACATCAAAAATGACGTCTGGGGAAAGTAAAACTTACTCTTTCATTCCATCAGCAAGATTACAATACTAATTTGCTAAACGAACTTCTAAACCAAAAGTATGAATCACAGATCTCAAAGTCATCAGAGTTTACCTCTTGTGATATAAAGCACAAGCCGACTTCTCTTTTGGAGTTACTCAAAGTCTCATAAATAAATTACAAAGCACATACCAACCACTAAGAATGAGAATTCTGAAACTACTCAACTTTTCCAAGAGAATGAAAGAACTTAGATCAATGACCTCACAGTTCCTGCAAGTTAAACACACCACACCATTATAAAAATTTAGAGATGTTTATAAAAATTTGGAGACTGTACCTGTTTTCCCCAAAATTATTATCCTACAAATGCTTCAAGAAAGTATCAAGCCAGCTTATTCAAAACAATCTGATACAGTTGCTCTCATGTATTTTAGTGAAATAACAGTTTGCATCAAAGTACAAAGAAAAATCACATCCTGACCAAAATATTTATTTCAATTACTAGAATATCTAGTAGACATTCCTAACTTATCTAGTAGTTAAAAAGTAAATTACTTCACTAGATTTCACAATTACAGTAAACTTTTGCTGCTTTATTATTACTAAAGTATACATATTATCTTCCCCCCAAAAAAACAAATAGCAGATTGGAGACAACAGAAATGTTGACATTAACTTACCTAGAAGATTAGGTTACAACTGATACCTCAAAAAATACAAGAGTTCATAAAGAACTAGAGCTGGTTAATGGCATTATGTTTAAACTGTGGAATGTTAGGATAATGTGCAGGCAAAGTTCCCCTTTGTTCCACAGTTTTTTACTGGGAAAAAAAGTTATTATCCTATTAGCAAAGATTAACTAATCACAATAACCTTTAGGACCTACTGGTTTTCCAAACCTCGCAATAACAAATCCACACAGTTTTTTTGATGCATGAAATACTAACTAAATTCTAATTTAAACCTTCAAAGGAAAAACACTTACAAAATTTCACCAACTACCAGAAAGTTTCCTGAAAAAGATAAAACACTGCCTATCCATGTCCCAAACCAATCCTCCTTCACATCACTTTGAAACAAAGATTAAAACACAAAGAATTTTGCAAGATTACAAACTACCTTTCTAAGATATGAAGTTCTTTACACAGCAATATGCTGAAGAACGTCGACAGTTCCCCAAATGGCTAACTAGAGATTTCGCTTGTTCATTTGGGTATTTTGATATAGCTGACATTACCTGGCACAGTTTTCCCACTTATGTCAGCATTCATGACAGCAGTAAAAACAAAGAAAATAAACAAACAAAAGAGAGGCATTAAAGTGAAATATTTAAGGGGTGGGACTGCTACTTCACATACTCCTAGGAAGTGCCTCCTTACCAGTACCTCATTTACATATCTCAACAATAAATACTTTTTCGTCTACTTCATTTGGACCTTTCAAATAATTTAGCATTTTAAGGATTTTGACTACATTTGGGGTAGACACTCAAGTACTAATACAGGAATATCCAAATCTGGCCAAAGCCTTTAACAGCAATTGGCAAGAAGCTATTAATTTACATGCAATTTAATAAAGCTGAAGAAAGTCAGATATACTGCTTTACGCAATTACAAAGCTGCAACTCACAAAATACCTCCTGTCCATCAAGGTAATGGTACATCTTAAATTGAATGACCCTGTCTCAGATTAGGATGGATTTTTGCCTACCAAGTACAAGTCTCCAAAGGCTAGACAGATGAGGATCATACTGCAGAACTCCACACAGACCACTTATCAACAGCTGTGGTGAACAAAGACAGTAAACAAGACATGGAAAATTTGGAGTCCAAGTATTTAATGCTGTTTTTCTACTTGGATGATAACTTTTGTAGAGCCACAAATCAAAATGGAGACGTTCCTCAGCATCAGTACAGCACTAACATGAAACAGAAGTATTATTAGAAAATTCTCATGCTACTCGATTTTTTGCTAGGTACCCAAAATTAATGCATCTCTGACATAGTACACACTAAAAGAAATGTAGTATTATTACACATGCCCAAGACATCTTTTTAACATTTTGATCTGTAACCCAAATTTATTTTTCCCATTGCATTGCAAGTAATTACCTGCCAAAATATCACTGTTCCGTGCAGCTATTGTTTTCACTTTTATTATTCCTGATTCAGCAGCCTGGAAGAGAAGAAAGTAAGTAGTTTAGATGCTATTTCATACATCAATATCTGCAAAGAAACAAGAATACTGAAGATAAATAAAAATGGATAGTGTCAGAGCAAAAATGTTTTTGTAGTGTTTGCAGCAAGCAGAGCTACTGCAGAAGTGAAAAATTGAAGATTCTGGAATTCCTTTCCAGAATTCCACAGGAAAAGGAATTATCACAATTCTCAATGTATTACCTTCCAGTCCTACGAATGCGAAGAAAAATCACTAGTAAACAAAAAAAGCTGCTACACAGCCTCTGCATAGTTTCAAACTGTGAAACAATGACCATTGCAAACCTCTGGAAACAATTAAAGATATCACGGCAAATACGCTGTTCACCAAAATAAATGCAACAAGTTTTCCCAGATGACAGGACACGAATTGCCGAAAAATATTGTTCTGTCAAATCTGAAAGCACATTCCCCCCTACATTTCTGCTTTGTATTCCTGTGTACTTCCCACACTAAACATTTCCACTACTATTTAAGGAAGTGTGCCATCACTCTATAAAACAGATTAGAGAAGCAGATAAACTGTGGCAGAAGAAATACGAAAGTGACAGTACATAAAGTTCTAACAAGTTGCAACATTCCCCCTCCATCAAAACACTACTCCAACAAGATTTCCCAGAAAGTCAGGTTAAGATGACTGTATAAACTCAAAATCAAGTATTTTAATTGAGAGATGATATATGTATTTCTCAAAATAGCTGAATTAGAAATGCAGAACGGAAACTTTTCAACTTTTTTTTTATTTTTAAATTTCTTAACACAAACACAGGAAGACTAAACACAGCGTTAACATCATTAAAGAGATTCACGAAATTCTGGAGAATAATTTAAGTTTTGCTAAACATACTGTTTCTACTTTAAAAAATGTAGACAGAATAATATCCACAGTGCCTGATCTAACACACAATGTGCTCAAATGAGCACAAAGTGACATACAGATATATCTTTCATATAATTAAAATCAAGAGTACTAAATGCAGTTCTCATTTACTTTTAACACATTAAGTGTTTTGAGTCAATTCCTGTTCTTCAGTTATAAATTGTCAGCTAATTACGGGGGGTTGTCTTGTCACAACAAATGGATCCTATTAATTAATATGAAGGATTTGTCACAGTCTGCCTTCAACTACCTTCAAACCAAATCTCGTCACATCTACTGGAGATCAATGCCTTTCTTGCCAGGATTGACAAACTCAGACTAAATCAAAGAAATACTAAGCCTGCCCACGTGTGACATTCACAAACACCATGCACTCTACCTGGAGAAAGAAAAAATTATTACCAAGATGTCTCCCAGCTAGTTGTTTCCATGCTAGCTCTATATAGATATTTAATGTAACAAGCAGGTATGTGCTAATTTCTGCAAAGGCTTGACCTAACTTTAAATATATTTTTGTAGGAACTTCTAAATAGCATGGAAGTCACAGTATTGTTACAAAAACGTAATAAAATAAAGAATTTCCACCACTGATGCTTTGAATGACCATTTGTATTTCAACTGTATGCTCAGAGCAAATTCCTATCTCCAGAAATACCAAAACTGCTGTAAGGGTTGCATCTTTTACTACACAAGCTTTTGATTTCTGTCTTCTAAAGAAGAAAAACATACAGGAATGACAGTTGGTGACGGTATTTTCACTACATCATTTGCCAACCTTATTACCAAAATTGGATGAGAGTAATATCTGTCATTGATGGCCACTTCCACTCTACTACATGAAATAAAAAGAGCAATTCTTTTTCTGTTCATCATTATCTGCCTTTCCAACTGGAACACGAACCCTATATCCACTTGTTTAGATAAGAGATCCTCCTGTGTAAAGTACAGTTTCACTTCTTGTTATTCTGGCTTGCTTTGCACATTCTGGACCATTACTGTGCTGCTAAACTATTATTTGGAAAAGGACACACAAAAAGCTCAACGCTAAGTCAACCTCATGACAGCACCTGAGTATACCACATTTGTGTGAAAAAGCACTGTACTTACCTTCTGTATTTTTATCTTCCCCCCCCGGGAGTACAATCCCTGCACATACCCTTCTCTTTTACATAAGCTTATTCTCCCTGTGATTCAAACTGATGAAATGCCCAATCTGATCTGATGGCACTGTGCACTCACAGGGATTTATTATATTGAATGATTTAGTATACTTAGATTAGAGCTTGCTCGGAGCAAAACCTACCAGCAGAGTCTCTGGGAATGGAGCACTACCCACTGTGAAAGGGCACATACAGGTGCAGAGAACACGAACGAAACACTTCAGTCAACCAGACACTTACAAGCCCATGCACCCAAAGGGCCCCTATATCGGGGTCACGGTGACTGGAGAAGGTTATTGATGACTGGGGAGAGGTAAACACCACACAAATCTCAGGGAAAGGCGAGGAAGAGCATTCAGTACTCTACAGGCCAGTCAGCTTCACGTCACTCCCTGGGAAGGTTATAGAACAATCCTCCTGGAAGCCGCTCCGAGGCACACACAGGACAAGATGATTACTGCGAAGAAGACTGGCTGAAAGAGTCATTACAAATGGTATAAAGTGCAGACGGCAATGAGCTCCTAGGGCTGCTCCCACAGATGGATACTGGGCTAAAACCATTACACATCTTTATGAGAAAGGCCAGCAGTGAGCCCTTGCAACAAAAATGGCCAACCGCATGCTGGACTGCATTAGCAAGAACACAGGCAACAGACAAAGGGAAGGGAATTCTTTCCTCTCTTTGGCTACTGTGGGGCTGTTGCTGGAGTACTATGACCAGTTTTAGCCTCCTCTGTGCAAGAAAGACATTGACATGATGGAGCAAGTTCACTGGAGGTCTACCCAGACAGCTGGGAGAATGGGGAACAATAGATAAGGAGATGCTGTGAGAGCTCCACTTGCTCAGCTTCAAGACAAGAAGATTAATAGGAGGGATTGTTAACGTCCACAGCTTCCTAAAGGGAGGCTGTAATGAACATGAAGCAGTTTGCAGTGGCTGTTCACATGTGTGTTCCATCTTGGGTATATGTATAAGTACACAGAAAGAAAGTAGGAAACACCGAAAGCAATAACGGTCCTTTCAAATGACTTCACATTCTACAATTCCTCACACAAATTTTTCTTCCACAGAATCTTAGCAATCATGGTAAAATAGCATTAATTTTGCTATAAATTGAAAATTATATTTTGGTAAACCACTTCCGTTATCATAAAATCTTCAACACAAAAATCAGCTACAGTTTTCAAAGTTAAGTTTGGAACATGTGATTTATGTGAATTGTTGAACAGCCTGATTATTTTTTCTTAAATCAAGAAGTTAATATATTTGCTAGTTTTGTTTTTACTACTTTATTCAGCATATAAAGACAAGAAATTGCAAACAGACTTCCAGTTTCTATTCATAAAAAAGTAGTT
The DNA here is from genome assembly GCA_033556795.1 of Tapera naevia. Lineage (NCBI taxonomy): Eukaryota > Metazoa > Chordata > Aves > Cuculiformes > Neomorphidae > Tapera > Tapera naevia. Next base: position 18,037,091 of record JAUMJJ010000059.1, read on the forward strand.
ACCTCAGCTGTTCACACTTTACCTGAGATAGAAGCAAAATTGTTCTGGTTTATTCGACATCATGATCTACTTGTGCTCAGTGAAAGAAATAAATGTATACATTTCTAATCCAAACAACAGGACAACAACAGCTGAAGACATCAAACTAGTCCTGCTAGACTCTACTCAAGGATGGTGCCACTCTCAATTACTGGAGCTCAAATGCTTTGAGAAAAAAATAGAATTTTTTTTTTCTATTTCTCCATCAGTTCAAGACTTATGATATTTCAGGTGGGGTTTTTTTTATAGCTTTTTAAAAAAAACCACACACACACAACCATGTTCAGGCCCAGCTTTTGTGCAACTATATCAGTTGCTCTCATATTAAAAGTGCTCTTTCACTTGACAGGAGTGACTACTCTTCTGGTCCACTGATCTTCTGAAATTGTCAGTTTGCAGTACCAGCAGTCAATTCAAAACCCTGAAAGTTAATCGTCAATAATGCCAGGAGAGGTGCCAGTGTTATCTAAATTGCCTCAGAGCTGTCGCCTCTGCAGATACTTCACTTGATGTGAATTTGGAGGTAAAGATAATGAAATATAAATATTTAATACCAGGAGTTTTCACTTGACAATCAAAATATATTACCTCAGCTGGAAAAAACATCACTAATAAATCAACAGAACAAATGAGAATGAATAACATCAAGTAACTCATTACTGAACAGCACTGATGTAAACATAAAGGAAAAAGCTAACCAAGCTAACTTGGTACAGAAGAAACATAGCCAATTAGCAACCAATTCTTAAGTTATACTACTCTCTTCCACAGTTAGAGAGAGTCAAGATGTACCCTGTATTTTGCATTACATTACACAGAAATTATATATACACTATATTTTTATTACATAAATATATAATATTTATATATAACCATACAGTATGTGGACATCTTGAGACAGTCCATGTCTACCATTAACAGATTTCTGAGTGATCCGTCATGTACCAAATAACTGATTATAAATCACTGGAATTGAGCACTTCAATTTTCGTGACAGACTTTTGTCACAAAAATCATCATTTTAAACTAACAAACAAACAAAAATCCCTACCCGGTTTCAGACCTTTAGGAGATTTACACTATACACTATATTCATAGTAACCTAGTCTGAAACAGCAATGGCTGTTTGCCTGGCACAAAGAAACAACAGTCAATAGTTAAGGCCTTAGTTGAGAACTGGCATCACCAAGAACTCCCATCTTCTTCTACAGGTTTCCTGTTTAATCTTCAGGAAGCCACAGGAAAGAGGATGGGGATTACATCAGAGATTAAGAGGTAGAAATTTAAATATTTAGACACTCATTACAATGAGATTTATTCTCTACTGAATGCTCCTTAATTCCTAAAGCCTCTCCTTAAGCTAATTCAGCTGACCCGCTAGTAGGGACTCAACACAGAGGTCTAAGCTTAGGTCTCTATCCGACACATGCAGACAGACTACATGCAGACAGAAGACGACCCATGCTCTTCCGGACCAGCTGCTGGAAGCCAAAGAAGTATTTCAAGCGGCAAAGATACCTAATGTGTAGGTGACAGAGTGAATCAATCGCCTGGCTACAAGATCCTGTGAACAGCTATTTGGTTCCACTGGCTGTAATGACTATATTTCCATACCAAGCCCAGCCTGCATGATCAACAAAAGGAGCTGAGACACGCAAAGTGAGGTACCTTAATCCTGCAACTGAATTCTAACATGAAAAATTTACAGATGGACTGAGACACAGAAAATTTTGTTCATTTTTTTCATTCATTAAATTGTAAGGTATTACATGATGGAGAAATTAAGTCTATATGCATGATGTGAACTGTTCTTGAACACGACATAGTTGGAACAAAAACTAAAATGATGACATGAAATTTAGGATTTCTAACAAATCTTGAAACTTGGAACACATTTGAATGAATTATGGGCCCCTAGAAATATAACAGCATACTTTTAAACATATGATTTTGATAAAATGCACTGCAAAATTAATGGATTCCAAACAAGAAGCTATCAGACATGGCAATCAGTAAAGACCAGGAATTATAAAAGGAACTTTAGGAAATATCAGGACTCACCTGTTTCAAGTGACTAGTTCAGCTACAGACTGGCACCTACGAAATGCTACAGAATAATCTCCAGCCACATGCATAGAACACATGCTTGAGATAAAGCTGCCTAATTATAACAATATAGACACTATGCTCTATAAAATGCATATTTCAAAAGAACTTTTAAAATATTAGTGAAGTCTATACCCATTAAAACAAACAAAAAACTCCACAGTATTTGCATCCTTTTGAACTAATGCTGTGAAGACCTGAAAATTAACCAACCTGAAAAGTTTGGTGTAGCTTAAGTTTCCTGTAGGTTATAGTATCATAAGCATTTGAGACCTTTTATTCAAAAAAAATCAAGCAGGAAACCCCAAAACTTGGTTAATCCTACAGAAATGGCCTATGCGCAAAGGTTTGTTCTTTGCCAGGCCCATTTGGCTCATCTTTTACCACAAGAGTAGTGTGAACACAGAGCTCTCTGAAACCCTTCAATGCTGGTAACACATCAAGTGACTCAAACACCCAAATCAAAAGGCATTTCAGCATTTTGTTTCTCAGCCTTCTCCAATTTGTGTACTACATTCACAGGTTTTCTGAAACTGTTACAGAACAGACAGCTAATAGAAATTTTTTTCAATTGTTCTTTACTGTTGCATTAGGAATCCTAATGATCACTTTGACACTATAAACCTAATTAACTGATATGTAGCTTTTTAACATATGTTTAGATTTTGCATTATATCCTCATATTTGGTTATCATCCAGCTACCAAATGACATCAGAAAGGCTCCCTAAAAGGACAAACATCCAACTTGCATTAGCCCTAAGATGTACACAGAATCAGCATATCATTCCAAAACGAGAACGATTTAACCCAGGGAATGCAACAGTCGCATATGTCTCTCAGTGCAGACAGGAGTGGACTCCAAAGGAAAAAGTGTATGAACAAAACATGTGTTCACAGACACAACAGACACATCCTGCCCCTTTGCTCAGTTAGCCCTCATGACTTCTACTATGTCTGATTTTTAAATTTTGTTTTATCCAGAAGCCACTCTGCATATCTGATTCTTTCTTTTTTTTACTCAAAGAACTCAACAAGACTCCTTGCCTGCAAGTAGTTACTTATAAAAGGCAAATTTGATTGCAAAAATGGATTCTATTATTTTTTCTCAATACAACAAATAAATTTACAATACTGTTTCAAAAACTTGTCTGTATGCCAAAGGCTTACACAACTCAATAAACAATTAAAGCACTGCTGCTATTTCAGACAAAGGGCATCAAAAGGCTACTGTTCAGGAGTCCTAAGACAGAATTTCAACTAACTGAAGTATTCAAAGGTAAAACTGTGATGCTTTTCCAGGTTGAGCGAAGTTGAACACTATTTCTCTTCCAACCTTGCTATTCCAAACCACCACAGCAACAAACATCCTAAAACTGATAGACACCTACAATCCATTACACAACTGCTAAGCACATGGCACACCCCATCCCACCACAGGTCTAAGCCATACCAAGCTGATCTCACAATGGGAGGATGCAGACCCTACCCATTCTTTCCCTTCCTTCTCCTACCAGCACAAGCATGCCTGTAACTGTGCAGGGAGCTGGACAAGAGTTATTTACAATTTTGTGAAAAGATAGAATTCTTACTCTAGCTCACTAAAAAGAGCACCACTAGCTTTACAGACACCCAGCACAGGATACCGAAACACCATATTAAAAACAACAGAATAATGACCAAGTAGCATTGTTTTCTAGGAGAAATGCCAGATTTCTTAAGATAAGTTGAGAATGACTGATGCCTGTACCAAGGACTGCTTCATGCTCTGTAATTTCAAGCTCCAAAAGACACTGTTAAATTTACACTTGCCCCGAGAGCTTCAATCATATCCTGGGCTGGTGTCTGTTTTTCTAACTTGGAAACACAAATACATTGTGGAAAACATAAGTACATTTTTCAGCAATGTCATTATTTGTATGTCTGCCAATATAAACAGTTTTGGCTTTTCACAGACATAACCACCAAATCACTCCTTGGTTACAGTCTATAGTTTTTGTGTTTAGCATACTTCTGCAGTCATTGCGGATCTGAAGAAGTAACAAACACAAAAACAACCTAACAGCAAACAGACATAGGTCTGAAGTCTAATAGTAACTGGTAATCCCCACACCCTTAAGAAAAATAAATCTAGCACTTTAGTTAATCCCCAAACATCGTCAGCAACACAATTTCAAACCCAGAGATTCTTTCTGCAGCTCCTGTTCTCAATGCTTTAAGCAGCACCACCTTGGAAAATCCTACTTGGGAACTACGTGTCACACAAAGCAAAGATGAGGTGTGGATTGCTTTGGGACCAACAAGTTTCTGTTATTTCTTAGTTAAAAGCTCTAACTATGGAAGGTTGCCACACATTTGTGTCATAAATTTAACATTGGGAGAAACTCAGTAATTTCCACATTTCTTAACAGATTATCAAAGAGTCTGCAAAACTTCAGAACCCACTGTTGTAGGTGACTGTAGGTATGATTTCCACATAAATATAACCTACTACGAAGACTTTACAGAGTCAGAAGTAATAGAAACATATGATATTACAGTGCTTGAAACAGTGAAGAATTCAAATTCTGTTTACAATAAGGGTGTAAAGCCCTACTTCCAGCTCCTAACCGAGGAAAGGTCTAAATCTCACAGCCTGTGGGATCCCACAACTTGCTGTCCCCAACAAACAAGCTCTTCAGCTGTGTCACCTACCTGCATGTTCAAAGAATCATTTAACAGTGTTTTGATCTCTCTGCACCTAACAGATATGATATCAGGTTGTAATAACATATGCATGAGATAGATCTTTAAAAAGCGAAAACTAAAACACTATTCAGTTAAAAAACACAGGTTTTATTTTTCTGATCGTACCACTTCCTTATTTCTTAAATAAGGAAGTAATTATTAAAATTTGTTCAAATTAATCATCTGAGTAACAAGGAGAATTGAGAACTACACTACTACTTTCAACAGCAGCAAATCTATTGGCTACATTAATTTTGCAAGATTTTAAGAGTATCTATAAAAATTAAAGAACAGAAAATATTTTTGAAATGGCTGGAAATAACAAATAGCTCTGAGCAAAATTTTAGATTACATCAGAATCTTCATTAGAAGCAGCTTGCCTTCATAAAGTACCTATCAAATCTAATCACTACAACACAGCTCATTCATTAATTTGGACTTGGAATTTTTCAATCACTTTATCACAGTATGATAAATTTTCTAAGTGGCATGGAAGCTTACATATTAGCTGCAAGATAAACTCATAAATTATACTGCATGTGGTAGTGACGAGAACAGCCTAGTTACACTGCAAGTAAAAAAAAGTAGCAGAAATTTGTTTTAAAAAGCCTATATTTAAACATGGTTTAAAAAGCTGGTCTGTTCCAAACCAGTAAGAACATGCCATTCCTCTGATCACTCTTGCCCAATCCAATCGTGATCAGGCCACACACGTGTAATGAAAATATCCGTTTAGCAGTTGAAATTTGACCGAAAAACACACCCGTCTCCTTTAAAACTAGAACAAAAAATGTGGCTTCCGGAAGTGAGGAAGTAAGACCATTTCCTGCAACTGTATCATACATCCTACCATAGGCCTGCTCTCACCTCAGACCCCTCTGCAAGTGCCCACAGCTCACTGCAGAAGTCCCACCTCTTTATAAAAACCGTCCAGTACTATTCCATAAACCTAACCAAATTCTAGACAACTTGTGAAAACCTTTCAATTGTTTTTAGTTATTCTCCAAATTGCTGTCAAGATGTAAAAGCATATAGCACAAAAGTCTTATGTACACAAGAATATGACAAACATCCTGAATAAGTATCAAGAACTGCACATGCAGTGGTTGCTTGAACCTTCAGTATGGCAAATATAACGAACCATTACTAAAAATATCAGTTCAAGAATCACACTGCCCATCTCCTTTGCAGATTTTGAAGAAAGTAAACATTAACACAGTGGGGAAACTTTAGAGACCACCCAACTTAGCAACACAGTAATACACAGGAGAAAGTGAAAGTGGCACTCCCGCCTCCCTACCAAACACACACAGGTTTCTGTTCCACTGACAACTTTTTCTTATTTACACGTGACCACACACAATTTCTGAGAACTGATCACAACTTTCTCCTGTCTTTGTGACACACAGTTTCTCAAACATACAGGCATTCCTCTGCAACCTATAATCCTATATAACATGTTCTGGCTAGTGTGTCACTTCATGTTTTTCAAAACAAGCACAGTTATTAACTTCAATTCATTTGTTAAAACGTATAATACTTTACACAACATTAAACATGCTATCACTTAACTGGAACTAAACTCACATTACACGCATAATTCCTTTCATCCAAACTGACAGTCTTTACCATACTTTCCCAGACACCCTTCTGGTTCTGCAGCTTAATCTGAATTAAAAGACTAATATTTTTCCCTCCACTACTGCACAGAAAGATTATTTTCTTAAAATGGCAAGTGACAAACTATGGATAGAAAAAAAAGTTAAACTGTTTAAACACATTAGAGAAACACGTGGTTTAAATTAGAGAGAAGTCCAGTTTCCCTTCAGTTAAAGTAATCCTGCTCATCATGACTCCTGAAGTCTCAAACTGTACACAGAGTAAACCAAAGTTTGAAAAATAAAACATACAACCCTAGTGGCATGAGTTGATTAATGGAAATTTTAAAAAGGGAGAAAAAGGTCATCTAAACTCCTTGTCTTCCAGACTTCCTCAGTTGTAACCACAGTACTGGAACACCACATCAGCCCCAGATCGCAGAACGCTCTAGGGATCACCAGCAATCCCGCACAGTTACTACTGGCAAACATAGAGGTGCAATAGTGAGAAATAAGTCGCGCTAGCCTGGGAGCCACACTTCAGAAACTCGGTTTGTTCGTGAGATGGGTAGGACACCAACCTGAAATGAGACCAACGAGACCCCACAGCAGTGGGTGGCGGCACAGCCCTGTCTCCACGGCCTGGCCGCCCCTGCTTGCCCACCTGCCAGCCCCACCAAAGCACTGCCCACCAGGCATTCACTAGCTATGATACAAGAAATAGGTACTATTACAAAAAGTGGGGTATTTTGATTTATGCTAAAGTAGCATTAAGTTTCATCTAACTGATTTTTTCAAAGTTAGACAGAACGTCCTTCTGATAATATGGGGTTTTTTAATAGCATGCTTTTACCAAACAGTTGTGATCAGTATTCGAACACTGTCCTTTGAAAAATGGTAATGTCTCGTGTTCACTATGGTCTGTGCTGAACAGATGTGTCTTCTCCTAACCATCACCGGTTTTCAGCCTTTCCCCATCTAAAATGCAAGGTCAGGCAGAGCTGGCTCCAAAGCTCCAAACAGCAGAGATTTGGCTGTTGTGAAATTAATAACAATATTAAAATTAGTCCTTGGAAAGTAACAGAATGTGCAGAAGATTCTGGGAAAACTTATACAAAAGCGTCTGAAATACAGTCTGTCCCCAGCACTCGTTACGCAGGATTGATGGAAACCGTTCCCTCACGCGCCCAGCGCTGAAATAAAGGCTTCTTCTTTCTAAAACTCCAAAACGAGTCTCAGAGAATTTATTTGCCGGCATTTTCGGTATCAGCCCTGGGTACCCAGCCCGAGAGGCGATGCCGAGACAGCGCTGCCGAGCTCTGCCTCGTTCGCCGGGCGGGCGGCGGGGTGACGCGGGGCCGCCCCCGCCGTGCCCCTGCCCGCAGCTGACCCACCTCCCGGGGGGAGCCCGCCTGGCCCGCGTCCCCTGCCTGCGCAGCGCCTTCAGGCGCGGACCAGGGGCCAACACGACACGCGAAGCCGCGTCTCGGCACACACACAACCGCGAGGGACGGACCCCACGGGCAGCGGCACCAGGAGCTGCGCCGGGGCTCGGGCACCGGCAGCGCCCGCTCCGTCCGGGCCCTGCGGCTCCACCGGTGCAGCCCCCACCGCCCATCCCAGCTTGGCTCGGCTCAGCCCAGTCCAGCCCGGCTCGGCTCCCCCTGCCCAGCCCTCTCACCTCCTTCACGGGGGGGAATTTTTTCCGGCACTCCATGCTCAGGCCTCGCAGGTCTCCCTGCATGTTTTCCAGCAGCTTCTTCACGGCCTCGGGGCTGCTGGTGCCGGACATGGCGCCGCCGGGCCGGGCGCGGCTCCGAGCGGGCAGCAGCGGCTCCGCGGCCCCGGCGGACACGTCTGCTCCGGCACCGGAACCCGCAGCCTCGGCCCCGCCGCCCGCCACCCCCCCGCTCCCACAATGCCGGGCGCCGCCTCCGCCGCTTCCGCACAGCCCGGGGCGGAGAGAGCGGCCGGGCCTGCGTGTCCGTGCTGAGGCTCGCGGCGGGTTGGCTTGGAAGGGACCTTACAGACCATCCAGTTCCGCTCCCCCGCCACGGGCAGGGACACCTCCCGCTTGGTCAGGGTGCTCGGAGTCTCTTCAGTCTGGACTGGGAAAAGAATAAAAATCTTCTGTCGCTTGTGAATTGCTCGTTCCAACGGCTGGTGCAGGAGTTATTCCACGACTGGTTTTTAAAAGAAGTTCTGGCCAAGAAACTCATAAGCAAGTTCCAAGCCAGGATTTGTCCAGAAAATTATTTTCTGGGAGGCATTTGCTCATTTCCAGGTGATACCAAAAATGCCGGCAAATAAACTCTCTGAAGACTTTTTGGAGTTTTAGAAAGCAGCGTCCTTTATTTCAGTGCTGGATGCATGAGTGCATGGTTTTCATCAGTCACATGTAACAAAACAAGAGCTGGGGACAGAATGTATTTCACACTTAAATGCATAGACATAAGTTTTCCCAGAAATCTTATGTACAGTCTGTTACATTCCAAGGACTAATTTTAATGTTATTATGAAATTCACAACAACCAAATCTCTGCTGATTGGAGCTTTGGAGCCTTGCATTTTAGATGGGGAAAGGCTGAAAACACAGGCGATGACAGAAAAAGACACAGCTGTTCAGCACAGAACTTAAGAGATTATCATTTCCCTTCGAATGGTGTCTGAGAAAACCACTGTTTGAAAAACATGCTATAAAGAAAATGTGCTATCAGAGGGACATTCTGTCTAACTTACAAAAAATGTAGTCGCTTAGTTGAAACTTTACTTTAACTTAAATCAAAATATTCCACCTTTTGTAATAGTAACTTATATCACAATCTTGCCCTAACAAATCCGATACAGTGCCCACTATGCTGCAGCCTGAGGAAGCTGTTGAAGCCACTGAGCACCCATTAAATCCCTGCATCTCACACGTTTTGTGATGTTTTGTGAACTGGAGCATCTCCCAGTGTTGGAGTAGGGAACACTGCCCCAGTTTGTCACTGGAATTGGCAAGGGGATGAACTCCCCTGATGAAAGGGCTGGAGAATAAGGAGCGGCTGAGGGAACTGGGATTGTTTAGCCTGGAGAAAAGGAGGCTGAGAGGAGACCTCATCACTGTCTACAACTGCCTGAAAGGAGGTTGTAGCAAGGCGGGTGCTGGTCTCTTCTCCCAAGTAACAGGCAGTAAGACAGAGGAAATGGCCACAAGTTGCACCAGCAGAGGTTCAGATTAGACATCAGGAAAAAAAATTCCTCACCAAAAGGGTTGTCAGGCACTGGAAGGTGCTGCCCGGGAAGGTAGTTGAGGCCCCATCCCTGGAGGTGTTTAAAAGATGAGTGGATGAACTGCTCAGGAATGTGGTTTAGTATTGGATGGCTACAGCTGAACCTCATGATCTCAAAGGTCTTTTCCAATCAAGCATTTCTATGATTCTGTGACCCCTGGCTGGAGGGGGTGGTTAGGCCACCTGCAGGTGATGTTTGCTCTCTGCTGCCCTGTTCAACAGCTGGGGGATCCCTTCTTGCCAAGCCCGGCACCTGGGGCGTGGGAGGATGGCGCTGAATGCAGTTTGGAAAAATAAAGCATGAGGCAGAGTGTTCTGTTTTCATGTGAATCACCGAGTCTTCTGCTTTTTCCTGCCCTTTGCGACCCATGTGTGTATGTGCCTAGCTTTGAGCAGCCTGGTCTAGTGGAAGGTGTCCCTGCCCACGGTGAGGGGGTTGAAACTGGATGATCTTTAAGGTCCCTTCCAATCCAAACCATTGTATGATTCTCCAGGTGAACCCAGCACGAATCCTTCGTTGAAGAGTTTAAGATAAACACAGGCAGGGCAAAAACAAGGGGACAGGGTGACAGTTGGGGTTCGTGTCCATCCTGTGTCACCAGCACGTGCTCAGCAGCGTATCTCTGAAATCCTAAAGCTTTTCGACCAGCTGGTTTGAACCTGCTTCAAAAGCAGGCACCCGAACAATGAGAATGAGTTCTTCTACCAGTATCTATGGCTCCCAGGCAGCCTGGGAGCTTCCTTCTGGAGGATGCCATTCATCATCAAACAGTTAACATTTCATGAAGGTTGTAGTCCCTGTTGCAATAATTGTTTCTCCATTTTCTGGTTGCTGTAAGTTCTGTACTGCAGTGGCTGCCTATTTGTAATGCAGCATGGTTTTCTGTTGCCCTTCCGTAAGCCAGGGAGTTGGAAAACATTCTTGAATTTCTACAGTCTGTAATATTTGAGCTGGGGAATCTTGAAAATAAATATGAAGAATCAACTCAGAGAATAATTTTTTACTGCCTTATTATTTAAAAAAAAAAAATTAAAATTGAAAGACATCTTAGAACCTTCTCTGAATAAGACTGAAGACTTTTGAGAAAGTCTTTTTATCTTTTTTTTTTGTGTATATATCTTCTAATTAAAAAGGGTAAAAATCTTCTCATGAATTCGAGTATCCCTACTTGTATGTTGGCGTTCATTTACTGTGAGAAATACTGCAAATCGTGTATGAAACAGAATCCCACTGGCACAGCATTGTACACTGTACCTGTAAACATAAATCTGTAGGTGTGCTTTATGAGGCAAAAAGCGCAGTATTGCTTTCTAAGTATTTTATTATTTTAAGATCTTTATTTTCCCATGGTTTTCACATTACTGGCTGTTGACTTGACAAAACTGGATAAATGGATGTGAGTTTTTAAAACCGTGTGGTGCTGGCACAGCTGAATTGGGTGGTCAAACTGTGTGCCTTCAGACAAGGAATTGGGATTTCACCCCTGTGTTCAGTCAAATCCAACCCAGGACTCTGTAACATTGTTATGCTTTCAAAATGCTTTGGTCTGTGTATTCTCAAAAGCTTTGATTTTTATGTACTTAAAAAAGAAGAAGAAAAAAACTAAAAACCAAAAACCAGAAGATGCTTGTCTTCAGTATAAGTATTTACATGCTTAACCAATAAGCATTTTCCTAAGGTTTTTCCTATCTCAGTGCTTTCATTCTGGGCTTCAATCACAATGGCAAATCACAGAGCAGTCCAAATATCTTCATAAGGAACATGGATGATTTGCTACGACAAGGACAATGAGTCAATTAATTATTGACTATGCATAGGTATTTCTTAGGTAAGCTTTAATGATTTACTTCCTTTTGTTGTTTGGACATTTCCAGCTATTTACTGTACATGGTGAGCTGTGGGCATATTGTTATTCCTTGAATCTACTTGTCTGCCTAAACCAAAACTATTTAAATTTCTTGTGGAATGAGGGTCAGTAAACTGTTCTATAACACTGCCTTTCTTACAATAGGGAGCAAACATTTTGCGTAGAATTTGTCTTAATGTGGCATCCTGAGTAAAAGCATCCTGCTGTCATAATTATTCCTGTAATCAAAATGAGGAAGATGAGGAAAACTGTCATATGGCCATATTTCCCTGTTAGCAATGGTGAGATAAGTAAGAATAATTAAGATTAATCATTTCAAAACAACAAATTAGCACACATTAGATTGCATATGTCTACTGATTTCCTGCAAATCTTACTGTTTTGATTTGCCAAACAAGACTACTGTTAACATTGATTTTGAATGGGGGGCTGCTCTTATATAGTGAATGCCTGATAAGTTAACTTACATGAAAGACAGATCATGTTTTCTTTAATCAAAGTCATAGCAGTAAATTTGTCCAGTCTTTCTCAAAGAGTAATGACAACTTCTGAAGAAACAGTGCTGAGGGAATAGATGATTACTGCATTTGAGTAAAATTGACAACTCGTTGTATGGGTTTTTTTTGTTAAGGACCATGTAAAAACTGTAAAAATACTTAAAACAGTAGTGGCAAATATTTTTGAATATAAACTATTATACTCCTTATGAAGAAATGTTTTGTGCATTGTTTGTGTTGTAATTTATACTGTTTGTGTAAAATGGTGTTTCATTGAGAAAAAGCAGATTATTTCATTATATTATGTTTATCACATTAGCTTGCATGCTGATTTTCCATCTTTTCTTATTCCAGGTGTGTAGTGGTGTAGAACTGGGAGCATGTTGCAGGCTTCCCATATTTCTAGCATCTTGATAACAACCCTGCCACCTCTATTAAGTGTAACATATAAAATTTTTTAAAAAGCTGTTTCTGGCTGACATTCCACTTTTCTCACTAACAGTTTACTCAGTGATCTCTTTTGTAGATCAGGAAAAAAAGACCATATGTTTCTCCTCTCATAAGCAAAAAAGATTCATGACCTTAATTCTTAAAATTGTTTTCTCTTATTACATTATAGAATCTTAGATTTATTAATCTGCTGAGATGCCTGGTGTTTATCTTTCTCCACTGTCTTCTCTGTGGAGTAACCGCACCCTTCTTTAACTTTGTCGGACAAAATTTGACACACAATCGCTATGGTACCCAGCTCATCATACTGGAATGCGAAATTAATCTTAGAATACTGTAACAATTTATTCTGGGCAATTTCATCTGCTTCTAAAATTGAGATTATTGTAACATTTTAGTATCACGTGTTTTCTGTTTATACATTGTGACACTTTTCAAACAGAGTGGAGCACTTGTGAATTTGGTGAGGTCTGCTGTCAGGATCTTAGGAAGTCTGGTATAAAATTACTTTAATAAGCAATGTTTCTAATACTTAAAAGGGTTTTTTTTAGATCAAGTGCCGTTTCCTGTGTATCTTCTCTGGAGGTTATTCTGTGATTGATACTTAAAGGACTTACTTTAAAACGTATTCTATTTGCATACTTCACTTTTTATAATTTACATTTATCATACATGTCTTTTCAACTAGCAGCTGTGACACTCAGTCTGATCAGCACTGCCAGCCAAATACAGCAAGTTTGCTCATGTGTTTGGAAATGCACCATACAAGTGGTTGCAGAATTGAAAACCCTTTCAGATCTGCTGAATACCAGAACTGGGAGGTGTACACATCCCTGAACCTCAGACGTGTCTCTTCAACATAAGATAATCTTTCTCACTTTTTTTGATGCACATCTTTTTTAAATGCAAAAGATTTATTAGTTAAGCTAAACCAACGCAGTTAAACTATTTAAATTAGCCAGGGGCCTTTTAAGTGACATTGATTTGATTGTGGATGTGACTTAACTGTAGTTGCATTTCATTGTGACAGATACTATTGCATGTATTCCTAACCCTGAGTGAAAGTGCTTGCCTGTCTTTTGGTATGTTTCAAGTCTCTTTAGAGCCAGAAAGTGGAGCATGTGGACATCTCTGAGGGCACGTGTTTGACTGGGAAGCTAAAAATGCTATTGCACTGCATTGCACTGCAATTATTACATTGTTGTTTGCTTTGTTATTAAATTATATGCTATTTTGTGATGGGCAGTGGGTGATTGAAATCATTCCCTGTAGCTTTCTGGCCCTAATTACCAACAAAAATGCTCATGAGACCTGTAGTGATTCATTAAATTACCTCTTGGAACCAGAATTCTTGTTCATTCCAAATGATGCACGCCGGTCCTTTTGATTCGATTAAACATGGAATAGCACTCAGCTGTGTTAATTTCAGGTATTTACTCCTAGTTATAATCCATCCTGACAGATGTGTGCAGATACAGGCTTTGAATGTGAGAACAGGGTTCTGTTAACATGTTATACAGAGGTAAAACTATCCACTTTCACTGTGGCAATGAATTGGTTTCACACCATGGGAAAAGTTGTGTCTTTTCTTCTGAGATCACTTTATTAACACTCCTGTACACTTTTGTAGCTTATAAGAATCTATACATAGTAACAGTACTAAACAAACTTCAGGATATATCAGTTCTGCAGTCAAGAGAGGGGGTTTGCGGACATCTGTGGTAGTGTTTTTTTATAGCAGAGGTAAGAGTCATGATGGAGAAAATTTTGCCTCATTGTAGATCAAACATAGATACTAATACCAAAAGGTGAAGTTAAATTTTAAATTAGAAGAGGGTGAGCAATGGATTAATGCCAGATACTTCCTGTAGTCCTTTTAAAAAACTTATGCATTGTGTTGGTCTGTATAAGCACAAAGAAGCCCTACGCATATACTTCACTTTACGAACACTTCAAAAGCTCATTCTGAAATTATAGACAAAAGGAACATGGCAAGAAAGTATTTCTGTTGTGGCCACAAATGGATTAAAGAAGTAATAAACTTCCCTCTAGTACCTGATATCCTTTATTTTATGGAACAGAAACTAAGCCCTTGTTCCTTTTGGATGTCACTCTGTGAGGAAGTTAGATCCACCAGCAGACAGAAAAATACTTTATTTTCCAGTGTGAACTCTTCATGAATTTGGCCTGTGTTTCTTTCTGCACAGGTGTGAGCATATATTTACATGTTAATACAGTTTTTGTTTGCATGTATGCAGTTAATAGGCATTTAATTTTGTTTAGTCAACTAAAAAAGCAATCCCAGCTGCTGCTGTCTGTCAGTGAATCATCCTCTTTGTCATCATCAAACTATCAGTTATGTCACATTATCTTTAAGGTCGCTGACAGAAGTGTTAAGAAGCACTGCCCAAAGTGTCAGACCCATGACACGTATTAGATACTCAGCCATGATTCCCTGTTGAGTTACAGTATGATCACTTCAGGACCCACAAACACAAACCTCTCAGCCAGAGGCCTGGATGCTTCCATGACTGTTGTGTAACCAACCAGCAAAGCTGTTTCTCCATTTTTTCCAGCTTGAATCTTGTCCAAATAGATCCTCCAAGCAGTGGGGTTGTTTTGTTTTTGTTATTTTGTTGTTTTGTGGTTTTGTTTCTGTTTTTTTTTTTTTCATTGCCCTTTTGAGTACTGGTAATTGAATCAGCTGAACCTGTTAACATCTTTTCTGAGCAAGAACTGCTGTCCACTACTTGAATTAGTTTATTGCTGTCTTAGAGCCAGTAGTGTAACAACAAACACAGATACATGATAGTCACGAAATCTTATTGGCAGCATCCATACCTATCATACTTCCGACTGAACATGAGTCAGGATACATTAAATAACTTTTCCAGCTCACACAGAAAGCATGTGGCTGGCCTGGGAAACAAACCTTACTCTGAGTTAAACTGAATCTGTCTTACACAAAGAATAGTATTTACTAGGGAACAGAATTATTAATTATTCAGGCAACACTGTAAATTTTCCCTGCATGGTGTGTGATGCAGTGTGTTCATGATGTTTTTTTCCTGCCAAGTTTAGGAAATATCAAGACCATGATGGAGATTTTACTTGACAATTGTTTACATTGAAAAAACCCATGCTGATCATCCCTGCTATCATCTTAACAAACACCACAGCATGAGGTCATGTTCAGAGGATGAAGAAACTTCAGCGATGTTGTACTTATGATCAAAACTTACTGCAATCTTCCTGTCATTAGGAATTTTCATTTGTAAATAAAGGCATAGGTGCATTGAAGCAAAATAATGGTGATTCCAGGCTGTGTTATTTGATCGAGAGCTCTTGTAGTGGACAGTGGATCAGCTGCCCTCTTGGAAGAATTCTTTTCCTGATTAGCATCTTTCTCTGACTGCTGGATGCGTAACATGAAAATGCCTGTCAAGTATGTCAGAAATATGCCTTGTGCTACAGTCTGTTTGTTTTGCTGATCTCTCATCTATTTGCCAAAAACCTCCCTACGTCTTCTTAGTAATTTCCTTTTTATCTCTTCTTCAGCTTCTGTGAAAATTATGGAAATATTTCCAAACACCTAGCAGCCTACAGACTGTCTACTTATCACAAAGAAACACCAGAGAGGAGAAGAGTGTTCCCCAGGCTGAAAATAATTCTTTTTGCTGCTGCAGCAGAGAGAAGCCTCTGGATGCTTTCCCCATGCTCTGGTGAATCCATCTTTAAGATAATCATTCCAGATTGCCACCCTGGGGCTGCTGAGTGACGCTATTAGTACAGGAGAGTTCACAGCTACTGAACAGATGTTAAGTCCTTTGCATTAGGGATGGCCTGCAGTAATATCTATAAAATATAGAAAATATCTATAAAAATAGATATACTCAGTCTACTCACATAAGTAACATGGAGGGCAGCACACTACTTAGGTATTATTCTTTTTTCACACTGCTGGCATAGCCATTTAATTTGTGGCTAACTCAGAACAACCTAGAAAAGACTCAGTATGCCACGTACTTCTGAAAGCCTTCAGCACAAGTGCTTGCAAAGATAACTCAGTTATTTTACAGGCACTTCTTTCTGTAAACCATAAGGATCAGAGAGTTTTTTATGGAAGAGATCTTGATTTGCCTTTCATGTTGCACTCATCTTTGCTGTTTTATAAAGATTGCAGAACTCTTCTTATTTCATTCAAAGACCTTTGCCCTAGATGTAGGTATTGGTATGGCTGCACGTGTGGCTGTGTTAATAAGCAGCAGCCTGAAAGAAATTTTGTTGCTCAGGTTGAGTCAAAACAAATAATTAGAATGAATATGCCTCTCAGGGAATTTGGAAGATGTCCAAAGAAATCCAGTCTTAAAAAGCCAAAAGCTTTCCTTTGTAGTAAAATGAGTGTGCAGCTCACCTCCACATGTGGATATGTATTTGCAATAAAGCAGGGCTGTACCATAGTATGTATCTATGTCCATATCCAAGGATACATGCCTGCAGAAATTTCATAGTTATTACTAGCATTTTGGAAGGATTTCTAGATGTTGTATTTAGTATTCCTCTAATGGGAGCCCCTTTCTTGAACCCACTCCCAGGGCATGGGATATGCCCTCGTCTGCCTCCTATGTGTGTGTGTGGATGTGCTTTTGGCTTACTCCTGGCTGGAACATAGGAGATTCCAGCTCTGAATACTTGCTGTTCCAGCTGAGAGCCGAGAACTGGAGCTACTGGATGGATCATTAATTGGATGTGTAAGAAGCTCCTGTGAAACTTGTTCAGCGAGTCTGAGACCTTATTTCCCTTTGGCAGCATGGTCATCAGTAGGTTCCTATGGCTGTTTATTTCCAGGAGCCTTACTTCCCTGGTCCAACCCTAACTAACAAATACACCATGATCTAAGAAGATTTTAATGATAAAATTAGCAGCTAACATGTACTAAGTATTGACAATTTTTTTACCAAATGGCTGAACTCCTGACAGCTCAGCCATGCTTCAGTATGGGGGATATAACTGTCTGGTAGGCTTGAATGTCTTTTTTTTTGATGGAGGCAAGATCATAGTAAGCCAGGACCAGTCTTACCAACAGAGCTACTGTACGATTTCAAAGAACCTGACACAATTTTCCCCCCTTGGAGGGAGAAAAACTGGAGCCTTCATTTGAAAACCTGCTCCTCAAAATTATTAACACAGATCCTGCTTTCAAGACATGATCCAATACTTAGACGCTTAAGCTGCAGTTTTCTAGGTAATGACGAGGTGAGGACTCATTTCAAAAAAACAGCCTGGCTCTTCTATTACTGTCTTATTTCAAAATGTCCTCATGATGTGCTAGAATGAGCTCTAAATTTTTTCCTTTCTGGTGGTTTTCTGTATCTTTCACTAAGAAGTTAAATCCATTCCTAGCAGCCAAATTACTTTTTCTTTCCTCTTCCTACAAGGCAGCCCACATACATCCCTCCTTATTAGAATCCTACAGCCACTTTCTCTTAACATTCATATTTTCTATTCATGCAGTACAGGTTTTTTCACACTCCTGCCCTTGTCTTAGCTGTGATTCATTGTTTTTACATACTTTCACAGTTCTGTACAATTTCTTTTTGCCACGTGTTCTTTTGCTGTTGTCTCCTACTGGTGTAGAGTCACAGTGGATTTGTTAATATGTTTGTTCCGGAATGGAGTATGGAATTTTAAATCTTAAATCTTGTTTGTTTCCTTTTATTTTTAACTGCACATTTGTTCACAGACGTTTGGGGAAGTCTATGTGGGCTTTCAATCTCAAGAAAAAACGTCATGTCTGTCAAATTCTAATAATATTGTCAAATGGAACTGGGAAAATGGGGACATTATAATCCATCACACTTAAAGGAGCAATTTACATCATAAAAATGAGTTCTATGAATGACAATCTCAGACTGAGCATGACATAACCGAAAGCATACAGAAATCCAAAGATTAGAGAGGAAGGATAACAAAATGCTTCCCACTGTAAATAGTTCTACAGACTTCTTTGATTTCTCTCTTAATCTTTGCCACCTTATCTGAAAAATATTACAGAAATGTCTAACATTAAAACAACTTCTAAAGCATTGTTTCCTATACTTATACCAAAAATCTACATGCACATCTAACTTACTCTATTTGTCTAAAAATATGTTAATTCAACAGTTCAGGATATTTTATGAAGAGCGTTCTATTGTCCCCATCCCATTGGTTGATTGTGATTGTTGTGTATTATAGGCATCAGAAATCTGAATATTTTTATTATGCTTGATCAAAACATCTCCATTGACTTTATTGCCCAACTGTAGTTCATTAATCTAAAATGTTCACTTTATTTAAATTGAGAATTTGTAAACCCAAAAATATTAGTGTATGAATGATTTTATTTTACAGGAAAAAATAAAACCATTCATGTAGTGTCAGAGGCCAGAAACTCATCGGTGGCAGAGATTTTTTTTAAAGTAAAACATCTGAAAATCAAACTGCTGTTATTGACAGTCCCAGAACACTTTTGAAAAATGTGTCTGAATTTGGGTCTCAGCTCTGTAAGTTGTGTTTATGATCCGTGTCATACATGGCAAAGTTATTCAGGCCATCAGTCTCACCAAATTAACAGGTTATTTAGACACTGCATTAATTCATTGAGCAGCTATTAGGTAATGCAAAATTAGTCAACATGACTAACATGTTTTATTCGATTTGGCAAATGCAACTAAAGAGTAGCAACGCTGTGTAACTTTTATTGACCTAATCACTTGCAGCTGAATTATATTAGGGTTTGTGGAAGCTACTCTTCCCTGCTGGAGTGTGGACAGCAGAACTCAAATAGCATTCAAATACCTTTTCCTCTTACTCAGCAAATTGCCCAAGGAACAAGTCCTATGTGAGCAGTCCTAAACTCTGTATTTTGTATCACTGAAAAACATAGATCCAAGTCAGCAGACGGGATGCTCTTTGTATTTGCATTTAATAGGTATAGATGGTACAGAGTTAGTAATTACAGTCCCTTCTGTTTGCAGACTTCCTTCTCAGTCGAGACACTCGCTCACATTTACACAACACCCACAGCACAGTATGAATTTTACGACATTGACAGATGTTGAAAATAAGCACATAGCTCATCTAAATTCTTTCCAGACACCCTTTGTTGTGTTCTGGAAAACGCCTTTATGCCTCCAGAACTGGCTGCAGACCTTGTTTCAATTGCACCATGCATAGAGTTTTATTTTCATTTGTGAGGAACCCTGCATCTTTTGGCAAGGACATGTCTGAAACTATCATTGTGCTTTAAGAGGAACCAGCATGGAAAAGGAGGGATGCTCTTCTACCATTGCAAAGAAAGAAGGAAAAGGCAGATGTGTGTTTCAGCTTAGGCAGCAATGGAGGGTGTGGCGGAGGAAGAGTTACCTTGAGAAAATGACAATAAATCAAAGAGGTCATTCAGATGGGATTTGGAGCAGCTTCATGAGTTTAATTTAAGTTAGTAGCAGTGGTGCAGGAAGGGAAAAAACATCAAACTCCTTGCTATCCTGAAACAAGAACATGTTTTTCTTCCCATATTAATGAATTTTTGTAATACTAGTGATTGAAAGCCTTCGCTCAAACCGTGCTGAGCTCAGAGCAAACACCGACACGCTCAGGCACCCATTCAAAACTTTTATGTGATTTTTAAGTGATGTCATTTGGTCTGAAGAGGGAGGAACATTCCTCTGAGAAGATCAGGGTATTTATAAATTCATAGATCTCAAAGCCAAGGCAGATGGCTCGGACTGAGTCCTGGCCTCAACAGGGGAAGGGCCAGTGCGTCTCTCAGCTGCTTCCTCCCTCTTTGCCCAGGGAAGGCCGTCAGCTCGGCACTAACGCAGCACCCATTGCTTGCTTCTGCCAGCATCTTCCTTCTCCTTGTTAAAAAGCAGTTGCATAAAGTACTCCCATGCTTATCTGTAGTATCAGATTGTCTGGTTTCAGTTTTGAACCATTACTTCTTTGAATGTATCTCTACACTCCAGTACCCCTGCATATAGTTATTTCCGCCCTCAGAGGGTGTTGCACACAAATTGAGGCACTTCTGAGTAGTCTGAGAAAAGAATTCTTTGTATCTTGCAGTGCAAATGTATTTCCTCTGAGGCCGTAACATTTTTTATGTAATATCTCCCAGGTTACAATGTGAACTTTCAAAATGCAGTAACTCCGTGTATTTTCCCAAGATCCCTATCACACACCTGAGAAGATGGAAGTCAAATTATGTTGACTGAGGTATCCAAGGACAAGTTCTAATGCCACTGTTTCATGTTGGGAGCTCATGCTCAATTGCTTGTCCACTAAGGCTGCACAGAATTTACAGGTACTTACTACGTTCCACCTTCTGTGGCTATGATCTGATTATTTTATACAATGAATAAAAATATTAATTTAAGACCAAGTGCCACTAATTTCTTCAGTAATGCTCGTATTCCACAATGATTTTCTAGTGGAAACTACTTTGAGATTGTCAGTTCCTAGGCTTTGTATTGGGTGATACTGCATGACACTCATGTTTTGATAATAGCACTGAGATAATTAAGGTGCTAATTAAGTGCCAAGCACTTAAATAATTCTGGGTGCACCTATATTATAATATTTACCAACTTTTCCATTTCTACCCCCCACCCCCAATAATGAAACTTTTTCATAAAACCACACTGACTGACGTGAATTCCTCAAGCCCTGTATCAGCTTTTGCATTATTTGGCCCAGCATGACTGTTAATGCTACTTGGCATATAGTAAGTCAGTTCATTCCCTAATTAGTGGGATAATTAGTCATAAATTTGTCACGTTTGGTCCTTTCTGGGGTTTCCATGCTATTCCAAGATTTAACTTCTTAATAAGACAGGTCTCTGCCTGCCTCAGAGGCATACCGTCTCAGTAAAGCATGCAATGCTGGAACTAAGGAAGAGGAACTGTTTCACAATTTGTTTACCCTCCCAAGAAAAGAGAAATAAAAAATCTGGAGACAGAAATTTGCCTGCAGACTAAGAATATGTTTATTTTACGAATTATAGCTTTCACATTGTTTCACTGTATTTATAGTGATTTTCTTTGTCAAAGTAACTAGTACTTAGAAATAATGAGAAACCATGCCCTGAAATGACAGTCTGACATCAAAGAAGGCAAAATTCTTGATGAAAACTGGTGGGTTTGCCAAGTAATTCCTTTGCCTGCCAAACTGACTTCTTTCTAAAGATTTAAAAATGCTCAAAAAGTACACTGGGCTCAATAATACTTGCTGGGAAAGCTAGAAGGGAGTTGAGGCGTTCCCATTGGCAACCAGCTGTAGATGCAGGAGATGTTTCTACATCATCTGGCAGGGTAATATCCAACAGCTTTTCTTGTCTGTTATCTGAACTGTAAGCTGCAGAGTTCACTTCAGTGCGCCAGCAAGGCTAAGTGGGTGATAGAAGAGATCAGGGAACGTGTCTGCACTGAAGCATCCAGATTGCTGTCTGGAGATACCTAAAACAAGAGGTCCTGGGCAGTCTCTTCTCACCTCCTTCCCTCCCAGCCAGGCTTTAAAATACATATTGCTGTCACAAATTCCATGGAGTAACTGGGAATTGCAAGCTGTCTTTTGTCTCAAACTCTGTTTTGTTTCTCTGACTCTCACATTAACAAGATTAACTCTATCTTACCATTTTGGGTTTTATACTTAGAGCCCTCAAAAAAGCTTGCTGTTGATGTAACTGGAAAAAGAAAGTGTGCTGTAGATTTTTATCAGACACGATTCATAAGGAGATGTTAGGGCTCTCTTTCTTCTCTACATAAATGACTAGTTGAGTGACAATAACTTTTGACAGACACCTTAAAGAATAATAAGCTTTCTGTAGTTTTAATTTTAAGCATGTCCACACTGGATGAATTATCATATCTTCTGTGTGAATGCATAATTGGTTGACGAATCTCACAACTTGGCTGAATTCCCAGAAACCTCTGAGAGTCATACAGGAATGTTACTGATTTTTGTGTCAGATTAGCAAGCCTACAGACTCTGTGTGTGTAATCTTGGAAGCCAAATTAACAATAACAAACAAAAACTAGAAACAATCTACGTAATTTTTCCTACCTAAATGTTACTTCAATCAATACCCTTTTTAACTCTATCTGGATGATCCAACTATTAGTAGGCAAAAACATTCTTTTAAATATAATATGTATTATACAAATTATATATATATAAAACATTTATATTATATATGTATATATCTGCATTTTCAAAGGGAGAATGAAGTGTGCTGGGAGACCAAGTTAGCAGCTACTAAATCTTCAATCTACAAACTCCAGAGTGAAACTTTGGGAAGTATCACAGTATCAGAAGGTTGGAAAGGACCTCTGAGATCACCAGGTCCAACCTATAACCCAACACTAACACCAACACTAACACCAAGCATCATCTAAACCATGGCACTCAGTGCCTCATCCAGTCTCCCCTTAAACACCTCCAGGGTCGGCGACTCCACCACCTCCCTGGGCAGCGCATTCCAATGGCCGATCACCCTTTCAGTGAAGAAAGTCAAACCAGATCCTTTGCTCCTCTGTGATTTTTCCAAGGAAGTCCTAAGCTAACATGATATGGGAAAACCAACAGGAATATAACTGTAGCATGGGGTCTTTGTGTGTTAATCAGCAATGTTTGCTTCTCTAGGATTACTACTTCTACTCCACAGGTAAATCTCATCTCTCAAGTGCGCTAATTAAAAGAAGTTAAACTCATAAGCTATTTAGTACACAGCTTTGTATTGGGTTACTGTACTCCACACCTAAATACAAGGTTTTAAGCCAAACGCTTGTATCATTTCGCCCTACACCCATCGGTCTGTCTGATCTTAAATACATTGCCTCATTTCACCATCTCAGACTTAAGTGTCTTTCTATGTGAATAATTAAAGAATTATTTAAAACCCCTCAAATACTACGTTTTCATGACAATAAACAATTTTTTTTTGCAGTCTTATACTTGTTTTTAGAGCCAGGCAATGACAGAAGAGAATCCCTTTTATATATAATATCTCCTGGAAATACTATTAATCTTATTCCTTGTTGGTCATTAAATAGCCGATAATGTAAGTCTTAGACAAAAACTACTCATTACACAAACACTGTGGCAAAAGAATTTGTAAGAAAATGGAAGACTAAATAAGGCCTTGAATAGCTTTATTGAAATCTGTATAAATAAACATGCGCATTTCAAATGTAAACCCAAGTGAACTCAAGTGCAGACAAAATTTTAACCTCTGTCATGCAGGAGGTTAGTTTACATTTAAAAAAAAAAACCTCAAAGCAGCTTTAAAATACCAGGATGAAACACCAGTTTTAATATCAAGGTATAAAGCAAAGCCATGTCCAACATACCTCATTTATATCCTGGTCAAATGCAATTTTTTAAACTTTTTAATGCTAACATAAATAAATAATTTACCAAAATGTGCACTCACAGAGTGAACTTTTATTTACAATACACAATTTATAACCTATTGTATTTGATTAGTTCAAGTGAAGAACATCATACTTTTTGCTTTTTTTATTTTTTAAATTATTCATTTAAACAGTGGGACACACAGCAGTTCTCCAGGTAGTAGATATGTGAATGTGCCCCTGCACTTCAGAGCCCCTCTCAAAGGCAGTTTTGTATACAAATCAATAATACATTCTTCCAACTAGATCAAAGGGAAAGCAGCAAATTAAAAAATGTTTCAAACTGTCACACTTATTTTGGCATCCTGGACCCCTGAAAATAGTTAACTAAAATCCAATTCAAAGTTTGTATGCCTTATATACTGTACAGGTTCTGACTTGAACATGCAAATGCCAATTCTCTTATAATGAGTTACCTTTT
Organism: Tapera naevia; assembly: GCA_033556795.1. Classification (NCBI taxonomy): domain Eukaryota; kingdom Metazoa; phylum Chordata; class Aves; order Cuculiformes; family Neomorphidae; genus Tapera; species Tapera naevia. The sequence goes on from JAUMJJ010000059.1 coordinate 18,061,517, forward strand.
CAGATACGCTGTAAGGCTATGGTGAATTCCATCAGGAACACACAAAGAAAATTAACAGGCCTACCTTTAAAGTAATTTTGTTAGTTAACAATTTAAAGGCAGGTTATATTAAAAAATTCTCATCTAAGCCCGATACACAGTCATTACTATGGATACAGAATACTATTAACTCTTGACTCTATTGCAGAGTAGTTTGCCAGCTGTCAAACTACAAAAACTGGGGAGAGAGAAGTTACATCACAATTTTAAATTTTGGACTGACACCAGATTAAAATTATGCATGTCTTATAAGCAAGATAACAGGAATTATATCCGCAGAGTAGAGTCCAACAAGCAACAAAGGATACTTACATTTAATTGAAAACCTTTTTGTTAATGCAGCATGAAATCCAGAACCTGTTCCACAGCGGCAGCAGGATGAACATAATATTCTGGATGCTCAACTATATCACAAAAGGTTAAAACACCTTTTCAAGCTATTTCTTCTATTGTGACCAAATTAAAAAAAATAGGGAAAACAAAAACCTTCCTGTTTCAAGAAAACTACTGCTTAGGTATTGATGACATTTTTTACTTGTAGTCTGTGTAACAGCCTAAGGAACACATACATACTCATTCAGAAACTAGACTTGGCAGTAGTATTCTTGCAGTACTAAGAAAATAAATGTCAGAAGTCCACAGATTTAACATTTTAGTTAACTCACATCCAAAACAAAAGAAAACATAATCCATCAGAACAGCAGCAGAAAACTTAAAAGGGGTTTATTTGTGATTTCCTATATATAGCTTGTGAATACAAGACTGTAAATGCATTAGAGACAATTTCTGTTTAAGTTTTTATTGTTTCACTTCAAGTACTGCACATGTTAAAATGTAATAATGATTTACATTCTGTTATCTGAAATTCCCGTTCTCAGATTTTTATTCTTAATTTGGTGGGCAATTTCACTCTTTCAATAGGTATCCCCAGGAGGAAAGTCTCTTTATGGCTTCTAGTTCTTCCATTAGTTAGTGTGCATACAATTTTCATTTTCTATATCATTATCATTTTCATTGCTGTCTTCATCACTTTCTAGAGGGATGCCTGTGGCAGCTGAAGCACCTTGTTTAGTTTCCCGGTCAAGAGGGAAAAAGCCAGTTCCACTGATCGTGTCCTGTCTCTGGTAGAAGAGCACATATGCTGCTTTGGACTGTAAAAGAGAGAAGAGTCATACACTTATGAGGCAACAGACAAAACGTTTACAATCCAAGGTATCAATTTTTTTTTTTGCTTCCAAATCTTACAAGGTAAAATTACAAAGGAATCCAAAGCGCCAATAAAAGTTATTTTTGCATGTTGGATCAAATCATTTTTGCTTCATACTGTCCTTTGAAAGAAAACAAAATACTACTGACAAATTTACTGAAGGGTCATGATTTACTTTTAATTCTTCTCCCCTCAAGAAGAAAACATCATCAACTATCCCAATTTTAGAAACACAAAAGGTACTTGCCACTATTTGGTCCTCACATGCAGTGGACACACTACTGTCATCAAAGTAGTACCATTTCCCATCATCCTTATTTTTTGCAAAAGCAGTATCTAGGACAAAGAAGTACAATGTATAATGACTTTGTATCTTCACAGATGTAATAAAAGCAGTGGCTAGAGTCTATTACTGTCAAACACTTCACATTTAACCAACTGAAACCTGTTATCACTATGAGACTCGTACATTCCCACTTTTTTTTTCAAGCAAAGAAATCTTAACTGAGAACATTCCCCTTCTAAAGAGAATGTAGTCAGAAAAGACAATCAAAAAATCCTTCAGTCGCTTTTTTCCTTTTTCTCTCTCCTTTCAAGGAGATGCACCATGTACAAAAATACAAGACAAAATCATTTGTAACAGTACAGTAGTTCTTATGGAGCTCTTATGTTTTATCTTTTCACAATATGCATAGCTACAACTATTAAAAAAAATACAATTATCCTTGAAAGTAATTTCATATAGATTTTTGTGTTAGAATGCTTGTGAAAGCATTTGAAGTCAATGAAAAAAACTGTTCTTCAACCATTAAAAAATGCCACTGATTCAAAGTGATCAATATTTAAGTGAAAACAAACATGGAATGAAAGCTGAAATGTAGAATGATGATACTTGAAACCAACTTACAATGCCCCCCTCCCATTCCTCCATAGTGGTTGGAGACAGCAATCAAGTTGTAGCGGCAAGGCCCTGCATTAGGATTAATAAGGAACTCTGACATGTCCAAGTCGCTGTTTAAAAAAAACACACACACAAAAAACAAAACACAAAAAAAAACCAACCAGAAGAAAAGCACATTAATAATATTTTAGCCATTTCACTTCAAATTTTGGTGGTCTTTGAGCCCTTTAATTTATATTCCCCCCAAAATACATATACATCAGACTACAACGATAGTGCATCTATTTTGCTCTGTGAGGAGTGGAACAGGAACCCATAATCTTAACCAAAACTATTGAGAGAGTTCTTTCTTACTTATCTGCTATTATTATTTTTCCAAGTTCATTCTTTTCAACTACAAGCATTTTCTCATCTTTGTTTACTGGATCCATGCATGGAAGCTGAGAACAAAACCATTTTACATAACTGCTGGATTAAACACATGCCCTTGTCATGCCAACTTTTACACTTCAGGCTCCAAAATTTATGTTTCTTACTTTATCGGGAAGTCAACCAATGTATCCAATTTGTCCCTCATGTATCTGCTGTAGGAAAAGCGCTTTAGATGAACTACCAGTACGGGGGGCAGTGACCACAAGTCTAACTTCTTGGTAGCTTGCTGATGTTCTTTACAGTTTGGACAATACCTTAAAAAAAAAAATCAATTTAAAATAACTGTAGTCTGTTAAAACACAATAACATAGAGAGAGCCAGTAACATGGGAGGAACGGAATGATTAAAAGCTGAAACACAACTTTCCATCTTCTGTTACTAAAGCCATCAATATCCCTTTCAGGTTAAAATGTGAGGGCCTTGTGTGCAAGTGTGCTTGCTGTGAAGCTTGACAGCATTTTAGGCTCTGAGGTAGCATTCTCCAATATAGGATTCTTGTCTCCTATAGCAGTTCCTGTGTCTTTAGTTAAAACACAGCTTTCTCATACTTTATTAAAAAAAGACAAACAGTTATGAATATACTTCAGGAAAACTGAGTATATGAAAAGCCATAAATAACAGAAAACTGTGGTTCTTCCAAGTTTCAACTTCCAAATTCTTTCATCTCCCACTCCATCTCATCTACCACTAAAACCATGTAACAGTGACTACTGGAACACGAAAAAGCTCCTAAGAAAACCTGCCTCCTCAGTAGGCAAGTACTAAACAGCCTGTGACTTATAAACTTCTGTTCCCTGCAATGTATCCTTGTATCTCTCACAAACAAAGGCTGAGAGAGGAAGGTAAGAAAGAACAATGCAAGGAAACAACCGCTCTGTGAAGTGGTTTATGCATTTCTACATTTTGCTATCTCGGAAGTAAAGAACTAGGAAAAAAAAAAGAAATGACCCCCAATTAAAAAAGACTGCACAAGTGTCTACACAGCAACATCAGATAAAGACAAGAAATTAGGGGAACTGTAAGAGAAGGCTGTGACTGAAGAATTGGTTTTCCAGTTGGCTTTGGATATCTGGAATACAAATAGTGCTGGAGTAGGGATGATGAGCTCTCATAGATTCATCTTGCAAATATCGGACAAATGAAGAAAGAATGTGATTAACAACTTGTGGTGAGATGTACCTCGTAGCAACTGCTTGACTTCTGCAGTAGTTATATTTTGTAGTTCAAATATTCTCCATAAAATGTGTTGCAAAAATGGAAGCGCTTGACCATACTTGAGTTACATGGTATCTCAAATAGCCTACGCAGTGCTGTATAATCTGGGCAACTCAGAAAAGAATGGGAATTGGTAAGTCAGTCCCCTCCCCTGTCCAAATAAAGGAGGATCTCTGGTGACAAATTTCGGAAGTCTCCAAAATTTTGAGTATCCACAGAAGAAGAATTGGCAGACCCTCTTTTCAAGCTTAATTCTGAGCTTCAGGTGCTGATGAAGGATTCTTATCTGCTAGAAAATTCCTGGAGACCAAGGATCTTAAGGGAACATCCTATAATTGTGAATATTGAGATATGATTCCAAATCACAATTTGGAAGAACCATGAATTGGAATAAAGGTCTCTGCCAAAAACATAATGGTTGGAACACAAATTTGAGAGGTTCTACTAACTACAGACATCTCCTATTCCACAAACCTGTTGTTTAAGCACATTCTATTTCACATGTCAATGCAAGGCAAGTTATGTATTTGCATAAAAAAATGTTCAGTATGCACTAACCTTTCTCATCTTGGAAAGGAATATTTGTTTAAACCACTGCATTGGGTTTGGCACAATATTGTTTATTCCTTGTGGATCACAGTTCACAGACTAGATTATCTTACAGATCTACCCTTCCTCTGAACTCTGAATGCACGGTCTCCCCCACAGACAAAATCTTCTGTATATGGCAATAACTTTAGTTAAGCTGTAGCTCAAAATAGAAAACATTTTGATAATTTTTAACTGTGCTTAAAATGACAAGATCCAAAATACTATTAAGAAATCAATTACGTATCTCTGTTAACATTCCAGTGTGCTTTTGACTACATTTTGAAAAATGTACCATGGAAAATAACAGTTTTAATTTTTTTGTCCTTACCATGGGTCTTCAGCACCGAGTTTTTCCTTTGTTGTGAACAGCTCAATGCAATCTTTTAATTTCACAAAAGGCTTTTTGGGAGGCTTATATTCCACACTTTCATGTTTCTCAAAATCCTAAAGAGAAGTATTTCTTGAGTTAAGAGAACAAATGAAACAAAACTCATTTTAGTGATGTCGCCTTACTATAAAACAGTAACTACAAAGCTCCTATATACGGAAAAACTGATCAGAAACCATTCAAGCAAGAAGTTTTCACAGCTTCGGATTTACTTGCAAATTAGCAAGCCTTGGATTTGCTAATTACTTAGATGTGTAAATGAAGTTTGTTTATGACAACATATTTACTATGAATAATGTGATAAGAAAATACACTAGCTGCTTCTTTTAAAGACAATCTCTTTGTCACACTAATTAAGTTGTATTTTTCACATTTAAGTTTCATTAATGTTGGAAAGGAGAGCAACACGGATGGCTTACCTCTGCTGCACTATCATCAAAATATCTCTTCTTCAATTCAGGATCCCAATCCAAAGCAAGGAAAGATCTTTCTAAAATTAAAAACATGTTTTTTCTTAATATTATTTCTTGCTTTACATGAAATTGTGTTAACTTTGGGCAAACACTCTTCAAAATCAATTAAACAAGACCGGCACGAATTTAAGAAGAATAAAAATGAAGTACACGCAATGTCTGCATTTCTAAGAGTTAACTACAATAACAAATTAATTATTTACACTGAATATACTATTGGAAAAGAAGATATATCAAATAGCACACAGAGAGAATAAAACACTATTGTATTGCAGTGGAGACAGAAACAATTATCAGAATCAATGTTGCCCAAGTTGTTCTCCCATGACTTACCGTCAAGTCTAGGTTGCCTATCATCAAATCTAATATGCCGGGTATCATCTTTGATGTAATTTAGATCAGTATTGCCTAAATTATTGAACTGGAATGTAAACAACCGCTTTTTGTGTCCCGTTAGTGGTTGACCTTTGCAAGTATCCTCTGTACATAATCCATTTTCGGAGTCATTGTCACCTCCAACTGAGTCTTCTGACTGGCTATTTTCATTCTCTGAAGGAAGTTCCTGATCCTGGCTGGATTCATCATCTTGCTCATCTGTTTCCATTTCACCTGAGGTAATTGCAAAAATAAAGAGGAAGAAATGAGGCAGAAAAACAATAATTGAAAGACTACACAATTAACTTCAGTTTCAAATTGAACACAAAATAGTAAACACGTAGATATTCCAGTCTTACTTGGTGATCCTTCTTCATGGATTCCATTTGGGCCATTACCATTGATACCATGATCCTTACAGCAATGGAGAGATCCTTCAGTGTCTTCACTTTCAGTACATGTTTTTACATATCGGCTACAAATGAAAGCAACAGTTAGAATCAATGAATTTTTAAATATTTACATTTTTCAAGCCATACAATAAAAAAGGCTATAGCAAATCCTTTCTCTTGCACTGTATGCCTGCACTCCTTTCTGATTTATTCAGAATTAATAGGTCATAGACAAGCAGAATTTCAGATGTGCCTGTAACAACAGACATGTTAGGCACATTTGAAATCCTGCTTGTCTATGATCTTATGTTTTTAGCAGTTACTTAGGCTCTATTTGTCCAGAAATCACTTCTTTTAACTGTTCATTAACCATACTTTTTTACACAAAAAAAATATTTACGTTCACTGACAGAGAAGTTCCATCAACAGAAAATTAAGCATAAATTTAAATTGGAGTTATACAATTCTAACTTGTTCCACATAATGACACTTCCTCCAGTCTAGCCTCAGAAAGTGTCTACCATGTAGTTTTAAAATATAAATTAGAATATAAATTTGTATAGTAGATGCAGGAGGTATAAGCACAGCAGAATAAGTGGCAAAACTTTTCCATTTTACCACACCCTGACAACTATGCACACAGCACAAGTAATTTGCCCAAACAGACAATACAGGTTGACTTTCTACTGTCTTCTCAAATGTTTTTTGGATGAAGTCACACTAACAAAAAAATCAAATTAAAATCCACCCTAATTCACATCTCAAGTGGCTAAAATTTTAGTTTTAGTATATTTAACAGAAAACAAATAAAAGACTAAGGACTCAAATCAAATCAGATTGTTAGCAATGCATGTAAAAATAAGTGCCTACTTGATTCCAACCATTGGTATTATTCATACCAAGTATGTTTTTCTTTAACTAAAAATCTTACCACATTCTTAGCAGCAGCAGGTTATACAGTTTATCTTCAGTATTGTTTCTAGGCACTGCTATGAGAAAAGGTTGACCAAATAGTGAAGAACCACTATGGCTGTAGCTACTGTGCCTGCACTTTTCCCTTAAACAAACAGGAATTATAACTTGTTCTGTATCTTCTGTTCTATTAATGGCGATTTCGAATCTAAAAGAAAACCAATCAAAAATACAAAGAACAACTGTCATTCAAAGAGGTACAAAAGGGAAAAATTAAAAAATAATAAAAGATTTGACTTAATCTTATTTTTAGGTTTTAATCTTTTGCAAATAACTAAACACACCATAAAGAGATATGAAACATGTTAGCTCTACTTACACATAAATATCATCACGTTCCATAATACTACTTAGATTTTCATCCATGCCAAATATCCTGTGGAACCTGTGATTGTATATATCAGTAACAATCATCTAAAAAGAAAGTGGAGTTTGCATCATTAAATCTGGTTAATATCAGTTCAAATGTTCACTGTTGTGCTTCATGTAAGAAATCACTCTTACCTTATCTGCATCAACACCAGACAAAGTCGACAATGCCGTGCAAAGATCCAATATGTTTCCAATTTTGGGAACAACTACTTTGTACTAAAAAAATAAAACATCACTTTAATTTCTTAAAAGAACAAATATGCATGAGAAAAACCAAACAACTTCTTGCATGTTCAGCATACTTCATGTACTTCTTTCAGATTCTTGAACTTAAGGTGCAAAGTATGTAAATCAACTAACACAAACTCTTTACATTGTTGAAAATGCAGTAGTTACCTTCACTTTACTCATTCAAATATGCACACTTTGATATGAGTTTATACAGTGCTTTTTTTGGTATTACTTCACTTTCCCCCTAAGAAGACTAACACCTCCAATTACTTAGATTTATATTTCAACAGCACGTACTTATTTAAGCATTTAAATGGTGTGCATGTTATTGACTAGATTCTTTAATTTGGAAGACAGTTGTTCATAAAGTATTACTAGGAAAAAAAGCAATGGCAGGCAATGGATAAAGACTGATTTTGAATTTCAAATGCAAAGAGAGAACCTGATAATTAACAGCCAAAGAAAACCTCTCTGTGGCTTCCCTTACTGCAGTACACCTGCAGTTTGTAATAAAACTTTACACAGGACTCTTACTAGTGATTTGCACAAAAAATAAAGACAGGACTGATTAGAAATAAGGTAAATGCCAAATGCAGTGGGTGTTTGGTGTCTTCTCAGGCCTTATAGTTACTTAAGACTCAGAAGTTCTAGTGAATTTGCACTCTCCCCAATCTCTATTCACTCCTGCATAACCCTCTCACAAGTCACATAGGGTCATTTTCAATTACTGTGTGCCCCTTGTGCAAATCTGTTCTCACAAATAGCTAAATTTCTAGCAGGCTCATCTCCCACTACTTAATACATGTCGTTATTTCTGACTTTCCTAACTCATATTGCCTTTGAGAATGCTCCTTTCCTCCTTACAGTACTCTGATTTCAGGTGCTAAAGCCTTTTTGCAAGTCTGCCTAAGTGGCCCATCTTATTTATTTCACCTATCCTCACTTACCCCATAAGGTACACCTAGAACCATTTCACAATCATTTTGTTACCATAACCTATGTACATCATTTCATACCATTCTATGGTGTTCAATACAAAGAAAAAAAAGGCAAAAAAAGATACTATTCACAAAGAAATCTCATCTGATTTTTTTTCTATTAAGTGACAACACAGATAAATGCAGGACTATCTAATATATTTAATCATAGGGTTTTTTTGCATCACTTATTACCAATATTTGCCTTTTGAGGCTAATAATCTAGACATAATTCCTCAGTTTAAGTGTATAAATATTTTTTTAAAACCATATAAATTTATTATAGCAACACTAAAATAAAGAACAATTACAGCATATATTCTAAAGATTAAGAAGCCCTATTAACACAACCAACAAGAAATTACCAATATCTTCCTTGAAACTGATAGAACTGTAAGAAGGTAGTACAGTCTTCCTCAGACATTCTAGGTGGGATCCGGAACACATACCAGAAAAGTAAAACTTGTTGGATGTGCTTATTGTACTTACAAACTTAAAAAAATGTAAAGGAACTCAGGTGCATTGTTAATGTCACAAGAATCAGGAGTTTTGTACACAAACTAAGAGGCTTACCTGCATAGGCTTTGCAAGTGGATCCGTTCTAACTAAATAAACTTCCAAAGTGCGTTCTTTTTTCATGGGCAATGGAAGTGTCAGGTAACAAAATGGATCAAAAGTTACAGATATCTTCGCACATTCAGGACAAACTAAGGTGGATTTAAAAAGGCCATGAAATATATCTACAATGATGGAATCATTTCTTTTTAAATGGTTTTCCCAGGCTTCTTCAGCAACCACCTGTAATTAAAGCATAACCTGGGTTACGACAAAGCAGTAGGAATAATGAGAATTATTAGTAAGAGTACTTCACGGAACATTCTCAGTTACCACCTAAACAGAAATCTTAACTGCAAAAGATCCTGTACAATATGTTACTACTGTCAGGATCACAAGATGCATACTTTGCCTAGGACAGATTTTCTGTAAGTGGTGTTACGTAGTCTGAAAAGGACTTCAAGTGGCTTGGGGCAAGACAAAAGCAAATAAAACTAAAAATTCCATACTCATACTCGTAACAAAATAAATTAGCTATATGCTTGTAGCTCAATGCTAGAAGAGTTTCCCTAAAAATAAGAGTACTGGAGAGAGACAGAACACTGCATGCTATAGACATAAGAATAAAAGAACAACAGAATGGAAACTGTTTTACCGACTGAACTGAGCACTGAATTGAACAAAAACACACTCCCACCTCCCTAATTATCTTCAAAATAAAGAGAAATTTACACAGGTACTTGAATAAGTTCTCCATTTTTAAGGAGATTATTTCCTGAAACATCTTGCAGAGAAAGCAATACGATCCAAGTGTCCCAATCTTTCAGTGCAGAATCACACAGAAGTACATTACAACATACAACCTTGACTAAAATAAAGATCAACACCAAACACACTACCTTGTCTGGTCTCCCATCTGCATCCTTTAACTGAATGTAAGGCTTTTTCCTAATTCGATTCAAATCCTCATGTAGCCCATCCAAGAGAAAAGCCAGTAGCTCCTGACAATCTTGTTGCTGATAACCAGAAAATTGTGGTGCAAATCGTCCCACTTGAGTCTAAAACCAAAATACACACAAATACTTCTAGTACCTTAATTGCTATAAAGAATAGATACTTCCGAGACACTACAGCAGAAAGTTGAAAAGGTGGAACTTATCTAGTTATAAAAGATAACCTTTTCAATGGAGACAGGAAGCCAAAATTAATTCTCAAAGACAAAGGCACAATGACAGTTGACACGTTTAAATACACATCCAAATGTTTTAACAGTTAAATGAATGGTCTGCATATTGATGAATAACACTTCAAATTCTTATTTTTACATATTACCGTAAATTTTTTATACTTACTGACAATGTACATTTAGGTTAAAATCTCTACTGACCTTAAATGCTCTTGGGGTAACATAGCTGTATTTTCCAGACCACATTTGCTTGATGAGCTCTGCGTAAGATTTTGCTATTTCACCTCTCATTCCTAAAGGGTTGTCAAAATTCAGCTCTTCTTGGTACTTATCATTGAGGAAGTATTCTGTAAGAGGAGGTGTGTTGCTCAGACACTGTAAACAGAGATACAGAATTTTTAGAACAGTGATATGAACTAGTTCTAAACAAATAATGTTTGAACTTTGTTAAAGTAGATTGGCTGCAGCTATCATTACAAGTTATACACAGCTAATATTTTTCAAAACCTTACATCAGAATTTATTAGACACAGTAGTCTGGTCAACCACAGTGTGACAACACAAGAACAAATCACGTCACATTCAGAACATGTGAGCTGAAAATCGTCAAAATCTGAGATTTTTTTTTGGCAGAGTAGAAGGGAAGCGAGGGTGAGGATGTTTGCCCCATTTCTTCTCTTCCTATGCATCTGCTTACGGATCCTGTTGAAAACAGCAATTTATGCTAGATGGACTAGACCTTGAATCAGAATTGGTACTGCCTTTCCTATGTTTTTTTTAAATTTTGTGAAGGCGTTTAGAGCTGAAATTAGTTCAAGGAAAGCAACGGCCTTTGTTTAGGCTGAGATAATGACTTGTCATCCGTACCAGTTCGACTCTCTGTCAGCATTTAGAAATAGCACTGATTTACAATTTTAGGAAACCACTTGGAATTTTTGGTTGCTACTCCTCACACTTCTTTAAACAAAGACTTTACATCATTTGGAAATGATCCTCATGCCATGCCTTAGTGTATAGATTTAGCAAAGTCTCTTTAAATATTATAAGCTTTGCTGCATTCTTTCCTCTATCAGATTTCAGGAAAGGTCAAATATTTCATCAGTCTCATCTACACCTCTGCAAATATAGGGAAGAACAAAAATTTTAGTTCCACATACGCTACTGCGCAAGATGTGACAATGGAGACTAGAAGAATTACAATTTTATTGAGCAGGGCAAAATAATTATGCCTATTTCTGCCTATCATACCCCTGTAATATTAAAAATCAAAATCAGTCTGGCGTGCTGTAGATAGCTGAGTTTCATACGCATATCGTACTCCTTTCCTGTCCCTCCTCACCTAAAGCTTTCATGAATGTTTACACTGGAAAAAATCCTGATATTACAGGCCCTTTTGGACACTGAGGGTTGAAGAAAGCTTTTTATTCTCTTGCTACATGACAAAGAGCTTTTATTCCTAGTAGTGGTGATCCCAAGCCCTGTCGCCCCACCCTGATCTGTGTTGTCAGTTCAACTTAAATGAATGGATGGACTACCAAGTTTCACCAGATCCCCAGAAACAATACACAAACCACACTAAACTAACTCTAAATAAAACTCCACTTGAGGTAAAACTGCATGTTGAATCTGAGTGACGTGACAAGTCCTACTGCCCAAAGAAGTCCTGCCCATTCTCTACGCATTCTCACCTGATTGCACAATAATCATATTCATCTCCCTGACTTGTTTTCCTTCTCACTTTTCAGGACTATTTCTGAGCCAGTTTAGGAGATCAAATCAGTTCAGGTGATCAGCTTAGTGTGAGTAATGTCCAGAACAAGGAACTAAATAATGCAAAAATAGTAAATTTTCCTACAGGCCCTTAGTAAAGCACTATACAACGTGCTGACAGTGTGTTGCTTCACAGAAAAGCTCATTATCTTTTTCCATTTTTCACCTAATAAATTAGTTTTGTCACTTTCTCAGAATATTAATTTATATTTGCATGTAAAGTCAGGAAAATTACTACAGATAATTTCCCTTTATATATATAACGATTTCCACATTCTAACATAAGATGACTCTGGAATGCACAAATATCTATCTGAATACAGCGAGCGTTGAGATATAGAGCTGACATATTTTCTGCAGTATCAGATGCCACAACTTTTGAGTAGCTAAAGGAACTAATATAGCTGGCCATAAACCCACTGATCTTTCCAACGTAACTGACAAGGCTAAATAGTCACAAACATTTACTTCTTAAAAAGCTGAGAATGGAGAAATATTTAAGATCATGACTAAAGTCACAGGAAAAAGAAGCATCCAGAAGCCAGTTTCTTTGTAAGCCTACACTCTTGTTTTTCCCGTGATCTGGTATGTTGTAGTTATCAAGGAAGCCTTATGGAAAGCATCAATCCAAAAATCAGAACTATTAGACAATGTATTAGACAAGCAAAGTCATGAGATTTATGTGCCCTCTTCAACCTAGTGGTTTTGAATTTTTTGTCTGTTTGTTTTAAAACACAGACATAGGTAAACTAACAAGCATACTAAACAAAAGCAGTACATCTACAGAAAACTGTTCATGAGCTAAAGAGGTAGCAAAATGGCACTTCATTTCTGGTCCTGCACTCTCCAACAAAAGTTTTTGTGCTCAGTCTCTGAACCCAAAGTGGTCGTTTAGCCAAACGACCACAGGAAAAGACACAACAGAAGGTAGAAACTTCAAGACCAACTATGACAGAAACCACAGAAGAGAAGGATCAGTCTTCAGTATGACAAAAGTTAACACTGAAATTATAGTTCCATAAAAAAAAAGGAAAGAAAAGATTTTCCTGTAGCAGAGAAATCTGTGGATAACAAGTGTTTATGTAATTGGTATCAAGGGATCATAATCAGTCTCCAATAAAATTAGACAAACCATGCAATTTGATGAAACAATGCTTCACACAATTTCTGCATGAACTGTATTATGCAACACTGCACGCACTGTTGGCGTTCAAACACAGGCTCACAAACAGCCTGGAAAAATTCTAAACTACTGAGTCAAAAAAAGGAGACCTATCACCTGTAAAGACACATATTGTCTATCTACTACTTAGAGAACGCAGCTGTAACTAGTAGGGTGTGGGAGTCATTAAGATGCACAGGAAAATGAACAACAAATAACCTTTATTTTTAATGCCTTATACATGTATCAATGCTGTACCCTCACTGGAATACTGCAATTTCAATACTAGACTGTGATCTCGTTAACAAGTCTACCTGTCCTATGAAACTTAGGTATAGGTGGAAAAATAATAATAAAAACAGTCACATTATATTTCCCTCAATCCATATAATTTAAGTATTGGAAAACTCTCATAAAAGAGTTTGCAAGGACTGATTGTTTAATTGATATTAGGAGGCTGAGGAATGCCATATTCCTCATCAACAGGGTAAGGAGAGTGACCTGACTGGTGAGGAGGACTGGGAGCAGGTCTGCTCTCGTGGGGGTTATAGACCTCCCTTTCAAATGCCAACTTTCCAGCTGCCCCTCCAAAACAGGTTTGGGGAGTTGGAATTTGATGTTCAGGTGGAGGATAGTCTGACAGAGAGCTCACCTGAAGAGGCTGACCTCACATTGCCCATCAGACGGGTCAGGACCTCAAGTAAGAAAAAGAAAAGGAGGGTCATTGTAGTGGGAGACTCCCTTCTGAAAGGGACGGAGGGCCCTATTTGTAGGATGGACCCAACTCATAGGGAAGTCTGCTGCCTTCCCCAAGCCCGGGTACACGACATTGCCAAGGGACTCCCGGACCTAATTAAACCCTCCGATTATTACCCGCTTCTGGTGGTACAGGCTGGTAGTGATCAACTAGCAAAAAGAGGGTCAAGGGTAGTTAAAAAGGAACTCCAGGAGCTGGGACGGTCGATAGATAAGGCAGGAGCACAGGTGGTGTTCTGTTCAGTTCCCCCGGTGGCAGGGATGGATACAGACAGGAATAAGAGAATATATGCAGTTAATAGATGGCTTAGGGGCTGGTGCCGGAAGAGGAATTTTGGGTTCTTTGATCATGGGGAAACCTTTACGGCACCTGGCCTGTTTGACCCAGATGGGTCTCGTCTAACTCCGAATGGTAGGAGGATTCTAGCTCAGGAGCTAGCAGGGCTTGTTGAGAGGGCTTTAAACTAGGCATGATGGGGGAGGGGGGAGTTACTAGGCTCGCCAAAGATGTCCCCGTGGAAGATGAGCCATCCCAAAGGGGGTTGTCAGTAACCCAACTGAAGTGCATGTACACAAACGCACGCAGTATGGGAAACAAGCAGGAGGAGCTAGAAATCCTGGTCCAGCGGGAGAGATACGATATAGTTGCCATCACAGAAACGTGGTGGAACGACTGTCATAACTGGAGTGCTGCCATGGAAGGCTACAGGCTCTTCAGGAGAGACAGGCGTGAGAAGAGGGGTGGAGGGGTGGCCCTCTACGCTAGGGAAACCCTGGATACTGTTGAAGTTGAGATCGGTGATGACCAGGTTGAGTGCCTATGGGTAAGAGTCAGAGGGGCAGTCAAGTCTGACCTCCTGGTTGGAGTGTGCTACAGACCGCCCGACCAGGAGGAGGATTTGGATCTTTTGTTGTTTAAACAGCTGGAGGCTGCCTCTAGATCGGCTGCCCTTATTCTTTTAGGAGACTTTAACCTTCCAGATATCTGCTGGAAACTTAATACTGCTGAGAGGAGGCAGTCCAGGAGGTTTTTAGAGTGTATTGAGGACTGCTTTTTGTCACAGCTGGTGAGTGAGCCCACCAGGGGTGAGGCTCTGCTTGACTTGCTGTTTACAAACAAAGATGGGCTGGTGAGTGATGTTGTTGTCGGAGGATGTCTGGGGTCTAGTGATCATGAAATAATTGAGTTCTCTCTGAACAATGTAATAGGAAAAGCCAGGAACAGAACATCAATGCTGGACTTTCGGCGGGCAGATTTTGGATTATTTAAGGAACTGGTCAGGAAAGTACCCTGGGAAATAGCTCTTAGTGGCAAGGGGGTCCAGGAAGGCTGGATATACTTCAAGAATGAAATTTTGCAGGCGCAGGAGCGGGCTGTCCCCGTGTGTTGTAAGAAGAGTCTTAGGGGCAGACGGCCGGCCTGGATGAGTAGGGAACTTCTGAAGGAACTAAGTAAGAAAAAGAGGATGTATCACTGTTGGAAAGAAGGGGATGTAAGTCAGGTCATGTTCAAGGATGTTGTTAAGTCGTGTAGGAGGAAAATCAGGGAAGCAAAAGCCCAGCTGGAGCTCAAATTGGCCACTTCTGTTAAGGACAATAAGAAGAGTTTTTATAAATACATCAATGGCAGAAAGAAGGGCGGCAGCGACCTCCACTCCTTGTTGGATGTGGAGGGAAATATAGTAACCAGAGATGCAGAGAAGGCTGAGGTACTTAATGCCTTCTTTGCCTCAGTTTTTAACAAAAAGGATGTCAGCTCGCTTGACAGTTGGCCCTCTGAAGTGGTTGATGGGGGCAGGGTGAAATATGGCCCTCCTGCAATCCATGAGGAGGAGGTTAGAGACCTGCTGAGCCGCTTGGACCCTCTTAAGTCTATGGGGCCAGATGGGATCCATCCTAGGGTGCTGAGAGAGCTGGTGGATGAGCTTGCTAAGCCGCTCTCCATCATCTTTCAGCAGTCCTGGCTCACTGGAGAGGTCCCGGAAGACTGGAAGTTGGCCAATGTGACGCCCATCCATAAGAAGGGCCGTAAGGATGATCCAGGTAATTACAGACCTGTCAGCCTGACCTCGGTCCCAGGTAAAATCATGGAGAAGATAATCCTGGGTGAAATCATGCACCACCTGCAGAACGGTCAAGAAATCAGGCCCAGCCAGCATGGATTTAGGAGGGGTAGGTCCTGCCTGACCAACCTGATCTCCTTTTACGACCATGTGACTCGCCTGGTGGATGAGAGGAAGGCTGTGGATGCGGTATACCTGGACTTCAGTAAGGCCTTTGACACTGTCTCCCACAGTAGACTCCTAGGAAAGCTGGCAGCCCGTGGCCTAGATGGGAGCACTTTGTGCTGGGTTAGGAATTGGCTGGATGGCCGAGCCCAAAGAGTGATGGTGAATGGTGTTTCATCCAGTTGGCGGCCGGTCACCAGTGGTGTCCCCCAGGGATCGGTATTGGGTCCCGTCCTGTTTAATATCTTTATTGACGATTTGGATGAGGGGATTGAGTCCATCATCAGCAAATTTGCAGATGATACCAAGCTGAGAGGAAGGGTTGATCTGTTAGAGGGTAGGATGGCCCTACAGAGGGACCTGGACAGATTGGAGAGCTGGGCCGATTCTAATGGGATGATGTTTAATAAGTCCAAATGTCGGGTACTTCATTTTGGACACAACAATCCCATGCAGAGCTACAGACTGGGGACGGAGTGGCTGGAGAGTAGTCAGGCAGAAAAGGACCTGGGAGTGCTGGTGGACAGGAAGCTCAACATGAGCCAGCAGTGTGCCCAGGTGGCCAAGGCCAATGGCATCCTGGCCTGCATCAGGAATAGTGTAGTAAGCAGGACCAGAGAAGTTATCGTCCCCCTGTACTCGGCACTGGTCAGGCCTCACCTTGAATATTGTGTCCAGTTCTGGGCCCCCCAGTTTGGGAAAGATGTTAGGATACTGGAATGTGTTCAGAGGAGAGCAACGAAGATGGTGAGGGGGCTGGAGCACAAGCCCTATGAGGAGCGACTGAGGGAGTTGGGGCTGTTTAGTCTGGAGAAGAGGAGGCTCAGGGGAGACCTCATTGCTCTCTACAACTACCTAAAAGGAGGTTGTAGTCGGGCAGGGGTTGGTCTCTTCTCTCAGGTGACCAGTGGCAGAACCAGAGGGCATGGACTTAAGCTTCGTCAGGGAAAGTTTAGACTTGATATGAGGAAAAAATTCTTCACTGAAAGGGTGATTGGCCATTGGAATGGGCTGCCCAGGGAGGTGGTGGAGTCACCGACCCTGGAGGTGTTTAAAGGGAGACTGGATGAGGCACTGAGTGCCATGGTTTAGATGATGGTTGGTGTTAGTGTTGGTGTTAGTGTTAGATTATAGGTTGGACTTGATGATCTCAGAGGTCCTTTCCAACCTTGTGATACTGTGATACTGTGATACTGTGATATAAAAGAAAATAAAATGAAGAAAGAGCACCGCTGCCACCATGACAGCCAGGGGGTTGGAGCACCTGTCCTGTGAGAAAATGCTGACACATCAGCTGAGCAGCTGTGCAGCCTTCTCAGAGGTTTTTAAGACCCAACTGGAAAAAGCCCTGGGCAACCTGGTCTGACCTCAGAGCTGACCTTTTGTTGAGCAGGAAATTGCACTAGTAACCTCCTACAGTTCCTTCTAACTCAAATTATCCTATGATCTTAAGGTAACGAGGAAACGTTTATTCACATGCCAGAAATAATGGTGAAAACAAAATTTCAAAGCAAAGAAAACATCATTACCTATTAGGCCAACAAACTGCAGAAATGAGATGCAGACAATGAGATCATGAACTTGAGCTAAAAGCTTAGTGTTTCTCTAAGTATCTTGGCTCTTCAGCTGTCCTACTGAGTAAAAATTTGAGGCAAAAGACATGGAAATTTTCATATTTCATCTTGCTAATAAAAGACCAAGAGACTGAAAGAACAATCCAAATAATAGGCGAAAAAGTGAATTTCTTTGCACCTGTCTATCCCACTTCTATCTGAAGCATTCAGCATCAGACATGGTTAAATGGCTAATACAGCCCTTACCCCAAACACTGTATGCCTACGGCAACTAAAATAAAGCACTAAAACCGCTATCATTTTGGCTTTGGCTGAAAGTTGTTATGTCTTGTCTGGATAAACTCGCATCCATAAGTAACCCTAGAGGGAACGTTAATCAGCTTTCTGAAGAAAGAAAATTGCTGAAATACCCCCTTCCAAAACTCTCAACAGCTGTTGTCCAAAAGTCAAGTATTTATAATCACACTGACAGAAAAAAAAACCAAACCACAAAAATGTAGGGGGGAAAGAAAAATGTTTTTAATTAAAATATTTTCATTCTCTCCCTATTTTTGAATCACAAAATGAAAACTTTGTGAACTCTCACGTTTTTACTGCAAAAAAAAAGCCCAAACATATCCCACAGAGCTCTAATCACTAGTATCCCACGAAAAGTGGCAAAGCAGTACTTAGGAAACATCCACAGGTGGCAGCACAGCAATGCTTTATGAGATACATATTTTTTCTACTTTTTTTCAGCTTAAAACAGCCATGACATAAGTGAATGTGAATAAAGCAACTACTTGTCAAATACTCTTTTTTTTTTAAATCTGTTCTATCATTCAAAATAATATGCTTTCGTAAAGTCTACAAGCTCTCTTCTGTTGTTCCTGTTTATATAATGCTCAGATCTGCAAAAGCAGACATTTAGGCCTTAGTAATAAAAAAATCGAGTCTTACGTGTTAGCACTGAAGTAAATTAAAATTAGAGACATGGAATACTTCTTCAAAAGAATCTGAATATTCTATACAAATTAAAAAGTTCCAATACAACCAAAATATGAAAGAAAATTGAATGATTGCTTTTTAAAATAAGGAACAGTGATAAGACAACAGCAACTTGGGAGAAATACAATGGTACCTTAACCTTCTTTGCCTAATTTAGCTTGCAGTTGTTTGTGAAATCCCATAGGATCTTACCCATCTCTTCACCATCTCTCCTCTAGTTGTCTTGAGTTTTTTAACACTGAAAGCTCCTACTTGGAAAAGCAAAGGTCTCTTTACGATGAAAGGGCAAGCCTAACCTTACTATAGATTGAAGAACTACTAATGAACTTACAACAAAATCTAAGAAATCGCCAGGATTATTACATTTCTATTTAGTATGGTTACAGGGCAAAACCCTTGTGACAAGTTTGTCAGACTCTAGAAAGCAGGATATTCAAGGAACTGGCCCTCTTCTTCAAGGAACACTGATAACAGTTCTGATGCAAAACATCTTCACTGTATGTGAGATGAGAGCAAGGAGAAGCTGTCTGAGAAATTCAGTGGTTTCTGAAGCAAAAATGGCTCTTAGGTGAACACAAAGGGGCCTCAACACTGTCTGGGAAGGATGAAGATCTGAGAAAAGTGGGTAATGAGCAGGAGAGCAGAAAAATTAAACTCTGCTTCTGTTGAAGCAAGCTACATTGATTACACTAGCACTGATTGAATGGACAGTATCAAAGAAGAGCCTTTGGAATAGAACATGAATGGAAATTGAAAGTATTTCAGAGTCTAAAATGCTATAGTAAACTATTTTGTTTGAAGAAAATAGACTTATTCTGATAAACAACGCCGTGTTATAACTGTGAAGGAAGACAACTTAAGAAGGCAAATAAGCTGGAGCAGGTAAACAAAGCAGATCACAGAACACAGAACAGCTCAAGTTGGAAGTCATCTCTGGAGATTGTCTGGTTCAATTCCCTGCTCAAAGTCAGGTCACTTACAGCAGACTGCTTGTCCAGTCAGGTTTTGAACATCTCCAACTGTAGTGGCTCCTCAGCCTCCCTGGAAACTCTTCCAGTGTTTGATAACCCTCACGGTAAAATAAAACTTCTTATATTCAAGTGGAACTGCCTGTGTTTAAGTTTGCGATCATTGGCTCTTCCTGTCTGAACCTCCCCTGGTGCAACTTACGGCCATTTCCCCTTGTCCTATCACCTGTCACTTGAGAGACAAGATCAAAATTCGCTCTCCCACAGCCCCCTTTCAGGCAGCCGTAGAGAGCAATGAGGTCTCCCCTCAGTCTCCTCCCCTCCAAACTAAACAACCCCAGTTCCCTCAGCCACTCCTCGAAGGACTTGTTTTCCAGCCCCTTGACCAGCCTCATCACCCTTCTCTGGATGCACTCCAACACCTCAATGTCCTTCCTATACTGAGGGGCCCAGAACTGAACACAGTACTCGAGGTGTGGCCCCACTGGTGCTGAGTACAGGGGTACAAATCACCTCCCTTGTCCTGCTGGCCATGCTGTTTTTCATAGAGGCCAAGATGCCATTGGCCTTCTTGGCCACCTGGGCCACTGCTGGCTCATATTCAGCCGGTTGTCAACCAACACCCCCAGGACCATCTCCGCCAGGCAGCTCTCCAGCCAGTCTTCCCCAAGCCTGTAACGTGGCATGAGGTTGTTGTGCCCCAAGTGCAGGACTCAGCATTTGGTCTTGTTAAACCTCATCCCGTTGGTCTCAGCCCATTGATCCAGCCTATTTGGATCTCTTTGCAGAGCCTCCCTTCCTTCAAGCAGATCAACACTGCCACCCAGCTTGGTGTCATCTGCAAACTTGCTAAGGGTGCACTCGATCCCTTCATCCAAGTCAATAAAGATATTGAACAGGACTGCACTCAGCACTGAACCCTGGGGAATGTTAGTCGTGACTGGTTTACAACTGGATTTAACTCCATTTACCACCACCCTCTGGGCCCGGCCATCCAGCCAGTATTTTACGCAGCAGAGGGTGTGGCCGTCCAAGCCAATGGCAGCCAGTTTCTCAATCACAATACTGTGAGAAACAATGTCAAAGGCTTTACAAAAGTCCAGGTTCACCACATCCACAGCCTTTCCCTCATCCATTAACCGGGTAACCTTGTCATAGAAGGAGATTAGGTTGGTCTGTCAGGACCTGAATTTAAATACATTGGTAAGATTGCTCTGGAGCCCTCTCTTCTCCAGGCTGACAGTCTCAGCTCTCTCACCCTCTCCACGTAAGTGCACATGCTGCATCATCTTTGTGGCATCTCACTGGACTTGCTCCAGTATGTCCCTGTTTCTCTGGCACTAAGGAGAATATAACTGAATCCAGCACCCCAGAGGTGTATTGCCAGTGGTGAGTGGAGGGGAAGGATCACCTCTTTCAGCCTGCTGACAATGCTCTTTTCAAGGCAGCCCAGGAGGCTCTTGGCTGCTTTGGTCACAAGGTCACACTGCTGGCTCATGTTCAGCTTTCCATCCACTAGGACCCCAGGTGCTTCTCTGCCAAACTGCTTTCTGTTTTGTCACCCATCATCTTCCCTGCCCCAGTGTGTACTTGGCCTAGGGTTATTCCTCCCCAGCTTAGGCCTTTGCTTGTCCTTTGACTGAATTTGATGAAGTTCCTGTCTGCCTGTTTCTCCAGCCTGCTAAGGTCCTTCTGAATTGCAGCACATCCATTCGATTGATCAGTCCCTCCTTCCAGATTTGTGCCATCTCCAATCTTGCTGTAGATACACTCTGCTCCATCACCCAGGTAAAAGCCTAGAGCACCCAATATTCCCAAGTAGAATTCCCTAGTCTACCATCCACATTCTATCTGGGCCCATTCCCTCATTGCTTCCAAGATTAGAAAAGATCAAATGTGGTCAGAGTGCTTCAGCCATAGGCATTACACCTCTAGTAAGAATAATCCAATGTAACTCTGAGAACAGTAGTAGGTGAAATGAACGGTAAATTAATGCAGTGAAATGTATGCTTTCAGTGTAACTTAAAAAAAGGTAGAAGTGGTGGTAAGAGGAAGAAGATAGCAGAACTTGCAGTCTGTGAGACCGTAGCGTGTTGAGAACTTGCCAAACTTTCACTAAAAAGTGCTTCCATGAATTTCTTAGATAATATTAAACTCTGAACAATACTTTCCTTAAGAGATATAGTAGGTAGAACAGAAAGATAACTCTACACTTCCTTGCTAGGTAAGCTGCCAAATAATAATTTAACAAAACACACCATCAAGGACATTCTAAAGGTACCATGCCAAACTAAAAGCTGCTCTGCTCGATAAAGACCTAATTTGCTTACCCAGAGCATTGTCTTGTGAGCCAGCAAAACTGTATTCATTAGTTTACACAACAGTTTCTCAGAAATTATTTGAACTCTTGATTCCCTAGATATAACTGAAAAGTACAGAGGTCAAAGCTGACATGATTTTAAACCAAAACCTCAGAACTAAAAAATGTTAGCACAATGGGATACTGCAATGTTTGTTAAACTGCATGAGATTCCTACAGGCAACGACCTATGCTTATAATTCCCAAATATGCAAATTCACATACCAGTTTAACAAAGAGTTGAAAAAATAATCAAAATTACCTTTGTTTTTAATCAATCTAGCCTGACCTACAGCATAGCATCAAAAAAATATTGCACTATGTACTAAGAATATTCTTTTAGTTCAACTTTTAAAAGACAATTCTGGTTCACACACTAGACACAAAAATATATTGTTTTCTTTATGATAGCATAATGATGTGATTCAGTAATCAAAGGAGGTTACATACAGCATTTTTATGCGTCCCTTCCCCTTTCAGTTTAACCATCTTTCATGCAGCACACTAAAAAAAATATTTTAATTACTTCCTGCACTTTTCAACTTCTCTTCAAGTATCCTCTTGAAAGTATTTTTAGAAGCAAATATAAATTGGATTTTATAGGTACCTTACATAATAAGTATGGAATAGAATCCTAGAATAGTTTTGAGTTGGGAGGGACTTTAAAAGATATCCAGTTCCAACCCCCCTGCCATGGGCAGGGACAACTTCCTCCAGATCACAGCCTCATCAAAATTGGTTGAACACATCAAAGGTTGGGGCATCCACAAGTTCTCTGGGCAACCTGTTCCAGTGCCTGGAACATCTTTCCTGAGAGACTCCAAGCCCAGCTGTAACCCAAAGAATATGTGTCCACAGAGATGACCACAGAGGCATCTTGGTTTGGTCTCAGCCCTGCCAACGGTACAAATGCAACATGAAGGCACCCATCTTCCCCCTCACTCTGCATTGGAGACTCTTCTCCATTGACTATCACACCACCAGACTTGAGAAGCTCTTCAGATTGACCCCTGGACCTGGAGAAGCTCTTCAAAATAACCATGGAATATCTCAATAAACACTATCGGCTGGGGGTTGACTGTCTAGAAAGCAACTTTATATAATATGACCCAGTGGCCTTTCTCCATAGAAATGTGGAAAAAGCAGCAGTACATCCTTGTGGGAAAGGTGGACAACTGCAAGCTGGGCTGAGGTAGCAATAGTAGTCAGAAGCAAAGGGAAGCAATTCTTTCCCTTTATTTGGTACTTGTGAGACTGCTGCTGGAGCACTGTCCCGTTTAAGAATTCCCAGTGCAAGAAAGAGTGGAGAAGGGCCATCAACACGGTTGAGAGGTTGGACAACAACACACAAGGAGAGGCAGAAAGCTGTATGCATTTGTTGAACCTGAAGAAGACAAGTCTAAGGGGAGAGCTGACTGCTGTCTGCAGTTACCTAATGGGAGGTTACAGAGAAGCAGAGCTTCTCAGAAATTAACAGGACCATTATCAATGGACACAAACAGGAGGTGGGACCCATGATCATTCTGGGGTCCTTTGTAACCCAAATTATTCCTTTATGCTATATACAAAGAAGGATAGAAGATCTGCACAGACTATTAAACTCTAGTATATTTCTTCTTTTGAACAACTTTCAATAACTTCATAAACCTAGCTTACAAACGTGACTGAAATCACTTTTATCCTGAGGAGGTAAAGAAGAAATTCAACGTTTCTTTTTATTCTTTCAACAACAGAAATCACAAACATAAGTCAGGAATCCTTGTGATGACAAAAGAGAAGACTAACTCTGATGTGTGCTTAGTTCAGATCCAGTATCTTTATACTCAGCAAGAGTATAAGACATAAGACTGCTTTGATGACAAAACACAAGTTCCTGAAATAAATAAAATTAAACTACTAATTTTTTTCTGATTATTAATTAATCTACTGCTGCAGCTAAGATTTTTTTTTGTCTTGGCAAAAGTAATACTAGTATTTCTCTTGCAATCATAGCAACAAAATGAGCTATTACATTCCTGTAAAATATCTCTCATGAAAGAGTAGCTATTCAAAGGGGAAAGGTCAAAGGGAAATGTTGAAAAGTTCCCTGCATGTTAACCTGTGACCTAAAAGCACATAATTAGTTAGAAATAAAGACCCAGTAATCCACTGGTCATCTACTTTTCAACATGTCAGCATTACAATCTGTAGTCAAGCACATCTCAAAATGAAAAAGTGGTTTTCATGACATGCATGCATGGGAGTCACTACAACAAGCACAGGACCCCACTTAGGGGTTTGCTCATGCAGAACACCGGTCAGATCTCTTTCTGACATTGATCCCTGTGCAAAAACAGGAGACACAATCAATGCAGCAATGTAAATCAACTCTTCTAGTATACCAATACAGATGTATTATTTCCTCGCTTTTAATCCTGTCCTGTGCTACTTAATGGAGTCTCTTAAGATTAGTTTCCAAACATGACAAAAAGAGAACAAATTATTAGTTTCTAAACAATAACACAAGCTCATTTTATTCTAAACTACGTACCTGAATTGCTGAATTCATAAAACATGTATTCCCCAGGTTACTCAGGCCACAAAGGCCTGGTTGCTCATTGTGTCTTCCAGGCTCCGAATAATCATAATTCTTATAAGTAGTATAGGATGGGAGACAACAGTTTGAATTTTTCACACTGTAAAAAACCCAAAACATTTTCACAATTTAAACATGTACTCGGTAGTACTTTAATACATAAAAGTACTTTATAAACGGAAATGATTAAAAATGTTAAAAGTAAATTCTGTGAACAAGAAAGGTCTTTAAAGAAGCATTTAACTTCGCTAATAACATTAATTCCAATGTAAGTCACCTGCACAAATAACCAAAATCTAATGTAATGCAATAACTATAATTATTATATCCCTACCCCTTTTTGATAGGAGCAGCTTCACAGCTTACTCTATTCTTCACTGCTCCATCAAATTTAATACACTCAGACTTTAGACACCACCAGCAGCAATCAATCATTTATGTCCCTTTTGCATCCTGCTACTGCAAGAGTGAGGTCGGTGGGGATGGGAATGCAGAGTTACAGGTGAAAGCTGAGATTTCCAAGGCCACTGTGGCATAGCTGCCTCACTGCATCAGAAAGTCTATTTATAGCTTCCCTGCTAGGACAGCACAATCCAGCATGCAAATGCAGGAAAGCCTTGAGAGGTAAAAGAATGCGCAAAATGTCTAGTTATAACTTCATTACAAATCTCTATGATGCATCTTCTTGGAGAAACCGGAGAAGACTGGAATAGGCAAAATGGTAAGATTTGAAGGAATTTATTTCCAGATGAAATCATGCAAATACTAAATATAGAATAACACTCAAAATAGTAAAGTAAGCATATCTGTGAACAGCAGAAAGGCAAAAGAATCTTTTAAGAGAATGCTTTGTAACATTACAGATCTTAGAAAAAACAACCAACCAGAAAGGCTAAACTCTTTCTTAATATTTCAGGCACTGATCATAATGAAATCTGCGCGATAATAGCTTTGGCTAAATTTCAAGACTATTTCTGCAGTCACTAAGCATTATTCACGTTAGAAGCAACTTGAACAAAAATTTGAAAGTCAATTGCCAAGAATGACAAGGAAAAACATGCAGTGCAAAGAATAAATCCTGAATTAATAATTGAAAAAATCTGAGGATGCAAGTGTCCAGCGATACACTGCAGCCATTATTCCTGAACAGCATCACACTCTACATCCAGCTGAATTCCAGCTGGACCCTCCGTGCACAACTATTCACTTCTTACGATTAACAGTTGTTTTGTTTTAATCACAAGATTTATTGAAAATGTCTCCCTCTTTCGAATGCCTCAGAAATCTCTGTAGCTTATAGCTCCACTGTTCATAAAGTTGCTGTTCTCAAAATTTTACATCTGATCATTTAATAGTTGACTTTCCTCCAGCCCTCTCCTTTTCCGTACACATGCATTTTCTCTGCTCTCTGGCTTGCCCCCAAACAACCTAAGTGGCATTGGGTTTACTGGTCTCCATGAAAATCCCTGTGAAGTTAGTTTTATCTATGCAGCTTATTCCTAACTTAGATGCTTCATCTTAGCTTACGCAAGATACTTCTTGAGCTTCAGGGCCCACATATCTTTCAAGCTTGCTTCTGTAGTCAACCCTTCCCTATCATTAGTTTACAGTTCATCCGTGGATGAGAGATTCCCAGGAAAAGTTACCTTCCACCTCCCTTCGTGGTTGCAGTCCAGTTACAGCAATCGACCCCAGTTTCCTTAAGCTGGCAAGCCCTTCTTCCAGGAAGAAAAGGCACAAGGTTGCCATTGCTGCGAACTCAACATCCACAATATAACCGACCCTCTGACACGGCTCAGCAATGCACAATAGCAACAGAAATCCACACTTACAGGGTACACAACAAACTTCTACTTTCAGCCCTGCTTGCTTCCTACTGCTTTCCTCACCTGACTCAAAGATTACACTTTTCACATCGTTAACAGACAATAAATCTCTTCAGAAATTTAGGAGTTGTAGGGTTACTAAAGAAACTGAATATAATTTTTGTGAGGATTTTCACTCCTCTTGTTTTTTCTTCTCTGAAGTTTCTTCTCCTTCATGAACTGTCACCTTAGGAGGGACACCAGAAAGCTAGGAAATGAAATTGGTATTTTTTGGCTACAGTGTATTCAAGTGACAAATTTCCTCAAATCAGATGAATAACATCATGATAGTTTAATTCAAGATAATTGTAATGCAGATGGATCCCCAGAGATGGTTTGCTCTAAAGGACAAACTGTCAGACTTTACTTCTCAAAAGGGAAAGCCATTTCTGAGCTCTTTTATCTTCTGTACTGGCCTAAAGAAATAAATTTGAAGGGTTTAGAGCATATGACTATCACACTTATCCTGTGAGCCAAGTCTACATGTATATTATTCCTTCAGATTTCTGTGTTATTTTATCAAAAAATATCAAGTAAAAATACAGTGCCTTCTATGTGCAGGAGATACAGCTTTATCAGCTCGTGAATTTCATTTTTTTTGAAAGAATTATTTTTATTTAAATTACATTGTGCCTCCACTTTTCATGCTTTTGAGACTGGACAAGAAATAAAGTATCATAAACAGTTAGTAGTAAATGGATAACAATGGAAGGCAAGTAAAGATGCAAGGGAAGCCTATATAAACTTCACTCAAACAGAAATGCCTTAGAAAAATTAAGTTGTGATAGCACGTCCCCAGTCTCCATCTGCTTTTCCTGTGAAAACTTTAGAATGTTGCCTTTAACAAAGGAACAATGCATGGAAAAGCAGAGGAAGTAATATCAGAATGGGGCAGAGAAGTAAGGGTGATAACAGGAAGAAAACATTGATGGTTCTTAGAAAAAACTGCTGCTCAAAACTATGGCAAGACTTGAAAAAAATGAAACCATCTTCAGGCCCTGGAACAGCTAGACAGAATTCCTGAAGTAGTGAAAATGGCAAAGGAAGGTTTCCTAATAAGATTTTATTATCTGTAAATCTATAAACTTTGAGTTGCATGTACCGTATTTGAAATGACTTATTCTATTTGCATCCTGCCTTTAAACCCCAAAGCAGCTTTCAGATGATGATGAACTCAGAGCACACATTGTGTAGTTGGAGTTCTGGGAAACGTGGATTTGGAACATAGCAGTTTGGAAAAGCATCACTAGATTTGGGAAGGACAAAAGATGACAGTGGAGTGCCACATTTCAAGAATAAGTGCTGGAAAAGAAATTTGAATTGCAAGAATGAACCTAGAAAACTAAAAGTTTGGAACATCTACTGAGCTCCATAATATTTCAACCACTTTAATGCACTGCCAATGTGTTTTTGTGACCAGTCACTTTAAGAAACAGGTAATTGAGTTCCATCAATTTTCAGAGATGCCTGAAGCAGCAGTAGAGGTCAATGTCACTACACAAAGACTACTGTCTGTGTTAATGTTCATGTTCATGGTCTGGAGAGCAAAAGAAAAACTATTTAAAAAAAAAAATCACCTTCCTCATAATATTTGCCTGTGTTGGGTACAACATGAAGGAACTATAAGTGATGTAATTAACATTTATACTTCTTGAAATAGGCGCACTGAAATACACCAAGCATGGGAACAAAACTGTTGGCTGTTTCCTGACAAGCTGACACTACTGAATGATGAGACCAGTCATTTCAGGAGCCTGAAACAATGGTTACAAAAGAAAAAAACAAAACAACTTCTCAATTCATTTCCCCAAGCAAAACCGCTGTTCAACTGTTTTTAATCCCTCCCCACTTAATTTAAAAAATAGCATATATGACATGAAATGTATTGCTTTGTGACAGCAATAAACAGAAATTTCAGTAAGACCTAAATGATGTGTGTCTCTCCCTGCTCTTCTGAATCCACTAACACATACTATGCTAATCCTCCTATGTTATCCTTTCAACAAGATCACCTGCAAAGGCAAAAGAACATCAACAATGAATTATTGGTAAACTTTCATTCCACCAAAGGCAAACTCACATTTACAGAAATGAAGGCTCTGGACCTGATAAAATTTGCACAAGCTACTACTATTAGCTAACATACAACTAGCTCAACATACTGTTAAATATTTACCAATTTAAGGCTTACTATTACTCAGAACACTTCCTGGATTAGACAAGTATTACAGAAATGTGTACCATATACAGAAACATAATACTTATCAGAGCTTTAACTCAATCTGTACACTATAGCTGAGCAGTAATGCAAAAGCAGGCTTACAATGACTAGTATTTTTGACTAGCACTATACAAAACCTGTTGTTTGCCTTACAAATCAGCTTTGTCAGCTAAAATCACCTTCAAAACAAATGCTGGTTTTTTTTGTCCTTATGGAGGTGCCAATGGATCCCAGAAAGCCATAAATGTATAAGTTCACTATTATACTAAAGATAATGTGCAATGTGAGAGACAATAAAGCAGAAACATGAAAATAAATTCCAGGCAAAGCTAACATTAAGTACTTTATTAAGGAAGTAATGAAAAGAAGACAGTATCAATTAATGGAAAAGAAGTGCTTTCTTAGACAAGGAGATATTTGTGAGAAGAGTAGAACATAGGAAGAAACAAATCTAAACCCAGAATGATATAATTCAATTAAATACAGAGAGATCTTTCCATTTACCTTTTAAAGCCAAAAATTCTTAATGCAACAGCATGTACTTTAAAGCATACATTGTATAGATACGAATTCTCTTATAATTTAACTAGTTTGATCTTGAACATGCATGCTGACAGAAGCACTGCTGAAGATGCTCTGTATTATATATTGTAGTGAATGACAATTTTGTGATGAAGACATTTATGTTAAACTTATTGTAATTGGATTATTGCACTGTAAGGAACACTATGTACTTCTGCACAGCCTTACATAACATCCAGATACACAGTGTTTAGAGTTAAAAGAGAAAGATGGCTGATATTTCACAATACTACAGAGAACGTAGAATCATAGAATGGCTTGGGTTTAGAGGTCATCTAGTCCAATCCTCCTGCAGGCCCCACTAAAAAGTTTCCTCCCTGCCTCTTATCAGCCCCCTTTAAGTATTGAAAGGCTGCAATAAGGTCTCCTCAGAGTCTTCTCTTCTCCAAACTGAACAACCCAAACTCTCTCAGTGTCTCTTCATACAGAAGGTGCTCCATGCCACTACTACTACTACTACTACTACTACTACTACTACTACTACTACTACTACTACTACTACTACTACTACGTGTACCCACTATCTGATTTACAGATGTTTAAATTATAGTGAAGGCACTTCAAAGGATCAATTCCTTTTTAATATTTAACACCTTCATGTCTGATCACAAAATCCATGTTTGGAAAAATATTTTAAATTTGAATGACATGTAAGAATAAGCCTCTTTAATTCCCCCAGCTTGCAGTAACAATGAGTGCTTTGTGGTTTCAAGCATCTGAAAGATGTTTCATTATCTGCTAAAGCATTTCCTATATTTACCAACTTTTTCACAGTTGTGTACAACAAAAAAAGATTACACAAAAATTTGGCCACTGGAATATGGAAGTTCTCCTTTTAGAGCTTTATCACACTCTTTAATAAACTTCTGATAGTGGAATATAGAAGAAAAAACCCTTAGAAGTGAGAAGCCTCTTCACTAAACCTCTGCTCACTGTAATATTAAAGCACACCTGTCACACTGATCACTCTCAAATCTTCCCACACTAAGACACAAGACGTTAATTTGCTGATAATTAATCAATGGCTATAATCACTATGACAACCGTTATAGCTAGGAACAATTCAGCTGTAGTGGTCTCAAATCGATGTATATTATATATGCTGCTATAATACCTTCACCCTAATAAATAAGGGAAAGCCTCACCACCATAAATGTGAGTAGTTTGTACTTTTTTTTTGGTCCATCTAAATTCAGGCAGGATAATAACAACAACAGTGTATTTTTAGCATTATAAACTCTAAATGAAGTATTTATATATTTTCTTACAATCCTACACATTCTTTTCAGTGTCTCTTCTACTGAGGATTAAGACTTACCAAACACCTTCAACTGTGTTATGCTTCCCCATATCATGCTTACAATAACTACGCTACAAAATAGTGACCAGTAACAATCCACAATCCCAATATTGCAAAACAATTCCAAGTCCTTAAGCTAGGAGTTACAAAACATCAAAATGTGTTTATGTCACATTGGAGCAATCAAATTAAAGAATGTTTTAAAGTATATTGCTTACTTTCTGTTGTTCATGTTGTTATAATTATTCGATAGAGATGGAGAGATCTTTGGTAAAGTTGAAAAATTGGATGCACCTGGGGACCTTTAAAATATGAAAATGGTAAATTAGAAAAAATGCTGAGACATTAAAAACTATGAAACAAAGCTAATAAATGCACAATGCATATAAAAAGCACAGAAAACAAATTTTTTTTAAAAAGTCGGCAAAGCGCTAAAAATAGTGCCCAGGACGTGCAGCCCTCAGAATTCATCTTTTAAAACTTGTAAAGCTTCGCAGTACTTCAACCTTTCATATCTGTTGAAGAAACAGAGCTATTAAAAACAAAAAGTGAACAAACAAATCACAGGCCGCTGAACTAAAAAACCTGCTTTCAGTTTATAGTATGACTTATAGATATTTTGATGTTCTAAGACTTAGAACGTAAAATTTCTAACATAGAAATCTCATTAATTTTTTATTTAAACATAAACGGATGTTGATGAGATACCAAACCAATTAAGACACATACTTCACTGTTACTTTAATAGCAGCATGTAATCACTTTAATTAAAATTGTCTTATTAATATTGTTAAAAAATTCCAGGATATTATGCACAATACTAAATAACATTTAAAACCCTTTTCTGCCAAAAGTAATAGCATTATCACTCATACCCATTGTTTAAGACTTTAAAAGATAAGAATAGCAATCATTTTAATCACAAAGTCCCTCTAAATATAACAATTAAATACAATATATGACTATCATTCAGTGCATTTTTCTTTTTCTGATCAAACCTTGCGGACAGCCATGGAAAAGGCTTTGAATACTCAAAGGAATGTAGGCACCTTCACGTTATCGTGGGAGCTATACAACTCCAGCCTGTTTGCAAAAAGTTCCAGCTGTCCTTAGAAAGCTTTGAAATACATATCACAATATTAAGAGAAGAACTTCCACAAGCTCAGGATTTTTTATGCACTGTTAAAGAACTAAGCTCTGTGAGGAGATAAGCACTTTCACATATGGAATTTTCCAAAGTTGTATTTTCACATTTATTTTCAACGTTTTACTAATGAAACATTTCCAAAAGAAAAAAGATAACACCATGTCAAGAAAACATTATTTAATTTTTAAAAGATCCTGACCAACATTCAAAAAAGCTTTCCTGTAGACTTCCTTTATCAATCTAAATCCTTTTCTTTAAACATTGTTTTCAAAGTAGTAAAATACAGTGTCCACAAGAAAGATAAAAACTGAGGTTAGTTTAACCCTACTTAAATTCAAGACAAATGTTAAATTATGCAGGCACACTTAATTATTTTAGAAGGTATTTGAACAGAGTAATTTTGAACTGGAATGGAATTTTTCAAATCAATTTTGAAGCTTTTATAGAATTTAAACCAAATTCAAATGCAATACAGTTTTAAATTTTAAAAAACTCCATTGCAGTCTAAAAAAACAATAAAAGAAATAAGAATAAACTACATAAATAAAGATCTGGTTTCCATCAAAAACTATAAGTTCATTCTTAGAGAAGATACCAATCAGTAGTTTTACTCTTTCATAGCATTTATTATCAAATACAAAATGATAATAAGGTGCAAACCAGTAAGAGATTCCTATTACGCTGAGGTGTGCAGCCTTCCTGTTTCCTTAGAGCTGTTTACATTGCTAAATCTTGTGTACAGAGAAGAACAGCATTTACAGCTCTTTCAGTGTTTAAAACTTTCCAGTACTTGTGGGGAAACTTCATAACAACACTGGTAGAAATCCCCCCATCACATAAACCAAAAAAATTAGACCAAGCCAAGGATAATAAAAAATGCTGAAAAGACAGTAAGTGCTAATGCTGAACATATCACCCTATTTCAGTTCTGCCTTTAAAACCGTAAAAAAAGAATGACCAGAAGTACCTACTCTTAAAAGAACCACACCGACTTGGGAATCTCCTAGGACCAAAATGAGTAATCAAATGTGCAACAAAAAACGCAACTATTTTTAAATGCAAAGTTCTAAGACAAAGCCTACGTCCTTTCAGTAGTGCACTGATTTCAGTATGTATTAGTGTTACTGTCGTGTTAAAACACCACAAAAGATGTCCAAAAAACTTGCATGACAAAAATAATCAATTTTAAACTCTGGTTGTAAAAAAACCCCAGTAATCACTAAATGCTCTTATTTCTCTGAAGCAGAAGAGTAAAACAAATTCTCAACACAGCTGGAAAACAAGAACTATGTACCATATAACTCTGAAACAGATAACTTTTTCTTAACTAACAAACAGAAGCCACAAAATTATTTTAGTTTAGTATTTTAACAATCCCCCAAAAACAAGTTTTAGTGTAGTGATACATA
Source organism: Tapera naevia (assembly GCA_033556795.1). Taxonomy (NCBI): domain Eukaryota; kingdom Metazoa; phylum Chordata; class Aves; order Cuculiformes; family Neomorphidae; genus Tapera; species Tapera naevia. The sequence goes on from JAUMJJ010000059.1 coordinate 18,094,726, forward strand.
AGACTATCATAGGGCCTGACGGGATGCAGTAACTGCTGAGGGAGCTGGATAATGTTACCATGATGGCTCTCTTGTTTATTTTTGGAAGGTCCTGGCTCTTAAGAGAGGTTCCTGAAGATTGGAAGAGAGCAAATACTCATACCTTCATTGGGGAAAGAGAGAAGATCCAGGGAACCACAGACTAGTCTGCCTCAACTGAATCCTACAGAAGGTGATGGAGCAAGTAATCCTGGAAACTACTTTCAGACACATGAAGGAGAAGCAGGCAAGGAGGACTAGTCAGCATGGATTTATGAAACGGAAACATTGCTTAACCAGCCTGACAGCCTCCTATGATGAGATTACTAGCTTGGCAGATGAGAGAGGGGCAACGGATGTTGTTCGCCTGAACCTCAATAAGGCTTTTGACACTGTCTCCTGTAACATCCTCATAGACAAGCAGATGAAACATGGGTTATGTAAGCGTAAAGTGAAATGGATTGAAACTAGCTGAATCATAGAGGTTGAGATCATTGAGTCCAACTGTCAGCCCAACATCACCATGCCTACTAGATCATGTCCCAATGCCTACACACTTTTTGAACACCTCCAGGTATGAAGACTCCACTACTTCCCTGGGCAGCCAGTTCCAATACTTGACCAGTCTTTTGGCAATAATTTGGTTAATAATATCCAATCTAAACCTCCCCTGTAACAACTTCAGGCCATTCCCTCTCATCCTATCAATGAATGGTTGGGCCCAGATGACTTTGACCAACAGCACAAAGTCACAGTTGGAAGCCAGTCACTATTTGTCATACTCTGAGGTCAATACTAGGTCTTATACTCTCTATAATCTTTATTAACGACAAGATATCAGGACAGAGTGCAACCTCAGCAAAGATGTTGCAAAATTAGGACAAGGGGCTTATAGACTAGATGGATGTGCTGCCACTCAGAAGGACTTCAGCAGGTTTGAGAAACAGTCAGACAGGAACTTCATCAAGTTCAGCCAAAGGAAACACAAAGGCCTGCAGCTGGGAAGGAATAACACCAGGCCCCAGTATACACTGGGGTAGGGTAGATGGTGGGCAACCAGACAGAAAGCAGTTTGGCAGAGAAGCACCTGGGGTTGTGATGCACAAAATGCTGAAGATGAGACAGCAGTGTAACCTTGGGTCAACAACCTTATGCACTGCATTGGGAAAAACATGGCAAGCAGGTCAAGGGAGGTGATCCTTCCCCTCCACTCAGCAGTGGTGAGACACCCTGGAGCGCTGGGTTCACTTCTGGGCTTCCAGTACACAAAAGACAAGGATGTACTGGAGCAGATCCAGTCAGAGGCCACAAAGGTGATTAAGGGATTGCAGCATGTGACTTCACATGGAGAAGCTGAGAGAGCTGCGAATGTTCATCTGGAGAAGAGAAGGCTCTAGAGTGATCGTACTGATATGTATAAATATCCAGTGGGAGGGAATGAAGAAGGTGGAGTAAGACCCTTCTCAGTGATGCCCACTGAAAAGGCAAAATGCCATGGATATAACTTGAAATACATGAAATTCCATCCGATTACAAGATGATGTTTACAAAAAAGCAATATCTGTCACCTTTTTTACAGTGAGGGTGGTCAAAAACTGGAACAAGTTGATCAGAGCGGTTGCACAGTCCCTGTCCCAGGAGATATTAAAAATGTTCCTGGACGCAGTACTGGGCAACCTGCTCCAGCTGAGCCTGCTTTGAGTAGGGGAGCTGGAAGAGTTTATCATCTCAAGAGGTCCTTTCATCCTCAAGGACTCTTATCTGTGAAGGTGTGCTTATAATCAGGCTAACATACAATTTATGATGTTAAAGTGATATTCAAATATTTAACTTTCAGTTTAGACTATTCCCTTACAAAACCCAACAAATTCAGTTAATCATACTTCTTCATGGGGTGTGCATGAAAGGTTAATATTTCAACATTCAGCAACCAAAAAGATTTTAATGTTCAGGGTATGCATTTGTTAAAGCAGGGTTGAGAAGCTCTTAACTGATAGTAATGAATATGTTTGTTAAACTAACCTGAAAATGTCTGCTGTTCATTATCAGTGTTTGATGTTTACCCACAGGGGCTCAAACACATGGTTACCACAGTCCAACAAGTCATTATGTACCAGCAAGAGGCAGTCCAGCTATTGACTGGCAGACAAGCTCTGACAGCTCTTGCTTTTACAATTTAAGACAACAGAGCAGTCACAAGTTAGCTCTATTCTCCACAAGTATTTGTGTTACAGCAAAGTCAGTAGAAAAGCACACCTGTCTGCATATAAAGTGCTTTGGGGAAAAAAACCCCAAACCCTATTTTTTAATTCTCTTGATTAAAGACGATACTTTTCAGTAGCCAAACACGGTTTTTCTTTTGAAGACTCATGGGTATTTTTTTCCTAGAAAACTCAGATACACAAGCATCAAATTATTCCAAAAAGGACAGCTAAGTATATTTTATTCAATTTTTCTCTCTTAAAAACATTGAGATTCATCTCAGAAACAAAAAAGAATCAAGTAAGAGCTTTTAAAGCTTTTCCAAGATTAAAAAAAATTTGCATACACTTCTGAACCAGAAAAAAACCAACACGAAAAATTTACCACAACAAATATTGTAATAAAACATTCATTATTACAAGGGAAAAAACTTAAGAATGTGTACAAACTCAAATTGTTGTATGGTCAAAAAAAGAAAAAGTATTAACTTTAACAACATTTCCATGTAAAAGAAAACTGCAGATCATCTATAAATTATGCAAAGTAGCTATTTGATTAGGATTATTAATTCCAGTGAAGTATAAAAAAATGGATCAGAATTATATGTTATTTTTATTATATAAACAGCTACATATTGATAGAATAACAACAAATTCTTACAAGAAGCATTTTTGAAGAATATGATGGATCAATACATTCAACAATTGTTTATTAAATTTTCTAAGAAAACAGCAAACAATACTTTTTTAATCTTAGAAGGAAATTAGTTTCTGGTTAACAGCTTCTTTATGTATTTCTCTAACTCACTTTTATATTTGCACATAAACAGGTAACAGCTGCTTAACAGAAAACTAACAGAAACCTTGCCCGTGCCATTAATTTGATAATTCATGGAACTTCAAAACTTAAGCTCCTTCCTTCTCCTTGTCTCAAGTTTTATAATCACAGAGTGGATGAAAGGTTTTAAATGTTTTATGTTGTTTTCCTGAACGCAAGTAATTTGTTTTTGTAGTTAAGTTGCTTATGTTACTTGAACTACAATCTTAATTTTTTTATCTTAGTTTAAAACATCCTCTTGATGACAATAAACCATTCAAATAGGGTCTGTTGGTTGTTTTCTGCCTGTAGAATAATCTCTCGCAGAAGGATGCAGATACCAAAAAAAGTTGTCTGCATGCAGATCACAATTCAAGGAATGGGATCAGCAGCCACTGAACTACCAAAGCAATTCATCCAGGTCTGTATAAGTTTGTGACATGTACGACAGTGAGGAGACAGTTATTCACAGAAAAGTTAGTATAGAAAAATTTTCTGCGGAACTACCCATTAATGCTGAGTCATACCTATTTTGGGAGCAGATGACAGTAAAGACATTCCAAGAGGAGTCACTACGAGTTCCCTAGAAAAACTTTCACAGAAGCCAGCCTTCCTGAAAAATAAACATCCCAGTAGCTGACACAAACAGAACCTCTCAGACAGTGAAAAATCTAGCTGTTCCTAAGTCTGACTGACCATGTGCACATTTTAAGAATGTACACCACACTTACAGACAAAAACGCTACTCAACTTTCTCAGCAGTATTAAAATATGAGACAATAGCACATATCATTAAACTTTAAAGGTGTTGCAATTACTTCCAAAATTAAATAAATTCAGAAGTTAGAAAAATAATACTGCTGTGATTTGAGTTAAATTAGAGTCAGTTTTCTGACTCTAACTCAGTCTCATCCAAGTAACTTCATTTTCTGAAAGCTAACTGCATGTTTTTCAGACAGTTTCTCTCTAGAAGCGGTAACACGCAACACTGGTATGCAGAAAGGCCAATGCTTATACTTATTCCTATCGTAACCAAGGTCATCCTCAAGCTGGTAAAAAAAAGGATGTACCTGCAGGGAGGGGCAGACAGGACAGGTGACCCAAAACTGACCAACACAGTATTCCATCCCATATACGTCATACTCAGTATAAAATTGAGACATCATGAGGGTCTCACTTTTCCAATGGTTGACAAACAGCAAGGACCTTGTCCATCTGGTTGGCTCTTGATCCCAGATCTGTGCGTTCCTGCATCCAGTTCCTGAGCTCAGCTCTCTCCTAGCTGTGGACCCATTCCCTCATGTCTGCTCCACAGTATCTGTGGTCACTGAAGGGTGGGGGCACAATCTCACATATTTTTATATATTCTGTTACTTTCTTCTTGTATTATTATTATTTCATTAAAGCTGTAGTTTTAGTTTCTAACCTGCAAGTCTTTTTTGTCTCATTTTCCTCTCCCTAGGTGTGGGGTGGAGGGATATGGGAGCACAACTGCACAGTTTTAGCTGCTGAAATTAGCCGGGTTGGGGCTCAACCATGACACAGTACACATAAAAAAATCTAAACACTGACAAGCTTGGACATGGAGCTGAAATTCTAAGTTGCACAGCAAGGTCTCTAGTCCTGTATAAAAAGGATCTCAAACTTGAAATAATCTCTTCCTAGTTCCCTCTGAAAAAAAGATTTTGATAATTAATTATTTGGTAATATTTTGATAATCTCTTCACTTGTACTGAATCATACTTTTTAAGCATTATCATCTTTGAAAGTGCTCCTTCCTATCCCGAGATGAGGTCTCAATTTGGCCACTTTCAAAGTAAATATTGTCTTTTTGAGCAGTAGAAAGATGTCCACACCTTTAACGTGTTTCTAATAAAAAACTGCCAATATTCAAAACCTGCAGTAGGAAGCAAAGTGAAATTGCTAAAAGAAGCAATCAATACAAAGATTGCTGCTATGTTTCCGCTAAGGAGAGAGACAGGGAAAATGTTAGATGTTCTGCACATTTTCAACTATCACAACATAGGCAGTGCTGTCATTCAGAAGGACTTCAGCAGGCTCGAGAAACAGGCAGACAGGAACTTCATCAAGTTCAGCCAAAGGAAACGCAGCAGGGGAGGAATAACACCAAGGCCCCAGTACACACTGAGGTAGGGCAGATGGTGAGCAACCAGACAGAAAGCAGTTTGGCAGAGAAGCACCTGGGGTTGTGATGCACAAAATGCTGAAGATGAGACAGCAGTGTAACCTTGGGCCAACAACCTCATGCGCTGCACTGGGAAAAACATGGCCAGAAGGTCAAGGGAGGTGATCCTTCCCCTCCACTCAGCAGTGATGAGACACCCTGGAGTGCTGGGCTCCATTCTGGGTGTCCCAGTGCCAGAGAAACAGGGACATATACTGGAGCAAGTCCAGTGAGATGCCACAACGATGATCAAGGGACTGCAGTAACCGAGCTGCATGGAGAGGCTGAGAGAGCTGGGACTGTTCAGTCTGGAGAAGAGAAGGCTCCAGAGTGATCTTACCAGCATGTATAAATACCTGAGGGTGAGGGAGTAAAGAAAACTGAGTTGAGCTCTTCTCAGTGATGTCCACTTGAAAGGAGGAAAAGGCAATGAACACAAACAATGTGGGTCATTCCATTTGAATATAAGAAATTTTATTTTACAGTGAGGGTTAACAAACACTGGAAGAGTTTTTCCAGAGAGGTTGTGGAGCCTCCATCCTTGGAGGTGCTCAAAGCCTGACCAGCCACAATCCAAAGCAACCTGCTCTAGGTGGCCCTTTCTTGAGCAGGGGATTGGACCAGACAATCTCCAGAGATGCCTTCCAACCTCAACTATTCTGTGATCCTGTGAAAATCTTAGCTGATTTTTAGAAATGCTCTAGGCCTTTTCAAGCATTATAAACCTTTCATAATGTCCTTTCTAAATACATAATTTTATACTTTAGCCTCAGAATTTACAATTTGTACTCTTCTAAAACAAGCACTACAAAGAAGCAGTCTCAGTCATGCCAATGACAACTCCAGAAACTTCTCCGAATGTATACTATTTGTGATGTCAAACTAATACTCCAATGCATCTCAGACAGAAGACTCCAATGCAAGTGTTTAATATTTCTACCCCTTTAAAAATTTATTAGATTTTTCATAAAGTTTTAAACAGATGTAAAAACCTGTCCCCATTATCGCTTGTTGATAGTTGCTGTTTGAAAACACTAAATTTTGCAAGCCTTCCACTACTGCAACACATTTGAATTCCAAATTTCAGTCAATCTTTCTGATAGCTGCCAAACCTCAAAAACATCCCCAGCTTTGCAGTAACACTAAACACCCTCTTTTGCTGGTTTACTTATAGCCTCCTCTGACACCAGTATTCTGAATTATCATTTCATTTGTCCGCAGATCAAAGGTTTTCCAGAAGATATTCTTTAATTTATACACTGCTCCTGAAAGCTTTCTATAAAGTGGAATGGAAATGTGGCAGAATAAGAGTAGGTACCATGACCAATTTTATCTTACTATCAACACTTTCAAAAGAATGCATGTCATTGAGTTACCCAAATTCTTTTAACCTTCAAAATCTACACTTAAAATTTGACAGAGTTTGTATTTCTACTAGATGCTTTCTGAGGTCAGAGATTGAGCTTCAAGTATTTTGCATCCCATTCTTTCTGCTGCTCCACATTTTCAATTCTTTGTGTCACAACATCTTGCTAAGCAAGATTGTACTGTTCATAATAAGCTTAAACTGAACTCAGACTACATTAAGAAAGTTAGCAGAAGTTAGTGCTCTTAATGAAAGTGCTCTAGATAAAACACCAAAAATAAAAAAACTCTGCCCTTCAAGTTATAAGCAATGATACTATAAAAATGTTTTAAAACAACAGTGAACCTCAATTACATGAATGCAGAATATCAAAACGAATCAAAGATACTTAAAAGAACACTTTATGAAAGATATAGTCAAGAACCAGCCAACAAAGGGAAAAAACAGAGTTAACTATTTGTAAGGCTGAGTTTGTGTTTGTTTACTAGTAACTAGTTTAAACTGTTCTTCAAAACCAACAGAACATATTTAAAAAACTTTATCCATCTAAATGAGAAAAACTACACTCAGGTTTCTCTACCTACTTGCCCTAATCAAGGTACTGTTGATAATGGCAACAGGAAGAACACAAAAGAAAAAGAACCCAGTACTCTGTTAACCGATGACAGTTCAACAATGAACAAAAGTAACACACTGATATGTAGACTGCAATTTAAATAATGTTTATGTGTAAATATTGTGCTTTGGAGATAAAAGGACAGGCTATTCATGAACACATTTACATATAAGCAAAATCCTGATAAAATATAAGTATCTATGTTCACCTAACATGCTATGCTTCAAAACAGAAATCTAAATGAAATAAGCTTAACTTTTACAGGTTTCAACTACGGATTTTTTTTCTACTTTTAAGCAGGATAATGTATAACACTGGCAGAAATCAACAAAATTAAGCTATGTATATGCAGGAATTCACCACTATTATGTCATGATCTACAATGTACAGCACTTGTAATAAATACAGTATTTGGCATATTTTCAACTGAAACATCTGATTTTCAAAACAGAACACCATGTTTAAAACGAGGGTTTCTTTAAAGCAAAATAACATGTGAAAATAGCTAAGCTATAGCAAATAACACGACTTAAATTCACAACTTACTTAGGAGTTGAAGGACCTCTCGGCCATGTTCCATCCTCATTCTTCTGTTCTATCACCAGCACCTACCACAATAAGTGTAATAACAAAACTGAAATAGAATTACCAGTAGATTGCTTTCTGTTTCATTTCTTTTAATGGATTTCCTGACATGTGACTGAGACAGAAAAGACTGATGTTTAAGTTGCGATTCCCTGACGTTCAAGAATATTCCATTCAATTACATTGCATCTTCCTCTTCTTCTATTCACTTTTTTCTCCCCACACCTTATTTTGTGCAACTTTAGGCAAGCCACTTAATATTTCTATGCCTTAACAATCCATGGATAAATGGCGAGATCTTACCTCTCAAAGAGGTCAGAATGCAATGGCTAAACAGCACCCACGAATCTACAGAATTTGCATGTCTATACAACAGCTTTGTTACGGAAGGGATATTACTGAAGGAATGTGGCCTCTCACACCACACATCAGTAGGGGAAAAACAAACAAACCAATCCACCCCAAATCAAACCATTTTCTGTCTTCATATCCTTAAAATCGTATCTTTCTGGTTACTGCTGTATTTTTTGCAAAAGCATTCATATAATATTAATTTTCCAATGGGAGAGCTGGCTAATGAAATTAATTTCATTCAAGTTGTTATTGGTATAAAAGGAAGTATAGAATACACAATCCTAAACACAGGTATCAAATGCCATTTGAAATGCCTTCGGATATTTGAGATATCTGCCCTATGTTGGCAGATATGACACAGGACCTACAAAAAGCTCATGCCTTTCTGGATTGACAGCTGGGGTAGCCTAGATTATCTGAAAGGGCAACTAGACTTGAACATCTAAACTGAATCTAGTTCCAACGCAACTAATTCTGCATAATTGGACACTGACATTTCAGGTTGCTAATTAATTGCCATGCTATACCCATATGTGTCTACACAGTGACATGCATTCACATATGTACTTATGCTCAAAACCTTATGCGTAAGTTACATTTCCACTTGAAGATGCATTAACATCTTCAGTTTGAATACATTAAGACATGACCCTGAAAACCAGCTTTCTATTATGACCTGCTTTCTACATGGAACACAGCAGTCTTTGGTCATGAATGCTATAAGACAGATTCTGCCATGTTGCCTTCTAGTAGCTTTAAGAGGCTACTAAACAAAAGGAAGATTTAAACTGAAAAGCTCAATGGAACCCCTAAAGGCTCACTTCAGAAACCAACTGATAAATTCAAAACATGAATTACACAGTAGAATTACACAGTAAAAAAATTACTATTCAGTTAGACAGACTGTAACAGTCAAAGTAACTACTATTATACCAGGAAGCTCAGCAAGAAAAACAACTACCTTTTGTGTCAGCAAGTGCAACTGATCAAACATACATAGCCTACCATGACATTTACCTTTTTCAGAAACCATGGTTAAACTCCATTTTGAACGATATTTGTTTTGCTGAAAGTACAGATGTTACCTAGAGACCTTTTTATGGCCATATTAGACCATGCCTGCTTCATAGTTAATGTTTCACTGGGACAGAGCCAATTTGCATGTTGCATCTCTTGACACAAATCTTTATTTGGGAAATCTGGGCTCTTCCAGCACGACATATGCATTGTTAAAATTACCTGTACGAGGGTTTAAGTGTGTGCAGCATGAAGCTAAAGGGCACAATAGCCCAAGATGTTATTCTGGTGCACTGATTATTTTCCTCCTATGTCTTAAAAAACCCTGAAGTATAGCATAAATACTGCTGGTAAGTAGTTCAGAGTTAAGTATTTCAAGGCAAAAGGAAATACTTTAACATAATCTTTCCTACAACTACTGCCATCAAATTTCATCCATTCATATTTGTAGCACAACAGCATGAACTACAGCTGTTGAAAAAACATCCAACTTTATTTGAAGACTAAAAAATCAGGGCAATAATCTGAAAAGTTATTTTAATGGTGAAATTGTTCAGTCAGTTCACATTCATATTTGTGTAACTTTTTTCTAATATTCTTCTTTATATTCATTTGGAAAGGTAAAAAAATTATCTTGTAAGAAATTCTTCCTCTCTGAAATGTGGACATCATTGCTTTAGAGTACCTACATAGTAAAATTTCAGATTTCATTATGGGGACATATCTCAGATCCCAGAAATATTTTATTACTTTAGGTTTTACCAAATTGAAGTCAGGAATGTTATGTTCATTTACTTTTAATTCACCAGGGGAGTTAAACTCGTCTTCAATCCTCAAAATACACTCAAAGATTACTTTTATTTTATTTTTATCCTCTATTCCTAACACAATTATTAGGAGGCAGATTTTATTAAAAAAAAAATGAAAATTCATTGAGTAAAGTTACATTTTCATGAGCAAAACAAAAAAAAGGCATAAAAAAGAAAGAAAATAATACTGTACCTGTCCCTGGTATAAACCAGCATCCTGTATAGTACTGTCCGGTTTATTCAAGGGTTCAAAAGTATTACTCATGTATTTGTTCCACAATCTGGTCTCTTTTTCTCCTGGAATATTGAAGATTTTTCTTATCTCTTTCTCAATTGTATCTGTTTGGAAAGGGAAAGAACAGAAGTTTAACATCTCACTACACAAACAGCGTAAGGCCAAATAAATCATCAGAATCACCTACTCTTTTCTTATAGTCAAAATATGAACGGAACTGTAGAAATAACGATGCAACTGCATTACTTTGTATGACCAGCAGGAAGTTGCTGGTTTGTTTGCCTTTAAAATGGACACAGTCAGAGGACTAGTTTATTCCCTCCAGAATCTCTCAGCAAAGTAGACCAAATCAGACAAAATGATAAATAACAGATGACAGGAGGTACCTAGGTACTCATCTACTAATTTCTCAGTGTGGTAACACAGGAATGTGGATGGGAAGGGAATGATCAGAAACGAGACTGGCAGCAAAAGCAGGTGCAGTAAGGGCAAGTTATTCTGTTCCTCTCTCTAAATCAAACCCTTCTTGGTTTTCACTTTCCTACTATCCATATCCCAATGCAATTAGCACTAATCACAATACACATGCATAAAGTTTAATTTACACACTCACAGAAATTAATGACTACCCTGTAAAACTTAAGCGCATAAAATTATTTTAAAAGGCCGATGAAAGATTAAGTCCCTGAAAGATTTAACAAAAAGGTCTACCAGCTCCTACTCTACCTAACAGAAATATAAACAGTATTACACAATTTTAAGGTAACAGAACTATTGTCTACAAGTGAAATTCAAGTAGTTCACATTTAACTCCATTCTCCTTACGCAAAAGCAGAATTCATTACAGTTTAATTGGAACTAGTACAAGCAGTGCTATACCACAGCAAACTCACTTAGATGTATTTTTTGATTGGTACACTCATAAAGCCCCATGGCAGCCAAGTCTCACAACAGCTAACACAGAGGTCAAGAAATGTACCACTTATTCCTGATAATCACTGAAATCACAATTATAAAAATGGGCACTGTAAGCTCTTTGAGGCATTCCCCTGAACTATCAGGATAAAACACCAATGTTTCAGCTCCTCTAGAACTCCCCTTTCTCCCTTCTACTTAAGATTATTATTTCCTCTCTAATACCAACCACTATGTTAAATATGAAAAGTCAAAATGAGACCTGAAATTTGAAAGTACCTTGTTAAAATAGAGCCATTGGCTTGTGAAATGCATGACAACTGGTCAATATAATATTTGTAGATATTGTAGGAAACTGAATACAATTTCCTTCTGTATTAGGTAACACATATTTTAGTACAAAAACAAGTGTTGAATTGGATCATATGTTTCTGTAATACAGATATGTAGGCAAGGTAGGTGCTAAACAAGGCAACAGGTCGTTACTTCATTCGTTGACTTTTTAAAAAGAATTATGTACTGCCTGAATCAATTCTCAAGCAATGACTTAAAATAACTATATTTGAATGTAAGAATGAAGCTAATCAGAAACAATCTTAAAAGAACAATTTCCAGATTTATCAATGACTTTCACTAAAAGAAGAATTAGAAGATATTTTTCCGTTATTGTATTAATAACACGAGAACTAATTATTTGTGCTTTGGTACTAAGTTAACATTTATTATGCTTATTTTTAACGTATTCCAGTTTCACTAACAGAATTGTCAAGAGACAGGAAACAACAACCCTATCAGATGCCTACACATTATGTCCAAGACTCTGGAAAGAGCATATTCCACTTGACTATTACACTGATTTTGAGACTGTGAAAAAGAGATTCTTCTACATGCATCCATGAACGTAACCAATGCACACTTTTGTAATTCTTCCCCCTGCCTCTCAGAAAGTCTCACTGAAGTGCTTATAATCTAAAGTCAAGGTGCCCGTTTCAGTATAAATGAAAACATTACATTCAAATATGTATGGCCAGAAGTATGGGGTTCTCTAGGAGTGTTATATACACCCAATGTATAGAATCATAGAATCGTAAGGTTGGAAGAAACCTCAGAGATCATCGCGTCCAACCATGCCTGTCTCCCTACCAAACCATATGAGACAATTAGTACTAGGATGATGCCTGAGACAGGAAGAGCTGCCCTTTAAAGATGCCTCTCACTCCATCACCTATATAGTCACTATTTGAAATAGTTCAATTTGAGAGTTAAAGGGTATGGATCCCATACAGGGTATATCCTGTACTGTTAAAAAATCAGGCAGCTTCTCCAAAAGAATTGCTGCATGATTTAAATCATATTTTGCAAGACCACATGGAAGAATCTTGATGAGATGCTTGAGAATTTCAGTGGATCCTAATAAAAGTACACCCTGACTTCTAAAGGCTAGTGCTATCACAAATACCGGCTAAAGGAAGCTGTAGTAAAATGTTAATCTGTACTATGGAACAGTAATCCCAGCTTCCTAAAAAAGGGAAAGGTTAGTCATAGAATAAACTGAAATAAAAAAAACACAAGCTCCAAGAGTTAGTCATCAATCAGTCATAAACTTAATACGTATTGCCTCAATGGTGAGAGTCCTCAATTGTAGGAGATTCTCAAGAAGGTTCGAAGAACACATTAGATGTATCCAGTGCCACTCCAAGAAAATTACTATCATTATTAGGTCTGCACTCTATAATCATTTTTTCCTACCTTATACTAACTTGTTGACATACAGCTTAGTTTAATTTCTATTTGCATGGAAAAGCAAAGCTACTCCAGGGACAAAACACATTTGAAGAAGGTAGGTGAATATTATATCGTACTCAGAATATTTAAGGTGCTCCAAAACCACTTCTGTTTATATGAATTAAGGAAGGTCTTGAGCTTTTAACAGTAGTAAATAATATAATCAATGACAGACGGGAGAAGAATTAAAGGTTCTTGAAAAGACTATAGTACCTTATGTCCACTCATATAAGTGGGGCTGATATTGACTTTGTTGTACTAGAATTATTCTGCAACCATAATGAATGGGTATATGCAAGAAAAGGTGAAAAATCAAGATTCTGTAAGACTCCTTATAAATATTATTTATTGATATAATTAGCACCTCTGCTATGTATTTGATGAATCTCAGAACTACCTTAAATATACTTAGAGGTAAGGCATTTCCTGGGAAGTACTGACCTGTCAGCCTCACCTCTGTGCCTGGGAAGATCACGGAACACTTCCTCCTAGAGGCTATGCTAAGGCACATGGAGGACAGGGAGGTGATTCAAGAGAACCAGCATGGCTTCACCAAGGACAAGTCCTGCCTGACCAACCTAGGGGTCTTCTATGATGAAGTAACAACATCAGTGGACAAAAGAATATCTACAGATGTCATCTATCTGCACCTCTGTACAGCCTTTGAAATGGTGCCCCACAATATCCTCTCTAAACTGGAGAGGTATGGATTTGAGGGGTGGACTGGTGGATCAGAAATTGGTTGGATAGCCCCATCCAAAGCATAGTGGTCAATGGCTCAATGGACTAGATGACCTTTAAAGATCCTTTCCAACCCAAAACACTCTATGATGCTATGAAGGACAGGAAAAATAATCACCATCTTATTAATGGGAGGTAAGAGAAAAACCTAGAAATTTTCTAGCTCTTCTACTATGACACAAACTCTTTTGGATGTTCTGGCTAGGACACGGCTCTGCTTGGTGCTTGCATAAGATGATTCAGCTTCAAAAGGGGCATGTTTTTAGGGCTTTCAAGAACATGCCATCCACATCTCAGGAAAGCAAGTAAGGCCAGCATCTGGAAAGAGGCTGCCAGTGAATGTGTCTGTTTCTCGTTACCCTTTATGACCATTTTCTCCTAATTGTAATTCTCTCTCTGCTAAGAAAAAAATGAATACACCTCCAAGTAAGAGCTATTCCAAACTGCCCCGTTTCTGATTAGAGAAAGAAAGCATCAGAAACTCGTCCATTACCTATAATTCCAATTATACAATTAAATTCAGAATAGCTGCAAAGTTATAGCTGGTCCTCAGGGAAGGATAACGTTAAATTGTTTTTTTTCTAAGTTTCTGGGTTTGCTTAGAGAATAACGAAGTACATCTTCCCATGTTAAACCAAAACTGAAAAAGGCCAATTAACATACAACACTGAAGCCTTTTTTTCAACTACAAATTTCGTACTTTTTAAGTTTTTATTCTAATACAAGCAGATAATTAGTTGTTTAACAAAATAAAATTATTCTCTTTATAATGCAAGCAGTCTGCAAAGAATTGAAGTGTAGCAAATATAAGTCACTACTCATAATGTAATGAGAAGCAAAACCTAAAAACCTTCCACACTGTTGTCAAAGAATGTAAAGAGTAATGGCTGGGCACAAGGTACCATTCTAACTGCACAGTTAGCTGAAACACTCACCTCAGATACACACGCACAAACACACCAAAAACTGAGTTTATATAATCAGCAGTATCTTTGCATATGTTCTGATTGTTACTTTCAGAGATAAACATGTTATCAAAATATGGTTTCAAATAATGACACAATGCTCAAAAAGCAGGCAAAATAACTACAAATAAAGTTAGGCTTAATTAAGGTTTAATACAGGACTCAGTTATTGCAAAAGATTGTGCCTTGCCTGCCACTTCACAATTCGCAGAATACTGCCTTTGTATGTCACCTTTAGCTATTAATTTATCAATTCAATTCATTCTCGTGTTTTGTAATATACCCTTCTCTTTATATACACAACTAAGAAATGCTGGCTCATGAAAAATATTTCTTATACACTAAAACACAAGGAAAAGTACTATGGAAACCAATAAAGATAATGAAAGACATCATATTATTCACTTCCTGGAAAGTGTAAACATTTAGAGTTAACACAAATGCCTAGATAATAAAATGCATAATTAATTTTAAAATTGTATTCAAAATCCTAAATATTCCAAATTGTTTAACTTCTAACTTTGACCCAAACAAGGCTAGCCCCATTCTTCTTAGTGTTTATAATACTTATTAATTGAGGACTTGCTATATTTAAACAAGTAACAATAATATTTTTAAAAAATGTGCATACCTATTGTATCAGCTTTACTAAATCTTCGTGTGACAACATTGTTCATATTTCCATTTTCACATAGTTTTAATTCTGTTAGATATACTTCTACTTTGCAGTGCTTTACAAACATACCCTGTTCAACGACCTGAAAAACAGATTGGGATCAGGTATCTGTCCAAATGTTTAATACACACACTTCAAAATATTTTTGAAAACTCTTCAAGAAACTGATATTCAGCGAAGTTAAGACATTTAATAAATGCCAAAAATTAGAACTAAACTGTTTAGAAATACAATAAACTAAAATGTTTTGTTTTTCTCCCAAGATGATGACTTCTTACCTGTGCATAACACCACCATGACTTTCCAAGTTTTAAGTACAGAGGAAATCAAAAATATCTATACTTAACCAAAAGATAAGGCACTTAATCAAAACGCAAAACCCATCAAGTTATTTTTTATTTCAAAATACATGTATTTTATGCTATTCGCTCAAAACACGAAGAACTGTTTTTCACAGTTAAAAAACACTTATCAGAACCAGAATACAGACTACTAAAACCTTGATATCACGTTTTTAAACAAACTCTGTATTTAAACAAAGCCTACAAATCTTCCACTTACATTCTGATAATGAATATATTCAGTTTAGATTTCAACTAGTTATTATAGTTGCTTACTATATGCTTACTTTTGTAATACCTATTACACAACACTTAAGCATACAGGAATTATTTTTTTTATAAAAGTAAAATGTAGAAAAAATATTCGGGGTCACCTCTTAAATGTCTTTCCCTTTGATCTTCCAAAGTGTAACTGCAGTACTTAGTCATGTAGACTGTTCCAAAAATAACCACTGGCCTGATATGTGATACATCTGACAAATATGGTAAAAAAAAAAAGCAAGCCACCAGCTAATTACTAAGAGAGATCTGCTGTACAAATATAACTTGTATGCATGTGCCATAGGGAAAAAAATATATATTAGTGAATGATTTCATTGCTGTTCAGTAGTTTGCCTTAGCTTTGATGACTGCCAATGATGACATTTAAATAAAAATGCATCTTAATCTGAGCAGCTTAGTGGGCTTTTCAACTACCAGAGAAACCACAAAATAGTTGCAGGAAACAAAACTACAGTATGGTTAAGACACTTCTGAGAATAAAACTCATGCTGCAGTGGTAGTATCACCACATCCTATTACATAAATTCATAATGTTATTTGACATGGATCAAGTACAACATTTTAGCAATTTAAAATTTAGATCCACATTTCAAGAAAAAGTTGACACAACAATGGACATGAAAAAAGTATTATCTCACCTCTATGAAAAAAAACATAAAGGCAGACAGAAGAAAGAATCATGAACAAATGACAAAAGCATCAAAAAAAAATCTGATCTGGAATATACATCTCTGAGGATAACTGCTGTTCATATTGGCAGAATAAAGGAGCTATGCCAGTTAACCTAATTACACTTCATGTATTTTTCCAGGTAGTTCCTTCGAAGTGGAAGGCAAGTTACTCTAATTTCCTTTCTCTCTCCTTCCTTCCCCCCCCAAAATAAAAAAAATTATAGAACTTCTATTTTACCATGATGATGGAAAAGCATTCAGTTTGCTGAAATCCATCTTCAGGAACAAGTAACAGGTTGATAACAGATATATCTTTAAAGGAGAGCCATTTTAATGGATTTCAGCTCTTACAGGACTAGAGAAAGAGACATTCCAAGGATGCCTCTTTAAAAAAAGATCTCTTTTATTGTATTAAAGAGAATGTTAAAAAAACCCCAACAAACTACTTCTATCGTTATCCAAATTAATTTGGAGGACAGAATTTCTTCTATAGCTAGATCTGGCATTTGTTTGAAAAGAATGCACTTTAAGTAAGTGGCCAGAAAGCATATAGTTAGAACATATTCATGTCACTGGAGGGAAAAAAAAAGTGATATTACACCAGAATTAATATTAAACTGAATTCCAATCATAATATTCTTTCAGTAGTTTTTCAGGAATTAAAATAAATATCCTTGTAACTGAAAAAATATGCCCTAATGGTCAATTTAGAAATGGCAAACACACTAAAACGTATTTTATAACTGAAGTAATTCAACCCAGTGACTGTAATCACTAATCTGAAAATCTTGCGAAATAATACAAACAAAAAAGATTAGCTGATCAATAAACTGGTAAGATGCCACATATCACCTTAATAATAAGGATGGTACATGCTGGAGCAAACAAAAAATAACTTCAAAGATGTTAGGTTTTGTATCCGACACTGATGGAGGGTCACAGTATCTACCATACCATGAACTATTGCTTGTGCGGAGGCGTGCTTTTTGCTTAAAGAAAAACTCCCTTAGCAAGTTGCTGAACACAGAAGACTGTTCATCAGAAAAAGAACCACCAGTTTCTCTGCCAGCATTAACATTATTAGAACGAGGGTTTTCACTGATACAGTAAATACAATTTTTGTGTTTTATACTTAATTACAAAATAATTTGCATTAATAGACTTACAAACTTCTAAAGCACATTTTTCTTGCAATATTAAAGAGCTTACTCCCACACAAAATGTATTATATCTTCTGCATTTCTTAATTTTAAAAGCTTAAGCTTTTAAAATCTGAATAAAAATTAGGTATCTATAAGCAGCTAAAGCAGGTCTGTATGATCTTCATAGGTCAGAACATACAATCTTATAATAAATTCCTGTGCAACTCCTGCATATTTGCAGGACTACATCTGAACCATATTCATACCAGTGGTCCATTTAAGAGTACCTTGCGGGCTATTGGCTCTTGACCATCCATCAGTGTGTACCAGCTAACTAGTCTATTCCAGCCTTCAGTTGGCAAAAGGATGTAGTCCAGCTCATCAATGAGATGTTCCTTGAGAGACTGAGAGTCACAATCTGTAAAAGGAAAATATTTATATTTGAATACTGTAATTCTGTTACTTGAGTTTCTTAATGTAACATTTTTAATATAAGTAGCAAAAAAACCCTTAATTTTCTGAGTCACATTAACATTCATTTCAAAGCAAAACTCTTCTGAAACCTGCTCCAGGTGAACCTACCTTAACAGGGGGGCTGGACCGGATGATCTCCAGAGGTCTCTTCAAAGTCTGACCGTTCTGGGATTCTGTGAAACTAACCAGGTAAGCTATCCACTTCGTGCATAACATACAGTTAGTACTCTTACACTCAGGAACCCAAGTGACAGCTCCATATCCTCATGCAATCACAAGCTCCTAACTTGTTAACACACATCATCACAGCCATCAGAGAAACCAATCCATTTCTCCACTCACCTCACACACATTTCCATAACACCATGGATACTTTCAGGCTACAGTTGCAACTTTCACTGAAAATGCAGGAATGGCTATTTAAAGTAGATCCAAGACAATGTTCAAAGTCATTCACTCCATGTCAGAGTGGGAAAATAACATGGTACAACTCTCCTACTTAAAGAATCCTACATGCTCTGGAAACACAGTCTCTAAAAATTCTCAACAGGGACAACAAGATGCAACATCTGAAAGAAGTACAACTTGGCAACCTCTTTACAGCTTTTAACTTTAGTTCAATCCTTGCTACAGGAGTAATATCGCAGCTATTCTATATGTGTAAGAGTTGATTCCAGATTAGAGCCACTGTCAGCCTCAGACAACCGGGGCAGCTGCTGTCTGGAAGTATCCAACTACAGAGCAGGAAGCATCACCCTATACTGAGGGAGATTAAACAGGGACATTCACACATCCAGCTCCAAAGAATGCATCAGTATGACAAACAATAAAGTAATAAACATACAGTCTATTTATTTTCATTAGTTTATGGGAACGAACTGCAGAATTACAAACTGCACAATTAAAACTGAGCATGAAAGTAACCTCAAAAAAATCGCAAATTGCTTCAAGTATCGGTCTTCTTCTAGGAGATTTTGCTGTTTTTTTTAAGTAATATTTCTAAGCAAAATGAGTACTGTTACCTACATTTTTCTACAAGGACAAAAATAAGCGTGCACTATGCACACATGAAAAGCACTAAAGTCCTCTCATTTGATCATGTCTCTGTACTTCTCGTTTCTCCTTTGTACAGGTTTAGAGAACATACCATAATGTGACTTCAACTTAAAATAATATATCCTGAGTACTAAAAAATGCACACTTAAAAATTAGAGCTCCTTTAACAGTAACAACTGTTCAATTTTCTGTTTTAATAAGAATTCAACAAAACATGTTACAATGTGATCTTTTCTGTAGGAGGGTAACACTGCTGAGGACATTTAGGAGATGTTGAAGAGATAGTTCCTGGTAGGAAGAGTTAGCAAGATCCAGCTTATCAAAACCAGAAATCTCCTGAGTTTACCTCCACTTGCTATACCTTCAGTTAGTTTAAAGGGTTTGTGATTTTATGGGAAAAATACAGGAAAAAAACAATGCTTTTGCTTTAATCATCCAAATGCCTGAAAATACTGGCAAAGGATGCATAGCTTTCTTATGCTCCTGTTATCACTAGCACTGACTTCCTCTTTCCTTCTTCAGCTAAGTATCCTGATGCAAGAGCAAAACATGGGAGATGCATATTGCTCTCTATTAATGCATTTTAAGTATGCAATACTTGTTAGTATCATTAGCTGCTCAGATATGGCAAAAAGACTATTTGCATAGGAAATATGTGCAGTTTAGAGATGACTTCACATCGTCAAGAAGGTACAATATGGTTTGCATGCACTTTCTCTGATAAAAATGGTAAGTGTGGGAAGAGCTAAACAAAAAAATCCCAACTGTAATAACAACAAAACCCTCAAGATACAGACAGAATTATAAAGCTATTTTTGAAAATGGGACAATCAAGTTCAGAAATATTGACACACAGTCGAAGTATTTGTTGCAATTTTAGAAGAAAAATCACAAGTGCAACACAGAAAGCAACAAAGAAAAACCGAAGAAAGCCTCAGACTTCGGATTCCACTTTGGGAGCCACAGTACATAGATTTCTCAAGCTAAAAATAAAATGGAATTTCACACATACGTCTCAGTGAACACAGGGGTGAACAAAAATTCAGTTTTTCATGGAGATAAATATAATTAATGTCACCTAATAAATGATACTTCAATCAATGCACTTGTTTAAAAGGTACTACTCCTTTTTTCCTCTCTCAGTCTGTTTCATACCATCTGTAAAAGTTATAATTTTGAATACTCAAATTTTGATTCAAAACTGCTCTATTGATCAGGGAGCAATCTACATGCAAAACTACATCCAAGAAACACTTGCTGAAACAATTCATGAATTGCACTATCAATTCTTATGAAGCTCACTTGTTACTCATGCATGTGATGGTTCCATTACAACTGGGAGCAAGGTGTGTGGGAAAATTCCATAAACACATCTTCAGGTCCACGTATCTGGTTAAAAGTACTCTATTTCTGCATTGATCTGATACTGCTACAGGAGTTTACTGGGATAACACAGACTCCATTCTGTCTTTCTAAAACCCCTAATATTTTTTTCTAGCATACTTCTTCCAGAACCTTATTCCATAAAAGTCATCCCCTGATGCCATAAAAATCAGCTATTCTAAATGACTAACTCCTTGTGCTTGCTTTCCTGAAGTTGACTACATGTCTTGTTCTGAAGATGGCAAATGTGCATTCCACTATATACAACATTTTTGTACATGTTGAGATTAACTGAAAGTTCTGCCTGCTACTTTTCACTGCTCTAACTTCACCCAAATATTCTGTAAATAAGGGAGCAACACATGAGTAATAGAAGTATAAAACATTGCTTCAGCTTCCTGGAATCAGTCTTTCTGTAACTTGATAGTTGTCCTTATCACTGCATCACACTGCAAATACTTTTTTTTTACGTTCTCTAAATCATGCATAAATTTGCAGACTTAATGCTTAAAAGCAATTAGTGCACACTACATGCCAAAGACAGGATTAAAACCCAAGCATTTTCAGGTTCAGCTTATCTTACATAGGAAACCTCATATAGAGGACAGTTACTATTTGCTAAGCTCTAACACCCTTAATTTTAAAACCACCTTCACATAGGAACAGTAGACATCAGACAGTAATTGGATGCGTGGTATCAGTGCCAATAGAATAGTTTTAGAAACATGAACGGGCAGACAGGAAAGTTCATATGCCACAATGCTGTGTTTATTTTGAAAGGGGTATAGGCAGTGCAAGAATACAGATTTTCAGGAGCTTTTCGCAGAATAGCTAACATGACCTTAGATTTGGACAGCTAATCCTAACACTGGCTTCACATCCATAATCTGAACAAATCACAAATCACAATCTGAACAAATATGTAGATAAAGTGATAAATAATACAGATCAACTAATACAGTGCTTTACACATCTAGAAATCACCTTTTTTTAAAGTGGATAAACACAGAAGAGAGCTTAAATGGGTGTTGCCTCACTGAGAAAAACTTCTTGCTACATCTGGTTTCAACTTTCAAAAGTACCACCTGAACATGCCTGCCTCATTGCAAGATTTACTACAGGAATATACAAAAGATTCAGAACCTCACACCTCAGAAAACAAAATATGTCACTCACCTGGAGCAAAAAGACCTTTGAGTATGGACAGAAGAGAACACGTAAATGCACAGGACATTACAGCAACTTCTTCAAAGGCACTGACAGGAGTCACTGTCAGACATGCACACTCACACTGACAACTAGCACAACATGGTATGACAAGTCCTATGGAAAAGGCAATCATCTTTAACATTTAACTTACATAATAATGAGATATGAATTACAGCTGAGAAGTTTTGAATGAAGAAATAGTTCCATCAAGAACCCCACGATGCTGTAAAAATTTTAATTACTATGCACAAGCATTCTGCAGTACTATTACATTACCATTAAAGAAGGAAACCAATTACCTTCTCGATTTTGTATCTGCTAAGTTTTGCAGATTAAATACTAAAGGCTCTAATGGTATTTCCATAATGGACATTAAATACAGAATATGGCCTAAAGATTCAAGTATCTGGGAAGGTATTCTGAGACCTGTACCCACAAATCTGACTACGATTCAGCAAAAGTCAGTCAGGCCTTAGTAACTATAACAGTGACAGAGTTTAACCATACTTAGAAGACCATAAAAAAAAAATTAGGAAATTGTCTTCTATCATTTCACACTACTGTATATTATCACTGACCTGCATAACACATGCTCTTCAATTTACAAGATGAAATTTTAGAGTTCAACTTAAAAATGTTATGTTAAATCAACCAATTTAGTCTGGTTAAAAAAAAATTAGTGAACTCAGGCTAGCTGTTTGTTAACTTTGCTAAACTTCAACTCCCAAGGTATTCCAAAATATCATCATAAATCAGTAATTTGTACATTATTAAATAGTCAGTTACCATTGCAAAGCAGTTCCAATAATTTTATTTATAAAATTATAATTTGTTAGGGAAATCTATTCCAGTTCCCTTGTCATGGTCTGAAAACAAACAAACAGAAAGCTTCACCTTCATATATGCTGAGATTCATTTATGGTATCACCTACAAAAGATGAGCACCCTGTGACAAATTTGCAATAAATATTTCTATTGGCTTATTACACAATCAGAAACAGTTACCTTTGAGAAGTCCAGAATTATCAATAGGACCAGGATACACATTCTGATCTCCCATCTGGTATTTGTCCCAGCTGTCAAAGCCAACATATTTTTTCCACTGTTTGAACCAGCGACTATCCACTAGATACCTTAAATGGAAGTAGACAAATGAGTTAATTATTGGCATGCTACCACTTCCTACAGTATCAATTAATTCATGTTAATGTACTTGTATTCATGAACCTTACTAAACACAGAAGATTTTTCTGTCTGGTCTGCTAACCATTATCAGCATCTCCTACCAACAAGTACTTTATTGTAGACAATTAAAGATCACAGTGGGCAAGCACAGTTTTGCAAGACTGCCAATACAGCATATCAGAAGTTGAAGAGCGGCAAGTTTGAAAAACATTTCCCTTTTTAGCATGAAATATAACCAACTTTAATTCCTGTTCTCAACTTGTGAACTCAAGAGATTCAAGTTAATTCTTTATAATTAGACAGCCCTTTAAAAAATAATAGAAAATTTTTACTAAAATATTTTTCCTGCTGGAGTTTTATTTAGAACATTCATACACAAGTTGAAAAACTCCTGATGTCCCGTCAAGAACCAGCAAGTCTAAGTATCTTCTTCTTTTGAGTCAGAATCAACACACACAGTAACTGTTCTGCTTTTGAGGCAGTACTAGATGTTCCACAACTTCACACTTCCACGTAAAGTGATATCTCTAAACTCAGCTCCAAAGTATTTCTACCCAGATTAAACTGCTGCCAGTCTCATTTTTACAAAGTCCAGCGATACCTACATGTTACGTATGTTTGTTCATAATTTCTTTAAGATTAAGATATCAAATTTCTTCAGTGATTCTCAGATTTCATTTGTATTTTTTTAAAAAATACCACTTTTATTATGTCTCTTTCCAAAAAATATCCATCTCCTTGTCTGGTCTGTACCAACGTTTTTGCTGCTAGTACATGTCAGAACATGACTATCAGGATGAAACGCTAGGTCAAACTAAAGATAATAGGTAATCCTCATTCTTTTCTCCAGCACTTGACTACCGAACTGTTACTTGTAGATACCAGTAGCAAGGTATCAAATCTTCAAGAGATCTTAAAACTTCCCGGTGATTCAAACACTAATCTGCTAATACATATAGCTTTAACAGGCAATCAGTCTGTAGGAGTTACTCATGAACACCATGGAAAAACACAGAACAAAAACATTAACACCCACAACTTTCGTAACCAAAGCAGTGCAAAAACATTGCCTGAGTATGCATTTTATTGAATAGGTTTCAAAAAATACATTACCGAGGCCTTAAATTCGAGTTTCTAAATGATGTAACTACAATAAGAACTAACAAAGCTAAGACACGTAAGACTCATTTATTCTTCTCAAATCCGGTTTATTTCTCTAATACACAGAGATCAAGCCTGGAGTCAGCCTCCAGAAGTACAGCTACCAAACCTCTGGTAAAGAAGGAATTACTACTCAGTAATTTCTAGTAGTACGCAGTAAGTGGGATCCTTTGCAGTCAACTTATGAGATTCTCTGCTCAGTAAGCCTCAGTTTTTCAGTTCTACAGAGTGTACTCTTAAGTCCGTGAATCTGTAAGTAAAAACCCTTTGGAAAGTAAGAGGAAGAAGGCATTAGAAAGCTATACGTAAGATCACCACAGATTTTTTTGGATCTTATTTCCCCTACGTTCCTTCAAAAACATCTAAGACTGATGTCTCAAAGGCACATGTTAATTCACATGTAATTGTAATTCACATGTTAAACAGTCTTGCTTCAAAATATGATTACATCAACAGTAATAATGAGTCTGTCAACAAATTACTCCTAGCTTTAGCTTTTAACTACTCTAAGCAAACACCACAAACGGGTAAGGCAGAGCTGTGTCTCAACTGCTATAGAAACAGTTCTGCCAGCAGAAAGACTTTGGTGAGGGACCAAATTTCTCGCTTATTGTACCAACGCCAGCTATATTCTGGAGTATTCTTGACCACCTCACAGTGCAACATTTGCTCTCGGATCTCTTCTATTACCACAACCTGTAAGTACCTCTCAAGAGTCGCCAGTTACTATGAGCTTCTATCTCAATTGTTCTGCACACAACTTTGTTCTTAAAACTGCAACACATGATTTCTTTCTGAAATTTTAAATGCTTAATAAAGCAGTCAGAAAACTCCCTGAATTTGCTTTTTAAATCAAAATGTCTATATACCTATATGTAAAAGTTCAGTTTTAAACATTATTAAGGAAATATATATGAAAAACATTTTGCTGCAAAAATATCCTTTTTCACTTTTGCCAAACTCAGAAACTGACAGTGACTTAACATGGTGTTTTGGGCACTATGCATCCCACCCAACTGGTAATGAAACAGCATGGTTGAAGTCTATTCTGGAAAGATGAGATACTTAATAGCATTATGAATTTACAACATTGACTCATTTTAAAGCAGCCTGGCGCAGCACTTATTATTTCAGTTTTGGGGCAGAACTTCCTTAACGTGTTTTGGTTTACAGCACTTTTAGATTGAAACAGGAAACAAGACTGAACAAGGTTAGGCTGTCTTAAAGACGGTGAAATTTAGCATAAAACGTGGTAAAAAGATAAAACTGCAGGATATTACAAAAATAAACAGATTTAAACTTCATCAATGTTGGAAAAAGGTAAATCTTACCTATTTCAAATCTGAGTAAGTTCCAGTCCCTCACACATTTCACACGTTAAAAATGAAACTCATTCCGTTAGAATACACTGATTTCTTGACCATTTTCCATTGTCTATACTGTTCAGTGAAGTTACAAGCACTACCTAACAAAGCAATGAATAATTCAGAATAGAATAGAATAATTCAGATCTCTGTGTACAGAAAACCTCATTCTGCAACACAAGAAAGTATCCAAAGCCTTACTGTCTAATCTAAAAGCTTTTTCTGAGCTTAACTTTTCGGATCCTCATAAGACAGACGCAGATTTAACAATCAATGTAGCAAAACCTACGAAACCATAAATTCAAACTCTTGCATAATCATGTGAGAAACAACTTCAACTATCACAAATGACCAGCTTGTGAAAAAAGGCATACAACATGTCTATCCACACATAATACCATTTGTTTAAAACAAGCACTCTATTAAAAAAAAGAAAAAAAAGTGACATGGCTACTTAATTCAGTATCAGATGAAAGCAAAGATATAAACTTTCAAACTTCAAAAGTTCCTTCAAAACATCATGTTTGCCATCACACAATAGACAGAGGAAGTGAAGCTACATCATACAGTTCCTTTGTATGCTTTAAAATATCTGCTTTGTTTGTTACAAAAAGGCTTTCAATTATATTTTTACTATCTTTAAGTCCTAAGCAATACTGCAATAGAAGGAGAAAAAAGGCAAATTAGGTTTAGATTTTACAGAGACAACACGTGCTTCCTTTTCTACAATCATCAGATGCAGATGTCTTCAGATATGATCTGGTTCACTGAAGGCAAGAATGCTTTTGGAGGTAAAGAGTCAACAGCGAATGCAGAAAGGTTTTAAAGAATCTAACAGAGTTTACCATGGAAGCTGAATCAGTATGACCATATTAAATGCAATAACTTTATTTTACACAGTGCATATAATTAATATATATAATAATGTATATTATTACATAATATATAATATACTATAATATATAAAGTAATATAATTTAATAGAGTGATATTAAAGATACTACTTCCTTTACCCTGAGTCTGCTAGAACAAGCCTGATGTTACTATAATTGAATCATTGGTATTTTTGACTTTCTTTTTAAAGTACAAGTAGCAGCAGTTCTTCCCACATTTGCAAAAATCCAGTTCTTTCAACTCTGCCTGTACAAATCCCAATTCCTCTTACAACAGCCTCTTAATATGTGACTCATTTTTCTTTAATAAATGTAAAAAAGTATACTGAATTTGCTTAATCTGGCATGTCCTCTCCTTTTGCTTTATACACATATGTTTCAGTCCTATGAACGTAACTCAAGAGGCAAGAGCATTCTCAACTTTCTCTTCTGCTATGGCCATCCAGCACTATTCCCTAACAGCCACCACTGTGTGTAGCTACGAATGCAGTCACCCCCAGGGATTCATTCTATCAGCATATCTGCCAGCCTTGTCCTCTATTCCACTCACTAGAAAGCTATAATTTTACACAGAAGGGAAATTACCTTATAGGAAAAATGTTGATGGTTTTAACAAATTATTATAAACAATCACTGCTCATGTAGAACCATACTACTTTTCAAATGCTTTGGGTTTAAACGTCTGATCATACACCAGTAACACAGTGATCAACAGAAAATTTTGATAACTGGATGTAATGGTGCAAAAAAGCTTGGGGTCCACTGTTCTAGATTCTAAATGTTCACTAAATTTCAACACTTAATCAACTTTATTATTCCACATCCAATTAATATTGCCGCAACCAAATTTTGCTCTGCAATCTCTCTTTACAGTTCTCCCCAAATAAAAAGTTGAAGCATTTCTGTTTCCGAACACAAAGTGCAAGAATTTACATCACTTCTCTTCAAATTCAGGAATTTGTACTTACATGCTAAAATAGGAGATTAAAAGAAGCTGAAAGGCCACCTATAAATCATGCAAGCATGTAAGTGTGATAAGAACTAAACAGCACAGTCAAGTTCCTTCCTTGGGCACAAAATGCTGAAGAACAACCAAATCTTAAAAAAAATTCACACGAGATCTGAGATTCTCTGAGCAAAATCTGCCCTGTAACACAGTGGAGAACATCAAACTTAAGATTGCATGAACAGCAAAAATTTGAAAGCTACTCAAATTACTTAATTACTTTGTCTTTATATCTTCACCTTTCCTGTTCTCTTTCTTGAATTCACTGAGTAGTACTTCATTAAGACTGGTGTTTTTGGGCATATGGACAAAGCTGCAAGGAACATACCGAAAAAAAAAAAAGCTAACAGCGAAACGCTATTCAGTTCTCAGGATTTCTTACAGATCACATCATACTCTAATAATCAAATCTGAAATTAAAAGATTATGGATTTAATACAGTAGTATATGCCTTATCACAGCCTACTGAACTATCTGCTGACCACAGATGATAAAGTACTGCCTGTCACACTATCCCAATATTCAGCTCTTAACATCTTCTATAAACAAAAGTAAGCAGGATATTTATGTAAGTCCAGTAAAGAATTTATTCTCTATTTTAAATAAACTGCTTTTAATTGGCTCAGGATCTACCAACATTGTTTGGAACTCTTAATTTTAAGAAGTATGGAATCTTTGTTCTCATAGATTTTCTTAAGAGAAAACTCAGTAGACCAGTTTACAACGATGTTGGGGTAACAGATGCATTACATGCAAAAAGAGGATTTAGTGAATCTATATAGACAAGGAAAAAATATACATGTATATATATATTTTGAAAAATGTCAACAGACACTGTAGTTGTGAATTCTTACAGTGAAATACTGGCTATGTATGTGTTTGTGCAGACATACGCATGTGTATATATCAGTTTTATATATATTAGGCACTTTAATGAGCACTCTGCTACTATTACTTCAATAGAAAAATGACACAGGTGAGAGAAGTTGTTTTGAGTTACAATTGGAATACAGTTGCAGTAGCTGTAATATTCCCCCTTTACAAAATATTGTTATTAATCAACAGCTGAAATACTACTTTTCCAATAAGATTAGGGAAAATGGAAACTCGCATTCAAATGCCATACACTTCCCTCTTCTTTACATAAGAACAATATTCCATGTTAAAGATTATGCTGAAAAAGAAAATTAATGCAATTATACCATGCTCAGCTTAGGGGATAAACCTGCTAAAGCACTTACACAGCTAAAATCTGGACTTCTTAGCATTAAAAGCAAAACTGAAATATGTAGATGATAGCTTTTGATCCTACAAATACATTGAATATAGCGTTCTCACCAAGATCAACAAGACTATTTATCTACACAAAACAGAGAAGAGCAAGCTGTAAGAAGGCAACTTAATTAATCTCTTCATCAATGTTACAATACCCATGAAACAATCACCTGAAAACTTAAGTATTACCTATGAGGGACATTCAGTAATCTTCGAGGAAGAGACATACCTTGAGTAAACAGAACAACATCTGTTAAAACCTCATTTCTTAAATAAGTTTTGATCACTTTTTAGGGGAAAATTATTAAAAACTTGTAGCATGCACTTGAGACTAGTTATGCGTCACTGAATATGTGTTGTCCCAGATAAAAAATAGTATACTATGCATTAGTAGAAGAGAGATATAAAATGTCTGTACATTAAACTTGGTACAATGTTTTGCTTTTAGTTTTGATCCTATTACCTTACACAGAAAATGGTTCCGTATCAGTCTAAAAGTTACAGTAGTTTTTTGAACTATGGACATGACTGAGAAAGCTATGCCCAGGACACCTTAATGAAGTTAAAAAATATGGTTTATCCATTTTCAAAAAACTACGGTTAAGAAACGTTCACTACTTAATTCTGAAGGAATCGCTATTTCACTCAAGTAGGAAACACAAGTTTCGCTCTCTCAGACAGTCAAGATAGCGAGCAGGAAAATCAACCCAAGTTCAGCGGTAAAACACATCCGGAAGATCTGTAGCAGAGAGTGAAGGAAAGAACTGTCTCAAATTTCTAGATATGTTGTTTTGAGGGGCAAACCTTAACAACAAGGTGAAATGATTAAATCAGCAAATGCTTGACATTTATAAGCATTTCAAATAAATCAGTCACCTCAAATTGCTTGACAAAAACTGTACAATCAAGTTTGATTATACTAAAGTCACTCACAGCCAACACATTGATACCAGAAATACATAAATGTTGGGATAGCCCCAAAACTTTACATAAAAGTAAGCAAATCTACGATTGTATGATTTGCTGAAAACTACATTCCAATGACATTTTAGGTATTAATAATACTGAAAATATTTGTACAGTTTTATTAGTTTTAGGTGTTTTCTCTGAGTTGTATTACGTATACTTATCTAAATTTCCTTCGAGCAAGTAGAATCAAAACCCTGTAGAATGTGTTTGTGAACATGTCCCCAATTCAAGCCTGGCCTACTTCAGTGTTCAGTGTTTACTTCTGAGTGGAGCTTCAGATCACTTAATAAGATACACCTGCTCACATTTCCAAAACCTTTTTTGCCTGTCTGAAGCAGGTTATAAAACACAAGGGACAATTTACACTCTGGAGTCTCCTGAAATGATAGATACCGAGAAATATACAAGGAAATGGAATGACAATGTATTACAAATTGGACATTATGCAAAGGTTCTTCACTGAGAGGTGGTTGGTCACTGGAACAAGCTCCCCATGTAAGTGCACACAGCACCAAGCCTATCAGAGTTCAAGGAGCATCTGGACAATGATCTTAGTCACACAATTTAGGCAAGAGCAGGGAGTTTGAACTGATGATCCTTATAGGTCCCTTACAACTTAAGATATTCTGTGATTCTCTGAAAACCTCATCTCCCTCCAGAATACAAGAGGAGTTTGTGTAACCAAAGTCTATCCTGCCTTTGCAGACTTGCAACATATCAAAATTTGCAGAATACCTTTAGAACATTGCAAACAGAGGAATTTGCTCTAACAATAAAGACATGGAAAACCATGCAATGACAAGTTGAGCACACAACAACATGTTTTACCAAAGTATATGTTCTCCTTTTGATACACAACAGTTTTTGGTATCATATGGATTCAGTGCTATCACTGCAGAGGATGAAATAAGAGATGAAATTCTTGCAAATATAAACCGCAACCCCCTCCTTCCACAGGCAGATGACAAAAGGCCTTACTTGAGGTCTGAGGGTTCTCACAGATGGCATTTACTCATCTTCCAAACTTAATCCAAGCTAGTGTGTGCCTACTGATAAAACAAAGGAGCTGAAAACCAGAATTAGAATTTTCCGGAATATCTTCTGATATTACCGTCACTGCATTTCCTCAAAAAGCAATGACAGCTGTTGGTCATACCTAACTCATCCCATACTATATTTCCATCTAGGCATAATTTTACCTGAACAATTTCTTGCTAAGTATTGATAATTACAAGGCACAAACTTTTCAACCTATTTTCATGTTCTCCTGCGCTCAGGTTGTTTTTAAAGCACAGATTACTTTTGACCTTAAAACTATTTTTAGTTAGCATTATTTTCTTGTAACAGAACATATTCCTCAAAGCTATACAACAACATGTGATCTTACACTTCATTCTTGTGGTCAGAAGCAAACAAGGACTGTTTAGAAATACTGTAAACCACCTCTAAAAAGTTAAAGTTATTGCCATTTTAAACTTACTTTACTTGAAGACACTAAATAGACTAAATCTACCTTCAGAATGAGTTTAGATCAGTTATTTCAACCTCATACATCCCCTACAGACAACACTACTGTGAAAACAGTCCACTGTAGGTCTTATTATTCTTTGGGTCCCACTGAAGTGGGAAGAAATTGTTATTTCTGGTATTTACAAAGGACTGCTTATCTCTGTGATTAAAGGCCATTAGCCTAGTTCCTAGTTGTGTTCTCAAATATTGGACTTGAGTTTCTCCAATATAATCTACAAATTGCAGATTACTTATTTTATTATTTTTCCCAATATAGGCATAGCAGCAATGAGCATTTTTGTCCTTTTACTCCCACACAAAATATTCGAATGTCAAAACACAATTACCAGTTCATAGCCATACATTATATCCAAATATATGTTCGTATTGAGTCAGTCAACTAAAATTAGCAACAAAAGAATGATCAAGTGTAAAGAGTTAGGGCAGCCCAAAATGGGATTACTAATAGCCTCATTTCTTAAACAAAAATTCAACAAATTAAAAAAACAATAACAAATTTACACAAATTTAAAAATTTTGCAGCTGCATGACTACATATGGACACTGTTCACTCAACAGAAGAAAATAATACTATCAGGAAAATTGCTAAATGACTTTAAAATTCTCTAAGGGTTTGTAACTTTTTCATGTAATTTAACTTCACCTGTGGTTTACTACACAGTTTGATTTAATAAAATTATTAACACAGTATCAACATCACAGAAGTACAACAGCATTCATTCTTTACCTTAACACCCAGGTTGATGGAAAAATATTTGAATAGCATGACTATCATCTTAGTGTTTCCCATTGCTGTCAGAAGTTTTCTGAATGCTTTCCTCAGTTTTATATATACAGAATTTAATAACACGTAACCTAGATTTACTTATATTGACTGATAGGTCAGCCCTTTGACTTCAAAACAGTGAACTTTAATATGCAATAAAGATACTTCACAGAGAGACACTCGTTCCATCACTGTGTACTGCTGAGACATTTTATGTTCTAAAAACACAAGCTATTTCACTTTCAACAGCAAAACTGTGCAAATTGTCCAGAGAGATAGGCGATGATTTTTTTTTTTACCCTCCTCACCGTGCATCAGTACAGATTAAGCAATACTGAGGACAAAGTGGAACAACTGAGTTGCTGAAAGCAAATTAGGACTCCTGTTTAAAGGCACAGCATCCAACTCTTGATCTTGTACAACTGCAATTTAAAAAATCGGAAAAGTAACAATGAATTTGTACCTGTATTTCTAGTCTGATCAGGATACGTAAAACTGCCTAAATACATTCAAGATTAATATACGTCTTAAAAAATAAATTTTCTTTCAAAATTAACAGGTTCTTCAAAGTTCAAGAAGATAATTATTCCACTCTATCCTATACAAACCAAACCATCATTTTGTTCAAATTGTAGGTAGATCCACAAAAACCAAAAACTGGGGTCAAAGACAGAAAAATAATATATCACACAATTTTAAGAAATCTTAAGTCTAAATATTTAACATACCTCTTCAGAAATGCAAAAGGAAATTTAGCTTGGTGATAAATGCACCAAGGTAATTTCACATTAACTAATCGCCCACTACAGCTCCCCATGATCAGTTCCCACAGTGTGCTGCAATAACCTAAGCACCTCTTACGTATCACCAAGAGGCTGACCAAAAAGCCTGATCCAGACCAAATTATAGACTGCATTTTTATGTGAAAATTTCAATGTGAACATTACATTAACAACCATGTAAGTATTTTGAATACACTTACAAATTTTCCATTTAAGTAAAGACTTTTCATTAAAAAAATAAGCTAACTCCCAAATCAATGTTTGACTTTTCAGTTTTGGGGCAAAAGCCTACACAAACATGATTTTGAGTTTAACATACTCTCACCCTGCCTAATCAATTAACAGAAGAAAAATGTACCTACACATTTCCACTGCAAGCATTCTTCCAGAAGAATTTAAACTAGAACATTCTGTTTATCTTCAGAAGCTGTTGGTGAAATGCTGCACCATTCCACATGCAGTGAGACAAATCTAACACAAAACTTCAACCACAAGGCCTTAAAAGAAAAAATTAGCAACTTAAACCTCATCTGAAACAAAACCCAGCCAATTCTCAATTCTATCATTGGAACACTGATGCAGTGTTCCTTGTTTCTTATTATATGAAGCCATCACAACATTTTAGGATATTATTCCAAACATCACAGGTGCAGGCCCGTAACATCTCATCGTGCTCTCAGCAAAATCAAGTAAAATCTTCCATTAATGTCAAATATACATTCTGTTCACGTACAGCACAATGACAGATGATCAAATGTGTAAAAGACTGAGCAGAACACAGTGTAAAAGGCTATTAAAGCTAAGCACTTCAGCATCAAGGTTACCATCAATGATGCGCACTGCAAGGTTTTCAAGCAGGGCTATATACACGTGTTCATCAAGATTCATGAATTTTCATTGTAACCAGAACTAAAATATTCATATAATTTCAGTGGGGAAATTATTTTAAGTACTCTTCTAGAGGGGAAATCCTTTAAGGTTGAACTCTCCATATCTACTGGTTATTCACTGGGATGGATTTTTATCCCACTTGAAATTTTTCTAATTCTCTTCAGTGAAGGACTTTTACAAATAAACAGCAAATAAAATTCTCACAGTGAAAAAAAAAAAAGAATATTTTCTTAACCTTCCAAGAAATGCACTCTATAGATATCAACAATACTTCCCTGGACACAACAGAATTTCAGAAGTAATGTGGATGAGAGACACATCTGAAAGAATACAAAACACTGTACTTCTGCAGTTTTCATAATTTGCAAGTCTTAAGAATCAAGAACAGATTAAGAATGTATCTATTTCATCATTCTGTGTACTGACGACCGGCACCAAAATTCATTGGCTAGCTCTGCTGGAAATCAACATCTTCCTTCTGGTCTAATCCCGACCAGCTCCAGTTTGCAGACAGTGTCTTAAACCTTTATCTGCTTGTCTAAAAATCCTTATCTTAGAAGACATCATATCCTTATGTAAGTATTTCAGCACAGGATTCAAGGTTCTATCAAAACAGACAGAGGCTCTTAAAGCTCCTCTCTGAAAAGCAAGGCTTCCACCTGCTCCATTAAATTCGGAGATTTTTGAACTTCTAAATTAACACCTTCTGTGACATGTGAACACCAGAACTGGACAGCATGAATGGTTTCACTACATTACGGTATACAGCACATCTTTGTAATGCTACTCAGTTTACCTATTCAAATATCTAAAGATTGCATTTGTTCCCTTAGCCACAAAATAAATTCCTCGTGATAGTTATTTGTCCACTGTAACAGCCTAATTATTTTCCAAATAACTGCCTTTAAAAATACAAATAAGATCTATAGTCTCATCTGCTCACAAATTGCTATGGTAAGTAATAGATGAAAGAAGCACAGTGGAGAAATTCTGGGAGAGAGAGAAACTAGTGAAACTGCTGAGGCTGTGCTGTTAGCCATTATTTGTCACTATAGCCCTCTATAAGTGAACCATTTACTGGCAGTTGACACTTCAAGGCGATAAATGCGGTCTCACATTCTAGACCACAGAGGGCCAAAATGCGTAAGAGGTAGCAAAGAGTATAAAAACATCTGTAGTGTCATACTTAAGTTACCGAGACCCACCCTGAACATCTCCGAGACCCACTGAAGAACAGAAACTACAGGGAAGGCAGGTCTGAAAGTGGTCTTAAAGGTAAAGGCAAGAAATTAGACCTCAATATGGGCAGGAAATTACAGAGATATTCACACAAGAGGTCATCACACAGAAGAACTGTCAGTCTCAACCATCTCTTTAAGAAAACTGTTCCAAGATCAATAACTCTCAGTACTGAAAACTGTACCTCAGTGACACTCTTAAACCAGCAAAACTTGGCAAGGTTCTCAAGAATACCACTGCAGTTATAAAGGCATTAAATGACATCATCAAGACCAGTCAGTCATGCAAAATATACAGTGGCTAAAAAACCTCATAAACACCTACAGTTCTTCAGTTTCTGAGAGTAGATACAGGAAGTCAAATGAGAGGTTAAAATCTCCACAAACAGTAAAATCTCTCCTCGCTTGCCAAGCACCAGTAGTATTTCAAAACACACAAGTAACCATATCTGATCCTAAAACTGTGAGATATAGAGTAAAATATGTCATTTCTTCTCTTCTGTTCCAAAACAGAATCCTTGGTCATTTAACCTGAAGATCCTTTGGATAATACTGCAAGAAGACAGTCTTACATATAATTTAAGTTCTGCAGAATGACAGTTTAGTTTTCAATGCTGAATTCACTAACAAAAGTAGTCAATATTATTTAAATTGACTATAAATAATGGAGGTTCTTGCTTGGAAAAGCTAAAATTTTATGCTTACTTAATGTATGTTTAGAGAAATAAGATAAATGGAGAAATGGAAGAATCCTCAATTCCTCCTAGTTTAATAATTTAATTCATTAACTGTTCACAAAAGAATACAAAAAGACCTCTGGAACAAACTAGCCCAGAATGCTGTCTCTAAGGACAGAACAGTCAAAAGACACTAGCCCTATCTGTCCATTGAAGCAATATATTTTAAGCTATATTTTCCACAAGCTACTCTTAAAAACACGCAACAAAACAAATTCTGCAGCTTTACTAAACTGCCTGTTTAAACGTTTCCTGATCCTTTTCCTGTATCTAACTCTGAAACTGTTGCATTTCAAGCCAGTTTCATTTCTTTTTCTCTGAAGTGCACAGGAAGAACTGCTGAAAAAATTCACCATCCTCTTTACAGATACTACAAGACTTGCCTCTCTCTGCCTTATTCTTCAGTTCTCTTTTTTCTTAGAGGAAACCCCCAGTGCTTTACAATTTCCTTATATAGCTTATTGTTCTCTCCATTCTAAATTCCGAAAAGCATGGACAAGACTTTCAGTATAAGCCAGTAATTTTAAAAGGATTATGTTTCAGCGCTTTAAAGCTCAAACAAAACAAGCTGATATGGCATTGCTCACATTTTTTTTCAGCAAAATTTACTACCGAATGAATGAAAATTGCAATTCTGAATCATGACTTGAAGCACTTCAACCATTCTGTTTCTTTACTGATGCTCACAAAGAACTAAACAAAACCTTTAATTTGTAAAGCTAAATAAAGAGCCCAAAGTACTAATCCAATGAACATACATGTATATTCATTTATGTAGCTAGATTTAATAGTGCATGAGTCAAAGTTAATAGGACTTTGCCATAGCTTATTCCATCTTAAAACACTTGATTAATATCAGTGCCATAATCACAGCTAGATATACTTATTTTCAGAAAATGTTTAGAAGCCTGTTGCACTTAACTCATGTTTTCATGTTAAAATATTTAATATACCAGAAAACCCCCCAGCACAGTAAATTTACCGTTTTAGTCATCATGAAAACTTGTCATAAAGTTACTTTCACTTTGAATAATACTGTTTGACACATTTTTTTTAGTACTGGGGAACTACCCAATGGAACCATAAAAAAAAGTCCCTCTTAGAAGACCAGAAGCCTGAGAACCCCTTTTACTATCACTGGTCATTTTCAACGCTACCATGTGAATTGATTTCCTTTTTCTAGTTGCTTATAGTTCTTTAGTTTAAGAGCAGTCTGTTCGTATGCCAAAACTGAACATATACTCAGCAGTATTTGAATAATGCATCAGAATGTATGCTTCTGACACATGCTGCAGTATCAACACTGTTAAATATAGTCTTTTATAGAACTGGAACAGTTGAGTGATGACAGCTGAAATGAGGTGGGTAAGTTCTACTTCTGTGTATTCATACTTAATTTTCAGTAACTTAATGCTTCAGCCTTTGTCTTTGGGTGACAGTTTCACACAGAAAAAGATGAAGGGGCTGAGTAGTTGAAATAGTGTCAATGCCTTTTTTTATTTTCTCCTTAAAAAAAAAAAAAAAGTCCCATTTCCTAGCCTCAGACAACCAAATTACCAAACACAAGCTAGAAGGAGGTGTTTGTTCAACCTAATTCTTTTCAACTCTGTTGACAACCTGTACGGCATACTACGAAATATTTTCTGACTGACTAGGAAATCACATCTTAAATGTGACACAACTACCACAAGGGCCTGTTTTCCCCTTTGGGGACTGCTTCTTAGGTAGTTAACATGTTTGCAATCAAAATAAAAATTCAAACTTCAGCCTTCCCATAGCCAGGAAAGGGCTTCAGTACTTGAAGGGGTCCTACAAGAAAGCTGAGGAAGGACTTTACACAAGTGACAGGACAAGGAGGAATGGCTCTAATTTGGAAGGGGCAAGATTTAAATCAGACATTAGGAAGAAATTCTTCACACTGAGGGTGGTGAGGCGGTGGTACAGGTTGCCCAGGGAAGCTGTGGATGCCCCCTCCCTGGAGGTGTTCAAGGCCAGGCTGGACGGGCCCTCGAGCAGCCTGGTGTGGTGGGAGGTGTCCCTGCTCCTGGCAGAGGGGTTGGAACTGGATGGGCTTTAAGCTCCCTTCCTACCTAAACCATTCTATGATTTGGGGCACCCCGCTCTGGGTACGGATATGATTTCTGACAACTTGAAGGTGACGCCAGGGCCGCTGCCTCCTTTCAGCCTGGATAATGGGAGAAACGCCTGGCAGCGGAGCTCTCCTCGCCCAGCCTCAATGCCCGCTTAAGCTCTCCTGCTCGGCGCCGCACCGAACGAGCCCCCCGCGGCCTCGGGGCCGCGCCCCGCCGCTCACACCGTCCCTCGCTCCCCTCCGCCGCGGCGGGGCTGACCTCGTTGCCTCCTCCCCACCGCAGCCCAGGGCACCCGGTTCCCTCCTGATAGGGGATCAGGGACGCGAGAAGGCGGGGGAGCGGCAGCCCCCAGCGCGGAGGGGGCCGAGCCGTCCCCAGGAGCCGGGGATGGGGGGGGCGGGGCGGAGGAAAAGGAGGTCCAGTCCCTCTGCCAGCCCGAGCGACACCGCGGGCGGAGGGAGCCACGATCAGCCCAGCCCGGGACTGCGCGCCGCCCCTCCCTCACCAGGTGTCGCCCTTGCGGAGGGCAGTTTTGAGCAGCGCCGCGACGTCCGTGCGCTGGGTCTCCAGATCCGCTGCGCCTCCCTCCGCCATCTTCTCCCCCCGGCAACAGCAACAGCAGCAGTAGCGACGGCGGCGGCGGCAGCAGCAGCAGGGGCAGGAGCGCGCCGCGCTGCATGCTGGGAGTGACGCCGGCCGGGAGACGCCCTCGTCCCCCGCCCTTCCCAGAAGCCGCAGGGCGGGGGCTGAAGGGAACCCGGGGAAGCGCTTGGGGGAGGGCGCCCCCTGGCGACCGGGAGGTCTTTCTGCACATGCCTTCCCCAACCCGGAACGGATGCGCATGCGCACAGCGGCAGAGTGGGGGCGCGGCGGTGGTGGGGTTATGGGGGTTCGCCTCCTCCGACCCGGTGGGGCCTTCAGGGCTGCGACTCCTCCGAGAGCGAGGGCAACGCAGGGCCGTGGGCCCGGGCGCAGGTTACCGGTCAGGGTGGGGCCTCGGAGGGCGCCTGGAGGGCGCCTGGGTGCCGGCAGCGGATGGGCGCGGTGTGCCGGTCTGAGGGCCCGCTGTGCCGTCTCGGGCTCCGGATGCTGCTCTCAGGCTCAGGGTACCGGTCTCAGACCCGCTGTTACCGCGGGCTAGGGCGGCCCTGAGGCCTGGAGGCTGCCTGCCTCAGCCCACGTGCCCTGTTCTGTGTCGTGTCTTGTGAGACCACCGTCAGAAATGTGTTTGAAAGAGGAGCTCATGTTTACAGGATAAGGAACCATCTCTTTTGTGACCTTAGAATTGCAGAATGGTTTGGGTTGGAAGGGAACTTAAAGCCTATCCAGTTCCAACTCCCCTGCCGTGGGGCAGGGACACCAGACCAGGCCCATCCGACCTGGCCTTCAACACTATCCCTGGGCAACATGTGCCAGTGTCTCACCATCCTCACCGTGAAGAATTCTTTCCTAACGTCTAATGTAAATCTTTCCCCTTTCAATTTAAAGTCATTCTCTGTTGCCCTGTCAGTACATGCCCCTTGTGAGAAGTCCCTCCCCAGCATTCCTATAAGCCTCCTTCGAATAGTGGAAGTCCGCTGTAAGGTTTCCCTAGAGGCTTCTGTTCTTGAGGCTGAACAACCTCAACTCTCTCAGCCTGTCCTCATAGCAGAAGTGCTCCAGCCCTGTGATCATCTTTGTAGCCCTCCTTTGGACCTGTTCCAACAGTTTCATATCCTTATGGAAGATACTCCAGATGGGGTCTCAAAAGAGCGGAGCAGAGAGGAAGAGTCACCTTCCTCGACCTGCTGGCCACACTTCTTGTGATGCAGCCCAGGATGCCGTTGGCCTTCTGGGCTTCCCTTTGGTGTTTTCAATTTAAGAGTGCATAATTAGGTGCTGTATGCCTTGCTAACAAATGAGTAGTTTGGAGCCCCATAGTTCATATAACGATATAATCTGTTATTGTGCTAATACTCTTGTGAATTTAAATAGGCTGTGTGACTTGCATTAACTTTCCCAGAGCTGTGCAGAAACCAGTGGGTGATTTGTTGTGTTTGTTTCAGTCACTCTTATCTGAAGCTTGTACAAACAGTGCAACCTGTTGTTTGGCATGTTACCAAAAAAAATCAGTCCATGTGTTACATTACATTCACAGGGTTCTCCCTGTCTTCACATTTGCATAAAGATTTCATAAAATCAAAATTGTATAGAAATTTGGAGCTGGGGTGCTGGTTACAAATACCTGAAAACAAAGTTTTGTCTTTTAGATCTAGCTGGTTTATCTATAAAACATGCAATTGTATATCTGGCCCACTTCCTCCACCCAAGTCATTATAGTAGGCTGAATTGTCTAACACACACTAGAAATATATCACAAGCTGCCAGTCATTTATTATAAGCTATTAGGTATTATTAACTATTACCTAATTGGCACTTATGAACATGTAGCTGTTATAAATAGCACTAAAGATTGCTCTTTAGATATACACATAGCAAGAAAGAGAATGCAAATAAGGCTCTTAAGCAACTGTGGTAGTCCAAAGCTAAGTAAATATTTTGCCAGGATTATCAGTAAAGATGATGATGTTGAAATAAAGGCAAAATCAGGATTTGTGGCT
Organism: Tapera naevia; assembly: GCA_033556795.1. Classification (NCBI taxonomy): domain Eukaryota; kingdom Metazoa; phylum Chordata; class Aves; order Cuculiformes; family Neomorphidae; genus Tapera; species Tapera naevia. The sequence goes on from JAUMJJ010000059.1 coordinate 18,135,059, forward strand.
GGAAAGGGAATATGAAAGTCATACTGAATGTGTAAGTTAAACTCCCAAGAGCTCAGAAGATCTGCTGTTGACATTCATGATTTTCCTAAGAGCTGGAATACGAAATTTGACGAGGAGGGGCAGGCAGGTTAAAGAAAGATACGTGTTATATGGGGAGTTACATTGAGAATTATGGATTTAATGGCTGCATGTAACAAGAGGAGAAAAATGGAACTGGGCAACAAGATTTACAACCGTTTGAAGACTAAATTTCTAGATTAGAACTTCCGAGTTTGTAAAGATCTGTGACACCTTTGCACCCCCAGCACACCAGGTCTTGACAAACAAGGACAATTGTTTAAGCCCTGAAAGTATGCCAAACTTCAATTTCTACAAAAATTATATTTTTGTGGAAATCTGTGGGGAAAGAGTTCTTGATCCATTGTGCTGGTAAACAGCTTCATTGTTCAGCACTCTGTAGTCAGACTATCAACAGTTTACTTTGTCAAAAGGTTCACCTGAAGCCACTCATGACTCTACATTTGGGTTGCATAACTGCATTTACTAGGTGAAAGATCTATTCCGGAATTCAGTCCGTTCATGGACACTAGATAGACAAATACTAGACAGAAAGACATACAATGTGCTACCCAAAGGAGAACTTTGTTTAAGATTTGCAAAGGAGAGACAGGAATAACTAAGTCTCTTTCTGGGACTGTCAGTGCTTCACGAGAAGCAGTTGCACCTTTCATAATACAACAGCAACTGAAGCTTGGGAAAACCTTTCCTCTACATAGAATTATTGGAAAATGCCAATTAGTGTTAAATCTATATTTTTTAAAAAACTTCACGAGCGAGCAAGGGGATTGTTTCCAAATACCTCTATTGTAGACAAGTGCCTGAGGATCCTTAGATTTTAACGGTAAGCAGAAGCAGCACAGGAGATACTGGTGAATGTCCTAGCCTCTCTGATGAAAAACAAGCATTTGTAATATAGATTTATATCCTAGTGCTTTTGGTATGACTGAATGCAGGCTATTGTAAAGCTGGCTCAGATGGCAGACTTTCCAGTAATCATTGGGCCTCCATCCTTAGCTGACTTCATTGCTGTCAGATGAATTTTTATAAACATGTTTTTTGTGGTTCTTGACATTGATCCTAAAAAAAGGATACAATTAATACAGTGTATAGCAGCTCAGACATTCAGCAAATGGGCTGCAGATAAACTGTGTACACTGATTAGTGTATTGATTCCCAATACAACATATAGTTTAAGCTCTTAGTTCTTGCTTTCAAGTCAATTAGTGGACTTTATAAATAAACTTGAAATACGTCTTAATTTTTGGGATATGAGGAGCTCTGCTTCTCAATGGTGAAAACTTGTGTGCACAAATTCTGTAGAAATGATGGGTAGCTGTGAGCCTCACTCACAGGTGCCACAGAAAAATTCACTGCTTTTTATTTAATTCCTAAACCTTTGACTCTGCATTTGTGAATTCATGGAAGGGGGAAATAAAGCTTCAGATTTCCTGCTTCACCTGTCTGCCAAGCACTTGTGTATATGGTGGGCTTACAGCTGCTGGTGGGTCTGTGAATTTGCTTTTTAGTTTGGACCCGTGTCAGATGCAGTCTGATGTATCAGAATAGACATGATGAATGTGTATTTTACATACAGAGTTCACACATACAGTTAGGAAGCATAAGTATTTTCACTTTTAGTTAGTTTCTGATGGAAATGTAGATTTTGTAAGGTTTGTACTTTGTGTGCTAAAAATAGGATGCTGTTCAATAAAAACGGTTTGTGGTTAAGTGGAAGGAGATAATAGTGAGATTTATAGCAGGACCTAATACAGACAACAGGTGAGCTACAGAGATCAATGTTGTTGGCATATTTCTTTCAGCATATTCTTACCATTTATCTAGTTAAAGTATGAATAAATTTGCATTCATGTCATTAACCATCACCAACATCAAACAGAACGTGCAATATACTGATATAGGATGTATTAGAACAACTTCAGATTTTACCTGAGCAAACATGTACGTGTATGGATAACAGCCATTTAGGAAATATCTCATGTAAGGTGTATTTTTTATACATGGCATGCGAAATTACATAAAAGCATACTTTAATACTACACATTTTAGAGATGTGGTTTCTGCTTTCCTATTATAAACCTCTTTTAGAACATTGCCATTATTATGGAATCAGGTTAAGACTTATTCTCACCTGGAAAATATACGAACACAGTGTTGACCAAACAAAAAACTTTCAAAGTAGAGTGTCAGTGGATCTGTAAAAGGAAAAATAAAATATTTTGACTGAAAGGGAGATGTCCCTGCCCATGGCAGGAAGTACATGATCTTTAAGTTCCCTTCTAGTTCAAACCATTCTATGATTCTATGGTTCTATGAAACGTTTCAGACACAGAAAAGTTCTATAAATTGGAAAATTCCTGAGTTGCTGCCTTAACATTCCAGAAAAATCTGCAGGAGCTTTTGTGATTAGCGATTTCTTAGGAGAATAAGTGAAGAAGTGCAGTCATTTTTGTAACTGTCAGTGTTGTCCCTTGCTGAGTTCTTACAGGAATTAGAGAGAAGAAACAGTTTATGTCAAGTTGTGGTACACAAGATCCAGCCATCCTGGAACCTGTTGTGCACAAAATGTCTTTTTTGCTTTCTACAATGGGGTCAAACTAACTCTTGTAAGAGTATGTGGGAAAGTGATTTCCACTCCCAGCCCAGTATGGAGAATAGTCAGCGATGGTGGTGAACAGTTTTTTTTTTTTTTTACCTACTGAGCAAGTGGAGCTTGGTCTCGCCGGTGCTTTAGGGAAAATTGTAAACTGTTTAAAACCATCTCTCCTTCCTATGAGAGCAAGACAGCCTTTTACTACTCCATTCTTCCCTACAGGCAACAGGGTTACTTTACTTAGTGTCAGTAATTCAACATCTAAAAAGCTTTTCCATTAAAAACTGTAATATCTGACTCCAATAAGGGTGTATTACATACTTCAACATGATTTTAAGTATGAAATATTGAAAGTAAATAGTAGTTTAACTCTTGGTAAATAGTGGGCTACATTTTTTAATACATTTAAGTAATAGGCAGTATATAAAAAAGAAGGAAAATGAAGCATAAAGAAAGCATTTTCTTGATGACTTGTGTGATGGCTATGTCTAGACCTGGGTTTCAATCTGCTTCTAGCAGCCCCAGTGGGTTTCCTCACCAGCTGGTTTGTATCCTCAAACAAAGGCCTTCCTCTGCCAAGAGGAAGAAGAGTCATCCTATATGGTGAAGAGAGAAAGGATGTTTCTGTCACCTCACCTGGGGAAGACTGTGTGTTAGGAGGGGTAATTTTGATGAGTGATACAAATAACACCTAAGGAAACACATTTATATGCGTAGCAGGTCTTCATGTTTGTGTCTGGGAACAAGCACAGGATTTTTTAGTGTTTGAACTGAGGCAAGGATCACAGTGAAAACAGTGTTAGCTATTCTAGATGCAAAATATTCTTGAGTGTTTTAAAGCTGTTGTCAATTCTTTTTTAAGTCTTTTCTTGAACAGTATGTATGCTTTAATATAACTGTTCTATATTGTAAATGAAATAAATGGGAGCTTGGATAGATAAAAGAATCTAGATTACTCTTTAAAAATAATTTTAAAAAAAGACTTGTCTCTAATGTTGCCAAAAGCTATATTGTTCTAAGGAAAGAAAGTACCCAACCGACACAACAAGGATGTAAAATGTTGCAAACAACTTTGGAGTTTTTAACATGTACTTGAATTCTTTAGTGTAAATTAGTAGCATTTTCAAAGTTTATACCTATTTAAGTACATCTATGCTAGTGGCTTGTGCTAGAATGTTTTTGTAGCCTATGCATGATGCTAATTCATATGTGATTTAAGCACTCTTGGAGAACTCGTTGAGCTTTAATTTAAATTATGATGCCAATTCTGTGTGACCTTGGACATGCTTAGATAACTTTTCTGATTATCAGTTCACCACTTGGCAGGAACTCAGAGACAAATAGAGAGGTATAGGTATGTAAATACATGAATATAGTGTAGATAGTTTTTTAATTTCTTGTGCGTAGATGGGTTTAAGGGTGAAAATATGTTTTCTCAATTCATTTTTCTACAAATTTTCAATTGACTTAAAGGCCAATGAAAGAGTGGGTGTACCAGGAAAAACACCTGCCCCTCCCCCCTCATATTAGTATGAGAAAAAGAAGTATATTTTGTCTTAATTCATCATATATAGGATTCATCTGATCTTACTTTAATATCTAAAGGTTACTTTCTAGTCTTAGCAAGCTGGATATGGACCTTCATTAGCTGATAGAGAGAGATGACCTCTTCTAAAGGCTGACTCATCCCCTCTGTGTTACAGTGACATAAATTGCTGTCAATATGTCTTTCTGTGGTTTATAAAGGGAACCTAGAGAATAAGCTGTTAGGTAGCTGATGCTTGGTGAGGTGAATCCTGCTTCAAGATCCTTCTGCGTTTTAAGATCTAAATTTGAGAGTGAAAAGTAGCAAGTGCTGTCAAGATAATTCTGGAGTTGCTAAGTAGTCATAGCTCCATGATGGTATGCTGGCTTGTTTTCTTGTATTCTTTCTGACATAAAGTATTTTATTTTATTTTTTTTATTTAAAAAATCAAGACCAATGTATTATTTTCCTATTAATCATTAAGTATCCTCTCAGAAGAGTGAAACATCTTTTTTCTATCTTTGAACACTTAAGCACTCTGGATTAAATACTGTCTCCTCGGAAAAATCGTATTGCCATGAAGATTGAGGTGGTGGCTTCATTTGTTTTTTAATAAAACTGGCTTACATGATTGCATTTTGCACCAAGATTACTCATTGAGAATTGCTGTGCTTCTGATTTTATATGGGGTGAATGCTGTAGTAATGTCCATTTGTAATCATCTCTGGAGAAATAAGAAACTTATCATCATTTATATCATCTTGGAAGCTGGTTTTGGGTAAAGGTGATTTAAATTTGCAAGTAAGTTATTTCTTAATTATAAAGGAAAGAGAGATGTTAAGCAGCTGCCTGATGAATTCAGGTTGAAACTCCTAACTAAAAAAACATTAGGTGTTTCTTCTGTCAGAAGTAAAAATTATAGAGAAGAACAACTAAAGCTACCTCACATAAACATTTAGAAAGCCTGAAAAGTTAAGCTTAAGCTAGGGACTAAACTGTGCAGTCTGGAAAATGGATGAATTTGCACACTTCCATAATTTGGTTACTTTCAGAAGCTACCAGCTGAACTTCGAATACGATACAGGCAATGCTTGTTTGTGTAGTTATCATCTGGGAAAGAGAGTTGCTAAGTAATAACTTTCATGCTAACTATTTTTTGACCTCTTTTCTCCCTCATTTACTATTTTCAACCCTCAAAATTATGAAAATTACTAGAGAGAGTTCACAAGAACACATCTTGTGACAAATCAAACACAGCGGTTACCTCCAACAGGAGAAAGTAGCCTTTTCTGCAGTGTCATATATGTCTGGGAAAAATATGTACGCACTGCCCATGCAGAAAAATCCAGTTAAATGGTGAATTAATTAAATATTTTGAAAAGTAGCTCCACCCCCTTTCTCAGCGATTTTTTCCAGCTTCATAGCTTGCCAGCGATGTAAAGTGCTGATCATTTTAACTGATGATAGAAATAGTTCAGGGTACCGTTTCATTTCCTAGGTCTTGTTCATAACATGCACTTACAAATGTGCAGCTGTTGAGAGGTTTAAAATGTAAAGATACTGAAGGTTAGATTTCTGAGAAGTATGGGAATCTCAAGGTACCTTGAATGGGGTTAGGTCTTGGGCCTCTTAAAAGTATCTGTGGAGAATGCACACTGAAGAAAAGGGGCATCAGAAACTCATGGCCTGGGAAGCATCTAAAATTAGCCAAGAAAATTAGCACCTGTAATTAGCTAAGAAAAAATTATGCTCTAAATAGGAATGAAATGTGGAAAATATGAGATGGTTTGACACACAACCATTTCAGATTTCCTTTCCTGCGAATCCTAAGTATGAACATTTTCAGGGAGTTATGTTCTTAAAACAGATCATCTTCTTGGACAGAGATTCTTTTGGTAAAAAAAGAAAAAAGAAAAAATATTCAGGGAGAGTAAGACAGACAAATAGCCAGGACACTTACCTTGAATACCTTTTTAAGTCCCTGTGCTGCCCAAATATGTCAAGGACTGAAACTTACACCTCCATGGTCCCAGGGAGGTGTGCTAATGCTGTGCACGGTGTTCTCTGTATGTCTGCCAGTGGTTTAATCCCAGCCTTCCATCCCTGGGGTACTGCAAGTAATGAGTGGTTGGTGCTTTATGGGCAAAGGAGAAATGTATGGAGGAGTACAGCCCTTGCTGTCTACCGACATCCTAGTATTCCTGATATTCACCATATGATAGGATTAGGACTTCCATTGTGTGATGGGCCAGGCCAATGCAGGGAATCCTATTAGGATATACTGGATCATGTGAGATGCTTTCCTGGGCAGGTAATAGGGGAGGGCCCAGGGCACTAGCTCACTGTTAGGGAATGTTTCTCCTGGACTTTGGGGCTCCAGCCGATCTGGGTTTTGCATGTAAAAACGGGAGGGGAGAAGTGGCTTACACAGAAACATGAAAGGAGAATAAAGGGGGATTCAAAACACGTGAGTTAAGGCTTAGCACTGGGGGACTTGGCAAGCTCTTTCAGCTTTATATGTCCTGTGTTTTGACCTAAATTAAGCCTTTCAACAGCTTGTTGGCTGTCTTGATATCGTTCACCATGTCACTTCCCAATTGCTGAGTGGCAAAATGATAAATGTCAAGGGGTTTAAACATCCAGGAGTGTTAGCTTTGCCTAAGTGATAGATTTGGTAGAGGAATTCCAGCTGAAAATGAGAATGAGCAGTGTAGTCCTCATGTACTGCAGGTATACCTACACTGAGGAGCAGAGCTACATGTACCAAGGAAAGCCCCTGACTTATTTCTTGTTGTGGCCAAACAGAGGTTTGGGCTCAAATTGCCAATTTGTGCTTAGGGAAAACAAAATCTCAGGTATTTCCTGCTATATACATGGCTGATCTAGACTGAACGCAGGTTCAAGGCACAGGATTGAGGTTTTAGGGCAGGGGATGAGGGGGTGGGAATGGGAAAGTCTGGCTTTGAGAAGGTGCTTCCCTGTGTAGCTAGACTCCTTAGTAGACATCAATAGAAGTGGTCAGGCACCTGTTTTATCTCTTTGGATGCCTCACTGACTTGGGTGCTTTAACCTCAGGCGACATCTTAACCTTGTGCTCAAGACAAAGCATATTCTGATGCTGCTTTCTGCTTCTGACTGCAAAAATCTGTTCCAGTTTCTTCTTTTTTTTGCTAGCAGACACTAAAAGAAATACATATTTTAAAATGCGACACATTAGCAATGGAAATACAGATATGCTGTTCTTTATTTGGGAGTTTAATGTAAATGCTGTAGATTGTTCAAGACTTCCTTGTAAGAAGCAGCTTGAAGTACTTCAAGAGGTGGTCAGTCAGTGCAGGTCAGACTCATACGCCTTGTTCAAATACCAACAAAATAATTTTGCTGTTGACATTTGGAACGACCTCCAATCTATAATGCAATAAAAAGGATTATTTACTGAGAGCCAATGCTGTAAAATTTAATTCCTCCCTTTGAATTTACAAGGATCTTCAAACAAGTACATAAGCCATTGTATTGTATTTTTTTCTGAGGCAGTGGTGAAGCAGAGAAGACAGGTTAGGAGAGATTTGGGTCAATGCTGGCTGAGGATCAGCCCCTCACAGAGCAGGGATCACAGCACAGCCAGAGAGGGGCAAGGAGGGGAGTGCAGGCAGGGAGCTGAATTGTTTCTGAAGTGGGCAAAACCTAGAGGTGTAGCACTCTGTACCACTGTCTTGCAGCTTTTAACTTCATATATTCTTTTTCTTTTAAATTTTACAGGTAACATTTGCATATAAATGTATGCAGTTTTCCACATTTTAGAGAACTTCCTTTATATCACTGTGCAAGGGAAACTGGTGCTTTGGCTAAAGTGAGCAGCTGTGCATGCTCCAGACTGTGGGAAGGTGGGATGCCCCACCGAGGGAAGGTGGACCGTTTTTACAAAGCACAGAACCTACGAGTGTGATATGAGAGAAAAAGACCAGTAGCACGAAGTTAAAGTGGGTATTTTTTTTCCCTTTTAATATTACAATTTCAGTGTATTAAGTTTGCAGTCCTTCTGTTTGGGGTAATGTATGTGAACGTACAGGAGCATATACAGTCTGAAGAAGTGCTTAAAGCCAGAAGCAACTAAACTGAGGATGAGCCAGTGGTTTCTTTGAATTAACTGTATGTTCAAACTTTTGTCAGCCACACTTCTGCAACTTGGCCCGTGTGGCATTACTTTTTCTGAGAAGATGACGAGTTTCCATCTCCCCAGCTACCTGCACCTTTTTTTGTTTTAACAGGAATACTGGAATGTGATCCACCACAGCCTGCCCAGGACAAACACAGAAATGTCAGTTGGATTTGGCAGGATCCAACAGCCTTCAGAATTACGGTAATTTGCTTGGTGTAATTCAGTGTTGTCTTTGTTCAAGAAAACAGCTCAAGGTCTAGGTTTCCATACATTAGAATACCACTATACTTGTGTGCTTTCTATCAGTTTGGACTGGATGAGATAGTTTATTTTATTATACTCACAGGAGCAAAACCATTAACCTTTATTCTTCCCTGCCAACCTGTGACAGCCCAAGAGTCTTTAGTTTCAGTTTGTGTTGGAAAATGTGTTTCCACCATTTCTTGTCCACATGTTTGTCTGCTTGAGGGATGGTAATGGCAAGTGCGGAAGCTGTTTTTAATATCTTGAGATAATTCAGATCAGCTGGTTTGACTTTTCTTTAGAACAAGCAGGATGTGCATTTGGAGACTAGTGTAAGCACTTTAAAAATAGTCTCATGTTAAACTACGACATTAAAATTTCTTATATTCTATCAGTGTTTATGATTGAACTCGGATGTCTGTTTAGTAAGTGGACCCATTGACCTCAAAAGTTGTGTAGCATGTAATGAGAATATGTGTAACCCTGGAAGGAAGGCAGATCTTACTGGACACTAGGATAAAAGCTGTCTTTGCCCCACAGTTACCTGCAGTATTGAGAACACAGGAGAGGAGTAAAAATGAACAAGCTTACTATGATGGAGAGAACTTGCACTGGGACAGAAATGTCAGAGGGGAGACGAGCTGAGTAAACATATGTTTTGCCAGTGTGGAGAGGGTGAAGGGAAGGCTTGTTTTTTTTGTATTATATTGATATTACATTATTGAAAACAAACAAACAACACCCCCACCCCCAAATCTAACTCCATGAAATTAATAAGGTGTATGGACTTTGTTTTTGAACAAGTGTCATCATCATTTCTCAAACTTGTTTACCTAAGGAGTAAATTGGCTTATGCTTATCCATGTATGCAGTTTCCAGGTACACCATTAAGAAGTTTTAATGGCTCTGACTCCCACAGCTGATTTAGTTATTGTATAGTTGTGTTACCAGACACTGAAATGGCTCTAAATCTATCTGCAGAAGATAATATTTTAAATGCAAAGCTGCTGAAGTGTAACATGTCAGTCATGTCAAAGTCTACATAGATACATTCTAAGTTTTCATAAATTGACCCATTTCTGTAAAAATAGCTCAAAAAGGATCATTAATATAGATTAATATAGATGATTCCACATGGCTATCATTCATGCTTCGTAAAAATTCCATTTAATTTTTGAAATCTGTTGCTAAATTTTTATGATGCAATATAGTCTTGGCTTGGGAAGGATAAGTAACCATTGTAATGCAACAAAACCAGCCTCACAATACATAGGGATAAATTTAAGAGTGATGATTTAAATAATAGCTAATAAAGTCCAATTAATTTTATGTACATTTTAAGAGCTAGACTAATCAAAGCTTAAAACATGATAGGATAATAAAGCCCATTAATTTGACATAGTAAAAATACATACAATCAAAAAGAGTGGAATGAGCACAAGCTAACAATAACAGAAAAGTGCTGAACATTTAATCTTATTCTCACTGAAATCATTGTAGAAATTTAGAGCAATTTCAGCTGGTGTCACAACACACTGGTGGAAGGCCAATCTGCTCTCACTGTTATCAGTGATGACTGTTTGGCTGTTCTGGAGTGATGTGGAAACTCAATGTGTAGGATGGCATTTCATGCTACCTACTCTCTGTTTTGAAAAGAAGGGAGAAAAAAGGGAGAAGAGGTAACTACTAACATGCAGCCATATGAACCAGAGTTTCATCAGCAAACACTGATGGTCAATAAGGCACATTTCTGCATATTACATAAATTAATAGTCTGATAGAAAAATGAGATATTATCAGAATATTTAATGGAACACTTAAATAGCCAGTGCAAGCTTAGATGTTTAGGTAATTCTAGCAGAGTTATACTACAAAATAAATGGCCTCATTAATCTGAATGTATAATAGATAAAGCTTTCTTTGCATTTTATTTTGCTAGGTTTCTTGTAGAAGAGAGCCTTGCACATTTTGGAGCCCCATGTGAATTCAAGAAAATTTGAGAGCTGTGTACTAATCTTAAAGCTATTCAATTACAACTCAAAAAGATGCCTGGGAAGAGGAGAGAAAACCACAAGTGCATCTCTCTGAAAAGCTGTCTCTTGGGATCACACATAAGAGAAAATTTGAAGTTCTGCAGCATAGGAAAAGGTTCAATCAACCATGAGGTTAAATCCATAGGAAACAAGACTTCATTAGTTCCAATGCTCCCAGAACTTGTTATTATTCAGCTTGTTTCGCAACTTCAAATTTTAGACAACTCCTTTTCTTTGATATGTCACCTGAAGCTTAACAGGGTATTAGATCTCCTGCTTTTTATCTATGTAAGCCTACAACAAAACCAAAAAACCCCAACCCAGTGTTCCCTAGGTGATTTTCTTTCTGTGTGTATATGCATATATGTGACAGAGAGTAGGAGAGGAGAACGAAGGGGAAGTACAAAAGAAATGGAAACGGAATGTCCCTTTTCAAGATTTGGAAAGGCGCTGTATTATCCATCCTGCGTTCTGCCTTCTGACATCTGGTGGCAAAATCTCTCCATTACAGTGCTTGCTCTGAATTTTTCAGAAATCCTCCCCACCCACAACTCTACGGGCTTCTCTGACGTTTGAGGGTGCTTAATGCCAGTGAAAACCGGGGCACTTGTGGATAAGGAGGTAATTCTGGTGTCTGGGAAGGAGCAACAGATATGCCATGAAGCTTAAAGTGGGAGGAAAACAAAGAAGATTTGTGTAGCGGGTTTATCACTCTAACAGCAACAGCATCTCTCTAGCTCCCTATGCTTTCTGTGCAAAACAGAAACATCTGATATACCTCAGAACTACTCAGAAAAGCAAATTTTTCCACACTGAGCTCTGATCTCTATGTACCAAATTGCAGCACACCCGCTTGACACAGCAGTTGCTGTGGATATGTACACCCCCTGACCACAAGTCAGAGTGCTCATTTTGTTCATTGCAAATACTAAGTTTTGGGGATGCAAGTTTCTGTAGAAACAATTGTCCCTAAAAGATATTTTTAGAAGAAAATTGTAAGCAATGAAGGATTGGTCAGAATGAAAATGTCAAAATTATTCTAATGACTATGCAAGATACATCCTCAAGGACTTAGGGCTCCCCCAGTAATTGCTCACCTTCCTTATATTATATTTGAGCGGGGTTTTAGAAAATAAGCATTACCTGCATCCAAGATCAAGCCAAGATGTTTTTGTTATGTTTACCATGACCCATGAGTGGCAAAAAAATGGAATTTTGAACTGCCTTGCTATGTGACGCAATCTGGCAGGTGGTAAAGGTCTTCAGGTTGGTGCGAGTTGAGGCAGTCAGTCCCTAAAGGCAAATGTTTTGGCAGAATGCTGGATGACAGACAGGGCATGTGGGGTGCAGGGAGTCAAGTGATGACATTTCTGTCTATCCACACATGGTTCTTTAGTGTGGATAACCAGATACTAATTTCACCTTGGTCAGGTGAGAATGGACTCAGCTGTAATACCTGGAGAGAGGCACACATGAACTCTTCTGAGCAGGATCAGGGCATCCCAGGACTCACAGTCCAAGCTGTGAATAAGGCAAGGTTAATCTAAAGGACTGCTGACTACGAATTTAATGCCTTCAAAGGAATGAGACAACAACAGCCACAAAAGCAGAAAAACCTCAAAGGCACACATCCTTTAGCATTTCCTACCATATACTTGATAAGGGAGGAAAGGTGCAAGGAGGAAGGCAGTGTTCATTCATTCTGACTTCCTAGCCCTGCAGATCCTGAGATCTAAGTGGCAGTAATCTTCTTGAGGTATATACAGAGCTTTTCCCATGTTTATAAAAAGAGAAATGACTTATATTCAGCCTATGAACTATGTAATCCATTAGCTCCACATTTGTAATCCCATTGAAAGGAATAGCTGCTCTAAATAGAAGATGTAAATTTTTCCATACAAGGAGTGGATTTTTTTTTTTATTCTGCATTAATCAGAGGCATTTTTTGATGCTCAGTTAATAACTACTTGTCCTCAGCCAAACTGAAATGTTCTTTGGTTCTCTTTTTCAAAAAAAAAAACCCTACTGCTTCCTTTTTGGTCTTGTTTTTGAAAATATCATGAAATCTGCAATTCAAAACATTTAAAAATAATCATATTCTATTATAGTTTTGGTTTTCCTCCCCCTCTCCCCCCACTCTTTCAGGCTGTTTTGGAATAAATACGGTAGATAATATTCTAATATTCTAATAGTACTATTTCTACTCTTAACACATGGAAAGCTCTACTTTTGCCCTTACTCAATATGCAGAAAGATGGTATCAAAATACACCTTTTTGCCTTACTATTAAAAGACCATGAAATGCAAAGTCTGTAACAACCTTTAAAGCATCTTCTAATGTATTTTAATGCACATACCCAAGCCTAGTACATTCTTGAGTATAATTCTCTTATATTTTTCCTTCCCTTAATAAAACATAGTTGGTTAAATTTCAAATGAAGAAAGATTTTAAATCATAAAGAAATACCGAGGGACAGAATAACTTATTCCTATGTAATGCACTGTATCCTTCACTAAACTTACTGAACTTTGGAATGTATTATTTGAAAGAGTTTGTAAGTATAAAATGTGTAGTATTTATTTCTCTACAAGAAATAACCCAAGTAAGTTCATGATAACTTTTTTTTTTTTTTTACAGCAAACAACATATCTGACAGCCTCTCAATTTATCTCCCACCATGAAATAACTGAATTACTGGGCTAATAAGCTTTGACACCATTTTAACCAGAATTTGTGATGCCTGTTTTTTAAATGACACTACACAGATTAGAAAATGCTATAATTCTTCTTGTAGATGAGTTCCCAAGTCTGCCAGCACATGCTGCTCTCAGTAAAGAGGTTTCAAAAAAGAAATAAGTGTGATTCGTTTTCTGAAATTAGCTTGATCCTTACCTTTGCTCTTAATCTGCTCAACCTCCTGCTTTCATAAAGTCTTCTTTTCTTTAATATAATTTAATTATATAAACATAATTAATTCATGAAAATAATTAAAGACATAATTTTGGAAATAATTCTATTTATTTTAAAATTAGATTAAAATCTCATTAGATAGAGGTCTGCTTTTTCCCCTTCTTTGACTATAAGGCAACCTTTAATGTAACATTGAAACAAAATTAACAGACATTTAACCAAAGTTAAAACATTTATTATTTTTTAAGTTCTTGGTAGAATGAGTCCAGGAGCTGATACTGTTAAACAGGAACATAGAAAATACCATATTGTATTAGATAAGACAAATGCATGCACAAATGAGTTCTATGGTATAGGAACCCAAATTTAGGCCAGACGTGTGCGAACACCTTTTCTCCTGATTTCTTTCTCTGGATGCCTGATTCAGTGATTGTTTCTGTTTCTTATTCTAAGTCCCACAGATGTAGGTGGAGGAATATTCAAAAAAAAAAAAAAAAGAAAAAAAGGCTAATATTTTTTCCTGGATGTAGCTTGGGGCTTTTCCCAAGCTCATGAATAATACTGCGCCTCCAGTAAGAAACCAGTGCTACACTTAATATTATTATAATTTAAACCTTTTTTATGCAATAGAACCCTGTAGTCACCCCAAAATGTTTGAGCCATGGACTGATCCTTTTGGTGTAACAAAGCACAGAGCTGTTGCTTATTAAATGTATAATATAACCAAGAAAATTACTTGTTAAAAAGAAAATGTAAGACTATAAAAGGCCAACCATTGTTCTACTTTTGACCTGAATTATTCTGGTAGTTTTTTCTGCTTTTCAAATGGCTTACAGCCTTGATTCAAAAAGAAATTTAGGAGCCACAGCAGGCAATATTGCAACACTTAACTTCTGGCTACATGCTTCACCCAGAGCAAGACTCAGAAGCTATGCCTGGCGGCATAGGATCTCTAAGGCATAGAGAAAGGAAGGTGCCTTATGATGATATATAAAAGATCTAAAAAGCTCAGTAGTGACTTGTCAAGATGTAGCAAATGAGAAATGAGGAGTGCAAGTTTTTAAATCTTTCCCCTTTAGGGAACTTAGGTGCTTTATGAAGTATTAGAAGGAAGCATCTTTGTATTTCAAAATAGCTACAGTTTTCATACCCTGGGGGATTTTGCTCTTTTTGATGAAGTAGCATAAAGATGATCTGTTCATATGATAGTCTATGGGGTAGGTCAGACAAATGGCATTCATCTCAGCGTTTCTCCATCTTTATTTAACTCTGCTTTGTTGGTGAATTTGTTGGGGAGTAAAGTACCACCCTTATATGGGGTACCACTTAAGCGAAGTGGACATTCTGTGGGATGAGGTGCATCAAAGTGCTCTGAGGGAGAGGTCTGATGTCACTGTGAGATCCCTCTCTATCATCTGCAGATGTTCATGGTGACAGCAGAACGTCCCAAATAACTGGATAAAGGGTAAATATGCTCATTTTCAAGAAGGAGGATATGGGGATCTATTGGTCCATCTGCAGGAAGATTATGGAGAAAATTTTCCTGGAATTCATTTCCACACATTTAAAGGACAAAAAGGTAAATTGGAATAGTCAATATGGATTTACTAAAGGCAAATTCTGACTGACCAACCTGATTGCCTTCTGCAATGAAATGACTAGCTATATGGGGAAGGAGAGAGCAGTGGGTGTTGTCTTGACTCTAGTTAGTCTTTTGACATTGTCTACCATAACATCCCTGAGGCCAAACTGGGCAGACATGCACTGGATGAGTGGTTTATAGAACAGATGCAGGTTGGTTGAACTGACAGGCTTAAAGAGCAGCAGCTGGTCACTAGTGGAATTCCTCAGTGTTCAGCACTGGAGCCCATACTGCTTACAGTCTTCTCTAACAATCTGGAAGAGAGTGGCAAACACTTTGAGCAGCTAACACCAAAAATGCAAGAGCAATCAACACACTGGAGGGCAGGTTGCCTTTCAGAAAAATCAAACAGGCTGGAGAAGTGAGCTGACAGAAATGTCATTAAGTTCAAAGACAAATGCAAGTCCAGCACCTGGGAAAGAATAACCCCACACAACAGCATAAGCTTGGCACTCACTATCTTTGCAGAAAAATGGTTGTAGATGCTGGTGGGCATGTTAAGTATAGAATCATCTGGTTGGAAAAGACCTTTGAGATCATCGAGATCAACCATACCTGTCCACTACTAAACCATGTCCCTAAGAGGCTCATCAACCTATCTTTTAAACACCTCCAGGGATGGTCACTCAACCACCTCCCCAAGTAGCTTATTCCAGTGCCTAACCACCCTTTTAATGGAGAAATTTTTCCTAATATCCAGTCTAAAATGGTCCTGGTGCAACTTGTGGCCATTACCTCTTGTCCTATCACTTGTCACTTGTGAGAAGAGACCAACACTCATCTCGTTACAACTTCCTTTGAGGTAGTTGTAGAAAGTATGAGCCAGCAGTGTGTCCTTGCTGTGGTTAAGGCATGACATACAAGAAAACTGAAAGCTGTGTTTATTCAGCCCCTTTGAAGAAGGGAAAGGGGGGATCTGTGGTATTCAACTACTTATGGATGGTTACAGGGAAGATGGGGCCAGTGGCTTCTTGGAAGCATGCAGCAAAGGCATGAGAGGCAATGCACATAAGAAGCAGAGAGAGAAATTCTGAGATATTTGTTTGAATGTAAGGAAAAAAATCTTTCATGATGAGGGTGTTCAAATGCTGGGAAAGGGACAGAGAGGCTGGTAGGTAGAATATTTGACCTTGGAGATAGCTGAAACCGCAGCACACAGCCATGAGCAACTTGATCTAACCCCAACTGGACCTGCAGAGATCCATTCCAACCCAGTTTTTCCTCTGATTTCCAGCTATCTCTCCTGTTAAATTAAATCAACAAAACCTTTTTTTTATCCTGGAAGATGTTATTACTCTATGAGCAGTATTTGTATTAGCATGCATAAGTAATCCATAGACTTCATATGTCAGGAGAATAGTTTTAAACGGTAAAAAAATCATCATAGTGTTTATCTATAACACTTATGTGTTGTAAAAAAAGAAGAATTGTTACTTCTGTTATTTTTTTGCAGTCATTTTTTTCCATTTTACGTGGAAGCTTTGAAAGATCAGTGATGATTCCAGTATGCTAGTTGAAAAAACTTATTTCCTTCAGAATCCAATAACCAGCATGATTTCAATAAATGCCTGTGGGAAATTTATTAAAAAAAAAATAACTTTGCTCCATTGCTTTTTCATTTTCCATCAGCCTTTCAGAAGTCCATTACATTTAGTTTTGTATATGAATGTTTGGAACGTATCAGAGCTTTTACAGAACTTTAAATTTGTTGGAACAAGTTCTCGCCTGTAATAAAAACATGAATATCTGTATACACGTTCTAAAGGGGACTTGGAGGCACTGTTGGACTGTCCCAGCTCCAGGGCCACAGAGAATCCGGATGATAATCACAAATAATTTACAGCAGCTGGCTTTTTGAATCTATGCTTTCTCATCTTCAGCTTTAGGAGGTGGTAATAGAGGGATATTGCAGGATGCTGCTGCACATCAGGCTTTAAACTATTATAGGTCTTCTTACAGGAGGATATTCCTGATGAGAGCTGTCACCTGTGTCCTTGTTATTTTTATACCTGTAACTCGTAATATTTTAAGAGAGATGGAAGGCCTAAGTAAAAAACTAATCTTTATGATCAAAATGAAAAAAGAACCCAACAGTTAAACTGAATAAGGATGCTGTAACTGGCACTGTTAATTAGTTTAAGTTAGTAGCATGGTAGGCAATGGGAGGGGAGTGGATTCTTGGAAAAGACAAAGGAGCAAAATTGCTGGTAGACATTAGTGAATTCATCAGTTCTTAGAGACAAAATCTACATGTGGCTAACAAAATATGAATTTTCTTTTTTTCTCTGTTTAGTAGCTCAGAACATACATGTCTCTGAGTAAAAGCTCTGTTTAAAAAAGGTACATACCAGATACCAAGTTATGTAACTATTCAGAAACAAGTATTTATTTTCCTAATTTTTATGCTGTGCTGTTCACCTTGAAACAGAAACACTTGAAGTTGTTCCAAACACTATATCTGTTGCGAGTGCCAATGCCCATTTTCATCTTTTACACTTTTGTTTTAGCATGTGGAAGAGTCCTGCAAATTGATGAAATGTAAGAAATAGTGCACTAACTAAAAAATTAAACAAGCTGAGGGCAGACAGAGAAAACATCCATATAATAATTGTGTTTTGTAACTGTATTGTGTTCTAAGGCCACAGAATTCAGCTGGGGATTTTCCAGAAAAAAGGCACAAATACAGACTGTGTAGGACAAACCCCGCCAATATGGTGTTTCTAGAAAACAGTAAATTTATTATATCATGCATGGGCAGCATGTCCAAATGCACCTTTGGAGATGAGTCAGGCTTACTAAGTAAGCATCAGCAAAACCAGCTGCACTATATGGGTGCAACGGATCATTTCAGTTCTTCCCGGGAGTGTTGGCCATGCTGTGAAAGCACAGCTGCCTGAAAGCATGTCTTTTTGCATAGTGTGTGTGCTCTGTAGTTTTGTTCAGATTTTCAAATGTCAGACAAAGATATCTAGAACAACTGCTTGTGCAGCAGCATCATGCTGTGAAAAATGATAATATATTCCATATTAGCACAGTAAAATCCTTGAGTTTCAAAACAGGTTGGCTTATCTATTGCTTTGTCTAATTCTTCTGTTGTGTGTATGTGGCTTGTTTGTATTGTTTTAACTGGGTGATAATAGTTCTGTGTCTTCAGAAGTGTTTGGCTGATTTTTGTAACAGCAGGACACCAATAAGAAACTACCAAGTATCCTCTGGTCTCACAATACAGGGCCAGCTTCAGTGAAATTATACATTTAGCTAACACAGGTGTATGTCCTCCTATAATTACAAAATTTGCTATGTTTAAAGTGCAACAGCTGCTGTAATTGCATTTTTGGTGTTCTTTGACTACTTTTAATCTAATAACAATAATTGTGGTCCTATACTGACTCACATAATGGTAAAGTTTATCCATTCCAGTATGTATTCAGAATCCCTAGTAATTTTGCATTGCCAGGGCAGGAGCATCCACGTTAATTTGTGTTTACCTTATATGCTGAAATTGCACTGCTGATAGTAGCATGGTCTTGGTTGTTTCAGTTCCTTCTGCATTGTGTTTAGCTGTCTGAAAATGTAGAAACACAGTTATTGACTAGGGAAATAGTGATGTTACTGTATCAGCTTCCAATGAATGAGATAAGACCACATTTGTCTTTACAACCAGCTGTTGTTTAATTTGGCTGCAGTCTGCATCCAGGCATGTATGTGTACTGCAGTGCTTGCTGCAATAGCGATTGTGACAACCACATACCAGCCTACTTTCCATATCAGCCTCTTTGTATCTCATCCTACAGCTGTGTTACTGTGCGTAGGGTAGTCAACATTAAGCCTTTATTTTGCCCTTTCTGTTTTTTTTTTTTTTGGACTGTATGGACCTTTAGGTCTTTACTTGCTTTGAAAAAAAATAATTCAAACATTCTACAGATCCTTACTTACATGGAAAAACTCTAGCATGAAAAATAACAACTGGGGAGGAGTTTCACTTCCTTCTTCTGTTTCTCGCAGTGTTGATTATCAGCATCATATAAGACGTGATAACAACTAAGGACTCAACAAAGGCTTCCTTTCAGAAAACTTGCTGTTATAATAGCTAGTACAAATAAAAATAGACAATATATGATTGAGTGTACCAGTGCTTCTTAATGCTGCACGCACTCGTCCCCATTTAATCTAGATTGAGAAGGATTCTAGGAGAAAACTGAGCACTTGACTCTTTGATATTAATGTATCGAATGAGGGCCCCTTCTCACCGTCCTTGGTTCCCTCCCCTCCACTTCTCTGTATCCCCTTTCGAACAGCACCAACACACACAAATAAATGAGCAAGCTCTGCTTTTATTTATCCTCACCCACCAACATTTCCCTCTATTAATCAACAGTCACAGCAGACGGCTGCCGCCCACCACCGGTCTTTAAGCAGAGGGAGAAGAGACCTGCAAGATCCGACCCATCAGACGTTCCCCCCCCCACCTCCCAAGCGCAGAGGCACGGACAGAGCCGGTGACCCCACCACTCGGCCACCTCTCGGGGAAGAGCACGGAGCTGCCGTGCGTGACTACCTTCTCCCTCTGGAGGGAGACACAGCCCAGCTTTTGACTGCCGGCACCGCCGCGTCCCTCCCGCCCCTGCGCCCGCTACAGCAGCCCCGGCCCCGCTTCCCCCTAGTCCTGCCCAGCCCTTGAGGCTCTCTCCCTGCCTGGAAAGGGTGTGTGTGGGGGTGTGTGTGTGAGGGGGGGTGTCCCGGGGCAGAGGCGGTGGTGCCACCGCCCCGCTGCCGGGGACCCGTGGGGATCTCCCCTCTCCCTGGCCACGTGCGGCTGTGCGGAAACTTCGCATCCCCCAGTCTCCCAATCTTCCGCTCCGCTGCTCGGGAGGGGAAGGGAGAGGGAGAAAGAGAGGGAGAAAGGGAGAGAGAGGAGGGGAGGAAGGGGAGAAGAGAGAATGGAGAGGGAGAGAAGAGAGAGGGAGAGTAAGGGAGAGGGAGAGTAAGGGAGAGGAGAGAAGCGCCGTGCGGGTGCGGGGGAGGGAAAAGGGGCGGTGGGCACTGTTGACGGAGCTCCCCCCCACACCATTTTCCGGTTAAACAGCGGTGGCCGCGGGGACCTGCTGCCTTGTAAAGGTGCTGGGTATAAGAGCCGGATAAACACCTGATACAATTTCGGTATCACACCGAGAACGGCGTCCTCCCCACCCGTCCCCCATCCCCGCAGGGCGCGCTTGGAGCCGCCTGTGCTAGCCCCGCGCGGTGCGGGGCCGTGCAGGGCGGCTGCAGCTGCTGCTGCTGCTGCTGAAGGTGAAGCTCTCGCTCTCCAATTACTTTTCCCAAGAGGGAGAAGGAGGCAGCAGGAGGGGGAAGTCTCGCTGTGTGTGAAAGGCAAGCCAATCAGAGATGCTCTAACGGCGGGATTGCTGCAGGACGCACCGGTTTTTCCTCCCTTCCTCTGCCGGCAGGGCTGAATCGGGACCGCACGCAGCTGGCGGAACCGCACCAGGCTGCAGGACCTGCCCACCCTCCGCTATTCCAACACCTAATCCATACTTCGTCCTCTTTTATTTTTTTTTTTTTAACACTCTGAAATCGCGCACGAGAAGCTCCTCAAGTCTTCCCTTCCTTCCCGCGTACTTCACCCTTCCTCTAGCATCTCCTAGCCGGATTCCTGGTGCATTCCCGGAGAGGCCGAGCCGCGGGGAGCCGCTCCATGCCCCGGGTGCTGGCGGGGCGCGGGGCGTGTACGGGCAATGCGCGGGCGGTGAGGCTGGAGCTCCCCCGCGACGGGAGGCGGCCGAGCGCTAGGTGTTTCCAGCGGGAAGTGGGGCTGCAGGTAGGTGAGCGGAGCGCTCCGGGGGCGCGTGTTTCCGTGTGTCTGTCTGGGGGCCAGGAGGGGCCCTCCGCAACGGGGCCACTGCTGCCCGTCCGCTGCCCAAAAGTTGCGGGGAGCCGGGTGCTAGGGGCAGCTTGCTTCCCCTCCTCCCTCGGCTCCTGCCTGGGGCAGCCTGGCTCCATCCCCGCACCGGGAGATCCGCAAGGCTCTTTCTTTTTTTTTTTTTTTAAAAAAAAAAATAAAGAATATTTTCTTTTATTCAAACGAGCGTTTCGGCGTTTAGAAAGAGCCGTGAGGGGCTAGGGGAACCGGCCCGTTTTTCGGTCCAACTACTGGCATAGGAAGGGTGGCCGCGAACTCGGAGCACCCCCGGGCAGCGGGGGGCTCGCTCTTTTCCGGAGCCCGGGCACTTTTGCCGACTGGAAGAGCGAGGAGTCGCTTTAGGAATTGCCTGAAAAACGAGCTACGAAGAGATGGTTCATGGCATCGTTTCTTCTGAGTATAATGCTCCCCAAGTTGTGGTGTATGTAATACAAAACACATTTTGTCTGTCCACGTTGCTTTCTTTCCATTTCAGTGAACTCGTTTATCTACTAAATCTGTTACAGGTTCGGTATGCCACAGTGAGAGAGCTTTTCCCTTCTTCCCTTCTTCCACCCCATTTATAGCTTTGCGAGAGAAAGTTTTAAAATAACCTCCTTTATTGCTGTGGATCTGAAGGATCGGACACCAGGTCGTCTATGCACAGAATAAAAAGCAATAGCTTGTACTGCCCTGGAAGGAGTTGCCATGCATGGCTCTTCCCTATGTTTCATTCCTACCGGGATTTAAAATCTTTGCTTAAACCATTTTAAATTATATGTGTAGTTACAGTTGTCTCCTCAGCTTTTGTTTGGAGATTGTCAGTAATTTTTTTTGAGTATTAAATACCTTACTTCTACCATCTACCCCCAGTGGAAACCGGCTCAGTATTTAAAGATCCTTGCTTTGACTCCTGTAGAATTGTCAATTTAAATAATAAACATACTCAACCCTTATCCCTGAAAGCCCCGTGAAGCATTCAGGGTCTTAGGGTCTTCTCAGAGTAGTGGATACATTTAAATTACTATTGACTAAGTGATAATTGTTATCTGGTTTCTCTGTCTTACCAACTAGTTTCAGACATCAGCATTCAGCCTGCTATATGTTTAACACTTTAAAGCTACTTTATGGGCTGATCCACATGAAGTCAAGTAGATAAATTGAGATTCTTTAATGTAGTGTAGGGTAAACACTAGAAAACCAGTAGTTCGGTGATGCTAGGAATACAGCTTAGCTGAAGTTGGGAAAGAGCATACTAAGGCTTCTTTATAAGGGGTGGCAAAGGTTGCGTCTTTCGTTGTACTTTTTCACAATAATTGTGCAGTATTTCACCCTGACACCTAAAGTGTTTTGTGTGTAATTCACAGTAGTAAAGTAACTCATATGAATTTCATTATTAACATTTTATACTGCTGAGGCAATATTGAATTTTTTTGGTTTCATAAAGTATTAATTTCCAAAACTAGAGTACTGTTATTTTTCTGAGTGTAAACTACCATATTTTCAGTGAAAATCTTTGCTCAGCTAGTTGATAGCGGCTCAAGATTACTGTTCACTAGTTCCACGTGTTGTTTGAACATAAGGGGGCTTTAAAAATGTGGTATTAATTTTAGATATGTTGCTGGTAGTAGATAACAGATAAAATCTTGATTCATATCAAGCTATTTTCATCAGAGAATGATGAGTGTATCTTTTATCATACTGGACATCTGAGTTAACCTTTTTACCTGCCTCTTCTTGTGATCTGAGGTATCTCAGCTTTACATGTAGATGCTTGTAATGCATTTGATAATTCTGGTGGGGAATAAACAAAAAACTTGTTCTGTGTGGAAGAAAATAGATGTGTGTACAGATGGATATTGGAGATTGCTTGACTGGCAAGTTGCAAAGTGATCATTCATTGAACTCTTTCTAGATTTACGTAACGCAAATAATGCTTTACACTGAATTGTGGCAGCAGAGAAACATGTAGCAGCCAAGAAGTTCCATGATTTCATCATAGGTGATGACAGACTTGATAAAGGATATTTTTAAAAATGCAGGCTATGTTTCTGGTAAGCAAAACATACCATGGAATTTTTCAGATCTGAGCATTTTCACACTTAAATTTATTGCTGGCTGTATTGCTACTTATGGACCTGTGTAAAGCCTAAGTAGTGTATTAGAAATATGTTGCATGGATTGCTTTCTAAAATAACAGAACAATGCTAAGCAGTTACCACACTAAAGGAAATCACTGACTTTGGAAGACAGAAAATCATGTTACCTAATACTCATCTACACAAAAATGTGATCACCATCTTGGAAAATTATTCTAAATGGTACAACTATCAGTGAGAAAGCAGTTCTGTGCCCCTGTTTTAACTTCTGCAGGATTTTATTAGAAATGCTTCATTAAGTCGCATTATTCTGCAGCTGTTTGTTCACTGAAAATTAAAATAAAAATCAGGAAGTTTATCCAGCAAAGCAGTATTATATCCCTTGTTAAATACTGGAAGTTCGAACAAAAAAAAAACCCTTTTAGCATCAGTGTGCCAGAAACACTGAATACATTCTATTTTTGTGATATATGAGTGGCATTTACTGATACAATTCATCAATATATTTATTAGTCAAACGTCACCAAACAAAGAAAACAAATGAAAGTAAACAAAGACTGCATGATGATACAGAGCCTAAAGGAAGGGAAGACCCTACAAATCTAATTAATTAGTATTCATTCTCATATTTACAGTCTGTATTTAAATATCTCATTTAAATATCGTTTGTTGTCTTTCATTGATTTTCTACTACAGCTTCAGATAATTTAGACAGCAATAGCTTTTCATTTGAAAATGCATTTTCCATTTACTTTTTTAAACACTGAATTTTAAAGGCATTGAGGTAAAAGTTGTGTTTGGATGAATGTAACAGAAGACTCCTGTGCCAGCAGAGCTGAGTACTGACTTGTCCCCATTTGTGACCATTTTTATGTGTTAAGAGGGGCAACCCCAACTGATGTAGACTTTCATTGTTCCATTGAAGTAGTTGAAGCTCTGACATTTTAAACCAGCTGGGGATTGCTCGATTATCCTTAGATCACTGAATTTAAGTGTACACTTTAAAAGCATTTTGCTTGCTTCTTTTTTTTTTTCAGGGTGAGAAAACATTTACATAGTATACTGAGCTTGATGGAATCCATTGTAAGTGCGCACCTTCATGTTTGAAATACTTTTTAGAAACAGAGACCCACCCTTGAGCTATTTCAACAGGAAACTTGTCTCAGTGATTTGGTTTTGTAAGCCATTAAAATATACTTCAAAACATCCCTCCTCATAAGTCAATTCAGATTTATAAAACCCAGCAGACATGAGAATGAATACACAAACATCAACAGTAATGTTGTCCATTTTTCCTGGTGACAGCTATGTAGGTATCTCCTTTTGCTCTTGGTAGAACTTGGGAAGATAGTGATTTTTGCACTTTGATTCTTTATATACCCTTGCCAGCCACTCTAGATTGCCATATATAGTTAGTTATTCATCAAAAGAGAAGACAAAGTAGCGATGGCCATCTAATGTACTTTTTCATACCACTAGTGCGAAACAGTCACATTTTTAAGGTAAACAATTCAAAGCATTTTTATAGAACTTCTTACAGTGTGCTTCAAAGAAACAATTTGGAGATAGAAGAGAAAATAATAAAGACATTGTGCGTTAGAGTACTAGTTATGGCAGGACACTACATACATAAAATATGACAAAGTGGCTAAAAAAGCCTTCTTAGCTTTTTCTTTTGTTCGGATATGTCAGGACACCGATTTGTAGAGTGCATTGTGGCTGTAGCTATCGCTCGAAGTAGCACAGGCAAATGCTATATATGGATTTGATCCTTAGTCTTTTCATGAACACTCGTAGGAGTATCTCCTGTATCTTTTGTAGTGTGGAAGCAATCACTTATATAATTGCATGTATAAAAAGTGGGAAATGGGGTTTGTTGCTTGTTTAAAGCTTATCAAACCTCATTATCTATACTATATTGATAGTTCACATTTTCCAGTTGCCTCTTTTCACATCCTGCTGATCTTGTAGTATGAAACTTGAACATGGGTCTCTCAGCACCAGGACAGCACTGTATACAGCTGCATCTGCTGTGAGCATCCATTTAACAATGCCAGGGAGAGAGTCATAGCACAGAGTAGGACACAGGTGAAAGCACACAGAGCTTTTTTTTGGCTCATGGATGTTTGGTAATCTTTTATGCTTAAATCATGAATTGGAGCTAAGGCTGTGAAAGGTGCTTTAGGCTGACGAACTTCACAAGTAAATAAATGCACGGGCACAGTTCAACAAACCTATTCGCTTGTATAAATATCAAAATGTTAAGAAATGGGTTGGTAAGTCTGAAACATTTTTGAAACAGATAACCAAGTTGTTACTCTTGTTTGTATGCTGGCCTCTCTCTGTGTCGAATATTTCTTGCCTTTGTTGCAATATTAACATCCACTCTTTGAAGATGAGGCTCTGGGCTAGACAGACCAGTGGCTTGATCCAATAAAGCAATTTCCTTGAAATGCAGGGAGGTACTATTGCAGTACTGTGTATTTTAACTGACTTACTGGAATTAAACTGCAATTGTTTAGTCTACAAGTTTTCCTTTATTTTTCCCTTTTAAAACCAGCATGTAATACATTTCTAAAATAATTCTCTCAGTTACATGCAGTCTCACACCAACTCTTAGAGACAGGAGCATAAACCTGACAAGTCTCTCACATTCACAGTGATACTCTTGTATGGGATTTTTTCCACTCCCCTGCTGCTGTTTCTGTATCACATGTTGATAAAGCAGACCTATGGCCCCTAGTCCATCCTGCCACAGACTGATCAGCTATGCGATGTGTGGCCCTCCACTCATCTTGTGTCTGACGTGTTGTGGAATTGGGAGAGGGTACAGTTCAACCACTGGATCACCAAATGGCTTTTCATGCTCATGCGAGCATCTTTATGGAACGCTCTTCCTGGTTGCAATTATCTCCCTGTTGCTTCCTCCGCACCATGTGAATCTACGTGTATGAGAGAACCTGTCCCAATGTCTCTGGTGTACTGTCTCAGACTAGGTGCATTCTGCTACCTCGTAACTGTGCAAATGGGAGATCTGTGAGCACTGCATTAAAACCGTGTTCTAGATTACCTTTCAGTTAAGACTTTTTCAGTGTTTGTTCCCATGTAAGATATCTGTTTGGCCTTTTGACTTCTAGACTCAGCGGTGATTTGTCATTAGCTGTTGTATCATTGCACTTAATGCCATTGCAAAGTACAGCAGAATGGCCTGATGATTCTGAGGAAAGATAATGGCTTTCTGTGCCGTTTGTGTGTAGGAAACTGTTTGAAATTTGGATATTTTCCAATAAGGGATGAGAGTCCATACAATTTGAAGCTTGTCTCATGGTTTATTTAAAATGAGTTAGTAGTCTTAGTTTGGTTCTTCCTATAGAAGTGTCCTCAGTTGCAAAAGTCACCACTAGCAAAATGAGGATATGTGCCTGCTGTGTGAGCAAAGAGACAAAACCTGGAGTCTGATCATGAAAGGCAGTTCAGCTCTTAAGTGGGTGGCTTCAATTGGACTAGTCAAATTAATTACGTACTTGAGGACTTTTACAAAGCAAGCCTGAATAAACATTGCCAGCTGCTTAGAGTGATCTGTGTTGAAGGCATGTGTGTGGGATGCTGCTGAGATGACTATGTTTGTTTCTGTGTTGTGGGTATAAATTTAAGATGTGAGCTTTGTTTCAATGGCTTGTCAGTCCTACGCTATTTATAAACCTTCAATCCCCTTAAATTCAGAACAGAGACTGTGTAACAGCAGGTAATTTTCAGGAAGATGCTACAAGTAGCCACCCTGTATTATAGTATCAGAAACTACAATTACAACCATCTACATCTTCAAATATGATATTACTACTGTGGCACTAGAGTAAAATATAACTTTCTGACAAAGTATATGAGGCTATGGAATTCCTCCAAGAAATTGGGTAATGTTTAAAGTATAATTGCAGAAAAAAGATCTGTTTCAACACCATGACAGGGAAGGAGTATCCTCTCTGGACTGTGTTACTTGTGTTTATTTAGCTTTTGATTTTTATTTATGTATTTATCTTTTAATCTACGTATTGTAACAAAGAAGCTATACTTAAGTAAAGATGGAATTTTTATCTTGAGGTCTGGAAACAGCAGCAAATAAAGTGAGATAAGTTCTGTTTTATAAGCTTACTGGAGTCAAGACAGAAGAAATATTGTCTTTGTAGGCTAACGTAACATGCTATAAATTCAGATATGATATTATCAGCCAATATGGTTAATGTTGCCTGAAACGTCTCAATATATGATCCTGCGTTTTTCTGTTCAATCTAGAATCATGAGGGATATCCTTTGCATTGGAATTAAGATAAGACTCAAAATGCATTACTGCCAAAGTGTTCAGACCTGCATAATTGAGGCATTACATTGGTATTTGTGTGATGGATGTTCAAAGAAAGAGTTGGCCATGAATCCAGGTGCTTGTTGAGCTTCTGAATGAGGAAATATTTTCTTCTCCCCCCCCCCCCCTCCCCGTGTAGATTCACTTTCCTTTATGGCAACAAAATTTTATTATTTTCTGTTTATAATCATTATAATGTGAGTGTTCTGGTTTAATTCTGGCAAGAACCTAAACCCCATCTAGCCACTCAGTCACTCCACCTCAGTAGGATGATGGAGAGAATTAGAAGGGCAAAAGTTAGGAAACTCGTGGGTTGAGGTAAAGACGGTTTAGTAGGTAAAGCAAAAGCTACATGCACAAGCAAAGTGAAATAAGGAATATATTCACTATATCACATCAGCATGTGGTCAGCCATCTCCAGGAAAGCAAGGCTACATCACATGTAACAGCTACTGGGGAAGACAAATGGCATAACTCCAAACCCTCCACTTCCTCCTTCTTCGCTGGATTTTTCCTGCTGAGCACAATGGCATATGGTATGGGATATCCCCTTGGGTCAGCTGTCCCAAACCTCCAGTCTTCTCACTGTCGAGGCAATGTGAGAAACAGGGAGGAAAGGCCTTGGTGCTGTGTAAGCACTGTTGAGAAATAACTAAAATATCCCTCTGCTCTCAACACTGCTTTGGTCAGAAATCCAAAACACAGCACTGTTCAAGCCACTATGAAGAAAATTAACTCCATCCCAGCCAAAACCAGTACAATCTCCACACCTTATTCTTTACCATTTACTTCATGCTGGAGTCCCACACTAGCCAATACAACCTAATTAACCACCCCCTTCCCCTTCCTGCTCTTTGATATATACTCAGATATCATTTCCTTAGTCTATGGGCCACCCTTGTAAGATGTCCATTGAGTTCACTTAGTCCGTGACTTGGGTTCTATCAGTTATGATTGTCACTCAGAACAGGAGAGCTGGTGTGCTGCGTGGAGTTATTTGGCACCAAAGCCAGCTAAGGTTAACTCTATCCTAGTTAAAACCAGTGCATCGATAGACGTATTTTTGGTGATTGTACCCTAGATTTTGTTTTACTATATAGTTCATCTTGTGGTCAAAACCTAACAAAAGAGGATAATGTAACTCTGGGTAACTTTCTTCCCCTCTTAAGCTGCTTATTCTTCACCTGAAGAATCGTGAGTCCACATGCCGCTGTACGTTGTGCATCGCTTCATGCTTTTAGATGACTGTATAAGATTTTGAAAGGGGCTTTAGTCCTCATGTTTGTGCAGACTGGTGTGGCATGCTTCTAGTTGTGGCTGTGCAAATGCACAGCTGCCTTCTCCCATTCTGATCATGCTTGTGTCCTCTCATGTAATTACTAGGGTCACTGCTTATGTGAAAAAGTACCAGAAGAAAGTTTAAGCTTAGCTCAGCTGTTTTGAGCTTCTTTCACTTTGAGACTCTGGTGTAATTTTTTTTTTCCAACAGTATAATTATTCTTAAATGCTTCAGAATTTCTTTGGAGTTGCTTTGATTTGTTGCTTTATAATAAATGCATATTTGACATCTGGTAAATACACACTTTATGCTTTTAAAAAATGAAGTATACTTTTAAAATCATAGTTAAAGCAATGGGTACAGAACTGTTACTATGTTTTGTTATTGGAAGAGTAATTACAAAACAGCTAATTATTCACCTATATGAATTTTGCAAGAACCCCCTCTGTGAAACAAGTGCTGACACAGTTACCACTATAGCTACATGAATATACCAGGTATTTTTAATACAACACCTTGTTCCCATTCCCACTTTAAAGACTGAACTCCCAATAATGACACTCATATTCTCCTCTTCCCCATCATCCTTCCAGCTGCTCATAACTTAACTTTTTCTCCTCTAGCTCTCCTTGCCCTTCCTTTTCTCTTCATTGTTCACCTCATCTGCATTGGTGTCATATGATCTTTCCGAATGTCAAGTGAATGCAGACTGCAGTCAGCATTACCAAATTGCTTTCCTGCCAAAGAAGTCTCTTTTCATATGCCATGACCCATCATCTCACAGTTAGCTGCAAGTCATTCTGATTCCCAAATTTACAGTATGTTTTCTATTTAATGAGCTATTAAACGTTATACACTTTTTAACTTCATCTTTTCTGACTTACTGCATTCCTCCTGATAATTATAGCTTTGGAAAGAAACAATTAATTTAAAACCAATTCTGCAACAGAAGTGACATTATTTAGATAGTAGTCTTCCATATCCATGCTCAAGGGATTATCTCATTAGAATATATTTATATTCGGATACTCCTTGAGACCGTTATATCTAACCACCATGTTGTCATCAATAATATAGACAAGTCTTCTTCTTATGCTATATTAATAAAATGTGAAATGAAAATAGGTACATGGAACGATTAACAGTTAATTTTTACTTTGACTGAATAGAAAAAACAAAAACAATTTATGCTTTCTTCAACCCAGGAGAATGTTTTGAGTAAACTTAAGTAGAAAAACAAATAATATTCCATATGCATTGCATAGATGTGGGTGTTTTGGAATTAATATGCTATTCTCATGTGTTCTTTTTGTATTGGTAATATTCCATTTGTTAGAATAATTCTTGAAATTAAGTAGTTGTCTAATAAAAAGTTTACAAACATTGCAGATGACTCAGTAACGATGAGTGAGTTTAACCTTTGTTGCTCAGAGGTTCCATTACATCTGTGTAGTTATTAAATCAAGTAATATCTACTAGTTCAGGCTATATAATCCTGATTTTGTCATTGTGGTTAGTTGTATCTAGTTAATAGGTGCAAACTAAGTGTATAAGCATTCTGCCAATAGCTTAGCTTATGGTAAATCCCAATAACCTTTCCATGAATTCTAATATTTTTATTTTTACTCTGCTATTTGAGTTCCACTGTAGAAAAATATGGAAATAATTGACAGAAGGAAACCTTGTCCATGACCCTGCCATGGCAGTAGGTGGAAACGTACGTTTTAAAATGTCTTCATCTTTCAGGTTTGAACCTTATGTTCAAGCTGTGGTAAAACTAAGTCTCTAGCAGAATTCTTTCATTTCTTGTGTATCGGAGCTTGTGCTTGGTTCTCACAGCTACTTTGTTGGAACAATATTGAAAATGTTCCTGGGGGAAAATTTCCTTTTGCTGAATAAGTAGATGTTAAATGGTGATTTAAAATGTGTGCAATATACATATGATTGAAAAACATGATGAGTAGTTTTGGAACTATGTAGAAACCTCATCAGCTTCCTAGCTGAGGGGTATGATGTGTATCCTCTCCTCTGTTGATACTGTAAGTTCATGACTTACCTGGGCCTTATACACCTTTGCACCCTGTTTTGAGTAAATAGCTAGGTATACAGATGAGTGAGTAGTTAAGCAGATAGCTTCTCTTCCCCCTTTAATTCTCTTGAAGCTGGAATGGTTTGGCTCATAATTGCTTCAGTTCGTTTGCACTCCTTATTGGTTTCTTGGCGTAGCATCATAACAGACCTAATTCTGTCAGCTGAAATAAAATATTTCTCAGTAGTGAATGATTAAGGTGATTCAAAGCCAGATTTTTAAATCAAAATTGCTTTTATTCCCCCAAACTTCCTACCCATAAACAAGGAGATAGAATAAAAGTCTGTCTTTACCTAATTCTACCTAAACCTTACAATTTTATTGGAAAAAATAAGAAGCTATGACTTAATGCAATGTCCACAGCTACTCTGGGTTGCATATTTCAATCTCTCTGTGTCATTCTTTAAGTATTTTAACTCAAGCAATTATTGGTAATCCATGACCTCCTTCCTGGCGAGGTGATTTGTAGCTGTCTGATTCTTCTAATTTCTGTATGAATTCTGATCTTGACCAGAAGATCTGGATAACTTTTAGTTAGCACCTGGAAAAAACATATTTCCAGTCACTGGCCAAGCTATTGTGACTTTCAATTCTTGTCTCTCCATAGATATGTTTATTCTTCTTTATATTTACAGCTAGTACTTGCATATAAAATATATTTACATACCAATAACAATCCTAAAAAAAGCTATGAACTAATTGTATATGAATAGCTGTGTTACAGTTAGAAAATTAGTGTATATCAGTCTGCATTATCAACAGAAACTGTGATGTAAATGTGTGTAATTTTACTGTATATACAGTACATTCCTGGTTCAGCAGTGGGCTGTGGAGTTCAGATCATAGTAATGACAAATTGTAAAGATTTAAAGGTACATCTTTCTCTCTTTTACTGCTTTTGAGGTTGTTGTTTGTCAGCTTATTAACATTTTCTCAATTGATTAATGCCAAAGGATGGGCTGGGTCTACCATAACAGTTTCAGGTATTAGGTTACGGGTAGTTTTGAAGGTAGGGGTGATGTTGGAGGTCTGTATGTAATGATATGTTGGCTCCCACAATTTGATTGTTTCTAGTAAATTATTATTTGAAACACGTATTCTCTCTATTTTCTCCTTTCCCCTCATGTCAGGAGAATTCTTGAACTTAATTGATTGTCCATGACATAAGAATCTTTTGTGAAGGAGTGCCGAAGTTGCTCTCTTAAGGAACTTCAGTAATGGTTGGAGCCAGAGAACGAGTGGGACTAGGTAACGAAAGAAGGAAATGAGAATGTGAGAAAAATACTGCTACATACTTCGATGAATGCTTTGTCATATTCTTTCTGCTGGCTCAATGTCTCGTGTAACACTGTTACAGGAGGACTTATGTAATGCTAATTCGTGCTGCTATTGAATAGTTATTCCTGGTTTTGAAGGAAAGAAACTGTTCCTGGCCTCTGCCTTTGGTTCTATTTTTATTTGGTGCTCTTTTCACATTTGTGGAAGACATTTCATTAGGGTTTCTCAGAAATGTGTAGCCATACATTGGAGAAAAACGTGTCTGCGTATGCCTTTCTGTGGAACCCTGGTTTTTATGGCTTTTGAATTCTTAACTATTGTAAATACTTTCTAGCATTGAGAAGGACAAGGCTGTAATTGGTGAAGAGAACGATGAAGAGATTATGCATGTTCTTCCTTTTTTAATTTAAACAATCTTTAACTTAGGCTTCTGTTCAAGAGACAGAAAAGCAAATGAAAAATGAAAGCAAAACTATTGTTTTATTGCAAGTTCTTTCTTTTTAATTTTTTTAAATTGTGATAGATGAAATTAAATAATGTATTTGATTAGTAATTACATACTAAGAACTTTTGTATATTTATAAATACATTTTTATACAAAAATTTGATTTCTGAGATAAATGGCCCTTACCCTAGTGAATAGTGATGCCAGTTAGTTTAGTACTGGTGTAATAAGAAGCTCCTTGCTTTTCTTTTTATCAGCATAATAATTTACAGTAGTAATTTTGTAAAAGAGTTTTAATTTGCCGGTTAAATTTCCAATGAACTGGTCATGATTCCTGAACTAGGTCTACGTTTTCCCCTGTCTTTGCCATTTGAGGACAATTCCTCCTACCTCTGAGTGCTTTCAAGCCCCCATCAGTTTATATCCCTTTGAGCATAGCCATTCTTTTGCTATTCCGTAGCATACACTGAACTTAAGCTCCATGCTTCCTTGGCAGGTCTAACTGATTTGTGAACGGAGTGGAATGAAACAACCAGAAGTATTTAATTATTTTTAATACTAAGAATCAAATATAGCAAAATATAAAATAGATTTTAAACCAAAGACTGTCCTTTCTTTCTCACTCTTCAGTTTATCTCTTCCAGTTTGTAGACCAGATTGGTTTGTTTTTTGCAGTTGCTCAAAAATCTATCTGACACAGTAGCTTTTTGTGAAAAAGTTAAAACACTTGAGCAACAGACATGACGAGCAGGACAGAGGTGCAGCTAAGTTTGCAATTGCTGGCAATCCTGTTATTAATGTTGGTTATTAAAATAGCATCATATCCCTTCATGGTTAACATCGTGTTCAGTTTATCTGCTAGGATTCAATTCTACAGAGCTTTCAGACTGAGTACAGCATACCTTCTCTTTAATTTCTGTCTCAGAGGTGATGAAGGAAGTTTAAAACCTGCTCAGATGGCCTAGATCTGTCAGAGAGAAGAGAGTGGAGCCGTTCACATAACCATTGTAGGTACTCTGAAATTCACTCTATGAATCTGAAATAATGGAGGCTTTTTGGGTGTCTGAATTTGATTGAAAAGGTGAAGGTGGAGCCACTTTTCAACATTTTCGACACTAATAAAACTTGTAGTTGGAATTTACGTTTTTACTGATATTAGCAAGTTTGGAAACTAGAGAACAGCCAAAATTGGGTTTTATCACTGTCTTGTATTACTTGATTGGCCTGAATATCTTTTTCCCAGTGATTAAAATTTATGATTTGGAATGATATAGCTAGGTGTAGCAGTAGTCTCATAGATCTTGTAGTGTTACGTTTCTTTGCCTTTTCAAAAGTATGGTAGTGCTCTTTTGAAGTTACTCCTTTTAATCTTGAAGCCTCTGCTCAGAAACGTATTAAATCCCCTGGTGTTTGGAGAAGCTTAATAATGGTGCATCATCTAATAAAATTCCTAACCCAGCATAAGGAACCCCTTTTTTAGACATCTCCCTCTTTCTTAAAAAAAAAAAAATCCCACCACAAAACACAAACTACATAAGATGAGAGGTAAGTACACCTTTAGTTGTCAATCATTTTGCTGTTAGATAACAAACCTCTGCAGAGCTGCTTCCAAATATTTTAATGATAACAGAAACTCCCTCTTCAGAGACTTAAGTGATTTGCGAAGTGTAAAGCACTTTGTTGCTGGTTTGTGAAGTGTAAAGAGGTGTCCAGTGCTGCTTGGTTTTTGGTGTTGGAAATTCGGTCATAACTTACCATAAAGAAGAGTAAAGGTAGAATTCAACTTGAGATTGACACCTAAAATAGGTGTCCAGTTGTAACTATCTACATGTGAGGTTGGGGTGGAGTTCAGGTGCATAATAATTTAAAACACTCTAGAGTACTTGTCTGGCCTCCGTATGCTATTTTAGATCTATGACCACGCTTATGTTTGTGGGTATGTTAGATACTGTGTTTACTCAAATGAACTGAGTACTTATATTTCAATGCCTCAATGCATACTTACATTTCAATGCCCTCTGTATCAGAAACAGTGTGGCCAGCAGGAGCAGGGCAGTGATTGTGCCCCTGTACTCAGCACTGGTGAGGCCACACCTCGAGTACTGTGTTCAGTTCTGGGCCTCTCACTACAGGAACAATATTGAGGTGCTGGAGCACTTCCAGAGAAGGGCGATGAGGCTGGTGAAGGGGCTGGAGAACAAGTCCTACAAGGAGCGGCTCGGGATCTCATCATTGTCTGCAACTACTCTGAGGAGGTTGTGGTGAGGTGGGTGTTGGTGTCTTCTTGCAAGTGACAAGTGATAGGACAAGAGGTAATGGTCATAAATTGCACCAGAGCAGGTTTAGACTGGACATAAGGAAAAATTTCTTCACTGAAAGAGTGGTCAGGAACTGGAAGGGGATGCGTAGGGGGGGTGGTTGAGTGACCATCCCTGGAAGTGTTTAAAAGATGGGTTGATGAGCTTCTCAGGGACATGGTTTAGTAGTGGACAGGTACAGTTGGACTCGATGACTTCAAAGATCTTTTCCAACCAGATGATTCTATGATTCTATGGTATCGGTACCTATGTTACTGATAGGTAACAGGAAGAATTATAGCATCATGTGCAACAATTATGGAATTAATTAACCTTGGATGCAATTTCTGCTAAAACTTTATTTTCATCCCTTTCTTTGTCTGTCGTTTAGTGATGCAGTCTAATGCAAAATCCTAACTTGTGAAAAAATACCTCTGTTCTCAATTGAAAGGCTGATTGAAATCTTCAGCTGAGGACTGAAAACTCTCAGATATGAGCTGTTAGCCAAGCAGGGTAAGTTAGATTTAAAGTTTCTGACAATTCTAAGAGAAATAAATAATCAGAGAATACCTTTTTCAAAGTAGGTTTGGAAAGGGTGATTTCAGCGTACCTTCTAAATCATAAAGAGCATGACATTATTTAAATTTTATTTCTCAGGTAAACTTTTGTGGCTAAGAACATCATCTGGAGGGACATTTAGCTTCAGAACAGGCATTTATTGGACTATAGTGTAATAGGAGGAAATGAGAGGAAGAGTTTCCGCATGAATGAATAAGCATATTCTGAATGCATGTGAAAATCTACTTACAGAGTTTAGGAGCAATAAAACAAATGTGCAGTCCTAAAAGAGGCATAGTCTGTATTAATTACTTTTGTGACAGTGGCACTTAGCATAACCAGTCAGGAGTGAGGTGCTGAACAAAGAGAAAGCAAAAGATTTTTCTTGCAAGACTGACCTCCTTAGTCTTTATTGCAGCTGCCTGCCAGTAGGTCTACAGCTGTTAAGAACACTGTCCTAGCTGTGGCAGTGGTCCATGTGCCTCAGCGTATGAGGACTGGGGAATATATAATTTCTGATGTCACTAGTGTTTTATTAAAACAAACAATGAGAATGTTACAAAGATTTCCTTCATGATTTTGATTTTGCCATGAGCAATTTAAGGATCTCAACAGACCTGCTCAGCAGGATGTGAGGGTTAGGTTTCTTTTGGTCATTTCCACAGCGCCTACGGAAATGACGGCAACCACTTCAGGGGTCTATTAAAAATTCCAGTCTTTATTTTGAACTCAGTCAAAGTCACAATGATTTACAGCAAGAACCTGGCAAAAGGCTGGCTTCCTACAAAACTAGCAGCAGCTCAAATACAGTCAATATCACCTAAAAATGCCAAGAATTGAGGTAGATTGTGGGAAAAAAGTGAGGTAGAAGAAAAACAGTAGGAAAAGGGTGACACTAAAGAAGAACAATTTCACCACCCCAATGGCTCCACTGAAGATCTCAGCATAAAACATGGTCCATGGGGTGGAGGGCACACACATGTGGTTTTTGGTACATGTTTTTTATAGAGGATCTCTGTTCCCTATTAGCGTATGAAGCGCACAGAGGAGGGGTCTTCCCGCGCCTGTGCAGTATTCCTGATTGGAAGGTTCTTGAAGTGGTACATGCATAGAAGTCCCTTCTGGAATGTTCCTGCACTTGCAGCTCAGTATCAGCTGCTTGAACCCCCTTAGCTCCCATACACAGTAAGGGGTACTCTTGCCTCTTCAGAGTGCACAAACCCCTCGGCCCCAGAATCCCTCTGCCCCAGCGGCACGGTCAGTTCAGTGAACACCAACAGCCCAGCTGTGTGTGTGGCGAGGCAGCGCCTGCTTCCGGGCCAAACTGCACAAAGGCCCAAGCACACACAGCCACACACCAAGACAAGTGTTAAAGACACACATGCAAATAATAAATCAACTCTTACAAGCAACTTGGCTGTGATTCATTAAGTTTCTTTAGTTTTGGCTCATTGTAGAATACAGATCTACTGGCATCAGTCCCCAAACTCCCATTGTACTCACTGGAACTGGGTAGAATCAATCCATGGGAAAATCACCAACAAAAACCAAAACAAAGCAACTGTCCATTGTCTAATGGGAGTAAGTAATGTAAGAAGTACATCTTCTGTACTACTTCTTAGATTATTAAGCTCTCTACCCCAGAGAATCTTAAACATAAGTATTTTTGCTTATTGTCTGTTTTGTGCAGTGATTGTTAGTGTAGTCAGCAACAATTGAAGTCGCTGGGTAAACCAAATGCTTGGGCCTCAACCCTGACATGGTTAGGCAAAATAGCCTCTTTCTTCATCCCATATCCTCCTCTTTTTTTCTTCACAGAATTCCTTTCTTCGCTTCTCGATATCAGCAAAATCATTTTTTTACTGAATTTTAATTTGCTGAGGGTTTTCAAGAGTCTTTACTATTTCTGGTCTATGAAGAACTTGTCTTGATTCCCCGACACCTCTGCTTGAGAAGTTCGTGTCGTAGGACATTTGTATTAGGAGAACATCACTATCTGACTAATTGGAGATGAAATACCAAATAAATATTGACTAAAGCAGTTTTCTAATTTTTCTAATGAATTGTGAAACACATGAAAACATTAATTACGGTTGGAAAGAACCTAAGTATCATTTTGTGAAGAGTTCTTACAATTCTAATTGCAGGAAATGGTGAAAATAACTAATGATATAATATTTGATAAAAAGATTTCTCATGCCACTTAAAATACAGACGTAAAATCTTTTCTGGCAGGTAAACTTGTAAGTTCCTGCAGAAATATGGAGATTATATTTATTTCAGTGAAAAAACATTATCCTTCTTATGTATTTAGCTGCCTTCTATTATAATCAAAAAAGGAAAAAAAAATTAAATTTGCTTTTAGAAAGCTTATACAATGACAAAAATACATTATTTACGATAACTTGTGATAACTGTTATCACAGATTTCGTAACTAATGACTTAATCAGTCTTTAAAAGTTAGAGTGGATAGATGTACTTGGATTAATGGATACAGTTTAAAACCCTAGGGCCTGTCTATAACAGAAAGGATTAACATCAGCAATTTGTACAACTGAACTCATGGTGAATGCATTTTACATAAAAATGAATGATGAACTTTGTTCAATGCTCATTCAAAGTAACCATTACATATGGGACTGGGTTTTGACCAAGCCATGTGCCTACATATGGCTAGAATGTCCATAAGTTATGTGATAACATCTTTAAAACAACAGGTTAGCAACAAGGCCATGATACCTCTGCTTTGGGCCTTTTTATTCTGAGTTCAAACAAATGCATTTCACAAAACCAAGAACAAACTGCTGCTCTGCAGTACTTGTGCAAAGTAGAACATTTCTGCTAAACCCATTTCATTCCACTCTGTCTCTTAGATAAGATAGAAGTGCTTGAAGGTTATAACACAGCATGATCTCTAGGAAGCAGCTTGCATGTTGTGCACATGCATATGTACATGCTGTAAACAAACACAAACTTTGAAAAAGAGCAGAAGATAAAACCAATCTATCTAGTTTTTGATTTATTTACATGGTGGCTTTTGTAGGGCTTTTAATAATCAGCGTACATATATATTTTGTTTGTAATGAGTATCTATCAAGATTCATTAAGTTCTTTCTCCTTATTAAGCAAGTTGCATTATTACCTTGAGTTCACTGTTTGCATTAAATTTTAAGCATTAACTTTGTAGCTTTTGGTAGATTTTATTTTGTTTGTGGTATAGGTGCATTTATAAGCAGCCTCCATTTTTGTAATAAAAAAGGAGGAAGATAGCAGAACTTTGGAAGCCTTTCTTCATTATTTCACCTTTTGTTTCCTCACAAGCCTTCCTAAACTAGTAAATCAGCATTATTTCCTAGAAGAAACTTTGCTATTCTTACTTGTTTGTATAGTTTCATTTCCTTTCCATAGCAGCATAGAAGAGAGCATCAGAAAAACTCTTACTAGGATTTTAACTTTCATGCTACTTTCACTCTAAATGTAGAGGGAATTCTGCTTTCTGTGTTGTGTGATATTTTTGTAGTGACCAGCTGACCTGCTGGACTACATCAGCAGTACTGCTTAGTGCTAATGGAATGAAACTTCAACATGAGGAGACAGCAGATTTTCCTTGGGTGATGCAGATGTCTTTCTCGGAGCAAATAAACCCAGTCTTCCCACCCCCGGCAGCCAAAGCATCTTTTGAACGTGAGGTCTGCATTTTCAGCTGATGCACGCTTGTGTTACTTTATGTAGGGATATGAAGTCCTTGTAGCTTCCACTGACCTCACTTATAATTTGCAGTTCTTTAGCTCTGAGTGGAAACTTTCTATGAGCACAAATTAACATCGCATGGGTAAATTGTGTGACTTACTGTCATTTGTGCATGTAAAAAGATGATTTGTATACAATTCAGCCCATATGCTGAAAAGAACAACTCTGTGTTTTAATCAAATCCCCTAATTAAATCAAATCTAAACTGCTTGTTAGTGTATCAGCCCTGAAGAATCCTGACTCAGATCCTCATGAAACCGTTCTGCACACTAAAAAAGCAACCATTGCCAGGTCAAAATTTTGAAAAATTACCAGCAGATGCAGCTTACTGCAAAGATAGTCAGGAAGCCCTCAAAAAAAGGAGATGAACATTTACAAGGTTTGTATTCAAGTAGTCTACTGAAAACCAATCCCCATGTCCAAATAATCATTACCTTAGTAATAATTTTTGCGTATCTTTACTATAATGATATCTACAGTGGGTTTCATTTCAAAAAATTTCTGCAAAACATTCTAAAGAGAAAGTAGTTTGGTGTTTGTAAGTAGTGTCACATTTTGAATTTCTTTCCCCCCCTTTCTTTCTCTAACATTTAATTGAAATTTTTTTCTTCAAGCCAAATGTGATTGAGGACATTTTTAGGTCTTGATCACTGAACAAGCTGTTTTAAGAACTGTCCCCTCATTGTGCAGAAGATAAGCTGGCATTTCTAGTTTCAATTATTTAGTTCAGTGATTGTACCTATTATGCAGTACAGGTGACAAGAAAGACCTTTGCCTTTGTGCTTTGGTTAGAAAACTTAGTTAGCCAGGGGATGCCATCATGTCAGCTACAAGGTTAGAAACACTGTGGACTTGCTTGGCAGAGCTGTTACAGCCTTAAAATAAAAAGATGTGGCTCTTCTTTAGTGCAAAAATTGACGTTCAATGCATTCTTAATTGTGACATTCACTGTTTCAATCCCTAGTGAAAAGTAATAATCACATTGGCTAATAAAAACCAGGATTTGAATCACTGTTTCTGGTCTAGACAAAGCTATCAGGACAGCTGTATGCTATTCTGAGGACAAATTGGAGTGTTCTACAGGTGTTTTTGATTGGTCCATACATATACCTATGCTTGGGCTGCAGGCAGAAAACCTCCTGCTGATCAAACATGCATATTTTCTTGCAGTTCAGAACTAACAGATTTTGGCCCTTGGTATGTGTTGAATTTTTTTAAATTCTACAGAGGAATGCTTTTATTGACCTTGACTGTAATTATTGAAAATGCTGTATTTCCCCATCATAGTTTGGAGAACGGTTTTCAAAATTGTGGAGAATGAGAGCTTGAATAGCTATGCAGTTATCTATGATGACCTGGACAATTTTTATTGACCTGTTTTAATTTTAAAGGAAAAAATATCTCCTTTTACAAATGTTATCTCACACATTCTGTTTGATTTCATTATATTGCTGTATTGTTGATGCTTCTATGGAAAGGAGATCCACCATCTTCTGTCACGGATATATACTGTAGCTCTCAGACCAGGCACAGCAGAGCATTATTAAGCCCTAGTGATCACGCACTCAAATTGGAGCACCTCAGCTTGTAAGAAGATTGGTACAATGGCCTTCCTTTTTTTTTTTTTTTTTAGATCTGGGCTGAAGGTACTGTTTTTCAGCCTTCCAAGACTGACATTTCTCCAGATCCAGTAGAGAGAAGTTGGGTATGAAGTTTCTTCTTTGACATGGAACCAGTTAAGGTCGAAGCAGAACATACTTCATTTTGGAGCTGCTTGGGGGGTAGCAGACTCTTGGAAGGAAAGACTTGATGCTCTGAATAAACAGCTAGCACCAATTAGTACTCCAGTGCAATATGCAATTCATGCTCCATCTGAAGCCGAGTGATTTCAGAATCTTTAAGTAGTCAATTAATATTACCTACTTCACTTATGACATATCCTTCAAAGGGCTTATAGAGAGACAGTGTTCATGAGATGTGAGTTCTGTGGAGGAAGGTCATCTGCATATTATCAGAAAGTGTTTTATGGTAAGCACAGGGGCCAAGCAGTTGAATCTCTGCAGCATGAAAGGAGTGCTAGATAGAGCAGTGTGAAAATGTTAAAAAAAATAAACAAAACCCACGTAATTTTTCAATTCAGAGCTCAAGACCTGCTTTTAGAATAAAATCTGCCCTTGATGGTTAACTTGAAATAGAAAAAGAAAATGTTAAGGATGCCTTTCTTTTTTTGACCTTTCCTATTTCATACATCTCAGCATAGTGTTGTTTACAATGTAAATATGTTTAAGTATTTTAGGAACAAGAAACAAGATCTCAAGTTCTGGAAGGAGCTGAAAAATGAAGTGGAGCTTTTGGCTGCCCTTCAAAAACTTGCAGTCCACAAAATCTTAGATCAATGAGCTTACCACATATAGAGACTTCTCAAAGAAAGTGTTGTATGTAGCCTAAGCATCTGTGGCCTAAGTATAGATGTTTTCTGAATCATGCCTGTGAAAACGGATCAAATACTAGATTTCA
Organism: Tapera naevia; assembly: GCA_033556795.1. Classification (NCBI taxonomy): domain Eukaryota; kingdom Metazoa; phylum Chordata; class Aves; order Cuculiformes; family Neomorphidae; genus Tapera; species Tapera naevia. Next base: position 18,176,815 of record JAUMJJ010000059.1, read on the forward strand.
TAATCTGCTTACTTTGATTGCCTGGAATAAAAGACTGCTCATTAAACAATTGTTTCATTTCTGTTTTCAAAGTAAATTGGCTGCGGAATTTTTTTTGTAATGTACTTGAAAAAGTGAAATATAGCTTTTTCTGCTTTGGATATTTTGAGGACTTTTAGATGTAACTGTCTAAAGAAAGGTAAAATACTAATATGAATGACAAATAACAAACTAATGTTGATTAGAAGTTTTTCTTGCCTATTGAAATGCTGTGGGTTCACCTACTTTGATTGCTACAGAAGGGGAAAAGAGTCAGCTTCTCTTTTGAGTGCTCTCAGGATATTTATTTACAATTCAGCATCTATACAAAATTGTAATTTGGGACGTGGGAGGAGTGATTTCTGAAGTAGTGGATAACATTTGTGTGTAAAGCCAGATGACAGTCCTTTTCATCGTCACATTGAGAACTCACTGAGAGCTGTTGCAAGTGCAGTATGATGGCAGTAACTCTGGCACAGTAAGTGCTGGTGATTGTGTCCAAATTCAGCTAGCTGGGATGTGGGACACCCAGGACTAGGGCAATTCTTTGAATAGGCAGTGTTGCCAGCTGGATGGAAAACACAAAGGCTAAAAGTCATGGGGAAACAGAGGGAGAAAGAAGGCTACAAGGTCCAGCACATCAGTAGTTTTTGCTTAGAAATGTGTTTTAAAGTCAATGGAGTTTATTTGTAAATAGGTTAGAAAGAGTTTGCAGATGACCCAGTTTCTGTTTGTAGTGCTTTAACTCCTGAACATTTAGATATGTAAGAGCTTGTATTGTCATGTAAAAGAAAATTAGCCTAAAGTCATAGCTAGCTGTAGAATTTGTTGGGAATTGTTCCTGCAGAAGCAGAGGTGTGTGTGGCTGTTACATTCTCCCTCCCATAGACCACTCACGTCAGAGTTTAGCTGCTTTGCTTGCTCCCCACACAGAGATGACCTTGTTCTGGCTGGCCTTGTACTTTCTCATTTCTTTGTCTGTGTTAAAACCAGCTGGTTCACTCTATGGAAATTCACAGCTAGGACCCTTTCAGCAGATGTCTACGTGGCTTCAGCAGCTCTTTTCCTTTGCCCTTCTGTGGCATCATTAGACTTTTACCCTCACATTCCAAAGTGAAAGTTGGGTTACTCAACTTTCTTGAAGTGTGTAGGAATTTGAAGTCTATTTATAGTTGGACTTCAGAGCATATGGTGTGAGCATAGCCAGAATATTTATGACCTTCAGATCACTGCCCTCTGTTCACTCAACCCCCAGATTTATGTAAGATATTGTAGCCTTTTATTTTTGAACTAGGATCTGTCCTGGTGCATATTGCGATTATACAAGATTTTCTCCTGGAAACTCTGCAGATAGGTTAGGCTGCTTTCTAGCAGCATAACTTCACAGAAGTTTTCACACAGTTTATAACAAGATTATAACTGTGAGAAGAGGTCACTGTTTGTTCAATGCGCAAGGGAGACTGAAGTCAGGCTTGGGAGGTGGCATCACCTGCAAGATGTGCTTGAGAAGTCAAATAATAGCATTGTCAAGGGGGTGCAGCAAATGGTGTCTCTGTCCCTGTGGGCTTTGATAAAAACATTTAACAGGGTGTACTTGCTACGCTTCCTTATCGCAAGAGAATTCTTAGCAAAAGGCAGGCTAGATTTGCACCAAACCAGGTACCAAGACCTCTTTTAGTACGTCTTGACTGTACCAAGGACCGAGCAGAATTTTGCGTGGCTCTTCAGCCTCCCAGAAAAGCTGGGAAAGTTCTCCCCTAATGTCACATGGAAAACAGTGCTCTTGGTAAAGCTTTCTACCTTTTACAGCTCGGATTTTAAAACTGCTTTCTGGCGACTTGTTTCATTCTAAAAGACCTCAGACCTATATTTGAATCCTCAGGGTTCAAAACCTCCATCAAGAGCTTTCTAAATGTTCTGCTTACAGAAATGACAGGACTTGGAGATCATTTTACAAATACAAAGCTGGGCCAATCTTATTTAGACCTGTGTCTCATTTCAAATCAAAATTTCGGTCAAGTTTTGTTAAAGGTAGCAAGATTCTTGACAAAGCTTCATGTGGCAGTCTTTCTCTGAGTTCTTGCACCCCTCTGAAAAAAAAGCTTTGTAAATGGACAATAAACCAAACAGCATGGTATAGTAGTGACTATGATTTTTTTTAATGAGCATATGATTTTGATGGGCATCCCAGCATTAACTGGAAGGTATCTGGTTGAAGGAATAATCTATATTCAGTGCTTCTTATGAGTTCTTGTTTTCCCTGTTTAGGGACACATCCTTGAGAGAATTTTTGAAATAGACAATAGATGAAAATTGCCCATCCTAGGTAGGAGCCAGATTCCTCTTGTGGTATAAATTGACTGATATTCCCAATGAAAGTAAAAAGGAAAAAAAAAATTAACTACTACCTACTTAGTTTTCATGCTTTTGGAATTTGTCATTATTCTGGTAGGGAACTGAATAAAAACCTTTGCCTTTAAGTTTTCATTAAAAGTCAGGAATCTGTTTTGGGCTTCAGCATGAGTTTTTTGAGAGAACAGATGTGGTGGCTAAGGTGCTCTTTTGGTTGTTGAAGTTACTTAGGTTCAGGTGGGTTCACTTTGTGTGATCATTCTAGAATGGCAGACTGTGTATATAATTGTCAAAAAGTTATCATGGAAGGACTTCATTCTCTAGTTAGTTCCTTGCCATCTGTCTGCAGTATTGTGACCATCTTAGTTAATTATTCCTTCAGGCTCACGACAGATCCTGTACCTTCCAAAGTGATGCCCTGTGGAGGTTATGGTTTCCTTCAGGCCCTTGGCAGAGCATGTTCTCTTAGCTGAGGATCTCAAACTCCAGTAATTGAAAATTATATCACGACTCCTAGATATTTGTCTTAAATGCTTAGCAATGTGGGTTGTAGGGAATATATTTCTACATGCTTCCAAGACAATCAGGCTTTTTTGTGCGTGTCGTAACAGCTTTGATGTTATGATTCAAGGTGGTGCTATTGATCTCTGTTTTTCTGAGCTCACATCTTAACTACCTGAGAAACCAGTAAGACAACAGGTGCAACAGATTGTAAACCTTTAACCCAAATAAGGTGACACTGTGACCTACTGTTTCTTCATATAGCAAAGCTATAAATCAAGAATACTAATTACAATGATGGGAGCTTTAATATTCTGTTGGGAAGAGCACTGAAATTTTCTTGATCTTAACCTGAATATGATAGGCAAGTGGCATATGTAATTCATAATATTTGGAGGAGTCAGGCTTTATAGTAGATCGGACTGATGAGGAGATATCAAGTGCCGCATGTTGGACAGAGTACTGAAAGTAAATGAAATGGACTCAAGCTTCGTCAGGGAAAGTTTAGACTTGATGTTAGGAAAAAGTTCTTCACTGAAAGGGTGATTGGCCATTGGAATGCGCTGCCCAGGGAGGTGGTGGAGTCGCAGACGCTGGAAGTGTTCAAGGAGAGATTGGATGAGGCACTGAATGCCATGGTTTAGATGATGGGTTGGTGTTAGTGTCGGTGTTAGTGTTGGGCTATAGGTTGGACTCAATGATCTCAGAGGTCCTTTCCAACCTTATGATACTGTGTTACTGTGATACTGTGAAACAAATCCTGTAGTCCATGCAAGAAGGAAGATGAAAGATGTGAGAATCAGGCTGGGTTTTGCAGGGAGATGGAGGGCATTCTGTGCAGGGTTTGTGGTTGAGCTGCAGAAATCCTCACTGCAGAATGTTGTGGAGTCTGAAAGCTTAGATGGCTTCAAAAATGGGCACTTCAGTGAAGAAAAATCCACCAGTTCTTATTAACAGCAATAACGTCGTCTCTGCTTGATGACTGTTAGAAACTGTTTACTGGAGGAAATGTGCATTCAGTCTGACCATGTACAGTTGCTCTCACAAGCAGGCAGACTGTATTTCACGAGTGAGAAAGCTCTGAAGAGTAGATTGTCCTCTGCTAAGGGGAAGGACTCTCATGTCAGCTTTCTGTCGATTATGGAGTAAAGTAGAAGTCCTCAGAACAGAGATAAATTGTGAATGGTGCACTTTCTTGACAAGAGAGGGTGTTAAAACACATTTAGCTTTTACCTCGTAAGGATGACTCCTGGTATAATTACAGGTTGCTTGGACCAATTTAACTTCCTGTATAATATCAGTCCAAGAATTGACTCTGTAGGAATCTCTTTGGAGGCTCTGTGAGCTTGCTATTTGGGAGACTTTTTTTGTTAAATTTCTTTTGTTTCTCTGATTAAGTGTGAATATGAGGAATTGAGCTCAACAATCAGGATAAGAAGTGTTATACCTCTTTATGTTTCAGATGTTGATTTTCTCTAATAACAGAAGCTAATTTTGAATTATTTTAAAATAAACATGCCAGGCATTTCTATTGAGCAATGGATTTAAAACACAATTTTAGATTCCTTTTTAAACTGAAAACCCCTTACTAGTTTTTCTCTGTAAATGTGATTCACATTATTTACAATTTCTTCAAGATTTTGCATTGATCTATTTTTCAGGGCTCCGCAACTGAGATCAAAACAAACTCAGATCAGAAAGTATCTGTGACAATGGTGAAAAAAATCTTCCTCTCTAGACAGAGTTCCCACTTGAGAAATACAAGGCAGAAACCGATTTTTCAACAGAATGGGTAGGTTAATAAAAGATTATCAGTCTCAAAAAAGGTCTCACAAGCTTAGGCATAAGTTTCGGTTGTGCTCAATGGCACAATTGATGGCACAAATTTTTCTAAATGTTCGCTCATAATGCGTGGGCTTTTAAATTTTGGATTAAGTTTTCCTGACTTCTGCTTATTTTGTTTTTGAGAAGCTCTTCTTTCTTTTTATGTGTTGCATATAGTTTGTCTAAATACAGATCTAAGCTTTCATTATATCTAATGACACTCAAAAGTAAGCAGTCTTTGAATATTTTAAATGTATGCTTCAGATTTTTATTGCTGTCTCTGGGATTTAACTGTGCAGCTCTTATGGAAGTCTTCCATTGGACTTTGGAAATCAATATCACAAAAGTGACCAGAGCATGCAGGTGAGACCATGTGCATTTCTTATTTATGCATACCATGACAATATTATTGGAGTGGAATGACTCTTTTCCATCTCAACTTGCCGACTGTGAGTTCCCTTCAGAGCTGTGTTAGACTGCAATTTTTTTCTCCAGTCTTTTACTGTTTTCTGTCATAGTTTTGGATTGTCAAATATAAGATTACCAGTGAGGTTCCTCTATAGATGTCATCACAAGATTGCTACTTACGTATGACATTTTGCTAATCTTTTGTGAGTCATTACACTTGTTTTGACTTTCTCTCTGTATATTCATTGAAGAAGAGAAAAATATCATTGAGTATAATGTTTGCCTCACCTCTCCTTCAGCCTTTACATGCAGCCCTTCAAAAGGGAATGATAGAAAAGATCAGTGAACAACACTATGAAAAATGTAGCAATGACATTTGGAGATTATAATTTGCACAGTATAACCTTTTATTTTACATATCCTGAAATATATTTTCACCTCATTTACAGGTTCAGTGATGTTGTAAGGGAGAGACTGAAATGTGAAATAGGATGCAGTCTGAGAAACAGATTTTGTTGGGAATATAAGGGGATATTTGAAAACATAAAAAAGTTCTTAGTTTTTAAGGCAAACATCCCTGTACTAATTTTTAGAAATATACAGCATGTTCTTATGTTATAGAAATGAAATTATTTGATTTCTAGTTTGAAATTCCATTTTTCTTCTGAAGTGACCTGGATTCTAAAATGATTGAATAACATGACACCAAACTGTAAAAATAACCCTTTTGAGTCAGATGAAATCTACCAGTTTAAATAGAAATTTTTTCGTTCTTTTTTTTTTTGTTTACTGAACAGAAACCTTTCTGTCTTATTTTAATTTTTTTGTCCTCTTTATTTTATGACCTGAACTGGAAACCTCAGTGTTTGTGCAGATCTACTGAATGATGGTATTTGATATATTATGTAGGGCCTGCTGATTTTATCTTATTTTATGCAAATATAATAGGATTCTTTTTCCATATAAGTGAACATCACATGTCATTCTTTTTTTATACTTGTAGGTAGTGATGCAGTTGCTTGGGAACTAGCTTGTATACCCTGGCATTACTTTCTAAATGGGTTCCCTAGTTCTGATTACCAACAGTCTCTTTTGACATCTGCTACTTTATTTCTGGAGGAGGAGGGGTCAGACGTGTCTCTTCCTTCCAAAAAACTGTGCTGCAGGGTGAAAAATAGAGGTTTGGGGGAGCTTCTGTCTCTATTCCTCTTCATTCACTCTGCATACGGTCTTGTAATATGAAATACCTTGCAGTGCACAGGACAGCATTTCCATTAATGTCCTATTCATCATTTATTAAAAATAAATGTCTAAATCATCACACTGTACCGTGTTGCACACTAATGATTTGTTAATTGTCTTACCTTCCAAATTCTTCAAAGTAAAGTTTCTCTTACAATAAGTATGATGTGAATAGTTCAACCCTGCTCTGAGTTTTCTGTTAAAAGTACCAGTAATTCAAATAAGCCCAGGTTACCAGACCATTTGTCACTTTGTAGAATCCGTATTTTTTTAACATTGTTTTGGGTTAAGATGAGTTCCACAGACCTTATAAAAAATAATTTTACATAGTAACACTTTCATCTGTGGTCAAGAATAGATCCTATGGGATTCCACTAGAAACAGCACCAATGGAGAAGAATTATTTTGAGATCTCTCATATAATCAATTTTAAGCAATGTAAGATATGCTAAATTGATTTTGTGTAATGCATTTTCATCAGTATATCTGACACTTCTATGTTAAAAGCATTTTAGATGTCTTACTATGTTCATAGAATCGTAGAATGGTTTGGTTGGAAGGGACCTTAAAGATCATCTAATTCCAACCCTCCTGATGTTATATCAACTAAATTTGAAAACATCCAGCTTCTGAGAATATATTTCTAATTTCTAAGAAATTTAATTTGGAGCTATCTAATAAGATTGACTCTAATAAAAACTTCTTTCTGATTGAGGAATTGATTAAATATTGATTAAGATCACTTCCAAGAAGACACATCTTACTGGGAGTCCTGTGGATATTTATCTTTTATACAGAAGTAGTACAGACCTTTTACTTTTCGATGTACATTGCTTCAGTTTAACTCACTCCACCTTAATATGAAATGGCATCATGTTCTGAAAAACAGTTATAATTTTTGATGTGTGCCGTGCTTATTTTAGACATTGTTGTAGGCGGGAGTATTTTGTATGGTGTTCCTTGGCTAACCTGTATTGCATGTTCCTGTTATCTGCCTACTTTAGCAAGTGCCTCACCTAAGATTGCTTTGAGCCTGGAAAACTTAATGACAAAGTCCTAAATTTCCTAGTATGTTGATGTTCCCTGGCTTTAAGCTGAGCTGCCACTAATTATGGATCGCTCTTCTGTTTTCTCTGTAAATAGAATACAGTTAGGGAACACTTACAACTTATGCTTATTTTATAATGCTTAGAGCTAAATGCTTAGAGCTTCCTGAAAAATTATTTTCAAACATGTGCATGACTGTGTTTGTGAACAGATTTAGAAAAGCCTGCTGCTTGGATACTTATATTTACTGAATGACAGAACGAGATGCCTCTGTAGAGGGGGAAAAAGCAGATATATTCCTCTGCAAATTATTCGAGCTGACAGAAGAATCACTGAAGAGACAAAATCTGTCACATCTTATATGAATTTAGACTGATATCTATCTGACCTGTCTGCACCCGTATCTGTATTAAATGTTTCATGATAGTTATAGACACTCTTTTTAACTAATCTGTTTTCAAAGCTTTATGGTTCCTTGTTCTCAAAACTTAAGAAGTTCTCTGAATTTCCTAGACGTTTTGAAGAGTATAAAGCTGTTGATTACAGAGGCTGTATTCAGCTTTTCCTTTTGTCTAGCTTCCTCCTGAGGCATTGCGACCAAAACTTGAAGAAATATGTTTGTAGTTCAGTACAATAGATGAAAACTATCTGCAGACTAATGTTTTCCAGTGATAGCTTCGATATTGTTGTGTCAGCATTGCTATTCTAGCATGAAAGATAATCTCATCCTTCTTGAAACTTCTGACATGTTAATAAAAGCAAACCAGGAGAAAGGAAAAATTATTTACTTTTCATAGATCTCTCTATCTTATTAATTGTGTTTAATTTATGGGACAATTTTCAAATAAAGATAATATGCCTCTGTATAGACTAGTCAAATAGTTTTCAAATCGTAGCCTGTACAGTTTCTTTGAATGGATCTGCTTAGTGTATGTTCTTTCACTAACATAACCTGATTATGGATTTCCATAGGAGGCACAATGATTGTTAAAAACTTAGCCTTTTTAAATTCTATTTTATTATTTAAGGTATGTGGTTAAGATTATTATTTTTCTCTGCCAGTTTGTTTTTTAGCTTTTCTGTCTCCTTAGGTTTTCTAGTTTAGAATGTGGATTTGCCGCGTAATCTCCTGTTTCACAAGAGTGTGGAAAGCAATTAAGAATACTTTTGGAACGGGTTGGTTCACAAAAGCCTTCCTCTGAGATAATTTCTACATGCTGAAAGCAAATTCTGATTCTTGGCAGCAGAAAGAATTGAACCATTTAAAAAGCAGGCTCCCAGTAAGCACAATTAAGTTATTCGACCAAGCGAAGGTTGAATTTAGCCTCTCAAATAAACAACTCTGCCAGCTGCATCAGTACTGCCCTGGACCCAGATTCCCACTTCTTTGATCTGCCATGGCAAACTCATGAAGAGGAAAAGAATCTCGCAAATTCTGCATTTATGTTGTAGTCTGTTGAATGGAGTATAGACTGAGGCCAAACTCCATAGTTCCCTCTAATATCTGGGGACTCGTGCAGAGTTCATAGGGAGACTAAAGCATTTGTCCCTAATTTTTTTAATGTGTTGTCACTTTGACCCTCTGCTTCTTACTAGGCCAGTCTTCTTCCTGCATTTTGCTTTCTTTTCTCCATTTCTCCTTTTTTCTGTGTTGGGACTCCCACTTTTCACCCCTCTTGGTGTTTCTGCAGCCATTTTGCTGGTTTAGCTTGTGTGAAATTATTAGAGGCTGTGTCTGTACGACACTTCAGATGGAGCAATAAGCAATGAGATAGTCCCTGTTACTGAGTCATGTTTTCAGGCTGTGTGCAGACTCAGGAAGCCCAAACTGATGTGGTGTGTATGGTTTTGTTGGCATTTGTCTGTTTATTATATGGTCAGAGGAACAGAAACCTGGGTGACGATGCCTCTCAATGTACCCTGCAGCACTAAAAACAGGCAGAGGAGGGTACGCATTGAACTATCCTGTTCTGAATTTACAGCTTCTAATAATACTGTGATCAGTCTTTATATGACATTTGTAGAAAGAGAATAGCTATGAATGAAATAAGCCATTTGTGCGTTCCGTATTTCTCTTAATGCTAATTTTGCACTAAATAATTCCCACTGTTTAACATTTAACAATGTTAAATTCTCACACATTATATCCAAATGCACAAAGAATTAAACAGCACTGGGGCCTGCAAAGCTATGAAGATGTAGAAGAGAGTCTTGAATTGTCCTTGGTTCCTTTCTTCTCCACGAACAGCAATTATCTTAGGCAAAGACACTCCATTTTGAGTTAGAGAGAATTTTCAGCTAAGCTAGAGGGAGAGAGAGAAGCTAGCTGAGAAGCTGGCTAAGAAGCTGAAATAAGCAATTCCATATTCTTAAATATAATCCTAATAAAATTTCTTTCTTTTTTTGCCTTTTGCAATTTTATTCCATGCCTGTTTCCCAGTAAACATGCTACATTTTCTTAGATGCTATGTAATGGTTAAGCTAGATCTGTGTGAACTGGCATACACCAAAGCATTCCACAGAGGAAGATATGGAAGATCTTATCTCCTGCATACTAGGACATCTTTAAATGTGCCCTGTTCCTAAAGTGCTCTTTGAGAGGAAAAAAAATACAGTAGAGTGTACCTCTATAGAAGTTACACAGAATGATCGTGAGACAGGATGTCAGTGCAGCAGAGGACAGTTGTCGTAGAGTGTTTCAAAACTCCCCAAATCATTGCTGTATTTAAAAAATTTATTACTCTTATTTTGCTCCAGACAGCTATCTTAGTCCTGCGATGGCTTTTCCTACATCCAATAATGACCACAGGGCACATCTGGAGGGCAGTTCAGAGTATCAACATTTAGTGTTCTGAACCATCCTGCAGATGATCTGTACTTGATTCTCATCAGTCTTCCGGAAAAAATCTTTTAATTAAAGGATGCTGCCAAGAATGCTTTAAGTTTTGAAGAAGATACTCTGTGTCAGCTTGGTACTGCTCTAAAATAGTGATCACATCTCTCTTCACAAGGAAATGCCCCTCACTTTGTTTGCCTTTTATGTGTCTAGGAGGAAACCTGAACAGTCAAATTTCTGCAGAGCAACCCTAAACACTATATCCATGCATTGAATCTTTTTCTGTAATTCTGTGTAAGGATCAAACTACAGAAACCTTGTCTTTTTTTGAGCTATATGGTTACAGTTTTAAAAAATATATCCAATTAAAACTTCTCCCTTTGCATCATTGTAAGATGCACTGAGTTGCATGCAGGAAATATGAGTTGTGGTGGCAGCTTCATGTTTCAGATCTTTCTTGTTAGAACTTGTTATTACACCAGGCCTCTGGGTTTTAATTTTTGTTGTTTGTTTCATTTGCTATCTAGACAATGCAATGTTAAAAATCCTGGATTTTTTTTTTAAATTAAGTCAAAAGCAAAATTTCACCACATAGAGGCATCTGTAAGTTTTATTTCCAGTATTCAGTGAATATTCTGTGCAGCGTGGAATACAGTAGCAGGCCGTCTTCTCTGTTGGGACATGGTATTTCATATTTAATGGCCCTAACATAACTACTGCTATGTCCACTTGATTTCTGCAGCTCATAAAAAGAAACTGACCTCATTCCCCATTCATCTTCACAGTAGTGTTTCTTGCTCTCTGAATTACTAAAATGACCATTACAAGGATGCTTCAGGGCACATGGTAGAACTGGGGAGGGAAATTGGATCTTTTTTCACTAAGGATGAGGATTAGGTGAGAATTTTAGAGAAGACACAACTAAGGTAGAAGATCCCTCAGATCCTAGGATGAAGTTAGTGGACCTCACCAACAAATATTATGAATAATCACTCTATCATAGGGGACCTCTCAATGGGAGCATAGGAACAGTCCTACTTGGTTGGAATCCTCAACAGCTCACATCTACGTATCACCTGTCCAGGCACATGAGAGGATCTCACATGATGTGCAGCCATAAGGGAAGTGCAAAAAGATTGCGTTTGAACTGTATTTCCAGAATACATGTTGTCCACATAAAAGTACTGCAAATTGGATTATGTATATACTTAACTATTTTCCATTCAAACCATTTTTTTCCTGTGTATTTTTCATGGGGATAAATATTAAACAGACAAGAAGTCTAAGGTCCATTGGCTTAGACACAAGGATATGGAGATAACAGAACAAATATGTAATCTTCAGTTGCATGTTATAATTTTTACCTGGTTGAATTATTTTCTAGGTTGTGGTTATGATGGTGATTGTGGCCTAATATATATTAAAAAGTCAGAATGTTCCAGATAGTGGGAAGAAGATTTGCAGGTTACAGGAGGAGTGAAAAATTGTTTTCCAGGTACGAAGTTTTAAAGCTTACTGTAGTTTATGAAGATGTAGTTTCTTAATTGCTCATATGTAAGATATGGAGCAGGGCATATAATTCCGGCGCTCCAAGAATTCTTTAAAATTTTTCGTTGCTAATATATGTCAAAATAAGGGAAAAATGGAGGTGATTAATTAATTAAAATCTGTAGTGACTAATCTTTGTAAATACAACAAAGAAATTAAAGAGCAGTTTTGGTCTAATCTTATAACAGAACAGATGTGCACCTTGGTAGTGCAAATGTTCATTTGTGTTCTTCCTCTTCTTTTACTTGACAAAATAAATAAAGCATCATTTGAAAAGGGCATCAGTTTCTTTGTCGTCAGTGAATCCTCAAAATGTGGAATACCCAGATGTTTTCAAGGATTATTAGTATTTTGCAACTGAAAGGGGAGTAATCCATTCGCTGAATGACTGTTTGCAAATTAGCAACAAAACTTCATTACCAATATTTGGCAATACGTAAAATGCCAAAATGGAAGTATTTGAACACTGGCAGTGTATCATTATTGTATTTATTAATGCTGATTTTGACATGGATAGAATCACTACTTTCAAACTAATGGAATTTATTTGCTTCTAATTGTTTAACCATCTTATATGATGCATCTTATAGGATGATATGGGAGAGACAGTTTATTACTTAGTCTTAGAACTGTAGGATCACAGGTTAATTCAGGCTGGAAAGTGTCTCAGAAATCCTGTTCAGAGCAGGGTCAGATCTGGTTAGACTGAGTTGCGTGGAGCTATATCTAGTCTTGTCTTGAAAGTCTCCAAGAGGGGAGACTGCACAACCCCTCCAGGCAAGTTGCTCCACTGCCTGACTACCCTCATGGAGAAATTGAAATTTTTTTCCTTAAATGCATTCTGAACTTCTCATTTCAGATTATGCCTGTTGTCTCTTGTCCTCATATCATGAAGAGCTTAGCTCCATCTTCTTGTTAACCTCCCTGTAGGCATTGGCAGGCTTCTGCTAGGTACCCCCAAAGCTGTTTCTTTTCCAGTCTAAGTAAGCACTGGTACCTCCTCCTCTTGTTGTGGGACAAGTGCTCCAGCCTTGACTATTGCAGGTATCCTCTGCTGAGCTCCCTCCAGATTGCCCCTGTCTTTCTTGTACTGGATATAGTTAGATGAGCTATGTTAAGTTTTGAAGGAAGAATTAAGGGAGGATGATTCCTTCCCTTGGTCTGCAGCAGCCTGAGCCCCTGCTAATATGGGCCAGGAGGCTGCTGACTGTCCCCCCTGCCAGGGCACAAACTGGCCCATGCTCAGCTGCCCACGAGGGCTGTTCCTGCAGAGCTGCTGCCCAGCCAGTTCCTCCTCATCCTGGGCTGCTGCAGAGGTGCTTCCTTCCCTGGGGCAGGATTTGGCATTTCTCCATGCTGAATTTCCTAAGGTTCTTTTCAACCCATTTCTCCATCCTGCTTGGATCTCTCTGTGAAAGGGTCTCTCTCTCCTCTCCATCATAGGATCATAGAATCACAGAATGGATTGGGGGAATTTAAAAATCATCTAGTTCTAACTCTCCTGCCATGGGCAGGGATACTTTCTACTAGGCCGAGTGTCTCAAAGTCCCACCCAAATTGGCCTTGAAAATTTCCAGGGATGAGGTATCTACAACTTCCCTGGGTAGCCTGTTCCAGTGCCTCCTCACCCTCATGGTCAAGAATTTCTTGCTTACATCTAAATATACCCTCTTTCAGTTTAAAGCCATTACCACTTGTGCTATCACTACATACCTTTGTTAAAAGTTCCTCTACATGTTTCTTGTAGGCCTCGTTTGAATACTGGAAGGTTGCTATAAGGTCTCCCTGGAGCCTTCTCTTCTTCAGGCTGAACAGCCCTGACTCTCTCAGGTTGTCTTCGTAGCAGAGGTACTCCAGCCCTCTCATCATTTTTGTGGCCCTCTTCTGGACTCATTCCAACAGTTCCATACACTTCTTATGTTGGGGGCCCCAGAGGCGGATACAGAACTCCAGCTCGGGTCTCATGAGAGCGGAACAGAGGGGGAGAATGACCTCCCTCAAGCTGGTCATGCTTGTTTTGGTGCATCCCAGGATACGGTTGGGTTTCTGGGCTGGAAGTGGACCTTGCCAGCTCACGTTGAGCTTCTGTCCACTGACACCTCCAAGTTCTTCTCCTCAGTGCTGTTCTCAATCCATTCCTGCCCAACCTGTATTTGTGCTTGGGATTGCCCCGACCCAGGTGCAGGATCTTGCACTTGGCCTTGTTGAACTTCACAAGGTTCACAGAGGCCCACCTCTCAAGCCTGTCAGGGTCCCTCTGGATGGCATCCCTTCCCTCCAGCATGTCAACAGCGCCATACAGTTTGGTGTCATCAGCCAACTTGCTGAGGATGCCCTCAATCCCACTGTCCATGTCACCAACAAAGACGTTAAACAGCACTGATGCCAATACCAACCTCTGAGGAATTGCACTCATCACTGGTCTCCACTTGGACACCAAGTGGTTGATCGCAACTCTTTGAGTGCAACCATCCAGCCAATTTCTTATCCACCAAGCAGTCCATCCACCAAATCCATGTCTCTCCAATTTGAGACAAATATGTCGTGCGGGACATGTAATTGTAAAAACCAGGAATATGTTGCTGGCCCCTCACTGTTAGGGGATGCAGACTGGATGAATGTGCTCCCTACTACCTCCTCTAGGTCACTGATAAAATACTAAGCAGGATAAGTCTTAGGCTAGAACCCTGCAGTACTCCATGTCCTTACATGACACACTTTCAGCAGGTGTCAGGGAATCTTGAAAGCTGTATAATGAAAATTTTCAACCACTTCCTGTGATCTACTAAAAAAGTTTTGAAATGTCATTTGTCAGTTTTTAAGATGCGAAGATATTGAGGAATACCCCTTCAAGGAAATTATCTCTATAGTTTTATAATAGATCTCCACAGATATGGAGATACAAATGCTTTCCTTTTCAATATTTGCTTTTGTATGCTAGGTGGTGATTGGGCCCTTGCAATTTTTGTCTTAAGAATTATGAAGGTGGGAGCGATGAAAAGTTACTTTCCATGATTGAATGCTACTTCTAATGCTTCTACAATATGCAAGAAGATTTTTTATGATATAATCACAACAGTTATGTCAGTCTGATGTTGTGTGCACTGAAGTTTATGTCATAATGTTTTCATTTAAGTTCAGGTAACAACAAAGAATCAATGACAAATCACTTGTCTGTAAATGTAACTTTTCTCCAAAAATGAGAAAAGAAAAGGAATTTCATTCAGTGGTGTAGATTAACTCAGAGGTCTGGCCTTAGATTTTGATTTCATTGAATGAAATGATATTAACCAATAGTCATTACTGACAGCTCAAGCTATGTAAAGACCTGATTGTTGGTATGAGGAATTGATTACAGATGGGCTGTGCAGAGCAGGTATGCTGCTTCAAGAATCATGTGCCAGCAAGTATTGTCTTCAGATCATAATTCTCTCAGTTTTTGAAAACTTAGGGAATAGAATATGTCAATTTCTGCCTCAAGTTCGGCAGTGAAACTGATGTTTACCCTATGTAAACGGACTTGAATAAATTACAGATACCAGCCAAATATTGATTCTGTTAAGGCCGAGTTTCAAATTAATTTTAGTTGTCCATGTAAAGAGCTTTATGAATAGATTTTAAAATCAAAATGTATTAGAGATGATAACTAACATCTAAAATAATAAACTGAAGCTCATGATAATGTAATTGTATATTTGAGGGTGGCAGAAATATACATAGGAGAGAAACCGCATGATGCCAATGGCATTTCTGTTCAGAATCTCTGAAAATGTAATATTATCCTATTTTTTGTTCGTGAGAAATTGTCACCATTCTCTTGTTAACATCTTAACACTTAATAGCATTCTAAACAATCGTTCGATTTGTTGCTGTTGCTAATTTGCCATTTTTTAGTAGGAAGTTGTTATTGCTCACTAGTAAATGGTTCATGTTTGGAAATTTGCTTCTTTTACTGATCTTTTCATTAAGTGAAGTGGGTGCTTAAAGGAGGTTGTGAAGAACATCAGTTTTTCACAGGGTTATAGTTACATTCTTAATCTTGTTGAGTTAGATAATTAAGGAGTTTTGAGTGTGAGAAAGGCAAGCACTTAAATAGTTTGCAGGATTCTTGGATGAAGATGTATATTGCACAACAGCAACAGCTGCAATGAAAATTTGAAGAGGGTTTCTAGACCATCATGTTTTGTAAAGCAATGTACTCAATTTTATAAGAACATATTTAAAACAACAGAATTTTTGTGGAATCTCCTGTTTTACTGTAAGCAGAACTTTGTAGCTTGCCATAAATATATCTCTATGTAAACTGTTAGAGTGCATGTTTAGTGTTTTATTTTTCTGCAGTATTAGAGGTGTTTCAGCTTTTAGGCAAAGCTAGTTCTTTTTGAGAGAGAAAAATTCAAGAGGCCAAACTGATGGCAAGTTAGACTTGTACATGGCACTACTTTATGTGCTAAACTGTTCCTTCAGTTTGAGTGTTGACGTAATTTGCCCTTCATAAATATGCACTCTCTGTTAATATGTTGTTTAGAATGTACTAATGTTCCCACAAAGCCCACTGAAGTAGAGCAAATTGTCCCATTTCATTAGTACAGAGTTCTAATTTTGAATAATTTTATTTCATGTCAAATAGCTTTTTAGCTTGCATCATCAATATAACCAGTATTTATTGTTGTATAGAACAAGTTGTTGTGGTTTCCCATTTGTCACCTTTCTGCCTTGCTGACTCACTTTAGCCTTTATTTTGCAATCTCAAACCATTCACACTCTCCTGAAGGGATTGCAGCTAAATGTAACAATTTGCCTTTTTGTTCAGTTTTCACTCTTTTTAGATGTCATGGATAAGTGGAGTCATGGAAAGAAGCCTGGTTCAGGATGTCGCCTGAATGAAACTTCTGTCTTTATGTAGAGACATGTAAACAATTATTTTTTTTCCCCTTTCTTTTTTTCCATTTACCCTGCTCAGGACAGGAGAAAATATAATTTCTCTTATTACACAGCATACAGGAGCTGTGGGCACACTTGTTCCAGACGTGTGGCCAGCACAATTGTAGCAGGTAGTGCTGCGCTTTGTGATGACTTCCAGTCTGGTACTGTGTTTTTACTCCTTTGGTGATTGTTTGTGGCATCTATATATTAATGTCCTTTGGAGGGGTTCAAGTTCATCTGATCTGCATGGAGCGATTCATATGTTTAAAGCTAAGAATGTGTTTAGATGCAATGAAGAATTATTGATTTGTTGAGGTGTTTGGTGAAGATGTGTGTGTTCAAGCTTGAGGAGACGTTTTCTGCCAGCCCTGCTCTCGCTCTGTTTATCTGATTGTCCTGTAGGAAAATACGAGATTCTAAGTGTAGTGAATGTATTTTGCCACTAGATGGTATTGTTATATGAGATTAAGTATTTGGTTTGTGCCAGGGGATGCTGAGGGGAAGAGAACCTTTAATGGCTGTTAGTCATGTGGGAAGCTGCCAATGGCTGCTTCTGAGAGAAGTGCAGATGGCCCCAGGAATAAAGTTTAGCAGTTAATTAAGCCATAAATTATGATTTTTTTTTTTTTTCCTCTGACTTGTAGGCTTGTTTGAATACTGCAAGTCTTTGCAAGTGAGTAACCTCACTGTGTATGCTGACTAAACACTGGAAAGTGGGGAATGTTTTCAATTGCTGTAATTGTTTTCCACAATATTTTCCGTATTGCTGTTCACTAAGGATTTGGTTTTCATTAAACACACATCTGTTTGACAGAATATTTTTTCAGGAAAGGTATGAGAAGGGAAGATATATGAATGCACAGGAACATGAGCAGATACGACTTTTAACCTGTACGAGTCAGTGATACTTATGTGCTACTTATCTGCCACTGAGTTGTAACTTCCTATAAATCTGGGAATGTAAGGGGAGAATGTGTGATGAATTCCACCATTTCCCCAACTTACTATGCATCCCAGTTTTTACAGAAAAAGATAACAACAATTACCAGTTTTTAATTGTTTGAGTTCTTCTGATGCTCTGTTCTGTGAAGTACTAAGAAAGTCTGCGTGAACTGTTTTATCTTGCTGTTGTGTGAAAGAATTCATTCACTTAGCTAGGGATAGTTCTGAGCAGAGCAAAACAGATTGCTCCCTTCGTTTGAAAATCTACATGAAAAATGGAGAAACTTTAACACTGCATCACAGCTTTGTTTTCTTAAAAATATTGAGAGAAAGCATTTTATTTTAGCTGATTTGGAGCTTAAATTGCTTTTTCATGCCAAGCTTTATTTCAGAATCTGTTGATTTCCTGCTTGAGTCACAGGCAGATGTATTACAGGATCTTAGTGCTGTGAGTGACATTTGCGTTGTTCCCATGTTGTTGCTGTGGCAGTGCTATGCTGCCACAGTCATAGACCAACCCCTGTTTTCTTGGGAATTGTATGAATGCACAAAAAGATAAGGTACCTGCTGCAGAGTTCCTATTAGTTCATGTTTAGTTTCTAAATAAACAGCTTTAAGTACAGAAAACTGACAGTCAACTGAATATTTTTCAGTCATGCTGAGCCCTCCCAGAGTCCTCCCCAGCCGGCAACAGTTAACACTGATATTAGGGGAGATATATATACAGAACTCCCAGTGTTGCAAGGAGAAGGTGAAGCTCTTGATGCTTGTTTCTCAGTGATTCTCTTTGTTTTAATTAGACTTAAAGGTGCAGCATGTTTACAGTCCCTGCAAAACTAAAGCCTGGCTTTTCAGAGTGCCTCCCTGGGTGGATGGCAGCAGGTTTGTGAGCAGCCAGTAGCAGCATATGGTTGGTCCTTTTCCCCTTCTGGTGTGTGGTGCTGCCTTGGAGGCTCTCTCCTGTCTGCAGAGAGCATCTGTTGGCAGGTCAGGCAGGCAAGCCCCTGGCACTGGAGTATGTCATGCTGGCTATGCTGATGGGACACTCTAGGCTTCCTCTCTGCATAGCAGCGAGGTCTGATCTTGAGAAGGGCCTCCAGGATGCTCTGAGAGACAGAGCACCTTATGTGTTACAAGCGGGGTAAAACATGGAGTAGAAGACTACGTTCCCAGCATGTATAAACCACTCTAGTTCACAATGGAAGACCTGGCAGAGGAAATCAAGCTCAGAATAATTACTAGTGTAAGATGACCCCACAGATAGCAAAGTCCTGAACAGAAATGCTGTGTCATGTAATGTTGCCAACCAGCCTCTAGTAGAGAACAGTTACTTCATATAAATGTCATCAGGAATGTTTTAAAAGACCTTGAAGACTACTGGCATTGTAAAATGTCATCCTGCTTGTTTCCTACACCAATTTCTTCTTGCATTTTCTTCCTTGTATAGTTTTGCATTGACTGGTGGTGTTGCTTCTTTTTCCCTGTGTTTTATTTTGTTTGTTGTTTAATAAGGCTGTTAATAAAGATTTGAGACCAAAAATGGAAGCTACCTTTTTAACGTTTTTTACGAACTTCTGAGATTAGCTGGTCTGTGTTTTCTTAAGCAGTTTCGTGGAGTGAACCCTTGGAAACCGGTGAAGCAGTTTCATTTTCAGTGAGGGAATAAATTATTTGAAGTTTTTTCTACTGTTGATATCAGAGAAAATAGTATAACTTGTATGTCAACAATATTAGTTTTAGGACATATATCCCAGACATATGTAGCCCTGGTAATTACAAATTAGATTTTTAGTGACCTATGGGGAGTTTAACAAAAGCCATAAGAGAAAATCCAGAAGTTTCAGTGACTTGCTGGCTACCCTTATTAATTAAGACTGGAGAGAACACTGGAACTGGGGAAATGGAAAGCAGATTTTCCTTATTTTCAAAGGTTTGCTGGCAAATGCTGGAGAAAATTATGGACAGCAATTTGCTGTTAGTGTTTCATAGCTCTTTTGCTCAACCTGCCAAAAAGGAAGTTTTATTTTCCTCTAGTGTGTGTGTGCAGTTAAAGTGTACCATGTTTTCCCTCTGCAAGTTTAGCTACTGTGTTATTATAGTGATAATATCAACAGCTTTGATTTATATTCCTTTAGCAATACTACCTAACTTCTTGTTTGCTTTCTTTACTGCAACTGGATACTTGGCTAAAGGCTTTAAAGGATTTTTCTGTAGCAACTTCCAATCTCTTTTTATGCTGCACAATCTTTCTTTTAGCTGATACTTTTTCAGTTTAGTTCTTTGTTCCAGAGCTTGTCAGTCTGCATTCATCTACATTTGCTTTTGGCAAGACCAGGTTCTTAAATGATAGAAATCTTTTCAGTTCTGGTTTCTATATGATATGCTGTGGCTTCTCGTCATAATAACACTTACGGACTTCAAAATCTTCCCCTTTAACAGTGTTGTGCAGGTCTTTTAACAGGAGAAAAAGAAAAAAAAAAAGAGGAGAAAATAAGCATTCAGGGACACATCTCTGACTTCTGTAACATTTCCTATACACTTATTAACCTGCTTATGTCCAAAGTTTGACCAAAATCTTAAGATTTATATAACTTTCAGACTAAAACATGTACTTTACTCACTAGATCATCCATGTGCTTTGCTGTAAAAAGCACATCTCCTTCTGGTTTATTTTTCTTGTCTTAATTCAACATAACTTGCAAGTCCCTTCCTAACTGAGTGAAATGTTGAAAAACATTCAACATATCTTGAATCCTGGGAGTGAAAGGACTTGGTTAAAATGCTGAAGATTTGCCTCAAGGTCCTTCTGGTGCCTTATTTGAAGTCTGGTATTTTCCTGGCAGAGACATGCTGTGGCTGCTCCAGACATGGGGCATTGCACTCCTCTGGTGCTTGTGAAAATCCTTTGAGGACAGCACCAGTGTCCTTGAACAATGCACTGCAACCTTTCTGCTCACGGGGACACTTGGCCTGCGCTGAAGGAGAGGTCTTCAACTCCATCAGCCTTGGCACTGTTTCTGGTCAGGCAAAATCCCTTCTGCCAAACAGTGGGATTATGGCAATAATATAGTGGGGTGGGAGGCAGAAGCTAATAGGGTAGGGAGCTTAACACCTCTGATTTTATAAGGAGATATCAATGCTTCCTTGGCTTCTCTTCCATATGAGGACAGGCTGAGAGAGTTGGATGTGTTTAGTGTGGAGAAGAGAAGGCTTCAGGGATAGCTTACAGCAGCCTTCCAGTACTTAAAGGGAGCCTACAGGAAAGCTGGGGAGGGGCTCTTTATCAGGGAGTGTAGTGATAGGATGGAGAGTAACACTTTTAAGCTGAAAGAGGGTAGATTTAGTTTAAATATTAGGAAGAAATCTTTTACTTTGAGTGTGGAGAGGCACAGGCACATGTTGCCCAGAGAAGCTGTGTATGCCCCATCCCTGGTGGTGTTCAAGGCTGGGCTGGATAAGGCTCTGAGCAGCTTGACCTAGTGGAAGGAGTCCCTTCTCGTGGCAGGAGAGCTGGAATTAGATGCCCTTTAAGGTCTCTTCCAACCCAAACCATTCTGTGATTCTATGATTCTAACACTTGTTTTGTGGCTGCAGCTCAACTACAATAAAGAATAAGTTAATTTCTCACTGTTTGGAAATGTTATCTTTCTTAACACGTGTTAAAAAAAATTACTAAATGAAGTGTCCAACGTCAAGTGTGAGCAAATTATTATCCTTAGTTTCTGGGAAGGTATTTTAAACACCTGAGAACAAGAATGGGTGTAAACTGTTAAAGCTCTCTTGCTCAAAGATATTTCCACTTGAATATTTTACAACCTTTCTGATTTCTGCCCTTTAGCCTCCTTCCAGTTTGGTGGATGTCCTAGTCCCACACCAGGGAAAGCTTCACACTGTTCTGTCAAACTTTCGTCAAATGATTCTTGAGATAAAATATAACTGACTTTTTTTCACAGCCTCTTTTTCACCCTGTCAGAACAGTCAGAGCAGCGATCAAACCATCAAACCAGCGGTGTGGAAACACCATGCTGGTATTTTTGGCATGGCCTAGAACATCCTTTTCTAGGAAGATATCTGGAATGGACATCTAAAGGTAGGGATTTCTTCCCATCCCTTCCTGTGGACACAACATGGGCATTGAGGGGGGCTGCAAATGGGGTCTCGTGTTTCTAGTATGACCATCACGTGGAAGGGCTGTCACAGTTTAGGCTCCTTCCCCATGTTTGTCTTCCTCCACTATGCCTATCATTGTTCACTTTAGATTATCTGCCAGATCACTTCTTGGGAGAGCTGTTTTCATCAGTCCTCAGTGGGAGGGTTGAGTAGAGCATGTGCAGTGCCCAAGGCCACATTATTTTTTTTTTTATTGCCAGTTAGATAGACATTGTCCATCCTGCTTATTGCTCCACTGCTGAGTTTAATCTCCTGTCTGTCACTCTCTGGTGTCACAGGATCACATGGACAGGACTCCAGGGATTGTGCAGGCTGACATGCCGCCAAGTCTGTGATGAATTCAATGTTTTGGCTCATGTCAACACTAGTTCGGCATGTGGCGTGTTTTCCACTGGATCTGTTCAGCTTGATTAACCTAACATGTCTCATTTCTGACTTTCTTTGTCATAAAAAGATGCCTGCTCCCACTTTTCCTTGCACTTGCAGGGCTTAACATTTATTTTTAAACTGGATTTGAAGATATTGTGTTACATGGTGGAGAGCAAAGGGGAGAAGGTGGTTGATAGCTTTTTAACAAACAACAGAATCAGAGAGGAAGGTTTTCTCAAGGACTCTGAGAGTCACATAATCCATCCTGGCCCAAGACAAGATTTACTGAACCTAAAGCTTCCCGGGTCACATTGTACAGCCTGTTTGTTCATAAAAACTTGCAGTATTTGAGTTGGCCATCTTTGTTAGGACTTCACTAGCCTTTATCACAGAAAATGTACCTCATGCCAACAAAAAAGAGGAAGGCAAACAGCAGGGTGGCATTGGGTTGTTTAGACTGGAATCTGAAACTTTCAGGCATGAGTCGAGCATTGACTTACTTCCTTGCTGCAGAATTATCCCCTTGTGTGAATGGAAGTCCAGGGGAACACTGATTGTGGTCATAGCTGAAACAGCATGAGAGCTTCTGAGTTCGTTTCCGCTGGAAAAACGGCGAGAGCCTGTGTGCCATGACTCTACAGGGCACACTAGGGGCTGAGTCGGGGTGATGTACTGTTCCCCCACTGCAGTGCCTGCCATGCAGCACAGCTCCACTGCCACTCCAACCCCTTCATGTGGCAGTGTGGAATGTACACTTTCTCCATGGACCTATCCCCCTTTCCCACCAGTCTCCATTTTGGAAAGTCAAAATGCTATAGCTGCATCATACCACTTTCCTCTGCCCCTCTCTATCTTCTGCTTTTCTAGGTGTCTTGCTTTATGGAAGAGATTGCCCAGCTTTCCTTTAAGTGGCAGTATTTTTTGGGTCTCCAGAGAAGTTAGCTGGATGGAGAAGTCCCACAAAATGTTAAACAGATTTATGCAGCACTAAACTGCCGAGTTCTGTGAGAGGGAAGAGCTGGAGGATGAGAGTAAACAAACAGTCTGTGTTGACAGTAAATTTTTATGGAGTTGAGATTTATTCTAGTGCTAACCTTGCGTGGCTGTCTATAGTGGGGGCAGGACGCAATAGCCTATTTCAATAAAAGCTGTTTGGCAGTGTGCAAACCCACCCTTCTTTTTTTAATCCTTAATGAATGATTTGTCTCTTCATACTACTCTTTCATTGTTAGCTCCTTTCATGTTGTTCTTCATCTGAGTGATCCTGTACATGTAAATTTTTCATAGAGGGAAAGAGTGGGAGATAAATATTTAGTCAGAACTCCCTTTGTTTGACAATGTACAGAACCAGTGTGTCAGTTAAGAGAGAAAAACATTACAGCTACCAGTCCCTTGCTCATTTTTTATTTTCTTTAGGTACAGTCTTGCTAACTGATTGATGTTTGTTCCTGAAGGCAGCTAGAGAAAAGCCCACCCAGCTGTAGGGTGTTCAGTGTGTTTGCTTGGACACGTGCTGCAGCTTTCCCACCACTGACAGCCTGGCCTGGAGGCAGCATCAGAACCACTGGGGAGGGAAGCAGAGCAAAATGTCTAATGTGACAACCTGTGGCCATCAAGTAGTGGTGTGCAGTTCCTTCTCACTGTTTGCATGAGGCCATACAGGGAGTTTCTGCGAGCTGGCAGTTACAGAAAATATTTCTTATGTAGTTCGGCCCTTCTGTCATTATAAAAACACAAGCTGGGTAGGAGGAAGATGCTTAAGAATCAAGGCAAATAGAGAGCTTTCCTTGTGAAAGCTTACATCGTACTTGAAATAATACAGAGGAAATGCATCCTTCAAACAAGGAGTGATTGCACATAATTAAGTCAAATCTGCAGAATCAAACGCAACCAGAGATTTTGGCATGTATCGTAATATACTAAGCAGAAATCTGAGATTTTGAAATATTTTTGGTCTATAGTAGGACTATATAGTGTAGACATGCTTTGTTTCTCAAGGCACTTGGAAATTACGTCATTTTTTTGATGCGTATCTCAGATTCTCTGCAGAGAAATGCTGCAACAGAATGTAATACATAGTCAAATAAAAGAATAATTCAGTGAGAAAAAAAAGACTTTTGAAGTAGAAGGGCTTGATATTTTGGTAAAAAAATCCGAATCTAGTACCATCGTAGGAAAATATGGTTTGCTTTGGAGAGGAAAATATATTCTTTTTTTAAAAAAATACAAAAAAGAAGTGACTTCAAATTAAAATCAGTATTGTGCAAGGCAAAATTACAAATAGAAAACTGAGAGGCAATATCTTGATCTGTTGAAATCTAAAAGAAAAGCCATTAACAAAACTGGCATTACAGTGAACTTTTAAACTAGCTGTAGGCTTACATAAACTGAATTATGAGGCATGATGTTGAGAAGAAAAAATAGCAAGTTCTGATTAACTTCTGTTAGTGCTTTCTCTCAGCTCCACCTCCAGAAAATATCTAGCAGTAGTGTTAGAAGGCATCCTCAGCAACTGTAACTAGTTTGTTTACTCATTTGCATGATCAGAGGATCAGGTCTCATACTACGTGTGTGTACAGTGTTTGTGTGCATATGTAAAATAATCATTCCTTTTATATTGCATTGATTTTTTTCAGTTTTATAATGATCACGGCTTTTATTCCTGGCAAAAAATCTGCCTTGGAGAGAGTCAGACAGAATAACTGTGTCAAATAAGATTTATTTCAAGGAATATAAATGCAGCTGCCTTTATCACACAAATCTAAAGACTTTAAAAAAAAAAGAAGCTTTTATGAACTCCTTTTTCTTGCTTTCTCATCTGACCAGTGCTCAGAGACTGCCAAAGACTCCCACTGATTGAAGCAGCTGCAGAGGCTAAATGAAGTTTTTAGGTGAACAGTTTAAATTGAAGCTGACTAGGAGGTTCACGAAGTAATTTGAACTCTCAGTGTGTGCATGTGCAGTATGTAGGTAACAGTATTTTACCCATTAAAACCTCAGAAAAAAACACCAGGAGCTGTGAATGTTTGGGAAGTTTGTTCAGACACATTCTCACGGAGAGTCAGAGCACATGTATGGCTGCATTTTCTTGGACGTATTCTCTAGAAATCTTGGCACATTTTGAATACTTTATAAATGTGTCTGGGATTTAGGGATGCCTGATAACCCTAGCCCAGATGCCCCTGATCCAGCTGCTGCACATCAGAATTTCATAGTAGTCTCACTGGGGACTCCGGACAAAAAAAATGATCTTATTTGGAGCCTCTGAACATGTGTGAGATGTTGTAGAGCCATGCATTATAAGTTTGACACTCTGGAAGGTCTTCTGGGCATGTATCATCCAGTTGATTTATGCACATCCAATGGTTCTGATCCCTCTCTGAAGCCAAGGGCTTCATGTGTGTGTGCTATACAGTGCACACTTCTTTCAGCCTGGACAATTCTGTATACGGAGGTTGATTCTGTCCCCACTGGAGTCCTCAGACATTGTTGTTGACTTCGAGGGTTAGATTCAAGTATCATACTTTTCCTTGATAGAAATGCGGGATTTTTTTCAGGTTAGTGTTCAAGTTAGTGTGGCATGACCAGTCCTGTGAGCTGGGCACTCATGTTAGTGATATAGTTTTTCAAAGAAACTGTGTTCAGCATAAATAAAGCTGTACATTTATTTCTATAACTGGATCTTTCTTTCTGGTCAGCACCTTTCAGATGCTTGATCCCCTTTCCTAACATAAACCTGACCTCTTTCTGGTATTTCCTCACATGACATAGGTGCTGTCAGTAATAAAAAGCATTATCTTTTCCTTGCCTGCCTGTTCTAAGTGGCCTGCATTTTTCTTGACCGGGAAAGTATTAAAATAGAAGTATAATTGTGTATTAAGTTAATGTGCTGTAGATTCATTACTATTTTTGCAGAAATTATTCTCACTTCATTAGCTTGCTCTCCCCTTCCAGCCATTTTTATAAGAATTATTATGGAGCCAGAACTTGATTAGTGCTGCCTTTGTCAATTCACGTTATTAATGATTAGTTAATTTTCTCAAGGAATCTATTTTTACTGTTGCAGTATTAATTTTAGGCCATTGAATCTCGTGTTTAAACATTTTTAGTGCTTACTTTTCAATTAGGTAGTCATATTAGACTAAAAAATCCTTAAATACTTCCTTAAAGGTGACTTGTGAAACAGGAATGATTTGTGTGTGATTTTCACAGCTCTAAAAACAGTGCACAATGTTGCACACTCACAACTGATGCAAATCACAAGCAGAACAGAAGAGAAATAAATGGCATTCTAGTCCTAACTTTGAATATCACTTCTGTAGACGTCTTACTTCAAAAGAAGCTCATAGTTTCTTCACTAGTAATGGAAGTGCAAAATCATTAAGGTGATTTGCTTGTTAATAATTTAAGTCTTGTCAAAATTTTCTCAGCTCTTCATAGTTTTTGAAAAGACCTTTTCTTTGCAAAGTTTTCAGATAGGTGTATCAATTGTATGTCTAGAATGACCTGACCTGGTATATAAAAATAACTGTACTGTGCTAAAAATGACTGGATATTTAAATATTAATCACTGGGTATGAGATGTAGGACAAAGTAAATAAGACAATTGCTGGTTGGTTTGTCTTCTTCTTACATTTTTGTGGGACTACAGTAAGAATAAATAAGTATTTTGTGCTTTTTGGAAGTTTGAGTCTCTCCTATTTGCACTTTGTATACTGTGTGTGGATAGCAACAAGATTAAAGAATAAAGTGCCCTGCAGAACATGCATAAGAGTATTAGCTAGGTCTCTGGGAAGTGTTTGTATGGCTGTAGGAAGAAACTGCATAGTCTGGGGAGGGACTAGGATTCATGTCTCAGGGGAATATTTTCTTACTAAGACTTCACATTGCAGAACAGAAATACCAGGAGTGTCTCATGAGGATACCCTGCAGATGAAGGCAGTTTGTAGTGTTTTTACTCACAGCACTAGGGTAACCATCCCTTAAGAGAAGATATAGTTGTGTATGAAGTATAACAATATCTGTGGTAGCTCCCTTGGTTGGATCTGGGTCCTTTTTTTGTGTTTCACACAGACAAATGAAATAAGTATCAATTGCATATTTTTAGTTGCTGACTTGCAGGATCAGATAGTGAAAGGTTGCTTATTGTTTTAGGAGATCATATGCTTGCTGATATTGTTAAAATACTTTTTTTCCCAATTTTTTTCATGGCCTCTCACATATCCCCTCTACAATTTACATGCTCACGATTCAACCTGGTAATTTTTCATGAATTAATACTCAATATAAAGAGTATTCTGCTGGGAAGATTTGTTGGTCTGTTAAAGAGTGACTTTGTAAGTGTTCTCCAGACATGGAGAGCATCATTACTCAACGGGGTGATAGGCTGCTAAGATTTCCTTTCTGTTTGTTACTTGCTGACCACTGATGTCAGATTTTTGGACATACCAACCAAATTAACAGAATTCCCTTCTTGCAACAGTTGAACTCCAAGTACTCATATAGTCTTCTGTAGCTACTCTTCTGCGTGTTTTTTTACTATTCACATACAATGTGTCTAGAATAATATTTCATTCATTTTTCCAAATTAAACACCAAGTTTCCTGTTCAAAATTTGTTAGCCTGGTAGACTCCTTCTACAAGTAGAACTTCTGATGGTATATTTCTTATAAGTGGTGATACCCAATATGATATTAAATTTCTAGGGTTTTATGTAAATCCATTAACTACATCTAGGCAAACTTATGTATATTATGTTGTCAGTTTTTGACAATATGGTGTTAAAACCACTGGAACTGGGTTGTTTTTTTCTGAAGAATGGTTCCATTACTTAGCTGGGCTCTGGAGATTAGACATTGAGTAGCAAATCCTTTTTGTTTTTCTTTCTTAATTCATTTCTGCTTTATGATTAAATAGACTATGTGCTATCTGAATGAATTCAGATTTTCCAAATGTTCCCAATAAGCTTTTTATCAATAACTGTCCTCTACAAAGTTAGCACTGCTTTTACTGCTTTTCTTAGAAGCCTCGTCACTTTCTTTCTACTTATTAGTGGGGATAAAGTTGTTCCATGTTCAGGATTTGTCTTGATTCTGTCTCCTTTGCAATAGTCTTTGTTTTTTTCCCTAATCATGTTTTAAAAATGATTTCTTCTTCCCCTTTCTCAAGGATTAACTTTTTTGGTTTTCATTCTCTCTTTTCATTTCTCTTGTGGATATTTCACAACAGTGCATATCATTGTCTATATAAATCACTAGTTTCCATTTTCAGCAAGGTTTCTTTTTATCTTCAAACCTCCAATCAATCTCTCTGAAACTGAACTGACCTTCTTGTTGAGCACTTGCAGAGTAAAATCCTGTCCCTATTGAATTCAGTGGGAGTTTTGTCATTCATGTCAATGACTTCAATGCTTCACTCACAGTTAACATGCATTAGGTTTTAATTATAATGCCTTTTAGGCACCTCCATTTTTTTCCTGCTTCATGATGTTTAATTGCTTCCTAGTGAGCACACTATTTACTCCTCCTAATACCACTCGTCTTGTTTTTTCAAAGGGTACCTTTTCTCATTGCTTGTCAGTGCACAGGAGAAGGATGATATCTTAGGAAAATATGAAGATAGCCGAAAGGGAATTACAGTAAATGTTAAGCATTGCTTTTGCAAATCATTCTGTGAAGGTGATTTGCCTATTCATTTTGTTGGGCTTCATGGGAAACCTGGGTGTCTACATGCTGCCCAATGAAGGAATGGAGACTTGCAGAACACAATTGTCACATCTAAAGCACAAAGTGACAGTCTGTTTAAGAATAAAGAAAGGAAAAAAAAGGTAATTATCTGTGACACACCTTGCGGTCCCAAGATTAGGAACTTTGAAGCCTTTTGCCCCAAGGAACACACACACAAAATATTATTAGCAATTGCATATCAAAGGAAGACAAACTCAGTTTGTGGTCAGCTGTTTGTCAATGTGTTGATGACAATATCATGCTTACCAAAGTACTATGTTTTTTAATATTTATTTGTGTGCTTATTTTTAACCTTGATAATACTAGTTAGACAGTTTTTCATATAAAAATTCTCCAAATCCGAAGAATTCATGGCCCCATAACCTCTGTAAATGAAATAAACCTGAATCACTCTGTGAATTTTCTCATGGTTGGTCTGCCGTTCTGCAGTTGCAGATTAGTTAAACTAGTAAAAAGAAAGAAGGTGGTTTTCTGTATTCATCTGTACATCTCATATTTTGTGGCTTATTTCTTACATGGGATGGTATCTGTCATTTGCTACCTGGTCTTATTAGTACAGCACACCCAGACCTCCAAAGCTCCTTCTTTGCTGTATGAGACGATGCTCTGTAGGTTCATGAAAACGACAGCAGTAGCAGTGCTGAATGTTTTGAGTAAGATGTTCTAAGAAATAGAACTACTGCGAAGAGCAGCTCTGACTTTTTGATATGAATTGCAAAACATAACTCGCATGTAGTATCTGCCAAGAGCTGTATGTGCATCTGCAGGCTGCTGAAAGGGTGATCATCGTCCTACACTATACAAATGCATGAGTTTCTTTCATGGTGGAAGTATTATCAATCAAATGCTGAATATTTGAGACTTAAAGTGTCAGTATGATTCTTCAGGAAAATTTTAAATGGAAGCACTAAGAGCGGAGGAAGAGAACTTGCTATCTGTAAATGTCTAAGCAGAAATAATGCTATTGGCTTGTGGTCAAATAATGAGTATAGTAGTTCAGTGAGGTTATGTTCTTTTTAGAGAACTGATCAGTTTCAAAAGGTTTTGGCAGGATCATTCCCAGGGAGTTGAAAGGTTATCTGAAATCAGTATTTATTTTTCAGACTTCAGAATACAGTGAAATAATTCTTGGAGAAAAGTTTCTTGTGCAATCATGAGAGAAACTCTCCCCTTGTAGATCTATTTTTCTCTCAGAAGGATTATAGCAAGTGACTGGAGTCCCACTGCATAGAATCACGGGGTGTCCTGTCCTTCTCCTGGGCACACTTTGGAAGTAGAGAAGAAAGTACTCTGACAATTCTGTCTAAAAGTAGTTTTGGCAACAAACAGGTGAATGTAGCTAACTTAGTAGTGGGCAGGGCAACAGTGCATTCTCATTTGTTTCTCTCTGTGACTGGTGCTCCCAAGCAAGTTCATTTTTTAACAGAACTAGTATCCCTTTTGTCTTCTTTGCAGACTTTAGATTTTGATGGTCGTGAGCCATACATCAATCACTTTGCCTTTTGAGTACAAAATGTCAACATCAGTATTCTGAGGTTTCAGCTTTCTCTTTGATGACTTTTCTTTCTTGATTGGTAGCACTAGTTGAGTCCTCAGAGTTGAAGTAATTTTGTATGAACAGCTAGAATTAGGTCATTGCAGAATTTGTAGATACTGTTGTTTTTCTGACAATTAAGTAAAATTGCTTCTCCCTTCCCCTGGAATTCTGGAATTGGTAAAGGTGATTCTTCTTTCCTCCTGAAACATAGGAAACGGAATCCTAGTTTGCTGAAGACTCATTTCTTGAACCCTTGGGAAAGAAGTTTGAACAGAATATTATGTCAAAGAGATTAGGATTAGTATTGTGGGGTGGTTATTTCCAAAGTGTTGGTTGTCCAACTCCTTTGTAACAGTCAAGCATGTCTTGTAAAGGAAAAAAAACCCCTAACACCAAAAGAATATTACATGGCCAACTCAACAAAACTGCCTCCTGACAGAAAACACTTACTGTACTTCTTATGTACTTAGCTGTAGCTAGTGCTGGCTGCTTTGGGGAAGCAATTCTGAGGCTATGAAATTCCTGCATTTTCCTCTTCCAAGGTCTTTCTGGTATCTGCTGTTACTGTGTGGTAAGGGAAGCTGCAGAGTCACAGTCCTGAACAGATGTACTGGGCTTGAGAGAAATAGAAGACTTAAAGCCTCTGGATGTTGCTCTTTGCTTTAAAGAAGTCCTCTGATCCCCCGTCGCCAGCTGATGGGACCTACATTATGCATATGGAGGAACAAGGGGGAGCTTGTAGTACAAGGACTTGTTTTTGAAAGGCTTTGTATGCCTATTCTAGAGTTTAGACTAACTCACTGCTCTGATTGTTGCCTGCTGGGATCTGAGGACTTCAGAATACTTTTGAGCTAATGGATTGGCTAGAAAGCATTCTTAAGAGTGGGAAAAATATTTACCTATTGCAAAGAAGGAATTTGTTATACAGAGGTGAGATAGGGCAGGAATAAACCAACTCTGTCATTGAGTCTAATCCCCTGCAATTACTGAGATTATTGCAATTATTACAACAGATGTCTTGTTCAGAGGTTCACAGAACAGCTGTCTCAAAGGATCTGGTGTTTGCAGAACATCTGTCACACAGGTAGTCACATTTCATCAACCACAAAGTGATTGGTACTGCTCTGTGACAAATGTTAAGTCAAGACAAAAGTAGTGAAAGACCATGAAGAGATAACTACAATGTCACAGTAAGTAAAATAACAGAGATTAAGGGAGTTGCCCAGGTCCTGTATCTCTGGGATGACAAGGGTTTTGCCAGCTACAGCTCCCGGATGATCCCAAGAGGCAATCACATTGTCAAAAGTTCAGTGACCCTAACTGATTCTTCTGGAGGAAAAGTTCAAATTCCTTCTGAGGTGAAATCTGAGAATAATTTGAATTTAGGGTGAGGTAGTAGCATCCATGCTCCTGGACCCTCTCTGCCTTGATTTTAACTGGGGGTAAATTCCAGTGCTTCATGAAAAGAAAGAAACTCAAAACCAATAAATCCACTGTCCCTCAAAATGAGTCCAAAGCCATACAAGAGTAGGATGCTGCTCCCTCAATGGGTAGTTTTTAACATCCCACCGTGTCTCTGCTATTATAACATCCATCTTCATTAGTATGATCTATCTGTGGTTGAAAGATGCAGAATTACCTAGGAGAACAACTTCATTTGAGAAATTACTAATATCAGCTCTTTTATACTGTTGTTCTCAGTCTAGATCCTTGCTGATGAAATGAGAAACACTTTAATGTTAATGTCAGCACTTTAGTTTCCTTATTGCTTTTTTGCATTTTTCCCTGAAAGTTGTGAAGCTATGTGCACTAAGTTCTGCCCATAGATGTGTATTTCAGAAAGTGATTTAGAAGAATATTTCAAAGGAAAGAGCCTCATAATGCCATTGCTTTGCCTGATTAGCTGGGACACTACTGTATACATGTAATTTTATGTACTGCATATCATTTAATGTAATACTTGGTTCAGTATCCAATTTTTCTTTTGCATGGAAACAAAATAGTATTTTAAAAGAAATCTGTCCTATTTTGTGCATTAAGGTTCTGGAAGTTTACATACATTGAGGAAGATTACTTGTAAATTAACACTGAGGAAGATAATTAAAATAGGCATTTCTATGGCCAGATGCAAGCCTCTCTTTCAATTGTATTCTCTTAGCAAAAATTAATAAAAACTAAATACGTTTTCAAAATCTAGTATTTATTTCTGTTTGTCAAGTCAGAAAAAGAAAGTTCCCATGCTGATGGCACAGCAAATGAGATCATGTTATGGTGAAGTGGCAACTTCTTCCTGGACTTGATTTATAAATGACAGCTGTGATGATTAAAAATATAAGGCAAGGCTTTGTTGACATCCTCAAATGATGTTCTGGTGTAAGAACAGAGGTAACACTGATGTAAGGCCTTTTGTAAGATCTAGGAAGTTCTAAAATTAGTAAAACTAATTATTTATATGTTGGATTCCTTTATCAGTAATGGGGCTAATCAGGTGTGTTGTCTGTGTTTTTTTATGATGTTTGTGATCTTGTTTCTCATCATGTTAATCCCACTCCGTAGCAAGAAGCAAACATTAATTAGTGAATAATATAAAATATGAAAAGCGGAGGCTTGAGTAGTTAATGAAGTTTAAGAGGATTTTATCTAGACCTGTTTGTGGGATTTGCCAGTAGTGCATCTTTATGTGGTGAATATTTACTCTCATCTCATTTGATCCTATATTAAAAATGTCCTTAAAGAACTGTTTTTCGTGTCTTTAAAGTACTGATTTAAGTTGTATAAGGCAGTGCACAGACACTTTAAACAAAAATAAACTAATAGCAAATTCAGAAGAGCCTTACAATAGTCCAGGTGGATAAGTCACACTTTGGTGATTTTGTAGTTTCCAAAAGTTTCCGTATTGTCTAGTATATTAAAAAGTTACTTAGGATAATGTTCTGTCAGAGATTTTTAGGAAGGAGTTAGTGTTTTCCTTGTCTTTCTCTCTTAAAGCACGATTCTACAACTAACCCATTAGTTGTGTTGTCAATGCTTTTGCAGGAGAGATGGCCCCAGGTGCCACTGCTATATCTATCAATATGAGGGAGAGATGCTCCAGTCTCTGTCAGGTCACACAACCCAGTACAAATTGGGGCCGTGGTGGTCAGTTGAGCATGGACCAGCCTCGTGCCCTGGCAGCAGGGACAGATAGGAACCTCCTGGGCTGTATAAGCAGGGGCACAGCCAGCAGATTAAGCAAGGGGTTTATCTGCCTCTATTCAGCACTTCTTATACTGCTTCTGTGTGCTGCATCCAGTTTTGGGCCACCCAGAGCAAGAAGGCACAGGTAAACTGGAGTGAGTTCGTGGGAGGTCCATGAAGCTGGTCAGGGGCTGGAGCATTTGCCCTGTGAGAAGATGAAGGAACTGGGTATGTTCAGCCTGGAGAAGAGATGGCTTCGAGTGGATCTCACAGCCACCCCCCTACATCTAGGAGGATGTTAACCAGAAGACAAACTCGGAGACTTCACTGTGGTGTTTGGTGGGAGGAGAGGAAATTATTGCCAGAAGTTACATCATGAATTGTTCGGATTGGATATAAGGAAAAACTGTTCCTTTGAGAACAGTCAGGTAGCAAAGCAGGTTGTCCAGAGTCTGTTCCGTTTCCATCCTTGGAGATCTTCAACACCTGACTGAATGAAGCCTCGACCAATGTGGGGTGACTTCAGACTTGACCCTCCTTTGAGGTAGAGGCTGAACTAGAAATTTCCTGAGGTCCCTTTAAGCCTGTGTCTGAGATGGGGGCAGAAATACACACAATCCTTACCTGGACCTAAGCATCTATTCCAGGACTAAAAATTCTATCAGTTGTATATTTTAAAACACAGTCAGACGTGTTGTTGTTGCCATTTTATGGCATGTTTTGTTGTTAAGACAATTGCCTAAAAGTAGGAGACCTCATTTCATGTCAGTGGCATCCTCAGGCTGAAGAATTTCAAAGACGCATCTCCAGCTTCCCAACAGACTACCTGTAACCTTCAGGAAAGTTTGCATGTACTGTGCACCTTCCCTGTTCTTGAAGCAGTGCAGCTGCATAGCTGAGAATATGAAATACGGGGGCTGGAGAGAGAACCTGCAAGAATAAGGGAGATTTTCAGATGAGCTAACACTGCAGAAACTGTCTGGGTTTGCTCATGGGTTCCAGGCTCTTTCTTTAATGCTGCATCTGACTTTTAGCTGGTAGCCATTTAATTCCACATACATGAGCGTTCACAGATGAGAAATCCACGTCTTCTAATCCAAGTAAATGTCTTGATTGCTCAGGTAAGGAATTATGTTTCCTTATTCACTCTCTTCTTCCCCTCTGCTTTTTCAGTTCACATCAATTTTACACTTGTTACTGTACAGCTGGATCAAAGGGGATGGAGTATGTCCTTTGCATAATTCACTCCAGTTCTACAAAATATCTGTACAAAACAAGAGCCTTTTTCCTGAAAGATGGGAATTGAAAGATGGGAATACATTTGTATTTTCTCAGGCTACAGAAGCCTCTGAAACTACTCACTTTCTTGTTAGTACTTCCAACTATAAGACAATATGAGACTTCTCACACTCAAACTGTAGGTTTTGGATAAAAATGGTCAGACTCTTTTGCTCTGGCAAGTTTTCTTCCATTAGACTTGCTATAGACACTTTCAAGATCATATGCCTGATAGGAGCATCAATTCTGTCTTTATGGAAGCCTTGCACCTGTCTTGCAACTTTCATTCCAATTATGGATTTTATATCCTGAATTATTTAAGGTGATCAGTAATGACTAGTGGTCAGGCTACATTTTCATATGTATTGCTAATTTTGATCAGGAAGGACTCACTACTAGGAAACATGCAATGTCCTTAATTCCTTTAGCTAAGGTAATCTCCACTCTCATTGAAGTCGCTGAAAGGCAGCTAGAGGTTTATCTGTGTTTTCTGTTGTCAAACACTG
Source organism: Tapera naevia (assembly GCA_033556795.1). Classification (NCBI taxonomy): domain Eukaryota; kingdom Metazoa; phylum Chordata; class Aves; order Cuculiformes; family Neomorphidae; genus Tapera; species Tapera naevia. Next base: position 18,212,242 of record JAUMJJ010000059.1, read on the forward strand.
CTCATGGCTTCAGTCCCTGAGAAATCCGTGGGGCTGTTTGTTTTGCTTGGGGAACTGAACATCACCATTTACTGAGAAGAAGTACAAGGTGGAAGTAGTTTCATTAAAGGGCTTGCTTTAAATTTTATAGTTCTTTCATCAGATGTGTCAAATTAATAAGAAGAAAGTGTTTTAAATGTTTGGCTTTAATTAGAAGAATGGAGAAGTCTGCCAACAACAATAATCCGTTTTCGGTGAACAAGTGTTTAAGTAATTTAGAAGTTTTTCCATTTATTCTTAATTATGTTCTCATTTATTGAAGTTTAATGTATTTGGAAAAATACCAGTCCTAATGCTTCATGGAGCATGAGTTATGTTGTGGAAAACTTAAAATAATTATTTATTTTCTAGTCTCTCCCTTTTCCTATTACCTTTTGTAACGCTTGTAGCATCTTTTGATACATCTGGTCACAAAGTATCACAGTGCTCTTAGGTTTACCTTTTGGTAAGTATTTTCGTCTATTACAAAGGCTCCTTTTCACCGTCTCTGCATCATTGCCAAACTGTGACCTTGATCATCGGTAAAGATACAGAGACGCTGATTAATGCTTTTGTCATCTCAAGGGCTGATTACTGTAATTCACTCTTTTAGGGGCTTTCAACCCATGCTGTTAGGTAATGGCAACTGACACATTATGCTGCTATGAGGATTCTTTTCAAAATGAGATTATTTGAATGCATTACACTGATTATTAGATTAAAAAAATAATCATGGCTTGTTAAGTAGAAAAATTTCCTATTAATTATTACATGTGTTTGGGGGACCTTAGAGCCTAGAATAAGTCTATCATGTGAGTAATCATTTTGCTGTTCTGATCTGTCTTTCCTGTAGATCATCCAATTTACTGAGCTGTCCTGATGGTCTATTAAAATTTGTACATCATCAAGAGAGTAAATTATCTATTGATATTCTCTAAGCTGAATTTGTGTTGTTTTTCAATCAGGGTGGAAATGCTTTGTGTTTACTTGAATACCTGAATTGCAGGTTTTCCTATTCCTGTTTTTAATATGTGAGACTATAATTATGGGCTTGGATGAGTATTCCTGAAAGCTAATTAATCATAGATATTGAAATTCACCCAATAACTGTCCAGATTTGATGACAATTTTAAATAATAAAATTTCATAGAAGACACAAGTGTTATTTTTACAGTTTTTTTTTCCCAGCTATTTTATTTTTTTTGACAGAATAAGGTGAAATTATTTTCATTCTTTTTCTCCTTCTAGGCAAATTTATTTTTCACTGTTATGCAAGTGATAAAGTTCTGGTTTTCTTAGCTGTCCTGAGCAGAATAATTGGAGTGGTTTTATCAACATGGGTAATAGTGGTAACAGTTTATGTATGCCAGTCAGCACCATCTAATTAGCAACCTTATGTTAGTGAAGTCTTTTTCCCTCTAAGAGGAAGCCTGAACCTCTAAAAAGTCATTTTGAAAGGTCAGTTTCAAAGGAAAAGCAGCTTATGCTTTATGTTATAATGACTACATGAAAGTGTTCCATTCTAACAGATTTTTTGCAAACCTATTTTTTGGTAATTTTAAAAAATAAAGGTCTACAACAACACACAGGCTTTGGAAAAGCTCAAAAAAAATGCACTCCAGTTGATCCCCTGGATCAAACGTAATTCTGACAATTTAGCATTTTCCTTCAAGCTACTGTGCCTAAATAAAGCATCTTCCAATATATTCTCTTCCTATTTGAAACATATCACGTCATATTCTAGAACAAAGAGACTATACAGGCAGACAGGCTCCAAAACTTTGGAGCTAAGACCTGGTTTATGCTGTATAACTTTTATCTAGCCTCTTTTTCACCTGCCCCAGATGGCATGAAGCGAGGAACCAATAGAAAATGGGGACCATTTATCAAGTCTGTTGCCTCTTGAAGACAAATACATTATTTGCACTGAAATGGAGGAAGAAGTGAAATGAAGGAACTGGCTATGTGTTTGAGATGGAGAAAGGACGCAGGTTCAGAGCCGCACTCAGAAGATAAAATGTTACTGTACAGATTTCTCCTTCACCTTCAATCTCTGAGACAAGTTAAAGGATTTTCCACATGTAATGTTAAAGTAGTCAATAAGGACTATAGAGCAATTCCCTTTCGTAACCTGTTTTCCAGCCTTGTAATTAAGAGGCTGAAATGTGTTAGTAAAATAACACATGGTATTGGTAAAGCACTTTAAGAGTCTTAGTTAGACTGATAGATGGGATATATTACCTCTCCAGGACTAACGAATGTAAGTTAAGCAGGATATAAAGGCATTTTCATCTGCATAGATGTATATGTTTACTGTTTACTGCCTTCTCGCAAGGGAAGGAGGTGAAACAGGTGATGATTTCTCTCGGTATGTGCCATCGTTTCTTCTTATGTAGGTGAACGAGGCAGCTGAAACAAGAGCAGAGGGTTGTGGCCATTACCTTTTCTTTAGCATGTCCAACTTTTTACTGTTTTAGTCTTGTTAGAACTTCTATATTGCAGTTTATAACATCGAATTAAGGAGATAAAACTTTGCTCTGATATGCTGAATCTCACCACTCAATATTGGAAAAAGTAGGTAGGGAATTATAAGGACAAAAGAGGTATGCTTGCAGCTGCATGACTGAAATAAAATTCCTCTTCCGCTTACATAGCATCAGTGGTGCTGAGAAATCAGTTTTGTACTGATAAAGGTGATGTTTCCCCACGGAGTAAAGAGTTAGTGTAGTAGATAATGTGCAGCTGCCCTTTTTTATGGAGATCCCAGTTTGGGAGGACTAGCTCCCTAAGTTGAAGGAGTGTGGTCTGAATTTTACTTTTCTACAGTTCTCTGTCTCACTTCCATCCTCTGAATGTAGAATAATTTTTGCGTGGTCATTGGTGCCTTTGTAGATCTGGTAGCAGTCTGTTGCGTTTCACTAAACGTTGAGATTAATTTAGAATATGTTCAGAAATCTAGAAAGGTGCATTGTGCAGCAGTGTCTTCTAAATGCCTAATACAGTTTGACTCCATGAAGAAAGTAACTATAATCCAATGGATAAGATATGATTTCAAAGCATATACTGAATATATAAACAAATAAGAAACATGCCTAATACAGTTTGACTCCATGAAGAAAGTAACTATAATCCAATGGATAAGATATGATTTCAAAGCATATACTGAATATATAAACAAATAAGAAACATGTGTAGTATGAGAAAATGTCAGAATTGCTTTCTTTATTTGTGACTGTTTTCTAAGGAACTCAAATAACATTCATTTGCAAATCTGAACCTTATAAGTGAAGTTTAACTTTGTATTCCATTAAATCCTTCATTTGCATCCTCTCTCCATCAGAGTGGGAGGTTCACATGGAGGAACTTCTGACTTCGTTAGTAGAGTTGACATCTGAGCAGGAGGCAGAAGAATAGTTACACTTTTTTAAAGGGGCATTTCTCATGCTTAATAGTCAGCTTATACTTAGCTTTCTGTTACAGAATAGTAATGATGCTCCAAACACGCTTCTGACTGATTTTTAATAATTTACAATTCTTTAACACTTCTTTGATCACACTCAAATCTTTGGCCAAATATAACTTGTATTAAGACAATGTGTCTGGTTAAGAGACAGAAAGAGAAATAATCCATTTGTGTAGCCCAGATAATTAGCTGCCACAGCTGAATGTTCAAGAGATTGCATTAAGTTCTCATGATTTTCAAGTTGTTGTTATTTACTGCACAGCAGTCACAAGTGTAATGATAGGCATTTTATACAATAAGGTCCTTGCTTTAGCAAAATAAGCTAAAATTATACCATGAGGTAGCTGCAGAGTGTCATAAGGATGAATGGAAGAAATGCTGAATAAAATGACATTAAGTTCATTTTTGTGATGAAGTAGTCTGTTCTGGAGTTGAGAGCGTAAGATATTCTTTGAATAAAGCACTTGACTGGGACTCAGGAATCAAGCTCAAATCCCCCAAATCAATGAATTTATTTTACTTTCTGTAATGTAGGAGAACGTGTTATGAGGGGGGTGGCTGGATCATCAGGCAAGCTCCACAGTACATCCTTCCCATAAACTGATTGATCTCAAGGGAAATGCCTAATTTCCTTGTTCTTTGACTCCTCAGCTATAAAATAGAATTACAGGAGGAAGGGATGTGGGAGGATATCGTTATTAATTGCAGCATTATGCTCAGAAGTAGAATGATGAAAGTCAGACCAATAAACAAATTAGCAAGACCTGTTAATAAAAGCTAAGTTCAAGCAATAAAAACACGTATGATGTCATGTCTGAGTGTCACAGTTCTTCTCTCTGTGCCTTTTATTGAACTACTGGACTTGGCTGGTAATTTTAAATTTATTCACGAGTCTTGCTGTGTATTGAGAATATGGGAACAGCTGCACTGAGTCAATCCAGCCTAGGCTCCTCGGTGGATAGAGACCTGTGGAAGAGCAGAGAACAAGACAGTCTTTCAGAGATCCTGCCTGCTGATCCCTTGCAGCAGTCTCCTTTTAGGGACTTTTTGAAGCAGAGGTTGCATCTTTATGTTTATTGTGATAGTTTTCTTCCACAAATTGTTCCTCTAGCAACCCATATAAACTTTAGGTATCTATATATCCTGGAACAGTGATTTCCATGACAGTATGTTCTGTCCAAATGTTGCTATTTGTGTTTGGTTTTAACCTCATCGTATTTAATCTGATACTTCTTAATTAGCATTGAGCACTTATTATTTCTTATGAAAAAACAACGGGTGATAATTCCGTGTTCACTTCTCCGTGCACTGCAAGCTGATCATTCCTATATTTTAGCTGTTATTTTCCATAATATCATGCATTTTATTCCTACTTTCAGTTTCACTGGAGAGAATGAAGCATTCAGGAACTATAGAAGACCAGCCAGTTAAGCTGCATAGCTTTTGACACAACAGAGGAAAATGCAGTTTTGGTATTTTAGTAGCTGAAAGGAGACAGTTCAAAGATTGTAGGCAAACAGTGATGAGAATGTGTTGACAGTGCATGAAATTTCTGATGTGGATTGCTTTATAAAATAAAACGATTTTTCAGGGATGCAAAGATGATTGTTAAAACCTCCAGTTATAAGTCCTCAGGAGAAAAAAATCATCCCTTTAGTTTTACCATTGCTCCCCAACTGAAAGAGTGATGGATGATTTCTGATAAACATCTTGTATTGCAACGGACTGCAACAGAGGCTATCTTGATACTGATAATCTCTTCTGATTGTTTTGTGATTCTTTATCCACTCTTTGTAAGAAATTAAAATAAATTAAAGGAAGGGGGTATTTTAGAAGAAGGGAGTAGGATTCAGGGAATAGACTGACAAAACTGGGACTTTATTTACATAGTTGTGTAATATTTGACACAGAAGAATAGAGTATGACTGACTTTTTCTAAGTCCCACTAAAAAATCAATTGTTATCTATAGAGTGAGAGCCCCGGTGGAAGCAATGGACGTCTTATATATTTTGGACATATGTTACGCACACCTGAGGCACAAATAAGGATTGGAAGAGTTCATTTTGTTTTCATCTTATAGACACAGTTCTGTGCAGGTTATGTTGTGCTCTGTAACATTTGTTGCTCAAGACAAAGAAAATTGAAATGACATAGCTGTTAAAGACTACTGTGCTGTACTGAAATTAACTTACAGGGAAGGATTCATAATGTGCGACTCAAATTATATCTGTGTCTCTTGTTCACAAGGATAAAAATATTCTTGCTTTTGATAAAAGACTAGTGAGGTACAAATACAGAACTGTTTCTTTGCAAGCATGCAAACAAATGTTAGGCGTCCAGTAACTGATAATACCTGAATAGTGAATACTTCATTTTCTGAAGGAAAAGGACATTTCACAAGGTGGCTGTAAGTGGCAAAACCTCTTCCTGAAGAAGTACTGAGCAATATTCAGAGAGAGGAAATTGGAAATCTTTGAAAGCTCTGGATTTCTGTCAAAACTAGAGGTAATGTCCTTGATATGATACGGGAAGTTTCACTGCAAAGATGGAGAGGCTGAGAAAAGTGTGTGTGCAAGTATGTGTGACAGAGAGACAGATTGTTAGATGAAGCAGTACAATTAATTAAAACATTGCAGCTGTTCCATTATTATTTCACCTTCAGATATAACTGTATTATCTGATATTTAAAGGAAGCTTATGGTTCTCAGGATCATAGGGTCACAGGTAATTCAGGTTGGAAGGAACCTTAGGAGGTCAGCCAATCCCTTCCCAGCCTGAGCTGCTGCAAGGGTTCTTCCTTTCCAGGGGCAGTGCTTTGCATTTTTTCTCATTGAATTTCATGAAGGTCCTTGAAACTGCTGTCAGCCCATTTCTGCGGCCTGCCTAGATCTCCCTGAATGGCAGGCCTACCCTCCAGCATATCAACTGGCCCCTGCAGCGTGGTGTCATCTGCAGACTTGAAGAGAGTGCACTCCAGTATCTCCCCCAAGTCACAAATAAAGATGTTTAGCAGGACAGGTGCAAGAACAGACGTTTTGCCACAACTCCAGTTCTTACTGGCCTCCAGGCAAGGTATGACCCATTAACCAGTACTTTTAGAGCCCTATCATATCAGCAGTTTCTTACCCATCTAGTTGTCCACACCTGCAGAGTGTAAAGTCCTAACTTTTATAAAGCAGTGCTGTGGGAGATGGTGTTGAAAGCCTTCCTAATGTTGAGGTGAATGACATCCACTGCTCTCCCAGTGTACATATGTAGCAATTTTCACCTTATTTATGAAACTTTAATCAGAAAACAAAACCAAGATGGAGTTAGTATGCACATCTGGACAGAGGACAGAAGCAGTGAGGTTGTAGTTGTGGGCAGCTCCTTTTGCCAACAGATCAGCAAGTTCTGTTGCATGGCTGCTTTAGTTCAGTGGAAACCACATATGGATGACTACAATTAGCACTTATATGTATGCTTAACTGTTGTGTATACATTAAATGTATAATCTTAAGGGCCATGCAAATATTAACTTCTCCTTCTGCTTAATTTGTGGGCTCCCTGAAGACAATATCAATATTAGACAGTGGCCACGGAACAAAATTTTTAGTGCATGCATGTGCAGGAGACCCAGTAGCAGCTATACCAATTTGTTAACTTGTGAATCAGGCAACAACACTTCTGGAATTATGTCAGAGTGGAGATAACCCACACTCGGAGAATGGGTTATCTAGAACACTACAGTAGTCATAAAATAGAGATAACCTGTGCTTGGGGAGTTGTTTAATTTGTTTATAGCTGATGTGATCTTTGAGTAGCAACTGATTACACATCAGTCAGAATATGCTTGAGTAGATAGCTTGCTAAATTTAAAAAAAACCCAACTATTAAATTAAAACTAAGGAATAATCATAATAATAATTTTCTTGGATTATTGCATTACCAGAAAACAGCACACAGAACTTTTAATTAGAACATAGATTTCTCTTAAACAAAGAAAGATATTAATTTTGTGAAGAATTGTCTGTGCCACAATGTGTTGCGATTTCAAAGGTGGCCATTGTTCTATATCATAAATTTTCAACTCAGAGAAGGCAAACCCTTGAATACTTCCCAAAATGTGAAATCCTCCCAAAATAACATCCATTCAAGATCTAACACCAAATAATATGATACTTAACTTACATAGACTCATAAATAACTATTAAATTCTTCAAGAAAAAGATTCATCTGAAGGAAGGGATTGTGCCTGCTGATTCATATGGTGACCTAGGTTGTGACTGAAAGAAGCAAGGGGTGATTTCTTCTTTTACCCTTCTATCTGAGGGATGAAAATATATGATCCTTACAAGTACTGTAACGAAAGAATGAAAATGTGACTTGTTGAAGTGCTCTTGGGGCCTGGAGATCTCTGCTCGGTGAATAACAGTGCTACCTTGGTGTCAGTCCACAATCGCTTTGTGCAATCTAGGGAAAATACTTCAGATTCCTGAAACTTGTGTGTAGCCTTCTGTTATTACCCATTATTTTAATTTTCCTGGTACTGTTTTTGTCATGTGATGCTAGTTGGAAGACTTAGGTAAGTTTTACATCAAAATGTCAGGGTTTTTTCTGTATAAATGTGCTTCTGAAATGATGTGAGGTGGTTGTTAAAGAGGAGTGTGGCAGTTCTGGTTGGAGAATTTGGACTTTGTCACACTCCCTTATGAAATACCTGGCTCTTGTATTATTCTTCACAGCTGACTGTGCATTACTATGTGTAACAATATCTGAATTTTAGTACAGGTAATGTGTTTTGAAAGATAAAATGAAACAAAAGTTATACTTGTTTTGAAACACGCACTTTAAAATTCTGTCTCACTTGGACACAGACATTGTATGAGTGAGATCAAAATGTGCATCCCCTGGGTAATGTGTGAAGGTGGCATTTGGAAACTCTTGTGTGCTAGACGGGTTAGTGCTTACCAACTAGAAATGTTCTGTATGCCCTGGTGAAAGCGAAAATGCTGAAGTAGTGACTAGATTTCTTTTCTCTGTGTCTGAAATAAAGATTAAGAAAAATGTAATGTGCGTTAATGTATGTGTGGAGAATGTCATTAATTGTCTTGGTAGTATGCAGACAGTACTTTACAGTATTTCCAGTACCACCACCAGAATATTAATGATATGCTGCTTTGACCTGCTATCAATCATTGTGATTTGCATAAAATTTGAATAATGCTTTGCATATCACTCATATATTACTCACTAGATTTTATACTGCTAGAATGGCAGATTAAAAAAACAATTGTAGTAGCATTACTCCAGAGAAAGGAATCACCTTCTAAGTTTCTCTTTTTTGGTACTATTTTTCAAAATAATTTATCATTATATTTTTTAAAATTTTAGTAATATTTTTTTCAGAATTATCAGCAAATCCTAGGTGAAATACATGAGTACTAATCAACAGGTCCCTGTTAGTCTCTCTCATCCTTATTTAGTCTACTTTATTTAAACTTATCATGGCAGGTTTATTCTGGGATCAAAGTAAACTTTGATTATAAAAATGTTTAGCATATTTAACATTGATAACAGAGGCCTTAAATACAATAGGTGAAAATCTGATTCTAGACATACAAGCTCTTGATTTGATATCAATTGTTAAAAATATTTGAAAAATACTGCAATACAGATGTGTTAAATAATGTTATGACAGTGTCTGGCTTGATTGATAGCTGACAAAGCTAGCAGGGAAGGTTTCCAGGATAAGAAGTGCATCCAGCATGCCTCCACAGTGATTCGAAGTGTGTAGGACTTAGATTACAGGCAAAAGACAGCCACAGAAATTGTCAAATAAGTTGGGTTATCTCTCACCAGGAAGGAAACTTGTTGGTTGTGTGCATTTCCCAGGCAGGTCTGTTGCAGTTCCAGTGCTCTATTCAACCACGAACATTTTTTTTTTATTTAGCCTTTAGTTAATTTTTATTATTTAGCCTTTTCTTTCTTGGAATAGATCTATGCTCAGAAACAGACTGAATTTGAGAGTTTTTAGCCTTCTCTGGCCTCCCCAATTGTGGGCGTAATCATTCCCCTGCACTTTGGATGAGTTGAGCCTGGGCTTGCTGCTCGTGTGTTTATCCTTAGTGCAGTTGGTCTTGACCTTGTCTGATGTGCGCAGACAACTGTTTTGATAATGGATTCAAACCTTAACGTAACAGCAAATTTCACCATACCCCTAGAGGCTAGATCTTGAAATATCAAACTCAAGCACTGTTTTTACACTGAGTTGAGTATTGACAGGGTGAAAGCTCAGTGTGTAGTACTTTCCTTTGACCCTTTGCATCTAGATATTTTATGGAGATGTGTTCTGTGTAGGTACTGCATAAAAATCCAGAACGGCCACAAATTTCCTTCAACTTCAGTATGAGGGAAAATCATCACTGTCGGAGTGTCTTTCTTCCTAACTTCAAAAGAGTATAATGTACAGCAAATCTAAATTCCATTGACTCAGTAAAATTCCTCGTTGTGCCAGGTCACTGCATCAAGTTCAAAGAATATATATGCTGACGGTATCATCTGTGATATATTTGTTTCTTTTTGGTTGAAAGGTTACATACATTTGCACTGACACAGCAGGGTTTAAGATTATGTAAGTGCTGTTATAATGTCAGTAGACTTTTTTTTCTCTGTTTATTTATAGATTCCAAAAGAGCTATTACAATTCTCAGGAGAGCCATCTCCTAGAGTTCCAGTGACACCAGAGCCTGTTTTTAAATGAAGGCTCATCTCAGAAGCTTTAGTATACTTAGGGACTAATATATGTAAGTCAAAGAAATTAAAGATTGAATTTCAGTCTTAATTCTAAAATTCTGGGAAACTCTTGGGAACTTTTTAATATGCTTTCCCGTATGCAAATACCCCATGTAGGAAACTTAGTTCAAAACATGTCTATTTCATCTCTTTGAAAGTCTGTAAAGGAGGTACTCTGGGCGCCATAATTCTATGATATATATATAAAGGGTGAATGAAAAATATTCCTCACCACATACACTGTATGACCCTTCGAGATACAATGTTCTGTTTCTAGATCTGGAAGCTGTTACTGTTAAGGAACTGAGGGTTGCTATTGTGGGACTGCCCTGAGAGACTGAGGCATCAGGCAAATCTCAAAACTTCAAACAAGCCTTTACTTACACTCAACAACTGTGAATCAAGCATTAGCCAAGCCTTGGGAACACAGTATTCTGAGTCTAAAGTTGTGTGTGGCCTTGATGGCCAGTGTTTGGTGGTTCTCAGGTGTGTGAAGTCTATGTGTCCTGACTCAAGAGCGCTTCAGTGAGAGAAACTGGAGGTGAAGTGAGTGTCTATTTTAACCCCAAGATCCACTTGCATCACTGGCATCTGGATAAACATTTCCCAAGGATCAGGACAAGTCAGGCCCAAGGAATTACCTCATCTTTTTGCAGGTGGGAACAAATCTATTCCAGTTTGTCCAGACAAGTGTTATCCCCTAACACTTGGCTGTCCTGGTCTTTTCAGATGGGTTTGTAGCCTTGTGCGGGTTACCTAATACCTTCAAGTAGTTGTAGACTGGGTGCTATTATCTTAGTTTATATTTATATATTATTTTATATTTATATAACTGAGCCAACAGGCAGATGTTACAAAAGAATTCACCTTCTAGCGTAAATCAAACAGTCTTGTCAGATATCCAGGTACAGAACAAACTGGACATGTGTCATGTTTTGGCTTAAATCAAGCAGGCTTCTAATGTGTGGTAGTAAAAGGAGGATACATTAATTTCCACAGGTAGGCCGTCCTGCTGCAGTTTCAATTGTACTTTCAGTGATCACACTAAAAAGGAAAAAGAAGGAAAAAGCCATACACCAGCATTTTGGGCAGTGTTTTCTTTATATGACTGCAATTTTGCAAGGGAAAGTTAGATTAAATCTGGGTTTTTTTTTTTTTTTGTGAGGTGTCTGGAGATAAGAGAGCAATGAAGAAAACAAGTGTGACAACAGTCAGTTTAACTTCATAACCCAAAATGTTATTTCAAGATCTGATGCACACAGTGGGTGCAGAACTTGTGTATCCAGAGTACAGTAAAATAGCTTTTTTGGTATTAAATAAAAAATTCTATGTCGTCTAGCATGACTGAGCAAAAGTCTGTAGTCTGCTCCCACAGGATTCACTCTGAAGCCTAGGAATTTTTTGTCTTATTTTGACATGCTATAAATACTACAAAATCTTCTTTGCTTTACAAATCAAAAAAAAGAGATAAATATAAGAAAAAAGTTTACAGGATATGTGACATTAGAACATAAATATGCCTTTGTAAAAATTTAAAAAATTCAAGTTCTGTATTTGTATCAAGATGGATTTTGCATTCAGACAATGATAGTTTTTTAATTCTGAATACTGCAATAGTAGAGATTAAAGTAATATACAATTACATTTTTAAACATAGAATTTCACAGAATTCATAGTGTGGATTAGCAGAGCTCTGCTTTGCTGAAATTATTAACTTTCATTCAGATCCTGTATCAGCTGGACCAAACATTATTAACATCACATTAGAATATAAATGCTAATTTAATAAAGAATAATGGTTTCATTTAACTCAGCATGGTCGTCCTCTTTGCTAAATTTTCTCATTTGCTTTCAGTTTGCAGAGTCTCATGGCACAAATCAGGAATAGGTCATGCATGGTTGCTTAGTGGTTTCTTAATTAGTATTATATCCCATTTTCTTTGTTAATAGCTTTGCATTTGCAAGTATCATATCTCATTTTGCTGAGGAATCATCACTGAAGCTATTTGAGAATAGACGTGTTAAGGAACCAACAGAAATGATATTCTGTATAATCTTGCAAACCATGTTCGTCATATTCTGTGATCCAAGCGGATGTTTTTTGTTGTAGTTTTCTTGTCTATCACTCTGTGAAACCTGGTCTGACATATGACCTGAGTATTAGACTATATCTTTAAAGTTGATACTACCCTTCATTGTGACTTTAGCTAGGACATATTAAATGCAAAAATTCTTGCTACATGTAGGCCAAATATATAATCTCTGCTGTTTCTTTTCATTTCTACTAAAAAAGGAAAACTGTGTTGTCAGAAAGAAAACACCTACAGAGTCGAGAAGTCTCTGCATTGCTTACTGCTTAAAAGCTTTCTTTGCATTGCGTTGCTGAGAAATGCAGATGTTGATTTTGCAAGGTAATGAGAAGCTAGAGGTTGTGACACACCAAGTCATATATCCTATGAGCAAGTGTTCACCATGGTTTTAAGATATACAGCTGTGCTGGATTGGTGGGGCCACCCAGGCTGGAGAGTGATCTGGCAGGCGAGCAGAGCTGACCCCTGTGCTCAGCGCAAAGCGAGGCAGGCTCTGAGAGTGCCTTTGGCTGATACTCCTGGGCACTGACAATAGTGCAGTAAAAGGAGATAACTACCTACTTCCAAACCTGATAGTCTAGTTAGCATAGATACCAGTTTAAGCAGTTTAGTGTATTTAGGAAGAAATCTTATTTTAACGTTAAAAATTACCAGTATTTATTAAATAGAAAAAAATATATAATTTCCTCTTTTCTTACAACAGACAAATAGATCCATGTTGTATGATTTGAACTAATGTTGGTGTTGTTTAATGATTATTCAACTGCTCGTGAAAGAGGCTACAGAGTGTAACAAAACCAGAGTACACTTGCTCAGCACTTGGTCAAAGGCTTATTTGAAGTTCATGCTGTACAGATGGGTAATAATTTGAAAGCACAGATGGAATTCAAAGAACAGCAAGTTCAGTGGGAAAACTACTGTACTGAAGAAAGGGAGAAAACTGAATTGAGAGAAAAAAAACAGCTTGAGAGAAAAATATTGAGATCCAGCTGGTTATTATAGGAATTATTTCAGCTTCTCCTAGCATGTAAACTGTGAGGACAAACGGCAAATGTTTTACAGGAATTGGCTGCTTCCTTACTGTTCCCTTAGAAAAGATTGATTGAGTGATCTTTTATTGGGCATTAGTGGAAGAGAAAGACAAGGATCTATCTAAAAAGCAAGGCAGAGCTAAAGGACATGAGCAGTCAAGTGGCTGGAGATTTTAAACCCGGAATTCTTTTAATCCCAAGGGATGGATAAAAAAGGCAACCTGATGAGAAGAGAAGGTCCAGTGGGAAAGGCAACCTGACAAGCTCACCAGTCTTGTAGATCCTGCTTGAGTTGAGTGTCTGCCTCTTGGCTGGACCTGAATGTGTTTCTGTCCTTGTGCATCCTCTTGGGAAAGTCAGGCCACAGTATAAAAAGTCTTGCTACACTTTCCTGAAAAGGGTAAAAGGAAAGATACTCCTAGCTAGGTTTCAGCCACCTGCTTCTTTTCTTGAGCTGTGTCCACTTGTCAATCCTTTTGCATTTACCTGCTTTGCATCTGCAGTGATTTCATCTTATGCTAGTGCAGTGTAGACTTTAGCTCTTGACTAATTTTTTTACCTGTGAATTTGTTTGCTCAGAACATCCCAGTCTTAGAAGAATGGTACTGTCTCTCATCATACTCAAGTAACTGAGCTACTCTTTACTTTCTGATTTTCACTTAACAGGTTTTTAGAAAAATTTCATTCAATAAAAAAGATCCATTAAGCAAAAAAAGTAAAATTCAATGAAAACGTATTTTTGTAGAAAGCATTTACATATTTTATATTGTTCTTACAGTTAACAAACTTTCTAATATTTCAGTAATAAGTATGTGGAAGATGTTTTTAGCTAAGTTATAAAACTAAGAAAATTATTTTTAGAATGTTAAATTCTCTATATATTAGATTCTAAGAAGAATGTGGTCATTCAGACCAGGAAGGAAGAAAAGTCTCGACAATAAATTCATTCCTTGAAGCACTGATTTAAAAAGAGAGAAAAAGAGAAGACTAAAATTATATAATCAGATGAATTAAGGCTATAATTTATTACTGTGCTATGAAGTCTCTCCTGCTGCTAGAAATTATCTCATAAGTGAAGCCACTATGGTTGAGCATTTAAATTCATATTTATGTAAGTCTGAATGTTTCTTTTCTTCTAAGTTATATGTTTCTATGTATTTAAATTCTGTTTTATTAAAAAACTGAAATAACTCAGAGCTTTCAAGTTTATTTGCTGAGTATAACTGATTTTGTATGCAATTTTCATAAGAAAGATATATAAAAATTGTAAAACCCCCAAACAAATAATTCTGCATAAGAATATTCTATTTAAAATAAATCTTCATCTTCATGATGATGTATCTGTGGAGCCCTACTGTAGGAGTTGAGAGTCTTTACTCATAAATAAAAGGGAATAAGTAGTAAGTTTTTAATGTTTTTTTGTGTGTATTTATTGGATCCAACACACAGGAAGCAAAACCATTTCTATTTTCTCTCTTTCCATGAGCTGGACTATTTCTTGCAGGAGCACATTGCAATTTACTGTGCTATTTTATAATTCTTTTGTTTCTTTAATTTGATAAACAGTGCTTATTTTTTTTTCAATTTTTGAGGTCATACTGTTTTTTTGTGGATTTAGTCTATTGGTAGCATCAGTGCCTTAATTTGTCTTTGATAGAAAAAAGGAAACATTTTTAAATATAAATTTTTAACATTTTTAGAAAAGACCCTTTCTTACTTTTTCCAGCTGAGATTTTTTCTTGTGGAGTTTATGCTTCCTATGAGGCAAGAAAGAAAGTAAAGGATGTTTGCCTTCTTTTTAAAGGAAATCTTGATGCTGATAGCATCAGAGAAAATCTTCTTTTTGAAGGAATCGCAGCATGCGATTGTACCTTCCAGCTTAGAATTTATGACTGAAAACAACTGGAAAGGACCTTGCAAGGTCATCTTAAAGGATTTAATAGGGAAAGATCCAAGCATTTTTATCAAGGATCTGTTGATTAATTTTCTGGACATAACATAATAGTGGTGTTTTCAACCCTCACATATGAAGAGTCCTCTGATCCCCTAGCAGGAGTCTGAAAATGGAAAAGAAGTGCTGGTGACATTCAGGAAGAGAATGTTGATTTTCCAAGGTTAGCAAAGTCACATCTTGTAAAGATGTTTGTAAAGCAGTGGATCACCATGCAGATGTGCCCAAGAGGTGCCAGCGACTGTACAGTAAGTATGTTTTAGTGCCCAGTTAATTAACTTTACTGAGAAATTTGGTATCATAACTCATGGAGTGCTGTGCTAAGGGAGTTGCGTGCTGTCTAGTACCAAGGCTGGTACTTTGTCTGCAGTAAACTGAACACCTTAGTATAGGACTACTCAAAGGTGTGCAGATGCACCCTTGGTTAGTAAATATAGCTTTTATTGAATACTTACAAACACTAGAACTGTCTGGAGCAGCATCCAGCTGTCATGGATAGCATTAGACCTTACTGTCTCCTACTCCTTCTAAGTGTTGCTGTGGAAAATTTCCTTCCTGTATTGGTCCAAGCTGGACTCACTGGACTTCCAGTGGTTTTGATTGCATTTTGAAAAAAGACCTGACGCTAGGTTGTAGGATGATGGTTCTGATGGCTCAAAGGAGAAGTGGTTTTGCATTAAAAATTGTTGTACCTTGCAGAGTAATGTATGGAAGTGTGAATCTACATCAGCCTGATGTTAAGAGAACAGACACTTGCAAGGAGCATTCTTTAGCAGAAGGTGATTGAGCTAGTCATGTTTAGTATTATTAGACAGCACCATTGTTTATCAATTCTAGTCATCGGCTCGTAAGAGGATACCGATACATTTCTACCTATGAGAAAATGACTGAAACTCACTGTTCACACTTTGGTAATGGCTGAATCAGCCTCTATAAACAGAGAAGATGGTCTCCACAGACCTGTGCTCTATGAATCTGACTGTAAGAAGTGGATTGGGTTGAATAAGGTTAAAAACTTGGGCAAAACATTTATGCTGCTGAGCTTTTGGTACATCAGGTTCCCTATATGAGTGGCAGGCAGAGTTAAGCAGTTCATGAGGTTAGTGGAAAACATTGATGCTGATTAGCCATCAGGCTTCCACCCCTGGTACCAGAGACTGCAAAGCACCAACCTTCACTCTTGGTTATGCTGCTTTATTCAGGAACAAGGGAGCCCAATATCAGATGGGGTGGACGGATTCAGTTGTTTGTGTCTTGCCTGCTATGAACACAGCACTTGTGACTACAACTCCCTTGCTTTGCAGGTTTATTGGCTGCCAATGGTGATCACTGGCTCTTTCTGTAAGCCACACAGCCTTCCTGACTTCTGTGATTATTTATGAGTTTTATTTCTTTTTTTTTTTTTTATGAAGAAAATGTCATGAGCAGTTTCTCTTCTATTTCTGGTCTTTCACTTCAAATTGTAAATATCCTATTTTTTTTCACAATTTTTTGTAATAGTGGAAGATTGACAAAAGAAAAATGGATATGCATGAAATATAGAGGTATATTCTTTGACATTTTCTCTTCAGTGGTACAATATCTTGTAGTTTACTTTCTGAAGTCCTGTTTTCTTCTTGTTCTCTCAATCCACAAACAGAAAATAAAACTATGCTTTCAGCACAAGTTTGATGTGCCCTTAAAGCCTACTAGTGCAAACTAGTACAATTTAAAAGTCATTAATCTTACTAATTTTCTTTAGGCATAGGAAGAAATCACCCTGACTCCCCAGTTTGAGTAAACTAACAGTTAACAGGGCATGTGAAAAGTCTGGATGTTAGATTGTCCTTGTCCTTTCAACCTAATGAGCTGTTTCTGTCACATTGGGTTCAGACTTGATGGCTGTAGAGAGGAAAGGCTTCCAATGGAGGGCGGAGGGCACAGCAGACCTCTCATTTTTGAAGGCCTTCACAAGCAGTGTCAAAATGCTGTCACTTCAATGGTCTCGTCTTTGCTAATGTCCCCCTTGAGCATCGAGTCCTTTGAGAAAGGACTTCTCTTCAGGCCGGTAGATTTTTTGTCCTTTTGTCCTATGTTTTTCAAAGGGGAGTCAGGAAAATACTGTTTCTTCTTCTGTCAAATCTAATTTTATTATTTAGTCTGAGTAGCTCAAAGCTTATGCCTCTTTAATCATTGTCTTATTTCCTTTTCTGCAGAAAAAATAAATGCATCCCGCTTGAGCTATGGGGTGTAATCTTCTGCCGATGCATACAGAAAAAATTAAAACAAAAGAGATAATTTTCAGTCCTCACCTTCTCTGATAGGAATGCCAATCTTTGAATCAGTCAAGTTTTTTGTAATTAAGTGTTTTAAGAAGAAGAAAAGGCTATATATTCTTTGAAGTAGTTTGATAAATCGAGGAGGATGAGGATTCAATGAGTTTTAAGTATAGGCTTTGAGGACATCATTAGGGATTTTACCGAGGGAAGTTTTAGTGAAGTGCAAACAGCAGATGATGTAATTGAAATGATAACTTTAATGCTTCAAGTCCCTGAAAATAATGCTGTTCTTTATCATATTTCTGAAATTTCAAATCATTATAATGCTTATTGATGTTACATCATTTAAGTTCTTTTGTCTATTGTTGATTAAACAGTAGTTTTCATTAGTAGCAAATCCTTCATAGATTCTGACTTTCTATAATATTATATATTACAAGAAGATTAGTGTGAGAAAGCTGAGTTTTAACTCTTTATAGCAGAAAATTTTGATCCCTTTGAAATAAATCTAACTACTGATAAGGTAGGCGTATCAGCACAGCTGGAAGTATTGCACTGTCCAACCTCATTGAAAAAACTCATGGCCCAAATAGTTTTTGACACATTTGTGCCAATTCTTGTGTGGTTTTCTGTTCTCTAATAGTCCTAGAAGTTATAAGAAAGTTTACAAAGTAAAATCTACAACGTAATTATGAACTTAATGCCATTATTATAATTATTTATATGACTTTTGCCAGGTACTGATTTGCAAAGACCGGATTCGAGGGACTGTTAGAACACTGCACTGCCTTGTACTCTACAAAGTGATGCAGTTTTGAGAACTGGGAAAGTGAGATATTCTTCCCCACTTACCAAATTAATAAGGCTTATACAACCAATATTTTATTGGCTAGTGAGAAAAAGGAAACATAAAATCATACTGTCTTAGAAACCTCCAAAAGATAAAGCAAATCCTCTACCAAGGAAAATGCAAGAATTCTGCCCCATCGTCTTCCATAAGGAGAGTGGCTGCTGCCTTACTGAGTGAGGATGCTGCTGCTCTGCAGACCTGGGCTTGAGAGAGTCCAGCTTGTGCTTTTGAAGTTGTCTAAGACAGTAATTCCATCAAACATTTAGCCGGTGGGGAAGACCAGGAAAATTTAGAGAATGATTTGTCTGACCTATTTTTGAAAACGTATTTCACCCTGATCAGGCTATTTTTCTACACTGACTTGGTGTGTTGGTTATATCTTGATTAAATCTAATGTACATTACTGACCCTTTTCTTTATCCTGTCTTTTGCATATTTCACATGTTCTAAATCTTCTTTTCCAGTGAATCTGTGCAAAGGGATCTAAGTATAATAGGACCAGGACCAAGTCAGTAGCCCAGCAGTGAAACTCATTCGTATAGAGGGGAGGTACTCAGGGATCCAGTTCCAGCTTCATGTAAAGTTTACGCATAAAACTATTGCTGAATAATATGCACAGGAAGCTGAGACTAGAATCCAGGATTTGAACTTGCAGATTGTGTGCTCGTGGAGGGATGCAGGGATTTTGTAGGTGGTCCATATTGACTAAGTTGATTAAATGGTGTCTAAATACTATTGTTGACATGGTCATCAGCCCTTTTGGAAGATTGAAGTAGGCATTTCCCTGCAGGCTTCTGCATTTTTATGCAATTAATCTTACAATGTTATGTGCCTGTGTTAAAACTTGTAAGGAATTTAGTAGATGACACAGCTTTTTCTGATCCAGTTGTGGATGTATATTCAGGAGACATTTTCTATAAAAATATTTAGCTGCAAATACCTAGTTTCCTGAAATAAAAATAAAAATAAAAGTTATAGCTCCATCCTCTAATTATTGACTTGCTTTTACAACAAAGGATTTTTTGTCCAGAAATGACATCTCAAAATTAGCCACTCCACATTTCAGGGCACCTGTATACATTTTAAGTTCAGTAACTCCTGACAGTGAAGCAAAATGTATTTATCTTCATGCTTAATCTAATTCTGCCACTCCATCTTTAAATTGTTCGTCTTTATTGATCCCATTTTACTTACACCAATAAGATCCTAATGAAGTTTTTTTGGAAGATTCTTTATAAAGTACTGTAAATAAGATTCATTTTTCAAATAGCAACCCCAGTAAAAATGTTTTGAAATAATTTCTGTGAATATTATTATTTTATAAGAATGAAGAAAATTATAGCTTTTATGTAGAGTAATTTATTTATAGAGAGAGTTTCCTTAATCACAGAGCTTTACTTTTTACTGCAGTTAAGTGTGTTTTTGACACACATAATATGTTATAGGAGATAATAAACTATCTTGTCTCTTAAACTTAGGGCACAAGAAAAATACTTAGGAAAAAGAAAGAAGTTTGGTTTACCAGTTGAAGACATGAAAACCCCAATAATTTGTATTCACATTTCTCTCTACAAACAAAAGGAAACGGCTACATTTCTCAAGCATTGTTTGAATGGTACCAAATCCAAATGTTTCATAAACTCTCTGAACTCATAGCAACTTAATTTTTACTGACAAATATAGTCTATCATTTTCTGATTCATTTGTTCATTCCATGCCACTGAAAGAAAGAAGAAGATTGGAAGAAACGATTCCTAAAAATAAGTTTACCGTTGTTGTGAGACTATATACCGCTTGTTTGACCATGTCGAATTTGCTTTGAACAAGACCTCAGGTTCAACTTAAAACCAGGATGTCTGAAGTATGATAACTTGTGCTGTGCAAATGCAAGATTTGTATAAACAGAATACTTAAGAGATTGTTGGTAATAATAGAGGGTTTTACAGTAAAGTGGCATTTTTTGCATGTTAAGAATGCCTTTCTACACATTTGAGTGCCGTTCTCATAGTCTCTGTTTTTCTCACTCTCTTGGAGGTGTAGTAGCAATGGTTGCCAGCTCTGTATCTTGTCATCCCACTAAATGAACTTTTAAGTGGAATTAATGTTTTGGGTGGCTGTAAAATACATGCACAGAAGCCACAATATACAGTACATATACAATGTATTTACACTGTCTGCTTCTATATACAATACATATCGAGCACAGTGCATGTCTGTGTTCTTGATTTTTTTTATTTCTGTTGACTTTTTATTTTAGTTTATACAAAAGGAAACTCAAGAGTTCTGTCATTGGTCTTTTCAAAACATCAAATATCTAACAAAATATTCTTTAATCATTGCTGAAGTACAACTAAGAGAGAAATATGTCATAACCCATTTGCTGAATATGCAGTGTAATTCAGTCTTCAGTATTTTTTCTATTTAACGTTGCACTGTGACCTCCATGTAAACCTGTAAATGGCTCTCCCATGTCTGTGGAGATTTGCTTTCTACACACTGCCCTTGCAGCACTGCATATTGCTTTTGTACCCCAATTGTTGAAAATACCTTTCCCAAAATAAAACCAGAAGAAAGAAACATTTGACAAATCCTTGCCCTAGAAAGGTCAGAAACCTATATTCATTCAATTTTCTTAGCATGTCTTATCCTGACTGGATTGTGCAAATGGTTCTTGCTGACTCCAGGGTGCCAGAGTGACAAAACAATATACCAAGACTTAATCTTTTTTCTTATTATGAAACAGTTATAGCTATTGCACAGTTAAGGTTGAAGATAACTTCCATTACAAGCCTGATCTACGACTCCCATCAACCACTTGTCCTCAAAACAAGCCATTCCTTGTGAAATTTCACATGTCACATCTCATGCAGAGCTAAATGTTTTGAAGGATG
This sequence comes from Tapera naevia, assembly GCA_033556795.1. Classification (NCBI taxonomy): domain Eukaryota; kingdom Metazoa; phylum Chordata; class Aves; order Cuculiformes; family Neomorphidae; genus Tapera; species Tapera naevia. The sequence goes on from JAUMJJ010000059.1 coordinate 18,233,569, forward strand.
CTAAGGAAAGAATACAGAAAAGTACTTTTAAAGTTACAGAACTTGGTTCTTTGCTACCATGAACGAGTTTTAGTTATCGTAAACAATGAATATGTCATACACTATGTATGTGTATATATTATTAATGGGATTGCTAGCCCTGCTTATTGTCAGATTCCCTAATAAGTCCTGTCATAGAAACCTGTTTTCAGTATCTTATAGCTTTGATAAATGTTAACTGTCTTGGGATTTTATTTCAGCCTGATGTTTGTGTTTATGCATGGAGGTATGTGTAAAACGTCAGCCAGCTTTATGCAGTTATTGAGGAGAAAGCCACTTGCGCAGCAGATCAGTCCTTAGTTTCTGTAAAATATTAAGCTGTATATTTTAGCTTATATGAAATGAAATGTAAATGAACCAAAAAAAATTTCAAAATAAATCTTGAGAACCATTTTAGAAGAGGAAGAAACATATAGTGGCACTCAGGTTTGTGGGTAATGTCCTGTGTTGGCACTGGCAGAGGATAAGCCTCATGTTCTACTTGGTGAAGCTGATAGCAGTTTTCAAAAGGCCCAAACTCATACCTGAAAGTAAACTACCTTCAATAAATGTTCAAAATGTTCAAACATTGTAATAGTTTTATGTTTAATATCACAGTTCCATGGTATGATAATGTTGCAGAAACTCTCTTTTTGCCTACAGTATGCACTGGTATTGTTAAACTACATTTTTTTTCTATTGCTTGATCAAATTATTCTTTAGATTTGACTAGGAACCAGTTGTACTAAATCCAAAATGTAGTAAAATGTAAAAAAATGCTTTTTGAAATTCTTCCTCTTCCTTATCAAATAATTTGCCTTTGTAGGATGAGCAAGACTTATGCCTTGAATTCAGAATTTTGGACACCTATTTAAATAAGCATGAACTTACTTTTTTATAATAACAATATCTAAGTATAAAAGAGGTAGAAACATTTTAATATTCAACATTAAACAAATATGTGTAAAAATTGTTAGACCTATTCGCTTGCTCTTTGATACCTCACATCTTTTACTTCCTGTTGTGACTCGTTAGACAGAGCCTGTTGATTATTTTGAGGTATTTCTTTTATGTACGTATTTCCCATGTAACTGACATTTTTGCCCTGAATACTCTTCTTTCATTTCAGTAAGATATAGCTATAGAAAGTGATATCAATTGCAACAAATTGATGTTTTCTTCTGAAATTCACACTGTTCCTTTGGATTAGCTGCATGGGAACAGTAAAGCTCATTTTCAGTCCTTACTTAAACTCAGTACCAAAGAGCTTTTGTACTTAACCCTCTCTGCCACCTATCTTGTCATGGCAAACTTTTTCATAATGAACATATGAATAAAAGTCTCAATTTAATTCTTGAATCTACTCCATGTTGAATTAGCCGAGTTCTCAAATTTTAGCTACTTAAGAAATATCAAATATCAAATATTTATCATCTTCATACTTTTAACAGTTTAATATTTTGCACTAAAATAAATCACATTATGATGTAGTACCAATGAAAAGAAATAGCAGAAGCTGTGTCTCTTTGTGTGCTTGGAATCAATACATTATGAAAACTATCTAAAACAAATAACAATAAATACACCAAATTGGGTCTTTTACAAAACTCGATATACAGATATACTGTGGAAGTCTAATTACTGTGATTGATAATAGTAGCCTTTTATTGCACGTCTTAGGGCAGCTAAGTACAAGGTGTAGTGCTTGAATTTTGGTTGGCCATATTAATAATTAAGTAGAGCTACTCATTGATTTCTTCGCACTGTTCTATTTAAAAATTGATGGTGTGAAAGGAGATGCTCTTATCAGGGCCAAGCACTTGTAACTTTCCTTAAAACTATAAGGTGCAACAGACTGTGTGATCTTCTTGGCATGAGACCTCTGTCAAATAAATGTCAAACTCTGTTTCCTGGGAAATTAAGAGACCTGAATTTTCAGTAGTGTATATTAGTCATATATATTAGAGTGGACTGGTACATTTTTAACAATGGGAACACCTTTTTTTTTTTTTTTGTATTCTTTACATTTATTGAACAAATTAGTTCAGTATCATAAGAAATGTTTTACAATGAAAAATTCTTGTTCCACTATTAAGTCAAACTGTGAGGATATAATAAAAGATATGTGGGAGTATGAATCTTGATTTCCCTAGAGGTTTCAGAGATCAATGCATTTTCCTCAAGGTTTTGAAAGTTCGAAATAATTCAATATTTTCTTATAAATTGTAATCTTGGTTAATTTAGTGTCCTGTATTTTCATTGCTATTTATAGCAGATAGTCCCAGTGAAACTGGTAGGTGTCTGACAGTGAAATACAAACATTCAACAATAGGCTTAATTTGCTTGCAGCATATTTAGATAATCTAAACATTTCCTTTCAGAACATACATAAGTTTAACGGTAGGGCCATGAAAGCCTCCTGGGCAAAGAATTAATTTTCAACATTGTAATAAAAAAGCAGTGTGTGTGTCAAGGGTATGCAGCTCTTCTGTTAACTGGGAAAATTTTACTGCAGTGTCTGTCTGCAGCAGTGTAAGTGCAAATCTGTTCTGCGGTGAAGGTACAATCCTCCCTTCAGAGCAGAGAATTGGAGGATTTTTTCCAGACTTTCAAGGATATGATGAAGAGGAATTTAAAAATATCTTTCTAAAACAGAACTCAGGGTCTTTGTTTATTTTTCACAAGTTGGGGAACCTCTCATAGTCTTCAGTAAATTTTATTGAACAGAGTCTGAAGAGGAAGGGACTGATGCAGAGCTCCTAAAGAACAACATAAATACAGCTGCTTCCTTCTTTGGGCAGGGAGAACATTTAATGACTTTCTAGTTTTGTCTTTTCTGTGAAAAAAAAAAGACATTTCCCAGTGCTATCTCGGTCAAGATTTGTGTTTGTAATGATTTGAGGTTTTGGCTACTTTCTTATTTTAAAAAGATTATTTCAGTAGTGTTTTGGAAAGGAAAAATACTGGCAAGGGTGTCATTGATTTTGGTATACTGAAAGCTGTAGTCATTGGTTTGAGGCATCCAGATGAATCTGCATGGGAAACCAGTTTAAAGGGTAAAGCATAAATTAAAGGAAATTCCTTTATATTTAGCTTTTATCCATATCTGTAAGCTGGAAACAACGTGTGAATTGTCTGAATTTTAAGTTGTTTTTAAGTGCTTATATGAATAGAGAGCATATATACACATAGACATATATAGGCATATATATCTATATAAAAATAATCTTTAGTTCACCTAACAGGCTCATTTTTGAAGAAGATATTTAAGAATTTCTGAGTAACGTGTAATATTTGTATCTCAGTTCCTAATATTTAGGCGTATAAACAACACCTTTTTCTATCAAGATATTTCAGTGTGTTCTAAAAGTTTTTCATATTTATCTAAGAAAAAGGACTTCTACATTCATTCATTCAGTGGAGTTCAGATAGTCAGTGCCACAGGAGGCTGGCCCCAAAATGTGATCCCAGAATAATGAGGGCTGAGTTTAGTTGCCCTTTTGCTACATTTTCTCTTTTCTTTTGAACAAAAGAGGAGATGTTAATGCTGACTGAGCATTTCCACATTTAGCAAATAAAAAGCAACATCCATTAGTCAGCTTCATCATGCTGTGCATAAGAATATGAGTGGTGATTGCTGCTTGATCTATCTACGTGAGTTATGATTCATGCTAATGGAACATGCAAGTGTTCCGATGAAGAGGAACTTAGTGCAACAAATTAATTTAAAAGATATTCTGCATTCTTCCAGTCCTTGGATGCTTTTATTTGACTCAAACAGTGACCACACAAAGTTAGCTTGCCAGCTGGGATAACTGACAGCAATATACTAAGCAATAGTGACAAATGATCAGGACTCTGACATACATCATTACTCGAGTTTGCCTATTATAATTAGTTCAATTATTTGATATAGCTATATGCTGGAAACAGTTAATAAAATGACTATGTATGAGGTAGAAAAGTTAACATCATTGATGGAATTATTTCAGAAGCATAGTTACTTAATCATATTATTTTCTTGTAGAATTTCCCAAATCTGTGTCTTTTGAGCTGCTTAATATGGGACTTAAATGCATGTCTGTCAAAATGGAATACTTTGAAAAAAATTCCAAGATACTCTAAGCTTCTTTTGCGATTTGAGAACATTTGGGTGGTGTTACAGTAGGAAAAAAAAAGTGTGGAGATGACCTTGTTTGTGATAAAATTCTAAATGAAGAGGTTTTCTGAAGAACACATGAAAATCAGGAATCTGAGGTTCATATCTGAAAACTTGGGCAGTTTTCTTATTTTCATAGAATCATGGAATCATAGAATGGTTTGGGTTGGAAGGGACCTTAAAGAGCTCCCCTGCCACAGGCTGGGACACCTTCTGCTAAGTTAAGTTACTCAAAGCCTTATTCAGCCTGGCCTTGAACACCACCAGGGATGGGACATACACAACTTTTCTAGGCAACCTGTGTTCTCATCCACTTGGTCTTCTTGGTCTGGTGGCCTGTAGAAGACCCCCACTATAATGTAACCCTACCCTAAGCTGCCCTACTGCAAGGCAGTGCGTGAGGTGCTCTGGCTGCTCTTCCATCGCCCTGCAGAATGTTTTGTTCTTGGCATGACCTGAAGAACCATAGAGGAACAAACTGGAAGCTGGAAGCCCTTTTAACTAATTCTGACCTCTTACATGACCATCTCTGCCAGCAGCACACAAGTAACTTGCTATAGCTGAGGTTTGAAAGTGCGAATTCTTTTAAATGCACACTGAAATAATTATTAGTATTTTGATAGATAAAAATCCTTTACTGTATACTTGCATAAGGTTAATTTCTGTCACAAGTTGATTTGACATTCTTGTTCTGGAATTATTTTGTAATATTGAAATTTTTCTTTATTTTTTTTCTTTTTAAAAATATTTTAAAATGTTATATAAATACTATAAATATAAACATCCACTTAAATTTGTTTTTACAAGGCACACAAATTAGTAGATATTCCTTGCCTTATTTTATTTGATGATGTGACTGTTGTTCTTGGAGCTTATGAAAGGAGAAAGTCTTTAACAAAGAAGAAATGGGATGGTGGATAATTTGGACCATACAGACTAATGGGGAATGCTTGGCAAGAGATATCTTCTTGGCTGACAAGGGCTACTGAAAATTTTAAATGTGTTGGAAGGATCATAAAACAAAATATTGTGGTTTTGTCTTAAAAAATTACATATTGAAGCAGATGTTTATTTAAAACCTTTTCATTGATTCAACACGAATTCATGAATTGGTTGGTTTTCTGCTTAGGGAATGCTCAGCAAACAAAAGTTTCTTGGAGAGTTTCATGGAGCTGTAGTTATGCTGCAGCATATTTTTCATCCTATGTACAGCACATATAGCTGTCACATTCCAAAGCTCATGGTAAGAACAGACTGAGTCTAAATAAAGTGATGAGATTTTTATAGCTGCCATTAATTTTTGTGAACTCTTTTTGCAGTTGGATAGCCAAATATTTCTTTTTGTATTGATATGTGCAGACAATCTCAATAAGCTGACCAGTACAGAATACTAAAGGATGTGTGAAAATGTGTTCTTCAATCTAGGTTGTGTTATCGCCTTGGTATTTACAACTCCCAAGGATCCTTAGGATGGAAGAATGGATTGTTTAGTGAAATAGTAACAGGATTTGAAGACTTTCACCTCTAGGGCATTGATTTATGTCCCAGGCTGGGTAGGTGCTGTCTGAATGGAGTTATCACTTGAGAGCTTTGTCTGGCCTACGTGAAATGAAGGTCTTAAATTTGTAGTGGACAGCTGTCCAAATCTCAAAAATACCATCTTGTTTTGCACTAATAATGGTATTTCAAGTTTCAATAAAGAGACAATGATTAAGTAGGCATTAAAGCTTCCCTCATATCCCTGGTGAGTGATCTTCTTTGTTAAGACACTTTGTCAGGATACCCTTGACTGTTAGATGCTGCTGTCACCATGCCAAATACCTGTTTAATCAGTAATGAAAAAACCTCAAGACTCCAACAACTGCAACACTAACTTAAACAAAAAAAAAGCCATAGAAAACATTCAGGATGAGAATTTCTACTGTACAGAAAACTTATTCCTCAAAGGCTTAGCAGGCCAGCAGTCTCAAACTCACAGTCATCTCAAGTGTTTGATTATGGACTGATCTCAGTGAAGAAACTGTGAAAAGTTGCATGCATGAATCACATTTATATTTTTGTATCTGCTGCAGTACAGCCTGATGCAAAATAGAAAGTTCATTGGATAGAATCAATTCATGCTGTAATGTGGGGAAAGTTCTACTCAAAATCGGCCATTTTATTATATTTTCCCCAGAAGGATAGTCAAACAGTACAACAAGTACTTGAGCCATGGGTGATATCAGACATCAAGATGTTCCCAAACCAAAGGATAGTGAACCCTAAAGCCCAGTTACTGCGAGAGCAGGAAGCACCCAGAACCCCAGGATATACAAGGAAATCCAAAAAGGAATGGGCCATGTCTCAATGGGAGCTGCACAGGTCAGATCTTGTATCTGAGGGCTCAGGTATGACTAAAAATGTCTTCCAGGGATAAATATTAATCAGAAATGTTCTCTGAAATACGTCAAGTAAGGGAGGAGACTCCTTGACTTTGGGTCCTAAGGATCATCTAATGAACCCAGAAGAATCCAGATAAATACAGGCTTATCCATATTTTTTTCATCTCTAAGCTCTCTTTAATCCTTACTGGTAAAGTACATGCCAACTTTTGGCCATGTAGCTGTGCAGTCCCCTTCACTGTAGGAAATTAGCAAGACTCAGTGTTGAGGTGTTGTGGAAGAGGAAGATGGGTTTATTTAAAACAACACTGTTTTAATTAACATTCATTCTGTCACAGATTTCACTCATTCCTGCTCTCACCCCCGTATAGTGAATAGCACAGAGACAGGTCTGTCAAAGTGGTTTGGCCAAGATGACTCAGTGTGACACAAAGGACATAGGATGCTGGCTGCTGAATCCTCATCACAGAATTTGGGTTTTCTTGAATGGTAATGGCAAACAGGGTTTTGAGAAAACCTTTTAGATCCTTCAGGTTTTATTAGTTACTATGGCATGATTCTTCTGCCTCAGAATTTTGCTTACTTTAGCCATCATAAATATTAGGCAGATTTGCTGGGCATGATGTTTCCTGATTTTAGGTATCTCAGAGTTGTAACCTTTCTTCCTGTTGGGTTTGCAAGAAGAGGAACAGCTCATCTGATGTGCTGTAACCTTGCTGTCTTCCTCCTTTTGTCAGAGTGTAGGGTCCTCCCCTCTTGAGTCATCTGTACTGTGATCTTCACAGAGCACAGGGTCCAGTTTCAATGGAAACATCATGTCACTGAGTATTTCGTTGCTATTGTCTGTGTCCTTGGTTGTCTGTACAGGCCATTTTTCTTTTAACCCTCTTCTGCTTTTTCCTCTGCTGCTTTCTCATGTATATTTGCATTCTACTTAATATTTGCATTCAAGTAATATTTTAATTCAGGACATATCAATTTTGTTGCTCAAGAAGGCAAAACAGAGGAAACAATAAGAAAATGCAGAGTTTTGAGAGGTCTAGCTTTAAATTTTATATGTACCTATGATACATAGAAGGAGACTTTTATGCTGTGAACAAGAATAGTCAGTATTTACTGAGTATAGGTCTGGAGCAAAAAAACTTAGTGCTCTGCAGGGTGACGTGGTTACATGTTTGGAACTTGATAGACTTCCCCTGGGCATCAGTGACACTTTTTCAGAAGAATGGAAACAGAATAGCAATAATGTTTCGCATTACAAACCAGCAAGGAGACCTTCCCTCTAAACTTGAAAAATGCTGGATTTTTTACAGTCGTTTCTCTAGTTGATTCATTTTACTAATTAAAGCACATCTTGTAGATGCAGCTACACTGGATTACCGTCACTATCTCTTTATATTGTGTAAACTACTAAATTGATGATTGGTTCTTTGAAATTAATTGTTTATTACCTCATTTGGGTATTTTTTCTTCATCTTTCTTATTTGCTAAGTCAACAAATTGCTGCATTTTTATGAAAGCCAGCTTTTAACATAGGCTGGTTTGTTGATATAATGAAATAAAAGACATAAAGTTATTACTGCGGTTGTAAGGAGTTATACGCTGTAGATTCAAACTTTAGTGAATAAAACACTATATTTTTAAAATTTTGGTGCTGGAATCTGTTGCGAGCTTCATCAGCTGTCACAGCAATATAGTAGAAAAAAAAGAGAAACATGTCTCTTGGAGTAATGCAGTGATAAAGTACATGACATTGTCTTTTGGAGAAAACAAAGCTCCGAGCAAAATACAGTGTGGTTTGTGTTGCTCTTTGTTCTCTTTTCCTTTCTGGTTTCTTCCAGGTTCAGTGTTGAATGCTCAAGTGGTTGTTTATTTAAAAATGCCTTGAGGATTTCTTGGCTGTACCATTTGTATAGATCTAAATAGATTTTTCCCCGCAGATTCCTCTTCCATAGGAGCTTTGCCCCTACCACTTTCCCCACTGAGAAACCTGTTTTTAAAGGCAATGTAGGAGGTGGCAGGACCAAGTAGGTCTAGGGAAAATGGTTGCTGCAGTAACAAAATAAACTTGGCCAGGCAGCTGGGGCTTCTGTAAACTGTATTTCAGAGGCAGCTGGGAGGTCATTCCTTGGGCTCTGTGCTGCTGCCACCCGTGTACAGTTGCCTCTTTATGTGGCTGCATCCAGGCTGATACTGCACCCTGTAGCCTGGGTGGCCCTGGGACATAGTGATGGAACAGTGGAGTAAGGAAGGGGCAGGGCTATGGTCCTATGGCTCGCTTGAAGTAGGAGTAATCCATTGCCTAGTTCCTGCTTGCTAAGCAGGCACAAGTTGCTCTGGATGTGCGTGTGAAGAGTGTAACACTAGGTCTGAGCAACACGTCCCATTTCTCCATAGGGCTGGTTAAGAATATTGGCACTAGGAAAATTCCAGTCACAGCTTCTGGCTGGAAAGCTTGTATATAGAGCATGAACAGGGCCAATCGTTGTCTGCTTGCAAAATAGGTGTTTCCCTTACGGGGTTTAAAGAAAGAGGACTTAACTATTTTGCAGGCAGAGGAAAGACCTTAATCTCCTCTTGGAGCTGTTGTCAGGGCATTTCCTGATTACACAGAGGTACCTTAGAATGACTGTTAATCACGTTCAGCTCTCAGGATGGTCTCTGTGCTTATTTTGTCAGATTAAGGATGATTTTGTCAGATTAAGGCTAACAGGATGATTGCTTTCTCCCTGAGCTGCTCATTGGACTTTACATATTGATACTGCCATTGACACTTCATTTGATAACATCAGGCAAGCCTTTAGGTTGCTGTCTGTACCCATCTTTGGTTTGCCTGGGCCAGTAGAAGCAGGGATGGCAACTGGAGCTGGTTCTGTGGGTGCTGCTGTCTGCCAGGCACAGTGACTGCTTCTGCCACTCTGGCCCTGCTGAAAATGAATGATTTTGTTGGACAGACAGCTATTGCAAGACGTTCAGTTCTTGGTGGTTACCCATTTCAGAAAGTTGTTTAGATCCATATTAATTCAACAAGGAGAACTGCCCAGTACTGTTTCCGGGAAGGAAGCATCAGTGCAGCAGCCCAGGCTGGGGAGGACTCTCTAGGGCCTTGGTGGGCAGCTGAGCATGAGGCAGCCCTGTGCCCTGGTGGCAAGGATAGCCAGGCAGCCTCCTGGGTGGTGCAAGCAGGGACACAGCCAGCAGATTGAGAAAAGGGATCATCCTGTTTTATTCAGCCCTCATTAGAATTTATCTTACTGTGTCCAGTTTTAGGCCCCCAAAGAAAGGCACAAACTGGAGTATATTCAGCAGAGGCCCTTGACAATGCTTGATGCTTAGGCATTTGCCCTACAAAGAGAACCTGAAGGAAAAGGATTAATGGCAAGATGGAGTCAAGCTCTTTGGGAGACTGAGAGATAATGGGCATAAGCTGAAAGAGAAGAAGTGCAGACTGGGTATAAAAAAACCCCTTTTTTCACCATAAGGCTGCTGAGGGCAGTTTTGCCCTCTATCTTGGGGGGAGTTTACAAGATCTGACTGGATAAAGCTCTGAGCAATCTGGTTGGAGCTCAAAGATGACCCTGCCTTGAGCAGGGAGCTACACTAGAAATCTCCTGCCTCCTGATGTGCCTTCCAGCCTTGCCTGACTAAAACAATCTTTTCTTTGCTGGTGGGAAAGGAAGTGGACAAAGAAGGATGAAGTGAGAAACTGCACATGTCCCATTTTTTGCCTAGGCCACCAGACATGGTTTTGAAACAGTTATTATTGTTATCTGTGACTTGTGCTATTCTGCCAGACCAATGCATTCCCAAGGGATTAACCCTGTGGCTTGTTTTGTGAAAGTCTGTTTCTCAGAGGATTATTGACAATCCGCAGTAAACCAGGCACTAATGGACTAATATAAAACATGACATGATTTTTTTACTTGTATCCTGCATCAGTGTTACGACCTTCAGGTCAAGCAGTTTCCAGATGAGGCTGGCTGTTGTCATGCCTGGGACTGACTGTCTCTGTGGCTTTGCCACAAAGAGGGCAGGGTTTTTTCTGTGCAAGAATTTCCCTCTAAGTCAGACTATTCTTTTGTGCTGTTATTTTATTACCTAGCTCTGCTGTATTCTATTCATATTTTTATTCTCCAATATGTTCTTTTGCATGCCTGTGGCTCAAAAATATACCTTTTACCTGATCAAATACTTCTTAGCAGTTCCTTTAGTGCTTATGGGTCATGGAACATTAGGCACCAAATAAGGGCTGTCTCTAATAGTGCAGAATGAATGGTCCTCCTGCTGCAAGCCCTCACTTATCACTGTCATAAAGGAAGCAAAACAATATAATGTGGTGGGCACTGTTTTTTGCTGCTCAAAGAAATCAGGAAGGCACTTGGAGAGATCCTTGTAGCTGTGTCACAGATGTTATGGACTATATGAAGAACTGTTAACTCTTTTTGCAGAGAAATGTGAGCACAAGGCTTTGGCACCTGTATCCTTGTGAAACCTCAGCTGTTATTGCTAAAGGCCAGGATGAAAAACAAGAGGGTAGGAAAGGAGGTGGCTTTATTTTTCATTACATAAAATCTCTCTACTCAGAAGCCTTTTCGCCTTGGTAAAAGAAGAGCTCATCACTTGTGGATTGCTATCCTGGAATTCAGAAAACAAGGTAATAAGTTAGATTTATTTTGGGAACTTTTAATTTACTAATGCTTTTCAGCAATCCTAGGAAACAGGTTATACCATTGAATGGATTTACACTAGAAAATACAGAGTTTATGTGCTCATGTTCCATATGTCTAGCATGTAGATAACTTTCTCTAGTTTTAACAATCTACAGAGCACAGGAAAAGAACAGTTATAATCATAAGCTTGCAAATCCATGTTCATTGAACCTAGTGTAGTCACTAATGCAATTTTTCAGTGATCAGTGGACAAGATTAACTGATCAACAGCCAGCAATATCTAGTTATGAACTATAATAGTGTTTCCTTCATATTGCTTTCATACTGGTTTTGAGATCAACTTCATTTGTACAAGGTTTTGTCAAAGCGCATCATGTTAAATGGAACTGGCATAGCACACTTAATGCTTTTTCTTTAATTTAAATTAATTTTATTTTTATGTAAGGTTGCATAATTTTCTAGATATCTACATAGGTGAATTTTTAATCTCTACTGTCAATTAAAGACAAACTAGTCTGTTCCTTTATTTTGAGAAACCCTGTAATTCATTATATAAAACAGCAATGAGATACCCTTATCTCAACAAAAATTCTATTTTTATCAAAATTAAATTTCAGTAATTAAGGAATTTGTTGGAATTTCCACTTGCGTGGTCAGAAAGATTTTCTCTTGTTATTTATTGTTCTTTTGTGGTCATGTGTTCACACATACACTTCATGTATCCTGTCAAGACTCTGGTAGCAAGATTTTACAATCTGAAGGGCAGGTATTGGATGATGATAACTTCTTTAATTGTCTGTATTTGGAGATGAAACCTTGGTAGGATCTGATTTGCAGGAGAACATATGTTATAGTTCTGACTTTTACTTTGTGGCTTGGTTCTCCACAGCACTAGCGTTACCTGTGAAGCTATCACCAAAAATGCGATGGAAAGTGTGATGAAGGATGAATCTTTTACTCTTTCTCAGTACTTTGTTAAGGATAGAACTCACTACCTTTAGTGTTACAGATAAGGTTTGAAAATGTTGAACTCTTTGAACATCACCTTATCATGAAGAAATTATGCAATTAGAAGCTTAATGTAAGATTCACGTTCTGTGCTAATACATAGTCAACATACCAAGAGCTGCTAAAGTGCTATACATATCAAGAATTAATTATCTGAAAGGCAATGATATTACATATTAAGCTCAGTTATGACTGTACTCTGACCTATGAATGGTGCATGTGATTAAAAAAACCTATTTGCATCTTAATCACAAAAATAAGTACTTCACTTGAATTAGTATAAAGTTTTTAGAATAAGCAAACTGAAAAATTTGCATAAGAAGACTTACATATCAAAACATCATCAATAATGTACACAACAGAGCAGACCAGAGTAATTTTTGATGAAACCGTTTTTAGTTGGAAGACATTGATGGGACTTAATCTGTGTGCAGGAGATAGCTTTTTGATAAGTTTCCTGCTTTAAAATTGGTTTGAAAATGTTTAAAAATTGTGGAAACAACCCACTTCACCATTTTGCAAATGAAGAGTTTAGCCTTTCTTAATTGAAACAATTGTTTTGAAACATGTATTTATTTCACAGTAGTAAAACAATTTAAATTTTAGATTGTTTTTAAACACTAATTTTAAACATGAAATATTTTGACTTACAAAAGAATGTCTTCTGTTGGCATTTTCGAGTTGCAAAAGATTTGTGATTTCGGACTTTATTTTCCTTTCTATGGGAAAGGAAAGTTATTTGAATCATGAATATTTTTGTGTGGTAGGAAATTGGTTTCCCATGGAGAACTATTACAGTACATGATAATAGATAACATGCAGCTACTCCAAGGAATCCACTCAGTACCTTAATATGAATGGGGCTTGATGATGACAAACAAGGGGAAAAAAAGTTTTGAGGGTCAAGGGCTCCAAAATGATACAGAGAATGTCTGAGAAAGATCATTGCTTTCATATGAAATCTGATGGTGATTTTCTCAGGGAGGTGAGCTGATGAAAGATCCTTACAATTGTTTCCTTCTTCCTGGTGGTGTTGATGGTGAGCATGCCATAGCCAGGAGGTGGTGCGATGCATTTATGGGGCCTCAGAAAGAATGTAAGTGGAAGAGATGAGGAGACCTGTACATCCAGAGTATCAGCTAGACGATCCAGGGGAGCTGGAAATGGGACAGTGACCTGAAGCTCTTGGGATTCACGTGTGCCAGGGTTTTCCTTTCACCAGTGAAGGCACACAAATCAGGAATCTATGAACTGCTCCACAAACAGCACGTCTGTGCACAACTATGTTTGGTAGATTTGCCAGATGATGTCCTGGCATGCCATGAGAAGAGGTTTGAACAGAGGCTGGCCTGCCTAGGGAATTACAAGTACTCTGCCAGAAGAGGGGAAAACAAAGTAGGAACTTCGATGAATCAGTGTAGTTTGGGAGATGGGAATGGACAAATAGAAATGTAGAAATTTAGAAATCTTCCCGAGAGACAAACCAGAGGATATGTGAAGAGACAAATGTATTGCAGTATAGAGAAAGTAAGGAACATAAAGAAGATGGGGACACTGTAGCAGGGAAGACAGATAAGAAATGAGAAATACAGGTATTACAGCTAGGGTAGAACTCACTTGACCTACTCAGTTAAGTACAGAATAATAGAAAATAAGAATCAAAAGAAGTTTACTAATCCAAACACCTGTTTCAGTGCCAGGTTACTACCTAACCATGCATACTTAAAACATTCATGCCACTGTATTTCTGGTATCATTTCATGAGAAGCATTCAGCCTAATTTTAACAAGTACTTTATTGCCTCAGGGGTCTTTCTCCTTGGAGAGGCATAGAATAGCTACCGTTAGACATTGTTTTTTGCAAGGCTTGCAGCAGCCTCTAAAATTATCTCTCCAAGTGAAACTGAAATTAAAACAAAATTATCAAATTCCTTCACTAAAAATCTTGAGAAAGAATACTTGTTAAATATAATACTTAGAGAGTTTAATTTGTCTAAATGATCTGAGTTAATAAATGAGAGAGCAAAGAGGATTATAATACCACAACAGAAGTCTAAACACATAAACTGTTGAGAATTAATTCTACTTAGGCAGAATATTACTCTGTTGCAAAAGAAGATCTTTTTCTTCTTTCTGCTTTTTGTTTTATTTTGAATATTTCAGCTTTATAGATTTGATATTCATCAAATGAATTAATATAGCCTTTATAAAGAAATAGGAAACGGCATCAAGTTGCATTGTTATATGTGCCAGGGAGATGAATCAATGGCTTTTACAATTTCCAGAGTAATTTACATTCTTCCACTGACTTGGTCTTTGGAGGAACAGCAGATTAGCCCTTGATTACTAGAGGGTGAACAATTCACAGTGAATAATTTATTTGGCAAATAACTTATGACTTAGAATAATTTATTTTACTAAATGAATTAATTGTGTGTTGTACAGGGCTTTTAGGTGAACAATTTTCATTCTATAGATTATTCATAACTGGTTATACAATTTCCATAATTGCATAAATTTGTATACTGAATGCAAGAGAACAGATCAAGTTATCTCAGTCTTTTTACCCTATGGCAGGATGTCCTGCTATATTAGAGGTTGAGCAAAACTAGGAACCTACAAGAATCGAAAGGAATTTTGCAATTTGGGACCAAGTAATGCAATTTTCATTGACTTCTTGCTACTCCAAGAATGTATTTTTGCTAGCAAACATTACTTTCAGCTTGTGTCTGGTCAACACGGACAAATGATTATTGCAGCTGTGGAGGTATCTGTGTGCTGTATTTGCTGTTTATCTGCAGATGGATTAAGTACAGTGTTTACTATCCATATTGAACAGCTTTTGCAGTAGTTTTAGCAGCTCCTTGCAGTAGCTGAAGGAGCAACAGGATGATGGAAAACAAGGACAATATGTGGAAGAGAAGCACACAGAACACCTCTATCTGAAAGACTGTGTCTTAGATTACTTTTATTCAAGACAAAATACATGGCTGGAAGCAAGCATAGACTGGTGGGTGACAATAATGGTGTAGAACTGGAATGATTAACAATGGCTTCCAAATTTGAGAGTAACAAAGACTACTTCTTTGAGATTTACAGAGCTCAGCATAAAGCCGTATACCACCATGAGAGCTCTTAAACCATTTAGTTTTATGTGGTAACACTGTCCAGAATTGGTACCATTCATATTACTCTGTGGGTAGTAGCTAAAGTATAGGTACATGGACTATTTAAATGCTTGAGATGGATATATATATACTGAAAGAGAATGTAGTACCCAGGCCCTGGCTCAGGCATTTGTAGATTAGAGAATACGTTCTTGCGGAATTACAATAGGTACTGATAAAATCCATATTTCTCGTTGCTGCTACCCCAGACATCTGAGTTTCTTAACGGAAAAAAATAATTTTCCATTGAGCTGCAAGGTCCATTTGATCATGATAGAAGACTCAGTGGTCTGATTTTTTTTTTTTATTTTATTTTTTTTAAGGAATGAGTTCTTTGCTTGGCCGATATTAAAGTGATGTGATTATTGCTGCTGTCCTGGGAGACACAGTTGATCTTTCCCTATCCTGAGAGGCTGTCTTGTTACACAATTGGATTGAGGAAGAGAGTTGTTTAACTATTACCTGCATCCTCAGCAACTATGTATTTGGGAGACTGGAAGGGAAATGGTGGTGTCTCTTGGCAAAGATAGGGTTTGCTGAACAATTATTCCTGGAATTATGGCTGTCTGATGTGTGCTGCGAAATATCTGGCAGTGCAGAGAAAGCCTTACTGCAATTTGAGAAATAATATTGGGATATTTCAAGGATATACAACTCACCAGTGAAATATTGATACAAAATTAAAATCTTCAGAGATGTTTTGTATTACTATTTTGAGAAAATAGGATGATTTAAAAAATCAAATAAAATTTCTTTCATGTATGATTTAGATTATTGTAAATTTATGGCATTAGTTCATGAGTGCATGGACTATAGCATAAATTTGTAACACATGTACATAGCTGCAGTTGTCTTACATAATCTCTAGATGCCATGCCTTGATGTCATCTAAATATGATTGCAATGTGGTACAAAGATGAATCTTGATTTTCTTTCCTTTTATTAATCATCATTCTTATTCCAGATATTAACACAGTCAAGACTAGATCCTAAATAATATGGACTCTGCAGACTAACAAGAGAATCATTACAGTTTCACAGTTTCACAGTATCATAAGGTTGGAAAAGACCTCCGAGATCATTGAGTCCAACCTATAACCCAACACTAACACCAACACTAACACCAACCCATCATCTAAACCATGGCACTCAGTGCCTCATCTAGTCTCCCCTTAAACACCTCCAGGGTCGGTGACTCCACCACCTCCCTGGGCAGCGCATTCCAATGGCCAATCACCCTTTCAGTGATTACTAAAATTACTTTTAAAATTACATCTTCAAATCAACTGAAGAAAATACATGATGACTTGATAGATATAAACCTCTGTCAAGTATTTGTATGTGTGCTTTGGGGCAAAATTAATCCATTGAATTCTTAAGGAATCCATTAAGTAAATTTTCTTTCTTTATAAAGGGAAATTTAAAGTGTTTCTTCCCCTACTGTTATGCAAAATGTGATGATCTAGAGCCCAAAGGATTTTGTCCCTAAATCACCCATTTGAATCTGTATAATGGAAACATATTTAAATATAAAATTTTAATCTTGCTTTGCAGTTAAACTTTTAAATGCTTTTCCAGGAAATGAAGTGTCTCATTTGACCTTTTAGCCATTCAACTATACTGATCTGCAAGTAGACAAGGATCCTCATACCACCTTTCTTTTTTAAAAGGATTGATACCTGTTTTTATATCTAGTCTGATTGAGTCTTACCACTTCTTAAATCTTATACAATAATTCACTTCTCAACATGTGCATCAGGATTTGTCAGATGTCCATTCTGCGGTTGCACTTGATGATCTTTTTGATGGTCTTTTCCAACCTAAATGATTCTATGAGTCTATGAAATTGTCCAGTTGTCATTGAAACATTTAAGCAAGAGCATGATGATAGAATGGGAATTGGCATGCTGACACTCAATGGCTGTACTCATACTATTGTCTTTACCGTTGATAGAACTTGAAAAAGAACCAAAGGTGATCATGACGTGTCACACAGTTTGATACAGAAACTCATCTTTCCACTTAAAACTTTGTTTATTTTTAGATTTTTTTATACAATTTCTCTTACTTTGCACATGAATATTGCATGCAAAAAAAATCAAGGAACATTTTGTGTATCTTTAAATGATTTTTAAATGAATATTCTTTAATATGGGATTGTATTTTCCATTTTTGGGGATTTTTTTAATGACACTTTCAACAGATTTTATGGAAGTTTTATTAGACTATTATTCTTTAAGTCAAATTTAAACCAACACTAAAAATGAAAATACTTCTATTGCCTTTGGAACCTATGCAAATTTACTGAATTAGAATAGGGAAAAAGTGGCAACAGAGCTACAGTTTTAACAACCAATGTCTAAATTTCAAATTTCAATTTCAAACCAATATTTGAAAACAGCAGTTGGACACTCAGAGACAGAATAGAACTGGCAGGGCTGAGGATTTTCAGCTTAAAGCAAGGAGTTGCCATGTGCTATATGCTTAATTGCCCCAAAGAAACTGAAGGTCCAAAATGCATTTGGGTTGGATAGCTGCTGATGCTGAGGGGTGATGTTTGGAGGGATCTGCAGAAGTTACTGATTATATTTTAGAAAGTTCCCTGCATTCAGCAGTTCAGGACCTGGAACAAAGCAGAAGACTGAACTGTAGTCATAGAGATTCCTTTGATTTGTCACAACACTCTTTGAATTGCCGTTGTAGTACTTTCTTTCACTTCCCCATCCCTGAGACCTTACCCCCTCCATCTTCACCTTTCTGTGCTTCAGCATAGGCTAGCCTTGTTTCTTTGGGAATTTGAAGACTTCACCTCTTTTCATTCATTTTCTGTTTTCCTCTTTGTTCTCCTGAAACTGGCCAGATTCTGGGAGTTTAGGTGCCATGTGTCAGGACTTCTGGTTTACTTCACTGTAGTTCCTGTGGAAAGCAAAAGAAGGAGAAAGGAACCAAGTCTACTCTCTGTTCTATTCCATGTCCCTAAATATATTTATCCCCCCCGAATTTTTTTGAGTGTACATCCTCAATTTCCATTGTCTATACCATTTAGAATGTTGTTCATGTGATTTATTGCTGCTTCTTTTTTTTTTTTTTTTTTTTTTTCCTCAACTGAAGTACCCTGAGGTGCATGGTTTGTTGTTATATTGAGAAAACTGGGCAGTTAACGTCACTGGTGGTTTGACGGGAACAGGGGAATAATTGCACTCAAACTTCTTCAGGTTTTTATACTTTGGACAATGTGTAGCTAATCCCTGTGGTCTCAAAGAAAGGAGACCTCTCTCTGGGAAAGCAAAGTAAAGCTTGATGACTGATGACTTAATGACTGATGTCATTAACCAGATGAGTTCTTCCATCTTCCCTTTGTAATTGGAGAGACTCTCTGTTCTGGACTGAATGGCAAGGTTAGCTTGTCCTGTAATGATTCAAGCACCATAGAATAATTTCTGTTGCTAAAAGTTCTGAATTTACTGTGAAGGAACTGTCTTGCATCAACTGCTGAAGTTAGATATTTGCCTTGCTACGAAGAGTGCAGGAGAGCAAGCTGCCTGAGCTTAATTGGCATATTGATTAGGACTATAAAGGCTGTGACCAAGAAAAGACATAAAGTTGTATTACGAATTCATCTTTCCTTTGTGATGCTTCAGTGGCTGAAATGGAGTAATCTCTGCATCTAGTTTTACAAATCATATTTATATCTTGTTTATAAAATGTAGCGCTACAGTTTCCAGCCTTCTTCAGCTGCTTATCTGAAAAGCAAAAGCACAAAGAAGTATTACATTCCCTGTTCATCCGTGTTTGGTATCTTTTTGACAGTCTTGAAATGGTGAATATGAAAGCACAAGATGTATAAATCATCTGTCTAATACAAAATGGAAAAATTAAACAAGTTTTAAAAATTGTGGCAGAATAATGATCACAGAAAATTCAGATAAATCTCTTGATATAAATCCTGTAGTGATGTGGGGTTCATGTTCATAATATGCCAGCATAGTCTTATAGATATTTGAATTGTACTGAAGTAAAATAAGATTAGCAAGAAGGTATACAACTAGTGAACATTTAAGTCATAGGAACCAACACTGACCTGTGCTTCTGATTGTTTTTAACAGATTACTAATGCTACATTTTCTTGCATTTCAGAAACAATTTGTTACTAGTGTTTACTTCACCTCATTTTGAACGAGAAGAAAGAAAAAGTTTATCAGTTCTTTGAGTAACTAAAATGTTAAGATAGGTAAGAAGTGATCTTTTGGGTGTGTGTTGAAGGAGTGATTCTTATTATGGAGAGTAAGTTTGGAAACTGACTAGTAGCACCTTGGTTAGGCATCATTATGAGTATGTAACACAAGAAGGCATGACATTGTGGGACAGGGAGGAGAGATACCTATCAATGATACATTTTCTGAGATTAGCAAATAGTTAAGTAACCACTGAACCAATAGTTCATGATAGATTTCCTCTATAGCACAATTGCCATTTTTAGCAGATACGAGGAATGTTAGAACTTGGACAGGCTACTACTAATGTAGCAGCATCTACCATGCATGAAGAGTCAGAGATATAATGGTACCATCCAGAGGGAAAAAATTGCTGGCTCTTCCCTTGAGCTCCTCTTCTGTATGCATATGCCATCCTTTTACATTTCCAGTATCCTCTTGAATTCTCATGTAATGACGCTGCCTTTCTTTCTTTGGGATACCTTTTGGCTATTTGTATTTCTATTTGTACTGGAATCCTTGCCATCTTCTGCTGACTTGGCATTTTCTCCTGTAAATTGTAGCTCACAGTGATATCCTGGGAAAAAAGTCCTGATATGCTTCCTGTTACATAGAAACCAGTGCTATAAGCATTACTATTTTTAGAATTTAGCTAAAGCTAAAGCTTGTAAACTGTTCTGCATTCTTTCATCTTGATCTGGTACTTCTAGATGTCCTGGGATTTGACCGTTCCATGGCTTTCTTTTTGGTAAAGTTTAAAAAGTCTTCTCAACTATGATCTATTATCTCACTAGTAAAGGATTTATAAATAGTGATATTGTATGGACTATGGTCATTTCAATGTGTAGAAACTGAAAGCACTGAGAACTTGCTATGTAAGCAAAGCTCGTGTTTTGTTTTTTATTACCTCACTACTTGGCCCAATTTGTAAAAAGTTCATTCTCATGGAGTACTTTTAAAAAGTTTTTAATTGAATAGAACGCTTATATACTTAAAGTTAAGCTCCTTGCCAAATGAAGACCAGAGAGCTCTGAAAGAGGGCTCTGGAGCACTTTCAGAGCAAATATTATTATCCTTGGATTAATAATGTAGCTCCTACTTTTCTTGAATATTATGAGGAAGCTTCACTTAGCAAATTTTCACAAATATATATGTATAAAAGAAATTAATTGCTAGAGTAAAAAAAACCCCATAAGTAATTTTTGTCATATTTGGCAAGGTCAGTTATTGGCCATTTACTTCCAAGCAGTTCTGTTGTTTGGCCATCATAATAAAGAAACAGAAAATGTCTAACTGACATAAGATTTCTATCTATGAATCAGAAAAGATTAATTGAAAACATTTTTTTTCAGCTCATAATGAAATTAGACAGGATTATTTGACCCTGTTATTTTGAATTGTTTAAATATCCTAATTCCACACTGCACAAAACTGTACCAGAAGATCATTCTGAAGCCGCAAAGTAAGCAAGAAGAAACCAGAAATGAAAATGATCATTAAAAATATTTAATCAACTTATGTATTTTTATGGAAAACTAATTTGGTCAAAAAAATCAGGACAATAAATTAAAATTCACAAATAAATTTGCTTTCACCAAAATCACAGTAAATATTTGAAAATTGTTTTTCAGTTGCATTCTGAGGAGGCGTTTCTAGAAAGATTGTTCATCCAAGCTAGTGCAAAAAATAAGCTGCAGTGTGGTGAGGGAAGGTCTCTTTTTAGACTAATAAATCGTTAAATGGTAAGGGGAAAAAAAGAAATTATAATTATTTTCAGTAAATATCATTGATGGAGTCCAGAAGAATCTGTGCTAAGCTGTCTGTTCAAGATGTTCATAAATGATCTGGAAAAAAGGGTGAATAACAAGGTAACAAAGTGTGCTGATATTAATCTGTTCAGTGAAGTGAAAATGGAAATTAGATGTGGAGAGTCGCAAAAGATTTCACAATACAGAGAGATTGTGTGATGAAATGCCAGATGAAATTCAGTGTTGATAGATGTATAGTGATGCACATTGGGGAAAAAAGCTAACTTTACATTCATAATGATGGGCTCTGAATGCATTATTTCCACTCAAGGCAGAAATCTCGAAATTATAATAGACCTTTCTATGAAAAAGTCAGCTCAGTGCTTGGAAATAGCCAATGATTCAACAGTGTACAAAGTGCCCCATAAAATGAAAAGAATTGCTAGGAAAGGAATAGAGAACAAAGAAGGCAGCATCATTATGGCATTGCACAAATCTCTGGTCTGTCCTCGTCCTTAATAATTTGTGCAATTCTACGATTCTAGTCCTGAAAACCATATAGAAGAATTAGAAGAGATAATGTTACTCATGAAAGTTGTGTAATGACTTCTTTAAATACATGGAGATTAACTTTCTATGCCAGTGTGCTTCAGCCTGAGAAAGAGACATTTGACCAGACCTGTGCTGAAGATTTCTGTAGGTAGGAAGTGTTCATCATGGAATTACCATTATATGCTTTATTTTATGCTGTTCCTTAAGTCTCATTATTCACCATTGCCAGAGACAGGATATTGAACTATATGACATATATGTCTCTTCACCTTTTGTTATGTCTTGTTACTATGAAGAGAAACATGATGACACGTTTCCTTGTGATTCTGTGTTCACTTGTCAACTAAGAGTGGAATAGAATTTCTGGACTGCAAAATAGTTATACGTCTTTCTATCTGTCTATCTTTCTATATATTTACTGAAAAGTTTTCTTGACCTTGACAGTATAATCTGTATCATCAGTATCATCTGTTGTATTCCTGAGAGGGAGACTTTTGTCCTCCAAGTATGACAAGATAATAGCACATATTATGGACTGAAAGCCAATGAAGTGCATGTATAATTTCATATTTTACTAAACCTCTGGAAGACAGTTTGAAATGCGGTATTCATAGTATAAACCTACACTTCCTTTTATTAGCCTATCACTTCATTATTGCATATCATTAGTTGCAGTTTGACCAGCTCACTGTTGTATTTGAGATTTGCATTTGAGATTTCCATTCAATTTGGAGAGTCAACATAAATTGATATTGCAGAACTTGAAATAGGAAGAAAAAAGGAGATATACAGTCAACTTTTTTGCAAGTATGCAGCAAAGCCTATACAAAGCCTATACAAAGCCTATTTTAGTGTCAGTGAAGTGTTTAGTTATATGAAATGACTAACGCTGTGTTCAATTTGTATAAATCCTTAAAGAAAAGTAAAACCAGCTGCCATTCAATATGTATTAAGAAAATCAAGAATTTGGCTCTTGAGGGCTATTTCTAAAAACTTGTTTGCAGTGCAGTCTTTCTGATTAATGCCATATACTCGTATATATACTCTTTTGGAAATAAACTATTTTGTAATAAATTCTTATTTTAGAATAAGAAGATCCACGTGTGTAATTAGTATATTGTAAATAAGCAGCTTTTCCCAGTTAATGTTTGCTCCTAGCTTTTGGAATAACTGTATGTTGTAGTTTAGCACTTAACTGGCAGCTGAACAGTAGGCAGCTGCTCTGTCATCTCTCCCCAGCCAGTGAGAGGAATTGGAAATGGAAAGGAAGACTTGTGGGTTGAAATAAAAACAGATTTAATGAAACAATAAAAGATAAGAAGGAAAAAATTAAAAGTAATAGTAGTACAAGTAGTAGTAGTAATAATGAAAATGTACAAAATGATACTCAGTCCATCCCCAGAGCAGTGACTGTGGAATGCGTGCTCCCAGTAATGATTGCCAGAAGACAGCCATGAGCCATGATGAGCACATGGAGGTCACAGCCGGTGAATCCAGTCATCACTGAATACCAAGACTGAACTTGGAGCACTGTAGGCCAGACACTCAGAAAACAGAAACGCTGAGAGTGAGTGGGACCTTGGGAGATGGTGGACATGGAGAAAAATGGCCATTCCAGAAACTGCCTCCTTATTTATGGAATATGATGTTCATGGTATGGAATCCTTTTGTTGGCCAGTTTGGGTCAGTTGTCCTGGCTCTGCTCCTTCCAACTTGATACACCTGCTTACTTTTAAAATATAAGAAATTGAGAAAGGTCCTTGGTTTCCCTAACTATAAACATAAGTATTTTTCAGCATTCTTCTCATACCAAAATCTGGAGAAACAGCAGCTTCTGAGAAGAAATTAATTCTATCTTAGCTGAGCATAAAACTACTGAAACCAATGTATTATTAGCCTGACTCTCACACTAAATTGAAATTGCTGCAGGTTCTGAGAAGTTCAACTGCTGAGAAGAAAATTGACTCTATTCCCACTGAAACCAGGATACACTAATAATCTTGCATTTACCATGATTAATAAGCAATCCAGTGATACTCCATACACCTCCTTGTGTATGTCTTCCAGGTTCATTTCCTTACATTTCAAGCCTGAACCCCAAATGGTGAAATGAAAATGGATAGTTTTAAATGAGCATATTGGTATAGAAGGCATCTCTGAATAAAATGGAGAGAAGATAACCAGAGAGATGTGTATTGCTGGACTAGAAAGTATATAGAAATTACACACTAAGTCGTTGTGGGGATGGGTGGGTGCATTAAATCATACGAGATGTCTTTGTTAAAATAAAACACAGATTTGCTAGAGGCTGACATGCCATGCCAAATACAGAGAGATTTGTTATAATGCCTTACTGAACACCTAGCCTGAATGCTGATGGTGAATTCCACAGTCTGAAGAAATACTGGATGAAAAGAGTCCTTCCCATTGTCTGTTATTACATTTCTACCAGACAATTTCACATGGATGCCTGTAGCTCCTGTGCTGAAAGAGATAGTAAATGAGCATTGCCTAGATGAATAGTCAGAGACTAGAGAATCTGTGAAAGCAGAAAACACAATAATGTTTAGAGATTGCAGTTGCCTCCAAATATGTTCTACAAAAAAATCTAAAAAGTTCCACTGTGCCTTTTAACATTAAAAAGGTGGATTTTGAGAAAGAAGTATAAAGAAGCTAATTGAAGGGAGCAGTAACAAGGACTAAAAGGTTTGCAGGTAACCTTGGTACGTTTGTATAAACTGTAGTCTTATGCAGTAACTGGAGAATACTTTCAAAATGCTGATAACATTAAGTATCAAACTGAGGGGAACTGTTAGAACTCACAGACATGCAAGTCATGTCCAAATGAGGAAAGAGAGAATAAAGGTAAACTTGGCATTTTACATGTAAAATTACAGTGAAATAAGCCAAAAACATTTTGAGGGACAACTTGCTACTGGAAACGTACAAATAACCCGCACCCCTCACACACACTGGAGTTGGAAAGTCTGCCAGAGGATCTCAGAGACAGCTAGGTAGGTAGATAATAAAAGTCATTGAGTGTAATAAGGCCATTATGCAGAAAAGCTGAATTAATTGTATGCATTTATGTTCACTGCAGAGAAGGACAGGAAAATACCTACTCCAGAGTCATTGTTTATGGAAGATAAAGCTGAGGAACTGTCTCAAATTAAAGTGTCGATAAAAGACATTTTGGAGTAAGTCAATGACATGAATAGTAAGAAATCACCATGATCTAATGGCTTTCATCCGAATGTTCTAATGAAACTAA
The DNA here is from genome assembly GCA_033556795.1 of Tapera naevia. Lineage (NCBI taxonomy): Eukaryota > Metazoa > Chordata > Aves > Cuculiformes > Neomorphidae > Tapera > Tapera naevia. The sequence continues at coordinate 18,258,756 of JAUMJJ010000059.1, forward strand.
ATATAAAGTTACAGAGCTACTAAATTCAACCTACATTTTTGAATGACTAGAAGGTGGAAAATGTGATGCCAGGATTTAAAATGGGGTCTTAGGATGATCCTGTGAATTACCAAGAAATCTATATTTGCATTAAACAATTTGATAGACCTTAATACAAAGAGTAGAATTAGTGGATGTCTATATAAATGTATGCAATAAGCACCAAAATGGTTTGGAAACTAGAAGGATGTCATGAATAAAAAATCTAGAGTTCTTTGAATGTGTCGGTAAGTATGGGATATGGATGATCCAGATGATGTAATATAGTTAGAACTTTGAAAGAGATCATTACAAATTCCTTCAGCAAAGACCCAGATAGTTGCCTTAGTAAAGATTGCTATTTAGAAATTAATGCTTTTTTTTATAATGGAGTGTAATTACAATTAAAGTCCTGCAGAAATCTGTGCTGTGCCTGTGCTATTCAGCATATTCATAAATTTGAATTTAACAAACTCATAAATTATTCAGACAACGAGATGAGTATTCTAGCAACAAAGTCTGCAGACAAAACAAAGTAATGTCTAGTATCTAAACAAGTCTGTGATGAGATTCTGATGGTGCAATACTGAGTTACTGGGTAATAAAGTGGCAAATGATATTCAATGTCAATAAATACCAAGTAGTGCATGGAGAGGAAATGGTCTCAACTACACATGCAGAATAATGACCTCAAAATTACCATTAAATGATAATGATCATTTAGCAATATTAGAATCACAGCAGATATTTCATACATAATGTCACCTCAGTGCTGAACCGTAAAAAGAAGTAGATATTCAAAATTTAGAGGTAAGGTTTTGAGAACAAACACCGGAACTTCATTAAATTACTACAATTGCATGTTGCAGAAGCTCATTTGAATAGTATGTGCAAGGTTCATTCTTTCACAGAAAGACGTAGCAGAACTAGACAGTGTACAGAGAATTTAACCAAATATGAAACAGAGGCATGGAACAGCTGCACTGTTAGAAAATACAATATAAATTAAGAATCTTTCCTTTGGAAGACAGACAGTTGCAAAGAAATACCGTAATATAAGCAAAATCATAAATGACTGCTCTTTCTTCTTATGCTACAACTAAGGCACACTCACAGTTTAGCAGTTTAAGACAAAGAAATGGAAGTGCTTTTTCCTACAACTGATAAGTAAATTCTAAAACTTACCACTGTAGGATATTTTGAAAGGCAAACACAGAGATGGTTTCTGAAGGTACTGAAAATAAATTATGGAAAACAGGGCATTCTTAGTTATTATTTTTAATGGCCTCAGCACAACATCAGACCCAGTGAGTCCCTACAATGCTGGCTGCTGTAAGAGCAAAACATTGTGTGTGCACTCACAGTATCACAGTATCACAAGGTTGGAAAAGACCTCTGAGATCATCAAGTCCAACCTATAACCCTACACTAACACCAACACTAACACCAACCCATCATCTAAACCATGGCACTCAGTGCCTCATCCAGTCTCCCCTTAAACACCTCCAGGGTCGGTGACTCCACCACCTCCCTGGGCAGCGCATTCCAATGGCCGATCACCCTTTCAGTGAAGAACTTTTTCCTCACATCAAGCCTAAACTTTCCCTGACAAAAGTTCTCTGTTCTCTGTTGGTGATTTTTCAATACAGGACAGTGGGCAGACTGAGCAGGTCTAACGTCTTGTTTCAAAGCTCACAAATAAATTTGGATGACTTCATTCTCAACAGTTTTCCACCTTTCCCCATGCAGTTAACAACACTTACGCAAAAGACACCTAATACAGTGCCAGTCTTCATTGGAGTGTGCTCTTTTTGGCTGGAATAGTATTAATTTTCTGCATGGTAGCCTTTAAGTTGTTTTGATTTGGATTTGGGATGAAAACAGGCATGTTTTGGTTTGTGATGACAGTGCTTACACGGAGTCAAGGCTTTTGGGCTTCTCGTGCTGTCCCACCAGTGAGTAGATTGGGGATGCACAAGAAGCTGGGAGAGGACACCACTGGGACAGCTGACCCAGCTGACCATATGGATATCCCAGACCATATAACATTGTGCTCATGAATAAATGCAAGGGGGAGTGGACGTTTGGAATTATGCATTTATCTTCCCAAGTAACAGTTGCATGTGATGGAGTCCTGCTTTCCTGGAGATGGCTGAACACTTGCCTGCTGATGGAAAGTAGTAAATGAATTCCTTATTTAGCTTTACTTGTACATGCAGCGGTTGATTTTCCTATTGAACAGTCTTATCTCAGTCCATGAGTTTTCTCCATTTTGCCTTTCTGATTCTCTTTTCCATCCTGCTCGGGGGAAAGTGAGCGAGCAGCTGGGTGGGGCTGAGCTACTGGCCAGGTTTGAGCCACCACAGTCATTTTTACAGAACTGGCACTCACGTAATCATGTTTCCAAACGGCAGACTTGAGACCAGTATCTTGTTTTATGTGACGATTCAGATATTTGAACACATTATTCATTGCATAGGAATCCCTTCAATAATGAATCCAGTTAACATTGTGCAAATTATTTTTTAGTGGCTCATTGCATTGAAGACCAAACAAATTCATTTTAACCAAAAGTATCTGACAGCTTATAGATTCAGATTCAGCATGCATTTTGCAATTTTAGTCCAGTTAACAGAACGTATATAAGGCAATGCTTTCTTGCACATTGCAGAGATATCACGTATGTATTGTTTACTTATACGGTAATATTAATACTTAATTATGTGTGAAGCAGTGACAAAGCTGGGTAATTATGCTGAAAGGACAATGTAATTATCCAGGCTCAGCCCTCTACTCCCTTTGAGGAAAAGAAGGGAATAGAAAAACTGGGAAGTTTATAGTCTGACAGCTGTATTTCGTCTGCAAGGAATTTCCTTTGTGCTTGGACTCTCTTTAATGTTACCAAGGGACTTGGCCTTCACCTCCTTTATGCAATGTAGAGATATTTAATCTCCTGCTAAATGAACTAACTGAAGTAACTGCAACATTCCAGATGCAGTGGCAGGGAGCTTTATTTTGGCTGGCTGCTCCATTACATACAATGTACAGATCTATCCCAAGCACTGGGATTGCTCATTCCAGAGAGACAAGTGAGACTATTGGCAAGGTAATTGTCCTTTTTTTTTTTGAGTGCTGCTTCAGCAGAGCACGGTTTTCACTATGTTGCTTTTAAATTGTAGGAATCATCACTGAGATTCATATATGGAAACACACAACATTTAAAAGTGAAAGATTATGTTTAGATCTAACTGTATTTAAATGAAGGTAATTATTTTGTCCTTTCATGTACCCAAAGCTTTAGCTCTCCTGGAAGGATATCTAAATTACCTGTTCCAAGCAAAAAAGGGATTAGAGGCTGGAAGGAGGGGAGCATGCAGGAGAAATGCTTCATGTCACCAGTACTGTGGAGGGATTTGTCCATTAGAAACCAGATATGCCTCCTATATCCACGTACTGTAGTTAAATTAATTTGAATAGGAGTTATAAGGTACTTATATAGTAGATTATGTGAAAGAGATTTCCATAAATCTTATTCACAATTGTTTTTTCCTAATAATAGTTTAAGAATCAAAATTTCCAATTCATACACAGTGGTGAAAGAAGAAACTACATCTGCATCTGAAAGTGTTACAAATTGTGATAAAATACCTAGGAAGCAGGACTGATTTCCATGCAGGTTCTGTTTGGCATTGCTTCTGTCTCTGACTAAGATGGAAGGTGAATTAATTTAATACTGTTCTTGAAAAAAAAAACAGAATTGTTTATAGTAGTAAACAAACCCCTTTGCGATAAATGAAACTGGCTGTATTTTTATCGCATAGTATTATCTGGCCTAAAAACTGGGAAGTGCATTTTTCTTCTTAGATTGGCTTTAGGTCTATATTCCTGGGAGGAGTGTCAGTCTGTAAAACTTGCTGGTGGTGACAACTCATTCCTCATGGATTTTTGTCAAGCTAGAAGCAGTGTTGTTTGCTTGTTTAGTGAATCAGATCATCCGTATTCTTACAGACTCAAACAGTATATCTATGTAATAGCATGTGTTTCTTTACTTGACAAATACCTTTGCAAAAGAAAAAAAAAAGTCTACATTTAAGAAAATCAGTATATAAGTGGCCAAGTCCTCTCTCTAGAAGTGTTTGGTTTGTGACCCAAATGATATTTTCATCTTCTGTAAACAAACTTCCTTGAGCTGTAAACATTTATATTGTGATCATTATTGTAGGAAATAAAAAGAGAACATTAACTGCCAGACTGCCTCCATTGATAGCCATGAGAAATGAGAAGAGTTCTGGCTGGTCCGTGTTTTGGCAGGAGAGGGGACTGGCTAAATCTAATTGTGTTTCTAGAGAGAATGGGTAGTGTTCCCTAAGCTTTTTGGATATAGTGGTTCTCGCCTTCCACAAGAGAGTGCTCAAGACTAACTGAAATATTCAAATTTATTGGCCATACATAGGACTGGTCCACATTCATTATAGCTCCACTGCAGTGTTATGGTGGTATTGAAAGAGCAATACTAAGAAAGCCCTGTTAGACCAAAATATTGTCATATGAGTTTTCAAATCTGTGAACTGAGGTTTCAACTGAAGTCTGACTTAACAGACTAATTTCCATGTTGTGTCACACCGTGGGCAGCTTCCATTTCCCTGTAAGTAGAGGAGACCTGAGTCTAGGCAAAATACATGTTTTTGTTTCCCATTCAGGCTGTAGGGGTAAAGGTTTCACATTTTGAGCTGATGATGGTGTATTTTGGTCCAGTATCAATGGCCATGTATTTCTTTACACTTCATTATTTAGATAGTGTCTTTGATTCTTTCTTCCTCTGATTTTAATGATGGCATCTCACCTGGATTTCACTGAGGTTGATTAGTTCTTCTTTGATAGTAGTTCTTACTTCTGAATGTTTCATTCCTAAAGCAGAAGCAGTGAATTCAATTACATATTAAAATCAAGGGTGTTTGCTTTTTTTTTCCTTTTATTTTAACTGTCAAAATTATGTTTTTATGAAGCCTTTCATTTTTTATATTTTTTGCAGGTTACAATTTTTTGAGCCAGCCACAAGTCCAAAGAACTGTTCTGGGCACTTAGGAAGGAAACAATACAGTCTGTTCACTGATTTGTTCTGCCTGTTTTGTAGTAATGGCCAAATTTTAGGCAGATGCTTAATTTTGTGCCCGATGAATGCCTTCAGTGAAGCTGCTAGGATGTGGTTATTAAAATGCATCCCACAGGCTGAAAATTCTATGGTAGTTCCCCCAAATGTAGAAGGAACCACATTCTGGTATTGCTGTGCTGAAAGGCTGACAGAACCAGCACATCAGAAATGGTACCATCCTTTGTTGCCCAACCGAGGCAGGTACCACTTGTGCAAATATTTAATAATGCCTTTTAGATGACAATGGAGTTTGACTTTGTAAATAATGGCCTTGTAGCAGATGAAAGCACATATCGCTTTACTTGAAATCCATACCTGACAGTTTTGAAGACGGCAAGTATTTTTCAGGCAAATTATTTTCATATCCTATTCCCTCTGGATCTTCCTATGTAAAGATGTGCTGTAGCTAAGACAGCAATTGTTCACTTGACATATGGGTTGTGGCCATAATCTGGCATTCGTCAGATCTCCTGACAGGCTTATGCACGGCTGTATACATTTACAGGACCTAATGCATTCTGAACATTTAATTGGCTGTGCGGATGTTCTGTCTTTAGCATTATTTTTATATATAGCTTTATGTTTGACAGAATATTGCTATTGTAACTGCTAGGGAAACTAATCGGTAATAACTGATGCTATTACCGAGTAGTTAATTTACAAAAGGCCAAGAATTAACAGTTTTGCTATTTATGTGGCACACTAATTTTTCTGCAAAAGGAAATCCGCATTGATGAATAATTTAAATCCCAGTCTCCCTGCAAGTCTATAATCACGTGCCCTACAGAGACTGGAGTACATTCTACTGCGAGCATTGTGCAAAAGATTAGTAGATCTGTGGTGGTAATGCTGCTGTAACAGTGGGAATTGCACTTTTAATTTGTCTTCCCATCTGACAGAGCATCTCATTATACTTTACAAAATCTATTTTAAAAATTCTTAGTAGAAGAATATTTACATAAAAAGGTGAAGATTAACTAAATTGTTTTAAGTCATATCGGCAAATCATTTTAATAAGACTGTCCTTTCTTCTTGTATTTGGAAGAGAATGTGCATTTTATTCCCACCATGTTTAGTTCCAGTCAGTCAAAACCAGCAATGACTGGATACAATTTTTTCACAATACAGTCTAGATGTGAAATATGTGATAAGCCCTGCATTGTGTTATAAGACTATGCAGGCTCTCTAATAACTAGCTTGTTAACTATCTTGAGGCTGAAAAGTATTTTATACAAAATCTTATATAAGACGAAAACTTGTTTTTTTTCACAAGTAGCACTGAGCAGAAAATTATTACTTTCTGTTAATCAGATTAAATTGTGAAGGAGTATACACACAAGGTCCTTAGGCACACATTTTAAATAAAAATGTTTCAATTCTTTCACTCCTCCTTTTTGCCCTGTTTGCTTTTTCTTAACTACATTATTGAAATTTAGGAAGCATAATAGCTGGTCTATTTAATGGTACATCATTATCTTCCCATAGCATAATGCATACTATTCATTCTCTCATAGTGTTCATTAATCCATTATATTTATTCTCTTCTAGTCCTTGTGTAGCAATGTAAGGAATCAGATTTTCACTATACAAATGAATAACATTTTGCAATATTCAAAGATCCCATTTAATATCAGTGACCTGTTAATTTGATGGTTCAGTTGTTAGTAGGATTTCATGTTACTTGTACACTATTTGTTATAGCTTTTTATTTCTCTGGGCATTAGCTGTTAGTCATTACTATGCTAAGCATGGTGCAAAAGACATGGGCTGACAGTCTCAAAAAATATTGCAAACTCATTAAAAACAAGAGTGATTTGTTAACAACCAGTGGACATTTGTATAAGGCCTCTGTGTGAATAGGGTTATGTTTATGTGAAACAATTATATTTAATACTTTCTCTTATAAAACATATGGGCCAGGTCTTTTGAGTTAAGGGGAGGCTTAGGAGGCTGTTGCCAGTGCACTTCGCTTGCAGCAGTTCTTTTCCAGCAGAGAGCACCTTGTGGGCAGTAGCTGCTGATGTAGCCTTGGCTGAGGGTTTGCCGGTGCCTTGGTGGGGTGGCAGGAGCTCACTTTACTGGGGGAAGGAACCCTGAGACCAGGTCAGGGCAGACAGGCTGCTCCAGCTCATGTCCCTGGCTGTATCATTGTGCTGTGCATAGGTTGGTAGTTCTACTGTATTTTTTTTTATTTGCACACAAGTTATTCTAAAACATTACTTTACAGTTATTAATGATTGGCAAGGTATTTGTGTTCAGGTCCAGATTTGAACTTCAGAGAGTGCTGGAAGATGTTTGGACCTGCATTTCCAATTTATGTCGCCCACTGTGCTGTTTCATATTTCTCATTTGCCAAGCTACAAAAAGAAGTTTATGTAAATTATTTATTTTTTTACACTGCTATTTTAGTCACTCTTCATTTTACAGCACCCATAGATTTATCTTGGCAGTTAAAGTAGAATTCATTTAAAAATGAGTTTTTATTGTATACCTTTTTGACTTGTATTATTGTAAATTACCCATATTTAAAACTAACGAGAGAAAATATGTGTAATGAAGCAGCAAATAATAAATCCCAAATGGACACCGCTGTTTATTAAGACCTCCTGTCTCCCAGGAACAGAAGCTTATGGTCCCAGTTCCATGGATACTGGAACACATACTGAATTTTTAGATACGAAAAGTTGTCCCAGTGCAGAGTTCTAGGCTAGAGTGCTCAACACTTTGCATATTTGGCCCCTAACTGCATGCATGGTTATAAACTGATCTTCTATGCGTATACTGAACAGCAATTAGGCTTCATAAAGCTATGCAAGCTTTTTGGAAAAGAAGTCTCACTACAGTTTTAAAACCAGCTTCCACCATCTGCTTGGGAGAAGCAGTGGGTTGGTGTTTTGTGAACTTGGCAATTAAATATGCAAAAATATAGTAGTTGCAGAATAACATGCTTGCCATACCTATTAAGAACAAAAACTAAAATCCAGCTAAATAACACCAAAACCTCAGACAAAGAGCTGCCATCTGGTTTCTAGGTAAAAAGAAAACTCTTGATACTCATAAAACACCCTCATTCAAATAGATTTTTAGTGAGGAATTTTAAAGCAAAGAGAGTTAAGTTCTGATTAGAAAAGCAAATTTCTTATTTGAAGTCCTTATAAAGCTGTAAAATGCGTAAGGCTATGTCTTATATGCTCTTTTATTTTGTCTGTGTTTTTCTGGCTCTAAAGAGAGGACGGCAAAAACTGCAGAAATTTCAGCAGCATTCTGATTTTACACGGATTGAGATCTACACAGAGACACAGTAGACTTATTGCTCCAGCTCTTGGAATAATGAAATCCCAGCTTTCACTGAGTGAAATGTCATTTGTGCTCCTTACAGTAATAAAGGAATGTGAGCAAACACTGAATAACTTTTAAGGATGTGTCAGGACTTCAGATATTCTGGAAAATGGTGTTGAGGAATAGACTCCCCTCTAAATCTCAGTGGGGTGCCCAATTTCCAGAGTCAGTGCCTTGGGGTGTTCCATCAAGAATAATTTCAGTGGAGTGGGTATGGCAGAGGAACAGAGCAGTGAACATAATGCTCTGAAAGGAATGTATCTCAGTAGCTGGCATAGGTGTGCAGTTCATTGCTGCTGCTCTTACCAGGAGGAGGTAGTTGTCATAACTGTGTGAAAGGAGGACACCACAGCTATTTAATATACCGGGTAAGTAAAGAACTCCATGAGTGGGCTTCAGCTCGTCTAGCCTTAGACTTCTAAAAGGCAGTTGTGTCTGTCTGCTCTAGTTTTTTTAACTACCTTTATAATGAGTGCAGAGAAACTTGCAGTTGCGAGGATGATTCAGCAGCCCTTAGATACCTGTGTTAAGCTGTTGTGAACCAGCTCCTGAAACTGTTTTTTTCCATTCATCAATTGCAAGACAAATGTAGACATTTAGATAACAAATCTTTAAAATGCTTTCACTACAGCTGAATCCCAGGTTCTGTGCATAAAACAATTTTTGACTCTCTACTAAGAGCAGGCTAGGGTGCAGAGTGGCTGAAGCTGCCATCTTTCTGAAAGCTTGCTTGCAGTCTGTTTCCAAACTTTTCTTTCCTGGATGATGTTTAATTGCTGTGATTAACAGGGCAAATACCTCAACTTGGTGACATGTCCTTAAGTGCGTTGAACCAGTTTGCCTGAAGTTGTTCCTAACAATTCTAAGCTGTTGATCCCTTTTGGTGACGTGACCCTCATAATCTTATGTCCCTTGGGGAAGGAGGTGGAGGAAACTGTGGTTAAACTCAGCTTTTCTTCTGGATATTCGGCCTTGCAATATACTTCTACAGTTTTTGGAGTCCTGAAGGGATCCGCAATTACAGTTCTGCATCTGTCTGACTTAATAAATTCTGATGTGACACTGAGATCAAATCTCTGAACTTTATTTGGCTGGGAGAGAGTGCCAATCTTTGCAGTCAAAATGTTGTTGCACATCATAGTCAAGCATGTCAGCTACTGAACTGAAAAATCCCTTGATAGTATACTATCTCTTCTGTTTTAGAGAATATATGAATTTTCCCGTTGGATTCAGAAATTATTTGGTTGCCCACAATCAGCAACAGATCTCATTTCATTACTTAGAGATGATTTCTTCAGTGTTTACTCTGTGGTTAGCTCTTCAGTGTAGCTGAGCTAAATGTCTTATAAATACATTTACTTGCGTGTTTACAACCATGGCATCAGTCTACTTTAGTGAAGGCACGCTGAAATTTTACACGGCAAAGGAGGTCACAGCCAACTAGATCTTTAGTAATCTTTAATGAAAGAGCTGCTTCCAGGTGAATAAACTTGCAAGTAGTGTCTGGGTGTTGAAACTTTCAGTGTGTGTCTGCCGTGTAGAGTCTATGCAACCTTCTGGACAGTAACATAATGCTTTATACAGTAATTTATACTACTGTGACAATCAAAAGCCGTGATTCAGTTTCCCAAACCCAAACTGCTATTTTAAAAATATCTGGCTGGGCTTTCTGAGAAATGATAAACATATGCATCAAACGTTATGGCACGTTGAAAGACTTGTTGTAAATACTGTCTTTTTGCTCCATGGATGTACAGAACACCATTTAAAATTAAATCGGGTCAAAGTTTTTGCTGAAAACTTGAAACTGTTAGGTTTATTTAAAGTATATTGACAGCAGTTATGTATTATCATGCAGAAATAAAGGATCGTAGGATTGAATGTTCTTTTCTTCTAATTGTAAAAATGCAGTATTTTATCTCAAATTCAATTTTTGCTTGCCAGATAAGGGCTATGTATGCAATTAAAAATTTAACATGAAGGATACCAGAATTCTTTGTGCATGGTCATCAGACATTTACACTACAAGATATCAATTAATATGAACAGAATATCTGGTTAATTAGGACACTTTAAGTCCTTGAAGAAAATTCACATTTGCTCCCTGGTAGTTATTATAGTGGAAGCAGGATCAATGTTCTACTCTTTCCTGATATGATGTTCATAAATTTTGAGCTATTCTGCATTGCACTGAGACAGTGGGTACCTTTAATAGGGTAGGCAGATATGCATAGCTCAGATTTCCTTTAAATAAGTCCCAACACTTGGCTCACCTTCAATCACTTCTGGAAAGCCTTTATTTTAAAAGAAAAAAGAAAAGCATAGATTTTTCCTCTTGTACTACTGAAAAAAGAAATATGGTGAGTTTTAAAGTTGGTTCTCTATCATGGCCATTATAAACTTAAATACTTTTTGTAATCACGCTGAATATTTTTCAGGGATCAGAGTTTGAAGAGACATTGAGTAGATTTTAAATCAGCATTGCACGGCATATCAGCTCTTAGAGAGATGAATTGTTTCCTTGATTCTTGGATTCTAATGGCATTTTGGTGTGGTATCTTTTTTTGATGAAACATAGCTAGGTGATCCTTTTTCTGATGAACAGTGAGGTAGGCAGTTGGTTTCTACTGATTCTTCTACTGACAGAAATATAGTAGTTCCAGGAATGTCAATGTGAATTATTTCTAATCATTCTGATACTTTGATTTCTTGGCATGCATTATTGAACATGTAGTTAAGGGATATTTTTCACACTTTTTTTTTTACTGTGTACCTGTAACACCTTCTCTTAGTACTTGAAGTATGCTGTGCATTGACTTTTAAATCATATTTCCAAAATTTACTTTAGCTGTAGCCAGCTAATTCATAATACTACATTTACTCTAGAATTCTGAAAAAACAGGGGAAACTGCTAATGGGATTTTACAGGAACTAGATTCAAATGTATAGAGTATCATCCACTGTTTGGGGTAGATTGGTCAAAAATTAGCAGCTGTATTCTAGTCTTTGGGTGTATTTCCAAGAATCTGCATTCATGCAGTGGCTTCTTTCGGCACTATTTGGTGCTTGCATGGCATGAGTGTGTCCCACCTTCTTCCTTCACATGTGCTGGCCGTAGCTAAGGTTATCTGTAGACAGTAGATTTGTCCCCAGAAGTGCTGAAAAATGGAAGTAGAATGAATAAAAGTAGGACAGATAAAGCATCCTGCATGACAGGTTGGACAATGAGGACTACACTTTTTCGCCAATTATGCAAGACCACTTTCCTCTTTTGCTTGAAGAGATTCTAGTTCACCTTTTCAGAAATGTGTTTGCTTTTGGTCAAATATTTTATTTAGTGCAAATACAAAATACATCATTATCCTAATGACTGCAGCATATAGTTTTTGCTTCTATCTTGCACAAGGCAGATTTGAGCTGAGATTTTTACCTGAGGTAAGTGTCATAATCATCGAAGCAGAGGGTCTTCTCAGGTAAGTGTCCTGCAGTATGTCCTCCTGGAACTAGTACACTTCATATATATTAAATAGACTTCGAATCAAGCAATGATTCTTTAGTGTGGTGGCTACTTCACTCAAATCATTCAACTTTCAGTGGAATCCAGGTCTTTTCTGTCTGTTCTGATGAATATTTAATAATATCCTGAAATTGTAATACCTTCAACCAGAGAACTTACAAAACTGCTATAATTCAGGAACAGATTGTGACCAAAAGCTGAACGTGAAGTGAAACCATGTTTTACTTCTAAGACTCACCTCTTCCAATATGCAGAAACCATTCTGCAGTATGTCAGGACATCCACATGTGACACCAAGCTAACTGAAACTAACACATAGCTCCTATGACAATATTTTATAATAATTTTATGTAGGTTTTGAATAATGTGATTTTCATAATAGCCTGAGCTGGTTTGAGCTAGCTTTCCCAAGCTCTCTAACGCTCAGTTTAAGCCTCTTTCCCAAACCTTACCCCCCTTTCAAAAGAAAAAAACTATGGAAGAAACGAAAATCACACTAAATATATGTATTTATGTATTTTCTAAATAAAAACAACTACATACAGTAAGGATATCACGCAAAACTCCCAAGAAAGGGAAAAGGGGAATGGAAAATGGGAAGAATGACAAAAAGGAACTAAAACAAAACAGGTATGCACATTTGTAAGACCCGGTAACTAACAAAGTAAAGAACTAGCAAAATCTCATCACTTTGCTTGAGGAAAGCAGAACAGCTAAATCCGACCCAGGACTCTTCCCCAGCAACAGCAGCTACCACAGGTCTCAGCTCCAGACAGGACCAGCAGCAAGGAGCTCCTGCTCTCCAGCTTGCCAGAGGAAGAAGAGAGCATACACCTTTATCTACACCTTATTTATATGTTATGTTACGTTAAAGGAAGATATGGAATACTTCCGTGGATCCTGACCTCTGTTGTTAAGAAAGACCTGTAAAGGACATTTTTTTTAAGGCAGATCTGAAAAATCCAAAAGTCAATCCATTCATTTCGCCTGCACTAAAAAATACTACTTAGGGGTTATAAGAGCTTAATATTTTATATTTAGATAATTTTCTCAATCAAGGATTTAGATGCAATAGTTTTAAAATAAAATACCTCAAATTTTGATGACACAATAAAATTGCTTACCTAAGGCCCAATTCTTTGGACTTTTGTAAAGGATGTATTAGATAACAGACAAAGCAAGTTAACTCTTACAAAGAATGTTGGAGAATGAAAAAAAATACTGAGTTTGTAACATTCAGGTGATACGTAAAGAAATTTTTAATTTTATTGTTTTTATGATTGACATGCTACTTTGACTGTTCACACTAGGCATAGTGTGAGTTAGGGTAGCATAACTGGAATGTAGGATTTGCCATGGAGAACAAGAGAGCTGCAGACTTTATTCACTAGATTATTAGACTTGAGTTGGTCAATGTAGTTTTTTTTCCTGTGGGCACTTCTTACAGTTAATTTTGCCTGTTACTGGAGTTGCAGATGAACAATTAAACTATCCTTTACCTCAATTAAAAAAAGAAAATATTTAAAAGTGGAAATACTGAAACAGATCCATTTGTGTCCAGTCTGTGTACTTACCTCACCAGTTGTAGTGCTTCCATGTGCCTCCATTCCACTCTCTGCTTTGCACTTTTTTCCATCTGCATTACACTGTTTCTGTGGGGTTGCTCAATCCTTATGCCTTGTGGGAATAGTCTGTCTCCGATTGTCAGAGTCCAAAGGATAGTGTGCTGGCGGAGGCAGTGACCACTGCACATGCCCAGGGTGTTGTAAATGTAAAAAAATACGGGGGAAAGCCAAAAAAGTTGAGGTTCTGTCGAAGCTTAAGATCTCAAGATGTCATTTGATTTTCATTAGATTTTGCATTTGATAAAACCTAAATGGAAGTGCTTTTCTTTTTTACTGTAGCTGAAATTATTTTCTTTCTTTTGATGCATTTTGTATTTGCATTGAACAAAATATTTGACAAAAAAACCCCACTCATTTCTTTTGCAAACAGTATCAAATAGCAAAACAAAGGCCTAGTCTTAGTCCTCAAAAATGAGAAGAAACAGCTACTGCTATTCAAAGTTCCTCTAAGACATAGATCAACTGTGTTTAGATCTTTCTCTTCTACCTTGAGAAATCTGATCATGCAGTGAAGGTTTGATTGACTTGCTCAAAAGATTATCCCTCAATGATTTCTCTAGTTTGTGTCAAACATAATTATTCAGGGAAAGAACGACTGCAATCCGCTGGGTGAGGCATTCACCTAGGGGGGTGAAATATATGACGCTGTGATGAAAAATAAAGGATTCTGTTATACTCATGGTGATATTTTTCTGGAAGGTGAATGTTCATGTTCCTTCAGGTGCTTTCAAAGACCTGAACCTGGCTTTTCCATATTCTGGACGAGAGACTTATGCAGTATTAATAAATTAAAAGTTCTGTTGCCCTATCCACAATTTTGTGTATTTGGTTGGATTTTTTCCTTCTCACAGCTGTCTAGGTGTCTTCAGTGCAGATTTCTGCATAATTTTTAATCAATGAAACTGTATTTTCTCAGCAATTAGGCTATAGGCTTTTCCCCCTGCCATAAAAAAAAAATAATTCCATCTCTCTTTTAATGTATTTTGCAAGTTGAAAATAAGAGTTCACATGTTTTTGAAGTTAGTTTGAACTAAAATTCTTTTCTGGATTTGAACTTTGCTAAGGCACTGTGACTCTCTGATCTGAAGTTTTAATGTTGGGCATATCTTTATTTTTATCCCTGACTTTTCAGATCATTAACGCCTATCTACCTATTGACCTCACTTAAGCTAGAAGACAACAATATTAAAACATAGCACCTATGTAGCATTTTCAATTTAAATAGTACTTAGCAACAGTCATATTTAGAGGAGCAGGCAAAGCGGAAAAATTTTCTTAGCGTGGAGGCTCCTTCCCATACTGCCAGTGGATGAGCATTTCTGGATTACAGCAGTCATGAGTAATGTCCCATTTATCTTTTGCTTCACATAAAAGGTTTTCATTATAGCTAAACAAAGAATTGTTATTTGATGAGACTAATCTGTCTGACAGTTCACAGAAAATATATAGTGGTTTATATTTATTGGAGCAATACATTTTGGTTGAGTTGCTTTCCCACTACATTCCATTGCTTGTTCATGTATATGCTTTGCACATCTTGCAGTTTATGAGATGACAAATAGTTTGAGATGAATGGCAAACTTTCAGGTCATAGCATACAAATTAAATTCATCAGCTGTATTTTATCTTAGGTGAGGTACAGTGAAAACATAGAATTGGGAAATGACACTTGTCTCATTTAGTGTGCAAAGAAATGTGCTCTGGACACCTATTTTCTTTCAACTGGATTTTATTCCTCCTTGTTCTAGTGAAGAATCTTAAATTTCCACCATCAAATACAATATGTTGGAATGGATATACACAAGCAATCCAGTTACCAGTGAAAAAAACTGAAGACAATAACTTTAGAAATTCATGGCTCTTTTTTTTTCCCCAGAAACGCATCTATGAGAATTCATCTTCCTTCTTGCTGTTCACAGGAGACTAAGCCTCAACAGCATTTCAATTTGATAGTGAAAACAATATATGCATAGCTGTGATACCAGCGAACAAGGAGGGGCACCTATTATCACCTATTGTCATAAAAAATGAAAGGACATAGCAGACACTTTTATTTTCTTTTATCTTGATTATTCTATTTATCTTAATGGCTTTTTGTTAAAGATTAATATTTCTGTGACAAGTGACCATAGTTTAGGTAGCATTTTTTAATTCACTTGTGTGCTAATCCAACTTGATCTTGAAATTTCAATTACATTTTTCTCTGTGAAATTTCAAAACTTGCATAGGGAAATGAGAAAATTATATTTTCCAGAAATTGTGACTTGTTTTATGTGAATTTTTCTCTTCCTAGTTGGGAATTTATATTAATTAGACATGAATGCCAATGATGTAAGTTAATTTATCGTCATTGATATTCAGAGAAAAAGATCCATACAGCATCTGCAGATAATTTGAAAAAGAAGCATAAAATAAATATGCAACCTCCACTGGTTATTCCCAAACCAAAAGTTTGGCAGTATTTGCTAAATCTCATTGTCTAGAAATTTATTTTTCTCAAGTTCTGAAGGTTTTAATATCTTCCTTTTGTTACATTTAGAAATCACATTTTCTCTGCAACTGCAAAGGATAATTAAAAGTGCAGTTCTTATCTATTATTGGACTCTGGAACTTTCAGAGAAAAGCCAGGTATCAAAGGATTCGAGACTGGGGGAACTCTGCTTGCTTCAGTGTGCAATAGAGTGCTGAAATGGGGGCCTGTTTTTAACAATCACAACTGCAAATTATACAAGGAAGAATATAAAAACATCCTTGTTGCATCAGTGTTGGAAGGAAAGTTTTCACCTTTTACTGGAAAGGATTGTGGAAAATGCAAGACAGGTAACCGTTAAAATAAAGCAGAATTAACTGATGCAGAAGGAAATACACACGTTGGCTTAGACTGCGCTTTGTTTCTCTTCAAGTTATGAAAGTTGCGGTGATTTTCCAAAGTTATAATTACTTATAACAAACTGCTGATCTCAGTATCATATGTACAGTTTCCTACAAGTCTGGCAAGCACATAATAATTTCCTTTGGTGGTAATGACAGGCAATATCTGTAATTGTGACTGAAAAGATATGGCAATACTGTTATATAACTTTTTTTTAGCAAGTAATGTATGTACAGTGTTATACCTGTACTCTGGTGAATTATAATGCTCCCTTGGTAAAATTAAATCATAATTTCACAGAAACAGCATTCTAAACCTTTGTGTCTTATCATTTATCTTTAGAAGTATGGGTAGTTTTCTGCTGTCTTTCATGTATGGATCTTCCTATGTTTTACTAGGTAATTCTCATTCTTATCTAAAGACTCCTTTTGTCTTGCACATTTAGAGAGTAGTACTCTCTTAGTATAGGAGATACACAGAAAGCTTTTCTAAGACATCAGTAAAAGAATTCTAGTGGACTATGGGCTTTTGTACACTACAAAATTTAGATTGTTAATGACAGCAGAATAGGCATTACTTGGCTTAGTTCCTAGACAGTTCCAATTAATTATTATAAAATGAAGAATGGAAAAAAAAACCCCAAACCCAAACCCCAGCTCTCTTTAATCATAAATACTACAAACACTGGCTGTAGCCCTTCTTTTGAAACAAAATGCATGGAATCCCGAGCATCCTTCTGTCTAAAACTGATGCTGTTAATGTGATTGTTATGAAAAATGTAATGACATAACCCCCTGTAATAATGAAATACAAATGAAAGTAAATAATTTTTTTGTTCCATTGAGCTTGCGTAAGAATGCAAATGCAGAGTTTGTTAGAAACAGATAATCCTGTTGTAAATATGGTAACATCTGAGGATTTTCTCAGCCAAATCATTATTAAGGAACAAAACCCCTCTTGAGTCAGATTGGATTTACTCTAATAAACTCCTAATTTAAGGACATTTGACATTACTAGGCTGGAATAAAAGACTTTAAATCTGGTTATGAATATGACCTTTATTTTTTTTGGATAAAATCAACTGAAATGTACTTGGGCTTGGTCCTTTTCTCAAATCTTGTCTGTCAGGGCAAAATAAAGCCAGCGCCTTCCCTGTGGGCCAGGGGACGTTGTGGATCCCCATGGGGTGGGCAGGGCAGGTTCTTGCTGGCCAGGGCCTGTTCCACCTCTAGTCAATAATTTCTCTATTGACCTGTTGTTTTCTATTGTCCATCTAAAAGTTTCAATGTATGCGTCTTAAAAGTGCTGTTATTGGCAGCTTGGCGAAAAATTGTCAATAATCCAATGTCTATGAATGGCAGGTATGGAGCCAGTAAAGTATCCAGTTTGACAGTTTTACAATGAGTTGTGCTTTCCTTCAACAGCAGAGTTGCTTTTAGATTAGGTAGTACTCAGTGTGAAAAAAGCTCTTAAATTCTCTGCATTGAAAGAAAAGGCATTTTCTCTTTCACAAAAGGGAAAATTCACTGAGCAATTTAAAGCATTTTTTTTCTGTACTCCATGCTCTAAATTAGGGGTATGTGCTGCAAGTAGTGGTTCCCTGATTTTGGCGTATGAGCTGCTCTTCCCATTGCTGTGGTTCCACAGAAGGAAATAGTGGCCATAAAATGCAGATCAGAACTTGTTTGAGGGCCTCCTGCGTGACAGGTCTCTTTCAGCATGTTCTGGTGGTTTACTGAGGATCTGAAAATGCTTTTCAGATTCCACACATCCAAAAGGGCATCTTATCCAGATATAAAATAGTGTTGATAATTATCTCCTTCCTCATAAGATTATAAACCCGTGTCTACATTAGAAAATAGTTTATCCATACAGATGTAGTTTTGTAGACCCCAACCATTGCTGCTGAGGGCATGATGTCCACATTGTATACATTTAGTGGAGAAGGCTCTTGTTCCCTGAACTGGACATTCCTAAACTGTTCGAATGCATTAGGTGCACTCTCAGGTTCATCTTCTGCTTTATTTTTGGCTTAAATGGATTAATTTTGTGTTCTTCAGAATCATTCCATGGTCTGATCCATATCATAGTAAATGGGGACAACTCAAAAATTTGTTTGAAAAGTGAAATCCAGCTCCAAACTGAAATGCTAACATAAATGTACCTTGTAAGAGTCTCTAGGGCACTAGAGGAACAGAATACTGTTTATTGATATGTTGTGTCATTCACACTCCTGTTGTACTCTAGCTGCAAATCTCCAGTTGCATATTATGCAGCAGGAAGCTGGCTGTAGACGTTTAGGAAATGTGGGTTATGACCATTATTTAATGAGTCCTTGGCAATGTTAAGATGCCATTGCAAGGCTGAAATAGTACAATTCAAAGTAAGTTCATTGTTTCTGGATTTACACTTGGATGAAAGTCAGGTTTGTGTGGCTGATAGGGCTCTTATATACTTGCTGGTACTCTTTAAAACAGGGTGTTTGAAAAGGGTGTGGGAAATTGATTAGATCTTTCAAGGGAGACTAGGTGCCATTTAGATACTTCAACCATTATTAAGAATCCTGTTTTGATCTGACTTGCATCCATTCCTAGCAAGCCATCACAGGAATAGTCTGAATTTCTTTTCAATATGAGCTGGTTAATAATAATTTCTTACTATTTGAGAACATGGATGACAAAATAGAGTCTGAGAGGAGACTTCAAAATTCTGAGGCATATGGCATGATTTTCAAGACAACATTAGTTATTATAGCCCATGTGACAGAAGAGAGAGCGTGCCAGGGCCAACAGAACTCCAATATTTGATGGCACCCTCTGCACAGACAGAAAAGCCACTGTACTACGAGTAAGTAAAAATTTTACAAGTAAGTTAAAAATTCAGATTTTTCCTTGTGTGCCTACATGGGTGTGTACTTGTTCTGAGTACGAGGCTCTGTTTTTGGATTAGCTGCTGGACTTAATTTTCTACTTCCCAGCTGGTAGCTTAAGGTTGTTTGAGCAGCCTGTCTACCTTTCTTTGGCGTCTCTCAGAGTGAAAGAAGTCTTTTCCTGTGCATTTTGTACCAGATCCATAATTTTGAAGAGTTTGGTCTAACTTTGGTCTCATTGTCTTTCCTTTGAAGTGGTACCTATGGTGGCTGTGATGAATGAGCATGTTTTAAGACTTGACATTGAAAGAGTGGAGGAATGTGTTCCAACTCTGTTTCAACTATATTTACTCCCAGTCAACAACTCTCCTGTCTTCCTAGTGTGTTATGTCAGCTCTTAGAGCTGTTTTGGTCATTGCACAACCAAGCTTTATATATTTTGTGATATAAGCAACCTGTCATTTTTTATTTACACTTGAACTCTTGCTTTCAAGCGTGGCCCAAAATGTGTAGGAGTTAGGTATAAAGCATAGATCGGGCCCAGTCCTACCTATTATTTGTCTGAAGTGCTGCTAAGCCTATTGACAGATATAATTGTCATGAAAATAGCAGGGGGGAATTTAGTCTGAGTCTTACTTCCCTGTTCATCTGCAGAGGTCTGTCATAGTGTTATTTGCCAGAAGAATTCTCTGGAAAAACAAAATTTAACATTCAGTAGGGAAATCATCCAGTAGAATCTGAATGTTTCCTGGGAATGTACTAAATTTCGGGTTGGCAATATCCTGTAATATAACCATGGCACTTCATCCATATTCTTACATCCATGTAATAATCCCAGAATTAGTCTTCCAGTATTGCTTGAAACCTGGTAGTCACTTTAAATTGATGTAATAATAGCAGATTTTTTTAAATTCATGTATTGACACTCTTAAAATACTTCTAATAGTATTTTCTTCTTTTTTTAATCTTAAAATGCTTAATTAATTTTTGAAAGGCCATAGTTTTTGTTTTCTACATTTGAATTCTTGTAGAAAAAAAGACCCCTTCATATCTTATCAATTGTGATGCTTGCCAGTTTTAAGTTTCTATGATGTCAATATTAAAAAAAGAAGGTTAATGGGAGTGTTTTTTTCAATTTAAAGCAAGAGCGATCAAAAAGAGAGTGAGTTCTTAAAAAATGAGGGAGTTTTAATCATGGAATAGTCACCTGTGCTCAACAGTATAACTTCAATTCACTGAAGTTAGTAAAAAAGCAATTTTAGTACTAAATGGCTCATGAATACAGTACTGTGACTGGATCATCTTAAATTTTGTGACACAGTGATGACAATTATGCCTTGAAGATGTTGAAATCTTAGTCAAGTGTTCATCAGCATGGACAGTTTCTGGATGGAACACAGTATGGGTTCAGGTCATGAGGAGAAGCCTCACACTTATCACAGAAAGAAATACTGTGATTTTTTTTTTTTTGAGGAGAATGACATTACTTGGAAAAATTCCACTACTCTTATGCACTTGGAAAGAACTTGTTTATAGTTTTCTTCATGAACAAACTAGCACATGGCTTTCTGTGCTAACATACAGAAAAAGAATCCTGATATTGATGTAGAGACAAGACTGAAAGAGACTTCCCAAATGACTGAGCTGAGCATCCTGATCCTGCCTGCCTGCAATATATCATCTAATTAATTTCTTGTGGATGTGTTTCTTGCCCTGACTGTGTTTATTTCCTTTCCTTGATTTCTCTGTTTCCTTTCCTTTTCTCTTTCAAAGTCCTCTTGTGTCTTCATTCCTGTGACCATCATAGAAGACTGTCTCCATAAATTTTGTGGGTTCAGTTTTTATTTTTTGAAGATGATTGGTCAGAATTGTATATATTCTGATAGTTTAAGAAAATTCATGCTTGTACTTCTGTCTCTTTATTAGAAATATATAGTAGTTTGTAGTTTTTGCCTTTTTCACATGTCACATGTCACATCGATACTGATGTACTCTGAGTGGTCAACTAAAATAAAGTAATTGTTTACTTGTTTTTTACACGTGTTGTGTCATATTAGGAATTTCCAGCTTGTAGCAAAGATGCTATTAATCCCAGATACTCCCTTTCAGTACTACTTGCTGTTATTGCACCTGGATCTACCTTTCAATTCTTGTATTAATCCACAGAGTCTCTGGCTTAATGTGTAAGTTCCAGAGTGACACTACAGTAAATGCTTTATCTAAATCCAGACAAATTATATCTACTTCATTTCTTTGTCTGGAAAATCAGTTATCTTATCAAAAAAGCTGTCAAGTTAGTCTGACACAATCTATCCCTTGTAACACTGCTACATTTTATCCTATGTTCTGTTTACTTCTCTGTCTTTAATTTGTCTTTCTTCAAAGTCTGTTCTAAGCTCTTGCAAACTGAAGGGGTCAGACTAATAGGCTTACACTTGCTCAGATCATTTCTGTCCTTGCTTTTAAATGTGAGCACTTCAGTTGCCGTTCTCCACTAATATTTGATGCTGTCTCTGCCTTGATAGATTTGGAGGCTTATCTCTACCACTGCAGTGGCCTTTATGAAATCACAGTACACCTAGTGATTCAGGTCTCAGTGAGACATTTTGTTCAAAGCGTATTGAACTGTTATCCTTTTTTTTTCAGTTAAAATTTTGATTGGTTAGTGAGATATGAATAAAGAAAATTTAAATAACCATCTGCAAGAGGATCACATTTAAGATATAAGCAAATACTACTGCCACGATTATCAAGTACCCCTGACAACTTAAATCTCCCTTAAGCACAGAAACTGGGAGAGGAGACGTTTAAAGAGGCATAATAATGTTAGAGAAAATAATGTGAACTGTAGACTAAATGCCTGCTAATACTGAACACTTAACTGTGAGTGCTATTTTCACAAGAGTGTAGGACATCCTTGGGCAGACTGAAGATATTAGAATATCTTGGGTGTTTAAATATTCTGTAACGTTTTATACTAGCACTTAAAAACAGTGAATGGGATGTATAGGTTGAATGCTAGATTATTACTGAATGCTAGACTATTACTATTAGTTTTATATTTTCATGAATACATAAAAGTACAGAATCTAACACCATAAAAATTCATGACGTTTTCTTTCTGTGTACTTAGTAATGTATCAGCATCCAAGTTTGTCAGGTGACTCTCTTTTGCTGGTACTGATGAAATGACCAAGAAAGAAATTTAATATGTAGGCAGTTAAATGCATCTGCGTTGTTTGAGTTGAAGGTGGTAGGAGGACAGTGCATTTCCTGTTTTCTCTTTCTTTGCTTTCTTTATTGCTTTCAGTTAAATATTGCATCTGAAAATTAATGAAGATGAAAATAATCAATTGTGTCTACAAAGAGCTGGTGTTAATCTGAAAGCAGAAGACATTAGCATGGATAGCAGTTTAGAGAGCAGGCCATTCACCAGTATCATCTGAATTTTCAAGGCAATATTGTCATGACAATGCACATCTTTTTGGAACAAAAAGTTTCCCCCCTAATATCTCAGTGTTTCTAACTGTGAGGTGGCATACAGCTAGGTGGCTGAAGTATTTTATACCTCTGTTAATTTAAGCGTCCATGCTTATCAGATTTTGGAAACAATAATATATATGTAAATTTTACATCCAAGTGCTACGAGATTCTGTTGGCAAATGTAATTACCTGTATGTGCATCTGTCTCTGGTTTCTTGCTACTGGGAAACTAATTGCAGTATGTAAGGGAAAATGGGGTTTGGTTTATTGTGTATTTTCTTATATTCCATAATGTTTGATATTTCAGATATTTGAGATATTTTTTGTTTCTTGAAACTATGAAAGCTCATTCTTATAAAAGCTCATTTGCTAATCATTTTTCAAGAACTCATGTTGTGTATATACATCTCTGCTTGGGAAAGAATATGCTTAAATTTAAGCATGCACTTAAGTAACACTGATTTAAATAAAAGACAAGTGTGGGCATGCATGTCAATCATATGCATAAGTACTTTTGGGAAGAATAATTCATTTTCCTCAGTGTCTTAAGTCTTTGCACAGTAGCCTTTCAAAAGCCCTCCTTATGACATTAAGCCTAAAATTCTTCAATCTGCTTCCTCTGCTGCACTTCAGCAGAAAGTTAACAGTGACAACCTTACTATATTGATCTGCCAACAATGCTTTAACTATTTGTGAATAGTTCTCAATAGCAGGGCTGAGCTCTCTAGGGCTGCTTATTCTGCTATTAAAATATCCGCACTGATAAATGACAACTTTTTTGAAAAAAAAGAAAAAAACAAAACAAAAAACCCCACCTTTTTTCCTATGCATACAGAGATTTCCTATATGACTCCTATGTAGGACCTGCATGCTTTGCTAGGCTCAATTCCTATTATTTTTATTTCCTTACCCTCCTAGATCAAAGAAAATAGCTTATGAGAACAGGTCTGTGATTTCCTCCAGCTTTGTTTCGGAATCAGAATGTGCTTTGTGACTCTTACAGTCTGTGATGTATGAAGCAGAAAGAAGATTGATTTTCACAAGCTACCTTGTACCTGAAATAATGAGATTGGCAAATTACTTGTTCACTGAGCAAACATGACAGGAGTGTCATAGAGGGAATTTATATATATGCAAACACATGGGGGTCACATCGGTGTTATTTTGACAAAGTGACCTTATCCACCAGAGGGGCATTTTAAAATCTGCATTAGCTTACACAGGAAAGGCTAAATAAAGCTGCAAATACCTGCATTGCGTGGGATGTAGAAACTAACACAACTAATAAATAATGTAAGATTCAACACAGCACAGAACATAATTTAAATGGCTGCATTATTTCTGTACAAGAGACGGGGTCAGAAGTGATTTCTGCAGCTCATTTAGGGTTTCTCTGAAGTAGGAAATAACATATTTGTCATAAAAAGAAAAGTAAGTGAATGTGGGATTAATTTTCTATCACGTTTTATCTTTTAAACATTTCATCAGGATTCGGTAGAGAAATAGGCTTACGATTCTCTTTATGAACACTTACATTCACAGGATGTGTGTTTACAGAAGACAAATGGATCTTACACTGAAAGTTTCTACATATGTAAAGCAGGAATGAATGAATTTTGAACAGCTTCACAGAAGCTGATGTTTGTAAAGAAAAGAAAAAAAAGTAGCAACAGAGAAAAATGGTGTTACTCCTAGGATACAGACGAGAATTTTATTTGTGTTTGAGCTCTTAAGGGAGGAATGGAAGCTATTATTTCCTTACATTTTTTTTCGGCTCAACAATAAAGATTACACGAGGTTACACTTAAAATAGGAAAGCATGGCAATTTAGCACTGGCCGTACAATGTAAGGTAATTCCCATGTGATTCTCCTCATTTCTGAACTGTCGGAAAGGTGGCTGATCACAAGCCCAGAAGCAAGGGAGGAAGAAAGTAGAAACTCAAAAGCTTATGGATGCTACATTGCTGCAGTGAAAATGAAAATACAGATCTGCGCATGGCAGATTCAGTTCAGTCAAACAGTTGAGCCACATGTGCTGCTGGGAGGGGGCTGAGAGTGAGATGGAACAGCGATGAGGAGAGCCTATGCAACCTGTTCGTGTATTCAGACTTTGCTTCTGATGAACCACGGAGGCCAGAGAGTGGGATTTCTGCTGAGATACCAGTCTGTGAAATTTCTCTGAGGCATCAGATATGGTTTCACGCTGAGAAAAAAAATCTCACAACTTTTAAACTATTTTTGTCACCAATCCCAAAAACAGAGGCTAGTCTTGAGTCCACGTTACCAGGTCTGAGATGATTTCATGGAACGCGCTTCAGGGGAAAGGAATCTTATGGAGCAAAAGTAACAACAAATCCTATGAATTTTTTCACTGTATTATAGTGGTAGTGGATAGCTGGCCATGGCAGAGTCATCTCACACTCAGCCACTGCTTGTTTGAATTACATGGGTGACAACTTTTTGTTTTATTTTAAATATGTCCTTGGAACCACAAAGGGAGCTATCTTTCTTTTTCCCTGCCTCTAATGTTGGAAAATTAACTCAAACTTGGCAATGTTTCATGTCCTCTTTTGAGTGTAAGTGCTGGGAATTCACTGGGTTTATTTCCAATATTTTGCGTTAGAAACTAAAGGAAATTATTTTTACAGATAAAGCTTGTAGATTAGTGAAAAGTTTATTTTCAGCTGTAGACATCTCCTATAGCATGGTTATTCTCAGTTTTGGTCACTTTTGACTTATTTGGCATTACTGAAGGCTGCAAGGATCACAGCGAGGGAGACGTTCTGTGGAAAGAAAGGTAAATAGAAGAGGAAAATGGCTCACAGAGAAACACATTCAAGTTAATAGCTATAGTTTGTCTATGGAGCTCCGCGTCACCTGTAGTGAAAGATCTCATTTCAGAGCTCATTTGTTAGAACAACCTGTTACATTAGTGTAATAACTGTATGGTAATGCATTGAATTTTATTTCCTGGATGCACTTTCTTGACATAGATCGTGGTTGCAAGAGGCTAATAGTTATGTTTTAGAGCTGAGGTGAAATGCTATATATTTCCAGTGTCTTCTTAGTGCTGTATCGTGGGTTGCTATGCAAATCCACAAAAAAGTACCTGGCATCACTGTTTCTGAGCCCAGGTGATAATGCATGCACTCAGATACTGAGTGTATCTCATGGTCGCTCCATGTTATCTAGCTGTTTGCCTTCTTTGCTGGTGAGATACATCCATCCTAATCCCCTGAGTTTATTGGACTATAAACCCTTCAATTTTTATTTCTGGGGTTGTATTCCTACAATGTGGCTTTTAAGTGTGTATCAGCAATGCTGGGAGCAGAGTGCTTCGTACCTTGTTTGTGCTTATGCAGCCATTTGTCTGTCCTTGGACTGACCGTTGTGAGTGGTCAACTGCAGGTCTAATGTTAGGCTGCATAATTAGTTTGAAACTTAACATCAACTTCTGTCTTTTTATTTGAGCTCATATATGTTATGAATGCTTTGACTGCTAAGTTTTTTTGATTATTCTGCTGGTGGCTTCAGAACTATTAATCCCAAGCTAGAACTTCTACTTGCACTGATATTTCTGTTAATTGTATCTATTATGGGACTGCTACAAGACAAAGTTATGATTTGTGCCCTTCTAAAGGTGAATACTACAAATAACTAAGGCAGAATAGTGTAATAGGCTTGTGGTACAGAAATGGTATATTGTTTTTCTCATGATTGGAAAACTGGCAATGGCATTGAGCCCAGATTTTCTGCGTCAAAGCTGAAATCTTTCCTCTGCTTTACAGAACAGTCTCTTCTATATTCAGTTCTGGCTTACTTTGGTGTGCTGGGCTGTGGGCAGATGTTTGTGTCTTCACTCTGCCACCTACCCTGAGGGGCTGCTGTTCATGGGCAGATAGGTTATTTTCCTCTCTTCCCCTTCTGCTGCTACTGTTTTTCCTTATGTATTTGCATTTTCTGCCATGCGTTTTCTGCCAGCCTTGCAGCACAGAGAGTGAATCTGGCATCACTAGAGTACAGGAAGCAACTGTATTAGATTCAGCTTTGCTTAAAAGTGCAAGTCCCACTGGGTTTTGTGCAGTGTTGTGTGAGTAAGAAAGATATGATTTTAATGAGAGGTGACTTGGCACCAGCATCATAATGGGTGCATTAAGAGAATCCAGCAGTGAAAGAGTTAATTCATATTCTGTTCACAGAAATAGCTGTGAATGAGCATATGCTAAATGTGCATTCCAGTTTCATTTTTTTCTTATTTACAGTGACAAACAATGTGTTTCCCTTTAGCTTTGAGTGCTTCATAAACCTACAGCTGATGATGAATATGCAGTTTACACTCCAAAGGTACTGAAATTAGTGCAAGAAGGGAGAAATTGGTGTGGTTCACATAACACTGCATTGTAATTGTTAATCAGTCAGGCTTTCAGGGTCACAACTCCCATCCTAAGTATAGCACTTGCGTATTACTCTCTCTTTTCCTCAGATAAATGTGATATCTAAACCTCTAAAGAATCACACTGTAGATGTGTGACATCTGTCAAAGGATGCTGAGTCCGGTTGTTTTTAGTTCAGGTTTAAAAAGGTCTTGTACACTCCTTACTGGGTTTCTAACTTGAGTTGTAGTGTTTTATTACATCCAACCTGGAGTGGAAACTTACTGGTGCTTAACATGATCTCCTGGAGAGCAAGATTGATATTTTTAGGGGACACGGTCTGGTTAAAAGTCTGGAAATCATAGATGGAGTTGTGGTGTGTGTGTGAGGTTGCCTTATTAGCATATCGTGTTCTGTTAGAAAGCGATTTGCTCAGAAGAAAGGAATTGCTTTGAAGGAATGGAAAGAGATTTGAGACTTTGAACAGACTACTGGTTAGTTCTACATTAGAGCAGTATGCCTTTCACAGAGTTGTGGTTGCCCAAGATAGTGCTGTACATGAACAAAGCAAGAGTTGCTTTTAAATTCCTTTAGGCTTCTTGTGAATGTAATAGGAGATGAATGCGCATCTGTACCACAATAATGCATTTTTTTTCAGTTCAGAAAGGAACCCGAGTTCCAGGCATAACAAACCAGCAATAATTTTATTCACATGATCAAATTGACAGCTTTTCTAGTAAAGTGATTTGAAATAAAAATCATCGTCCTATTGATCTAATGGGAGAAACATGACCATCGTGCAGAGCTGTTTCTTATCCAGCTCTCTAAGGCTCTTCTACAGAGAATGAAAAGTGAGAGAAGATTTCATTATTATACCTCTTGCCGCTCTGTAGAACTGTAATCCTTAAGTGCTAGAGTCTAAATTCCTGAGCTTGTCTTTTTTTTGGCAGGTAGAGGAGTGTTTTGTCTTTGGATGAGGTTACTGAGAAATAAGTAATGTGTTGCCTTGTACTCGAGCCACCACCGTGGCTTGCTGTCACAGTGAAAACGTTACTGAGCAAGATGAGGGTAGCTGTGCGCAATTTCCCTTGGTGCAGTAGATCAAATCTTTTCATTACCCAAAGATAGACAGGAGAGAGACTAGTGAATCTGCTGTGCTTGAGTTTGTGTTTCCAAACCACTCATGTCTTCCTAACACGATTTCTCTGTGGGTGGGTTGGTGTGTGAGCTGGAGTTCTATTCAAATCTGTTATCTCCTTATTACTTGTGGACAGAATCCAAAAAAGAGTTGCAATCCCAGAAGCTAAGCAGTACATGGTCAGAGAGGAGCACACTGACCATGACTGGCCCCAGACACACTAGTGGAACAACTCTGTTCATCAAAACCTGCAGCATAACTGCATGATTCATCATTCTTCCCAGCTTTGGAGTGAAGATGTCAATATCTCCTGATATTGACAAGGGTGGAGGAATGTTGGTTGACCAAGGAGGGCGGTTGTACTGATGCTCTATATGATGTACCTTGTTTAGACCTGAGCAGATATTAAGACTTAAGGGTTGTCAGCCAGATACTTAGAAAAACTTTTTGAATTGTCCTTAAATTAAGAAAAAAAATGTTTTTTAAAGGAGTCTCAAGATAAATACTTCTTTTTGTGTGTTTTTGTTTTCAGGATGAATAAAAGATACTTACAGAAAGCAACAAAAGGAAAACTGCTAATAATAATATTTGTTGTAACGCTGTGGGGAAAATTAGCATCTGGGGCAAATCATCATAAAGGTAAGAAATTCTCTTTCTGTTATACTGTTATATCTTGGGCTTCTGTCAATAAATTCAAAGTGTCTGGTCTATGTGACCTTTTTTTGCTTATGTGTATTTGTGTCTCCTGGTATTTGTCTGATTATCAGTACTGAAGTGGGATGGTTTTCAATGGATAGCCTTTTATTACTTTCTTGAGAATTTAAGTATTTCTATCCCATTTTCAGCATTCTCTTATTTTAGCATCTTGTTGGTATTTTGTAATGATGAGACAGTTGACAAGATGGTACAAGAAGATGGTAAAGTAAAAAATCAAATAATAAAACCTGCTTGTCTCATAAAAAAATATATATCAGATAGCACATATGTGTTCCACAAATGAATTCCTGGGAAGAACCTTAGAAAGTAACAATTCTTAGTAACATTTATGCTACTACTGTGTGCAGTTATCTGTCAAGACTAACTTCAACGTATGCTGAATGTTCTTACTTTATCACCAAAAAAGAAGAAAAAAATATTTGCAGTGTTATGCATTCCTAACACTGGACCAGTAACGTTAGTAACTTGTGGCAAAGTGAGATTTGTTTCCTCTTGATTGTTCCAGCCCTTAAAATGCACATATACAAGCAGAAGGTGTAAAGGTTTTTCGAAGCACGCACGCTCTTTCTCTCTGCATGTGTGTGTGTAAACCCCTAAAGCAAGGAACAAGCTGTCTGGATTCACATAATAATGTCTTCTTACAAGCTGATATAAATTGAAATGTGATCTGTGGTATAATATGATTTTGACATCCGCCCCTCAACTTCGTATATTATCTGTTGGCTGTTTATCTGCTGGTTCAAGTTCAGAATAAACTCTAGTAACTTGAGTATGTGACATGAACATTACTGAGAGCTAAGGAGTTAAACACTGGGGAAAGATCCCAGTAAGACCTGTCAGTTCATTTCTCTATGCTCATGTGCATTTTACAATGTTCACCCTGATGACAGGATTTCATGATCAGTTATTTTATAGATTTTGTATATCCAGCTGCTGGACATTTTTCTGCTGTGTGAAGATATCTTTCTTCAAATTTTGTCACTGATTAAGGACTTCAGGATGCTGATGCACTTTCTGCAAACTCTTTTATGAGATGCAATTTGGCTGCAAACAAAACAGATTCTGATGTGGTCCTGCAGGCCACCAAAGATCGGCATCATGCCAAACAGGAACCGTGCTGACACCCTTTTCTCAGCATTTGTTACCCTTCCGAACCAGGATATGGATTTGTGCTGTGGCTTGACAGTTTACTTGTCTATTGGCAAAGAGCCAAGATATCCTATCCTAGTTTCAGAACTCTCTTGTCTTTGATTTTCTTTCTTTAAAAATCAAGAAGCCCACCTCCAGACCATTTTGATTCCATCCACAAAGGCTGGTCAAGCTGGTTTTCCTCAATCCAATTCAAATTTTGCCGTAGTATGCTTACTATTCTTTTTGAAAAACTGATAATTAAAACCTGTCACCAGGTATTTAATGGAAACAAATTATAATCCTAAGGACTATTTGGGGAATTAGTGCTTCATAGTTAAGAATGAAATGATCCTCCACCTATTTGAGCTTTCCGGGTACATTCATACAAGGGAAAGCCTGACAGGGCTATACCATTAATTATCTGGACAGTCCTTGGTGTTTGACCCCCAGCCTTAGAGCAGAAATAACGAGAAATATTGAATTTAATGACTTTAGATGAAAATATACGCACAAGAGCCCCACTTTAAAATCAGGTTATTAGCTGTAGGGACTTCTTTACAGTCCTACAAGTTAACAAAAAGCCTTTGTTCTTATTTTTCTTTAAATTGTAACTTTTCATGCCTTTTGCAAAATATATGAAGAAGTCTTGCAGGGAACAATAATAATAAGAAGCATGACTTGAGTGTTTAATTTGGAAAAGCAGCTATTCTACATGTTCAGATACTTTTGGAAAGAAAAGATATTGAGAAGGATTTTGACTTGTGGATTTAGTAGATCTGCAAACCAGCTGCACTCACTGTATATAGGGGATTATTTTTAAAAGGACAAATCAGAGCTACACAGCTCAGTTACCATTGATTTCCATAGAAACTGGGAGTTTGACTTCCCATTGTATCAAAGAAAATGTTCACCCTCCTCTATTAACAGAAACAGAGGGAAGGTGCGTTCAAGGAAAACTTGATATGTTCACCTTTGCATAGAGTTTCCAAATACTGAGAAATGTATGAGTTTCTTCAGTGATAATTATCCCTAGCACCATTGATCTTCATTTATAGAAGTCCTTACTAAAATATTGACATTATAAGCCCTAATGACTTTGAAGGAGCCCTACAATTTCAAAGATCGATAATCTACATTTAAAAAAATCTTTACTTTCCTATTGATTAGTCATATTATGCATTAGTTGCACCAACTCTTAAACTCATCTCTTTGTCTGAATGCTATTGTGAAAGAAAATAAAAAACAGGAAAGATCATCAATGTGTGAAAAATTGTTTAATGAGCATTCTGCTCTCCAGGCAGACTTCAGCAGGGACATAAACAGCTGACTCAGACAGGCTGCCTTTAGGCTTGTTGCTTTTCAGGGGCATGGCACAAATTAAAAATCCTAAGTCAGAAGCAAGAAAAACAGAGACGGAGATTGGGGAACACCAGTCTGAGATCTGGTTGGGCAACCACCATATTTACAAACTGTGATTTCAGCTTTTCAGTGTCAGGAGCGTGGATGCCAAGTCCATCCTTCTTTCTCTTGATAAGACAGTTTTGAATACACTTCTGCTCCCTTTATCTTGGGTGGTTGTTAAAATTTCATTGGGGTGGACATAAAGCCCAAGAGCTAAAAGACATAAGAACTCACAATATTTAAAACAAAACGCTTACTTTTTTTTTGCAGCCAACAAGATTATGAATTCTCCTGTGTAGTTCCTGGGTGTATGCATACTTATGTTCCATTTATCCTGTATTCTGGAATGAAACAGGAAATATGCTCTTTCTTTTTCATTTTGCTGGGGTCCTTGATACTCTGTTGATGTGCGTGTTACCTGACAACCTGCACCTATGAATCAGCCTGCAGTACCAGATCCATTTGTGCTGCATAGCTATGTATAAGACAGGCAAAGAGTGGTATATCAATCTCCAAAAGGATGTTGTGAAGGTTATGAGTGTAAGAACTGATATACCTTGAGGATGGTTGAAAGATTTTTACCTCAAGAAATCCATAACAGTATTTAAAGACTGATCCTAATCCTCCTATTCATTGATAGCCCTTGGAAAACAAATAAACCTGGGCAAACAATAATACTCACTGATAGATTTGGCAGGCAGGCATCAGTTCAACATCACTGACTATTTGCTATTCCTGTCATAGGGAACAGGAACTGATTTGGTGACCATTTTATCACAGCCTATATTTAAGACCTCAAGTGTTGAACCTTTTGAGAAAGAAATATACTGATACCCCCTTAGAATCACTTCTTTGAGGACAAGAGGCTGCTGCAAGATGAAGTTTCTACTCTAGAGCTAAAAACTCTCAAAATCTGGATTTCTTTGAGCTTTTTGTGATTACTGTATTTTTGTTTTACATTGATAACGTAGCAAGATAATGAAATAAATTAAGGATGCTTCTGAACATGAGCATAGTTTAATATTCCTGAAAATACAAAGCAATAAACTATGAACTAGATTTTAAATCCCTGAACAAAATAAAAAACTATTTAAAAATATGACTAATCATGAATGCTTGGTTGCCAGAAGGAATTTGTTATGGAACCAGAAAACTCCTCAGGTAGAATAATACTAATAAAGTAATTGTGTATTTTTGGACTTAGTATATGAAAAGGCATGATAATTTATTTAAATTTTAAAAATTTTGCTCAGAAGCTGAACTTATTAATCTGATTCCTATCATATAGTTAAAACAAACTAAACTCTGTTGTTTGTAGAGCTGAATTTCAGCTTCTACTTGACTGTGGATTTGCACTAAATTAGAACTCTGAGGGAATGTCTTGTTGTTCACGAGGAGAAAAATCAGTCTTGGTTTCTTGTTGCAGAGTAGCTGTTCTGAAGCCCAACTGAATTAAGGAGCCACCGAGCCTTCAAAGCTGCTTGTTAGATTAACCTTCTTGGATGATTCTGCCTTTCTCAGCTGTGTTGCCAGTGAAGAAGCACTGCTGGCACTGGTATTGTGATGTAGAACATAGCCTGTGCCACACCTGTGCTTGGAGTTCAGGAGTGGGTATGACTATGAGAAGCAGGAAACCTATTTGTAGCCATGGTGTGTTTTCAGAGGGTGCTGATGTGTTTATTGACCTGGCTGGACTTCCATTATAAGTCATCTCTTCCTTGGTCACCAGATCTCTTTTCTTATGTTTTATGAAAAGGCTACAAATAAAATGTGCAGGACAGTCCTGGAAAGCCTAAGGAACTGGCTGAAAAAATTAAGTCTTTTGAACTGAGTAAGAAATGAATCTGTAATCATTGTCTCCAGGTATCTTATTTTCTTTAGGTAACTCATAATTTCACTTTGCTCTCCAAGAGCTTTTAATTCTTATCTCTGGATTCATCTTGTTTTTTCTATGAAAATGAACCAAATAGAAAGTCAACAGTGCTCCATGTAGTCTAGCATAAGTGCCCCATGTGTATTTTTGAGAATGGAACATTTTTTTCAGGGGATGAAGTCTCGTCATTGTGAACAAACTCAATCAAATGTGATGCTGTTGACCAGTATGGGCAGTAGGATGCCTGGTGCTAGAGAGTGAGTGGAAGGACTTAGGCACTGGAACAGGCTGCCCAGAGAGGTGGTGGAGTCACCATTGCTGGAGGTGTTTAAAAGACAGGTAGATGAGTTTCTCAGGTTTAGTAAGTGAATGGGTATGGTTGGACTCGATGATCTCGGAGGTCTTTTCCAACCAGATGATTCTATGATTCTATTTCTTGTAACCCTTGCAGACAGATGGAGGAGTGCAAGTTCATTCTTTCAGCTTCTAGCATTCAGTGGAGCTCTCTTAGCAAGTGCAGGAATGCTAAAGCTGCACTGAATCAGCACATGACAGGCTGCTGGATCTATCTGACCCTGGGCTGTAGAACTGATTTGTTTTGAGGAGAGATAATATAACACTTTGTTAAAAGGCATGGTAATGGCACATGTGCATTGCTGCAGTGCCATCATGCTTGTGTCATGCAGAAGGAGTAAAATAGACTGGTAAGTAGGACAGCTGTTTAGATGGCTTAATGGGTGATTTGTGTTGTATTTATCGTTCTTTTGTAGAATTCTAGGGAATTCTAGGGCAGTGTGACGGACCTGAGGAATGTTGATGAATCTCGTGCAATTCTTCCTGAATTCTTAGTGTTGCAAATTAGGCCTTAAAGATAGTGTTGATCCTCTGATCCTTGCAATAGATTTTCTCCTTGCTAAACTTTCTCCTTACAGTTATCCACTGACTGATATTAATCTAATCGCCTGTGTGTGACTCTATTACTATACATGCAACTCCATATTCAGATGTCAGTATTTAAAGTCTAGCACGGGTTTGCACTCCCTGGAATCCTAGGACAAAACTTTTTCATCAGAAGTATCATATGTTCTGGATATAGGTAAATGTACCTTAAAGTTTACTGAAAATGATGTCTAAGTGGAGGTGCTTCTCAGCCCTGCTGATTAATTCTGCTTATTTTTCTTCCTGATTTGCTGTTTGCTGTATGTTTAAACCTGAAGCAGCAGAACAGCAGATGTTGTTTTTCTTGTGCTCGCTGTTTGCTGTAGACCAAATAAAACTGTCTTGAGTAGCTGACAGAAAACCTCTAGAGGACATGGATGGTCAAGTAGAAACAGAAAAAGACTAGCTTGCATGAAGCCTGCAGCCAGGAGTAAAGACTGGGTAACAGCTGAGAAGGCTGATGAAGGGACAAACAACTAGCCTTTTGAGGTGATGGAAAGAAAGGGACTTAATGAACCAGATGTGACTGTGTTGAGGGGTTCTGGTCTGAGTGCAGGCTTTGAAAGAGAAATCCATTCCACCAACTGCAGGTTTGTTTATAAGTGCTTTTATTTCTGTTCAGCTTTACTCAGCACCACTGAGCTTTCTCTGTTTTAAAATATGTTTGTGTCTAGTTTGTAAGTAGGGCTTTGAATTATTAGTCCTGCTGAAGTTTTAGGGTACTCTAAGAAAAAGCCCACCACAGAGTTCTGGCTGACTTCTGTCTCATTGTGTTTTGTATGAAATATAATATCAAAAGTTCTTGGACTTTGTATCAACTGAAACAATGCAAAATATATGTAGGTGGTTCTACTGCCAGGAATAATGCTGGAGGTTACAGTCATTCAGAAGGGCTGATATCCTCCTTACTCTGATATGTTGTTATTGCATTAACACTGTGCAGGTTACTGACAAGAGTGTTCGGAAGCTTAGGCAAATATCTACAACACACTGGCGGTAAATAGTGCCGTCTGATTTACATTATTCAGAAAAATTAGGCGGTTGCCTATTATTTTGGTGTTTGAAATCTACATTCTTTGTTTAGAGAGTTGCAGTGTCTAGATAAGAATAGCCCTAACTGATACGTGTGAGACCTCTGAAGTATTCAGACCTTTGTCTTTCCATAGAAATGCCTTCATTTTAGTATAAATATACCTGTGTAATCTTTCTGTTGAGGATTTTACATGACGTAGAAGACAGCATTCATAATGCAGAAATAGAGGACATTTGTATTCAATGTTAAAAGCTGAGCCCTCAGAGCAGAGGACCAAAAACAAAATAAAAGACATCTCTCCTTCCAGCTAAGTAACCACTAGACAGGCACATAAACCATGGTCTTACCTGAAGGAGTCCTGTTGAAGGTAATGGCATTCTTTGTGGACATAAAGTATGTAGTTTGAACCTCTTTGAGCTGAAGAAAGCACTGAACATAGAGTGCCCAGTTCCATGATAAGGGCTCTAATATAAAGTGTAATCAGCAGCAGTACAATTTTTTCCTCGATTTGCAGTTTTTTGTAGTGCCTGTAGCATAACATTTTGTGAAGGATCTGGTCCTGTGGGTAAATTTTATGTATCCAACCTGCACCTTCTGGATGTGTGGGCCTGTCGAAAGAAGAAAGAGTTGTTCTGCATATTCACAAGTTTTTGACTGGAATTAGGCCTAATACTTAGATAAGAGAAGTTGCAAACATGTGGACAGGTGTGTGTGAATGCCTTAGGAGCTACTTGGGTGAGGTTAGAAGATCACAGTATCATAAGGTTGGAAAGGACCTCTGAGATCATCAAGTCCAACCTATAACCTAACACTAACACCAACCATCATCTAGACCATGGCACTCAGTGCCTCATCCAGTCTCCCTTTAAACACCTCCAGGGTAGGTGACTCCACCACCTCCCTGGGCAGCCCATTCCAATGGCCAATCACCCTTTCAGTGAAGAATTTTTTCCTCACATCAAGTCTAAAGATGTCAGTGGGGTCAAAATATTAGATGGAGGCATCCACTTGTCTATTGTCAATCTGTCACTCCATCAAACTCTTTTGTCATACTTGCTAAATGTCTCAAAAATGGATAATCTTATCTCTTGTGGAAGTTTGTCTCAGAGATAAATTCTCTAAAATGAGAATGCTTTGTGTGCAGCTTTCACTAACTTAATTCTGAGTGTAATTAATGTTTAAATATAGAAACAAAGGAAGATGATAGTTATTTTAGCAGACATGGAGAGAAAGATATTAGATATTCTTATCTAGCTTGGGCAGTAATTGAAAGTTTCAGTTATATCAGGATCAGAACCTGATCCCAAAATTGCCATTTGCTTGAAGATAAAATAGAGCAGTCAGTCAAACACTTTCATATCAGTATGCTAATACAATATCTGCTGGAATTTGGTAGATAACATTCCTTGGCCTTCTGCCAGGGTATAAAGGAAAATAATTTTCTCTGATTGCCAAGATGCCAATAGTTCTGATGATCCATTGGGACATGGGTGCAAAAATCATGGCAATAGCAGAGTTAGGCTTATTTCTTCACTGCAAATATCTGCCTTTATTTTTGCCCCCATTCTCACCACCATTTTAACAATGAAACTTGACCTTCTTTGTGGCAGCCCTCGTGAGAGAAGGGGGACAGTTGCAATGAGATATTATGCATTTTATTTATGCACTTAAAAATATTTCTGTTTAAATTTGGCAAGTATTATGGTTTATTGATGTTTTATGTCAAGATAGGTAAAAGGGAAATGCATAGCAGTTCTTTATTTTGGATCTGATCTTATAATAGTAATGTGAAATTTTTATTAAATTTCCATGAGTGAGTACCGAGGATCTTTTCCTTAAACATTGTCAGATTTTGTGTTGTGGTGGAAAGATGATTACTTTTGTAAAAATTACATACTTAGTTGATTTTACATTTAGAAATGCAAGACCTTTTAACATTTTCAGTCCTTTTATTTATTAGCAATGTTCTCTTCCTTTGGACAGCTGACCCACCAATCAGCTGGGTTTTTAGCTGATTTCCATTTTGGAAGATGAAGCTTTCTCTTGCTTTTTTTTTTTTTAGGAAAATGATATAAAATGTTAGGACTGAAAAAATACTGGTAGTATGTTTACCCTGCTGTTATTTTTTCCTACCATGACTAAATGTTGACATTTCCCTAATACTGAAATAAGATCAAAGTTTCCAGTTGCGTATTCTTTCAGATTTGTCCTCTTGATTCGTACTACATAATATGTACTTGATATGTACTACATAATGCATTCTGCTATATCCATTTATCCTTATATTTAGGCAAATAGACTGCTTAAATTTGCATGCCACAGTTTTGACTAAACCCATAAAAGCAGTATGAAAGAAATTGCTGGCCCCCTAGAAATTGTTAGCCCCCTAGATAACTGTCTTTATTCAATTAGTCTTGGTTTAAAAGTACTGCTCTCTTGGATCTGTCGATCAGAATTTCCTTGTTGTTTGATTAGTTTGTTAATTGTTCAATTAGTGTAAAATATAGTAGTATATTGTTGTTAACGTTACCATATTTAAAATATTATTTTCTGAGCTTACAGTTGTATTTTGAATTTTTAATTTTTCATAAATGTATATCATGTCATTTGTAATATCTAATATAAAGTTTTCCTTACAGTAGAAAAGGAAAGTAATGGGTTTTAGATGCAGTTCTGATCTCCCTTTCTGGAAACATTTTTACTCATTGACTACACTGTCATTAAAGAGGACCTTTCTAGTACAGACAGATAGTATAGAAGCTGTAAATGGGGAAATTATACCAGAGTGATTTTATACAAATAAAACCTCTTGAGGAAATGCCATTCTCTGTCTATTTATACAAATACTTAATGCTAATAACAAGAATCTATTGAGTTACTCCAAAAGTGTGAATCCTTATGTGCAGGAAAGTTCTGAATGGATTTTCTGGCTGAAGCTTCCAGCCTTGGAATTTGATATGCACTGTAGAAGAGCTTTGGAATCAGATGGCAGGATCATCTTGAGTTATACTGGAAGTTCATGACTAGAACAAAATTAATATCCAGTACCCTGAAACCAACTTTGTTTAGTTGAGAAACCAAGCAGATTTTTCTCTACTGGTATGACAACTTTGTTTTTTTCCTTTCTTCTTCCTCAGAGAAGCATTCATAAAGTTTTATTAATTTCTGGGACTATCAAACAGGAATATAACTGAAAAGAAAATCAAAATAGTTTCCCTTAAAGTATGTTTTCTTCAAATGCAACATATTAAGATTATGTCATTTTAACAGGTCAAATATAATGTATTAATATCATATTATAATTAAATTCTAATCCTTAACTATCCAGGTATGTAAAATTACTGTTAAGGCAGAATTAGGGCCTACTCTATCTTCAAAGTCTAGATCTGGCTTTAGGTATAGTGGCCATATTTCCTAATGCTAGGCTTGAAGTTTACTGCAGTGTCCCTCAGGCTTTCCAACATACAATCCATACATACAGTGATGACTGCCCCATATTTATGCTGGTATCTACCCCTGTTATCCTACTCAGGGAATTTCATATATTCAAGTTGGGAGGTTTGTGCCTGGAAAATTCCATCTCATATGGAGATTATTTCTATAGCATTCAGGGGATATGTTAATCTAACTTTCATATGCATTAATTTTCTGCTGATGATGGCTATGCCCTTCTCTCTTGACACTCTTCACTGAATTTACTCTATAGCAGTGTTAAGTGATTGTTTGTACAATGTCATACTTTAGAACAGCTGCTCTTTAGTCATACAAGTGCCAAGAAACTGTTCAGAAACAGTTCACTATTCTAGGGAATAGCAGGAAAAAAAAAAACCTTTATCTGTTTTTGTTTAGCAATTTATAAAATTCCTTCCAGAACCAAAACTTTTAGTTCTCTTCTTTGTCAGACTGAGGGGGATTTACCATTTTAAGGCTCACTGGGGCAGTCTTCCACTGTAGTAGAGGTTTGTAAAAGAGGCTTATCTTTTCAGATCAGGGAATTGATCTGAGCCCAAGCTGCGTAACCAACAGCTCCAAAACAGCAAAGCTAATGTCTGTATGTGTGCCGAGAAATGAGAGACTTGGATGAAAGAGAAAAATGCAAGGTCATTTCTGATGAAATATTTTATGTGGACCATTTTGGTGTTTTCAAAATGTTTATTTATGGAAGTGTCACAAAATGCTGGGTGCTTTTTAAACATAACTGAACACTCTGGGAATTTTCCACAGCATCCACTTTTAGTCATCTCTCTTAGGTGCTCTGAAACGCCTTCAGAGCGCAATCCTTTCACAAAGTGGGAACTCAGGCTTTCAGTGTAGGTGTGAATACTTCCTGAATTCATATACCAAAAAGCTTGCAATCTATCGGAAACCTTCTCAAACTTTTAGAAAGTCTTTTAGGAGAAGGACGCAGTTTGGATATTGTTCTTTTATCTGCATAAAAATTATTCTCCTGTATCAGGGTGATAATATCCAAATATAATTGTAAAGGTCTCATTTTATTTTTACTGTTCAATTGGAGTCTGAAGTTGCAGTTCAGAAGCCAGTGAAATTTGGTCTGTGACAGACTCATTTATATCTGCATATCATTCAGCAAATGTCATGCTGTTGTGTTAGAAAAGGTTTGATTGCAAAACCTGGATTTGACGTTTGCTCCATTTCTCCTTATTGAGCTAAAATACATGGAAAGTCAGGAAGAATTCTTGAAATTTGCAGAGGGATAATAATTTTTGACCTTCCCATTTAAGTGTGAACGTACCATTTCACTGTGACCAAGAAAAATCCACTTCTCCACATAGATGGGAGCAAAGAGATCGCATACTTACTGAAGAATGGAGGCTGGCTTTGGAGTTTAGATGACAGAAATCAGGAAAATCATAAAAGAGCTGTCTGCTTTGTGTAGCTCTCTTTTACCAGGCTGAGCAAGAATTCTGTCTGAAGTGATGAGGAGGCTGAGTCAGGAGCTGCCAAGTCTGTCGTGTTCTTTTCTTTCCCTGTAGATTTGTATAACTCTTGTACTCAAATTGTTCTCAAGTAAAAGCAGACCTGGAATTCTTTTTGCAAAATACTTCTGGCTTCAATATCAAGTGTCCTTGAATGACTGAAGCAGAAAGTGGAATGCATGGGTTATTCTGGGTGAACACAGAGTTGCAAAGAGGATATGCGTAAGAAAAGTGTTAAGACCAACATAAATCTTGGGTGCATTGTGGTATTTTACTTTTAGGAGCAAATTATTAGAATTGCTTCATCTGAGTCTGTGCTCCAGTGCCGTGTGTGAGGCGAGAACTCATAGGATACTGACTAATTTGCTGGGAAGGTCAGAATTGTACCAAATCTGGAATTTGAACCCAAGACTGTGAATGTGTCTGATGAGAGAGGAGAAAGGATGAGGCAGTTAAGCCTGTAATTCAATCTCAGTGAAAAGAATGAATCATACAAAAGACTGAAGTCATCATTAGATTCCTTCAGTGAGCTGGAAGAGTAAAAGGTCGCCAAAGTTAAGTTTTAAAAACATGAGAAATAGCAGATAGTATTGAACCTATGAACAGCAAAATGAAAATATTTTTAAAGTAAAATACTTATTTAAAACTTTGCTCAGTTTTGTTATGTTATGTAAACTTAATACCAATAGGAAAAATCCCTCAAGATTACTGGTGTTAAACTTTCATCTAAGATGCACTGGCATGTGTTAGATTAACAGTTGAAATTTTGTGAAATGGAACCCAGAAGGTGTGCTAACTGCTAGACACCACAGAGTGGAAAGTAAATATATTTGTGAGTGAATATTGAGAAAATAAGCATCTGGAAGAAATGGGAATTTTGGATTCTTAATTGCATCATTCACCCCAGAACATCTGCCAGAGATATTAAGAGCAAAATAGCTGTATCTGAGAGAAGACATAAGTTTAAATAAGGAAGGAGGAAGAGTAATATTATGCCATCTTGTTACACTGCTGCACACTGGGAATACGAAGGCTGTAAAAATCTCACTTCTTCTAGTTTGGTTCAAAAACAGCTTAGGAGAATAAAAATGCAGTTTGCATGCCCATGTTTACCTTTTCAGAACTTCTGAAGAGCAGTCAAGCCTCCTGCCTGATGTTAGAAACAAAGACAGGATGGGGTGTAAACGGCTAAAAAGTGGGGAATTAGGAGAATAACAATTACACCAATGCAAGGACAGTACTCATCAGCCTTATCTCATGCCTTTCTTGACTTTTCAGTTTTTGCCCTGCATCATTATATGTGTTTTCTGCTAAGTGATTTGACAGTACATGTTTCCTGCCCTCCCTCTGTCGCAACAGGACTGTCATTACGTTTTCCTGGGTTTACTTGGAAAAACAGCTTGTGTAGAGGTTAGGTACAACGTACTGCATAAATCTGAAGTAAAACCGAAATGTTAGAGAAATAGAAACAATTTTTAAACTGGTGTGTTTTTAAATTTTCTTTAAAAAAAACCCCAAAATGAGAAGGACCATTGTATATTATTGCCTGTAAAAATGCCATATTCTAGAACATCTGTTCTTTAGTTATAGAAGGACCTGAAAAATGTTCAGAATCAATCAACTATTTTTAGAAATACTAAACCATATATTTATTTTAATTATTTTGGTCTAAGACGTCAGTTATAGACTATCAACATTTTATATTCATATTATAGACATTGAAAACTTGAGTTTTTTGCTCAAATTCAGGGTGAAACAAAATTAGAGCAGCCTGAATGGCACATAGAAATCATGCTCTTATTTTTTGCAGTTCATGTGTTTTTCATGGGTAATATTTTACCCTCAGTTTTCCCCCATCTTTTTGAAATAAACATTACTAGTGTGTAAGTATGGAAAATACTTCTAAAAATAATGGATTTATTGAAGCAAGTACCTTTCTTAAGTCTAATTCTTGCTTCTTTTTTTCATATATGAATTAGTCTAATGAGCATCTTTAATCTGTATATACAATAAATGCTGTGAAGAACTCACATTTAAAATGATAACATGTAACAGTGCTGTAAGGAAAATAACATGGAAAGCCTCACTTATCAAACTGATCTTGACTACCAGAAAAACTCTCCTAAAAATCTGTTCTGTTGTCTGAACAGATCTGTAGGAGTGTTTGTAAACTAATTTACTTTTCTACGGGGTACTAGGAAAAAAACAGACTGTATTTAAGCAGCATTATGACCTGCACTAAAAATACGAGAAAATGTCAAATTATGGGTTATCCTAGTCGAGTCATTGTAGGAGATAAGTGTTAAGCTATAAAATATCACACTATTTTTCATAACAATGATCAATGGGGGTAAAAATGAAAAAAAAATTAATGAAGATTTTAGGTTTGGCATTTATTTCTTGGAAAAGTCTCCATGTGTAGCAAAAATGAATGATTAAGAAGGAGATAGATGGGACACGTGAGATTTCTTTCTTGTAGACAATCTGCAGAAAAATATCAAAATGTTATTCTACAGCTGTAGAGTGGGATTTATAAGCTTCAGACTATTTCTATGTCCCTTTAATAAAGTGAATTGTATACAACAAAAAATAAATCAATGATATATTTTAAATGCAGGAAGTCTGTCTGATTCCTCTAAGTCTCTTTTTTTTTGTCTTTGAAGGAGAAAATTCAATGTTCAGAAGAGCTGTGAAAATCAGTCACGATATGCTACTACCATAACATTTTAAATGCTCCTGAAATAATAACTAGGGGGATATGTTCTTCAAATGTCCTTTTGTTTCTTCCTTGGACTTTAGCATTTTATTTGGAGCTGGAAGTTACTCCTTTGAGTCCTGGCAAATGTCTGAGATCTTAGAGGTCAGCTTTACAGTGGAGGATAAATTAGTGGATATATTTTAGCTTTAGTTATAAGCGTATATTATCAGTCCTAGAGCAGACATGGTTGTAGAACACTGACCTTCTGTTAGGCCTGTTTCAGTGTGCTAATGTCAGGTTCTCTTGAGGGCAGTCTTCCAAAAGAAATGACTAGCCAGGTACCAAGTCATGTCTTTGCTGATGTAGCTCTTTCCCTTGCGGAGAGATCTAATGTTGCATGCTTAAAATTCAGATATTACCTCCTGGGAGTTCTTCTTTTTCTACCTCTGCATTGATTATACAAAGATGTCCAG
This sequence comes from Tapera naevia, assembly GCA_033556795.1. NCBI lineage: Eukaryota > Metazoa > Chordata > Aves > Cuculiformes > Neomorphidae > Tapera > Tapera naevia. The sequence goes on from JAUMJJ010000059.1 coordinate 18,302,345, forward strand.
CTTAGACTAGATGTCAAAGCTGTAGCTATCCAACATATAGTGATATATGTTTGGCTTGTTTAGGAGACAAATTCCCTTGGGAGGCAGTCCTGAAGGGCAGAGGAGTCTAGGAAGGCTGGGCATTCTTCGATGAGGTAGGCTTAAAGGCTCGATAAGGCTCTCCCCATGTGCTGAAAGATGAGACGGCAGGGAAGAAGACTGGCCTGGCTGATCAGAGAGCTTTGGCTGGAATTCGGGAAAAAAAGGAGAGTTTATGGCCTTTGGAATAAGGGACAGGCAACTCAGAAGGACTACAGAGATGTCGTGAGGTTGTGCATGGAGAAAATTAGGAGGGCAAATGCCCAGCTGGAACTTAATCTGGTTACTGTGGTAAAGGACAATAAAAAAAAAAAATTCAATAAATATATCAGCAGCAAAAGGAGGGCTAAGGAGAATCTCCAGCCTTTATTAGATGTGTAGAGAAACATGGTGAAAAAGTGTGAGGAAAAGGCTGAGATACTTAACATCTCTTTCATCTCAGTCTTTCAAAGTAAGACCAATTATTCTCTGGGTGACTAACCCCCTGAGCAGGAAGACAGGGATGGGGAGCAGAGTGGAACCCCCATAATCCAAGAGGAAATGTGTAGCAACCTGCTACACTGCTTAGACACACACAACTCTATGGAGCCAGAGGAGATGAACTCATCACTGGGGAGGCAGAAGTAGAGGGCATGGACTCAAGCTTCGTCAGGGAAAGTTTAGGCTTGATGTGAGGAAAAAGTTCTTCACTGAAAGGGTGATCGGCCATTGGAATGCGCTGCCCAGGGAGGTGGTGGAGTCGCCGACCCTGGAGGTGTTTAAGGGGAGACTGGATGAGGCACTGAGTGCCATGGTTTAGATGATGGCTGGTGTTAGTGTGGGTGTTGGTGTTAGTGTTGGGTTATAGGTTGGACTTGATCTCAGAGGTCCTTTCCAACCTTATGACACTGTGATACTGTGATACTGTGATGTATGCATATATATAATACCTGAAAAAAATAGACAGGGATGAAATTCCAGCAAGTCTCTCCAGTTTGCAAGTTCAGACACTGCTGTGCATTGCTTGTGGTGCTCTGAGCCATGCATGCATTGCTGAAATTTGGTTTCTGTTCTTTCAGCTGACAGCATATTAATGTAATACATTCATTGCTAGGCTTTAGAAATGACTGTATGGGAAAGTAAATGTGGATGAACATGCCACTCCCTTGGAGAGGTGAAAGAGAAATAACCAGATAGCATCTGTATTATGCAGCATATTTGCTAAAGTAAAAATCCAAGCACACAGCAGTCACTAACCAGAAATACTAGAGCACGTGTGTGTGAAAGAAAAGGAAATTCACAGTGTCCGTGTTTACTTTTATATTGTGGTTCTTATTCCTTAGAAATTATAGGTGTACAGCTGTAATATAGCTCCTAAGCAATCCATACTTTGACTTTATGAATTAGCTGTTAAAACATGGCTCTACCACTGAAAGCAGGAAAGGTTGGCTCACTCTGCTGCAACTTCAGTTTCTGATTGCCCTTTTTAGTTTGTTGTACAATGCTCTGCTAACTACAGCTGCACCTGGAGGATACGTGCTAGGATTATTCTCAAGATTTCCCTGACTTGTGAGACCTATGAAGATAAAACTCCCCCTAGATTTGTGCATGTGATCAGACAAGGTATCTCATGAATGGCGTTTTGTCAAATCCTACAGTGTATCCCCTTGCTGTTCAGTTTTTAAATTGGTGAATCGAAGGGGATGGCAATTCTTGTTTTGTGACAAGTCTCCCACGCACAAAAGATTATGCTCAGCTCCCTTCACGATATAACAGTGCCGCAGACCTGAACAGTTATTTAATACTCATCTGTTTTTTCTGGGGTGCATTTTAGAACTAAAGCAGTAAAAACATTTGTTGTGTATCCCCTTGCTGTTCAGTTTTTAAATTGGTGAATTGAAGGGGATGGCAATTCTTGTTTTGTACAGTCTCCCACGCACAAAAGATTATGCTCAGCTCCCTTCACAATATAACAGTGCCGCAGACCTGAACAGTTATTTAATACTCATCTATTTTTTCTGGGGTGCATTTTAGAACTAAAGCACTAAAAACATTTGTTGTGAGTCAGTGTAGATACTCCTAAGGAACTGTGGATAGTTGGTTATTTCTCTGTAACACTTTCATCTAACCTTGACAAGAGAAATGGCCCTACAGTTATTTATAAATGGCTACTCCTCTTTGTCATTTTTGACATGTTGTTAGGTGTTGGAAGACAAATACACTGCACCACTCTGTATTGTACATGGTGTTCAGCTTTGCACTTGGGACTTTTGAAAGAGTATATGCAAACTAACCCACAGATAACAACTGCTTCTCAATCTACTGAACTTTCAGTTAACTAAAATTCACTCTTCAAAGTGAGGGTTAAAATTTGGAAGTTGTTGACCTCTGTGAGGAAAACCCTGCGTTAATGTAGTAAAAAGATCAATGAATATCCAGCCATAAAAGTGTATACAGTCAGTATATGGATGCTCTTATGTCCAGATAGATCGTCATTTGTCTATACGTTAAGGGCTTCCTTGCAAGTTCCTATTAGCAACATTTTCATTAAAATCTGACCATTAAATTTTAGGGTTTTTTAGATTTTCTTTGTTCCCTGAAGGCCCACCTTTCTCCTTCCCTCCCCCTCACCTTTTCACAGTGATGAGAAAGATGTGAAATGTTGATTCCTCTTCAGACTCTCTCTTTGGCACAGGCAGTCTCTGGCTCTGCCATGACACATTGTAGAGTTCTTAATTCCTAGGGGCTGAGAGAACACTTCTCCATCTCTGGTGGGGGAAGGATGGATCTGAGTGTCAGGTAATGTGACAGAGGGGAAGCTTTGGGAGCTGTGGAAGCTTACCTTGAACAGTGGCCACTTCAACCATCCCATTCAGCAGCAGCAGCTTCCTTCTGCTCCATGGTAGGAGGCGTGGTTGCTTGGCTTTTCTGTGAGGCTTGTTTCCAATGCAGGAGTCTTGAGCAGTCTGGGGTAATGTAAAATTACTTTACTAATAATTTACTCACATCCTGCTCCAGGTGTGCTTTTTATGGTCCTGGAAAGCTCATGCCCAAGAACTTGCCTAGCAAGCTGTACTGCACTCTCTGCTTGCATCTCGGCAATGGTCTAGATCACAAGGTGCCTGGCTTATTTTGTGCATGGACAATAATGAAAAAGGATCATGAGCTGACCTAGCATGGCCTCTCGCATCCCTGGATGCACTGAATGAGCTTCTGTAAATATATAGGGTAATATGCCAAGCATGAATACATGTCCTCATTCTACGAAAAAGTCAGAGTAGTTATGATTTTTTCCCAGTACCTTGGCTTTTAATAGGTTTCTCTTGAATGTGTGAATTATTTCAGATGTTTTCGTTACCTGACAGATTTTACAAAGCATACTTCTGGAGTTCTAGGACCTGTGATATTTTTGCAGTTTCTGACTTTGGATAGCAAGATGAGTAGAGTATGTATTTCCTATCAACAGCTTCTATTAACATGAGTTTCTTCAGAAATGAGTGCCAGGGAGTCTGCTAGGAGCATTGTAAAAGATACCTGTTCAGCAAGAAGGGATATCTGAAAACATAATCTTCTGGGAATCCTTGAGCAAAAATATTCTTTATTACACTGCTCTGAATGGTTCTCCTGGCAGTTTCTCCTCTTTTATTTTGTTTGTTTAAATGTGTTTTCTTTTCCTCTGTCTTGAAGAATAGCCAGCCTCTTCCCAGGCCATCCAAGCCAGCCTCTTCCCAGGCCATCCAGTTTCAATTCATAGACTCTGTCTAGATACTTATTGATTCATCATGCCTATGGCTTAGAGACTTGCTGTTTATATGGAATCAATAATGTAGTGGGAAGGTTGTAGCAGGGGAGATCAGTCTAAAAGAGGGGATTTCACAGGACTAGACATGTGCCTTGTTAGCAGTTTTTTTCTAAAGGCCTGAGTTAAGTTTCTCCCCTGACTATGCACTTCAAAGCGCTTGCCTGGGGCTCTACAGAAGCAAGCTGAGACTTAAAATTAAGATCTTTCTTTCAGATGGTGAACTGTGTGCTAGGATATCCTACAGAGTTTCTCTGAACACATGTGGGGGAGTCTGAAGCACTGTGGAGAAGTCCTAGAAGGCAAGGGTGGAAAAGGAAAATGAATGAACCCAGTTATGTAGTTTTCAGGAAGGCAAATATGCATACATGTGCCTGCAGTTTGTGGGAGGAATATATCCACAGACACACCTAAAGTCTGCTGAGGTGCTTGAGCTATTTTCTAGCAAGTGTGAGAAGCCTGAAAGCCGGCTGTTCAAAAGGACTATTGAATTTACCTTTTCACCTTGTTATGCTAATCCTATTTCATAGCAACTCACATACACTGCATTTTTCTTAAGACATTACCTCAGGTGAGGGTTGTGTTCCTTTTTTTTTTTTTTTTTATTGATATGTCCCTGAGAACATGTTAATTTGTCATCTAGTACAATGTGCCCTGAGACTATTTGGGTCAACTGGAAAGAAAATAAAATTAATAATGATAGTCATCTAAGGAAACAGAGAAAACCTATTCCCCTTAAACTGTGTAAGCTACAGGCTTCTGAAGCCTTGAGACTGAGGAAAAATTGTGGGTGTTTTTTGTATTCTGTCAGATGCTGAAGGCTGCTCTGAGACATGTGCTACTGCTTCTTGCTGAGTCAAGATATTTGGCAGAAGGCCCACAGAAAGAGTAGGAGAGAATAAAAAGTCTTTGTGCCAAATGTTGTTTTGAGTGCCTGAGAGCTGGATTGGTCTTTTTTCTCTGTGAAAATATATAATTAGTAATCTCAAACCTCAGACTGTTAATTTACAAAATGTCTGCATACTTTAATATATCGTTGCTTAACATGTTTGATAACAACCTCAGAGATACTGGGGCTTTTGACTTCTTGCAGTATTTATAAACTGTGCCTCGCCCTGGGTGTTTCTCTGCCAGCTCTATACAGGCTTGTCTCATGGATGGTGTCAGCCTGCAGCCACTGTAGAAGAAATGTGGGAAGTGTCTTGCCTGCAAAAAGCAAGACGACTCAATTTCTGGTCTTTAGGGAAAATTAACAGCCTTTATTGCTATCAGCATCCTCCCCTGTCTGCTCTGCTGCCCAGGAAATGGTGTTTCTACAGTGCAGTGGTTCTGCCCTGGACACCTGTCAACAGGAAACCTAGTAGTCTAGCTGCAGGAAGGGAGCTGAGCTTCCTGTGAGGACTGGGAGAATGAGCAGAGGTGTTCTCTTCTCCTCCTCTTCCAACGGATGAAGGTATAAAGAGCTGCAAGATCCCAAACCATCACTGCTTGTGATCCTGTCTCCAAACACTCTGTTTTTGTAATCTGATTTCAAAATTGAAAGCAGGACTTAGGCGGGGCAACACTCAAGGCTGAGAGAGCATCACATGAAGAAGAGGAAATTAGGCTATCTGAAAATTAGTTGTGTTTTGAGTTCCTATGCCTTTGGCTATAAGTTTGGTGTGAAGATGTTATTTTTAGCCTCTCCCATAAGAAAGCTCTGACTTTCATGAGAGAGGAGATAAGCTTATTTGAGTAACACTGGATCACTCCTGCCAAAATCATCCTCAGTAAGGCCAGAAGGGTAAAGTCAGATGGCTGTGAGCATTCTAGGTCCAAGCGATCCTATATGAAATGCTCCATCTGTGGTTTTACGCTTTTCAAGATTGCGTGACTAGGTGGAACTGTGCCAGCTTGCTATGTTATTCCAGTAAAACTTTTTCTCTCCTAGTGGAGGTAACTCAATCCTTCAGTCTATTTCAGTGCATAGGTTTTGCTATGGCAATATCTGAGGCTTGATCATACAAGGTCATTAGTGGGCTCTTCTCAGGGGAATGCTTACATTGTAGTTTTCTTTGGTATTTTTCCAAAAGGGAAAAAGTCTTCCCACACAGATGGCTATAACTGGTGGCTGGCAGACAAGTTGATGGATGAGATTTTTTCTTTGGCACTGTGCAGGAAAGTATGCTTGGCAACGTGAATGTGGCAAACCATTCATTAGCTTGTTTTTTAAAGGCTACCAGAGATGCTGTCTTTGTAGTGTTGTCGTATGAACTCTGTTTGTTATCTTTCACCCAAGTGGACTAACCAGGTTAATTGCATGGTAGAAGCAGCTCGACGAGAAAAGCAGGGCTAGCATCTGCAGCATAAACACTTATAAAAAATTACTCTTATTATTTTAAAATGGTTATCTCAGGAGAGAAAATATATTGAATCCAAGAAGTCTTGGAGTGGCTGCGTTTAGCAGGATATTTTGTGTATGTATTCCCTATAGGTGGCACTGCAAAAATAATCAGCCCAAGCAATCAGCTCAGTTTTTTTACAATTCTTCTGGGAACTTATTCCAAAATAATAGAGACATCAGAACAAAAGAAAAATGAAAAGCAATGCTGTAGGTTTAAGTTAAAGTGATCCTCTGCTGGTGTGAGCAGAGCCTAATGTGGGCTCTGTCTGTTTGGGTTTTTCAGTGCCCAAGGTGACCGAGTGACTTTTAATAGATATAGCTGAGGTGCAAGGTGTGAAGTGTAAATGCAGTAAAGAAGGCCTCAAAGCCCTGTCAATAAGGTGTGTTTGTGGGAGTTTTAAAGAGGTATTTGGGAGGGAAGGAATCGCCCACATCACACTACCCAAATGAAGCAAAAAAGAGATCTGTATGGTGTCTGGTGTGGGATGGACTTTTCTGATCAAACAGGGCAACTCTTCTGCTTTACTCACTGCAGTGTCTGGGCATGTGCCTCTCAACAGCTATTGATCTGCTGATCTATCAGGTAACCTGCCTAATATGAGAGAAATATCATGACAGTCTGTGTACATTTCTTCGGAGCGAAGGTTGAGGGTTAAATTTGCCAAGCGCTACCTCTGTCTTTCTTGCTTTTTTTTTCTTTCCAAAAGGTTTCTAATGCTGAGATCTTTTAGGCTGGTGAGTACAGAGGGTGAGTAGATGTGAAGTTACTGTGGCTCTTTATCCCCAGGTTCTGCCAGTGGTGAGACTAAGCAAGTATGCTCCTTAGACACATGTAGATGAACATATAGACACATAGACTTTCACATACACAGTAAGTACACACAAGAGTCAGCCACACAGATCAATGCAAGCAAAACAAATGAATTTCCTGGCACTCATATTGATGCTTATAGCAATCACACAATGGATGGCTCGGTTCTCTTCCCTGGCTGATTAGAACTGAATTCTAGTTCCTTCAGATGAAGGAGACACCTACACAAAATGGATCACTACATTAGCTGGTCTTAGACATTCAACCTGACTGGTCCAAGGTACCCCCATACCAACAGTTGCTTTCACTTGGTTTCATAAGCCTGTGAGGTTTGTCATCTCATGCGAGTTGCAGGTAACCAGATCTCTTAATCTATCACTGGCTAATCTGGTTTAAATTTCCCTAGCATTCCCACATACCCACTCAGAGAAGGCTGTTCACCCGCTAAAAAGATAGAAATTAAATTTAATGAGAATGCAGGACAGCTTGCAGTATTTGAGCACAAGGCTCAGCCAGACAAGTGTACTGATCAGTTGATGTTTATATTTCACTGGCTCCTCTTATCCTGTCCCCTTTATTGCTCGTGCTTATTCCTCTCCAGTCCACCTTGAACCCCTCCCATTTCCGGCCCTTGGTCCTTCCACTAATCATCCTGTGGTGAGCCTTACATGTTTCCGCAAAATATCTGATGGTAAATTTTACAGAATCCCCAAATTCTGTTTGTCCTTCATCTGATAACAGGCCCTATGCCCCTGTAGCCAGTAACTGCCTTTAGTCTGCAGGTCTTTCTGGGGAGGCATTTTCTTGTGTTGACTCATTTCAGTGATTTTTCTAAAAGGCCCAGGGGCTGATTAGTCCCCATGGATGGCACTTGGAGCAGCAGATCAGGGTGCTCTGTGTTTAGCCAATTGCTGTGCCAATATGAGGGCTATTTGGTACATCCTCGTTTCTAGGTATTTGTAAAGGGGATCCTCAGGACACTTAGAGAGCAGCTTCTCCCTGCAGAAGGTTTTGTCTGTCTAAGTAAAATTTGGTATTTGTTTTTTGGTGTACACTATGTTTGAATTATGTGAATGTTTTAAATAGATAGCTGAGTAAATTTTTAAGTAGCCATGTGAAATGCAATGATAGTGTAGAATAAGTTAGCACAAAATTATCCTTTTTTCCTGCTGATGCTATGACACACCACCATGTGTTATCTGAAACATAAAGCAGCATGAGTGCCTTTCCTAAGATGTACCACAACTGTGGCATGCCTCATTGTCACCTCTGAGGACAGAGGAGTTGCTGCTGTGTCTGTAATTGATTTTTCAGTTCACTGGTCAAACCAAAAAAAAACCCCACAAAACAAGTAGGTGGGTTTTTTAAATATTTTGTTTAATTTTGAGAATTTTAATGATTTAAAATTCCTTTGTTTGCCATAGCAAAAAAAATAGTGTTAAAAAATAAAATAAAAAAAGTGTGGAAAAAAATATTTTTGTCTTGCTCTGAAGATGCCTACTTTTAGGTTCAATGTATAAAGAAATTTGACTAGATTTCAAAAATAGTTACACTACTTGGATTCTGTGTTTCTAGTAAATGAACTGTTCAATGAAAAAAAAATCACAACTCATGGTGGTTTCAAACATGGTTTAATAAACTTAATTCATCATATTTTCAGTCTCTATATCTAGACTATGTCATCATTTGCTCAGTCACTGTAATATCCTACATATGCAATTGCAAGAGTATCTCAGCTGCAAATCCAGATGTCACTTTTATTGACAATATAAAATTTTAGCTCCCTCATTGAAATTTTGATTCAAAACCACTGATCAAAACAAAATTACTGATTTCAAAGAGGTTTGAATCTCATCTTTAAAGGTCATATTCAGTAAGATTCCTGTCAATTTGGATCTACCAGTTCTTTGGGGTCTGGCTTGTTGAATGCCAGGGGTAATGAGATTATGACTGGTGTTGGATATATCTCTGCCTTTCCTGGTCTCTGTGCTGCCAGTTCTCACTCTGGCCCATGGAGCTGAAAGGAGGGTGTGCTTTGTTTCATGCTCACAGTGGCAAACTGAAGTTTGTGTTCCCAAAAGTTTATCATCTTTTTTCCTCAATTACATTAATGAATGGTCAAATAAAAGATTTTACCTCTAACAAAAATCTTCACATTTTTTAATGTTCATAGATCAGACAACTGCAGCAATATTGCCACCAATGGGTATGAATAGACCAAAGTCAGACTTTTCCTTAACATCTGTTAGGTGGATATAACAGAAAATACTGAAAAATATTGAAACTAATTGAATGAAGGAACTGGGCAGTGTATTTCTTTCCATATATCTTTTTCTGATGTTTTAACAGATTAAGTTTAGTTGGAAATCCTGGCTTAGCTGTGGTTGCATAACATTTTGATTGCTTAGACGTGGCAGCTACTGATGCTTATTAAACTATTGAAAAAATTCAACAGTACTCTGTGTGTGTGTATGCATTTTGTGTGTATTGAGATTTTTCAGGTTTATTTGTATTCTTCTTAGCTACGGTGACACACTGAGACTGATATGGCATATTGAAATTGCTGAAGTGTAGCAGAAAGATAACCTACATTTGTTTTCTGTGTCAATGAGTATGAACAAAGCAAATAGACTGTGTGAACAAGAAAACCCACTTTTTTCCTGGTCACTTAAGAGTAGGGTGGTGATTTAGAGCCTAATTGAGAAATGGTTCATTATACCCACAAATTTTACCTGTTTTTCTGATATCAATGCCTGCTCCCAATCCACTTGTTTGAAAATTGTGGTATATAATAGTGACTAATTACTCAGGGAAAAAGATGAAACGTTGATAATCTGCTGAAATGTTTTTTTTTTGTTTTACCTTGCAGATAGTTATTAAAAAAAAGTAGTTCCATTGTAGTCCTTAATGGAATTACTCATGTGGATATGATTTACATAAATAAAGACTACTTATGTGCCTACTTTGAAAGACTGGGTCCCGCTAGTATTTCATACGGGATAGTTTTCTGATTATACCCAAGATGACAAAAAGGGCAAAGTATGGATAATATTAGATACAGTATGGAGTGAAACTCATGGCTTGGAATAACTTCCATTCCTCTCCTTATTGCTGGACTATTACTTCTTGTTTCAACTAAAACTTTGGGTTTTTTTGAAGAGTTTTAGAACAAATACAGACACAAGTAAGCCAAGCTTTGTACACTTTATGTAGTCTTTCTGATATCAGAGGTACTATCTGAAATGGAATAAAATAAAATACATTTCATTAATGTAAGAATAAAGAACTGCAGTGCTTGTAAGCTGATATAGGAATTGGTTTCTGCAGAAGGCAGTAACCGCGTATCTATGGCCCCTGCTGCTTCTTCCCCATGTCTGAGGCTGCTTCTCACTAGTCTTTGCACCCGCTTGGAGCACATAAACCAGCAGAGAACTAAAAAAGGAATGTTTTTCTGTTAATCTAAATCCCTGGCTTACTGTCGTCAGCATCAAATGACAGAATTCATAAAAGCAAGGGATGAAAAAGTGCTGTGAAAAGAGACAAGCATTCTTCTTTTTCTTCCAATAGCTATAAGATGCATTTAGCTGTATCACCCAGTTGTGCCAGTGCCTTTCCACAGAGTCTTTTTGATGCTCTTTTTTCACTGTTTATACTGTGGCTTCTGCAATGGTGAGAAATTTGAGGACAGAAACAGTCTGTGACTTTATTTCATCTCATCCATAGCAAGAAGATTTCTTCCTCTTAATGACCAGTGATGATTAATTAATGACCAGTGTATATGTTAATGCATGACTTGTGCAGGTTTTGGGGAGAAAAGATTCAAATGACCAAGCAGATAGGTGTCAGATTTGGACATGAATGTTGAAATGGCAAGGTTAGGAAATGGCAATCATAATGAACGATGAAATTCAGAAGACATTCCTTAATTTAACGCTAGGTTTGTCTATGACACTGTGCTATAAGAAATATCTTATATTTGTATTTGTGAGTTGCAAAATAATAATCTTGAACAGTAACTTGCGTTTTTGCCTGGAAAAAACTTAGCACAGAAGTAAAAGAGCAACAGCGATAACTTGCTGTTAGATGCAAATATGACTGAGATTTCACCCACCTGAAGGAAAGAAATTTAAAGTTGCCATGAAGGAACAAGAACAGGTAGAATTTATATATATTTAAAAGTATTTGTTGTGTATGTTTAAACATAGTCTTTAAGTGCATTCAGTTTTATGTAAGATGAGGAATAATAGCTACTTAACTTTATTTTTTCCAGGAGCATGATTGTGTCACTTAAGTTTTCGGCGTACCGGTATAATACTGATTTATGAGATAGCTGTTATGATTCCAGTAGTGAAAAATGCTATAAAAGTAGCAAGTTAATTACAGGATATACTGTTAATGAGTGAGATATAGTTATGTTACACTCTCATGTCACAGTGTTACATCTTCTGCAACATAATATAGGCATATATTAAGTATTATCATCAGGCGAACTTCCCAGTCTGTATACATAGTCTTTTTCTTCAGTCCTTCTTCACATTGTTTTCAGAAAGGATTACTTGTATTAGCAGAGGAGGCAGAACTGGATGTTTGCAGTTTGAATAATGAATTTCTATAGGATTCCAGACATAATGTTCAGTTCCTCAAACATTTTCTCCAAAGTAAGCAGCATACTTTGAAATCTGTGCTAGGAAAAAAGAAACAAAACCAAAATGCGAATCTCCTAAAGTGCTATCCCCCTTTCGTGGAATGGTTCAGTGGCTTAATGAGGTTAATTTGTATTAGGTTGTGGGAAACCCTTTATCTACTGTATAGAGGCTTTCATTTCACATCAATGTGACAGATACTGTACTTACTGCAGTGGAACTTAATTATTTGATAGCATAAGGAGCTGAAATCCCTACATTTCCTCTCAAGAAATATTCATTGCGTATTCTAGATGGTAAATATAAAGTGGAGGATGGCTGGTCTCGATTTTCAATGTTTGAAATACCTTTGTATATTTTCTAGGTTGTTTTGGTTTTATACCTAGAAAATTTCAAAGCAGCTTTATTAAAGATTCCCCAAATGCTATTAATAGTATGTGATTAGTTTTTGTTCTCTCCCATTTTTCACATATCTCTTCACCCTTTGAAATGCTGTCTGTATTGCACATGAATTTAAGTGACTGTTTCATTTAACTACAATCATCTTTCCTAGAAAGATAATAAAATGCCTGATTTTCTCTCCCTAGCTACTATAAACCAAGACTTTCAAAAGTTTTGTTTCAGTATGAACATTTCTTTCACTTTTTTTTCAGCTATTTGAACTGGCTTGCATTCCAGATGGCTATTGGTGCACATAGTACTTTATTTTCTCTTAGCAAGTATATTATGGCATTTAGAGCTCTGTAAGTTATTCAATTAGAACGTGAGGAGATGAAATTTCAGCATCAGTATTCCACATCAGAATACAGATAAGGACTGAAACCTGGCACAGTGAAAAATTAGGTGGGGGGAAGTTCACATCCTACCACTAAATTTATTTTTTGTAGGTTCAATGTCTGGTTTTTAGGTACCTTTCGTAAAACACAAACCAGTGAACTAGGGTTAGCATGTGTGAGTAAAATATATGTGATTAGTGTGAACTGATGAAAGCAGCATGTTTGTTTTACTGCACATTATACATATGAAATATAACCTAGAATATTTTATTTATCCTATTCACAAATAAAAAAAAGTAACACTTTTAAAGAGAAAAATGTATGTATTTATTTGAATTGGTTTATTGGTATATATACAGTGAAATAGTTTGGAAAATAGTAATTGTTATAGCAGACTGTGTGCTGCTATTTGTAAAAGTATTTGCTCATCATCAAAGATGTGAAAATATCAGAGACTGCATAGTTCAGGCAGACAGTATGAATTGCTTTCCTCATCCTCTATTGAATTAAAATAATAAACAGTTAAAAAATAAAGCAATTTGTGCCAAAAAGGTCTTTCCTCTCCTACGTTTCTGATTTATGTAACATTTCAATGTATCACAATATGATGGATCATGGGTTAATTGCTCACATTGTGTTGTATCAACTATGATATGGCATGATGTAATAAAGCATAATCTAACCTGACATAGCATGATATAGCGAGTAATGGTAAAGATCACAGACTGCTCAGTGGACTTTGTTCTACTGAAAAATACATGATTCCATGAATGAAATGTTTAGTAGTTTACATTTTGTTGACAACGATCCAGATTCTAATTGCTGCCTGTGGCTTTGCCTCTAGGCACATTCTTGAGGTCCTTAACCTACATCGAGTTTTCATTCCTCAGGCCTTTTAGGAGCTGATACTGTGCGATAACTAGTAAGTGGATCCAGGGATCAATTTGGGGCTTCTGAAACCTGTTCATCAGGCCTTCTCCTTGTGGAAGCTCTGGTTTATTGTTTGCCGCCATAAAGAATGTAAAAGGTAGCTGAAACATTCAATACATAGGTTTTGCATAAAGTGTACAAAAAATTAAGCAGCAGAAGAAATGGAGACCTTAAGGGTACTGTTAAAACATATATTGCTTTGCGTAATTCATATTCCTCTCTGTATAAGGTCGTAGGTTAATACAAGCTAAAAGTTCAGATTTCTTTCTGTCTTCCTTCTGATGGAAGTAACCTTTCCACAGAAATATCTGATCTTGTATCAGTAACCACTGAAAATTTTGTTAAAACATTTTTTTCTGAACTCTAGATCCTTTTGTAACTGCCTGCTGAGTCAGAAAGGACAGTTTGGCAGTTCCTCTCTTACCAAATTGATCCTCTCACAGGATTCCAGTAGCATGATTCTGGTGATCAGAGCACCATGGGCAGGGATGATGGGTGCTGTATATGGGATAATGAAGATTGTCAAGTTGACCCCCAATCTTTGAAAAGCTATGGTGCCCATGTTTCTAGACTTTGCAGTGCCAAGGAGAAAGAATAAAAATGTGATTCCTTAGTAGATTTTATTTCTGTTTTTTTGTTTGAGGGCTGTACTTTTATCCTGCTAGCTCTTTTCTGTCCATCTGTTAGGAAGGTTCTGGGATATCATATTAAAAAAACTGTATCTACCCTGGACATAAAGTCTGGAGACAAAGATTCTGAAAACAGATACATGTATGGGTATTTTAACATCGTTACACTTCCATTTCAGTGTTTCCCTGTTATGAATAAGAAAAAACTCACTTGATAGAGATACACAGAGGTTTTTATGGGAGTCCAAAAACTGATATCGTTTCTAGTTTTGTTTTATAATGTTTCTGCTTCCAGCTTCAATGAAACAGTCCCATATGCAGCCTTGTCCAATTGCTCTTCTTTAGCCAGCATTTTCTGCCTGAGATACTTACAGTACATTTAGAAAAGAAATCAGCTTTACGTTCTAGTGTTAGTACCATTGTAATTCTAGTTTCATGCATGGCAGATTGCCTTACAGAGTTAAGTTTAATGCATTTCTAATTAAAAAAGCCCACCCAACCAGTATGATGCTACCTCGCAATGTTGTCAAATTGCTCATCTTCTTATTTTCACAGCTCACCATGTTAAAACTGGGACCTGTGAAGTGGTGGCACTCCACAGATGTTGCAATAAGAACAAGATAGAAGAAAGATCACAAACAGTGAAGTGCTCCTGCTTCCCTGGGCAGGTAGCAGGCACCACTCGGGCAGCTCCTTCTTGTGTTGATGGTACTACTACTCTATTGCTTCCTTTTGTTGCATGTTCCTAGGGGAAACTGCTGGCTTGATGTCCTCAGTGAGAACCAGTCCATTACAGTTAACTATTTAAAGTAAGAGTAGGAAAGCTTCTGCATTTTGAAGGGCATATCCAAGGTGAGTGGGATGAAGATGGGAAAAATGTATTATTTGCCATTGCTCCATGGAAACGCTAAGCAAAATTGTTAGATGCCAGTGAAAAGACACCTCTTGAGAAGCTAGATTTGACCTAAGTAAGAGAGTGCCCTTGGAGCTGTATGAAATTGACTTAGTTAAAAGCATTTATGCAAAATCTGCGTGAGCATATAATTTTCATGTGCTGCAGACATATTTTATAGTGTATTTTATTTTTATCATAGAGGAACAAACATGTAAACAAACTAAGCATAGTTCTAGTTGTATTTCTTATTCAGAGTACAATATTAATATTTTACTTAACAAATCTGACATAGGCTCATATGTTTTATTTGGGAAAATACCAGTTGATTTTTCACATTTCTTTCTGTGAAAGAGGAGCGGGATGGATTCACCCTTTACATGACCTCTTTACTATTGATATGTTGTTGGCTGTCAGAGAAGCTATAAATATGTCATCACTGGAGAATAAATTTAATCAGTCTATACGAGACTGTCTAGCGGATCAGGCAATATATACTAACTCAAAAAAGAGTTTCTACTTAAAACTTTGAAATCTGGCTAAGCAAGAAAAAGTGATGGTTGAAAAGAAATACTGTTAAACTAGCTTCTGAATTGTAGTAAATTAGAAAAAGAGACACAGTAAAGAGATTGACTTTGAAGCAAATAGCACCTTGTGCAAATTGAGACCTAATTTCTTATGAAGGTTCTGATCCGGCTGAAAATTACAGACTAGCTGTCAGTCAATAAGTATCTAACATTTTCATGAAAATAAAAGAAATATTGCAACATTATTAACATTAGTGCTTATTAAATTGTCCATTTCAACAACATGCAAATGTGTTTGTTTTTCTCCCTTGTAGCTTCGATAGTGGAGCAGAAATGGTGGTGCCATATGCAGCCATGTCTTGAAGGGGAAGAGTGTAAAGTTCTCCCAGATCGTAAAGGATGGAGCTGTTCCTCTGGGAATAAAGTGAAAACAACAAGGGTAGGTATGATACCAACCTGATGTGTTACCAACAGGTAAAAAAAGAGCCCAAAACATGCACGGGAAAATGGGTGCACATAAAAGACATGACTTGAGAAGATAAAGAATTGTGGTAAGAGAATCGTGCTGGGATTGGACTTCCTAGTCCTGCACACTTTTGTCTACATATTTTGCAATTGCTGGTAAGCAGTGTGCCCTGCCTTCTCAGGTAAGCGCAGAGATAGTAGAGATGATCCCTTTTGTCAACTACCATTAATGATCAAATGTATTCTGATCCAATAGGTACTTGTCTCTGAAATCAGTTGCTCCCAGTCTATACAGCCTGCTAAGCTCTTCATTCTCAGGGTAACAAGTGTATTTTTATCAATAAGATGGAATTACTGTGTTTCTATGTATAAACTGCTGAATATGGTAAGCATTTGATTTGTCATTACTGTATGATTTTCTGATTCTTTCCGTCTTGTATGACCAGGATTTACTAAAACATTTTGATAGAGTTTCAGTGAGTTCCTTTTCTCCATTTGACACTTTTATATTATTGGTTCAAAATTACATTAACAGAAATAAATCTAACTTTCATCATATACAATGCCTGAAAACAAAGTAAATGTCAGCTCTGCTTTTTAGTCTCTAAGAGAAACACAAGAATAACAAATTCTTCAAATAAGCATTGGCAAAGTTCAAGGTCCTAAGGGATACGGGACAGATGAGGAGTATAGTCAGGCCCATAAATTTTAGGAAAGCAAACTTCCAGCTCTTCAAGGAATTAGTGAGAAGGACCACCTGGGAAATGGTCCTCAGGGACGAATGAGCAAAACAGAGCTGGCAGATATTTAAGGATGCTTTCCATAGAGCTCGAATGATCAGTCCCCAGATGTAGGAAATCAGGCAGGGAAGGGAAGAGACCAGCGTGGCTGAGTCAAGACTTGCTGATCAAAATAAAGTGCAAGAGGGAACTGCACAGGGAGTGCAAGCAGAGACAGGTAACCTGGGAAGAGTATAGGTATACATCCAGGTTGTATAGGGATGGGGTCAGGAAGGCCAAGGCTCAGCTGGAACTGACGTTGGCTATACATGCGAAGAATAACAAGGAGGGCTTCTGTAGGTGTGTCAACCAGAAAAGGAAGGTTAAAGAAATCTGTACCCCCTGATGAGCAAAAATAGCGATCTCGTATCAATATATGAGGTGAAGGCTGAGATACTCAACAACTTGTTTGCCTCAGTCTTCACTGGCAACCACTATCCTCATCCTTCCTAGGACAATGGCTAACAAGATGGGGACCACAGGGGTAAAGCCCCTCCTGCTGTAGGGCAAGACAAGTTATGTGACCACCCGAGGAACCTGAATATATAAGTCTACGAGAACTGATGAGATGAATCCCAGAGTCCTGAGGGAATTGGATGATGTAGTTGCCAAGCCACTCTCCATGATATTTGAAAAGTCATGGCATTCAGGCGAAGTCCCTCATGATTGTGCCCGTTTTTAAACAGGGTGGAAAGAAGGACCCTGGGAACTACCAACCTGTCAGCCTCACCTCTGTGCCCGAGAAGATCATGGAACAGATCCTCCTAGAAGCTATGCTAAAGCATATGGAGGACAGGGAGGTGATTTGATACAGCCAGCATACCTTCACCGAGGGCAAGTCCTGCCTGACCAATCTAGTGGCTTTATATGGTGTGCCTTTCAGTACCTGAAGGGGGCTACAGGAAAGCTGGGGAGAGACTTCTTACAAGGACAAGTGGTGATAGGACAAGGGCGAATGGCTTTAAATTGGAAGGGGGAAGATTTATATTAGATATTAAGAAGAAGTTCTTCCTGGTGAGGGTGGTGATATGCTGGTAGGTATTTAGTAATTGTTTGTAGTGTCAGTTGTAATTTGCTACTGTGGTTTTTACTCTGTGCAGGTGTTTGAGCATCCCCGTCGTTTGATTTAAATCTTCCTTGCATAAGCACTAAATTTCTGGTTCTTCTTGGTTGTAGAGAAATGTAGTGTACAATGACTGAGTTATATTCCTTCTGTTCCACAGAGAGCTCTACATGTCTCAGTTTTGCATGTGCAAGTCTTTAAAATGTTTCACATTCTTTGACAGAAATATATTTCCTAAATATTTGATTTATAATTCCTCTCCTGAATCCTCTTTCAAATGTGTTTCTTCTGAAGTCAACCTTGCTTGAATGGTGTCCACATTCACCTTTGTACGTGTCAGTTCAATCTGATTATGTATATGTAAAGTGTGTGTGCATGTATAATATAGTCAGAAGGAAGTAGTGTAGCAGAGGCTGTTACTACATAACACTGTGTTAAAAAATTCATGCTGTTTCGTATTTATTGTGTGTAACAAGCAGTAAGTAAAAATGTAGGTCTGGATTATGTTTCTGTAGGAAAAAATAGGTCACAAAAAGGAGAGTTATCTATTAAAATCACCTCGAGGACATTTCTTCCTAATAATTTGTCAGAGGACAATGTTTTCCTGCTTTGATCAAGATTATGAAATTCTGTCCCTTGGTAGGAATCTACAGAAGCCCAAGGCTCTTGTCCTGAAGGGCTTATGCCTCTGTTGCAGATTCATAGGTTGAGCTCTTTGCAGGAGTTGGACTTGTCCTCCATTGGTGGTGGCAATCCTTTTGACTCATTTCATACCTCTTCAGAAGTGATGCTGTGGAAAAGCCAGTCCTTTTCATGGATTCAGTGCAATGGCTACCATAAACTGCTTGCCAACGTAACTCCACTAAAAGCAAAACAATAATATCCCTAATCCCCCATTACTTGTTCTGCCTTCTAGTTTTTCCAGATATTAAATGCTTACTCCTTCCTCCTTCATTTCTCACACATCTGCAAACCTGTTTTGAGACAATAGCAAACTCAAATTCAAATTTCTGGCAGAGAATAAGTCTCAGTTATTGAAACCAGGCAGCAGGTGAATGAAGGTCTCTGTATTTGAAGATGCAGGAGGCTGAGATTTTAACAGATGCTATTCAGATGTCC
The DNA here is from genome assembly GCA_033556795.1 of Tapera naevia. NCBI lineage: Eukaryota > Metazoa > Chordata > Aves > Cuculiformes > Neomorphidae > Tapera > Tapera naevia. The sequence goes on from JAUMJJ010000059.1 coordinate 18,321,218, forward strand.
AGAAAATATACGTTGCTATTGGAAATGTGAATCTTTGTGTTAAGATAGTAGTTTATTACCAAAAAGCAAGTACTTTCCCCTAATATATAGAGACTATAATATTTTTGTAGCTCCTGTTTCTGCTCACCAAAGCCGATATAAATTACAGGCAAAATTCTGTAGTGCTCTCTGGTTTCAAAACTCCCTTTTTTGAGAAAAATAAGGGAATTGTACAGAGAGTCAGTGTTAAGAAGTCATGAATATTGTTTCTGCTTGTTGAATGAAATAACCCGTATGTGATTATCATGTATAGTGTAAAAGCATAAAGAAACAAAGGGTACTGAACAGCTTGGGAGATTTAAGTGTACTGCAGAAAAGCCTCGTGAAGGCTTTCCTGTAAGGTATAAGAAAGTCTGTATTCGCTTCCAGACATTTTCTGTAAGTTCGCCTACTTCCTGTGCAGAAAAATTAACCCACTTAACCACTTTTTCAGGATACCAAGTTCAAAGGCAGCACCTATGTTTCCACATCTCAAACTGTTATGGATTGTTATGTTCGAGATAAAGCTAGTGGAGGAAGGAAGTATTTTGCTAGTCCAACTCTGACAGCACATTTAATCACATGATTGTGGAAAACAATGATACCAACTTGTTAATACTTGTGGCATCAGTCATTAAGCAAAAAGGCCAAATGAATAATGGGAGAAAAACAACTGATTTTTAAAAACATGATTTACTTGAGGTTTTGTTACCTAATAAGTTAATATATTAATAATGAATTAGAAATTACATGAATGTTACGGTGCTCAGCATTCAAATGTTAAGAAAAGTCAGGTGGAAATTATTTACCTTCCAAATGCAAAACCAGATGTTATGGAAGGATTAGACTTGTTTTGCTAATTTGTCTGTATGTTAATAAGAGTGGGCTGACATGAAGAGTTAACCATGGAAATTGAATGAATCTGAGGGAAAATGTGTATGAATAAGCGGAGTACTGAGTTAACTTGTACTAATTTAGAATTGACTATTTTGGTTCTGAGTATCCTGCAGGAGAGGAAGGGGAGAAAAAAGCAATGACAATTTAGCTATTATACCACAACAGAAGAGGATGTTTAGAAACACATCAGGAGAATTATGAAATGATTATGTGCATAGCTGAGGTTTACCAGGAACATTGTGTCATTCTCCTCGAGACTGAGAAATTGTTGCAAGAGGAAGTAATTGAATTTTTTTCTATATGGCTAGCCTAAATGTTTTGATAAATAAACACAAAAATTTTGTCCTGTTATCCTCTTTAAATGATGACAAAACTGTTAAATGAAGGGGGAAATCCAAAGAATTTTTTTTTCTTTTGAAATATTTTTTCTTCTTACAGCCTTTTTCTAATATAATTATTTTAATTTGGAAAGCTCTTTTGGTTGTGTTTCTTTTTTTTTTTTCAAAGTAAGAAAAATGTCTGTTTAAAGTAGGGGAATTTTCCCATCATTTTAAGACAGCAAAATACATCAGTATTATATATAAAATTGACAATGACATTAAAAAAAATGCAATGAGTTTGTATCAAACAAAGGAGCCCTTTACAAAGACTGCATAGCAATATTTTTCAGTCAGATAAGAGCTAAAGAGAAAGAATTTTATATTTCTGTTGATTACGTGGTGTATTCCATATCAGTGGTGTCTGGGTGGGGGTTTTTCAAGTGCAGATCCAGATGCTGTGCTTTACTTATATTTTTAATAAGAGCACGTTGTCTTTTATGTTTATAATAGAGGCTGACTTTAAATGAAAGCGCCAGAAGCTTCATGTAAATTGTGTGAAAGTGCATGCTGCAATGTCTCCTGAGGTGCTGGTTGCCCAGGCATCCACCCTGGGACTAGAATGTCGTGGCTCCTGGGCAGCCCATAAACCCATGTGTTCCTGCAGAAACTAAGAGCACAAGAACAGGGGTAATATCCTAGGTCTCATCCTGAGAGTTTGGACAAGCAACATAATCGAAGAAGTGTGCACTTATGCCTTGGAGTGGGGAAGTGTCCCTTGACTGATATTTTATGAAGGTGTAGAGAAATACGTATTGATATTTTTGCTGTGTAGAATAGACTAGACTAGACTAGACTAGACTAGACCAGACCATTTCAGTTGGAGGGAACCTACAATGACCATCTGCCTGACCAATTCAGTGCTGATTAAAAATTAAAGCATGTTGTTAAGGGCATTGTCCAAACGCCCCTTAAACAATGCCAAGTTTGTGGCATTGACTACTTTGCCTCTTCCAGTGTTTGACCACCCTCTCAGTAAATAAATGCTTCCTAATGACCAGTCTAAACCTGCCCTGGCACAGCTGTGAACCATAATGCAGTGATGAAATAGTAGCTTGTGCATAAGCTTTTAGTTTGATTTGGTAGAACTGCTTGTGGAATAAGACTCTAAGTTCTGGTTAAAATATGTCAAGTGGAATTTACTGGACTTTGCTCTAGAATGAGATGACTAGCCTAAGCTCGAGGCTTTCTCTTTAGTACTGGAGAGAATTGTTCTGTTCCAAAGGACAATTAATTTTGTCCTAAGATAAGTCAGATGAAGTATCTTCTGGAGGTGCTAATATCTCCCTAATAGCTCTAAAGGAAAGCTATGATGACTAGCTTAGTGCCTGACATTTAGATACTTAATGCTGAATAGAAAGATGCTAGGTCAGAGACTTCACTCTCTTTGATGTGGCCTTCAGTTGGAAAATGATAAAAAAGCCACTTCTTTGTCAGTTTGGGATGCTTTGGACCTCACAGCTATAGGCTTAATTGGTGAATTATGCTATGATTAGCAACATGTGCAGTATCTATTATTCAGCAAAATTTGACAACCAGTGCGTGACCTTTTAGAACTGAATTGTTGGTATACTACTACTACAACTACGACTACAACTACTACTACTCCTCTTACTATAAAGTAGCCAAAAACATTACATGTAATACATAGCAGGTATTGATTATTAGCCTTTGAAAAGCTCTAGAAGGTGAAAGTAAACAATTTTTTTCCTATAAACAAGTGATCGTAATATTTTCAGGCAGAGCATAAAGGGCCGTCTTTTGAAAATGAGCATCCAACTTCTGGAATAGCTGAGCACCCACACATTTATGAGGGGCAGAAGGAACTGGAATTGCCACTGAATACTGGCTATCACTTTTAATTTGTGGTGAAAAGCACACTGCAGAACATAAAGAAATCAATATCTAATATATTACTATATAACTATATGCCAAACCCATATTAGAAATAGAGTAGTGTAAAAAAATAAAATAAATATTACAAGGACACAGAGAAATAAAAGAGAAATATTACAGGGCCAAAAAAAAATCTGTATTGAGTATATTTATCTACATTCCAAATCCAAATCAGCTTTCCAAATCAATACCAGGGACAGACGACTAGTGTGAAAAGAACAGAAATATTACCAGAATGGAAAGAAATCCATACTGAGAATGTTTATCTACATTCCAAAACAATATTGGAGAGAGTCTGAAATCAGATATTTGTTATATTCCGTTTAATCTAATTTTATATTATGACATCCTGAGTTTAAAAGAAACTAAAAATTGAATAACGTTCTTGGAAGAGGAGAAAGTGTACCATCCAAACACACCAACTGGCTGTACATGAAGCCAAATGTTGTTCAGTATGTGCATTCAACTACTCTGAATCAATGCGTTTCCTTTGCTATCTATAAATACTGCTTACCTTATCTACTCTTTCTCATTTGCAGATGCTGGAATGTTTATAAATTAATTACAGCTGCTGAAAGGAGAGGCAGTAATTTTATTTATGTTTTAATTTATGAAATATGCTGTTCATAACCCCTTCAGCGCAAGGAATGAAAAGACCTCTGATAGGTACCTTTATATAGTAGTGCTTTGCAGTGGGCTACTGAGATTCTCAGTATCGGGAAACAGCATTAGTGGTGACTCAACTACTACAAGTTCTGTCATAACCACTGCTTAAGTAAGACAGCGTAGCATAAGAGAGCTAAAACATGTCCCTGGATATGGTAAGAAAGAGACATTTTTCTTGTAACTGGGCCTGACATCTTGTAACTGGGCCAGTGTAAGCAATACAGCTGTGTTAGTTGTTGATTTGTGCTTCTCTGCATGAGCAACAGATGCACAGCCTCCTTAAGCAAGAGCAGAGTGGAAGGAAACGGAACAAGTATTACTATTTTTTCGTCAAAGTTGAAAAGAGATATTACCACCGTGGTAGCCTCTTTCATCTCTTTCATCACTTCTTTATTCCTTTTTTCTGCTCCAGGCTTTTCAAAAACAGCAGTAATAAGGACACATAATTTGAAACCCAGAAATTCATTATACAAACACTCTGTATAGGTTATTCTAGGATGTTTCAGGTAGGCTGAGTGTATGGTAGTTGTGGTCAGCCAGTGCTACTGAGGCAATGTATTTCTCACATGACATTTTTTCATTGTAAAACCGCTACCAACTTCCGTCACATGAAACAATTGGCCTTTTAATTTGGCCAATGTAAAACGCAACATGCTTACAAGATAAATCAATGATCTGTCATGTGTCAATAGCAAATCATGACAGGAAGTAATTTTCCTAATATTATTTAAAGGCTGTATAAATAAATTAAGAAGCAGCCTCACTGTAAAACTGCAGTATCTGCCTGCCTCAATTCAGAGCTTCTGTCTGTAGACTCCTCATCTTCTGCCTTAATTTCAGATGAAGATTTATAGGAATAATACACATATATGCAGTGACTGGCAATACCCTGTGGTTCATAAAAAGGATGTGATTACAATGTAAGTAATTGCGCAGACTCTAGTAAAATATTATCCATAGAAAAGAGTGATTGCACTTGTGACAGCCTCTTTGTTGCTATGGTATCTCTTTCCATGCCTTTGGCTAATCTGCCACTAGGAGAAATTTGCAGCTGTCTCAACATGTTTCTTGTTGCTAACTCAGAGACCCACTGTCATTAAAATAGCAATAAGTGATATGTAAATATTTTCCTAAAAATACATACAAGTTTCAAGGTAATGACCTGGTAATGGAAATAGGATGACATTTTCTGGGGTCAAGCTAGCTTTTTGTATCAGTCAGTAATTATTGTTTTGATCAAGCATCACAATTCTTTTACATTGAAGCTCTGTTTTTTTGTAGGGCACCTAAACACTAATCTTTTTTGGACACATGGGCAATGCTAACACAAAATAGTTAGCATTCCAGCCAACACGTTACAAGGAATCATCACTATTCATGGCCATGCAATTTACTTTCTTAAAAATAGCTGCTATATATCCAATGTATGTTTTTAATGTGAAGTTGTCATGCCTCCTAGTTCTACCCTATGAAAAGATTCCTGTTGCAAGGAATCACTCATGTGAGTTTAGACCTACAGCCTCACGATCATTTGTAGGTCACAGAAATCTAGATAAGACGTAGTCCTTTGTCCAAAGGCAAATATACTTAAAACTACCTATGAAACACAAGTTATGATTAAAAGGGTTAAAGGAAGAGGTATTGTGGTGTGAAATGTTATAAGCAAAGTCATAGACTGAAAGGAAGTAAAACTTGTTGGGTAGGTAAAGATAATTGAAACATCCAACTACCAAGACATTTCCAGTCTCAAATTTTATTTAGTTCTGTTCTGACTTTGAGTCCTATGGTTACTGATATTAAGAACTGAAAGTGAGGAACATCAAAAGAGAGAAGGGGTTGAAGGCAAGAAGGAGCCTGTTAATGCATTACTTTCCTTAAAATAAAATAATTTCTAAAATCAGAATAGTGTTTTAATTTTATTTTTAATTTTATTTATTAGCAACTTTTGCCCAGAAGTTGTGCAATTTTTCCTTATTTTTTTCAATCTCTTGCTGTATCTCCTTGTGAATACACTGAGTCTTGTCTCTAGCTATTCAAGGGTTACTCATTTTTTTGTGAGTAGACACACTGTAAAAATCATAAGAAATGAAGTCTTTTGCAATTCCTTCATCACACTTGCGGACTGTTAGTAATATATGTTGTGGTTTATACATTTTTATGAGGAAATAGTTTTTCTTAAGGTAAGATTGTAGCTAGCATCCATTGTAAATCATCATTTTAGCTTCTGTAGAACCTGCAAACTGACAGAATTACTCTGATATCAAAGGAAAATATTTCTTCAATATTTAAAGAAAAATGCAAATGGATTTCAGTTGCATGTCATTAATTACCTAATCAGTGATTTTTGCAAGTACTGCTTTTTTTCCACATGGGAATACTCTACTCCATCAATCCAACTAAGAGGTTTTCTGCCTTTGTCCCAAGAGATTCAACTTGTGATTTATTTTTCTTTCCTTTCTTTTTCCCCCAGTTTGTCCTTTGCTGGCATATTTGAGATATTGACCTCATGTCTGAAGAATAATTTTCTACCTCTGTGATGGAAAATAAGAATGAGTTCTAAAAGGCTGTATATAAATTACTGGGTTTCATCACTTCTCCATAAAGTGGAAAAGTTCTGACACAGAAATAAAAGACATTTCCACTCTCATTTGCAGCTCCGTTCTGCCAGTCTCTTTGCACTTTCACAGCTGTGCAAGAAAGGGTCTTTGAATATCTAGCTGTCCTTTTTAGTTTTGCTGGAAGATCGTTGTCAACTTCTACTACCTCACAAGTTACCATATAGGATGATGATATTCAAATGCCAGTACGATGTGAGTCATGCTGGCATGCTCTAATTTAGTGCTTCTTCCTTGTCTCACCCTCCTTTGCAGTCTGTAAGGGATTTTTTTGGATCATTTCTGCAAGTCAGAAATGATACATTTCAGCTCAGACGAACTGAAGTGCTCTGAAACCTCACATCACCTGCTACCTAAATAGCTGCAGGCAGAACTCTTGCCTCCTTCCATGCGTGTTTGGCACAGGCTTCAAAAACTGTACATCACTGCTTAGTTGCAGAACTGATATGAAGGACTGGAGAAGTGTCCCCCAACTGTCTAAAATGCATTACATTCAGTTCTCCAAAATCCCATTGTTTTCTTGAGGTATTTCCTTGTTCTAGAACTCTTTATAGAAAACCGCAGAAGTACTGCCTTGTTGCAGCTCTGCTTTTCTGCTTTCTAATCAGGGAGGAAGGAAATGGGTAATAATATCAAGCGAAGAAGGTCAGTTGTATAAAGCTGTATACACAGTCATTGTTGGAGGACTGAACAACTCTCAGACCAATGGAAATCAGATTACTCAGATATTATTACCTTGCAGAGCAAAGAAAGCATGATTGTAAATCTTATTTCTCCATAACAATAATGAAGATAGTCCAGTTCTAACTGAGAACTGTTCAAAATGAAGAAAAAGAGGTATTTCAGGCAAGAATAAATATAATATTGACTAAATTAGAAAAGAAGAGGACGAACATAAAATTAATTTCCATAAGAATTCAAAATTAATTTTTTTCGTAGCTTGTAGTTTACTCCTTTCACCTTGATGAACACCAGTTTCATCCTAGGAAAGACCTATGTATGGAGAAAATACTCCAAAAGACTGTGTATTTTCTATAAAATGGACTGCTCTTTCTTTACTGCATTAGTATCATACACCCTATCATTTGTTCCCTTCCATATTTGCAGTGAGAAATGTCACAGAGCTCTGAAATGGAGATTCTGGATGAAGTTACAAATTATCCAGTTCAGCAACCTATTTTCATGATACTGTAGAATGATACTGGCAAGATTAAAACATAAGTGAACACAAGCGTGTCTCCAGTTTATGAAGATGGATTTTTATCTCAAGGAAACAATGGTTTGTGTCTAACCAACATAGATCTACAAACTTAGTAGTAGCAGAAGATTTGAGAATTTTAATGGAGCTGAATTTTTTACGAGGTCCTAAATAGCTTTGCCTCTTCAAGATCAAGAATGCCATTAAATACCTTGCTGATGTGAGCCAGCAGAACAAAAGCTTGTTCCTTCATTTTGAATTCAATCTTTGTGGCTCAGGAACATGTCCCTGCCAAAAGAAGCTTGTGCTATTACCAATTCAGGCAAATGCACTGAAAAATCAGAGTTATTATTCTTCTAGAAATCTGAGATACTTCCGTCCGACCTCCTGTCATCATTTCAGAGTGACCTGGGAAAATAAGAGCATAGCAAATCTATGATCTTCAAGGCATTATTCTAATTGCGGTTGTTAATAATTGTTGTTCAGTATTTTGAAAGTACGAAAAAGGAAGAGGAGATTTTCTCCTAGACTGCAACTTGGCAAATTTGAAGCTGATTACTTGCAAAACCAGTTTCTTGTTGGAGGGTCATTCAAGAAATTACCAGAGCCCTTTTTCTCTCTTTTGACCTTAAAGCACATCATTGATACTTCCATTCACGAAATTTGAAGGCAATAGCCTCTTCAGAGTCTTTTGGTCTTTCCTTCATTACTTGAAATTTTAGAATGCCAGTGTCTAATTGTGATTAGCTATTATGATTCATTCATACTTACCTTGCCTTGGGTCATATACTCATCAGAAGATAATGAGAGGATGCAGATATGAAGACAACCAACCAGGTTCTTTAAGTAAGACAAATTAAATTGAATACCAAAGCAAGTTTTTAGTTAAATTTCTGAAGTTCACTTTTTCCTTTGGCGGGCTACACTTCTTTGTCTACTGTGAAGTTCAATACCAGTATCAAGTTGATACTCAGTACAGAGGAGTTACAGGAAGTCGTAACTTTCACCTGGAAATCTCCATAAGTCTCAAGCAAGAAGACATTTCAAATCAGTTCAGGAATGATGCTAGTAACATGCATCGTTTTATCATGCATTCAGGGCAAAATGCCAGGGGAATGCATCAAAACCATCATTTGCTGGAATTAATACCAGCGCGCTATGCTATCTTCTTACAAGAATGCCACTGGAGCTTGTGAGCATTACATGTGAAAAACACAAGAGAAAGACAGTGAAATTTTGTCTTCTACGTGGAACTTCAAGCATAGATGGTAGCCATGCTCTCTATTTTGTATTTATTTATTTACTTGTTAAATTGACATTCCTAGTTTATCTTTTCTTTTTTCTTCTCATGACCAAAATGACTACAGCTGTTAGTTGGGAATCAGCAGTAACCTTGACTGCCTCTATATGAATAAGGCTTTATGTGTTTCTCCCCGGGCAGTGAGAAATTCTTCTAATTGTTCATCTATATCAGCTTTTAGGTGAAAAGACCTTGAATCTTCCTTTTCCATGAATCTATTAAGACTTGAGACAGAGTGACAAGGATTCTTCTGAAATCCTACAAATTTGTCACCTTTCTTCACCCTTCTTCCATTTCTTATCTGTATTAGAATGGTGGTGTGATGGATACTCATGCTGGAGAAAGTTAAAATTAGATTCCTTTAAAATAATTTTATATTCTCTGAATGGGTACCCACCGCCCTGTCAGCATCCACTGCTTTCACTAAATTTTCTCTAAGCATTGGAAAGTCTTATCTTCATGTGGAAATTTTAAATGGATGGAAAGAGAGAGGAAAATGATCAAAGTGTTTCGAGTTGATGACTGATTCATTGTTTTTAAACCTTTTTTTTTCCTGCCTGGATGTTGCTGTGCTGTTTTCTAACTTGTTTTTTAGTTGTCTTATATTCCCTCAGCTGTGGCAGTATTCCTGGAGCCAAATGTGAGTGCCCTACCTCAAAATGCCAGCAGTGGAAGTTGGTAAGCAAGTGGGGAAAAATCACCAGAGGAATCTCTGAAGCTTGGGACAAAGGCAGAAAACACATCAGTACTGCACTAACAGAGCAGCAGGTACCCTCATAGAGAAGATAAAATGACAGGTAAGGAAATAATTCACATTTCTCTTTTCATCTCGTCCAGAAAAAATAACACACCATAAACATCTGAAGAAGAACAAGATTTGTGATGAATTTAGACTAACTGATTTTTCAGTGGGGATATTTTAAAGTTCAATCTTACCCAATTTCTGGAAAAATATATTAAAAGATGAAAACTCGTTATGCCTATTAGGCAATTTAAAACCTCAACCTAGTTTTAAAACAAGGGTGAGTTTTTGTTTTGTTTTTTTTTCATATTTAGTATATAAAGCACACAAAGTTGTTTGTAAAAAGGTTTCCTTTCCAATCAAGAATAACAGTAGACTTCTTTTTAGGTAAGTGAGGTCAGATAAAGCCAAAGATAGAAGGACTCTGTTTCCATCTCTGCTTCTTCATTTACTTTCTCACAGCTGGAAGAGTAGCATGACTCTTTATTAAGTTTCCTCATCGATAAAAACAAAAGAGGTTTTTATCTCCCGCTTGAGATGACTGGATGTAATAAGTGGTGTAAAAAAGAAAATTATATTCATTTAATTAATTGTCTTGCAGTCTTTTATGCCACCCTGCTGCAGTCCCACTATGAAGTTGTGATCACCACAAAACCCTCAAGAGGATATATCCTTGTCTGAATTGCTACAGTTGTTATCTGTTACAGAAAGTAAAATAAGGTTTATGTTTCAGTCTTCTTCTAATATAAAACTGTTGCCTGTAAATGAAAAATTTTCATGATGGTAGAACAATTCTTCCATAGTTTTAATTTCTCTGCTGAATTATCGTAACATTGGGAAAGGGTAGGTATGTGCACAGTAGTGGCATTGCCTTTTGGAAAAGAATAATAATGAAGCATGTTCAAAAGACTAATTAATTAGATTTAGCCTTGACATAGCTTCCATGTCTTCCTCAGATGAACACTATGATAATTGTCACAGTGAATTGTGTCAGCTAAGTTTATTTGGTAAACTATCAGATTCAAGGAAATATGAACACAAAACCATATTAATTTGTTTCATAGTATTTAAATGTGTGGAGATTTTACTAAAACAAGTTACTGAAGTTAGAGCTTTAATCTTGTAATGTGTGTTTCTACTGATCTGCAGCATGACATTTAAGTTAAAAGGTTAAAGAAAAGGGAAAATAATAGTCTTTTTATAAGCATAATTTAAATAAATTAGGTGATCTTTTGAGGTGCTATGTAACCTTTTTTGGAAGCAATCATTATCAGCACGCCCAAAACCAACTTCAAATATCTAGATGAGTAACTAACTGTCTGAATTGAATATTGCTTTTTGAAATGTTTCGTCTGTTATTTTATGGTGTTTCCTGCAACCTACTAACCATAGAAGTGACTGTAAGTAGAGTTCTGCTCAGAATGCTCATGTTTTTCAAACTTTAAACTTTTGGGATTAGTGTTGGTGATTTTTTTGTGTTTTTTTTTTTTTTTTAACTGTGAACATATATGGGAAGAGCACACTCAGATCTTTCACTTACAATAGAAGGAATCGTATTCTGACTTCATGGCTCTTTTCTGTACTCCAGGCCTATCCATGGACATATTTTCAAAGAACTTTTCAATTACTATTTTATTGTAGTTAAAGATTGATGATATACTTTGAAAAATGAGTGTTATCTATCAGTTTCTATTGCTTTTTGATGGGAAATCAATGACTTTGATTTTAAGCATGTTTAAACCTATTCCTTTGGGGTTATTGCTATTGCTTGGGAGTGTTCTTGAGACCATGCTGTTTTGCTAAGAGAAGTTCTTCTGATTCTGAAATATGTTTTTTCCTGTCATTTTGTACTTTTCCTTCTAAGTTAAAGAAAATTCCACCTATCCCAATTTTGTTTTCTGTAAGTAATTCCATAACAGTGTAGTGCTTGACATGTGTTTGTTTCTTAGGCAAACGTGTAAAACTCCTCAAGTCCGAATGGAGAAGTAGAGAAAGGAGATTTCTGCTGTGCCTGATGACAATTTTTGATTTTTCCACACACACAAAATATTCTGGCTCCCTGTTGGAGCACTAGTTGTGATGAATCCTAGTCTTGGTCGGATTCTAAGGAAGGGCCAGAACGTTCGTTGAGGAATAAAGAGTCCAAACCACTCCAGCCCTGGTTTATTACTCACAGAGCAGCAGGTGTGTACAAATACAGGTTTACACAGTATTGACAGAAATTGTTGTACCTTAGTCCTCATTGTAGTTGCTCAACTTGCTGCAGATATCCAGGAGTCATGGCTTATTTGGGTAGAACCTCAGGAGGGTGGTCAGAGAGACTCTGCATTGCACTCCTAAGCATCCTCAGTCTGTCAGTCAAATGCTTGTGAGACTTTAAACATCTTTCTTCACTCACTGTCCTTTCAAAGGTAGACCCAGTTGATGGACTTAAGTTACTCACTATCACGGGAAAGCAACACATGCTCTGGATATGAAAACAGCACTTAAAAAGGAAGTGCATCTTGGTACATATAGTTGGGTGTTGCTTTGTAGTTGAAAGGTCAGCATCCCATACTGGATTGCTTAAAATTCAGAAAAAGTTGGAAAAGAGGTGTTTCCACTGTATTCCTAAGATGTGCTAGATGTTGTCCTAGATGATCTTAAAATCACAGTTAAGATGAAGAACTCTGCCATTTTCAAGAATGTATGCTATGCTTTAAAGTATTTTCCTTTTTCCTATTTTTCTATTACTTTAAGATTATTTGAAGCAAGTGGAAACAATTTACATGTTAAAGATTTCCAAAGCCTTTTAGTTTTAATTATAATTTTTAACACTGGTTGTCTAGGTATTCACTTTAACACCAACAATCCCTGCTGAAATCATTAAGAACAGTGGGAAAACATGAAATACAGAACTATACTTCAAATGGCATTGTGTGAAATGGGTTTTCAACATGGTTGTTTCTTTCTAATGGAAGGTCCTAAACACAAGAATTATTACAAATGCAGTTCTTATTAGTCAAAGTGCAATAAAAGCATGAAAGAATGAAAACCTTTAGAGTCTAGTGGTCATAAAAGACATGGGAACCTTTTGACCCATTTAGGTGTACTGGGAAGGGTTCTGTTTCATTAATAAAATCAGCTACAGATGTTTGCCAAAGGACAGTCCTGAGGATCTAGAATTTTAAATTGCTCCATTACAAGCTTGGGAACATGTTTAGACTGACGCTTTTCATACTGGAGTGCCTAAAATAAAGTTAAGGGGAAAAAATTAAAACTCTTGAGTCTTGCCACCAAAAGTTAGGTAGGAACAAAGTTTTATGAACAGGGATGAAATATTTGAAGACATGAAAAAGTGTCTATCAGTATGTAACCATCCCTGAAGGTAAATGAATCCATATAGTAAGCATTAAAAATCTATTTTCCAAACTGCTCACATAACACTCAAATTTTGCCTTTTATCATTAGCCCAAGTTCTCTTCTGCAGTTACTTTGTCAAACATACCCTTGAAATATGATTGAATTACCTTAATATTTCTCAGACTTTTGAAATGGTTCTTTGCGTCCCCAGAAGCTTTATTATTTTAGCATAAACACCCAAATCCCCACCTATCTACTGTTAAGTGCATATAGGTACCCTATTGCAAAAAAAGGTCTTTGACAGCTATTTTTGTCCAGCTTTCCCACTTCTTCAGAAAACAAATCACAGGGTTGTCAAGCTGTGAGAAAATTCTGAGTCTGTCCTTTGTTAACATTTGCAAAGTGCTTTTGAGTATCACTGGCACATGGTAGTAGTATTAGATGAGAAAATCCTTCCAAGTTGGACTGTTTCAGTGAATAAATGTGTGCAAGTGGCAATGCAAACTGTCATTTGCTTTCATAAGCCGTGTATGAATGGTGCATGGCAAACACATTGTATGGATTTTGAAGTTCCAGGTAATAGTGCATTTCCATCTGTTCAAAAGATTCATTTCCAACCTGAACCTCATTTGCAGAGGGCATAAGAGGAGAAAACGCATTGGCAGTTGTTTGTTTCTGGTTGTATGGGCCCTTCTATTTCTGCATTTTAATTTTTGTATTAGGCTTTCGCTACCAAAACAAAGTTAGTTCTGACATGGAAAAATACGAGTCGTATGGCCTTCTTCAAGTCCATCCCTTATGGAGAAAGTTTTGCTAAAGAATCACTTTGTTGATCCTGATTTATTATTTTTTTGGTGGTCCATTTACATATGGTATAAGAATATAAAAATAAGGATGGAAATGTGCATACAATTAAAGGCTGTCTTGGTATGACATCTCTCTCATCTCCGTGTCTTGGAGGATAATCCATAGCTAGTCATTTCTTCAAGCCATTTCTTAGGTCTTTTTTTCAAGCATTTTTTTAAGTGATTCTTGCGGCATTCTCTGTATTTATCTTAGCTCATGTTGTTCATTAAATATATATGTAAGAACTTTTTATATTTTAAAGAAAACCCCACACCATTTTTTTCCCCCACAGACCTTTAAAATTTTACAGAAGAATTAGTGGTGCCAAGATGGCTTTTCTTTGTCTCATGAAATTCCACTTAGCTCAGGGTGAGCTATTAACTACTTAAAAAAAAATAAATTCATTTTTCTGGCTTATGTATCTCAGTGAAAATAAAAGCTTGATGATTCTTGAATATGCTCAGATGACTCTCAGACTATGATCATACACACAATCCTATACAGTTGATGGAACAGTTCTAATTGAAAAAAATAACACCAGTATGAAGTTTTTTTCTGTTTCTGGTGTTTATCATACCGATGAATCATCTGTGAGGGGATCAAAGACTGCCTTAAAAAACCTGCCTCCTTCTGCATTTGCATGATCCTGATGACATTGTAATATCCCTCTGACACTCCTCTCCCACTAAACTCTGTTGTTTACTGTGCAAGATGGAAAAAAATAGCCATAGAATGGCAAGTTACTAGCTTTCAAGTGCTTGACTCTGCAAACTTGAGTCTGTTTTCAATATAGATGCTGTGTATGGTTTGCTGCCATTCAGAAAATAGTAATGTATAAGTTGTGGTATGAAATATTCAAGGACACACTGCTTTCAATATATGGTGTATTGTTGACTATTTTCTCCTACTATTATTAAATAATAATTATGTTCCTCATTTGTATCTATAAACTATTCTGTGGTTAGCAAATAATTAGTGATACATATTTTTATCTGAAGAAACTGAAGATTTATGCTATACCTGCTCATGATCCTGTAACTTTGGTGCCTAAGTGCATGAAAATAAAGTGCTTTACTATTTAGAGAATACTCGCTCAGTCAGTCTTTATCTCCCATACTCTTGATTTTCCTCCTTGTCTCTTCTAAGGCGGAAGAAAGTCTTGAGTAAAAGTATCAGGCTGGGTTTTCATTGTGAATCTGTTCTTATGGAATGGATCTACTGTATTCATCAGCTGTGGTGATTTCACAAGTGAGGACATTTTTCACCCATTGTCAGCAACACTGGGTTGGAGGCTGTCCAGAAAATCTCTTGAGCTGGTAGCTTTTCTAATGTGCTGCCTTTGAGATCTTTTCATCTTTGATCCATTCTGGGTTACCCTGGCAAAAATGTTCTACCCAAAGACTGAATCTGTTTTGAACACTTAGTTGGAAGAAATGTGGAAAACTTCAGTTGCATTTAATTATGTATTGTTGTTTTAAAATAAAACAAGTGAGTTCACATAAAATTACAGCCAATTTACATCAGCCACTCACTAATTGAAAAAGTTTGCAACTGCAGAGTAATAATAATTTAATGGCACATTTAGTACAAGAAAGTGAAGAGAGTCTAATTCATTGTATTTATGATATAACAGTCATGTGAAAAAATGTATTAGCATAAGGAGCTAATTTTGTTCCAAAAATGAACAAATTAACTCAAATCAACACCTAGGATGCGAAAGGTTTTGTGTCTCTTTTTTTATTTGTACTGTTAAACAGCAGCAAAGTTGTTTCCATACGTATTAATTATTAACTGAAAGATTGAATAGATTGATTTGCACCCATTCAGTGTGGTACTGTTCTCTTAGGATTTTAAAGATCATACACAAACTGCTATCAGTCTCTATTTTCATATAAAGACTTTTGGCACAATACCTTGCTTTCCAGTCACTCTGACCAAGTAGCTTTTACTGTATCCAAAATAAAGTTTTTCTGCAATACCCTCACTAGGTATTAGCTAAAATTTCAGTGCTTCTTTATGAAATTGCCTTTAGCATCCAAGAGGTCTATACCTACTGTGTATGGATATAAAACTTCCATTAATATTAATGTCTGGTCTGTGCTTGTGCGTAACAAGTTTTCTTAAATAGAGGCAAATGTGGACCACTGTGCACGTTACTCAGAATAGCATTGTGTGACCTGGATATTAACAGAAAAAGGAAAAGGGAAGGGGAGGGAGGAGAGGAGAGGAGAGGAGAGGAGAGGAGAGGAGAGGAGAGGAGAGGAGAGGAGAGGAGAGGAGAGGAGAGGAGAGGAGAGGAGAGGAGAGGAGAGGAGAGGAGAGGAGAGGAGAGGAGAGGAGAGGAGAGGAGAGGGTAGGCAGAATATTAAATATTGTAGCAAGGGAAAGCAGCTAAAACCTCTACTAATATAATTGTGAAAACTAAGAATATCCAGCTTGACCTCCTGTGTGGTCTGTATAAATAAAATGACTTTTCTATATAAGTTAGCCACCTGTTAGAGCAGATATTTAAATGGCTACCTGATTTTTTTCTTCTTTACATCATCTGTTTAGTCTATGTAACAGTGTCTGTTGCTTTTATAAGGATATTTTCACCACACACAGTTGCAGAGCTAGGCGGTGTGAACAGGTAGGGCTGCTGATTATGATTTTAGTGAATTTCTTTGTGAATGAAGAAAATACATTTGCACTTCCAAACAGCCATGTAACTGAGCAGTTATGTGTATGTGAAAATACTCTTTTTGCTCTCTAGAGTTTATCACCTCAGTCCATGCATTGGCAGAGTTGGGTTTAACAGAAATAATGAATCACACAATGGTTAAGGTTGCAAGTGATCTCTGTAAGTGCAACTCCCTCTGCTCAAGTAGAGCCACCTGGAGCTGATTTCCAAGGACCAGATGGCTTTTGAATGTGTTCAAGGATGAAGGCTCCACAACCTCCCTGGGAAACCTGTGCTGGTGCTCAGTCACCCTCACAGTAAACAAAGTGTTTCCAGAGAGGGAATTTCTGTTTTTGCCTATTGCCTCTTGTCAAGTCACCTGAAAAAAAGCCTGACTTCATCTTCTTTTCACCCTCTCTTCAGGTATTTGTATACATTGCTGTGTGGCCTCATCAGTACTGAGCAGAATTCAATATTTGTATCTATATTTCAAGTGAGGCCTGTAATAGATAGGATCAGAAGATATGTGTTTTACATTATTGAGCTCAGTGGCACCCAAGTCCATGAGTAGAATTCCAACTTGTTACAATAAAGCAAAAATAAACAACAATAAGATGCCATGCCAGCCTTTTGAGCTTTGATGCAGGGCACAAAAATTTGTTGCCTGCCTTTTAAATTAATTCTTCATTATTTTTTCAGGCAATATTGCATTATAGCAGGAGCCACACGAGGCTTTTTCCAACAGCAAGAACAAAAACAAAATAAGATCAGTGTAATAAATAAACCCATGTATCATAAAAATCACAAAGCACAATTTTATTATCGCCTTCTGAAGAGAAGTTCCTAGAAACAACTTGGTGGAGAAGGCAAACAGAAGTAATGAACTCCTTGAACAGTCATTTTAATATTCTGGTCTATGTTCGCGCTCTGTAAAGCTGACAAGAGCTGTTTGCAAACAGTTTTGCTAAGGGCAAAAGAATGTTTCCCCATTAAGGACCATGACCCTTCTCTCTGCAATCAAAATGAAAAACATATGCCCTGTGATGTCATAAAATCTTATTATAGCAGTTCCAATGGGTTGTTTCTCAAGAGTTGAGATCTTGTCCCTTGACATGATTTGGTATTAGTGTTACATGATCATTAATTGTATCCACTGACACAGCAGAAATATTCCTCAAAGTTAGATTTCTTTGATATGATTATTTTTTTTTTCTTTTAATGTTTAAAACTGAAATCAGACACAGGGAAAGTCCGATTACTGTGAAATGCTTTGCCTCCCACTCTTTCTCTGTGGTCCTTTTGTTCCACTCTTGTTTCTTGTTAGGCTGGGTGAAACCACTCTAAGAGAACTCCTTGGTAGTTATTTTGTACCTTGTGAGTAACAGGATATATCTTGTTTATGCATGCATGATTTTTGTCCTGTGTCTCCAAAAAGTGATTGTTGCTTGCTAAGGTGCATTAGTCCTTAACAGGACATTGCATTTTAAAATAGCATGCAAAGAACAGAAGAGTACATCTCCAATATTGGTCACCATTAGACTCAGTAAATAACATTGTAAAAGCACAGTTGTTACTATGCAGAAGTTCTAACATTGGCAAGGATGAACAGATTTTTTTCATTGACACCAGTGCATCAATCCATTTGACATTTGTGGGTTGGTAATTTGTGACCTTCAGGGTTTTTTTTATTATATTTTTAAGCATTGTCACTTTTCAATTTCTCCATGTCAGGTCCAAGTCCAGAAATGAACTTAAACATGATTTAAGTTGGGGAGAAATCCTATGTATTACCACTGGGAATTATTCACTTATTTAAAAACAATTGAAAGAGCTTTAAGAGACGGAGATCTTACATTTCTGTCTCAGTTTCCAGTACTTTGGAAGCAGATTCTCTATGTATGTTTTGATTTTATTATTTTCTTTTTCTTTACAGGTAACCCGATAGCTAAAGACAAATCAAGTCAGTCTTGAGGCTGATAACATTAAATGCAACACATAGGAGTTTTATTCCTGCAGGCAATCCTTGAAGTGAAGTTTTATATTGCTGGGGTGTATCCTTCAGAATCAATTGCTCTGATGAAAACCTGGCTTGTAATCAGCAACAGCCTTGAGATCAAAACTGCTGGAAAGTTATTTTGAACTTCTCTGTTACAAAGATTTCAACTGATTGAACTGTGTACACTTGTAAAATTGCACTTACTGAGGAATTTGCAGCTGTTATCACAAGAACTGATATTCAAAATTTGCAGAAAAGCAGCAGTCTTTCGGATTCTCCATTCCAGAATGGTGGCTTTTCAACTTGATGAAGTCAACCTTCAAAATGTATTGGTTCCTTCTCTCTGAAATGATCCTTGGTCCACCATTAAGATTGCTGGTGGGGCTGCATACTGCTTTAATTATTTTTTTGTTGCAGAAATTGTCCTCTGGCATGGCGCAGTTTTAGACATTTTTATTTGTATTCTAATCTTGGAGCTCTCAAAGGTAATTTTCAACATCTTGAAGTTGCTTTTGTTATAGGAATGGAAATATATATCCATTGTTAATAATTATTGTTGACAAGTAATATTTATCTGAATACATCAGTCATATTAGAATGTATAATCAGGTTGACATGTTTCCCTAAGGCTAACTGCAGCTTTTTGGCAGTTAAAAAAGTGGTCAAAACTCAATTACCACTTCCATTATAAGGCATTCTATACCTTTAAGATATACATTTCCATTTAGTTTAAAGGATATGGGTGTTCCTGGTCTGTACTTTACTTTCCCAACCTTTAATTTATTGATATTCACGGTAAGCAGTCAATGACAGTGTTTCATCCCTTTTTATAAAGGTAGGCAGGGATGTAAATGAGTTTTGCAATTATAAAATTGGACGGTAATCATTCAGAGTTTCTGTCTTTTTATTAAAAAATGAAATTTCTTGCTTGAACCTAAGTAACATTGGATGCTTATGTAGATGTCTGCTCAGTCTGTTTGCTGTAAAGGAAAAAAGTCCTAGTGCCCTCCCAGATTTACAGTTTGTGGGTATTTTGCTTGCTTACAGTCATTCAATTCAGATCTGATCCTTGCCAAAATCACATTTACTTTTTCATTTTTTTTGTTTCTGTATCAATTTTGGAACTTCGTGATGTGCTGTTACATGAAAAAAAATCCTCAATATTTAAAGGCCTTAAGCATCTAGGAGCTTTTTTCTAAGTTATTACAGAATGTATAATTTTATACTCCATTTAATATATATTGTACCATCTGTAATATTGATACAACAGAAATTTGGCAATTCCTTTTAGTAACACTGCTAAGCATGCTGACTGGAGAGGGTGAGGGAGTTCTGACTGTATGCTTTGGTGCATCAAAATGAAAACCCCGCATAATGGTAGTCAAAACTATATAGGGGCAAGCTTATTTAAAAATCCTGTGAGGTTGCCGGACTCGCAGAAAAAGAAGGAAATGATTTTATCATTACAAGCCATTGACATGGCTAGGTACTTATATAAAGTTCCATGATGGATTAACACCCTGGAGTGCTCTGTCTGTCAGAATAGCCCCTGCTGTTCCAAAACTGTTTCATTAACTCTGCTGTGTTATTCCACAGGAGAGCTTAAATAAAATAAATGACTGTTGGGAATAAAATTCAGAAGTATATTCTATCATTCTGCTGAGAAATACTAAAAAATGTTGGCAGGGGAAGATATTATTTTCTGATTTGATTAGGATAAGCTGTTTGTAGCAGCCACTAGGTATCTCAGTATTTTAAGATGGATTAATATTGTATGGATTTGTGCTAACAGGTGCAGGACAGAAGGTAACATTTTAAAGAGATTGTCTGGAACAGAGCAAAGTGTAGGTGTGCTGTTTTGTAAGATCTGAATATGGCCTCTCTTTGGTAAAAAAAATCTATATCATTCTTCTTAGTATTTGTTTTCTTTGTTTTTTTGTTCTTAAACTAACACTGAAGATACTGTATTATATACAAGTGTAACATATGCATATCAATAAGTGAAAATAAATGGATTTTCAAATATGCCGAATAGATTATCTGCAGTAGATTAATGTTGTGAATATTCATAACAAGTGAATAAAATTGTAATATAAAATAGAGTTCCCTGTGTGGATGTGCGCTTTGGACATCTATTCTATTTACCCATGGAACAAAGCATGTTTTTCAGTGAATAAAAATCTCAAGGGTTGTATTAATATTGTGTTTCTTCAGTAGAGCTTGGAATAGCTCCTACCACTTTGAAAGGTCCTTCACCAAACACAGCTGATAAGCTGATATCTAGCATAATTGTTCTAGCATTGTCATGGGAAGTTCTGGTGGGTGTGCTGTTGTTTTCAGCCCAGACTGAAAAAAACTGTTGCTTGGGTATTTTTTATTACACAATAAGAATCCTGAAAAATTCAGATTTAGGTCTTTTTAGTAGCAACAGAACATAGGAGAAATTTCTGGAAGGATAACATTTCAGGTTAGTTTGTTGAAAAGTTTAAAAGAAAAATACATACAAACCAAATCTTCCAGTTCAACAGTGAACTCTGCTTGTGCATCTCAGAGTAACTGAAGTTCAGCTGTCCACAGTGCCAATTCTAGTGGGCTTTGTAAGTGAGGTACAGGTGACTAGATCAGCTATAGGCATTCATGTTGTAGGCATTGGAAGATGAATCCTGTTTCAGTTACTATGTATTCCTTATGTAGTATTTCTCAGATTACTAGATATATCTGACTTAATCTGGATTCAGTAAACATCAAGAACTCTGACCTGCAGGAGAGTATGGGGTCCTAGTCTGCAGTTTCATGTGGCAGTGAATTGCCAGGGAAAGAAAACTCACTGCTTTGTTCAAACCCTTGAAAATGAAATATATTCAATCAGTTAAGCAAGACAAAAAAGGAAATCTTGATATGAGTCTTAAGGAAAATATTCCAAATCAGATCTAATAAATCTAAACTAGAACTTAAAACCCATTCAAGACTATCTCTTGGTTGTATCTAGCTTATTGGTCATAACTAAGTGCTAACCTTTGAAATGGCAGTGCTACAGATACCACTGATAATGTCTTTAAATCCACTTATTATCCTATATCCTTTAAATGTTACTATCCATCCTATATCTTTTAAAACTTGGCCCCTCCAGCTCTGCTCAAAAACATTGCTGATACAGTGTTTCTGTACTTCACCAACCAATGCAGTTCTGTTTCATGTACCTAAAATCTACTATGAAACATGCTATTTTTGTTAGATTTTATAAAAATATATACAGAGGCTTTTTTTACTCATTATGATTATACAGCTAACTCCGGGTAATGCATGAATGTCTATAACAACAAAACAGATAGATGTGATTGGCATCCTTTTCTGTTGATTTACTGCCTCCTCCTTCATGCCTTAAGTTTACACATCTGCTGTTAACCAAGATATTGGCAAGGAAAAGAAGCACAGTTTTTGGTTTGTAATAGAAGTGTCGCCTTAATCTTGTTTCCTTTTGTCAGTATTTACTGTATTAAACATGTCACACCTGAAACAGTCTGATGTCATTAAATTATTTCTCATAGTTTCAGTGGTATTAAATTGAATAATAATAATAATGATAATGATGTCTAATTACTTTATTAGTCTTTATAATGCAGTTTCTATCCTGGGAAATTTTCTGTTTATTCTTTAAAAGAATGAGAGAACATTTCCAAATGACATCTTTAATCTCGTTTCTGTAAGAGGTTATGCAACTTTCTGATACCACTTTACAGTCAATCATTGCAAATATTTTTGTATAAATCTCTTCCATGGCTGTTTGGTTTGCATCTCCTGAATTCATCTACCCTGCTTATGCAATGACTACAAGAGGTGGTATATGAGAAGGCTGAATTTCCCACAACTTACTTTTGATGAGTGATGACAACTGATGCCAAAATCTCTTAATCCAAAACTTAAGACCATGTGGCAGGAGGGCAACTGATGGTGACCACTGGAAACTATTGCATAAAAGAATTACTATTCTTCATCCTTAGACTACTGTTAGTGGGATGCCAGAATAGGCAAAGCCATTGTAATATGATTTAAACACCAGAAATGTAGGTTCTGAGGATGCAGATCTGCATGGGAGCGCTGGGATACAGTCTGCATACCAAAGCTGGGGCATGATGTGACAGCAGGTCCTTGAGCCTGTTCTCTAGAGTAGTGGAAAGGTCTGTCTCGTGTGTCGCTGGTATTTGCTCCAAAGTTGGACCGCAGAAATGGCGAGGTGTCTTGGCGATTTCAGTGCGGTTTGGATAAGGACTTCAGCTGCAGTTGATGCTATTCGTCATTTTGCTCAGAAAATTCTGAATGAGCAGGTTCATTAAAATTCAGGTGAATGATTAAAGAACCTTATTCAGGCTAAAGATTAAAGAACCTTTTCCCTATTTTCAATTCCTCCTTGCTACTATACAGATAACTCTGTGTGACAATAGGAGGTAAAATCCAATTATTCCTTGATAATAGATTTTCATGATCAAATATCACTAATTGCAGCAATATTAGCCATGACTGAAACACCTGAAATAAATCTGGTTTTCATTTCTGAAAACTAGTTTATTGCCCAACTAAGTTCAAGAAATAGTTGTGTAATAGAAATATTGTTGCCCATATGTAACCCTAAAAGTAAAAGTTCTATATCAGCTCTTTAAACTATGTTTATATTCATAACTGTAAAATTCTGCTTAGATCCATTATTTTTCCCCATAACACTGAGGTAATCTAAAGACCCTGCAGTTCGGTATTTATGGCTTTACTTTCACTGCTTCAACTGCACAGCTGGGAAAACAACATGTGAAATACTGATGCTACTTGCATTGCTGAGATATTTTTATTGAATATGATTAATAGGTGGAGTTGCAAGTTTACCCCGTATCAGCATGTTGATTGAATCGCTAGATCTCTTTTCTCCTTAATGTCATAAAAAACGTATCAAAAACTCAACTTGAATTCTCTGATCTATGTCATAATATTTAGATCTGATATCCAGAACTTTCAAAATGTACGCTAGTTGTTTTAGTCTCTATGTCTCCATACAAAGGAGTTCTTTTAATGTGTTTCCTTATTTTTGATTAATTCCAGAAGCCTTGCCAATATTTAAGTGAAGAGAATATAGTCCTTCCTATTACTGATTTAGAGTTTAGCTCTCTTCTGTTTTTGTTGTTGCTCCTTTCACTTTTCTTTGGTAATGTTCTCTTTACCTGGGATCTAGTCAGTTCTTATGAAACTCCAGTAGTGATGACAAAAGTTTTTTTAAAAATAGTGGCCTGGAACTGAACACAGGCTATTTGTAGTCCTTCTTGGAGAGAAAGAAAGAAAGAGATGGTGTGTCTCTATCATTTTCTCTTAAAATGGTTTCTAGCTTAAACTATTCTGTCTAAATAGAAGCATTTTTTTCCTAACTATAAATGGTCTGTGTTTCAATATGCTCTCTGATAATAAAGCTGATGAAATGGTCCTCTCTGTATGGTAGATTACCTCAGCAGAATTTACAAATGGAAGATGATGATTTTGCTAATGTCCATGGGCAGGTAGACAGAATTTGGTCCCAGATGCTCTGCCTAATGTTCATGGCAAAAGCGACTCAAAACCAAAGCCTCCATATGCCGTAATTGCTGGAATTACTTCTCAGGCTTATTCCCTTGTCATCCCTCATATGTAGAACTCATTAGATTCCTAGTGGGAGAGCATATGGAGGGAAGAGATGATGGAAAACATTGTAAAACAGATTGTGTATTTAAATTTATATTATAAAAGACCTCTGTGCACAAGCAAACTTAGTGGAGAAAGTTCAAACTCTTTCTTCCCACTTCATAAAGAAATCGTCATTTATGGTGCTGTTATTTCAGTGCATTCAGAGACACATAGATGATGGAATAAAACCTAGCTTTAGGGATACTAGTGGGAATTTTACTGCCAATTCCAGGTCAACTCTGTATTTCTTATATTATTTTTCCAAATATTTAGTTAAACTACAGCTGTGTAAGATTTTTTCAGTAATAGGGATGACCAAAAGTTGAAGTTACCCTCATAGAAATCTGTTGACAGAATTAAGCCTTTGACTATGAGTTTGTGATTGCAGTGTCAACACAATGACTTTTAGGAATACCTTGTTTTTGTTCCACAAAAAAAATGATAAAATTTCTTTCATCCAGCTCAGCTGACAGATGAATGGGGACATACCCAATGCAGAGCTTTTTAAATAACTACTGAATATTAATGATTAATTCTTTATCTTTTCTTATAGGTAAATAAAGCAAAAACAAGCTACTCATACATTAATTAAAATATTCTATGATGAAGTTTGTGATGCTTTTTTAAATTACACTTACGGCTCTTCCATATTTTATCATTTTTTTTGTCTTCTTATTTTTCACTCAATACTGACCATGAAGCTGTTTTCAAAAGGGAATATTTGGGGTGCCATAAAGAGTTTCAGTGGTGGAGGTGTGTTCCAGCAGAAGTTACCAAGTGGACGGACAGGAGGTGGATAAACTTGTGTCTGGGAACAGCATGACTTTACTGCAGTGGCTGGTGAAATATGGCCTATCACCTAGAGAAATACTTCTACAGGCATCATTGTTGCTCAGCTGCTAAAAAAACAATTCTGCCAAGATATCTCTTATTGCATGGAGCTGTATTAAATGTCATAACTAAACAAATATTGGAAGAACGCAGAGAAACAGTGTGGACATTTCTTACAGTATGGCTCTGCAGGCCTTGGAAATGTCAGGTATATCCACAGGATGTTTCCATCCAGGTTATTGCCTTTTGAAAAGGAGATACATAATGAATACTTAGGTCGCATTTGCGGTAGCTGTGTGTTTATTTGCTAGCAAATATCCCTGTCTAAATATTTTGTGTTATGTCTTGAGAGAGGTCCTCTAGAATTTCAGATCCAACCCTTCTCCATTGTTACTGAAATTGCACTATGTTACTACACTGGTCTTTTAAGCTGTACCACTTGCTCTGCACCTTTCAGAGCAGAATAATTGCTCTGAAAAGCCTCAGCAGGAGGTAAATATGGATTACTGTACATACTTTTAGTCTTATACTGGCAATACTGACAACTCTGTTCTATGTCCTTTTTTTCCTCTGACAGCTACAGGATAAATATTTATTTTTACGTGAAAGTTTAAAATTTATTTTACACTCGTCTGAACTATACACTTAAAAGATGTATTTTACACCTTCTTATTTGTTCAGCCTATTGCAATTACTTCATTTGTGTTATGTATGTATTAGCCTCTCTGTCAGCTACTGGTGACACCTTTCAAAATAGTGTCATTGGTTAGTGACTTTCTAGTCACTGCAGGCAAATGCTTTTTTGGGTTGCAATGGAAACTAGATGCCAAAGTAGTAAAAAAGCCTTGAAGATGTACTGATTGAATCTATCTGAGGAAAAGAGCTGTACCGTGCTCCGAAAGGAAGTTATGGCTCCTATGTGTAAGATTGCGTTCCATCATTCAGAATATACAGCCCCCTGCTTTGATTCAAATTTGATTATAGAGAAATTTTTGCAGTAGTAATATTAATATTAAAGATTAATAGCTACTTGAAAGATGGATCCTTAAGCATTGATGTGTGCAATGAAGTATCCACGATATCTCAAGTTCAGGGTTTTACCTGATGTTCCTAATGGACGAGGACAATAGCAAGTATTTTTCATATTTTTATGTCTTTGGAGGGAAACATACCAGAAGACTGTGTGCTAAAATGGTGACTGGACTACAGTTAATGATGTGTTTATTGTCCAAGTCCATACAGTTTGGGTCTTACCTCACATTTTGTTAAAGCATGTAACATAAGGACCTTAAACTAATCAATTTCTGCAATCAGCAGTTCTGAAAGGAAACACAAAAGAAAGTAAAAGGCAGGTTAGCTCCGTTGTCTTTAGTGAAGTTATCCCCTGCATAAATCTGGTCTTAAGTATTCTAGCTAAATAATTTAGAAAATTAAACTGCAGTTAATTTGTACACCTAGATGAAATGATATCTGAAACATCAATCACTTGGGTAAGAACAAAATGCAGGTAGCAAAAAATTTGGATCTGCTTTACAGTTTCACCAGATATCATACTGCTATGTAAATGTGGGAATTATATGGTCCCATTCCCACCTCCAACAAAGAAATGTATGAAATTCAGTCCTGCTCTTAGTCCTGCCATGAAATATATACCAAAAGAAATTTATGAAAAACATTAACATAAAACTTCTCCTCTCAAAGCCTTGGTTCAAGGTCTCTACTCTATGCCTGTGCTTTTAAAATCCTGAAAATAGAACTTCCTGAGAACTTTTTGCCGGTGACTTAAGCATCTTACAGACTTCTGCTCAGGTTTAACTTTCGTAGTAACTACCTGTGCCAGGTGTTCCAAAAACTTTACCACATTATTTTTGGTCAGTGTAGTAAAAAATGTGCTTTGGAAATACTGTCTTTATATTTACTGCATTTGATCATCTGCAGCAATTCCAAAATAGCATTTCTTATTTTGTGTCACACTTGGAAATCGTTAACATATCTCGAATAGTCATAAAGTCAGTTGTCTCATTCACAATAAAGTACTGTGATGTCTTAAGCTACTTTTTACGAGTCAGAGAATCTTCAAGGTGACTTTTCATGCCGTTTCAATTGCATAGCCTTGTCATTATTTAACTATTAGAATGATGGAAAGCTTGCACTTTGCTATTTGAGTGGCAACATTTCTAGACACAGGGACCTGAAATAATGGGACATATGAAGGGCTGTAATTAATGTACCGCATGAAGGAGTTAAGGATAAGTAGCCAAAGAAAGACTAAACCTGGTGGTGCAAAGCAGCTACAGTCTAGCCTTGAAAACTAAAAATCCATTTGCAATGCTTTCTAGAATCTTAATATCTCCTGCTGGTGACGTCGTTAACAATAGCTCATTTTTCCTGCACTATATCTTGACCATCTATCATTATGGAAGTGTACGGGAAAATGCAGCCTCTGGAATGCTATTAAAATTCCTCTCAAATTCAAATAATAGTGAGTTTAGTGCCATATTATATTTTTACCTTCTAGTTAAAATAGAGAGAATTTCTATTTATTTTAAAAATTTTACATATGTATTTATGCAGATAGGAAAAGTTAGAAAATACTGAATATTTGAAAGCTCCTTTTATTTTTGTGTAGAAATGAGTGTAAGAAAAGTGCCAAACTGAACAATAGCCTACTAGAGACTAATAGACTAGACCAGAATTAAGCATATACCATGTGGTTTAATGCTATCTTTCCTACCCAGGACATACCCCCTGTGTAAAGAGGAAAGGTAAGCTAAAGTAAATACGACCTGCTGTACACCATTTTATAATTCTGCACGTATATGTTGGTGTCTGTCTTTTGGTAGAGCAAAAGATTTTGTATGGTGTAAAGGCAACATGAAACAATCATAGAAGGAAAGGAAAACCCCGTGTTTTGGAATTAGAGGGCTAAAGAAAGAGGAATAGTTTTCTTTGTTAAAATGCAAATTTAGGAAAATAATTTGTTTTTTTAAGTGAGTTAAAAGGAAAAATAAGAGTTGCTATTGCACTTTCTTAACAATAAATGAGAAATAATAATTTTCGTTCTTGTAAATAATTTTGCTGTAATGTTGCCTGTTCATTACCATTTTAAAAGATATATTTTTATGACTATGATTAAACACATTCTGTCTACATGAAGGTTGACTCATGTTGACAGAAAGAAGAATCACTAGAAAGACATAGTACAAAACCCTTTTGTCTTCAGAATGGTATTGTGGAGGAGGAATGAGCATCACAGACTGTGGAAGCTGTGTAAAATACGGAACAGAAAAAGGTTTCTTTTTCTGTCAGTAGTTAGGTGATTTATATACATGATTCTCATTAACATTAGTGCGAGTTATCTGCCTCATTTTTTATGAGCCTGAAGTGAAGTTAATGGCAGTCTTCCCATTGTCTCTAGTGGGCTGTGGATCAACCACTAAGTGCACAAATGAGTTTGGTTGAAATATTGGTGCTTGTAGGCCTGAAATTTCAACATGCTTCATTCACAGTTACAACAAATAATGCTGTGCAAATGCCTAAGAGTGTGAGCTGAGGATTTTAATATTGGAGAGTCTGCTGATCTCTGTGCACTTTGGGGCATCCACACAGCAGACTGCAGCAATGCCTGAGCCAGCTTGCAGTGAGCTAGTGAGAGCAGGAGCAGTAGTCTGCCCAGCAGCATGAGGTGATTGACTTTTCGGAGATCTGAGAAGGAGTGGGTGTAATGGGGTCTGTTATCTGCACCATGTGATGGGGGAGTTGCAGTGACATGCCATGCTGTACTCCCATCAATAATATGGTAATAGGCAACCCTACTTTTTTGAAATCTACCCTGGGATCTGTCTCTGTGCTCTTCTCTCCTCTGCTTTGTTTTGTTTTGTTTTTTTTAATAGAGGAATTGTATTTTCTTTGCAATAAACCTTTAATTGGCTATGTATGATTTGTGGTTCTAGCAAAAATAGACTCTACTGGGTTTCTTCTGTGAGAATTTAAAGGTGTCCTTATATTACTAGCAGAACTGGAAGGACTTCTGGTCACATCCACATTCCTTACTCGAGCTGACCACTACAGGGACAGATGACCAGCCTCACCGTCAGTGAAGAATATTTCTGGCCACACACAGACTCACTGGTACAAGATAGTTTGCATGTGGATTGGGTACTCCTCTTATGGTGGCTCATGTTCATACTAGACTATTTCCATCAATGCCAGCTTTCTCCTAATCACAAAGTCACATTGGTGCATGCATGAAGAACTGGCCTCCAGAAGAACTTGTATTTGAAGCTTCCAGTAATACTAGGAGATATTATCATGAGGAATTTAAGACATGCAGGATTTCTCATCCTAGTCTGCCAGAGATGGCTGCTCTGGTCCAGATTCCAGTCGCAGGCTGTAGCAAGGCTGTGCGTGTACTTTGAAGTTATAAATATATACACAATACAACACGGATCAACACAAGGAAGAAAACAGTGCCTTTATCAGCACCTACTTAAACCCATGCAAAGCATGCACATAGCCACATGCAAGACAGACCGCCTAATCCCTTCCATCTCTCTGTCTGATGAGGGTTAAATTTTGTTGTCAAGAAAATGTAGACCTCTAGTCCCCCACATCCCAGGTGCTCCCACATCTGCAGGGCCGTTGAGTCTTCACAAGGTATTGAATAAGCATGTGATTGTCCCATCTGACTTTGCGGTGAACTCAGGGGAGGTTTAGGCTTGATATTAGGAAAATATTTTTCACCGAAAGAGTGATTGGCCATTGGAATGCACTTCCCAGGTGGTGGAGTCATCGTCCCTGGAGGTGTTAAAAAACAGATTGGATGAGGCGCTTTGTGCCATGGTTTAAATGACAAGTAGGGGTTGGTGTTGGGTCATAGATTGGACTAGATGATATTAGAGGTCTTTTCCAACCTTGTGATACTGTGATACCGTGATACTGTGAAGTGGGTGTCCTTCACTGACAGTGCAAAATTAGACCTCTCAGATGAATCTGCCTGGCCTAAAAAAATGGCCTAATACAAATGGCCCAAATGCACTTACACACCTTGCTGCAGCTGAAAAATACAGTTAATTTCCACTTCAGGCAGAGACTTTGCAATGGTCTTTCTATCTGTACAACATCAGCAGTGGTTGAGTCATCATCCCTAGAGGTGTTTAAAAAGTGGGTGGGTACATGAATTTCTTAGGGACATGGTGTAGTAATGGGACAGGTATGGTTGGACTTAACGATCTCAGAGATCTTTGCCAACCAGATCATTCTATCATTCTATGAACATGAAATGCCAGCTATTGCAAATGGATTGGATTTTCCGTGTCTCTGAGTTCCTTGGAAAGTTTCAAAATATGAATTCAGGAATGTGCCACATGGTACTGGTAATCCATCATGCAGGGAACAAGTCAGTATCCAAACATGGGATTTACTAGCTACATTCACATATTTTAGAGCATGCATAGCTCAAGTGTAGGAGGAAGGGGGCAAATACTCCCTGTTTGTTCAGTTATGGTAGAGCTCCACGAGAGAAAAGGTAGGCTCAGCAAAGAAAATAGAGATCACTGCCATTCAGTTTGCCTGTAGGAAGATGAAAAATGTTGTTTACAATCTGTGCTTCGGTTTAATTAACTTTTTTTTCCTATTTTTTTTACTAGATTCAGCATTGTTTGATAATTTAAAAAAACACTTTTATATCTTGTTAGCAATCAGCAGGTTGGACTGTATTTCTCTGGATTCTTTTTTTTTGTTTGTAAGTTTAATGAAGTTCTGCATTTGTATTAAGAACTTGTTTTCTGCTTAATTGTGAGGAAATGGGAAACTACGGCAATGCTATGGGGTTTTATTAAAGTATCAAAAATCAGCAAGCAATCTACACAGTCCAATTAAATAGAACTCTGTGTCCCTGAAGTAGAAATCATAAAGGCTTGTGTTTAAATTGATAGTTTCTTTGACAAAGAAATCAACGCTTTTACAGTCAAAACCATAAAATCTATCAGATGCAATATACTAAGTGCAGATTAGCAGTCCACTCACCATGCAAATAAACACATGGTCCTTTAAAAACCTTATATCAATACAACAGGTTTTAAGGTAGTTCCAGTAAAATACATATATTTGCCATCAAGGACTGATTTAAATTGCCACGTGTGACATCGATGTAAGCATTCACAGGGATGTTAGAGTTTTCTTACCTGCCTTTACCCTGGGACTGCACTGGTTCTAGGGTGGTTTCTGGGTGCTGTGATGGTGCTGTGGAGAACACTGCAGTACGTGCAGCCCACTCCGCAAGAAAAATTGCTATCTGTGGTGGGGCAGATACTTCTTTCCTGCATGAGGGCTGATGCAGCCCTTCTGAAAGGTGGTTCTGTATGATGGTTGTTGGAGGGTACTTACAGAAAGCTCTTCCAACGGATCCTGCTTTTAATTTCACAGCAGGGACACAGAACTGATGAGTGTGCTTAACCAACAAAAATCCCTATCACACTAGGACAAATCCTTCCCCACTGTGCATCAAGTAGCTTTTCTTTGTACAATTCTATACATTACTAGTAAACCTGGGATTAATTCAAAGCATTCTTGTGCTGGAAGTGAGAATCAGTAAGGATATTTGAATGTGAGTAATAAATGTTATATGTTTTTAGACATATTTAGGAGAATGAGGTTGATGTATTTTTCTCACTGTCTGAGGGATGGAGTTCCAGTAAACCTTTCCTGGGCCAGAGAAAAGCCTACTATAGAGCTAATAATCATTACAAAAGTGAGTAATTCTTTGCAGTCTGGCTCTGAATCAGAAAGTGGTTTCCATTTCATGGGGACTCTTTTTTCCCCACTGGATATTGAAAATCTGTTCTCTCTTTCACTCATTTCTATTGGATGAGTGTTTGTATTTCAAAAGTAACATATTTTGCTGGCAACTTTATCATAAAGACTTCATGAAGTCTTCAGTCTTCACTTTCAAGGTGACCCTTTATTGTAGGACAGAAGCCCAAATAGTATCTGTGGATACTATTCTTCAAGCACTAAATGCCTATTAGATCTTTAGTGGATCAGCAGAGCTTTTCAGGTTCCAGGACTGTTAATAATCAGCTGTATAAGCAAAAGTGCTAAGGCAGATTTAGCTTAAAATGCTCAGCAAACAAAGAATTTTTAAGGTTACATCACCACTACAATTTACCCTTCATGAAAGCATAAGAAATGAGATTCAAAAAGGATTTATTTGCCTCCTCAATATTTAATCACCTCAGTCCACAAGATGAAGTGAATTTATGTAATCTATGCTTAAGAAAAATACTACCTAAAGGTATTGACATGTATCACATATCACATTTGAGCAACAACATGTGCTATTATTCGATCTACTTGTATTAAATATAAATTTTAGATTAGCTAAAAATTACCTTCTACAGAGGTGTGAAATTGTTTAATTTGACAGGATTTGGAAAACATGCCGCAGATTCTTATTGGAAATTAATATTCAAAGTCTGGAAAGCTGTGCAGAAAATAGAATCATCATCCAGCTGTATTTAGTGTTCTGTATATGTGTCTTCTAGTATTTTTAACTCCATATTCTGTATTTGTCTTTGCAAAAAAATCATAGTAATTTATAATATGTAGTAATAGATAACATACTTCCGTGAAAGAAGGGAAATAAGAATCAGTCTTTGATAGACAAACATGAAGACATTCACAGTATCACAGTATCACAGTATCACAAGGTTGGAAAGGACCTCTGAGATCATCAAGTCCAACCTATAACCTAACACTAACACCAACACTAACACCGACCATCATCTAAACCATGGCACTCAGTGCCTCATCCAGTCTCCCCTTAAACACCTCCAGGGTCGGTGACTGCACCACCTCCCTGGGCAGTGCATTCCAATGGCCAATCACCCTTTCAGTGAAGAACTTTTTCCTCATATCAAGTCTAAACTTTCCCTGATGAAGCTTAAGCCCTCTGGTTCTGCCACTGGTCACCTGAGAGAAGAGACCAATCCCTGCCCGACTACAACTTCCTTTTAGGTAGTTGTAGAGAGCAATGAGTTCTCCCCTGAGCCTCCTCTTCTCTAGACTAAACAGCCCCAACTCCCTCAGTCGCTCCTCATAGGGCTTGTGCTCCAGCCCCTTCACCATCTTCGTTGCCCTCCTCTGAACACATTCCAGTATCCTAACATCCTTCCCAAACTGGGGGGCCCAGAACTGGACACAATATTCAAGGTGAGGCCTGACCAGTGCCGAGTACAGGGGGACGATAACGTCTCTGGTCCTGCTTACTACACTATTCCTGATGCAGGCCAGGATGCCATTGGCCTTCTTGGCCACCTGGGCACACTGCTGGCTCATGTTGAGCTTCCTGTCAACCAGCACTCCCAGGTCCTTTTCTGCCTGACTACTCTCCAGCCACTCTGTCCCCAGTTTGTAGCTCTGCATGGGATTGTTGTGTCCAAAATGAAGTACCCGACATTTGGACTTATTAAACATCATCCCATTAGAATCAGCCCAGCTCTCCAACCTGTCCAGGTCCCTCTGTAGGGCCATCCTACCCTCTAACATATCAACTCTTCCTCCCAGCTTGGTATCATCTGCAGATTTGCTGATGATGGACTCAATCCCCTCATCCAGATCATCAATAAAGATATTAAACAGGATGGGACCCAATACCGATCCCTGGGGGACACCACTGGTAACTGGCTGCCAACTGGATGAAACACCATCACTCTCTGGGCTCGGCCATCCAGCCAATTCCTAACCCAGCACAGAGTGCTCTCATCTAAGCCACGGGCTGCCAGCTTCCCTAGGAGTCTACTGTGGGAGAGTGTCAAAGGCCTTACTGAAGTCCAGGTATACCACATCCACAGCCTTCCTCTCATCCACCAGGCGAGTCACATGATTGTAAAAGGAGATCAGGTTGGTCAGGCAGAACCTACCCCTCCTAAATCCATGCTGGCTGGGCCTGATTTCTTGATTCCATACCATTGTAAGAAAGCTCTGGAGATGGCAACTAATAAGACAAGAAAGAGTCTATAAACAACTTTCATATGACATTCCCAGTAAGGTAGTATATTTATCCTTCCTTGGCACATGTATGTACACCAGTAACAAATACTCTGTCGACTGTTTTGTAGCTCTTAATTGCCATGGACGTAATTTAAATGGAAAGAACAACCTAGTTCTCAGGATAGCTTTAAGAAGTGCAAATCTCCCACGCCACAAAATCCTCCTTAACTCTATTTCACTTTTAACATATTTACTCTTCAATAATTTCATGTCCTCACAGAGAAAGCATGACATTTGAGCATCCCACCAGCTGCTGCATGTTTAGCACAGTGAGAATTTTCCCCAGTGTTATGAATGACTGCTTTTAAAGAGCATCAATTTCTTGCCTGAATGGAAATCAGAATCTTGTACACAGTAAGTTTTCTTGTTGTTCTTGTCAATACTCATAGTGCTATATTTATGGAAGGGACATCGTTTTGTCAGTAATTGTTCCGATTTCTCCCGATTCTTGCATTATTGTGTGTCTTTTACATTTTTTCCACATTTACAGAAATTTTTAAGGTAGAAATGAAGCAACTCGGAATAAAAATATGAACCATTTACAAGCAGTGTGATATAAGCTAACCAAATTAAATGGGGACAGCAGGAGTAGAGTTTTAGCTACATCTGAGCTTTACTCGGGTACAGTGACATGTTTATAGCTTTTCATTTTTGCTTCTTATTGCTGGTTAAACCGTTCCCAAGCAACATCTACAGTTTAAATTTATCAGCTGACTTTATGCACTGCTTCAGCACCATTACTGTGAACTTTGTCATGGTTTAGCCTCCTTCCTGTCCTGATCAGCAGTTAAATGTGGGCACTTGTGATCCCAATTTCCGCCCCATGGAGAAAGGGAGTGAGAGAGAGAGACAGACTTGTGGGTTGGAAACTAAAATGCTAAAACTAAAACAGCTTTAATGAAAAAAAATAATAATAAAAGGAAAATGATAAGAAAATAATAAAATATATAAAAAATACACAAAACTGAACCGCCCACTGGTGACTATACATCACCACTGACACTGTGAGACAGGCATGGGGAAAGTCTTGGACTGGACTCAGCAATACATGGGAGCTGGATTCACAAACTGGATTCAGGAACACATGGATTTGGGATCAAAAGGCAGAAAGATAGATGAGGTCTGTACTGCGCCAGCCATTGAAGAAGAGGGTCTGACCCTCATGATCCATCACTTTTATACTGAGTATGATTGATACGGAACCAAAGACTCTGTTGGTCTCGTTTGTGTCGCCTGTCCTCTCTGTTATTCCCTATAGGTGCTGCTGTTTTTCATCCCATTGACTTATGACATTCCACCAACTCAAGGGTGGTCTTGGTCTCTATGGGAATAAATCCAAGCAATGGCCTTTATGCATACTGGTGCCCCATTACTTTGTTGATAAACATAAATTTTAAATGTTGTCTCATATAGAAAAAGACAATGTCTGAAAAAATTCGGTTCACTTTCAGAAAATAAAGTTACTTAGACAAGGCTTAGCTAAAATGTTATAAAATTGATTCTGCTTTAGTTCAAACCAGAACAACTTTTCCTTCCTACCCATTACACCAAACTAGATGCCACAGAAAATGGCAATACCACCTTCCCCATCTTTCTTCCAATGGAAAGTTCCTTGGCATAGGCATTTTTTTTTTTTTGCTTGTTATCATTGATACCTGTCATGGTGCTAGAACAGTGGAATGTAGGTTTAGCTGACAGAAAAGTCCATCCCAGAAAGTCACAATGAATTGAAGAAAATAATGCAAATATGAACTTTTCAGCAACATCGTTATGGCAACCCAGAAAAGCAAGTACTTCAAGAGTCAGCTCATAGACAATTGTCAAGAGAGGAGTTATTTGTCCAGGTCCAAATTTGTTGCCTCATCCCTGCAAGCTAAAGAGGATGACAGGATCCTCCCTGAATCTCAGCCTCTTCTTGTGTCAGAGTTTGATGACATTTATACTGATGGATGTCACAAAAATGACATTCAAAGATATCCTTGGGTTCAGGCTCAATGGACTCTTTGGTTTGAACTCAAAAGTTCTTGAGACAAAAAAAACCCTCAAACTTCTATGCCATACATCTTCCCACAGTTGTAATTGATATCCGTAGATATGACAAGTATTAAACTATTCAGAACCTGCCTGCTGACTTGACTGCTTTCAGATATGCAAATAAACTTTCTGATGTACAAAGTCTTTTAGGATCACAGAGTCAGAGGACAATCCAGAAAAAAATCTCACGAGGCCTCTAGTGCAACTTCTGACACAAAGCAGGGTTGTCTCTGAGATTAGACTAGGTTACTCAGGGCTTCATTCAGACTAATCTTAAAAAAAATCTCCAAGGATGGAGACTGCACAGCTTTTAAATAAACCTTCCACTAGTATTTTCATAAGAAATCTAATTAGAAAAAACTTATTATTGTACCTTTATGTGGGGAATATTTGTATAGAGAAAGTTCCTGACAAAATGGACTTGACAACTTTTTCCTCTCCTATTGCTCAAAATGTCCATTCCTATTAGTCTTTCCTTTTGTTTGCTTTCCTCTGGTGCAGGATTTACTTCCATTACATACAAAATACTGCAAAAGGCCACGGCATGAGGCATGCATAAACTGGCAAACATCTGGCAGGCTTTCTTTGTTGCAAACTGTAGGGCACCTCTCATGCTGTATAAATATCACAGCCCTACAGGCTTATTTCAGGTCATGGTTCAGAATTTTATTTTTTCCTTATGTTGTTTTACCAATCCCAATCAAATATTTGTGTAAATAGCTGGGATGAGTAATGTTCCCAAACACTAGTTTAAGCTTGTGGCCACTGAGAGTTTTGGCATCCTTTTATTAAAAAAATAATGTGTCCATGGTATTGCACATTGTTGCATTTGCAGTTGTGACAGCTTGGTAATACAGCAGTAGTGAAAAAGCCTGTACCCAATCCCTAACTGTTCTCGGTGGGATAGTTGTTTTCTCTTTTTTCAAAATCAAACTAAGTCCATAAATCCTCATCTCTTTTCTTCTGCTTTTATTGAAGAACAGAATTTGCCTCGATTTTCTGTAGATTCCCCTTCTTTTATAATCCCAAATGGGCTTCTTTTATGCCAAATTAACTGACTTCCTCCTATTTCTGAACATGATTCCCAGTCACTGACTGCCTTCTTGTTGCTGGGTTGTGTGATAAAAGCTGGTCTGCACACCTAAAGGAGCACAGACGGTGATAACCACAGCAGGGTTGGCTGCTGGGGACTATGGGATATATGGCGTGTGTGTGTCTATGCAAACGGGTATGTTTTGGCAGATAGAGCTGGACTGTGGCCTCAGGCATTCACCTATCCCCAGGAGCCAGCAGCTGGGAAGAATGGGGGATCCAGGGGCAAATCACTAGCCAGAATGGGTGTCTGAGCCCATATGCATCTGCAAAAGCTGATCACACACACATATTCTCCTATACGTATAGAGATACATAAAGACAGTCTCATTAGTAATCTTCTAATCTGCTCAGCCAATAAGGGGAGCAGGATGAAGCCACTTGTACTCCCTGTGTTTGTGTGAGTGCTGTGTGTGTTGTCTGCATGGCCAGTTGAAAATATCTGTGTGTATAAGGTGCAAACACATGCTACGTGTGTGTATACTGGGTGTCCATGCTAAACCTCTCTACCAAATGGTCTCAGGCTGTGGAACTACAGCAGCCTCGCCTCCTTGCTTAACCCTAACCCTGCCCCTAACCATCACACTAATGGTCCAAACACTAAGCCTAACAATAACCTTACTTTTCGTAACTCTAACCCTAACCCTAATGGACATAACCATAACTGTAACCTTAATGGCCATAAGCCTTACCCTAGCCCTAATGGCAGCCTAACCCTCATGGCCCTAACTCTAATCTCAAACCATAGCCCTATCCCAAACTCTAACCCTAACCCTAAGCCTCAATAATAACCCTAAGCCTAAGCCTAAGCCTCAATAATAACCCTAACCCAAACCCTAACCCTAATCTTAATGGCACTATAAGACTAAACCCTAATTGTAAACCTCAACCCTAACCGGAACCCTAATGGCCCTAACTCTAACCCTGTCACTCTATGCTAGTCATATGCCAGGAAGGTAGAAAGCTTTGTCTCCAACATGCTGTGAAATATCAACACTCCCTCTAGCAAAGGGAAGAGGACTGAAGAGGAAATACAAGCTCACCCTAACATTTCTGAAGAGAAGCACAATAATCTCACTGAACAGACAATTTTGTAGCTTGTCCATGTGTCGTAGAGCTTGGTCTGTAAATTTTCTAGCATTTATTTGATTCTTACCTGAAAAAGAAGCTGAAGGTTTCTTTTGACATTCTGACTACTTAAGTTTCAATGCTACATCAAGGTTATAGCATACAGAACTATGCAACAGGATACCATTCCTCCAGTTTATCTTTCAGGGTAAGCAAGGGACAATACTCTTCTAGTTGAAATTCTTGACTTATGAAGCCAGTTTAGAAGTAACGGTTATTACCATGTACCTCATGTCTTGTAAGGAACTTTGTTGTGCTCAGGAGTCACAAATTAGCTAAGTTTCTTCTGTGAAAACGCATAATTTATTTATGCTACTGTGGGAGGAAGGTAGTATCAAAGAAGTCGAAATCAGTTGAGAAATGTAATTTCAATTGATATGATTTTTGAACTGATTTATAATGATTTCCTGATAACAGGCAGTATTTTTACCTATATCTTGCATATTTTAAGGATTATGATATTCTTAAGTAGCTGGTCCAAAAAATGCAATCCCATTTCACCAATTTATCAAGATATTTTTTAATTCTGAACTTACTCTTCAAAGTTCTTGCAGCCTCTCCCAGCTCAGTTATGCACAAATGATGCAAGGAACTTTTCCAAAATGCACGTTGTTCATGAAGACACTGACTAGAATGATATGTAGTGCAGCCTTAGGTGTCATCCCCATCTAATAGGATCTTCCAGTGATAATTGCCTTAAAGATAGCTCTTTTATCTGTTATGCATTTGTGTTCAGGCAGAATCAAAGACACTGATCATTCTCATTAACTCTTTCAGTGGCTGGGATGATGTCATGGCAGATCATTCCCTCTTCCTTTTTCTCCTGAGAATGACAATGCCAGAAATGTTCCCCAGTTCCATACACAGCTCATCTTGTGCCTCTTCTCTGTTTACTGGGGGAGAGACAGCCAGAAAAGGCAAACAGGTTGATCATTGGAAAGGTTTTGTCTCAAGAAATGGATAGATTCTTAATGTTACTTCATTGCTTTTAAGAGCTTATAAATTGATTATTTAATAATTTTCTTCTGTATTTTTCTGCATTACAAAGTTATATTTACCAGTTTTTAATTCCCCAGGTGTTTATTTTTCTATTTCCTAAAGTTAAGATCAATATTCTTCCTTCTCCATCCCTTTCGTGTTTCATCTATTCTCACTGAAGTATAGAGGATAATCAATAACAATTCAAAGAATTCTTTACTTTGCAATAAATATTCTCAGGCCTTGTGACTTAAATATACATATCTTTCCTGAATACCTAAGTATTCTCTTATGTGTTCTTATTCTATTCTGGCTTGTGCTCGCATCTCTTTGTTGTTAATGTCAAGTTTGAAAAGAATCTGATCAGTATTAAACTTTTTGTGAAAAAGGAAGTTAAACCCCTGGGACAATTCTGCCTTTGCTATGTCATCTGTTAATAGCTACATAAAACTCAAGACATATTACTTTGCTTTGTCATGCTCTTTAATATTTTCATATATTTTTCTTTCTTTTTCTTAATTTCCTTTTTTTTAAAAAAACTATCCTTTGCTATCTTAATGTCCATTCTTTTATTTTACACACTTACACTGATTCATTCCTGGTTCTGTCTGTTTGTGCATTTATACTACTTTTGTAAACACGCTACACATTTTTTCCCTCTTTATATGTTGTAGACAATCCTTTTATTTCAAAAAAGTCGGAGTTCCCTGTGAGCTCGAATTAGTTTTACTGCTCTTCCATTTTGGAATTGGTGTGCTTGCAATCCCCAAAATAATTCTTCCCATTTTTCCCTTGCCAAGGACTTCATTGACAATAAACTTAAAACAAACTCAGTATTTGGTAAATAATTTCTTATTCTTACTTTTGCTTACTGAGAAATCATGAATTCTAAAGAAATGAAAGCTACAATTGCAGGAACTACAGTTTTGAAAAATATGGGGTATTTTGTTTTTCAGCATGTGGGGCTGGGGCATCACACTACTGAAAAGGATTAATCTGCCATGGTTGGTATTTTTTAGTATGAAACATAAGAGAGAAAGAGGATATTCTACAATGTGATAGTCAGCTGAAAAGTGCTAACTTGGCATTATGAAAAAACATCTCAACAGAGACTAACTATAAAAATGACTTTTTATTTACATAGTAGGTTTTCTTTGGCATATGTATTAGGAAGAATATTATTTCTCCTCTTATTGAAATGTAACCATTCCAGAGAGGGTAGTCTGCAACAATGCCATATATTTTAAGACTGAAAGCAATAGGGACATTATCAGGAAGAATGAAATATCTTCTGTGAGAAAGTGTTATTTTCTATTCACAATTGTTATCTTTGAAACTGAGGAAGATTTCAGCTCCTACTTCTGAAAATGGATATTATTTATAGATAATTCATATTAGAAAATGAATTTTGCATTCAAATGTACCATAACAATTAGAAGTTGAAGGCAGTGTCATTTCCTCTAAATACAGAGTGAGAACTCATAACTGAATCTGTAAATAGGGGTATTACTTCTGGCCAGGAATGTATGAGCTCCTGAAGAACTCGCAGCACTTCACTCTGGGAATGGAATTGAAGGGTTAAGAGAAAACCACGTAGCTTATAGCAGTTCATGTGCCTTAGGATCTGACCATCCAATAGGCACTCTATCTCACTCTGCGTAAAATCTGTTTATGAGCAAAAGGGATTGACATATATATGGAGCTAAGAATTTATTACTAGCCCAGTTAATGTCTTAACAGTTTAATAATCCAAACTACCACAGAGAGTCTTCATCAACGGTATTCTTAACATTTTTATACTAAGCTTTCCTAATATCTCCCTCTTCTTCATTATTGGTGTGTTCATCCTTTCAATGCCCCTCTGGGTCCAAGGCTGGCACTTCAGTATTTATGAAGAAGAATGGAGAAGGGAAGCCTATAACAAGACATCAGACTCCTGAGGTCCTTTGTCAGATGTTCATAATATGTCATTCTTCCTCAATCCTGCATCAGCTTGTATTTATTTTTATATGTTTTCCTCACACTGACTTCTTATATGTTGCTTATTTTAATTGTTTCCAGACTATTCAGTTTTTATGTTTGCTTATTTTCTTTACAATTTGTGTTGCTTTATTTGTGAGGCTGCATTTGTGTAATGATCGCTTGTTAACAATTGTCACCGTTAGCTGGGAGCTACCAGTGGGAGCTCAGTTCATCCCTCCATCTTTTGCTCTGGAGCCCTAGATTGCTCAGTCCACACAGAATAACACCTTGTTACTATGACCTAAAACTAAACCAAAGTGAATTTTGACAATATTTACCTCACTCATAGACAACTGATATGATGGGTAAGCCATGTCAAGATAAGCCCTGGCAAATCCTCAAACCTAGCACTGTAAATGCAATAAAAAGCCTGTGGTCTTTCGTCAATAATGGCAAAATCGTGTTTACTGGGCTACTCTCTGTCTCGATGAAGCAAATTTGTGTGACTCTGCTCCTAGATTTACCCAATCGATGTCTGCTGAATGAATCTGTTGCAATTTCTGTTCTTTTCTTACTTATATACGGCTCACCTGCTATGTTTGGTCTAATGGCATTGATATTCCTCAGTTTCCTCAGTTTAAAATGCAAATAATGCTGTTTTGTGGATTATCATTTTTAAAGTATTTTTATAGCTCTTGAGGATGTGTGTCTTATTAACTACTAATATTACCAAATTACTATTATAAGGAAGGTCCTAAGATGTTTTTTACCTCTGTTTTAGACAACTTAATTATTTGGTATGTTATTTATCAGCAATAGTATAACCTTTCTAGCACTTAAATGTGTTTAAGGTACCAAAGGAATTGATGGAGCTCTGGGAGACACAGCATACATTGCAGCTGACTGATTTTATTTGGGAGTTCTGAAACAGGGAATAATAACAGAGCAAGTCTGTTGAATCACTTTGTCATACTGTACTAATTTATCTTGGGTAATGGAACTGCAAATTGTGGTATGTGCTACAATTTTTTTGGCAGGTATAAAATGCATTTTATCTAAATATTCAGCAAAGAAAAGATGAGAAACCTTAAATCCTCATCTACTGTAGAATTAGTTATTACTTCTTATCTTGCCTTTGGTGATGAAAATCAGCCAAGAGTCAGATGGGCACTATTAAATTTCTATGACGAATATTTCTGCTGAAATGTTTCTCATATCCCTCAGTGGCGCCATGTGAACAATTAGGCAGACACACTACTTGTAAACGCAGGGTTGCTGAGCTGGGGTGAGATCAAGCAGTTCTACCTCAACATACTAGTAAGAAAATCAGATTTAAGGGAAGAAAATGGAAAAGAGAAAACGTGAGCAAGTAAAACAGATGAGAGCACAGGCTCATGGAGAGCCATCTGTGCCTACAGAGGGACAGTATAATGTAACTGTTGCTGCAGTAACTAGTATTTTTGTGTGTTTTTGCAGATAGAGGAGGGGTCTTGATCCGTGTTTTGCGTGGAGAATTCCACCAGGGAATATCTAAGGGAGAGGTGTTTCACTCTGTGTTTAGCTCTGCTTCTGTTTTTCCTTCTGCTCATGGATAAACCTGGAAAGAAAGGACTTCTATGTTGATACCTGAAAGGCTAAATTTCCTACAGTAAATGTAGAAGGCCTTCTAGATGATGCAGGTTCAATTCTGGGTGAAGATAAAGCCTTTTTGCCCTTTTAAAGCTTCAGGAGAGCTTACCCATTAAAGTCATGAAAGAATTTACAGTTAGTATGCAATTGGACTAGGAGAAAAATAATGACTGATTTTACTCATTAAAGCAACCACGGGAAATACTATCATACTCTCTGTAGAAACAAATGCCTGTCTGACCTCTAATGGTTCCAAATTAGAGTCTGATTTACAAGATATACGGTTGTACATGTATGTCATACTATTTAATTTATTCATGTTTACCCGTTATACTAGTTTGCTGTTATATCTGGAGCGTTATACGGATTCTAAATGATTTTATGGAGTAATTATGTTCAATGTGTCACATATACAATTACAGCAACCTTTCTGATAATGAACATCAACATTTTTAATAAAAGAAACTACTAGAACAGAGCACAAGAGGACATTTAAAAAAATGCTTGGTATCAGACTTGAAAAAATACAACCTCTGTAGCTATAAATGCTTGTTGAAACACTGTGTGCTCTCCTTCCATCTCTTTCTAGCCTCCTACGATTATGAAGGCAGTACTACTGAATCATTAAAAGAGACGGGCTTAGCCTCTAGTTTCACACTGGTAGTTTGTTAAAAGGAAGGGCTCAGATAGTGTTCTTACACTAGTGTTTAATGAGCTGATGTGTCTATAATCAGAGGAGAGTAAGGTACCAAATGTACCTATAATGTTATATGAGTGAGTTATTAACCATTTTTTAACTACCGTGTTCGGTACATTAGAGTAGAATCAATGAGATGACATACACTTAACCATAGGGTATTTATATAGAAAGCAATCCTGAAATATAATTGATAATAAAAGATCTATTAATGTCTTATAATATGTTAACTATGTTAACAGTGTCTGAACACTGAATTGATGAAAGATGTTAGCAGAAGGTAATAATTACAAAATCAGAATTTAGAATGTTATTCACAGACGTGTGGATATGGAACGCCTCCC
Organism: Tapera naevia; assembly: GCA_033556795.1. NCBI lineage: Eukaryota > Metazoa > Chordata > Aves > Cuculiformes > Neomorphidae > Tapera > Tapera naevia. The sequence continues at coordinate 18,365,216 of JAUMJJ010000059.1, forward strand.
AAAAGTCTGACTACTTGCAGTAGACCTACATGTGCTGACTCAGGGAACTATGTCATGTCATAGCCAATTTTTAAGGTTATTTTCTATTTTATGCTCTATTTTCTGCAGCAATAGAGCTGGAAATTTTAGCACATGCTGCAGTTTTTGGTAGCAGCAAAATGCATTTCTAAAATATTCACTAAGGAGGATGAAAAATTCTGGTTCCTCATTTACCGAGCAGCTTGTTATCATACCCCATCTTGCCTTTGGCCATGAAAATCATACAAGAATAAGATGGCTACTCTTCTGTTTACTACTTCATATATTTTTTGATAATTCTTGTAAAAATAAATTGTATTCTATGATGGGTTGTTCAAAGCTCATATCAATCAACATGGAGTTAATGAGAAGCACTAACTCACTGTAACAGTGAGTGGCACCAAACTGAGAGGGAGACTCTAAGGCATGAAAACATTACACAGCTGGAAAGAGACTAGATAACCGTCCATAAATCTTGTGGAGGGCATCTGGCTAAAAGAAGTCTCTCTCGGAGACTGGTTTTTGGTGTTTCTTCACTGTTTCGTTGATGGATTAATTCTTTGTGGTTATTAGCCCAATTGGAGACTGAGACAGTTCTGCTTTCAGTTCTAAAAATTTATTTTGTGATTACAAAATTTCTGCTACCAATTTTGAAGGAAGTTGATAGAAGCAAATAAGTTGTTACAGGAGAAGCTAAACTGATACAGCTCTTGTAGGTCAGCCTGCACCTGGGGCTGTGATATCTTAGCAAACTCCCTGGTATCTGTAAGAGTGATAAAAAAGCAGCTAGCAAACCTCAGTGTTACAGCTGTCTTCATTTGTAACACCCTGAAGCCTAGAACTGAGGTCTGCAGGTGGTACGTTCATTCCTCAAAAGCAGCCAGTTGCACCCCAGACTGCCTCCGAAACTAGGATCACTGATGACCCTTGATTAAAACCAGAGCACAGAGGAAAGTTTATTGCTGCCTGTTGAACTCACCATACAGATTTCAAGTGAGGAAAAAATACACTGCTTTCCGGATTTCTCTTGACCTCCCTGCATTCTGTCTGGACAACATTTAGGACAGAACTAAATGAAACTTCATAGATGTCAGGCCAAATTTTCTCTTTTACCACAAGAGGAATTCTTCTGGTTTAACAAGTCAAAAATTAATGCTCTAGATTGGAAACACTTGTCACAGAATTGCAGCCAAGACCAAAAAAACAAGTTCCTTGCCAATGTTGTTAGCTAGTGAAGACGGCTAATAAAAACAAGCACAGCAGCATTAGTGGCTTCCCCAAAACTACTGTTTAGTGAGCACTCTTCTGGGACTGTCTTGGTTCTTGTCAGGCTGGGACAGAAGGCTTAATAGGAGGGAACATATTGCAAAAATAATCCACTTGACTTTCGCTAAGCCACTAAAGCAGTCAGCCATAAATGAACGTTTTTGAAATCCTGTCATATTTATAGTAACACGCCATATATTTAAGTAGCAGAGGAGTCATAAAGAAAGTGCAAACATAAGAGTTTTGAAGTAGAAACTAAATTAGGCTTAACTAAATTATTTCCCCCCATGATTTTTACACGACTCCCCATGACTACTTCTTTTGTCCAAGGAATTTACCTCAACCTCAGGGTTGTATGAACTCATCTAAACAAAATACAACAATACAACATCAGCTCATGAAAAAATTATTTTGAATGTATTTCCTAGTCCTGTGAACATAGAAAAATTCTGAGTGTGTAAGACCTAAAAGTCCTTCATCCAAATGATCTAGTTCCTGTAGATTTGCAGGTTTAGGAGTTCCTGTTGACTACCAGGTGGATATCACCTTTAGGAAAAATAAGACAAAGAATTGTCTCTGGATGCAGATAAATTAATTCAAGAGTTCCTGCTATTGCAATCTACCGTGTGATATATTTAATTAACTCTACAGTTTTCTGCTATAGCACTCTACATTATAGGTTTTTTTTTTTCCCACCCTGAATTTAGTTAAGATCACTTCATACTCATTTGTTTTTCCTTTGTTCTGCTAATGCATATCTTTATAGACTTTGTTAGGTTAGACTAAACAAATCTCCTTTTCCCTCATCGTCCTAGTGACCATGCTTTGCAACAATTCTAGTTTGACTGTATCTCTCTTAAGCATGGCTGATTGTAATTATACTGAGAATCCAGATCTCTGATTTTAATTTAGTTTCTTTAATTAAAATTTAACTGGCTCAATAGATGTAATCTTCCACTGGGTAATGATTTTGAGTCATCAAAATTTGGATAACCCAACCTCAGAAACAGATTTTAAAGATTTTGTTTTCAGCAAGCTCCAGGAATTTGTTCTCTGATCTCTGTAAATGGTGTCAGTGTTTGAGTACTCAAGAGCCCTCAGTTCCTAGTACTCTAAGATGCCCTATCTATTTAAGTATTTACTTAACTGATACATGACTACTTAACTGGTAAATTGTTTATTTTTTATATATAGCCTTCTGTTTAAATAATAGAATTCTTCATTCATTGATAACTCTATATACTAGATCTTGGAAATGACAAGTTTTAAAAAACAACAGAGAAAGCCCATTTTTTGGAATAGTATTAATGAGTTAATTTATTACCTTATGGTCAAAAGAGTGCATTCTAGCACAACACACTGACACTGTGAAATCAGAGGATTTGACTTTTTCTGACCTGAAACAGGATGATGTCTCTTTTTCAATTCTTTGATTTTATTGCACCACAGGAAGGTAAGCTGAGTGGTAAGATGAATATTTAACTCCTTCAACTCTGCAGAGATTGATATCTTTGAAACCTTGTATGGGATTGACAAGGACTGTGTGAGAATGAATAACCAGAGAGCTAGACCACTGTGTTACAGATTTTTGGACCAGAAGGGTGCTTGTTCTCTGACGATTGATCCATTACTTGGGAGCACTTACTAATGTGGTCAGATGGTGCTGTGTGTCCCTCCTCCTCGCTCTTTTGTATGTCTGGGTGCGGTAACGCTTTTTATGATTGTGCACATTCCCCAGGTGATGCTTAGATCTACTTCTTGAAAGGTAAGACAAGGAATAACAGTGTTTGCACTGGAACAGTCAGCTTTGCATCTTCCTTATTGGACAAGGGTGGGAGACAGTGCAGGCTCATGTTTTTGCTGGCCAAGTTACATGAGAATTAGTTATGTGCAAAGGGTGGATTCTAGTGTCTCAAGTTTGAACTGAGGGAAGGAAAGTGGTATTTCCTGGCATTTCCCGGCATTTCCCGGGTGTATGATGGGGTTGTGTCCAGTTTCTAGACATAGGTGTAGACATGAGCTCTGAACTGTCCCAGTTTTATTAGCAGAGGATAGAATTATAATAATTGTCTTTATATATATATGGTAAGCCAAACAGAGAATATGTTATTATTTGTTACTTATTAACAACTCAGTTTTCTGTGTTTCCTCCTTTGGGATTGGTACCCCCAGCTATTAGACCACATTAGAATACAGCATAAGAATCATTGTTACATCCTACACATCACGTTCTTTCCTTATGTCCTCTGTGAATTCTACTTTAGTATCTTGGGTAGAATAGAGGTAGAATAGAGCGCAGGAGTTTCTCCATTATTATCTATATCCAGACTAAATGGGAGAAAATAATGAAACAATTTAGATATGGAATTTTTAGTGAAATGAGATCCATAGAATAAGAAGCAAACCTAGACTGCCTTATTTGTGTGTGAGGGCAAATGGTAAATAGGGAACATAATTTTACTTCTCCTTTGTATCAAATTTGTATAATACTATCTCCCTTCTGAGCAAGTGGAACAGAAGAACATAAGAACAGTGATGGTAATGACCAATGTGAGCCATCCAAACCAAGTAAATAATTTGTTGTCGTGTATTATTTAAAATTAATTATCTCTGGAGAACGTTATTCTGATAAGTTGGTGCAAAAAAACCAAATGACAAATTTTTAGAAGAAAGCTATATTGTACACTGGCAAACATGCTGACCATTATACCACCTCCACAAACAAGGAAAATATTCCAGGAGATATCTTTATTTGTAATGAACTGTAAAGATATTGGATTAAAATATTTCTGATGCAACAGAGTTTTACTCAGCCTTTTAAAAAAATTTCCTTGAAAATCGCTTCCTCAGACTTTTCTGTAGAAGGACAACCATGTATTCTTTGAAGAACAGACAAATTAATAAAAAAGGAAAAGAGGTGCCTTTGCTACAGGATTTCAAATCATCAAAATTGGTATTGTAGGTAACAATGAGACATATCAGTAAGACGTGTTTTGAAATAACAAGAAGTTCCTCACTGGAAGAGGATTAGCAAAATGAGGAGAGGAGAGGAGAGGAGAGGAGAGGAGAGGAGAGGAGAGGAGAGGAGAGGAGAGGAGAGGAGAGGAGAGGAGAGGAGAGGAGAGGAGAGGAGAGGAGAGGAGAGGAGAGGAGAGGAGAGGAGAGGAGAGGAGAGGAGAGGAGAGGAGAGGAGAGGAGAGGAGAGGAGAGGAGAGGAGAGGAGAGGAGAGGAGAGGAGAAGGTCCTTTTCCTTTCCCTCTGTTATGTGGCCTCAGAATTTTCAGTGCTCAGGTTGGATTTTGCTGGAGTATCATTAAATCATAAAAATGAAATTCATTGGATGTTTTCGACTGAGATGTGCCTGTTGCAGTCTGTGGTCTGTGCTTAATAAATGCCTGATGGTGAGTAAAGCTTGTGGGAGATTATAAATGCAGCACTTGAGCTGATATTGACAAAGTCAATCTCAGTCATCAACTGTCAAATTCTTTTCTGAAAAATATTCCTCCACTGACCTCAGCACAGTAGTACCAGTGCCTATGGTTTTGGAACGGAACATGAACCGTTCTGTTGTCTTCCTCCCTGTGCTAGATGATTGAGTGGTTTGCGTTTCACCTTTGAGCAATGCACGTCTCTTTACTTCCCAGCGCAGAGGCCTGATTTCAGTGGCAGTGTGGGAAGGAGGCTTCGTTCCTACCTCACAAGTTTGAGAAAGAGCCTCATTCTTTGCAGAATTTAGACTCATGTTTCTGAAAACTGATAATTACTGGATAACAGCTGGGGAAAGAAGCCACTATTATGTTGCTTGATAAATTGTGCCTGTATTAACTGCTTTCTTTCGTGTTTCATTAATGTCACAAGTTTTTGTACCCAAATGGATGTCTTTTTCACTATACTTCATGTAAAGTAATTTCTGCTCATTCCTTGTCTAGACTAATTTTGCAGAAATAGTTCTTTTTTCCCAGAGATATTTTTTTTTTCTTCTTCCTGTCTTTAGAAGAATGTAGTTTAGGACAAGTCTTACTTTATAGCTCCTCAGACTGGTTGTAGAAGCAACTGCCCAAATAGACTGGGTGATCCATGTTTCCTCTTTTGAATTCGAAAGAAATTCTGTTTCCCCTCTATTTAGACTATTCAGTGGTCAGGCAAAAGTCATATGCTGCTGCTTTCTACAACAGGATGGAGTAACAACACATCTGGATATGGGGACTTAAAAAAGGCAACCTTATAGTGTTTTGAAATGCAGGAGGAATTATGCCTAGGATCAACAGGTCCAGACCAACTTAAATGGCCATTTTAAGTGTGACTTCAGGTTTGATTAGAAGTGCCTAACCTGAGCTGGTCTAAACAGAAAACAGACTCACCAGGGAGATAATGCATGATGTTGTATGGAACTGAAAAGGACTTTTCTGTCCTCTGGTGGAAACAAAGTCACATAGCTAGTCAAAAAGCTAAAAAGGTGTCAAATCAGAAGAGGGCTTTCCAGGTTGCAGTACAACAGTCTTGTCAGAAAATCATCAAACTCAAAATGGATAAGGGAGTGCCTCTGCGTTCAGTGGATCCACTTTTGGAGAAAAATGGTATTTCTAACAAGGTGGACTCTGACCTTGCTATTTGTACAGTTTTTTTTAAAAATTACTAAGCATGTTTTCTAGTGAGCCACGTTCAAAGACAGAAAATTTTAGAGACTGAGAACCTATTTTTCTGAAGTGCAGTGAAAGACAGAACCATCTATCAAGAGTTGAGGCCCAACCTAGAACAACTTGAGCTGGGATAGTGGAACAGTCACCATCATGGGAAAAGTTCTCACACAGGGAAGGTGGAGTGCACAACAGCAGGAGGACTTCTGCTGCAGAAGATTAGCCACATGTCCACCACATGTTCCCTGGGAGAAAGAGCGTATGCAGCTTTACAGCTGTAGCATTAGAACCCTATATATTCTTTTGCACAAGGAGTAAAATTCTGCACGATTGTAAATTTATATACTTAAAATCTGTTTGCAATAACACTTTTAAAAAGATAGAACTGGTTTAGAAACTGCCTTTTCATGTTCACTTTTCCCAGTGAAACTTCAAGTACTGCACCCTCTTTCAAGAAGTGGCAATAAACACAAACTCCCTCTTCTGCTTGACTGTAGTAATCTGTTGGTTTCCAGTGACTGACATATTAATAAACTATTAAAGCAGTTCTCCAAAGGACAGTAATAGAATGGTTGTTTAGTATATTTTTATCATTTGTTTGAGTATATTCCACCGTGCATATCAACATTTTATTTTATCACTTAATTACAAAATCAAGTAGTAGGTTCTTGATACTTTAATCTGCATCAGACACATTTATGCTTTTTGCTTTTAAATGCAAAAGAACATTTTTGTTTGAATGAAGCTTAATCTTTGTCAGTCTGTGTAAGTGAACAGTCCATGTTACACATTTATATCTTCAAAAATGTAATAGAAAGATATCGTGCTGTCACTCTTCTGTACCGTTTTATTAGTGCAAATGGAGTAACTTGACTAAACCACAAGAAAGAGTAATATTCCATAACTATTAATATTAACAGACTAGAGATAAACTAAAGTTCTATTTGAAATGGAAAATACTAATTATTAGGAGCAAGAAATTTTCTTTTATGATACATTACTAAACAGTTTTTTTATTCTTGTTCTTTTCTTTGAGTTTACCAAAAAGAAAACAAATATTACAACTTTATAGCTATGTACCTGTGGAAGTATTGATATCAGGGAATTGGATTACAAATAAGAAACTTTTCTAGAAGGAAACAAATCCTTATGTTTAAAGTCAGTCTTCATACCAGTTTTTCCAGATTGCTGACTTTTCAGTTACATTCATTATGGCCTGGTAATTATATGTAATTCAGCACTGAATTATGATCTTCATATGAAGTTTAATAAAAACAATGATGTTAATTAGAAAGTACTTTGTTATTATGCATGTAAGTTTGTTAAGTCTTTTAGTCATTTTGCCTTTAGAAGAATTTACCGTTTTCACTATGGTTTTTCTGTTAAAGCAGCAATATAAACTCTGTGCAAACTGGCCAAATAATTTATGCTTGAAAATCTTGCTTTTTAAAAATAAAACTGTTTCCAAGACAATGTGACTATGCTTATAGCAATGACTAATTATAATGCTGGTGAAGTGCTATCCTTTTCTTTCCAGACTCCATTTATATGAAATTGCCTTTGACAGCCTTCTCTGCTGATCTTTATTTTCTCTTTCTTCTCTCTATCTCTCTCTCTCTCTCTCAATCTCTCTCTCCTGCTTCCTCCTTGCCTGCTGAGATGTTTCCTTCTCCCTTTGTCTGTTTTTTTCTGTGATTTAAAACTCTGAACACTGTTGTCAGAAATCCTACTTGTTGGACTGCATGGGCAACAGCCTAAGCTGGTCATTTCTCAGCCATAAAAGCTGCTGATGGGTAATGTGGCATTTAGCAGGGCTTTTCTTAGAGTGGTAGATGTGCTAGGAAAGGTTTCCTAAATGCAACACAGCACCATATCTTTGCAAGATATAGATGCTGAGCAAAAGGTTGTTGTGCCTTGATACTGGTAGTGGAATATCAGTGTGTGGTAGATTAACATAAGTGAGAGTAAAAGCATTCATCACAGAAAGTGTGAGACTTGATACCCCCTTAAGACACTCAAGAAACCAAGGCAGAAAACATCGTGATGTCTGCAAATCAACACATTTTCTTATACTGTTTCTGAAACCTTCCACTATCTGAACGAAAGCGTTCTGCTGGAACTATAAGATCTTTTAGGGAGGAGCTCTCTTCATATTTGTATGTAAAATGCTTGACCTAATATCATCCTCCTCTAGGAAGGATGGTAGCAGTGATAATAATTGATAGCTTTGAAAATAATTCAGAAATAAGCACATAAATGAAAAGTCTTGGCTGCTCTGAAAGTATCTCATAATGCCTTTGCTTTCTAGTTCTCTCAAACATGAACTAAACCAACATCATTTACTGCTCTTTTTCTTAGTCTAGTTCTTTGCCATTATGCTGTTTAGTAATTTTGTTATTCTACTATTGAAAATGTGAAAAAGTTATTAAACCTTTGCACTGCTGGCCAGTCTTTCCAGACTCCTGAAAGTCTGTATATGTTAAAAGCCCATGTAACTGAAATTCTCAGTATCATCTCATTTGTCAATAACAAATGGCTGTTCTCAAGTCACCAAAGTCACGTCTGTCCATAAATAGTTAAATTAGAATTTTTAGTGATTTATAGAAATAGTGTCATTAAATTATAATAATGTTGCCTAGTTTAGGCTGTCAGAAATGTATCCCTACAAAACTGCCACTTAAAATGCAAAAATAGTAAATTAATGGTTTAATCTTCCTTTTTTTAATGACCTAAGTCACATAATAGTTTCTATGAAAATGTTACCAAAAATAATCGTAATTGTTTAAAAGAATATTTATTAAAATTGCCATCTCTTAGGTATTATATAAAAATATAGTTATTATTTATATATTTTGCAATTATAATTGCAAAAATGTGAACTACATAAAATATAATATAAAATAATATTTTATACAATAATGGTGCAATATTATAAATGTCGACCATATAAAACGTCATAGTCATAAATATCTGACAGGTGAAGCATAAAGTTCTCCAAAACCTTAAGAAATGAGTTTCATGACAATTAAAAGTCAAATGGAGTTTCAGAAAATTACGAGTTCTATGAGTTTCAGAAATTATAGAGCAAGTATAAAGTAGAAAACATATTCATGCCAGAATCTTATAAGAACTTACGGGGATTTCAAACTTAGTACACTCTCCCTACAAGAAATGTGAGTTCAAGGAAGAATAGGCTAAGAAATGTAAGTGTATGTATGTGGAAAGAGAGAGTATCTCCTCCCTTGAGGGTATCATCTGGCCAAGGACTTTTTCAATAAAAAAGGGGATAATAAGAAAAGAAGGAAGCCATAAAAGGAATATACAGAGACCCAAACCTGACAGATAAAAATAAAGGAGGCAAAGAGAAGAGCAAACCTCCTCAGGTGCACTAATTGATGGGTTGTATAGAATCTGCAGGCAAATAGGTACTTGCATCCCATAAAAACACAGACCCAAACATCCAGGGGCTTGAGGGGGATGTTGGTGTTGGTGAAACTGTACAAACTGGTGGGAGAATGAAGCAGAGGAAGGGAGTAGCGGAGTAACAAAGGGGGAACAGACAAAAAGAGTGTGAAAGGGCCAGTCACCCGTAAAACGGGGCTAGTCAGTATGTAGTCTTCCTGTCTTGTTATTAAACCCTTTCTTAAGTATATCTCTGTGTAATCTCACGCACTATCCCATGTATCCTGGAAAGTCTATGTGTCAGTTACTTGGGGGGATCAGTGTGAGCATATTTGGTGCCAGTAGCTGGAGTCAGACTGGGAGTGTGGGTGCACTGCAGTCTGTCATGTCAGCTACTGGAGCAAGTGGGGTCTCAGAATCAGCTGCTGCAGTGGGTGGTTGGTTTCTGCCTCTCACCTCTGAAATGGGAAGCTTTTGTGTTCGAAAAAAATCACTACTAGGGGTGATGACTCTCAGTGAAGTGAGTGAGGGGTCAGTGTTGGCTACAGAGGAATTGTTGTCACAGTCTGTCTACCTGGTGCCAGCTGTTGGGGGAACCATTGTCTGCATCTTCTCCAAACTGTGCACGCATGTGTGGTGTGCAGGTGACTTGTGTTGGCAAACCTCAGGCTGGAGCAGCTAGAAGGCATTGGAGCTTGGGTTCAGGCACGGGCCTCATGTAGTTGGAGGGTTCATGCCGATATTCAGGAGATTTGAAAATCTGTGTGTGAGACTCCAGGGACTACCATGTGCGTGCCTCCACTAGTGTGTCAGTGGGGTGTTGTGTGTGTACCTGACTGGACTATGTGCTCACGTTCACTGCTGGTTGATACTGCAAACCTGAGCAGAAACCCTGAGCTGCTGGGTGTACTGGGCTGTGATTCAGCAGTGGGTAGGAGGAATCCTGGGCCAGAGATACTGGAGAAAGAAGCTGCTCCTAACATCCCTTAACAAGAACCAAAAAAAAAAAAATTAATAAGGAGAAAATATAAGACAACTCCAGCTTCGAAAAGGGATATTATGGAGGAATATAAAACCATGAGTGGTTTGGAGAAGGTGAATAGAGGCTGATTACTTCTTCAAACAAGAAACAAGGAGCAAACAATTGGGCCTGGTGATGATAGACTCTTTCACATAATTCACAATAAAATTATTGCATTTGTATCCTCAAGAAGCTGTGGAGACAAGGAGTAAAAATGGACTCAAAGACAGATGAGGCAAACTAATGGAAGCCAGTTCCCTTGGTAGCTATTAGATGTGATGGCCAGATGCAATGTCCAGCTCATGAAACCTCTAAGCACTCATTGCTGGAAGCTGTGAGGCTGTGTTTGTATCATACTATTCCTACTCTTCCTATCACACTCTTTCCCAAAGCATCTATTAGCAGATCACTATTGGAAGCAGGAATGACCTAGTCTGGCAATTTTTATGCCCTTATATTACTAGGGCCTGAGCAAGTGGTCTATTCTGAATTAATCTTGACTCACCCCGAGTACTGCTATAAAAGGTTCAAATATAATCCTCCAGTACTGAGAACAGATGTGTCCTTCAGGTCTTTTGCCAGGGGATAAAGTTTACTTGGTTTGTGACAGCCTGTGTTTAAACTTGTTCATTCACCATGTGCTATGCCTAATGGTTGAATCAGGTACTCTAGGATTTAGGATTGTGATTTAGGAGAAAGGGTGGTTGTCTTCTTCCTTTGTCAGGTGGGCTCCTCTTACAGACAGGAGATGAGAGCCCTTTTCTGAGCATCTCAATAAGGAGACAAGCAGAGAGGAGTTGGCAGAGAGAAAGGAATTCTGCAGGATGCTCTGACGGGACCCAGACCGGGGATTTACTGAGAAGTGAGATAGACCAAAATACAGTCAAAGCTGTGAGGGAGAGTAGAGTTTTTTAACCCATGGATCAGAGGAAAATCTATCGTAGAAAGGTATTGTAAGTTGCTGGGCTGACAACAAAGCTGATCCACGAAGTAAACAGAGCTAGAAAAATTTAGTTATTTTTTCTGACTCAGCAGATTAGAGTTTAAAATGTTACGTATTTCTAAATGAGTTCAAGTAAAATGTATCTTTTGAAATTCAAGTATTTTCAAGGGGCCTAGGTGTGCTTTCCTTAGGAATAACATGAAGGAAACTCATCTCAAAACTTTGGTTTCATTGGAGTCCCGTCACACGGTCCAATGGTATTTGAATACCATTGAAAAAGTTTTGCTGAAAGAAGTGAACCTAGATGGCAGTGAATATGGTATTTATTAAATCTGCTATTATCTGAACTTATTTTTATTTCAGATGGCTCAAGCTGCATCCATAACATTTCCCTTTTTATGGTAATCGACTGTTCAAACCTCGTTACAGTTAAACTGTGAATGACAGAATTTTGGTGTTGGCATAATGTAATTTAGTTCTGTTATGTTGGTAAACTCCAACATATTATGGCTGTTTGAAGTAAAATTATTTGCCTCTTAATAGTTTTAATTTATAACAAGGGTGGGACTGGAAGATAAGTGTGTCTCTTCTGGAGTTAGCAGCAAGTTAAAGTAGGACAAATGTCTCAAGAAGGATGATTTTTGATAAGGAAGAGAAAGATAATAAGTTTGTGCATGGCTTGAATGCTGCCTGCAATTATAGCAAATCATTGTCATGCTAGGTAGTCAGTTTAGTTTAGGAGACCTTTTCTTTGATTAGATTGGATGCATATGAAATGTGATGACAGTCAGTCAAGTAAGACTCACTGCAGGGAGGAGAGAGGTGTAAGAGAGAACCCCAGATACAGACAGAACAAGCCAGCATAACTGGAGGAATGATCCTTAGGAAAAGAAATATTTATGGACAGAAAGAATAAAATTTAAGATTTTAAAACACTGGAAGCGAAACTGTGTCAGTTTGCAAAACTGAACATTGAAAATAAAGATTTTTGTTAAAAAAGAGAAAAAGCAGGTTATCATTGCCAGGGATAATGCTGCTGTTGTGGAAAAAGGCTGATAACAGTATCTGTGTATTGGAATGAGACTGGAGAGAGAGGTTGCTTTGATTTTCATTTATTTTAATCTGGAACCAGGAAGTAGCATAATGAGCTAATGCATTAGAGAATTAAGCATTCTGGCATATCTAACTACTGCTCTGAAATATCCTGCTCTGTAATTCCTTAATTAGGAACAGGCTTCATTGTGGAACATTTCATTCCACTGTATGCAAGAAAAGAGAAGATGAGAGATAAACCTGGGGAACTGACCCAAAACAGGAAAATATTTGAACTGCTCAAAGAAAGGATTAGGACAATAACTAGGAGTGAAAACCTCTGGGTATGTTGAAAAAAACCTTGGATTTGGAGCAGGCACAGACTGTGATGGTATTCTTAGTGCAGTGGTTCATGAAAGGCACAAAGAAGAATGCTGAGATTACAGTAATATTGCCAGTTTAATGGGATTCAAGCCCTCTTTTTTTTAAAAAAGTCTGCCAATATTACATCAACTTCTTGAACAATAGAGGAAATTGGTGCAATAAATGAGAGCAATGGCTTTTGCACAGGGTGACCTGACAGATTCAAATCCTCTTGAAATACATACAAGGAGGAATGTTTCTGGCCTCGGTGCTATGTTCATATAGCTCTAGGTTTGAATTTTATAAGGTCCTACTGTGGAGATGAACTATATGGGTTTGCTGAACATCCATTAACCTGGAAAAGTTTACATTGAGCTCTGCTGCATGATGCAAAGATATCCAGTACCTTTCTGGGTGGTGAAAAAGCCTTTATAGAGGAAGTAATTTAAATCTTGAAGAAAACAAGATACTAAATAGAAAATAAAGACAGGCAAATTCATGGGAACAAAAGTGGACCTATTTTGAATTGGTGGCAAATATCTAATTCTGGAATATGATGGATTGTTTATCATGCAAAAATTTCAGATGAAGATTCAACATTTTTCCAAAGGTATAGACATTATTTTGCCTGGGGTTATTGATTTCACACAGGAAATGTTGGGTCGAATTCAGTGACATATATTATGCAGGTCAGATTACATTAGTCCATTAATGCCTGTTGGCTTTAGTATCCTTGAATCTACAGAACTTTGTGCAGTGGAGTAGCTAACGCTGCTGACATTTTAAATTGTCATCTTCAGATTTCAGAGCTGGAAAAAATGGGGCAGTTCTTCTATGTGTTTGCTGTTTTCTTAGCAAGCATGAAGGTCAGAAACTTTTCAAATATAAAATCTTTTATTATATAGGGAGAGATCCTTGATCTGGAGAGGAGAAATTCTTGCTCCGGTGTTGTTAGGTTCAATATAACGTAGAAATCCATTCCCTCTTTTTGGAGAAGACTTCTATAAAGGTATCAGGTTTTGTCAGCTATACAGAGTCATTATATACTAAGTAAAGAAACGTTGTTGTCTGGTGTTCTAGGGTTTTCTAGCAGGCTAACTCCATCTTGGAACGGTACACATAGCTGAAACCAGCCCTGAATTGGGAGAGGGCCTGAGTAAATATTGAGCTTCTTACCCAAAATGCATGTGGCACTGGGTAGATGTAACTCCCTGACATTTGATGAATCCTGAGGAAGATATGGAGAGATGAATTGGCGATAAAATCGTTCCAGACAGCCTAGTTGTGAATGTATGTAAAAGGGGTTTGGTAGTTAAAAATAAACAGGAGCAGTCCATCTAACATGTTGGTCTCTAGTGGCAGCAGAAGCCAGTGTGCCTTAGTCAGTCTAGCAGGCTGGGCTGTGTAGATATGTGCTTCTCAAACATGGCAATCAAACAATATAAAGCTCTACAGGCTTCTGCTACTGTTTAGCATAGTTATGGTGTAGTTTACCTTTATTCTCTCAGCAAATGAGAAGCAGAGAAGTTCTCATGGGTCTTCCAACTTTATTTGCTCTTGAATGAAGGCAATGCTGTATTAATTCACCAAACACATCTATCTTTTGACAAGAAACAAAATCTGTGCTCCTTGTTTCTTCATCATATTAAAAGATAATACATTAATTCAAGTGTAATTTAATCTTTCAAGCCACGGTGTAAATTGTTAGCGTCAGAAACAGGCATACTTACTTTAAAAGATTTTTCAACACAGTTGAGTCAGTTATAAAGTTATTTTGATAACAAATCAGTGATATTGTTGAAACAGGTATGTATCAGTGATAGGTAGATATCAGAAAATTGTGTCTATGTGTTTCTCTTGATATTTACATTTAAAAGATCATTATTTTTGTAGCAGTAAACTGTTCAATGCCTCTAGATTATAGATGTATGTGTCACTAAGTTATGCTAATAAAACTTGAAGGTGTGTTATCAGGAAGCCACATCCTGAAGACCATTGAAGAGAAACGTGATTGTAACATAGGCCTGCAGAACTACAGGAGAAGGACGATGGTGAAAGCTTTAGAAGCCCAAGCATAGACTGATAACAGAGGCCCTTGGGCTATGAACACAAATTACAGTCCATTACAGGTCCCTAAAGAAGTGTAAATTTGGGAGCTGGGTAAAACTGGTTCTAGAGATTAAAGACAGAGAGCTTAGATGTCTCTACAGACCACTCAAAATGAAACTCAGACATAACACGGAATTAGAGCAAACAGTCTGTGTTAGCAAACATAAAATAACCCCGAGCAAATCCAAAAGTGACAAAGAAGAACTCTCCACATTTACCATCAGTCTCATACTCCTGGTGAATGACTTGGGTACTGACAGATCTCTGGAAATCTTTTCACCATCTTGAGAGAGACTTGTACTATCAGCCCTAATATCACGAGGAACATAAGAAAGGTTGAGCATAACACCAGAAGAAGAGGGCTATACCAGAAATTTTGCTTAGATTATTTCAACTTTATCATTACAAGGAATAAGCTGAAAAAATTTGAGCTGTCTTAGTATTATTGTAAGTGGATGGACCATTGGTTAGTATTTAGTTAGACATATTAGCAATAGAATCTTGATTCTGCATATAAGATATGTTTCTTTAGTTTACTGAATTATGTGGGGTCTTGTACTTTAGTACTTGTGAGACTGGATTGTAACTTATATGCAATGAGTATTGTGGATTGTTAAACTCTGACACTAACATTTTCAAGGTTTCATTCTGAATGAGAAGGACTATTCTAAATAGGAGAAGACAGCAAAAATGGAGAGAAAGTGTAGAATAAAAAAAAATGGAACACAATCTTCAACTGGTTCTCCATGGGAACCATCACCCTTGCACCCCTGTGGTTTTAAATCAGGGAAGAGAAAGACTTTTCAAACTTATGGAGAGTTTGCATTACCCTAATAGTACTATATGATTAATTTGCTCAGTGTTCAGTGATTTGTGCCTAACACCTTCTCAAAGTGTGCTCTCCTGTGCCTCTTAGCGCAGATATGAAAAACATTGTGCTTCCTTCAGAGATCCTGTCTACATTTGAATGCAGTTGACCGTGATTGAAAGTGATTGAATTAGCATGTCTTAGTGAGTCATCTTAGCCTTGGTGGGCCTGATACACGTACCTGCTGTCCCTGTAAAGTAAAACCTGCTAAGTTTAGTCATCATTTTGGTGGATGTGGTTAGGAGCAGAGGAGAAAGGAAGGATTGAAAAGTGTTTAACTTTTGAAAAGATAGCTTCTCTCTGGTATTTCCATGCATGTATTTCCTTATTTTACATAGATTATCAATGTTTAATTGCAATATAATGAACTCGTGCTAACCTTGCATCTTAAACTGCAATGAGAAGTCTAAGAGACTCAACCACGTAATATATTTGGTATAAATGTCTCAGCTTTACCTATAAGGTTTTCAGCAGAATGTGATGTTGCTAGTTCCTAAACAGGAAACATTTTAATTTACCTTGAAATATCAACGCAATCATTGCACAATATAAATAATTCTCTGGGAACTCATAATAAAATGCAAGTTTTATAGTTTCTGTGTACCTAAGCATTATCTTCTTACCAGAAATTCTTTTTTATTACTATAGATATGGAATAATTTTATTATTCAATGTACCATTTCTAACATATCACGAGAAGTGGAAGCGATGTAACAAAAGCATGTTCTGTCGCTTTTAAACTTACAAGATTTCATGAAAAATTGAAAGAAAAGGAAACTTCTACAATTCTGTCCATATACCAGTTTATGGATAATTTGAGAAAAATGTATTTCTATGCCTGCAGAGCAGTCTTGAATCAACACGATGTGTAACAGAATGAGTTTGTGACATTTTTGATAGTCAGCCCGAGGCAGGGGGTTCTGCACTTAGATAAGAACTGCTGGTGGGAAAAAGTGATGAAGGAGGTTAAGTTTCATGTTTAAGGAAGACCAGTAGAACATTTTAGGGTTAATCTCCAAGAAACATGTAAAGGGCTAAAGAAGCAGACATAAATGATTTTTTAGAGCACGCAAGCTGAAGTCCACTGAACTCAATGGGAGTTATTGCATGCATGCAAACGTAGTGACTTTGACATCCAGTTTCTTCTACCTCTTTCCCTGAGAATTTCTGCATGGCTGTCTTTTCTTAATTTGTTATTGAAGAATAAGCAAAAACTGCTCAGTGCAGACGGATTTACATACGACGTAACAAGCAATAAACATATTTTTCATCACAAAGGAAAGGTAATCTCCATCAATTTTTTTCTCTAAACTTCAAAAAATGTTTCCAAAACCCACAACATGAAAGATTTAATTTGTTTCAAAAATTTACAACCCAACCTCTTATGCTGACTAATTTGACCTTAATATCATTTCATTACCCATTTAATTTAGTTCAGGAGTTTTCTCTTAATCTGTACATGTTTCATGCTCTGAGTCTTTCCTTTTAAATTATACTCTCTGCACCCTCAAACTGCCTTCATGCTTTTTGTCTCCTCAGTTTCCCAGTATCTATCAGACAATGATACTTAGAATTGAATACTTTATTATAAATTCCACTAACTTTGTAGAATAAAATTATTTTCAAATATATATTCACAGTTCAGTATCCTGAAATAATATTGTTTTAATTTCTTTTCCCATGTTCCGAAAAACAACTTAAACATGGTTCTTCATTTTCTACATATTCAGATGAAATTCTATGCTGTATTTCTATAGTAAGGATATTTTATACTGTATTTCTTTGCTTTTGTTGTAGAAAGGTCATTTACTGCACTTCCCAATTTATTATCATCTGCTAATTCAATTACTGTGCCGTTTAACCTCTTCCTGATTGTTAATGAAGATGAATGCCTTACAACTTTTCCATCTTTAATGCTGATGATCAATTTTACGTTAAAAGAGAACAAATCCAACACTTGCTGACCTTACCAAACACCCACAAGCTCATTCTACTGATATTTATTATTGTATTATTACTCTTCTTCTTACAAATTCTTCATCTGGTTTTCCTACGATCGCCTGTTTATTTCCAGTCCAGACAGATTGAACACAAACCGATGGCCCAAAAATACTAGCAAAAATTTTGTAAAATTCAGAATTGCCTCTGCATGCTTGTATACCATAATTTCATCCAGCATAATAAACTTTGAATAAAGCCAGAGTATTTCTTCCTTATTTTTCAGTTAATGTCTAGAATACAAGCATTTTTTTTAGTTACCTACTTGATTTTCTGGACCTGAAGTGAAGTTTACTAGGGAATAACTGTCAGGCTCATGAGTTCATTTTTGAATGCTGGTTCTGTACTGGTTGTGTCTCAAGTTACTCAGCACCTGCACTTTTCTGCAAGTGTCCTCCAACACCTGCTGGTAGGATAGGGAATTAATTTACTATGTGTTGCACAGAATTACTAATTTGTCTACTTCCCCATTTTCTTGTATTCCTGTTCTGCGCTTTATTTGTAGATAAGCCTATTTCCATGCTGCCCATTTTCTCTTACTGAGTAAATCAAGAAAGATACTTAAAAGGCAGTTCAACCTTTCTACTTTGAAATGTAGTTTTTGATTCCCTCATCCTGACAATGTTTTGTATGTAGCTTCAGTTTACGACCAAGTGTAAGAATTCACCAACTGTGAGGAGGCCTTGAGATAAAAATTATCCAGAGAATAGAAAACGTTAGTTACATCTAAAAATGGAATCATGTCAGAAACAAAGGGATTAAGTTCTTAACAGAAAAATCCAGTAACTTTAAAGATAAGCCCAGAAAGACTGGTTTAATCAAATGTCACATTGATGCTAGCAATAAAGATTGTTGTCAAAATGCCTTGCAGAGCTTCATTTATGAGGAAAAAAGTTATAGAAGATCAATGAAATAAAATGTTATAAAAGGGAATTGTCTCTGCTGCTGGTTGTTCATGAGCATCTCCACTTACATTAGTACGTTTGTTCTGGTGAACAGTTTTATATGGACCTTGGGAAATTAAACAACGCCATGCAAAGGGTTCAATATCTGCTGATATTGAGGTCATCTGATATTGATGACTCATTAGGTTTTTGAAGTGAAGCCGGTCCATTAACATCTAAGATGTATGTAGGCGTAACTGTCCCGCAGGTGTTTCTGAACATAAATTGAAAATCACCATTCTTTAGTAGGAGGAAGCTGTGTCATTTTAAAGTCATGTCCTTTAATTCACTTGCAATGTTGCAGATATTAGGGAGTCATGTTATGGCAGCTTTAATTTTCAAAATGTATGTTTCTGTTTAGATGACTTAACAGAAGAATTGTCTGTTTTCCATAAGCAGCCACAACAGCAGCTTTTGCAAGGTTTAGAAGCATTTACTAAAATATGAAAAGCAGGGATTACTCGTGTATTAGAGAAATGTCAATTTCACTTCTGTTTGGAACAGTAGGTAAGGATTAATGGCAGATTTTTGCAAATACTGAAGTAAGACTGAAAACAATCTGATAGTCAATCAAAAGAAATTAGGTCATTTTGAGGAACCATCAAGTACAACTGAAACTACATGTCTGACTCTTCAGTTAAAAATTCCACTTCAATCAGTTTACAAGATGTGCCTTTTGAACAGACTTAGATATGCTAAAAAGCATTTCAGCTTAAAAGTGTTTGTCAGCAGTTTTAAAATATTCACAATTCAACTCATTGAAATTACTTTCCTAAGGTTTAGCGCCTTGCTTGGGAGCATCTGTCACAAAGCTTTTGCATAAAGGTTCACAGCAGTGTGGTAGTTAATTACTATTTAAGGTGAAAAAGCAGTGCAATATATAGAATAAGGTGAGGAGATTTCATATTAATTTCTGTTGTTGAAAACTTCTTCCCATAGAAACAGTTGCTCTGGTATTCAGCAACAAAAATGTCATTGAAGTAATGGTCCAGCTCCTCAGCTGCTGTAAAAGTGATTCACTGACTGCAAATTCATTTAAGGTCCAGTGTAGTTCATAAAATTCTGAAGGTCTGACACGGCAAAAGAGTCCAGAAAGGTAAACATATTCAGTACTGTATTTTCAAGTAGGGTTTGTCCCATAGCATTGTCTACCATAATATCTAACTCTATGTTTATTACTTTTAATAGGGAACTAGAGGAATACCTCAATTTTTGAAAAGTTTTGGAATTATCTGAAGATGAAAGCTGTAATTTATACCTCTCTGCAAAGAGTTCGATTGAAAACCTGAGATGCAGTTCTCTTGCCACATTTTATGTTTGGTCATTTCAATACGCCAGGGAAGAATATAAAACCTCAGACTATAGTAGAATAATTTATAAAAAAAATAGGGAGAAAAATATTTTTCCTGCTGTTCCTTTCACTCCAGCAGGATTGTTTAGAGTGACTTTTGGCTGCTTCACATTAATTTGTGAACAGGCAGGTGATGAAAAGAGCTATAAAGTAATTTAATTGTTGTTTCTAGAACCCTTCCACTATATCATAGGGACTATAAATTGAACTGGATGAATAACAAGAGAATATGGGAGCAGGAATAATGTGTGCTTTAATAATCAGACATAGTGGAAAAAATAAAGACTAGATGTCCTCCATTGGATTGAAACCTTGGAAAAGGGGTGCCAGTTTAATTGCAAATGACACTTTGGTGTTAGTCTGAAGATAAAGTGCAAATGGTGAACTGTTAAATAAGTGAGAGATTGAGAAACAAATCACTCCTATTCAGGTGTGGGAACCTCCCTCCAGACCCAGGAGGTGGTACAAGCATTTCTTTCCTTTGTCTCTAATCCTCAGACTGGGCGTGGGTCTGACTGGGATGGAGTGAATTTTCTTCATAGCAGCCTATATTATGCTGTTTTGAATTTGTGATTGTTTATAACGCCTGTGTTTTGGCTACTGCTGAACAATACTTGCGCAGCTTTGAATATTTCTCTTGTTTTTCTCTCTGCTCCTTTGCTCCCAGTGAGTAGCTGGCCAAGGAACTGGGGGACACATCTGTCACGGTTGACCTGAGCCAGTAAAAAGTATATTCCCTGCTATAAAATGTCATGCTCAGCAATAAAACATGTAGCAGAAGAATGTAGGAGTTTTGTCTGTTAAGGTAGTTGTTGCTCTGAGACTAGTGGGCATTGGTCTGCTTGTGGGATGTGGGGGGTGATTACATTTGCATCACTTAGTTTTTTTTTCACTCTTTGCTTGACTTATAAAATTGCATTTATCTCAACTCATGAGCCTTATTGCTCTTGCTCGTCTGATTTTCTGTTCAGCTGAGGGCAGGAAGGGAGTGAACAGCTGTGTAAGTGCTTATCTGCTGGTTGAGGTCAACCCAACATAGAGAGCGAGTTGCAATAATATTGAAAATACCACTTATTGACCCAGTTCCTGGTAAGGCTGTTAGTAAAATCAGAAATGGCTAGAGAAATGTGCTAGAGTTCCTCCTGACCCACCAGTAAGTCTCAGACTATTCCACTTTCTCATGCTTTTGTCTTTACCATCTTTTCAGCACAGTACAGGTCTGGTTCTGAAAAGTGCAATTGATTTCTTTCAATTTTCTGAACTCTGTTAAAATCAATCTGTGTGAGAATAATGATCTAGAATTCAGATATTTTCATGCCCTTGGTGAAAGCAGACAAAATCAGGAGGGAAAATGGTCCCTACTGGGCTCAGCACTGGAAAATCTTACTTTCACTCTCATGAGGTCACTAGTCTGTATTCACCAAGTGGAACGCATTTTCAGCCTGAATATCAAACATTGTGGCAGGTGCAGAACTGAAGAGCATGTTACTTTGCATGGCTTGAGAAACTATTATCTTGATGCAAAGACTGGAGCCTCTGTGTTGTGTTTTTTGGGGTAAGAACAAATGAGGAATGAAGTTGGTAACAAAGATTTGAGAAGAGCTGGTAAGGGCTGTTGAATAGGAGCAATGATATAGGATTTTCTCGCTTCAGGTCCTATAACTTCAGAGACATGTGAAAACTAAAATATTTAAGTGGTTTGTTTCTTAGATTATTCAGGCAATATATTTACAAACTCAGTTAATTTTGCAGAGAAGGCACAGATCATCTTTGATGTGCCATCAATAGAAAAAACAGGAGGATCTAACAAGTAAGAAAGGAAAAAAAAATCTAAGCTCTCTTTTACAATAGAACTTTCTATGTTTCAGAAGTAATCTAATCTCTACTAAAGCAGCAGTAGCTAAGCCTTGTTTCTAGTTAGCAATACGGTTGTTTAACCCCAAGAGTCTCCTGTGGCTTCTTTAAAAAGCCCTTTTTATTCCAGCCATGCTGCTTTTCTCTGCTACAGTAACCCTTGGGGAAGCTGTGTAGTGTAAGACTGTATTCAGTCTATATTACCAGCAAATCACTTTCATACTTGGTCAGGTCTCTTTGGATTGATCATCTGCATTTGCACTCCTGTTTACAGCATCTTCAGTCTGGCCTTGAGGCAAACCAGCAAATCATATGCCGACAGCAGCAGTCTTGAGATCTGTGATGGGCTATTTTTGTTTGTCTTCTGAAATGAAACCCTGGGTGCATCAAGCGAGCTGCTATCACATCTGCTATGGGGAGGGCCCCAGCAGCTGCTGTGCAGGCTGTAGAGGGCAAAGCTAGTGCATCTGCCTGTATCTGCCACAAGGTGTGATGTGGCATTTGGGTTGCAGGATCTAAACTAGAACAAAACTTGTTTGTCCTAGGGCTGGATGACTCTCAGGAATAGCCTAAGAATGAGCCACATAGAAGGTTCCTCTGCACTTCAAAGTTTTTCTAGCATAGTCTTTAGCAGAAGTACAACTGCGCTGGAAGCCCCTCAGCCAGATGTGGTTTCATGGGCAAATACTTATTCCTCCAGGAAAGCTGGAGATTTTAGTGAGCAACTGAGATTATTTCTCTGCCAGTGGATAAATTAATGATTATTATTTCCTCTTGGCAATCCTTTGCTTGTAGTGAGTTACCTGGTGTATTTTTCAATGTCACTATCTAAAGTACTATGCAAACTAGTTTTTGGGCAGTGTCTACGGCCCCCAGATGGGCAAATACTGATTCTATACCCAGATAAACTGCAGCAGCACTTAAAATACAGACATATCATCAAAATTCTGGAAAGTGTAGGTTAACCTTAGATAGCTCTGTGATGTCTTTGCAAACTAAACAGACCAACATCTCTAAGAGGCAAAAAATAACAGCAAATCCTAAAGCCATCAAGTTCAAACTAGGGCAGATTACTGTAATGAATTCCACATGTGGCTGCTGACAAAAAGCAAGAACAAACTGGATAGAAATTTGCCATCATGACAGGCATGACCATGCATAGTCAGCTCACCCAAATGGAACCACATATTTTACTCCTATTATCTTAAAGAAACCGAGGTACATTTGTTGACATATACAGCACTGAATAGCGTGGAAGAATTTAAGTTGAAAGTGGTACACTCCTACTCTCATCTGTTCATTCTATATATCATGGACAAAATTAAAGATACTCTTTCTAGTGTGGCAAAAAGGCTGTCTATTAAGTGACAAAGATAAGAAATTATTTCAGAGGGCAATACTAGTCATGGAATTATTTATGCACTAAGGCACAATCTCCTACCCAACAATAAAAAATACTATATTACCTAACCAATTGTGTATGGTTTTGCCTGGTGTAAAAGGACTGCAGAGGAAGAAAAGATAAACTAGCTGTAGATTTTTCTTGTAGACATCCTTTTTCTTTTTTTTTTTGGTCTGATCATAAAACATATGCCTAGGTGTGATTTTACCTTGTCCAGAGACTGTCTGAAGAGTTATTTATAGACATGTTACATGAAGGCTTTGCTTGCTTATTTTGCAGTCTTTTGGGGATTCATATTCAGACTTCTGAAGATGGATTTTTCATGTCAAGACATGCATACAAGAAAGCAAATTTTTTTTTCAAATTTAGCACTAGTTTTCATTAGCAGTCACTCATATGTCCTATTAAAGTGTGTACGCATTATTCTCAGATGCCTCTCGTGTAAAGATTTATTTCAGTGTTTCCACGAGATGAGAAGAGCTGTGCAGGTGTATTAGAATCTGCTGCAGGTAAAGTACTTCCAAATGCGCAATTTCTGTTTCTGTCTTCCCCTCTATCTCTTTCTGCTCTCTTCCACCCTCTTTTGCTCAGAATCTGATTTTTTTGCTCACCTTGAACAGTGCTTGGGATATTTATTGGCCTGCTCAAGGCACAGTCTTCGTTGTGAACCATGGTATCAGAGTGTTGCAAGATGAGCATTTGGAAGTGATTTTTTAGCATTTTTTAAAAAAATAGGCTGACAGGTATCATATATATATGAAAAGTGCTAAAAATAGTATTCTTCTGCTTTCTCAGAATGAGTCTTCACGTAACTCAGTTGAGCAAGGGAACATTTGAAAGTACTCGCCTTTAATGTGCGTCATACTCTAGTTGTAACACAGGACTAGTGTGCCCTTCGTGACTCTTTGTCACTACAGTGTAGATGGATCTTTCCGGGAACCCCAAACGTGAACACACCTTGAAATGTGCAGATTGCTTTAGTCTTTGCTCTTTGGAGTTAATTCTCCAAATTCTCCTGTGGTTTCTGAGATGCTGCCAGAACCTCAGGCTGTTTATTTCTTATTTATGCACTCTTTAATAGCTGATCAACAAGCTCTTGATTAGATTGAGGAGCATACCAGATTCCAGTTAATCTATTGTATAATTGATGTTGTTCCCTAACTTTGAAAGGAGTAAGAGAGACCTCTTAATTAAAAAAGCAGGAGGGATCTTTTAGATTGGAGTTAATGCAGCATTGGGATGTGTTGTGGTTTAGCCTCAGCTGACAACTAAATAGCACATAGCTGCTTGCTCTCATCTCCTTCCCTGGTGGGATAGGGTGGAGAATTGGGAAGGTTAAAACCTCTAGGTTGCGATAAAGACAATTTAATAGAACAGCAGAGGAAGAGAAAAAATAATATTAAAAAGAGTAATAAAAGAACATATAAAGCAAATAATGCAACATACATTTGCTTACTGCTCAGAAACTGATGCCTAGCCCATTCCCAAGCAGTGATCCTGCTGGCCAACTCCACAAGTTTATTTACTGAACATGATGTCACATGGTATTGAATATCCCTTTGACCAGGCTAGGCTTGTTGTCACGGCTGTATCTACTCCCAGCTTTCCGTGCACTCCATGCCTTCTCATTGACAGCTGAGCCCAGGACACTGTGTGTTTCAATTGGCTAAATATAGGTGTCCTGGTGCCATTAGAGATGGCCCTATGGTAACCAAGGCATCCACAAAAGTCTGTTGTGTAGGATATAATATCTACAGAAGAATCTTCCTCTGGATTGAGAGATGGCAGGATGACTGTACACATTAGGGCATCTGAAATGGTACCGGACATCTGTATTTATGCAACTGAATCCTACTCTTCGTGACTATTATCAAGAGCAAAGTGTTGGAAATAGCAGGTCCTCCTGGTGTCAGCTTCTACTACAAAAGAACTGGGGCATGGCTTGTTTTCAGTATGAAGGGAGTAGGGCCAGTTCTGTTCAATATACGTATCAACAACCTCGATGCAGGAGTTGAATGCACCATTAGCAAGTTTGCTGATGATAACAAAGTGGGCAGTGCTGTTAAATCTCTCCAGGGACAAGATGACTTGCAGAAGGATCTCATGAATGGAGCATCGTATTATGATTAATGGGATGAAATATAACATGTCAAAATGTGGGTTTCAGCACCTGTATTAAGTAATGCCAGGGACTAGTGTGAACTGGGAGAGGAGTGGCTGGGAAGCAGCCCTGCAGAAAGGGATCTGCTGGGGGTGCTGGTTGACAGCAGGCTCAACAGGAACCAGCAGGGTGCCACGGCAGCCCAGAGGGCAAACCTCATCCTCTGGTGCATCACGCATGGTATAACCAGCTGGTCAAAAGATATGATGATCCTGCTGTATCTAGTGTTGGTGGGCTTTACCTTGAATACTGCGTGCAGTTCTGGTCCCCTCGATTTAAGAATGGTGTTCAGGTCCTTGAATATGTCCAGAGGATGGCAAAAAAGATGGTGAAGTGGCTGGAAAGAGTGCTCTATGAGGAGTGGCTAAGGACTTTGGGCTTGTGTGGTTTGGAGAAAAAGGAGGCTGAGAGGAAACTTCATTGATCTCTGCATCTTCCTGAGGAGTGGAAGTAGGGAAGAAGGTGCTTATCTCTTCTCCTTGGTATCCAGTAATAGGACACTTGGGAATGGTTCAAAGTTGCATCAAGGGAGGTTTAGACTGGACATTAGGAAGCATTTCTTTACTGAGAGGGTGGTCAAATATTGGAACAGGTTTCCTAGAGAGGTGGTTGGTACTTCGAGCCTGTCAGTTATTAAGAGGCATGGATTGGCCAGACAGTTGTTCTGTTCTATTCTATTCTATTGGAGACAATACATTCTTCATATGCATGAAGTGTATGAGTAATAAATAAGTGGAACATGGTTTTGAGAATAACCCTTACTTGTGTAATAGGGCAGCATATTCTATAATAGATACGTGTCTGGGACTGCAGCAGCATTGGTTGCCTTATTACCAACATTAGACTATAGTATGTTGTGCAGAAAATTAAATGGAATTGTATGCGTTACCATTTTCTTC
Source organism: Tapera naevia (assembly GCA_033556795.1). NCBI lineage: Eukaryota > Metazoa > Chordata > Aves > Cuculiformes > Neomorphidae > Tapera > Tapera naevia. The sequence goes on from JAUMJJ010000059.1 coordinate 18,391,484, forward strand.
TGTAAGCAACAGAAATCAGAAAGACAGAGAAAGAGAGGGAGAGAGAGACAGAGAGAGAGAAAGGGAGGAGGCTAGAAGTTAGTTTCTCTGCAAATTTCCCGGTGTCTGCTGCCTACTACACTACATTGTATCTCTCTTTCCCTACAACCTCGGCCAGCAAGGAATATTTACTTTTCAAAGGTATTTTTTCTCTAATGGTTTTAAACTGGAAGGCGGGAAATTTAGGTTAGACATTGGGAAGAAATTCTTTACAATGAGGGTGGTGAGACACTGGCACATGTTGCCCAGGCAAGTTGTGGGTGCTCCTTTCAGGGAAGTGTTCAAGGCCATATTGAACGGGGTCTTGAGCAGCCTGGTTTGGTGGGAGGTGTCCCTGCTCCTGGAAGGGGGATTGGAACTGGATGATCTGTAAAGTCCTTTCTAAATGAAACCATTCTATGATTCCGCAATTTTATGATTTCCTTTTTTTTTATTTACTCTGATTTAGAGCAAACAAAAAAAATGCATACTCCTTCAAATCTTCCTCTGCCCCCCACAGCTGAGAAACTACTGGGGTTTTTTAAGTGCTAAAGCCAACATTGTACTGTTTTCACAGGGAGGCTCTGTAGCCAGAGAAGCTTCCGAGGCTCTCTGCACATTTTGAAGATTTTTCAGTTTTTTGCCAAGCCAGAACACTCAGGAGGTATTAGAGCCTTCTAGGCCTGGGACACATTGGACAGGGTATGTCTTCACTAAGCTAAAGTTTTGAGTCTATTTCTAGATTAGAAACATCTTCATGGCAGACCTCAGGGTAAGAAACTCACCACTTCTGATCACTTGGCTTTGCAGCACGCATACAGTAAATTCTGACAATGTTGCCTTGAAACCTTGCCTTTGGTGCAATGAAAATTACTTGTTACGAAAGCATTTGTAAAAAAATATTTTGGGCTTGTTGAACCCAGTTTTTTAATAAAAGTTTTTTGCCTTTAAAATTCCCAGGCACCTCTATTCCTACAATACTATTTTTCTCCATTCTAATTGTTCTTTGGCTCTCATTGTAAGAAAGAATTTGACTCAATTATTACACAGAAAATAATCCTTACAAGTGGAAAGAAATTTTAATAGAAACACAATGTCACATTTGTTTTAAATGATTTGCATGATCCTAGGCAAGCTTTACAGATAAGTGCTGCTGCAACCTGTCTGCTACGAATAATAATGGTAAATATATTTTAGAATTTTTTCCCTGGCATAACCTTGGCATAGGCCGAAAGAAAGGTCGGAAACAGGGAAGGAAACTCTATGTGAGGATTTATTTTAATCTCAAGATTGTCTTGCCATACCAGAATAAATATTTTTCTCTGTGCTGTTATAGCGTAAAAGACAGCATAATAGACAGCGTAATAGACTCAATATTTGAAACGTTAATGCACTGTACTTATTGTTGCCATAAGTAAAGCCCATTCAGATATTTGAGTCCCAGATGCTTTCTTCATTCCAACAAAGTGATGTGGTTGCAGTTCACTACGTCAGTTGACTCAGCTCTTGAAATCATCAGTGCCGTTGATATCAAATATATGAAGCACTACAGCAGATCCCCTCATAAATAGTAACTGAAAATGGAAAAGTGTTTAGGAATTTGATGATTTACTTTCAGGAGGCCCAACTGCTGCTACCCAAACTGAGCTGAGTTTCTGGGAGAGTATCTGCCTTCCCTGTAATTTGTCACACTGGCTTTCACTAATTTAATTGCTTTTAGGTTTAAAACTTCTGGGAGTAGGAGGTTTAGATGCCTTTTTTTAGTATGTTTTCTGCTGCAGGATCCCTAAACAACAAAACCAGACTACTGAGAACATAAATTCTGTGCTGTACAGAAATAACTTGACATTGAAGAGATCTCCTCATGCATATAATCTTTGGTTCTCCCTTCACCTCTGAACCATCCCGTTCACCCACTTGCAAACACAAGTTGTGCCATCAATGGATTATTTTCGATGCTAGCCTGTTACTGTACATGTGGGCATGATTTCCATGTGATTTTTTTCCTCCTTTACCCCAACAGCTGGAACATCTGAGCATTAAAAAAGGCCCCAAAACATGCAGTGTCAACATCTAAGGTGCACTCTGTGCAGATGCCAGGCTAGGAGTATGAGATATGTTGACAGTGTTTATCCCAGTTATTGCATAGGCCCAAAAGCTGTAACCAGTGCCATCCAGATGATCCTGGTTGGAAGGCTTGCTTCAGCCACCTAGTTCCACATGTTCCCTGCTCAAGGCCTTTCTGCTCAGATAAGATTTATGGGCAGCATGTGGAGGGAGTGAACAAGTGGTAGTGAGAAAGACCTCTTTAGTTTTTCTGCAGGGAGAGCTTGGCACACCGAGGAGGGAGGAAAAGGGGATTTCTCCAGAGTAAGATATTTTAAATGCTTCTTTTGTGATGTCTTTTTTCAGCTAATCACAATGCTGTTAACTACTCTTGTAGGATGCACTACAAGATACTCTGGGGCTCTGGCTTCTGATAAGATCTGACAAAGCACAGTATTTCAGTTACCATGCACCTTGGAGCACCCAGAGCTCTCAGCCAAAATAGACCCACTGTGACCCAAGGTAGTCCTTGTGTCAGAGAGGTTATTGAGAACAACAGACAAAAAATGTAAAGTAATATCTATTTTTTTACCTAGTGACAAAGATGTACAGTAAACAGTACAGTCCATAGTGAATGTTTCTGCTGCCACTGACAGGTTAGACAAGAGAATGTTTTGCCGTAACCTTGAAGACCATGAGGCCATTTCAGAAGGGAGCCAGAAGACAAACAGGGTATGCTTATCTGGTCATAAATTACCTTTTCACTTCTTTGGCAAATACGTTGTCTCAAAAGGACAGATATACAGCAACTGCCTAAACTCTTCTAAGATGAAAGATGGTAAATCTTTTATGCATAATCTAACTAATCTATTTTTAGCTTTATAGTTTTCACTTAACCACATCCTGATCATACATATAGTTGTTATCTGAAAGTGCCTCCTGTGCACCACATATGATGCCTCTCCAAACTGAAAATCTGACAGCTTCTCTTTGCTCTCCCCCTGCCTTTTGATGGTTTTGTCTCCTTTTTATGGATCATCCCATTTTTGGTTTTTGAATAATCTCTTTCACTTTCAAGCACTTAGAGAAAAAGAAACAGAGTACTACAGGGTTTCAAAAATATAGCGAGAAGAAGAGAGGGAAGGGCTGTTGTTCCAGCTGATATCTGGCACTTTATTGTGTTAAAAAATGTTTGCTGCTCTTTGTTATTTGACTGACATTACCAAGGAAGCAGTATTTTTTAATTGCCAACTGCCTGTCCTAGTTTTGTGCTCATGTAAATGACTGCCACTAATTATCTTATTACAAGAAAGGTTTGTCTCTCTCACTCTCCAAATCCCTCCCTAATTAAGACCTTGTCCTTGTTAAAATCTACCCTACATCATTTATTTCCCTTGTTAGTAGCTCACTGTCCACTCTTCTGCAGTGCTCTTGTATCTTTTGTGTTGATGTTGACAGTATCTTAGGTTATAAATTTTTTGGGGGCAGAGAAGGTAGTTTCTGGCTATTTTTTTTTTTTTATTATTTTCTAGGATGTTGAAAAGGTTGCTCTTCGGGCCTGCAAACACTTCCAAGGGCAGAAGTTTTTGACAAATATGACTCTATGAATTACAACAGTTTTTGAAATATAAAAAAGTCTTGTTCCATATGAACTGATTTTATTTTTATTCTTATTTTTATTCTTATTTCTCTCAAAACCTAAAATTGGAATGAAAGAATTGTTTCAGGAAGAATGTGTATTTCAGAAAAATGTATTGTGTCTTTTAGGAGTTTTAAATGAAGTCAAAGCACTGGAAATGAAAGAATATTGACATAAGCAGTTACAAGATAAAGCTGCTACTCCTTATACACAAGAAGGCATTAGTTAGGACAATAGAGACTTTCTTGGTATTTAGCAAATAATGTAGTACCTGGTGGTACTTTGATGACATACACGTGCAGTACTTGAAACATAGTTTTAGTAGATCCTTCCAAGAGGACAAAGATGACCCAGCCTATAGCATGAATTGAACACTACTCTGAAAAAGTAGTACAAACTTAAAGTTTCAGTATCTCTGCAAAGAAAATGTTATTAAGGCTGTCTCACTCTATAGGAATGGGAAACTAAAAGAACTCTCTACCGGTCAGTAAGGTGTATGTAATCTAGAGTGTAAAGAAACAATGTGTCATGATTACTTTTATTTTAATCTATATTACCTACACGTACATCTCTGACATTCTACTAATCCCTAGTAGTTTCACCCCCTTGGAATTTTAGGGGAATGATCACCATTTGAATTAAAATATTTTCAAATTTGATGACTATTAATGTGAGTGTATTATGTTGATCTGGCAAGATTTTGGTAACAGGGAGGCTACAGGTGTGGCTTCTATGAGAAGAAATCAGTTGGATGCCTATGGACAGAGCCAGTTACAGTTGGCTTCAAAATGGATCTGCTGGTGCCCAAAGCTGAGCCCATCAGCAATGCTGGGAGCACCTCTGTGATAACAAACTTAAGAATGGAAAGGGTAAAAAACATTGTGTAGCAGTTGTGAGTAAAGGAGTGAGAAAATGTGAAAGAAATAACCCTTCAGACACCAAGGTCAGACAAGGACAGAGAGGAGGTTCTCCAAGCACCACAGTGGAGATTCCCCTGCAGCCTGTGGAGAAGACCATGGTGAAAAGGGTTGTCCCTCTGAGGCCCAATGAGGACCATGATGGAGAAGATAATCTGCCTCATGGCCTGTGGAGACTCCATGCATGAGCAGGCTCCTGGTAGAAGCTGTGACCCTGTGGGGATCCTACACTGGAGCAGTCTGTTCCTGAAAGACTGAAGCCTGTGGAAAGGACCCATGCTGGAGCAGGGGGAGAGCATGAGGAGGAAGGTATGGCAGAGACAAAGCGTTATGAACTGACCACAACCTCAATTCTCCATCTCCCTGTGTTGCTTGTGGAAGAGGGAGGAGGTAGAAGATTTGGGAGGGAAGCTGAGCCTGGGACCTGTCATGCCAGTACAGCCTCTTTGCACAGTGCACGGACTTTCAAACACAGGTAAGTTTGCTTGATAAAGCGCTGTGTTTTGAAACACAATCTTTTTTGTTTATTACTTTTTAATATTCAGTATTATATTTTGGTCTTTTGCTTGGCTGTAACTTTTTCTTTCACTGGAACTCATGCACTGAGACCTTTATCATGGTAACATTGAGAAAGTGTAACACCAGTGTTTCTTTTAAGATTCACCAGAGAAAGTTGAGGACTTGTGTTGGAGACTTACTGCATCTTTCTAGGGGAAAAAAAAGTATTATTAGAATAGTAGAAGTCTAATAGAAGCATAATGCAGTATTTTTTCTTATTTTCAATATAAGTACCTTTTACATACAAATGATTCACCAGCTGTAAAATGGATATACGTAGACTTAAAGGAGTTAAAAACACCAACAGAAACCAACAGAGAAGCAAGACTTGACAAGGAGTTGTAATATGTATGTACAGTGGCTTCTGCCTCTTGCTAATCACTTGGGTATGTGAAAAGCTTAATTAATCCTGGCATTTGTTCCCCTGTGCTCTGATCCTTCTGTTTCTCTGCTCTTGCGAAGAACAAGGATGATGAATCAAAATGTTGGCTTTTTCTTTCTACACAGGGGGGGGTGACTACCGAGTAGCCTTTCATGATTAGGACGTCTCAAGTGTTACTTTTAGTATGGATTTTATTTTCATGAGGGGCCTTACAAATTGCATTAAGTATTCATTCCCCTTTTGTTTCTTTTTTCTTAACCAACACTTTAAACTTTTAAAATTTGATTTTCTCCAACAAAGAAACTTGAATAAATCTTTAAACCAATCACAGGTTAGTAGTATATTTCTTAATGTTAATAGCAATAGTATTAAGCTGTCAGCAATAGCATTCATTTTTGATGGAGCAGGTAATTTCATCTAATAGAGGGAATATTTATTACTTCCTTGGTACAAACATTTATTTGAACACAATATAAAAAAAAGTTGTCTGAGTGGCATGTTCATCTCATTTTGGAACACTCTGGGAAAGAATCTTCCAAGAAATTATTATAGCCATGTATTTTTCAATAGAAAATTAAAAAACATTTTCCCCTGATTTTTGAACTAGGTGTATATGATGGTGGGATGAAGAGGCTGCTGATGTAAATTTCTCTTGTGGAACAGGAAAAAGGGAAATTAGTAGCAGAAAATATGGCCTTTAGTCTCTTCAGTCAGATTTTGAAGATCATTATTTTTGATGTTATGTTTTTTTTCAGATTAGCATTTTAATATTATATACCTACTATTAACTCTCCAGCCATCTGTAACTAATTTCCTTTTCTCAAAAAAACCTGCTAACATCTGTTTATAAGCAATTAAAAATTAAATCATGTAGAAGAGTACTTCAGACTGGCTAAAAGCTTGGGACTCTGGAATAATAATAAAATTAACTTGTAATATATTGTGCTTAGATATGGGTTTAGAAAAGTGTATTGAGTTAAACAGTATGTTGCTTAAATCTTAAAGGCACAAAGTTATCTTATTTTAGTTTTAACATTTTAAATGTTCATTAATATAAACCAAATAGTAACATCCAAAATTTATCTTTGTTATTCTAATATACAGAATTTTTCAATACTTAAAAATAGTTGAACTTCTGATTGCTCTCTCTAATAGTTCAGGCTTATTTTGGTAATGTTTTAGACATCTAGGAAAAAAATCATAAGGGAGACTATATACCAACTGAAGAACAGAATGCAGGTTTCTTTAGTTCTACAGAAATGGTTTATTTTTATCGAACGATTGGTCTTTCAAGGGATAAAAGTTTAAAACCAATGGCAAGTCTATCCTAATACAGAGACTACAAACTGCAAGTGGCCTATGAGTTCTTATTCTCCAAAGTAACTAAACTTTAGAAACAATTCTTTTCTCCCATAGTTTCGGTTGCATATCCTAAAACGTAAAATATCAAGTGTAACCACAATCAAATTTCTTTATAAATGAAGGAAAAATAGTTTCTGCAGCTATGGAAAAAAAGCTGCTATTGGCAATTTTCTTGCATATTAAATGTCCATCATTGGTAGTAATGGATTGTGACTAAAGTGTTACCTTTCTGTTGACGACAGACTGATCCTGCTGTGAACAGATTGCACAGTTGCAAGTAAGAGACAATGAAGATGGCAATGCTAACTCATGAAGTAGAAATTCAGTTAATTACTCCATGTTCTTTAATTTTGTTGTAGTTTTGGATTTTTAATGACCCTGCTGTTTCAGATATCAAAAATTGTTTTTATCTCGGCTTAAAATACTATGATCATATAATGCTTAATTTTTACCTTAATTTAGAAAAGGAGTTTCAATTTAATCTGTAACTAGGTGATTGGTAGCTTATGAAATTACACTGTGAACAAGTCAAAGCAGTCATCAAAGCACAGTTACTCTTAGATTAATAAATATGCTGTACTGAAAAATCTTTTGAGCTTTAATGTAATTCTTCATCTACATAATGTATTCACCCCTTTGAGCGTCTGCTCTTTACTTATTCATTCCAAAATCAGCTTTTGATTCTTAATTCCACAAAGATCAAGAATAACGATGTTAGATGTTCCTTCTTCAACCCTGTAACTGGACTCAGTAGTGACTTTTGTAGTTCTTTCTTAAAATATCAGTGATCAAACTGTCTGTTACTAGATGTTCTGCTTATTATTCTTAATCATGAGGAAAGAAGACTAGAAACTACCCTGAATCTCTGTATTAACTTTTAGAGACAAAAGCCTCCATTTTGCTTTTTTTGGCTTCTTAGGTCTTCTGTAAAAACCTTCCTTCAAATGTCATCCTAGAGTGTGTATTGCAAAGGATTTCACCCAGAGAGGTACAGAAGTACCAATCCTGTTGTGCTGTTGGGATCCGGGGATAGCATGCTATTGCTGATCATCTGCTTTGGCAGAAGAGGAGTAATGGCTGGATATGGGACAGGGAAGAATGACAGTTAGGATGACAAGAAAACAGAAAAGAGATATAATGTGAAGAGAGAGAGTGATAAGAATGTTTTTCCCTCTTCCATTTCTTAACATTGTAAGTGAGACTTGAAAAGGATATAAATATTTTCTTTCAAAACACCATGAGAATGCAAACATTCTTCCTTCCAGTACTAAAATAATGTACAAGATTTGCCCAGGATCAAAGGATTTTAACTTTTAGGTGAAAATGAGAAGGCTTCTAATCAAAAGTTTGAGGTTCTGGAAGAGGCCTTGAAAGGAGAGCTCAATACAAACAAGACCTCGGTTTATGTTAAAATACGGGTTTGATGAAAGAGACTATAGGAGGCCATCACTTTCATTTTAGGTGTGTACCCCAAAAAGCATGTTAATGGCAGATATCTATGTGAGATGCCCAATAGCAGGGGTGTCAGACTCATGACTCCTGCCATTCTCCTGCTCCTGCAGCACAACGCGTGTCACACATACTGCACATGTGACTGGTGCACTGGCAGGAGCGTAGGGGCAAGCAGTTTGGCTCTGCTGGCAGGTTGAAACAAGGTGCCAGGCAGGAAAAAAACAAGGGGGAGTGCTGGATTTGACCCATGGGCCATGAGTTTGACACCCCTGCCCAATAGGGTCCCACCAAGGATTATGCTCTGTTGTGGAGGGTTCATGGGAAATAAAGTATTTGTACAATTTGTAGTTAGTTTCCTTGATAGCTCTTCAGCAACTGGATATAGAAGGTAGCTGAGCAGCTATAGTGAGGGTTTGTTTTTTTTTTAAATTCTGTTTGCATCCTTTTTGCATAGTATTAAAAAGTGCCAATACTGTGGGATAGGCTGGTCATAAAGGCAGCGTGTATGTGGGCATACATAATTATTTTCATTTTACTGTGAGTGAAATTCTTTTGTGAGTCATACTTGTCTACTGAACTTTGGACCAGATGTGCATGCAAGCAGTTCTCTTATCTCCTGCCCTAATCAATCTCAATCTGATCAAATTAAATTAAAATTTGAATTGGGGAACAGGCAGGGGAATTCAAACCACTTGCCCTAGTGAATGACACTTACTACTTAATCCTAAAAGTGCTGGTAATGCTTTCTTCCCTTGAACCCTTTATAGGATGCTTAAAAATAAAGCACTTATATGAAAATGCTGTTAGATTATACTGTTTCTGTCTTAGTGTCTTTGGTGTTTTAAAACCAAAAATAAATATCTGAATTTACAAGTGTTGATCTGGGATATTTGTAGCATTGCTTTTAAACTCCTAGGAAATTTCTACTGGTATTTCAAAATCCTTTGGAACTCTATCTGAAGAACTGGTGTTTAGGAGCCTTAAGAGTCTTAAAGGCTGCATGAGAATGAATGTAAAATATTGTCTGTTTTAGTACCAAATAAAATCACTGGTGATTCTCATTGTTTTTTTTTTTCCTTCTCCTTCTGATGGGGCTATCATTCTCTGTATGACATGATTCAAACCATCCTCTTCCACTTTCTCTGTTTTACCTGCTTTCTTTTATCTTCCTCTCTTCTGTGATTTTTCTTTTAGATGGTTAATAACAAGAGTGATACAAATCCTTCCTAAGGAATTCCACTGAGTGATTTTTATTAAAGAACTGATTTTTTTCAGATTGTTGTTTATCTCCGATTTCCAGTATTGCAGAGGACTCTCATGACTAATCTCTGTTCTTGTTGATGAGTCATGTTACCTCATTGACTTGCTTAATAGTCTGTTAGAAATTTCATATATGGAGTAATCGTATTCACTTCTATAAAATCTGCATTACTTTGGCCCTGAAGGAGAATGTTGCCTGCTAAGGATGTTATTTGTAGTAATGTGGTCACAGTAGGTGACAGAAGAATATAGGTATCTTTCACAGGCAGGATTTTTACCCTGGCTGCTCCAAAGAGAGTACCTCAGGCCACCCTTTCTTACTTTTAGAAGTAGAAGAACAAACTAGTCTACTGTACTTAGTAGGACTGAGTATCTGCACGTCTTAAAACACGATCAGTGTAAGACTCTGCCATGAAAGAAGGCTGAAATGAATTACATTGCATTTGCCATAAACTAGGAGTGTGTGTGTGAACAGTGTAATACATGATAATGTATTCAGCTACAGATCTGAGCTCTGATATTGTGCATTCATATGAAAGGAATGAAATTTTTAGCACTGTGCATTTCCTGTGTGTGTCCTTCTTGATATTCACTGTATTACATTTATAATGAAAATATCTAAATATCCTTGGTTCTCAAAACCTAATATTAATGTAAATAGTCTACCCTCAAAATACATATGATTTCACAGATACAGGGAGACTTGGACAATAGTTTGCTACACCTGTAACTTCTCTTAAAATGAGAGAATATAAAACGAGATTATAATTAATCTTACAAAATCTCAGATGCACTAAAACTTAACGGCTTCTGCATTGGAATGAATGAGAACCTGTGGCCTTTAAAAACAGTCTGGCTAACCTAGAGAAAATGTGTAACGGAGAGCTAGCATTAAGCTAATATTTTCATTCACCAAAATTGCTCAGTCATGATATCAGATATTTTATGGACAGGAACAAAGCACTGATCTATGTAGAACTTCAGTGTAAAGCTAATGTGCAGGATCAAAGCCCAAGGAAAAAGGCCCTACTACAGCAGTACATATGCTTGAGTACATTGTTCGAGTTAAAACTAGCAACTGCTAATGTGCTGAGTCAGAGCCTTAGAAATCAATAGGAGAAACTGACACAGTCTAGTTCTCTGCATGGTCCTTCAGACTTAATTAGGCACAGACTGAATTGCAATAGTGCCTTTATAACCATTCAGTTACACCACTTACCTCTGCATGGTGCCCATCACACTCTCTTGTTGCAACATGTCCCACTCTGACCGTAATCTGCTTTGGTGTGCTTGCTTGATGTGGGGAAGGCATTTCCAGAAATTGGGAGAAGACAGAAGGCGGTTGAGGAAAAGGTAGACTTTAACTGTGTAAGTTTAGTAATGAGTCAGGTTCCTATCTTATATCAAGAGCCTGTTTGCTAATTTTTTGAATAAAGTAAGAAAAGATTTCAGATCTGAAAGTGTAAAACCTCATGTACTTTCAATGTGGTCTTACATATTAAAGTCTAATTTTTTTAGTTTCTGAGTGTGTATTATAAGTATAAACCAATATGTAAAATCAGTCTTTCTACTTTGTGATGTGTTTCCTCTCCTTGCTATATGTTTACTTCCTCTGACATTTGTGAATGTTTTTTCCTCTGTGTTACTTATTATAGGAGAGAGATTGTCCATTAAGACTTCCTAGGACAATTCAAAAGCTGTTATTTAGACTCCTTATTCCACTAATACTTACATCAGTTAAAGTGCCTAGAAGATCATGATGAACAGTACTCCCCAAACCTCCACTCTGTTCTCTGAAAAGCTACTATGTGTAAACTTGATTTTTTCCCCTCTGATGATAATTTTAGGTGGAGGATAAAATGGATGAAAGAGCTGAAGCAGTGGGATGAGACAACATTGACTGAATTGTATAATGCTTTATAGGCTGGACTGTTCAGTTATAGAAGGGCCCTTATCCTCACTTGATAAAGTGCTCTGTGAGTGCACTATTTTTCATAAAGGTAGGGTGTGTAGGCAGAATAAATGGAACTCAAATGAGGTGGAAAGTATTGTGCATGTATATGAAAATGCAATTACTTTCCATGAATGCAGCAAGAGAAAGTTGAATACTGTGCACTACATGAAGTCAATAGAACTAGTTTCTAGTAAGCTTATACTTTATTTTGCTTATGCTGGAAGGAGAGGTTGACTTTAGATCTGATATCCATATACCTCACCAAAATATCGCTCTGATTATTATTTTTTTAAAGGAAAGTTAGAAAGCCCTAATCAAACAGGAGGCAATACAATGAGATTTTGGTGATGAATCATATGGTTTGAATACTGAATTCCAGTACTGAGTTCTACTGAACACCAAGCAGAGTTCCTGGACATTAGTACCTAAGTTCTGTAAGCCTATGTATTTATTTTTCTCTACAGTTTCCACCACTGATCTTTTTCAGATTGGCCTCTAAACCTATGAATGATCTTGCCAAAATGCCTAAAGATAGATACCTTCAAAAGAAAGGCAATTTAGGGTCACTCCCTAATGTCCTGACCATTACTATCTCATTGTTTTCTCTGATATCCCTGCCTGTTTACACTAATTTTTATCCTTTGTATTTAGATTGACACAAAAACAGTGACTGTCTTGCTGGCCTCTATTTCACAGTGCATAACAGAGTACAATCCTGGTTCAAGAATAAGAGTAACCTGAATTATGGTAAAATAAATCATAACTATTAAGAATTAGGGGACAGTTTTTCAGTGATGAGGTAGACACATGATTTATAATGGATTTTGGAACCTGTGGGACTGAAAGATGTTTTAAATTTAAAATATCTTTTCCTCCCTATGTTTTCTGATCAAGTGTATTCATGCAGGTTTTATTTTTTTAAATTCCAGTCAATGTCCTTGTGTCTTTCTTTAATGAGAACATTGTGTTAGTTTCAGCCAGCACCTACACTTAACTATCTATTACTAACACCATGGTGGAGGTCACAAATGACTTCAGATAGCTATACTCCAGTGAGTTATTAAATTGTGAAATGTCCTCAGAATATTTTGTTCCTGCACACATCACTGGGTTGTCCGTTTAGGTTAGTAACATTCTGTGAGTGAAGACCTGGTGAGTACTCATCTTCACTGCTCTATGTGCAAGGGACAGATATCAAATCATGTCTCGGAATCCTCCTTTGAACCTTCCTTGGAGTTGCATTCTCCTAGGCTGAAAGATTTGCAATGGGAAGAAATATTAAATGTTAAATAATTCCTAGGACTCATCCTACTTGAGATGTAGCTTATTTGAATATCATCTTGCCTACTAGCATGAGGGAAAACTGCATTTGATGTGTGACATGGAGATCAGTGACTAAAGGGTCCTATTACTCTACATGTATTTGTTGCAATTACTCCTAAAGGTTCACAGGAACAGAATGGAATTGCTCCCTTTGGTCTTGTGAAGAAGCATAATTTGGTTATTCAGTTATCATTAGCATGATTCTGAGGAAAAATAAAAAAAATATAAAATATCTATCTATCTATAATTTTTTTTAGACAGAAAAGAAGATAGCACCAAAACCATCTGGAGTGAGCATCCTTAGAGTCTTAATGACGTGATGATTTTAAGACTTGATAATAAATTTCAGTATACCGGTTTCTTTCTCTCAGGAATGAGTATCATTATGAACTCTGGTACTGGTGCTATGTAGATAGTATTTTGCCTACACAGTTTGCATACTTTTGCATTTGAATATTCTTTACTCAGCCTCTTTGAAAACTAAAATATTTAACAGAATAGTTCAGATATGCCAGCCAGAAGGATGCAGATGCAATCAACATTCCCTGTCTCCCTCTTCCTCCCTTCCATTTCCAAAGAGGAGCAAGATGCTGTGGTCAGCCTGATCATAGCTCAATGAGGTCTGACTTGTTATGAGACTAAAAGAGTCTATCTTGCCTGCCAATACGTCTCTTAGCTTTGAAATAGAACTGTATTGCCACAGTGCTCTTATCTTCTTTGCTGAACAAACCACTGTGTGAACCTGAGGCTGTATGCTGCTATCCTGCTGGAGTTTCAGTTGAGAAAATTAAATGGATATGGTAATTCAACAGGAAACTGAAATGTCTCAGAAATTCTGAAAAGGCCTATTGAGACATGCCTGACTTTACAATGAAATAGTGACAGGTTTCAAAAAAAGGATTCTCTATTAGAATGCAAATAAACACCGCTTTCCCCTAGGGTTCCTATCTAGCTATGGAATAATTACCCTAGACAAAAGCTGTATATTGCCATCTTTGACATTTTACCTTTATTATACGCTTAGGTTTTCCATAAATTATAACATTCTTCAATTATGATTAGATGTGCGCAGTGTTGAATCAGGTATTATTAATCAAAATCACTTTAAACAGTCTTGTACGAGAACAGGTACCAGTGCAATATGAAAAAGGGCATGATGAAGAGAGTACCTGCTGTCTAAAAGGTACCCTTTAGCAGGGTGCCATTTTAAACAAGGTGTTAAGAGAAGTAAGCGGGTGTGCGTATTAAGCAGTGTGGCAGAAATTGAGTTCATAATGATGTAAGTGTTGATGAGCTGACTTAAAGGTTGAAGAAGATATATTAAGCCAAACTGACAATTTAACACTTCTGTGCTGCTCCTTTTAACTGTAACATGAGAAAGGAGAGGAAGGGAAGAAACAGGAGAAGATAGAAGAGAGTGAAGGGATGGGAAGATGTGTGTGTGGAGGGGGCAGAGAGAAGAGATCCAATAAAAATGTGTCGCGTAACTCAGAAATGTGACTCAAAATTCTAAACCTCTGTTAAGAATATTGATCTGGTGGTGAGTTCTCCCCCAGGAGAAGGGATGTATTCTTAAAGTAATCTGTTCTAACTTCAGGCTGATGTCACTGGCTGTCATAGGCTATATAGCTGCTGAACTTCAGGCGAATGTCTCCCTCACCAAATACAGTGGCTGTGGTCCCAGATCTTTTCTATTTGGAGGATCCCCCTAACCAAAAAGGTGTCCTCAAGTAGCCAGCATATGTGAGTACACACAATAAATACTAGAATACTAAACGAATGACCATAGTTATATCTTTTTAAAATCAGGCATTTTAATGAAAAACACTTTTTTTCATTAGCTCTGTATTTTGTTCAGTATGATAACTTTACACGCTGACCATCAATTTTGCGAGGACTTTAATTTCTTTCTTTTTGTCTATGATGTAGCCAAACAGTAGCCATCTAGAAAGCTCTTGTTATTTCTTTCGAAAAGGGCCTCTGGTCCAGTCCATATGGTCTCATTAGTAAAAAAATTGTTTGAACCCTAGCTCTGTGGCTCTATTACATTTAACATTGTCTTTATTGATGTAGTAGAGTATCTTTTATCTTGTGTATGGAGAGCAATCAAAACATTGCTTTGTTGACACTCAGGTTAGTTAGGGTTCTATCATTCTGCTTTGTATGCACATGAAAATTCTGTTTATGAGATAAAGCAGATGAATTGTCCTATTTGAAATTCTCTATCTATCAATGAGGTTTAGTAAACATGATTTCCCAGTATTCTCCTAACAATATATCCGTAACTCCAGCTGTAGGGACCTGTTCTCAAAGTACATATCTAAGCAGTTCAAATCCAGAAGTATTCAGCTAATATTTCCAAAAAAAAGATTAAAAAATAATCAGTGAGGATAAGTTTTATACAGTGGGTTTTATTTCATGCAGAGTAACCAGAGTCAAATGTCACTTAGTTACTTAAATATCTTCAGAAGGGAGTTAAGAGCTGAAGTACCTTTTGCAGATCTGAAACTCAAGAGAGAATATAATTTTAATTTTATATAATTCAACAAGCCCATATGTTTTTACAATATTATGATATACTTAGATATCCTATATTTATATATATTAAAAAATCCTAATGAAACTGTGTTGTATGTTTGTGTGCTCTTGATTTTACTTGTATTAAAGCATAGTACATTTATTCATCAGAATGAATAGCATATTCTTCCAAAATCTGCTACAAATTGGAACTTAGTGGTGGTCAACAGCCTTTAATAAAATTCAGTCCTGGGCTTAGGATCACTCCTGAGCCTATGTAAGCTCTCCCTCCAGTAGCTTTTAAGTGGGGGATTGGAACTGTTCTCTTAACTCGCTTAGCAGAATGGAGCTGAGTGCCAAATCACCCTGCAGATTTGGGAGAGCTTCCTGATGAAAGGTAGAGTAGCTAATTAATGGGGAAAACAAAATATCCTTGAGTACAGAGACTTTCAGTTGCCAAGAAAGCTTAATCCACTTCACTGTCAATAGTAACAGTCCTGGACTGACTCTGCTAAGGCTCTTCTAAGAATTCATGGCTTGAATATTGGTTTTCAGGCAAGTAGAGAGCAATGTGTCCTCTTTTTAGTTTTGCACAGGTAGGGTGGGTAAGCTGTCAGATACTAAAGGGGATCTTAAATATTTCCACTTCTCTTAATTTATTAGAAAATAATCACCCTAATAATAAGTAGTTTATGTTCACCTTTATGTTTATCCTATAGTAGATCACACTTTAATTTTGTGGAGGAAGCAATTTGTTTTCATTTTGAACAAAATTTATTCATAGTCCTAGAGGCTTCTCTGTGGTTATACATGCTTGTCAAAGTCCATGTAAATACCTCACATAGGGTTAGGCTGAGGTTAGTTTAGGTCTTTTAAGGCTTTTCACTGCAGCCCTCCTATCTTCCTGGAAGACCAGTAGACTTCTGCTGTCTGAGGTGTGAATTGAGGTATTGATTCTGAAAAGCCCCTGGGGAACTTCTTAATCAGGAAAATTTAAATGAATCAAAAAAAGTTTTTAGGGCTGGAAGACCTCAAAAGAGAAGTTGCTCTATTTCCATGAGAACTGTTCTAAAGAAATAGGATCAATGCCAATCTGAACAGAAAATTTAAGGGCTGTGGGTGAAATTATGTCACCAGCAGAGCCAGGAATTGACCTGATGATAACTGATGGCTTGATGATAACACTCAATGGCTAAACTTTTATTTAATCTGCCATTTGGGTTTACCATAGTAGTTTATAATCACCTGTGACCTCCTCAGGAGTGTCTAATATAATTATGATTTATTTTTTTCTGACTGTCATTAACAGTGACTCATTTATGCTTCATACAAAACATTGCCTGAGTTTTGTCAAGTTGATATGCAAGTCCTTTAGGAGGTCAGTACATAAGGTACCTGAGTATCAAAGTTCAGATGTATAAGTTTCATTAAGCATATTTTTGGGTCCCCACACTTTTATTATTGGTCATAACTTTCTTATATTGTTCTTACAACTATACCTTGAAACTCTAGAAACAAACTAAATATTAATTGACAATCTGGCATTTTTTATGCTGCCAGACAAATAAATGTTTATGAAAACATAGATGCCTCAAGTCAACAGAAGTTTAGTTACCTGGTGATTTCCATTCCACTGAGGTGCTATAATACCAACCTGGTGAGCCAAGAAGATAATTAGAGGACTGGAGCATCTCTTATGAGGAGAGGTTCAGTAAGCTTGGGCTGGTTAGCTGGAGAAGACCTAGAGGGGACCTTAAGAATACTTTTAAATACTTAAGGGACAGGTCTCAAGAGGATGGGTCCAGACTCTTCTCAACAGTGCCTAGTGAGAGGGCAAGGGGCAATGGGTGCAAATGGGAACGAAGGAAGTTCCACCTTGGCATGAGGAAAAACTCCTTTACTTTGACAGTGACAGAGCATTGGAACAGGCTGCCCAGGGACATTGCTGAGTCTCCCTCTCTGGAGGTATTCAAAATCCTTCTGGGTGCATTCCTGTGCAACCTGCTGTAGCGGAACCTGCTCTAGCGGGAGAGTGTTGAATTAGATGATCTCCAGAGGTCAGTTCAGACCCCTACCAGTCTGTGGTCTGTATTTACGAAGAAGGCTAGAAATGAGAGTTATTTCTTCTTACACAGTGAGTAGAGCCTCTTTACAAGTCTGATACATGCTAGAGGAGCAGAGGGAATGCCACTTTTCAAGTGCAATGATAAATTGTTTGGCCCTTGAGAAAGCATGAAAGGCAGCGGAGCACATCAACTTTTGCATTAGTTTAAGTTAAATACATATTTAAGGGTGGAATATGGATGTTTTCCTATCTGGAAGTTTACTACTTTTTTTTTTTTTTCCAATAATCCTTTTCAGTCACTAAATGATAGGAAATAACAAATAGTTGATGTCTGACTGCCTTCCTAACCCAGGCTTCATAATCCTACCTGCTGTCTAATTAATGGTACACATTGTTAATTTGTCACTAGCCATCCTGCCCTAATAACTGAATTTGAGAGACTGATCTATCTAGTCTTGAACCAAACTACCAGTCTGTGGTTACTGGGGATTAGGGGAAGAAGTGGTGTCTGTGGAACTGACCTTAGAAAATCCATGAGTACTTTGGGACTCTTTTGAGGCAGAACAAGAGGCAGACTGTTCTAACTGGAAGGAAACTATGAATCTGGGACTGTGTTCATGAAATGTCATTATTATCAGTGTATGTGTATCTCTCTCTCTTTCTCTGTATAGGCACTATACCTTCTGTTCTCATTCATTCTCAACACTGACTTTGATTTTAACTCTTCTCTGAATTTATTCATACTCACCATAAACCTGTCAGCAGAAAAGGTAAAATAATCCAGACAGGGAAGAAGAATGTACCAAGTGACTGATATATCCAATTAAGCCATGTCTGTAGAGATATGAGATACTCAAAAAGTAATGTTGGTAATCAGTCTACAGGGCTGAACTTAGTTATATGAAATATTATTTTAATAAATGATTTCTTCTAGGGAAACCTTGCTCTACTGACACACTTTTTTTTTTTGTCAACAGGAAATAAGGTTGGAAAACATCATTCCTAGTTAATACATTCTCATAAATTCCTTGCTGGGATTAAAATAACAGCTATTGTTTTATTTCTTCTATGAACCTAATATTCCCATGAATTGTTGCTTCCCTTTGCTGCTGCTCTGCAGCTTTTGATTTCCATCGAAAATGTCACAGTTTCTTTCTGTTCCTTTCAAGCTAGGCAAATTCTGTCCTTGCACACTCTCTCTGAAGAATGACTTGAAGATCTCAGATAATTTATTAAGTATTCGTTAGTCTTTGGTACGAATGTGTGATGCAGATAAGATGCAGATAAGATGCAGATAAGCTGCTACTGTGAAGGATGAGACAGACGCATGTGCCATTGGGTTGCAATTGCCAATTAAATGGTACGGAGAGGGTGAAACTTAATTTCTATGTTGCAGGAAAACTAGACTTCGAAAAAATGTTTATTTTAGCTCTTAATCACAATCAATGCTTTCAGCAGAAAAAAAAAGAGACATTGAAAAACACTGGAAAAAAAAAGAATCTTCCTGGATTTTCCTTTTAACGAAATAAACAAAAAGAGTGGAACTTCTTCTGTTTTATCTAAACAGCCATCAAATTCCCAAAGACTCACTGGATTCCTTCAAATTCATGGCAAATACCCCAAAATGAGGGATAGCTGTAGGTACCCATGGAGAACCTCCATACTCTTAGGAAGATGATTTTAAGACTCCAGTCTGGGATTGCTGACACTTGGCTATCTGTAAAAGCCTGGGACTCCAGAGGTGTGGACACAAATCTCAGGTCTCCGGAGATGTGGACGCAAAACCAAGGGTTACCATGTGTCATGCACTTGTGGTTGCTTGGTTCTTTCATCGCGAGTGTGGACTGCAAGTGATTAGGCATTTGAGTGCCTCACAAGTTAGTTGTTTTGAAGTAATTATTCAGCACCCAAGCCACTAAGGGTAGTTCAGTTCACAGGACCATAATAAAGAAAATCTGAAGTAGAGCATGGCAGCTTGACATGCCTTGGTGTGAACCTCAGTTGTCCTTCTCTTATTTTACTGTCTGAATGTCTTTATTTCAGAAACGTTCATAGAGAACAAGGAGTTACTGGTATCACAACTTAGATGAGAAAGTTTTAAACCTGTAATGTGAAACGTAGCTTATCTTCATTGCCCCTTCTCCCTTAAGACACATACAATTCTTGACTTTTATACTAACAGTTAACCATCAAAATTAATTCCTTGATATATGCCCAGAATCATTGATGCTTCTACAGTTCTCTGTTCTGTTCTGTCTTCTTTATTTGCAGATATGCAACTTTTTCCTATTACATTGATTCAGTGTGGTGGACTGATGCTGGCTGGATGCCTTATATCTACCAAGGTGCTCTGTTGCTTGCTCTCCTCAGCTGGACAGCGGAGAGAAAAATATAACAAAAGGTTCATGGGTTGAAATAAGATCAGGGAGGTTATTCACCAGTTAACATTATGACCAAAAGACACTTGATTTATGGAAAACTATTTTAACTTATTACCAATCAAATCAGAGTGGGATAATGAGAAATAAAAACTTAATCTTAAAACACCATTCATCCAATCCTCTCTTCTTCCCAGGCTCAGCTTTACTCCCAAATTCACTACCTCCTCCTCGGAGTAGTGCAGGGGAGTGGGGAATGGAAGTTCATCACACGTTGTCTCTGCTGCTCCTTCCTCCTCGAGGGAGAACTCCTCACACTCTTCCTGTGCTCTAGCGTGGGGTCCCTCTCGTGGGAGACAGTCCTCCACGAAATTCTCTAACGTGAGTCCTTCCCATGAGCTGTAGTTCTTCACAAGGTCATGCCAAGAGCCTGCTCCAGCATGGGTTTCCCAAAGGGTCATAGCCTGTATTGGATGTCCAGCTGCTCTGGTGTGGGGTGCTCCATGGAGGTGGATATCTGCTCCACCATTAACCTTCATGGGCTGGAGGAGAACAACTTGCCTCACTGTGGTCTTCACCACGGCCTGCAGGGGAATCTCTGCTTCAGCATCTGGAGCACTTCTTCCCCTTCCTCCTCTATAGACACCTCTGACCTTGGTGTCTATAGAGTTGTTTCACATATTCTCACTCTTCTCTCTGACTGCAGTTGCTGTTGTGCAGGGTTTTTTTCCCTCTTAAATATTTTACCACAGAAGAATTACCACTGTTGCTGGTGGTTTCAGCCTTGGCTAGAAGCAGGTCTGTCTTTGAGCCAGCTGGTATTGGCTCTATTGACCACGGGAGAAGCTCCTAACAGCTTCTCACAGAAGCCACCTCTGTTGCCCACCCACTACCAAACCCTTGTCCTGCAAACCAAACACATTTGGGAATTCAGACAATAATGTTCTCTGATGAGAAGTAATCACTATTAGTTCATGAAAAGTGATAAGGCAAAACGGCAGGCAGTTGCTTTTATGAGCAAGGAAATTTTTTATGATTCATTATATGAGCAGGAGAATCTTTCTTTCTTGAGGGAGTCCTTGCAAACTGTTTTCAGATGTTGGTAGTGAAGCATTTTTAGTAAAAGAATAAAATGAAAATGATGTGTGGAATAGCAGTAATTTGTTTTTCTAGTTTAGAGCAAGATAAAAATGTAATCAATAACTATAAGCATGTGAAAAAAAAGAATTAAAAATCTCCAGACCTATAAGTTTTTAGTTTGAATTCTTGTCAAAGATGTTTTATCTTCTTTTTTATGACCTTATTCCTTCAGTTGTCAGTTTTATATTTTTTCTTTAATTTTATCCGTTAATCAGTTTCATGGTTCTTTCTTTGTACTTAATTTATTCTTATCTTTTAACCTGCTCTTTTTTCTAAACATTTCTTTTTGCTTCTTACCTTTAATATTATTCCTTTTTTTGTTCATGGTATTTAGCATATTTTATTTCTACAATGGTCATTTTGTTGTCTGTGCCAATTTTGCACAAGAGAAGAAGCTGTTCCTTCTTGGGCTGATTCCCAAAATAAACTGAATATATCAGTGCAATCGTATGAAAAAAAGGTACAGAAAATAAAAGAAATCTTGACTTTAATCAGGACTATGCTTTAGCCTCTAATTTAAAGCCAATACACTTTGGCAAAATGGTTTCCTTTACTTCTTTTAGAACTGCTTTTGGTTTTCCAGTAGCCGTGAGCAATGACTGTCTATAACCAGAAATTTATACTTAAGGACTGGAGATCTTGGAATACAAAACAGCTTTCTCAATGCATAGCAGAAGTGGATATGAACTTAAGACTTTTATCAGTCTCTAATATGACTGGGAAAATGCACATTAGCAGTACATAAGCACTACATTTAGGGCCGAATAAATTTGGGCCTTCTAGATGTTTTTCATTGCAATTAAAGTTGTATTTTGATCATCTACTTTTAAACTGGTCAATATGGTCTTTAAGAACTCATTTTTGTAAGTACAACTCTCCCCATTAAGTGCTATTTCAGCTAATGCATCCAGCAGGTGCAAGGATGGCTTCCACTGAATGTCTCCTGCTCCTTTATTTTTTATTGTTCACCATCATGGTTTCTCTACTGAACAGGTGAACATGACATTAAAAGCATTGAAAGATGTATTTGCATAAGTTGTGATGCCTTAAAGATGTGCTTTTGGAAAGTTTTCCATTGCTACTGTTTGCCTGAGGGCAAGAAGGAAGTAGGACATTGCCAGAGACAATCGCTTGCCAGAAGTCTGGTTCTGGTGGGGGATGATGACTTGGAGATGATATTCAAAACTGAAGGATACAGAGGGTGAAAGAGCAGGAAGAAGCATGCTTCGTTGGCTATAAAAGGTGTCTTTACAGAAATTGATTTAGACTAAACTTTTCATCTTTCTCTGCAGGAACTCCTTATAACCCTTGCCTGTCTGGTTCCTACCCTTCAGCACATGCTAGCTGCTTTGGAGCTTTTGGTCTGTTATAACTCAAACATCATCATGGATTTTCATGAAGGCCTGTAACTAATTTCCTCCTCCATCACGTCTAGGGAAAAATTATCCTGGGGAAGGGTGTTACAGGAGCAATAGCAGCTATGCTTCCTTCTAAGTGCTGTGGAAGCCATAGCAGAAACACAAGTGCTACCCTTAGAGCTGTTCAGGTTTATCTACCCTCATGAAATATAGACAGAACAGTGTGAAAACTGGGGTTCTTCAGGCTTTGAGTGCTTCGCAAATAAATAGTTGGATTTATTTATTTATTTTTTTAAAAATCTGCATAATTGTAAATTCAATCAAAAGAAGATGTCTTTTCCTAACATTTATGGTGGCTTTTTTCTGTTATGGAAAGAAAAAAACATTAGTTTAGTTTTGTTATTGTTTTTGTTTTTTCTTTAAAGAAACAATGTAAAAATTAGGAATGAAGTCTCTGTTGGAAAGCTCAGTAGTTCTTTGTGTTCTTTTTTTCTATTGAACCCTGAAGTACCACTCATTTAATTTAGTTTTAAAAGCTGCTATATGCTTGGAAGCTGCACTACTCCTTCACAGCTCCTTCCTTCACAAAGTCACCATTCATTAATTCTTTTTTTACACAGGCTGCCCTTTCAAAAATAAACAAAACCCTCTCTAGCATTTTACCTCTAATAATGTCAATGAGATATCTCAGAAGAAATGAGAACCTTCTCATGAGATAAAACAACAATCTACTAAAGGTCTCTGTATCCCTAAAAGTAAAAAAGTGCTCAAGAACCAAAGAAAACAGATTATTTTAATTCATCTGCTCACTGCAATCATATTATGAAAATGTGTGTGGCATTAGCAGTTTCTGTAATTCATCTAAAACTTTATTTGAGTTTGATATTTGACTAAATTTAGCAGCCATTGGTCACTATATAATTTCTGTATATAAGTAGGTAGATATGATAAAACTGAAAAGAAATAATCTAATTTCGCTACAGATAGAAGCGAGAAACTGCCACTTTTTGTAACCTGCTCTAGATCATTGCCTTGAAATAAATATTACTACAGCTTGTGAACAGCAAAGGATGGTCTCCTTCACTGTAGTCCTCAGGATATTTACTTAAATAAAACGTCGATGACACAGAGCAAGCGACAAGCTATGGAGAGCACAGTGCTACCAGCCTCTCATGAAAGAGGTATATCTAGGCTGCCGGGCACCATTTCAGAGGATTGTGGTGACGAATTTCACCCTTTGTGTTCTTCCTTCTAGCATTTTGTCTGCATCTGCAACTAGACTCACATTCATAATGCTCATTATAGCCTAGATCCTCTACAGATCTCTGTCACGCACAGCTACACAGCTAATTCACAGCCTAATGTCATTGTAATGAATTCTTTCTTTCTTACACAAAACACAGTGCTGTATGTTACTCGTTGTTTTTATTGTAACCTTCTTATATGCTGATACAGTAACTGTAAAGCCAGCAGAGCTCCAGGTGAAAGAGAGGAAGAAATCTTTTGAGTCTGGTTTCATTTCATTCAAAACTATATAAGAGGCAGTTAAATACAACTGTTGTTATATGTTTGACTGACATATTTAGAGAAAATAGCATAACTCATTCAAAAGAAACACAAGGAATTTCTTATGAGGTAGTTCTAATTGCTCACAGTATTAAACATTATGTAGAAAATACACAATTATTTTGTGACATCTCTAGGAATTCTGATTCAAGAAATTAGGCCTAGATTTGTACCATTTTTGTTTTTCAAGGATTGTATTTCCCAATGGCATATGAATCACTCATAATGACACTTTGGTAACATGTTTCTTATAAACAGCTAAAAATGGTGTATATTACAAACAAAATCATTCTGATGGCAATGAAATATAAAGCTTTTCTCCTTTGATTCTTCAGAAACATGGTGATAAGTAGTCCTAGTATAGTCAAAGTAAACTTCTGATCCTAAATTGTTTCAAAGATTGGGCTGAGGCTTAGGTCACGTTATTTATATCAGAATTTCTCAATTGGCACAAGCAGATTTTTCATTCTGAAAAACACATGCTAATATCTATCAATCTCATTGCAGGACTGAGACCCCAAATTCGGGTCTATGTCCATACCTAAATTTCCACAAGTCAGTTTAGAATAGCCATTTTGATTCATGTTAGTCCTTGCTCTAATGTACTGTGAGGTCTAACTTGCTTCCCTATTTTAATCTATCAAACATAGTGCTTCCGGGATTATCTCTACTTCTGTAATGCAGATTGTATCTCTTCCTATTATTTTAATCCCTTCATTACCTCCCAATCTCCTTGTACATCAAGTTCAATCTCATACTTTTCCTTTATCTATAATAATTCACCTCTTTTTCTTTCCTCTCATTTATGTGTCTCTTACCTATAGCCCTTTGGACTGAAGAGTTTAAATGCTGCCTCTTAGGTGAGCAAGATCTATGTAATATGTGACCTGGGAATTATTAAAGCTTCTCATCCAATTCCATTTGTGTTTGCATTATAATGTTGACAGTAATGATACTCAGTCTAAAAGTACATTGAAATCTAAATATAAAGAAGACTGTCACACCTATTATTTAATAGATAATTTCAGTTGCAGATTTTTCATCAGAGTGGTAGCTGTAAGGCACGGTATTAGGTTTGTTCTATTCAGGGTTTTATACAAAGAGACATAGAAGAATCCCTTAATTCATTAATTTCAATCTTTATTTCCTGAGCTTTTGAAATTGATTTATTCTTTCTTGTTACAGGCATCTCTTATAGCAAATGATCAGTGAACACCTGGACACTGAGAATACTGAGATTTCCCAAAATGCAGGCTTTGAAGGCCGAAAAGCGAACAATATAAATTCCACTATTTTTGAATGAGGAAGTCAGTCTTCAGTATCTAAATCTGACAGGACTGTGGTTGTGTAGAGGTCTCCTTGAAGAAATAAT
The DNA here is from genome assembly GCA_033556795.1 of Tapera naevia. NCBI lineage: Eukaryota > Metazoa > Chordata > Aves > Cuculiformes > Neomorphidae > Tapera > Tapera naevia. Next base: position 18,416,791 of record JAUMJJ010000059.1, read on the forward strand.
CAGGAACATCATCCAGTATTTTTCAAGTCACAACAGTCTTGTGTTACATCTGTTTCACTCAAAAGGTCTGGCATTCTGGGTATTTGTAGTGACACTCTTAAGGTACTTGTATTCTCGAAAGACATATATGTTGATGTTAGCTGGGATTTCCAATACTGCTGGACAAGGGAGTTTTGGATCACTTCAAAGATTCAGGAAATTGATTTTACAAATTCCAAGCACCTGATTTAAAAGTTGTGTATGTTTAACTCTGCTAGGGAAATCAGCAATTTACAAGACAAACTATCGTTTCCTCTCCTTTGAATGACGAAAATTTTATTTCATGTATTTACTTTCTTTTCTGATCTCAGAGGAATATGGATATTTTTGTAAAATAGGGTTAGTGGACCACAAAGTGGAAAAAATACAGAGTATGTAGCTTTCCTCTTAAAATCCAGTGCTGTTTTGTGGAGAGTTTCAAATGCAGAAAACTGTCACCCAGTTTGGTTCTCACATAAGACACCTACTGTGCTCTGCTTGCCAATTTCTTTAGACTAAAAAGTCTATTGTATTTTAAGATAATACCTGTTGAGGTACTGCACTGCTGGTAAGGATACTGTACAAGGGCTACATAATATAGCAACTAAATAACAGTAATAGTAATAAGGGAAATATCAAGAGGAGGAAGAGAACCTGTAGTGAACAAACTGTATGAAAGAAAAGAAAGTATAGCTATGATTTTTCTATTTTTCTAAAACGAGGAAAATATTAATAACAATATTCACTTTTTACCCTACAAATGTTTAAATATTTGTGGGTTTTTTTCCAGTATACAATTAAAGTTAACTACTTAAAAGTGCTTTTTTTTTACAATTAAACTGTGCTGTTTCCAATTTAATCTGCATACTGTGTGTTTTATAAGGACATTTTTCATCACACCCATATGTGTCTGATTGTTGATTTCTTCACTGAAGTGACTTTCCAAACTCAATACCATACAGGCCATAATTCTCCAGGGAGGTGACACATCCCAAGTCAATATTATATATGCAAAACATTTACACAGGTGACCAAAACAATTCCTTTGTTCCGCTTATAGCATCTTAAAAACCTTGTACTGGTTATCTGCATAGCTGGCCAAAGCACCTCTGTAGCCAGGGTTGTTAACTAAGTCAGTGAATCATTACTACTATATTTTTAAAAAGTCATTTAGTAAAAGCTATCTGAACTTTCAGAACAACTAAATTTTGTCCCTTGTATGCAAGTTCTACAGGAGATTTTGAGCAGCACAGTGTCTCATAACAGTACTGATTTTGATTAATTGTCACAGAAAAATAGATGTGCTTTGAGTAAGAACTATCTTAGTCCTTGAACAAACCCAATGCTGTGTTCATCAGTGGTTAATGATTCACACAGCTTTTGAACTGAGTGTTATGAAAATCTTCTTCACTGGCTTCGCTGAAGAACAGACATAATCTCTCCATGTAAAAGCTGAGAAAAACCAAATGAAGAGAGATCCAGAACTGAGATGAATGCGTTTTAGCTTGTTTTACTGTATTTCAGCTAAAAGGATCCTCAATCAGTTCACCAAATAGAACCTAAAGGGTTTTTTTTTTTGCTCAGGGAGGTGGGGTGGGGAGGGTGCAGAAACTGCTACTGTCAGTGAATGTGTAGCTGTAGTTATTTCAACCAGTTTTACAGGCCTAAAACAGCAGTAACTGATATTTAATTCAAAAAGATAGATGTTTTTAAGAGTGAACTGTCTTGTCCCTTCTGTGATGAGTTTAGTAGTTAAATTTCCTAAGTTACAAGCATTCCTGTTGTGTTACAGATTGTTATTATTCTTTGAGGTTATCACTGACCTAAATATTCAGTTTATAGATGTTAGTATCTATATCAGGTTCAATGATAGAACTTCTAATAAACTTGAACAGAGTGAAGAGATTTGCAGAGTTTATAGAAATACAATGTATTTTTGAACTACATTATGGAATTTATGATCATCCTTATCCAAAGTTGTACTTCTCATAGAGTTTTCCAAGTTTTTAGTACTTTGAACCACATAATTAGAATTGCAAAATATTTGCTGTTGTGCACCTGTAGACTCTGTAATTTTTTTTTAACTAAACCTTCCTGTTTTATTAAGTTCTTATAAATTTTACAAATTGTTAAAGAAAGAGCCTTTTAAAATACCATGTTTTAAACATCTTGTTTCATTCAAATCCAACCTTCTAAGTGTGTTGTTTTTTCTTGGGAAAATACTAATCGTATTTAAGTTAGGAACTGAATTGAGCTTGATTGAAATCAAAGAACTACTAATCCAAGTAACTGTAGGACCAAAAAGTAGTGGAGATTCAGTTTTTCTCATTTAATTGTGATGAATTTTGTAAGGGACTGAGTATGCTGGATTACATATTCTAAACATAGGATACAACAACTCAACATATTGACATTTTGAGAAAATAACACAGAGTATTATAAAAAAGCAGTGTCTTCTAAAGCTGAAGAAATAGAGGTCTTTAGTTCTTAGAAGTAATAGTCAATCCAAAGTCTGTACACCCATTTGTAGGTGACATGGACAACAGTTTCATTTAAATAAAAAAAAAAAAATTAAATCGCCCCAGAGCTAACAGAAAATAGAGGGAAAAGAGTGTATTGGTTTTGTACATTCAAACTGTCCATACACTGATAATAGTTCTTACTTTTTACTATAGCTGATGCTATGATAGCTAAAACATTTGCGTGAATAGGTCTGCATGCAGAGATAAATGAGTTGCATAGAGGAACAAGTATTGAGGATGAATCACCCATTTGCTTAAAAATATAGGCTGTTAGCAGAGCTAACACACATCTGACCATAAGAAAGATGTCCAGAACTGAAATGTGGGGTCCTGTCCAATTGTTGAAGGAAATAAACAAGCGATTCAACAAACTGACCTATTTATGAAGGGGCAATTTCTCAGACAAAAGCTGTCTGAGATGTAGCCATGGGATTTTTGCATGATTAAGAACTCTTGGACTATACACAAAGGTAAGTCCAAGAAACATCTCCTTCATTCATATTGAAATATAGAAGGCTGTTAAAAAAAAAAAAATCTATGTAGATGTTCTGTGCAGTATTGTCTAATTATTTCTGCAAAATCTATGTTCTCATGGTGGCAGAATTATACTGCGTATCGTAAGTCAAGTAATATGTTGAAATGTTTTAAAAACAGGGAAAGTCAGGTTTGGAATAATGCATATCGAAGAGATCTTGTGCTGAGAGTCTGTGTCGAGTTTCTTCATGGAACAAGTGTATGGTTTATAAATGAGAATTTACCACTCCTCTCTCTTTTCTTTCATATTGATTTTTAATACTACTGGGATTTCACACACTTTTGCCACTAAATTTCTCAGAAGAAATACAAAATTCTTTCAAGTAACAAATACTAACAAATCAGCCAAAATAAGATTATGCAGTCATGAAGAATAACTTCTAAAAGCCCATTTTTATACATGTCACTTCATAATACACCTTTAGTTTTTACGATGGCTTGAAAATCGTGCTTTGGAGCACAATTACTACCTCAGCTCTTTTTCTCTTTATAACCTGAAAGTTGGAGTTGATTTTTATCAATTACTTATGTAACATACTAATAGAGATGAAATGCAAGTTTTTAAAACTTTTTCTCAATTAAATCACATAATAGCTCAACTTGTCCCAGGTCCGTGTGGAAAATGGTTCCTTGTAGTTTTAAATACCTTCTAATAAGCTGGTATGAGACTTGCAATTGCTTCTTGCTGCAGATGGACATAAATCTCTTTTGAGCTATGATGCTGCAGCAAGTCACTCCTAAGACAGCATACAAAGGAAAGATTTTAATGAGGTTTCCCAGGTTCTGATGAGGCTGAGGACCCTCTCCCTTGAGCACAAGAGCAGCACCTGCTAATGTAGGGGCAGTAACATCAACACTGGCGGCAGGATGAATATCTGGGAAGGTAAAAGCTATAGCCATTCTTGTGAGGGCATCTTAACTTTCTGAGTCAGAAGAACTGCTCTGGGAGAAAGATAACAGTTGCTTTTGTGATGGTCCCTGAGTTGCTTATAATACTATTAAACTCTTACTTAAAAGTCTTAAAATTTTATTGTCCTTGCCTTTCTTACTGGAAGATTTTTTCAAAATCTCACTTGTTAACTTTATATTTATTTTTTTTCAGTTAGCTGAAAACCCATTATTTTTCTATTTCGGCTGTATTTGTACGTCTTTACACCTTTCATTTTGCAGCATTAAAAGAATCAAGCAGTTCCGTCACCCTCTAGAAAAGAGTGTATCTTCTCACTGCAAAGATATATAACAAAAGTAGAGTTGAAAAACAAACATAAAAAAAGATTATTAAACAAAGAGAAAGTCTAAAAATTAGATTTCCTTTTTCTTTGCTGGTACATGATTCTTGTCTGTTTGAAGAAGTAACACTCATGAATCCAGAAATGATATAAAACTATTTCTTAAAGGTTTCACTGAAATATGCTTGTGTGACATTGTTTATAATGGGCCCAGAATAATCTTTAACTTGTAGACTTGTGACTTAATGAAGGACCAAATGATACCTTGTTGAAGCTGAAAAATGGGAAACAAAAGCACATTGTCATCACTATGTTCCCCTTGACTGGTGTTATGTAAAGCAAGATACCATTACACAGCTTCAGGGACCTGGTGTCTTAAGCTGTGAAAGACTGAATTTGTAATGCATTAGTTACTGATCTAGCACCAAAACATTAAACAGACAGGTAATCATACTGGACTAATCCTGGATGATTACGTAAAAAAATTGTTGACACTGATGGAAGTTTTATTTCATCAAGCACCTAAATCTCCAGGATTAGGCATATTGAAAAGGAGACCTTGTATTTGTTAAGAATTTTTTTGTCTTCTAAACCTGTTCAGGGTACACAAAACCAATTCTGATATAGACTTTCGACAGTTCAGAACTTCCTGAAAAACCTCAGTGTTTTGAGGTTCAAGACACACCTCTAATAATAAAATAACTCACTTATATTGAAACTCTGAAAAATTAAGATAAATACTATCCACCGATTTGAGACACCTGAAGAAATTCTATTCTTCCATAGTCAAGAAAAAATTGCCAGAATATTTGAAAATTGTCTGTCATAAAGAAAAGCCTCCAGTTTTACTAGAGAAAGCATTATCTTAAAAAGACTTAAGAAAGAACTCTGTATGAATGAGAAATGACTCTGAATGTTTATCTGTATTTCCATTTTTTTTTTTTAGGAATTTGGAGATAAAATGAGAAGTTAAAAAAAAATCAAAGTTGGCTTTCAATTTCTTAAAGGAAATGTAAGTAATAAGTAAAAATTTCTTAGCCAAAATAATAATATGATACATGTATGAGGGTGAAGAAAAATATACAGATAACACCCCAAAGGTTAAAGATGGAGGGAAAGTAGAATCACATGATAAAATTACTACTTTTCTTCTCTTTTCAGTACAGTTGCTGGCTTTGAGAGTCGTAGTGAAAGCAGAGATAATTAGAATGGAAAACAGAAAAGGTGAGTAGTACATCTGAAAAGCAAAGGTCTGAGACCGCAATACGAGAGGAACTGGGGATCTAGCTTGTGGAGTGAATCTGCTTGTAGGTCAGTCATAATTCTTAGCAAATCCGTGAGTTTAGGGATAGCTTTTGTTAACAAAGAATCTCTGATAACACTGAATGTGATGGAGAAGGAAACGGACCTGGTAAGCTAGAAAGACTCAATAGTTTATTTTCAAAGGAGATTGGGCATTTTTTAAGAACACTTTTTGAGGAAGGTAAATTGGAGACATGAAAGTGAAAAGAAAATATAGTAAAACCGAGCACAGTTCATCAAAGTCAGCTCGTGTCTGAAAAATAGGATATTGTTCTTTGCTTAAAATAAATAGTTTCCTAGATAAAGGGAAGTAGTAAATCTAATTTATTTGCTTGTCATTAGAATGTTTGATCTGCCTCTTCACTAGAAAATGTTAGTTATATTAGAATAGGAACTCAGTATAACATTATGTAATGGAAAAGAAAATACAGCACTTGCTGCTATGAAAGGTGAAATCTCAGGCTACAAAAATTACCTGTGGACGGCTTTGAGGATTGGTCTTGGAAATAAAAAGAATAATGCTAAGAAACAATAAAAAAAAATACCAAGGATTTGATATTACACAGTTTTTTAAGCACTCAGTGTGGGAGTCAAGTGACAGGTAATGTCTAAACCTACAACTCTAATTTTGTGAATGGGTGTAATCCCAGTACCCAACCCCAGAACTGCTGCAACTACTACATCGGTTTATTTTGGGAACTTAGAATTTCCTAGAATGCCTTAATTTTGACTGCACTGAGCATCTTTTTGAAAGAAGCACCAGCATTCTTTGCAGCAATGAAAGAATCAAGCACTTCTGTCACCCTCTAGGAAGAAGCATATATCCTCACTGCAAAGGTATATTGCAAAAATAGAGCTGAAAAGCAAACAAAAAAAACTATGATTAAACAAAAAAAAGTCTTTAAATTAGATACGCATGCATTGGTTCATTTACTGAAAACCTCCCACCTAATACGTGTTAATACTTACCAAGAAAAACAGTTTACATAAAGAATAAAATGGCTTCATTTATTTATTAATTTATGTATCAAGTGTAACCATACAGGGAGCAGAGCCTGGGTTCATTCCCTGGGGGAATACCACATTCTTTAGTATCACATTCTTACTTTTCAATATCCACTTATTTTTCCTCTCTGACTCTGTAAACACTTTGCTGCACAGCTCTGCAGAACTGTTGGAGACTGAACTAAGCTCTGTTACAGTCTTAGTGACAATGGCATTCTCCTGGCAGACAAGTAATGAGCATCAAAGTTTGCTCAGAACGAGCAGAATAATGTGTTTGGGTCCCTTCTTTCCTGTAGAAAAATGCTATAAGCAGCATCCAAGTCAATGGTTTGTAGCTGGATACGAACACCTCCCAGCAGCCCTGCATCAAGTCTGTCAGGTTTAAAAAACAAATCCTTCTTCTTAGCAGTTCTTACTCATGAGTAACTTGGTCTTTGTAACATTTTTTGACCATTATCACTCCCTGGAGTTAACTAAGGGATCTAATCTTTTAATTAGGAGCTTTGGCTAATTGCAGAGTGTTTTCAGATGTCTCAGCTTTTGTTAGTTCTCGTCCTAAAAGAGGATTAACAGTAATATGAACAGTAGTGGAAAATGGCAGGGAATAAGATCTGAATATTATTGATTAGTAAATATGCTACGAAGCCACAAATTGGATGTAACAATATAAACGCACTTCTAAGTATGATATATTACATAGTATTTCCAGTAGAGAGAGTAGTATAAGAACTTTAATGCATTTACACATTGGACTGATAATATTGCTGTCAATGTCGGCTCCAGTTTTCATATTTCAAAAAGTTTTAAGATGAAGCTTCATCATTAAGTGAAAATCCTTGTGTGCATGCTTGATTCTCATCTCAAAGACAGAACAAATAAGCCATTTTCTACCACTTTTTAAAGCATGTTTCAAACAGGTAGCCAGAAGCATTTATCTGTTTCTCTCACTTGGGCAGTCCAGCAATGTGCTTCTTCCTAATAAAGTACTTTCAATATTTACGGTAAGCTTGAGAATTATTTAGTAGGTACGTATGTATGTTCTTCAAAAAAGAAAACCCAAAAAATCCCAGAGAGAAACAGAGAGAATAAAGTTCAACAGCACTTATGATGATGAAATTTAAACTAAAACAAGCTTTTTATCATTTTATTCTTCAGAGTAAAAGAACATTTTTCTAGTATCAACTGAAGTTTCTGAGTATTTTTTTTTAAAAAGAAACATCATAGACAGTGCAACTGATAAAATGAAACTAATGGAGAATTACTAAATTAGAGAAAAGCGGATGGAATTTGCTTAATTAATCTACAAAGTTTTAATCAACCTCTCCAGTGGCCCAATTAAGGTTCAGGAGATATATTAGAAGATATCCTTAAAATAAAACCACAAATTACTTGAAATTGCACAACAGTTGATTCCACTAACAAATTAGTTTCATTCCTAGTTTAACAAGCTAAATTAGAAACATCAAATATGTGGGGAAAGAAAGAATAATTAAAATATTTTGAAAGCAGCTTTGACTAGAAGAAAATACGGACAAGTTGCTCCAGCTGGATAGAGGCACATTGAAAACTGTTAGAAAGAGAAGGTTATTTTAGGAGGTGCTAAAATGAGTATAATAGTAAAGTCCACTAAATCTGGAAATTAATCAGCATGGTATCTCTTCCTGTGCTGAGTAGATAATGTTAATATTTTGTAGCTACTAGACATTTTAAAACTTTGATTTCTTAAAGAATGAAACGATTCTAACAGTGTTTCTGAACTCTGGCCTTGTGATCAAACTCCCTTCAGTTCACTGCTGCAAATTGAAATAACTCCAGTAGATTTATTTTGGACGTATTCTTGGGAAGGTGAATGTTTCTAACCCCAGGTGTCATGTAGCCTGATAGGATTGTTTCTTAAAGTCTTTGATCTCTCCTAGTTCTCTCCTGCTGGAAGTTATGATTACAGGTTTAATCATCAAATATGTTGTGAATTTATTACATGACTTTGGAAAAGTGTCCTTTGGTATGAGGTCAGTTGAAGGTCAGAGACTAGAGGTTCAGCAAAACCTTCTGCATTAAATGTTTGTTTCAAAATAGGCTTCAGCTATGGGGAACTAGGCTCATGGTTCCAGCAGCCTATGCAGTTCCTGTTCAAAATCTACCACAAAAATTACATAGCCAGGCCAGCACTCTTACAGTGAAATAGTTAGCTAAACCAAGCTAAAAGAAAACAAAATTATTTGGGACTAGATGCAAAATACTTGTAAATCTTCTGGGTGCTCACAACTATCAAATATTGTATAGTTACTATGCATCTTATTTGGATCAAGGATATTTATAAATAATTTTTAGTCTGGATTTATTCATAGTATAAAAGGGATAATAAATAGGAGATATTCAGATACTACAGGCCAATGAAAGCAGGGATGAAGGCAGATGTAGGAAGAAGACCTTAATAATTTCACGCTATATTTTTATGTTCTGAAAGTTTTGTTAATGTTAGATCTGATGAATTCTGTCTTGAAAGGACTGAAAAATTCAATTTCATTGGAAGTTAAATATTTTATGAGGTCAGGGAGATTTTTAAAACATTTGTAACAAAATGGAATAATTTTCTGCTTTCTCCTTTAGAAAATATTGGGATATTTGACAACATTTAAATAATTTGCATGGCAGTAATCACAAATAACTATAGCTATCTAAAATCCATTTATCTATGTTGCTAGCTCCCTGAAGTTCCTTAATAGACAGTGAAGATATGGAGGCAGAAGATGAATAACCTCATTTGTCTGACATACATTTCCAGAGTAGTATAAGTGGTTCCTTGCAAAATCTGATCACTTTTCAATTCATATACAGGGAGTCTATGTGACTGGGCTTGATTATTTTTGTCATTTTTATTTCTCTACAAATACAAAAATTTCTGAGTTTAGTTCTGACAAACTCAGTCCTGGACCAAAAAAAAAAAGAATAGTAAAAAATTTTGAGTTTCTTGTAAGAAAAAATAGGGTGTGTCCATCTGTTCCCCTCCCCCGAACTTCATACTGTTATTGAAAGGTATCAGTTTTAAGGAACTATAATCAGGGAAATAAGACATGAAGAATTAAAACCTTTGTACATCACCAATGTGGAAAGTAAAATGTGCTGGTCCTTGGGGACACCTATAGGCCAGGCTGGCCCTGGCCTCTTTTCTATGGCCCTGGGGCTCAGCTCCGGGCCTCCGTCCTGCCCTAATCCCATCTTGTGGCTGGTGGAGGCTCCCCTCTGGGAGGGACTCTCAGAGGGAGGCAGTCTCCAGCCCCCTCTCCTGCCTCATCTTCTGCTCCTGGTTCATCACTCACCCTGTCTAGGGTTGTTAACAGCCCCTGGCTCTGCCTGCCATGGTTGGTCCCTGTGAGATGGAAACTGCTGGAGAAGGCATAGCCAGCACCAGGGCTGCTTCTGGCTCCTGAAGAAGCACCTGGCCCTCATGGGGCCCTGATTGTGAATGTGCTGTAGATAAATTCTGATGTCCAGGACAGAGTCAGGAACTGAAAAAAAACAAGGCAAATGAAAGTAGACAGGCAAAAAAACCCCAAAAGTATTGGAAGTTCTGTCATGAAATTTGAAAGCCTGTGCAGTGGCCAAGGCCTGTCCAGGAGGCTGAAAGGAGCAGAACAGGCTCAGCACTTGGAAAAAAAGATCAGCAGTGTGCTCCTTTAGCTGCTTATTAAACCCTTCAGAGCTGCACTAAGTCCCTTCTGATAGAGCTTGCGAAAGTTAACTTTTAATAGTTAGTAGCTATGAGTTGTGCTTTGCCTTGTGACTGGCTAACAGCTGCTGGTCCCATGTGAGCCACTACAGGGTGCATGTTTACTCCAAGGCACAGCTGTGGGTTGGAAGTTTTTGAGGGGAGAGAAGAAGGCTGTGTAACTCTACCAGAGACCACGCAAAAAGTGCTGGAGTCGTCTTGTGAACATATTTAGCAGAAATCCATGTCATCAACTTGATTTCAGTGAAGATGTCTCAGTATGTGAATATCTATTTGGGAAAGATCATGGGCAAAATACTATGTGTCCAGGTAGAAAATATACAATCTTACGCCTTTTAACTTTTAGTTGTTTATCTAGCTTATCTATTAGAAAGTTAGAATCAAATTGTATGTATCTGTGTTGTCTAGTGTAGAAAGGAAGAATAACGGCAGCATTGGAAAAGGTTTTAGAGAAGCACTTAGATACTCAGGTCTTTTTTTGTAAGCTGATCTAACAGAACTGGAAAGTTAGTTTTTGAAATAAATTATGATATATAAATAATTTTTGAAATAGTTAGGATACCAATGAGCTACATTAAAATGGTAGGATGCATAGTAAGAAACTCAAAATGTGAAACAGTCAGCTGAGATCTTTTAAGCTCTGCAAAGATAGTCCCACATTTAGGTTTGTATCCATGTAACTGCCTTCACTGCAGGGTTAGTTTGTCTTGCACTGGGATGTAGGTTATATTGGGTAGCAGAAACTTGTGACCTTTTCCATAGAGCTTTAAATCCAAAGAGTCTAAATCTATTTTAATTCTTTTCTTTGTGTATTTAGAATTTCATAATCACTTATACTAAATTAATATGTAAATAGGTTGTGTCTATGTTGTAATGAATAATAAATACATGTTTATTGCATAACATATGGTAATAATTTCATAGATTTTAACTGAATTTATAACATAATAATATTGTTAGATTAATGGGATGACCCTGTGTATCTTTTTGAGAGGATGACGTTATTAACCAATGCCTTCTTCATCGAGATGCAGCAAGTGAATATCAAGTACACAAAATTTTGGCAAATACAGTTGGGGGAAGGAGGCACTCATGCTGAAACTCAGCTATTCCATCATCTTAAATGTTTCTCTCCATGGTTTGTGATATCTGGGTTTAAAATCTGGACTCTGGTAAGAGATGCGGAGAAGTTCTTTATTTGTCAAAGACTTACCTGAGGGCTCCCTCTCACTTTGTATGACCACGGAACAGAGAGCACTTAATGAAGTGTCAGCATCACTCTAAAATACTGTTATTCCTGAATTATACAATTTTGGTTTTGCAATATAAAAAAAATGTAATTACAATACAAATTATACAGTACAGCCATAAAGCAGTAAACAAAGAACTAATTTGTGTTCCTTCTGCACTTATCATTCATTGACTAATTAGTTTCTCTCTTGGGTTCTTAGTGACTCTTACTGAGAAAAATCTCCTGAGGATACAAAGGTTAATTTTGAAGTGATTATAAATATTCAGCTAACATTATAATTAATAGCAATACTTTAAGCACAGCAGTAATCTCCCATCCCAATAAGGAACATTTGTTAATTAGCTAGACTATTGGCATTATTCAGGATATTTAACTTTTCACTATTCAATCAACTGAGCTTATGAAGCTGAATAATACCTCTTCAAACTGTGCAGATGATAAAAAGGTTAAACCCTTTCAAATGCTTAAGCATCTAAATAAATAAAACTTATACCTACATACTTAACTTCATCCTGACAGATCCTCAAACACTTCATAAAATACTAGCTGGATCATACTTTAACAGGGATATAAATCTCCCACAGACTTATAAATATTTTTTTTGCTGTTAACAAGTAAAAATAAAATTAATTCTAGACCTATACATTACACAGAATATTTTACCCACAAGAAAAAAATTAATTTTTGAGTAGCAACAGAAATTATTACAAAGCAAAAAGAGTTGTATGTTATTAGATATAGTTTAATATAAACAGAAATACAGTGTTTTAAGATGGAAAACATTACATTTAGTTAAAATTAACTGTAAAAATAAAGAATTTTTCTTATTTAATTTATCATACATACTTTTTATTGTAGCTCATGGATAGTGCTATTGTAATTTCTGACCTTGCATAGCACAGCATTTTCAAATCTGGAGTAATTCTATTTACCATAGACCAGACGAAACAGAAAACATGTTTGGTTTATTACGACATGTGAATGAATGCAAGTAACCCTAAATGCCTCGGATGTCTAAAAGTCTTTGGCAAACACAAGCACTACAAGTTCTCATTCCAAATTTAGACTCTCAGAAAATGAAAAAAACTGTACCACCTACATGTTCCTGGCCATTGCGAGCCCATATTCCTTATTGAAGAAGAAGGACTTACGATGCACCTTCTTGGATTTAGAGACACATCACAACAAAGCAGAAAACAAGCACGGACATAATCTGTAGGTACTTTGTTAATGATCTGTTCAGTGTTTGTTTTGTTGAGAACTTCATTTCTCCTCCTCCCCAACTATCTTTATCAAAAATACTCAGTTATTTTTATTTGCTTCTTGTAATTTCAATTACTAGGTCAGTTTGGCAGATTTTTATTTTCTCTTTTATTATTTGTTTTTTATTGTTAGGAAAAAAAAATCATAAAAGGAATGAATGTCAAAGGTTGTGTGCAATGGTCTTTTTTTCACCTTTTTATGTCCTTGGCAGAATAAGAACTGGGCATGAAATTTGTGCATGCTTGACTAATATGAGTCTTATAGTAACCTTTGTGTGGAAAGGTCTTTTCCTGATTAAAAGCAAATCAATTTGAAAAGGTAATAATCTTTTTTAATGTCAAATAAAAAGATGAAACTTGGAACACATATTTTTTTATAACATTTTAAAGTTCAACCAGAAACTGTACTGAAAAGGACGGCACAAAGCATCATTTCTTAAATAAATGTTTGTTATGGTTTTTCCTGAAGTGATACCATGTATCTATTTTGTTCTTGTTTTTAATAAGTGGTTTTTTAAACAGTCATATATTCTTGAGAATTGAGCAAAAATTTGCAGTAGAATCTGAAGCAACTACTTAGAGAAATAATAGTGTCTGTACGTTAATTACTTTGAATGTTGCATACATGTGGAAGGCATCTGCTGGAAGCTGACCTTTTCTTTAAAATTTGTTTTATATTATGCCTTTAAACCATATGTCATTTTTCATTAATTGTAAAAAATAATAAGTTTATTATTTCCACTGGGAAATTAATAGTTTGTCTCAGGATTGTAGTACATTGTTAAAATATAACTAGTGAAATACCTGTTTTGTATGGTTTGGTGTCTTTTTCCTTAAGTGTAGGAGCTGCTGTGTAATGTGAGAAATGAATACTTGTTAATTGGTGTTTAGCTTTGAAAGAATATAAGAAAGAAACTGCTGTGTAGTAGAAGACCAAATATCAGATTCTATAGTACACTGCTACTATGGGATAGAAAAAAATATTTCTGTGTAGTTGGTCTAACTAGGTCATCCCATTTTCAATCATTCATCAATATAAATATTTTCCTTTAAATTGACTGAAAAGTTTAGTCCAGAACACTTCTCAAATGCCACAGCTACAACCATTAAGAGATTCACAGTAACCTTTAAGGAAAAGGTAGAAACTTAGCTGAGCAGAATTGTAGGGCTGTGTAGGGAAGAAAAGGATCTAAGATTAAGGAGACTCTAAACATCAAAATCCCAAATTGTGATTAGAAAGTCCTAGTTTAGTTGCCTTTTAAATTTCTACAGCACACAGTTGTAGAACTGCAAAGCTAACCAAATGACCAGCCAATATCTAATGCCTGACTCCATCCACAAGATCAACAAAGCAGTAATTAGCTTCACAGAGATCCTGCGTAAGAGGTATTTCTACCTATGGATGATATTAATAAGATTGGCTTTTCACACAGAAAGGTTGTGTTTTGTTCTCCCCCCATCCCCATCATAAGCAGTAGTAATGGCTCTACTTGGAAACCAGGAGACAGATATTCAATATTCTTCAGTTTGACTGTGACGATTGTGACCAAGGAAAATTTTTTCTAATTACTTTACATTCTAGGTTTTTAACTTTACCTTCTAATTACTTTAATTTCAGGTACTTTATTTTAGCTGATCTGCTGTTTCCCACAAATCCTGTTAATGGTTTACAGCAATTGATTTATTGGGAATTACAGAAAAGTACACCACCAGGCAGGTAATGTTTTCTTGATGAGACATACAATTCAGAAATCTACGGCTGTGTGAGAAGATTAGAGACAAATTCAGAGTGGCTGGGAGGAGGAGTGGAAATTGTTTACAGTAGAGTTTGAAGCAATGAGAAGGTAAAATGCTCTGCTGCATAAGTTGATGTTGTATTTGTTTGGCCAGACTGCTGTGCGTATTTATGAGGCCCACAAGCAAGATGATAACATGTTCCAATGAAATATTTGGAGCATCTAGACTAATTATGTCATATAGAAAGTGAAAAATAAGTGAGATAAGTTTTTCAATATTTAACAAAATCTCTGTGTCTTGAAATGCCATACAAAAGCAACAAGAGTACAGTATTAGGCTGTATTAGGCTGATAATAACAGTAACCATGACAAGCTAAGGGAGATTTAGAGTGTGGTTAAGTCAGAAAACTAGTTGTACCAGGAGACTTTGATTATTCCTATGCTGACTCTGTAACAAAAATATATGATGCAGACTATGTATTTTAGATCCCCTGAATGCTTACTTACTGGTCAGTTAGCAAGCAATAGGAGACACGAGACTTGATTTACTCTTTCGTTGCGCACAAGACCGATTTCTAGAATTGCTTCAAGTAGCTGTTGGGGAATCATGGTTGTAACACATCCACTTTAACCTTTGCGTAGGAATGGAAAACCACATAAACCGAAGGCAGCAAATATAACATGAAAAAGGAGAGTTCCAGGAAAATGTTTATATGAATTGTATAAAAATCTAAGTGAACAAGTGAAAGAGGGAGCTAAGAGGATAAAACATTGAGAGTCAGCAAGTTTGTTTACAAATTTGACTTTATAGACATTCTGAAAATATAAGATAATCAATAGACTTTTTAAGGAACAAAAGTGTTTACTGGGGTTAACAGCAGAGCAAAGGAAACCATTAAAACGACAAATAATTTAAAAGGGCTTAAATTTTGAGAAGTTAAAAAAATCATATTTTGCTAAATCAAGGCATATTTTGCACTGCATCTTAAAAAGCCAAAAGTTAGCTTGAAAATAACTTAAAATTATTTTAAATTATTGGGAAATTACGTCTATAAATTAAGATGCTGCTACACTAGAGCCATTATTTACAGGGAATGGATTTGAAGAATAATATCAAATTAATCTCACAGAAGAGATTGTAGAAAAAATCAATACAATGATGGGTAGAAAATCACTAAGAGTCGATTACATGCTTCTAGAAAGCTAAAAAGAACCAATTGTGAAAGTGCTGAACCACTAATGTTACATACATCCTACTGTGTAAATCAAATTTAACAGAATTGTTGTAAATTCTTCTCTGAAAACATGAGGTCAAGACTGAGCTGTGCCCCAAAAATCTAATACAATGTCAGGAATCATTAAGAAAAGAATTAAGGAGAAAGCATACTTCTGAAAATAGGTTTATAAGACAGTGATGCACTCAGATATAAAATATTGAGTGATGAATTGGTCAATCCATCTCAAAATTGATTCAGTAGAAGTAGAAAAGTAAGAGAGAATAACTCTTATGCAAAGAGACCTCACGCAGAGTAGAACTGGGAGAAAAGCGAAAAAAGCTATGACTGAAATTATAAATGGCATGTCGGAAGAGAATAGGGAATACTGACAGAAAGGAAGAGGTGCCTGCCCACGAATAAATTATCAGTTAGCTGCTTTGATATAAGAAAAGGAAATATTTTTCATTTGCATTGTCGAACTCCTTTTCATGGAGTCATCCACAGGCCAAAGTTACAAAGGGACTACAACAGGAACGACAAATATCATAGAAGGTGGCTCAGTCAGTGGCTCCTAAGTCCAATAGTCCAAATTGAACCTCCAATTAAAATTCCAAACTACCAATTGCTAGAAGCTGCGAAGGAAGAGTTACTCTACTATTGCCCACACTGTTAATAATCTTCCTTCATGTTACAGTGTTGTCCATGAGTGGAAAAAAGATGAACTACAGAGAATTTTGATCTGCCATCATCAAGATTCCTCTTACATTCTTATGAAAACACACATGAAAATAGATCCAGAAATTTGTATAAAATGAAAAGCGGAAAATAGAAGTCAAAACATTTCACTTCAAAATTTTCTGAACAAAATTTCCAATTTTTTTAAATGGACTAATAAAAGGATTACAATTTTTAAAGTCATACATAAACAAATGCCAAATAATTCAATTTGTGTAAAGAGCATTTTTATTTGACCATATAATTATGCCAACATCTCTAAGTATAATTAACTTACAATTTAAAATGATTTTTTTTAATTAATCAGGAAAAAATTTTGTATTGGTTTGGTGTTGGTTTTTTTTAATCAATGTGTGTCCAGTATTTTAGGAAAACAAGACATTTTGTTGGTTTCGAACCACTATTATTAAACTTTTTCTAGTGACATTTTATCAAAACTGTGAGTACCTGAAGAAGGAAGAAGCCAGATGTATTGTTAAAATCTGTATTCTGCAGATGTACTATCTTCCTGAATTTGGCTCGCCCTTGGTTTTGGAAAGTTTCCCATGTGCCTGGTTCTTGTTTAGATTGCGAGCAGTATGTTTATAAATTGTTTATGTTCTTATGCTCATGCAAATGAAAAGTTCTGTGTTTGCACAAGTATAGTTCCTACATTTGCTGTCACCCTTTGACTTCCACCGGCTCAACGTGAAAATTATTTCAGTGGAAAAGAAAGAAGGTGAATGTAGTCATTATTTCTCCACATGAAAACAAGAAGCAAAGGGATACTTGACCATTCCTGAATGAAAACTGAAAGGACCACGTAAATAAAACTCATTGGCAAAACTTCTTGTTTTTAATGCCATTCCCAGATTGTCCTCTGCCTCTCTTTTACTCCTCATTTTCATATCTCTTAGTCTGATGGGGGAATTGAATCAATCTAGTAAGAGAAATTTCTACTGTGAAAGCAGGAGACAATTATTTGTTGCAAGGTCCTAATTCGTAATATTATAACACCTCCCTGCCAGGTGGTGGGGAGGTGGAAATAGTAAACTGCTAATGTATTATGTGTATGGCTTTTAAGATCAGCATCTTATGTTATGGTCTGAGAGTATAATAGGTTTCAGACAGCAGTGAAAAAAGACATTTTTCTCTTGCAAAAACAAGATACATTTACATAATGCCAGGTATTAAATTGCAATAATAACTTGTTATTTGAGACATATGGGAAAAGTATTTGTAAGCCTTTTTACAGAAATAATATGGTGTACAAACAGTCTGTTGGTACAGGAAAGTTTTGACATCAGTTGGAAAAAAACCTCTAAAAACTGGAAATTCTCATCCTGACGTAAATGGAAAATAAAATAAGACAGTTCTCAAAGGAACAACAGAAAATAGTAAATGCTGCAGGCAACTAGTCTGCTACAGCCAGACACAGTGTTTGTTTTTCCCTTTTTTTTTTCCTAGTTGACCAAAAGGATCATCTTAAATGCAGCCTGCCTGTCTGAGAAATCATCTCTGAAAATGGTTTCTGCAGATGTGGGCTGATCATATAGGTTAGACTCAGCTAATTACGAATATGAGAAATGCTTTGTGACTTAGCCCATTTGACACCTACTAATATAGTGGGCTCAGAGGTGAAAGAATATCAGCCTGAAAAAGTTGTTTTGTAATGCATATGAAAGAGGGAGGGAAGGACAGAGAAAGAGAAGGAGAGCATTTCTCTGTGTGAAGACTGAGAATTAAAAAGCTAAAGGCAATTTCTGTAAAAAAAAAAAAAAATCAGAGAGAAACCCTTATAGGACTTCTTGAATAAAACTCAGGCTTGAAACAGGACTAGCTTTAAATGTACCTGGCTTATACATATAGCTGTGTACACCTCAGTTGTAATATTCTGCTGAGAACTTCTATAGCATATGCTAATGCAGCACACAATGTTTGCATTTTGTTTTTCAGAATCCCAAGACTCTGACCAAAAAGTCACTCATTCTAAAAATAACATTAGACACAAATACTTGATTTTTGTGGGTCTGTCACCAAAATATTATTGTTTGTTTCTAGATATGAATTTTCAACTCCATTTAAGTATTCCAAGCACTTACTCCTCCATCTATCCTGCAGTTTAATGTCTTCAGTCTTGTTTATTTTCTTTTTTCATACTCCCCTTTACAACACTGTCACCCACTAAAAATGTTTAATGCTCTTGAGAGGAAGACGGGTGATGTACTTTGTCTTTATAATGTTGGGCAGGTTTTGATAGTAGTTCTTCCTACACATTTCCTTCAATGTTTTTGGGATATTTTGAAAATTAATTTAAGTATTCTTTAAAATAATTTAAGTAATATTTAAATAATTTTTATGAACTGATCTGTGTATATGTCTGTAATCTATTCTGTTTTCAAAAACGGAATCTTAGAAGGCAGAGTGGAGTGATATTTTGCATTACGTGAGTTCTAATGAACAGTTTTTTAAATATATACTTTCCACTTTACCGCAAAGTATTTTTTGGGTTTGTTCTTTAGTTTAATATCAAATTTAAATATTCTAATGTAAAGCAAAATGAACTTAAGGGGGAAAAAATAGAAATATATATAGGTAACTTTTCTAGTTCATAGATAGATACAGTAGATTGTATTTCCTCTTTTCTTGTCTTGTATTCAAAAAACAAGAAAGTTTTTCCAATTTCAGAAGAAAATAAATGCATTTTAATGATGTCTCAATGGTCTCCCATGAACACATGACACTTAAATCTCTTCTCAGCTTAAGAATGGATGTAGTCATGATGAGGAATTCTGTACTTCACAAAGTATTTGAACTGTTTCATGTTACACAATATTACAACCTGCTTTATATTTAGATCCTCAGTATCCAGTTTCCAATTTGAAATTTAACACTGGCTTAAAGCTTAATCATCCTTTTGTGGGTGCTCATTGGCAGGGTGAAAGTATTGCTCTATGCATTATGCTGCCTTTGGTGTTGCTGTACGTAGTACTGCGAAGTCACCACAGATGACAAAGGAAAGGCAGCAATTGGTTCAAACCATTGGTGTTGGGCTCTACACAGTCACCACAAGTAATTAAATATTTACACTTCCTGTTAACTACAGTAAGGACTTTATTTTTTAATCTGAATTGCTTCCTTTACAACAGGACAATCACATACAGCTTTTGAGGTAATGATCCTAAGAAATACAGTACCTGCAGAATTAAATAAGGAAATTATTTAAAGTCAGCAGCAATTTAATTAAAGACATCCTCTGAAGGGATTGAAGCTAGGCCATTCCTTTGCCTTTTTTATTGTATTGGTTTACAACTAAAACAGCAAACAGCTTCAAACAGTATTGCACATACTATCTTCTTCTTAAAAAGCATAATTACACATTTTGTTATATACTACTAAATGTTATTTGTTACTGAGCCATATCTGATTCTTTCTGTTCTAGATCAAACAGAAATAAGTTTGTACTAATTCTTTTGTTTGTATGTTTTGGAATGGTAATCTTTGCAGTCTTAGTGGAAAGTCTTACTGGAAAAGCCAATTTTTGCTCATACTACAAAGAATGATATGAATATGAGGTTGCCTGTGAATAAATAGAATAAAATATTTCCAGTCTTACTGGAAAGTCGTGTCTACTTTGTTTCAATAGGTATTTTAAACATCTAGAGCATTAAAGAAGTTAAATTAGAAAAAAGGAGTACTTACTATTCCTGGTTAAATTGTTCCAAACGGCTGTTTCTCTTCAAATGATGTCTCATCATTTCCTCATGTGCCCTATTCATTATATTCAGCTGTTATGCCTCCTTCTGAGATTTTAAATTCTGGAGACAGAGTCATTTATGTATACGAACATATGATAGGTGCCTCATGACTGTCACCTCTGTCAGAGCCTCTAGAATCTGGAAAAATATTAATAATAGTATTAGTGATAGCAGTACTAGTGTACTCCATTTGCCATATAAACAGAAAAGGACAGTGATCTTTGGAAATCGCTTTGATATTTCATGCTTAATGTGGAACTCTGACTACCATCTTAATTAGATTTGAAATTACAAGTTTCAGAAAATTTTGGAAAGAAATTTAAGTAACTGGGAAAACTTACTTTGCCTCAATTTATAGGCTTTTTCTTGCATTGTTTCTGGGACAGAGTTTTTTAAAAAGGAAATATCTTTTTAAGGCCTGTCAGCATTTGGAACACAATCATTAGCCCCTGTTCACATATTTTGTAACATATTTGATATAATTATAATACCATATGTTACCAATGGTTGACAAAATATGATTAATACACAGCACTAGCTCCAGTCTTCTCTTGATGCATAAGTGTTATACAGCACTTAGCAGAGTATCTCCAAACATTGACAAGAGGTTTTTTGGCTTCTGGGACATATAAAAGCTGTAATAAAAAATATAGAAAGAGCATTTATTTAAATAGACCTTTAAATTAGTTCTTTAGAAAAAATATTTTGCTTTTTACGTAACTGGGAGAAAGTATTTTCCCATTACTAAATTTCTCAATACTTGTGTTGTCTGTATGCATGTTTATGCACTGGCCTGTGGTAGCAACAGAAACACATTATAAGGGACTGCAAGCTGTCTAACATGCAATGTATTTACTTTTATACTCTTCCACACAGTTGTATTTATGTTTGTTTAACCGTGGAGTTTTTACTCTTATTCTACAATAATGGCTTATCTCTATTTAACTATAATGTGGTCTTGATCCTGCAGGGGCCCTTGGTACCATATATTAAAAAAGACCTTCAGTGTTTGAAATTGAAACTGAGAAGTCTTGGAAAAAAACCCTCCTCCTGCAACCCATTAACTGTTGTCTCCTTGGGACAAAAAGTGACAATACATACCTGTTGTACTTGAAGAAATACTATCAAGGTGTATTGGTCCATTTTTGCTCATGCTATAAAGGATGAAATGAATCTGAAGCTACCTGTGAATAAATAGAACAAAAAGAGTAGGAATATAAGGAAAAAAAAATGTAGAAAAGGAAGTTATGTCAGCTTCCCGGAATGCTCTGGTGAAAATTGGATATGTATTTGGTCAGAAAGTGATGCATTTTGAAGTGAGGTTTCTTGTGGACAAGCTGGATTTGTGAAAGCATTTAGAGATAGTGTGCAGAGTTAAGATTATAGGGCTTTTTTAAATAACTGAAAGCTTGGGCGTGTTTTTTATGTATTAGATATAGAACTTCCCGAAAATACTACTTCAAGAAAAAAATTATTTCAGTAGTCTTAACTGTATGGTGTTCTGTAACATCAAGAATATCTTCAAGGATACACATAAGATAGAGCTATGATGAAGTATGAAAAGCAGCGATTATTTCAAGTCTTTAGTGTTTTTAATCTTATGTCCAGTTTAATATGAATGCCCTGAATAAGGACATGGAACTGTAAATAAAATAAAAAACTCACTAGCTTTTATCTTGACATAAAATACAAGTTTTCCTTGGAAGCTTTTAATCTGATTGTCATCTTTTTTTCATTCACAGCAGTGAGCCTGTAAAGAGCTCTGCCTCTGTAGTGAAATACTACTGTATAGGAAGAGGGTTATCAAAAAGCAAAGCTTGTTTGTTTATTGAAATCCCTATCAACAGAATGTCAGTGCTTTTGAGAATCAAACATTTTTACTCTGAATTCTGTGTCTGAGCAAATGGTTTCTATTAGATTTGGAAATGATTATGTCTGCTGTAATAAGTCTTTTCTTATGCATGTTTTTCCCCCAAAGGATAAAGAACTGTAGCAAAATAAAAAAAAAAACCCTGCCTAACTACTGCTACTAAGTCTGCTTTAAAAAGTCTTTCTTGCCATATTCTCAAAACAGTCCATCAAAAACAACTGAGACTAATTTTTGGCTATTAAAATATGCATTATTTATGCTAAGAGTCATCTTTTAGAACACGCTTTACATATTAAGAATCACAAGTGCACAAAGCCCAGCTTCTGACAGTAATCAGCTCATTACAGCTATCAATAAACAGCAAAAAGGTCTTGCTCTTTTTCAGCATTCTCTGTAAATTCCATTTGAACATCAACCCATGGTTAGGGGAATAGATGTTAAGAACATTTTAAACTGGCACAAACTGTTTATGGTCGAGAACACTGGAATGAGATTTGCAAGCCTGACAAAAACAAAAATGTACAAACAAATGAAAAGCTTGTAGTTATATGAACAGTATTTGATGAAAAACATTGATTCATTTTCACATATCTCTTAGATAAGGGGAACTATGTTGCCGTGTTAGTATGAACTTTGAAGAGAACATTTAACTTAAACACAGTATTTCCTTTGATATTCTATCTAAGTATCAGTTGATCTCCTAGGTTGCTCAAGTGAATGATCTCATTGCTTTCAGCTGGGGTTGCTTATGCGAGAAAGGTTTCAAGACAAGGTTCTCCATTAATTCTTCAGTATTTTAGGAAGAGTTTCCTAGTAATTCTTACACAACTGAATGTGCAGATTATTTGTTCTTACTCCAAAGGAAACTCTGTGGATCTTTGAAGTCTGAAGCCCCTGTAACTTCAGAACAATTAGAACAAAAAGATATTTTGGATCTCATGTGCCTAATGAAGATATTATTGTGCCTGAATTTTGATTATCTCACTCTCAGAGGGAAGGAAAGATGATCTTGTTCTTCTTAGGTCAAGTATCTGTTTCCAGTAGTCAGTTGAATGGGATAGGAACCTGTGAAAATCCCAGTTTGTCCATCTGAGGCATCCGTTTAGTGAGCAGGAAACATAGATACTGTTTGAAGATCACATATCCTGCGTATGTCGTTATATTGTAAGAAAAAAATTAACTAATAGATGTTTACATACATTGCGGATTTAGTCTTTAAGAAAGCGAGATGATTAGGCTCTTAAAACAAGTATGTGTTTACAGTGTCTGTCATTTTATTCCTTTTCAAGCCAACATCAGGAACACGCATCCACATGAAAGGATCCTGAATCTTGTTGGGATGTTTTGAATTGGATCCATAGCTTTGATGTTGGAGTATCACAGTACCACAGTATCAGAAGGTTGGAAAGGACCTCTGAGGTCATCAAGTCCAACCTATAAACCAACACTAACACCAACACCAACACCAACACTAACACCAACCATCATCTAAACTATGGCACTCAATGCCTCATCCAGTCTCCCCTTAAACACTTCCAGGGTTGGCGACTCCACCGCCTCCCTGGGCAGCGCATTCCAATGGCCGATCACCCTTTCAGTGAAGAACTTTTTCCTCACATCAAGCCTAAACTTTCCCTAATGAAGCTTAAGTCCATGCCCTCTAGTTCTGCCACTGGTCACCTGAGAGAAGAGACCAATCCCAGCCCGACTACAACCTCCTTTTAGGTAGTTGCAGAGAGCAATGAGGTCTCCCCTGAGCCTCCTCTTCTCTAGACTAAACAGCCCCAGCTCCCTCAGTCGCCCCTCATAGGGGCTTATGCTCCAGCCCCTTCACCATCTTCGTTGCCCTCCTCTGAACACATTCCAGTATCCTAACATCCTTCCCAAACTGGGGGGCCCAGAACTGGACACAATATTCAAGATGAGGCCTGACCAGTGCCAAGTACAAGGGGACAATAACTTCTTTGTTCCTGCTCACTACACTATTCCTGATGCAGGCCAAAATGCCATTGGCCTTCTTGGCCACCTGGGCACACTGCTGGCTCATGTTGAGCTTTCTGTCAACCAGCACTCCCAGGTCCTTTTCTGTCTGACTACTCTCCAGCCACTCTGTCCCCAGTCTATAACTCTGCATGGGATTGTTGTGTCCAAAATGAAGTACCTGACATTTGGACTTATTAAACATCATTCCATTAGAATCAGCCCATCTCTCCAGTCTGTCCAGGTCCCTCTGTTGGGCCATCCTACCCTCTAACAGATCAACCATTCCTCCTAGCTTGGTATCATCTGCAAACTTGCTGATGATGGACTCAATCCCCTCATCCAGATCATCAATAAAGATATTAAACAGGATGGGACCCAACACCGATCCCTGGGGGACACCACTGGTGATCGGCCGCCAACTGGATGAAACACCATTCACCACCACTCTTTGGGCTCGGCCATCCAGCCAATTCCTAACCCAGCACAGAGTGCTCTCATCTAAGCCACGGGCTGCCAGCTTCCCTAGGAGTCTACTGTGGGAGACAGTGTCAAAGGCCTTGCTAAAGTCCAGGTATACCACATCCACAGCCTTCCTCTCATCCACCAGGCGAGTCACATGGTCATAAAAGGAGATCAGGTTGGTCAGGCAGGACCTACCCCTCCTAAACCCATGCTGACTGAGCCTGATCTCTTGACCGTTCTGCAGGTGCCGCATGAGTTCACCCAGTATTATCTGCTCCATGATTTTACCTGGGACCGAGGTCAGGCTGACAGGTCTGTAATTACCTGGATCATCCTTATGGCCATTCTTGTGGATGTGCATCACATTGGCCAACTTCCAATCTTCTGGGACCTCTCCAGTGAGCCAGGACTCCTGAAAGATGATGGAGAGCGGCTTAGTAAGCTCATCAGCCAGCTCTCTCAACACCCTAGGATGGATCCCATCCGGCCCCATAGACTTATGAGGGTCCAAGTGGCTCAGCAGGTCTCTAACTTCCTCCTCATGGATTGCAGGAGGGCCATATTTCACCCTGCCCCCATCAACCACTTCAGAGGGCCAACTGTCAAGCGAGCTGACATCCTTGCTGTTAAAAACTGAGGCAAAGAAGGCATTAAGTATCTCAGCTTCCTCTGCATCTTTGGTTACTATATTTCCCTCCACATCCAACAAGGAGTGGAGGTCGCTGCCGCCCTTCTTTCTACCGTTGATATATTTATAAAAACTCTTCTTATTGTCCTTAACAGAAGTGGCCAATTTGAGCTCCAGCTGGGCTTTTACTTCCCTGATTTTCCTCCTACACAACTTAACAACATCTTTGAACATGACGTGGCTTACGTCACCTTCTTTCCAACGGTGATACATCCTCTTTTTCTTACTTAGTTCCTTCAGAAGCTCCCTACTCATCCAGGCCGGCTGTCTGCCCCTACAACTCTTCTTACAACACTTCTTCTTTTCGAGTGTGTTCTATAACTTACACTAAAACATCAAAAATATCATTAACCCCCTTGGTAATTAAAATTGACTGTCATTTTCATTCATATCAATATTTTTGTTTATGACATTCAGCATTCTCCTGTTTTTAAATACCCTTTTTTTGTTGCGAGTTCAAATCCTGCTCATTAAATCAGTAGACAATTTATTTACATTTAGGCTAAGAAAAGACTGCAAGATCAAGATGAGAGAGTTTACTGTCTGAAAAAGTATTTATCTTAGGGACCTCTACATGCAAGGGGGCAGTGACGATCTGAAAACTTACCTAGTGAAGACAAGGAAAGTGTAACATGAAGAGTAGAACTGAATAAAGTAATTGAAATAAGAGACTCTGGATCACTTCCAGACCTAATCTGAGTCTGAACTGAATACTCCAGAAGTTCACCAAGGTTTGACTGTCTTGCTGAAAAAGTATTTTCCAGCTTCGAGCTTCTCTACTGGCACTTGAGATTGAGGTTGAAGATGAGTGTAGCAGAAGGAACAGGACTCAGTCTTGCAAGAGCACTCTCTCATGTTCTCTCTCTGAGAACATAGGCAAATTTCTCACCTTCCTACCTTTCCTTCTCCTTTAGAAAAAGGAATGTAAGGTAGGACAAGGTTTCTTTACTCTTTCAGAAAAATGATACAGTCAATTTACCTCACAGAGTAACTGAAGAGCAAAGCTGAACATTAAAAGGAAGAAGTGTTCTGGTGGCCCTGTAATTACAGCTTTTGATGCTTATTTTAGAAAACTTAAATCAGATTCTAGGTGAAAAATGGTAAAAGCAACAAGTTCACTTGTATCAGGAAGATATTGTTGTGCACTGTAATCTTCTATGGCTACTATGCTAGCTGAGACAGAGACTTCTGAATAGAAGGTAAGGAACTTTGGTGCAAGATGACTGTAAAATATTAGTCTATAAACTAGACCTAAGAAAAGACCTAGAAAAACAAAGATTTTCACAGATTTTGTTATACTGGGAAATATTGAGGACATAAAATGCAACACCTTCTATCGTAGTGTCTGTATATCATCTAGGTGACGAAAACTGAAGGTTTGTTTAAATTTTATGGATTGAAACATTTTATTGACAAGACATTTCTTTGCCATTCTACTCCCAATTCAAGGACAAGATCGGATAAAGGAGGAAGTCTAAGGTGTCCTAATGTTCCTTTCTGTATTTTCTTGTAAATAGCTTTTTGTGTTCTTTGAGTGAACAGAATTTCCCAGAATAAATATAGAAACCAGACCAACACGTCAAGAAAACATTGCAATATTTTACTGTAGAATCATTAAGGTTGGAAAAGACCTCCAAGATCATCCAGTCGAACCATCAGCCGAACACCATCATGCCAACTAAACCACGTCCTGAGGTGCCACATCTACACACTTTCTGAATACCTCCAGGGACCGGGACTCCACCACTTTCCAGGGCAGCCTGTTCCAATGTTTCACCACTCTTACAGTAAAGAAATTTTTTCCCAGTATTCAACTAGAGGCCATTTCCTCTTGTATTATCACTTGTTCCTTGGGAGAAGAGGCCAGCACTCACCTTGCTACAATCTCCTTTCCTGCAGTTGTAGTAAGGCATAAGGTCTCCCCTCAGTCTCCTCTTCTCCAATCATAGTTTAACTCTTCTTATCTATTTTACAGTCTTTTTACTTTCTTCTCTTTTTCTTTGCATATTGTATGGGTAATTCATCTACAGAGACGTCAAAAATAGAAAAATATCACTTGTTTTGCTGCTCCTAAATAGAAGTATGTCTTTGTTTTGAAGACATACTTAGAAGCAACAAAGAATGTAATGTTGAATATAGCTTACTTTATTTCTGCTTTGATACATTCATTATTATTTTGTTATAAGAATGAAAAAAAACTTTGGCAAAGTAGATTTTGAGAGGGAGTGGAATAATACAATGTAACACACTTTTGATTAAAAAAGTTGTCTCTGAAATTTTGTCAAAAAATGACCCTGTTCTAGGGTCATTTTATAAACCAGAGGGACTGTGTTAAGTCCTCATCAGGATAACACTATGATAGTATTCCCTTCCAGTTTCTTTGCTATTTTTCTAATAATCTGTAAGTTCACATTTAAACATACTAGTAATATTGAAAAACAGGCTTTATATTTTTAGTCTGTTAAAGAATGTAAAGGTACGAGTTTAGACAATTAATTTCTCACAATGTATGCTTTGTTCTTTTAGCTGACTGAATCTCCAACCTTGTGTGTTTCCGAACTTTTTCTCTTGGAAATGTTAGAAGAATTCAGATCAACTTCACATTCATGTAAGGTGATTTGCCTTGGAAGTTAATATCCAGTATGCTTTGCAAGGCTTGTTTCTCTTAAAAAAGAACTTCCAAACCCTCTGGATTTTCAGATTTATGTTTATTCTTGAGAAATTCTCCAGAAATCCTTATCTTCAACAGCTTTCAAAGCTTCACCCAAATGAGTCCTTTAAGAGACTGGAAGCCAAGGCATTGGATGAAATGAAATTAAGTTCAGAAAACACAGAGTAGTGTATATTTTCTTTTCTCAAATTGGCAAGAAAAAAATTTTTTTTTTCTTTCCTCTGTATGAATGCATTTATAGTTTTATGTTTAGTTGACCGCTTTCATTGTGCACCAGCTTGTTTTTGTCTTTGAAGTTGTGGAATTCCTTGATATCTTGAATAATGAACCTTCTGTCTGCCAAAATAAGTACAGCCATTTTTTTGTTTGTCAAATCATTCAACTGCATATCCACTTGTTAACACACTGTGGGAATTTCCCTACTCTTCAGTTTTTCATTGCCAGTTGATATCAGATTTGCTGTGTAACTCTCTCATTATTTCTCCACTTTATCCAGATAATGATTTTTCTGCTTTCAAAATATGAAACTGGCCAGTTACTAGTTTTGTCTTTATGAAAAAGTTCATACATTGTTTTTTCTAATAAAGATCACAGGGGTTTATAATTGGAAATCCTCTGGAGCTTTTGGAGCATTGATTGCAGTATTCATTTTCTGTAAAGCAAGCAGGATGAATGTTGGCATGAAACAATAATAATCAACAAAATATAAACTTAAAATCTGTCCATTCAGTGAGTATTAAAAAATGATATTTTCTTTCTTCTCATCCAGTTATGAACAGAAGTTAGAAAGCAGAGGAGAAGAAGGCAGGTTATAATGTTCTCACACTGCTTGTATCTACATGTACCTGAATTCCCTCATTAACACATTCAATGTTCATTATAAGGTTGCTAATCTTCCCAAACTACTAGTGCGGTCCTGAAGCTATGTTTGCTTGTCCCTTCAATAGAACTTTGGAATCAGTTTCTCTCCCCATCAGTCAGTGCCTGTGCTGTTTCTGGGACCAATGTACAAATTTAAGGTCTCTGCTGTCATTCGATTCTTCAATTGCACTGAGTGCTCAGTGCAAACTCCCTTGCTCTGCTGCAGAATGCCTTCTGTCTCTCTTCCTCATGGGAAACTTTCAGGCTCTCCTGCCTTCCTCCCTGCTGCTTCCTCAGGCCCTTTCATACAAACACGTGTGCCCGATCCGTCTCTAACTAGCACTTGTCCTCTTTCTGCCACTCTTTCAAGATCCATTCCTGACATTTTAATTATTTCTCAGCTTGCTCAATAGGTTTGTTCAAGCTCAGTCTATTTAAGGATGTGCATTTATTGATTCATTTGCTTATTCTGTGGGTTTATGTGATAAATTTACCTTTATGCTCTTTAGAATTCTTAACACTGTCTTCAAAACAACTCTGATTTATGTTCTCTGTCTCACTGTCTCTTCACATTTTTCTTTATTTTTCCCTAGGAGTGGTTTTTCACTCTTTTTATCTAAATGCCGGCTTTGCTCGTCTTCCTCTGTTCCAGTTTGCAAAAGTAGCCAACTATGCTTAGCTCAGTACCCTTACATTGTAATATAAGCTTCTTGATATTTTGCGTAAATAATACAAGAAATGTGGGGTCTGAGAGCACAAGATTAATTTCAAAAGCCTGTTTAAACCTTTGTTGTGAAACTAATTTCAACCAATTCTTCTTCTGTCATATACAATCTTGGTTCTACTAGAAACCACTTTCAAACAATGCCTTAAAGAGGGAGGGGAACACCTTATCTAGCAAGGGAAAACGTTACCACTTAAACTGGTACTATTATACCTAATTAAGGTATATACTTCCTAATCAGCTTATGAAAAAAGAAGGTGGATATAAATACATTATATTGTGTTGCAACTCTGGGGTCAGTATCCAGAGTTTCAGTTGTAAGGTGCTCATGTATAAATGATTTAATCCAAAACCCACGACCTCACTCTTTTGACCCCACATGTCAAAATCTGCTGATTGCTATGAAAGTGGTTCACTTGGAAATTCAGTGGTATCACAATGGATTACTCTGCCTCAGAAAGTTGGCATAATATTTTTACATCAGTATTTTCTATGGTTGCAATAGAGGTGTAGCAGTATAAAATGGAAAATACACTGTAATTCAAATAAAATTATTTGCAACAAAAATTCTGTAGTGTTTATCTAGAACTATAAACATCTATGTACTATGGCTTGATACTGTTCAATGGTACTACAATGGTTATTATTTCAGGATTCAGGCAGTATCTTTACCTGAGTGACTTGAGTATTAGACATTAAACTATGAAAAATAATTACTGAAGAATCAAGCTTTAATGGAAGTTGAAACTAATTTTAAACTGAAATTTAAGTTTTAGGTACAGGTTTCTCTCTATTAATTCCTTTTTTTTACATAATTTTAACAGGCATTCACCTAGTGAGGTACTTATCTTTTTTTGAAAAAAATGGTAAAATATTTGAGTTTTATCTCTTTTGTATCTGTCAAAATCCAGACAAATATTTTTAAAGCTGAATGTGTTAAAAGAATAAACTGTGAACAAAATAGGTTCCCAGTATGCTAAAATTAAAATTCCAGTAGAAAACAAACATAGTGGAATACTTCATAGTTTTCCTACTATGAGAATACCTTTTGGGGATGATACGTAACCAAAATTGTCTTCATGCAGTATGAGAATTTTATAAGAGAGATCTGCCATTACAACAAACAAACAAACCCAAAATAAAACAAAAAATCCTCAAACAAACAAACAAGAAACACCCAACAACAACCCCTCCAAAACATTTGAGAGATTAGCATCTTAATAATTGTGTGCTGCAGCTTGAGAAATGAAGAAGCGACTTTCTAAAAGATCAAAATTAAATCGTGATAAATCTTTATCTCTTCTTTGAAGAGACTAGAGATTACATTTCTGAAACAGTATCCCAAATTACTGACAATTCTGCAGAAAAAAAGTGAAATTGTTGCATTCAGAATTGTTAGGAAATAATACTGATGTTTGTTAGACGTCTTCCCGTCAGGTTACAGCAACAAGCCAGGATGCTGATCTTCTGAATTGTACTGTTTCAGTAATATTTAAGTCTATCTGCAGTATTATGGTACTCAATGAGCAATTGGTTCAACTTTTTACACCGTCAAAGCCACTACTCATTTCATATTTAATTAATAATTACTTATTCTTTTCTCTCAGTTTTGAAACTCTGAAAAGGAGTGATAATTTCAGCTAAACAAATTTATTCTGGCTTATTTCAAAAGAAGCTAGATCCATACATATTTTACTGCAAAGATGATAGAATCATATAGAAAACAAAGGGAGTTAGTCTTTTACCTGATGTGCAGAATAATGATTGACATAAGTTAAATAAAAATAGGTTACGGGGCTGGCATCATAAATTGAATCTAATTGATGGAACAGGCAATTCCATGTAAGATTTTCTGTTAGCCTTCTATGTTACTCCTTTAATCAGAAAGTAATTTAGATGTTATTCTTTATAGCTAAACAATGAAAAATCTGGAGCTCTTTTAAAAGATTTTAGATGATTTTTAGTTTTTTTTATTTGCTTGTTTCGTGTGATTTTGAATTGGGAGATCTGGACAATCTCTTCTTTGTAATGTTCTTTAGTTGATATTGGTATCAGGGAAACAACTTCATTGAAGTACACCTTATATTAGAAATATAAGCCAGAAGAAGAAATATGAATTATGCAGAAAAATCATATGTAAAAAGATCAAACACAGGATGATTAGGAAGAACTTAAAATGTCTACAGTTTAAAGTCCAGGATGCAAATAAATTTCTGACTAATGCTCTCCAACTCCATCTGTCAAAATACACAAGGCAGTTACAGTTTATCATCTGGTAGATAGACTTTATCATACTGATGAGCAAGTGCTCATTCTCTTCAGTTTATATGTCAGTAAATTTCCTAGTGTGATATGACCTTATAAAACATGCATCTATATGGAAAAAGTGTTTTGAGTACTGCCATAATGATCTGTTGACTCACAGAATTGGTACAGCTATTTAATGGGGTGCTATGCTCAAGAAATTGTGCCTTGTTTCTCTCACCTGGGAAAATTAGCTTATGCACAGGAAAGGGGAGGCATGGTGTGGGTATCTCTCTGCATAACACTCTGCACTGGGGAGACTAATCTAGAGAAGCTTTTTCAGCTTGCTGCCTGAGAAATTAAACTCAAAACAATGTTTCTCATTCGATCTGGCACTTGGAATCTGTTAACATGTTGTATACCCAAACAAAAAACCTATAAATTGTCTTCTTTTCCAGGGAATAATTTAGATCTAATCAGAGCAGTTTGCTTGTAAGTAAATTGTCAGGGTGTTGCCATAATAAATTTAGTAATCCAACATGAAAAAATGGATATCCTATTTCCCACTATCTTTATATAAATATATTTATATAAAATTGACTTCACATCCAAAGTTGTTTGCTACTTGTAGGTTGTACTGAAACAGAAATAAAATATTTGAGGTACAAATCCCTACTACTTTACAAATGGAATGAAGTTGAGGCTCCTGATGTTGACTCTGGTTGTTACCAGACCCTTCATCAAGGGCAGTGTTTCATAGTAGAAATTTATCATGAGCTCTGCTTCACCACTTAAGAGTTATTCTCTCGCTAGAAAGTGAAGTAAGCAGGATGAATTAGCTCATGTTCCTGACTTGACCATTACTAACAGAAGTATTCCTTAGCTAAACAAGTAATCTTTATCATTGATAAACAATGCAAGAGAACACTTGTCAACTGCAAAACCAAAGAAGAACACAATGCCATTTTCCTGGGGCTAGGAATTGCAACATTGGGAATTATCTCTAATAAAATATTTTTTTTCCTAACACTGAAATTTCCCTTTAACTAAGGCTATATTTTAAATCCCTTCTTCCCAAGTCCCACTCACACAGTAAATTAGCTCTGGCTGATCTTGTCTGTTTCTGGTACATGAGCCAGCTTGTGAAGTGCATTCGGTACCTTTACATTACATTTCAGTCTACCCTTAAGTGAATCAGGAAAAGCTATTTAGAGTTTTCCCTGCAGGATCAACTCCTGTAAAAATTGTTATTGTTTCAGTCACTTATATTTTTCATCTCCAATAGCCATGGGGCCCAGGTAACATCAGTTCACAAATGAGCAGTTAGAAAATATCGTTATAGAATAAAGGCAGGAATCAAAATAAAAATTTTTACCCATATTTTCAGTAACAACTTTCTACTGCACATGACCAATGTCAGAAACCACCTCTTAAATGTTCCTGAAGTTTCTCAAACTCCAGCTTCTTATATTCCTCCCTTTCTGTGTTAACAGTCATATTCCTTGTTCCCAAAGCATATACTCACCTCTCCACTTTCCTCATCCAAATTCTACCTCTTGCCTCTCCTCTTTTTATCTTCTGACTAATGCCTACCAAATCACATTGCTTTGTTTGCAGAATGTAGGTTCATCAATTTCTTCCATTTCTCTCTCCCTCCAGTCATGCTTTTTGAGTCCTTTGATTGACTTATCCATCTCTTACAAAATCTGTATCCCCTATATAGGACTCACTGTATCATCCAGTTTATAATCTTTACTACTCTTTCTCTGTCTGAGACTTAGTTATATTCCTGGTATGTCTCAAACACTTCCCTACCACCTATTCCAGAAGTAGCTTTTGGTATGCTTTTTCCTCCTAATTTTTCCCAAATTTTTCTTATTTCGTTACTTGTCAGAAATGATCCTTCAGTGATTGCTGGCATTTTAGAGACAATGCTTGTTCTGGGTATGAACAGAGCACGCCCTTCCAAACCACGTAAAAGATCACATGTGCTCAGGTTTACATCCACCTTGCCTATCATTAGGCACACAACTGAGGCACCTAAACTATGAACATAGCTGTCCGATGGACTCTCTGTTAGACAGTTGTCAGAGAAACACCTTCTTTAGGAACTGAATTACCATGTGAAGGTGTCTATTTCTTTGTACTGATAGTAGGCAATGAAGTGATTGGTCACTTTGTTTAGGTGCTTCAAGTGAGATGGAATGGGTCTAGGTCTGGCCTTGACATATTAAGATACAATAAATAATTACCTTATTACACTGAACTAACCAACTGATTCTGTTAAAATAGTCTAAATATAGTTCAGTATGAACATCATTATGAGGAAAAAATGAAGAAAAATATTTTTCTAGACAAAGGTTACACATAGAAAATTAGTGCTTGTAATATTAACCAGCTAGTATTTTGAAGGAGGCATATTCCCAGTTTTTCAAAGTAACGAGTGAAGTTAGTTTCCCACAGTGAAGTAAATGCTATCTGAATTACCCACATGTTGTGCTTGATTTTTTCTCCATTAAAATAGGTGTGGAAATTTAGCTTACAGACATTCTAAATGTCACCTGGAAACGACAGTGCTGTGAGTGAGACTGTGGTAGAAAGAGACCGGATTTAGTACTTGGAGGAGGTAGCCAGAGGGTGAAGTCCTATCAAAGAAACAAAACATCTGAATAAATAAGCAACTTTTCCTGGAGATGTTTGAGGGAATGACTTCTGATTAAGCCATGGAAGAGAGAAGGATAGTGAGAACATATTTGTGTACAGCATCATTTATTGATTGCAATCCTCTGTTTATGTTATGGGTTCTGTACTATGACATTTTTTTACCTCTCAGTTGCTTTTCTGTGACTTTGCTGCTTGCTGTGGAATACTCTGGAGAAGGAATGAGTGTTTGTTTTTTGTAAATACTAGGTAGAGACTCTCAATCTCAGCTTTCCGCTTGAACTGGCTTGCGTGGTGGAAGATAACAATAGGCTTTACAGAACTTAAAATGTTAAGTTCTGCTATGTCCACAGAATATTTAGGGCCTTGAGAGATCTTTAAAGTTTTGGAAAAAATCTTTTATTTTTCAACTAGAAAGATGATGATCTGATTCAGGTCTCTTTAGGTGTCGCCATTTCAGAGATGAAAAATAAATGTTCATAGGGAACTTATTTTGGCTTTGTAGTTACACTCAGTCCTGTAATCCTTTGAATGATACAGCATAAAATGCAGTTGCATTTTTTATTGCAAGAGTGATACTTTATTGGCCTTGAAATTTATTTGCACAGATTGAACGAAAATGAATGTCAGAGAATCATATGTCAGGCAGCTAGAGATGTCATTCAGAGGTTTTCAAACACTTTAGGTGGATACGAACTATACATTTCACTCTCACAAGTTGACATGTTACATGGATCTTTCTGATATCATAGCTGGATATCATAGCTACTCTGCGCTTGACTATGTGCTGCCAAAAGGCTCATCTATCACCTGCAACTAGAGTATGTTGCAGCATAGTGAGTGTTAGCAGGTGTGGAACTGGAGATTCTGCTTCTCTTCAGCTTTGCTCTGTGAACTGACTACCATGAGTTTAGTGTCTTTTGATTTTGCACAGTGTATACCTTTAAAATCTTCTGCAAAAGACTAAAGCTTCAAAAGTTTTCTCATCTGAGCACGTAGTAAAGGGTGTTCTGCTGGTGAATCCATTTAAGTCATAGCTCTCCATGGGAGCTTTGTGGCTCCCTTAGTCCAATCTATCTGCAAACACTGCAGGAACACCTAGTGTGAATCTTTCTAAGGTTACCTTCAGCAGGAACTGAATCAAATCTGCCCCTCTACTAACCTTTGTGGAGGCTTTTGTTTGCAGTAAGTCTTGTCTTCTTATCTCTTATTATCACACTGATTACTTCTTTAAATAGGTTTGGGAAATGTTTTTTGAGGGTTGTCATAGGGAATAAGCCTGTTCAGTTCATGTAGTTTAAAGCTAAGGTGAGAAATGGTGTACTGATTTGTTAACAACACATAATTGATGATGAATCAGCAAGCTTTAATTCAGGTCCAAGATAAGAAATACAATGGAAGAAACACTGTATTTGACATTCACAAAATGTCAATAAGCACCTTTGTAAACACCTTGTACGATGAGTTCGTAAAAGCCCAATGCTGTCCACCGTGTATTCATAGTTAACTTCTCCTGCACAGTCCACATGGTCACCAGCACTCTTCCCCTGTCAGGGAATCCAGGCTCCTTGGGGAGATGTGGATGCTTTAGATTTGTGCCTGCCCACGTCACTCCAAGCTATCCATGCACCAACCAGGGAGTACTCCATAGGTTGTGGAGGTAAAAAAAATGTGGGTCCTTGCATGCTGCACCATTTACTGTTACTCCACTAAATTGATACAGGCTATGCAAGGTGTTTAATAGGGTACAAAATAATGCTGTTCCGTTAACTAATGTTTTTAATTTAAAACCCTTAATATCTGAGGAACTTCCCAGTCTGAGGAACTCTACTAAATGAGCCTCATGCCTCTGAGCAGCTTTATTGTAAACCACATTGTTCAGAGTCCTCAGTAACCAATCTCCTTTCTATTGTTATCAGATAATCATTTTCACAAACAGTCTTGCAAATTTAAACCAGAAATTCCTTCAAGGACAGCCTTTAATAAGTTCAACTGAAAATATGTTTTGTGTTCTTGTTCCACTGACCTTAAAAATACAAACCGAAATAATCTTCCCTGTAAGGCAAAATCTAAATATTGCATTTATCTTTTTCTGATTAGTAGAATATAATTAGCTGTGAAAATTCTAATCTAACCAAAATTTTCTACAAGCAAAAACCTACATTCTGTTAGAGTAAATGGGCAGAGTTCTGTCTTCATTTAGTATTGATTTTTTATATCAGTAGGAAACATATCAAATTACTTCAATCGTATCCAGTGCACAGAAATCCGCAGAGTATTTAATTCATTAAATTTCTTGTGGAATCAATGTATATTGATCTATATATTAGCATATATGAGGTATCAAGTTATATTCCTATATATATAATTCTTCCTTCTTATCTCATCATAAGTGTTATGCACTTCGTATATCCTGACCTTGATCTTCCTAGAAACAAGCCAAGTGAGTTAAGACAAACTTATCGTTTTCAAGGAGACAAATATTGGGGAGACTGTGTTTGAAACAGATCAGAGAGAGACCTTGTGCTAAATTTAGATGAGCTGAGGTTAAATTGTATTGATCAAACATTATGGCTTGAGAGAGTGCTTCTGAAAAGATTTCATATAATTAGTATTACATAAGCTTAGTAGAAAGGACGGTTAGTAATGAACGTATCAGAGGTAATACTAACAGCCTTCACAAATGCTATGCAGATCTTTGGTTTGCCTTTGCACGACTTTGCTCATCTCTGCAAGAGGGTTCTCTGATACTGAGAAGAATATTATGGCATCCTTGGTAATTCTGAAACTGCTACGGAAAAATGTTTGCAAATAATCCTTGTCCATAATGCACCATCTCCATGTGGAGTTACAGAAATAATCAATAATAACAAGACAGATGTATAAGATGTGGATATTAGAGGAAAATTGTAAGATAAAAATCAAAGAATAATTGACAAATTGGATTGTAAAAATCTCTGTATGGTATTTTTGTTAAACTGTGCTATTTGAGGAATGTAAAACATGACTAACTACATCAGCAGGTGTGGTGTAGGTGTACTGCAATTATACATTGACATTTTAGCTAAAGCCTATAAAGTACTATTTTGTACCGGCTACTGATCTAGACAAAGACCTGAATAAAAATAATTGAAGGATCATTTCTCTATCGAAAAATGTTTTTTCTCTGTAACTGGAATGCTTATCAGGAATGGATTGATTCTGAAGGTGGTTTGGACAGAATAACAGTCTTCAGCCTACAAAAGGTTATCATGCTAGTTTTAAGATTTCTAGTTTTGTCTTAAGATAGTGTTGTTTTTTTAATAATAACATTTCTAAATTTACTACCATTTGTGTTTTATGTTTACTACTTGATGATAAATTTAGGAATTATATGCAAGCAATATTCTGAATTCTGTTAATTTTGACAGATTTAATGATTTTCTAGAAATGAAATATCTTTGATTATTGCCATCTTTAAGTAGTTCCTCATAGTCTGTGTTAACATAAACTCAAATTACCAAAACAAGACTTTACTACTTTTTCATTCATTTTGTTAAAATTGCTACAATATCAGATTATTCTTGATATCCAATCTAGTTTGTAAAGTGTATTTGTAGAAAATTTTTTCACTGAGGTGAGAAGACGACAATTTTACATTCAAAGCATGTTACTGACAGAAGGTTCATTTTGAGAATGTAGATATTTACTTCTAAAGACCTTGCTGCCTGGGTCAAATGTGTTTTTACTGATATCTCATCCCTCCTGTTAAATGCCTTCTATTTGTTACATGAAAAGATATAACACCTAACATTGTTATGTTTTACAAAGAAACAAAAACACCAGAAAATATTTTCCTAGCTAAATCTGACTTCCTACCTAGAACTAACACCCTAATATCCTTCCCTATTTTCCTATAATGAAGGATAGTTACGGTGGAATATATGGAAGCACTTTCAGAGTTGTTGAAAAGGACCACAAACTGATACCAAAAATACCTCTTACTGGAATCAAAAAGGGTCATACTCCAATCTGTCATATAGTGATGAAAACTTCTGTGTTGTTAAATACAGAAGAAAGTGGTGACTTGCAAAATATAAATAAACAAAAATCTTCAAAACACCCGAATTGAAACTGAAAACTTTTACTACCAAACATTAATCTAGCTCTAGATTCTGCAGCTCTTGACCTTATGTGCTATATCAAAAAAACATCTTATAGATACAAATTGAAAGATAACTAAGTAAAAGATCATAGGATGATAGCAATAAAAATTATGCAGTACAACTTATCATGGATCTAGATATAATGCATATAATCAAGTGTTCTTTAAAATAAAGAACGATGATAAATATGAATTAAAGGAACAAAGAATTCTTTATATTAATTTAATCTTCTGTGTTCAGTTTTGAAGTAATCAGTAGCCAAAGAAATAATTCTATAAGCCATGCTGCATCTGAATTGCTTATTTCAAGAAACCTTCCACATGGGTAATTTTTTTCTGCATGTCAAAGAAGTAAAAATTAACTCTTGAGTAAGAAAGAATGTTAGTTCTCAGTAGTTGCTTCAGAAATGATTGAGAATTATACTTGATCTTGTAGTAACAAAGAACATTTTGAACAAGAATTTTTTTTTCTTTTACAAGAAATGAAAGAAAGAACATAAAGGTGACAGCTGCAGAATCAGCTTTGTCAAAGAGAAACAGAGTAATTTTTCCAGCATGAATAATGGCTCGCTTGATGGGACTGAAACCCTTTCTGAATTCTATGCTCATGCTGCAGACACTGCTATATGATGCAGACAGTTATAACAGCTAACATGAATACTGGTGGCAGCATCAGTACAGAACAAAAGACCACAAAAGCCTTTTAAATTGGTGATAGCCGGGTTATTAGTTATGTAAAGCGCTCTGCTTTCATGGCTAGACTTACAGGTAACTGAGTTTAGAACAAAGTTTATCATGTGTAAACTCTTTAGTGGTCACTACTAAAGCAACAGATTTCCATGGAAGAGAAACGATAGGATACTGTCATGCTATGGTTTAGTGCAGATTTTTAAGATAGCCCAGCATGGTGCAAGAGCAGAGTTGAACAATCCTGGGTGAGTTGCTCCCTTTTTTCCTTTGTTCTGAAAATTGTCTCAGTGGAGTTTCAAGTGGGGGCTGTGGTGATTTTGAATTCATGACAGCCATTGGCTTTACTTCTGGGTGGTTCTGTATGCAGAAATAACCTTTGTATTAGCAATGATGATGGCTACCTGAATGATAGCAGAGATGAGCATAGCAAAGCTAATGTGTAACCGCATGCCTATTGAATGCTAAGAAAAAACATTTGAGGAAGAGGAACAGCGAGGAACATGTATCACAGAAAATGTGTTATGATTGAGACGTTTTGGTGTCTATATGGTAGTGCTACTTTGCAGTTCGTAATTAGGTTCTGGTACAAGAGATAATTCAAGTATAAGACAGTAGTAGAATAGAGATGGGAACAGAAACCTCTTCATGGAAGAACTCTCAGAAGATATTACTCTGGACAAAAGGCCTGTTAGCAAGGTTTACCAGAAATTTTTCAGATGCTTTCTACCACGTAGGGGTCATGTGACATACAATGAGAATCCTATATTGTCTTGATCGCAGAAAAATAAGGTCATCTGCAACAGCAGCTGGACATGTTAGTGGAATTATGTGGTGTGTGATAACATGCCAGAAGCAGTTCGATCTCCGACAAGATGATGTTACTGGAGCACAGTTGACAACGTCTTGATAAAATCTAATTGATAAAAATAGAATGGAAGGAAAAACAAAGGATAGTTGTGGGCTGATATTTTTGTAGCATCCTGTTACCACCCAAATAATGAAAAACGATAAAGCATGTAAACAGAGCTGTTTTGGATAATGGCATGTACCTGTCAGGCACAGTTGTCTATTATTGAGTTAGACATTAGAAAGAAGTGTGTTGTTGAAAGACACAAATCAGGGAGAGATTACAAGTGGATCATGGAGAGACTATAAGTGAATTCAGCATACCTAGCTGGTCAAAGATGTGCTTTCTGGAGTGAGTGTTTTGGTACACTTTGGCCAAAGGGCCAGTGCAGTGTATGCCCGTATCAGCTTATCAAACAGGACCAAAGCACAAGTGTGTGTGCACTTGGGCTGTGATCATCCTTGTTATCACATTTTCTGGCATGCATTTTGCCTGTGCCAGCTAGCAGCACTCCAGAAGACACTTGGGCATGGTCTGGATTACTGCAGACCAGGCATTATTTGCAGTTGTTATGCATTTGTTTCAGGTTTGGAAATCCATTGTGCAGAAGAAGAAAGTTTAGATGTGTTTATGTGAGTCATGCTGGGCTAACTGAACAGTGGAATACACACCAGTCTCCCAAATACTGCTCTTTGATACAATCCCTAACCAAGCTGCTAGATCTTAAAGTTTTCATAGCCATGGAAGGGATTGGTGCGGTACCCACACCCAAGATAGATATAATTTATTCTGAAAGTATATGTATCTCTATGAGTTATAAATAGTGCCTGCTATTTGGTGTTTATTAATTCCTTTAACCTCTGTCAGTGAATGAGTTGAGAGTTGACCATTAGGGAATTAATTTCCTTACTTGACATGTATTTATTGAGGTTCTACCCTGCACGCTCAGAAATGTCCTTCTAAAAGAAATTTAATCTTGTGAAAGGTAGTTGAAAGACAAAGGAAAAAAAAATTATTATACTTTGGGGTGACTCTATCAAAACCGCATATCAAAACACCTTTAAACTGTTCAGATTGATAACATGCATTCTTTGCAGATGTCTCTACAGAACAGGTTGCCTTATTCTTTAGAATGTCTCTTTAAACTACATTTAAACTCAGTACAAATATTATATCACACTTGTTTTTGTTGAATAGTTGGCACACTATTTCAAAAAGCTTCTTGTCTTGTAATTAATTATTTTATTTAATAATATATATAAGAATTCTCTTCTCCAGCAGTCATTTATCCTGTACGTGCTTTCACCATTTATACTGTGTTTACTGTTTTAAAAACTGACAGTTCAAATCTAACACAAGCCCAAGTGACAATAACAAGCAAATTGTTTCTATTTCTGAAACCTATTGTAGTAATTGCTACTGACTCCAGAGACATTCCCTAGGCAAGAACAGTAATGATAATTTGGTAACTTTCTTTTAAGTAGACTTCGTTTCCAACAGCTAGTAGATATTTCTGCCTTCAGGGCCAAGGACAGATTTATGGACCACAGTAATATCTTCTCAATTTTAATTTTTCCAAAGTGTTTGCTTTAGTAGTGAAAGATAGCCTTATGTTTTCCAAATATTATTTCTCAATCATTAACATTAATATCAATTTTTAAAAATCCTCATCCTCTATGAAACCCCCCAAAATGCACATAACAAAACCCTTCTTAAAATTTCCTGACACTATTAATTAAGTTTCATATTAGAAAATGAACAGGAACAGTTTTATTACTTTCAGGAGGACTGTGCCTTATCATGCCCCAATTGTTGACGACAAGCAACTAGTTACTTTATTATTCACTGTCTAAATTGGAACATCAAAGAGTCACATTTGGGGAGCAAGACAAAATTGTAAAAGACTGTGCAGATCTGAAAACAGTCTCTACATTAAATAGTATATAAATCAATGCTAGTACCAGTAAGAAGTTAACTGACGTTTTTACTTTCCTGTACTGCTTTGTTTTAACAAGCATCTTTAAAAAATTTGACTTCTTAAGAACCCTACCTTAGGTTAGTGTTTAGAAGAAAATAAAAATCTGGTTGAATTGACAAAGGGTCCCAGCATAAGGGGCAAGTTCGTAAGTGTTCATAAAGAAAACATGAATTTGAAATCTGTTTTTTAATTTATACCAAAATATTTTTAAATTAAAAAGAATGTGTTACAATTACACAATATATTATGATATATTATGTCCTCTGACCCTGGATCATCTTTCCCTTTCACAGGAACCTTCACTGACAGAGTAGATGAAATACTTTCAGTGGTCAGTTGCCCATTCTTGCTGCCATGTCCAGTAATTATTAATCCCAGACACAATTAAAGATGTCAAATCTTTTCTGTGAGAGCTAA
This sequence comes from Tapera naevia, assembly GCA_033556795.1. Taxonomy (NCBI): domain Eukaryota; kingdom Metazoa; phylum Chordata; class Aves; order Cuculiformes; family Neomorphidae; genus Tapera; species Tapera naevia. Next base: position 18,459,311 of record JAUMJJ010000059.1, read on the forward strand.
GAAATAGAGCTCTTTTATTCTATACACACATGCTAATATAGCAAATGAGAAGTATTTCTGCAAATAGTGTAAATTAATTTGAAGAAGAAAAACTAAAGTGAGAACAATAATATGATACCTAATATATAATGTGATCTGTTTGTTTTATCAAAACTACCACAGCATGAATTTTGACACTGATTTATAAGAACCAAATCATGTGTTGACATTCTACAGAGTAAAAATTATCAATAAAATAGTACAGAGATGAATCTCAGTAAACAGTTATAATACAAGGGTAGGTGGCTCACAAATTGGTGAAATGTTTATATTAATAGACTGATTTAACTGCTAACTGTCATTTGTTCATTTCTTCTTTTTCTCATGATGCATATAAAACAGAGATCCCTCTCCAGCCTGTTGTGTTTACTTTGTTCTATACTTAAATAAGTAAACTGCATGGGTTTTTAGTTCAGTAGATATTCAGCAAGAATATTTTGGGCATCCTAGAATTTTCTGCTTGCAGTATTGATTATTTCTTGAAATTGGAGTAAGCATGGCAGGGATGCTACCTCCTGTAAACCTTTATGTAAAGCAAATAGTAGAAAAATAATCCTTTCGAGGAAAGTGCATGGAAGTCAGCATTTTGTATCTTAATGTTTGAATCCCAGTTTTGTCTTTTATTACATTCTTGCAAGCTTAGTGGATCAAGGGCATAGAGCATGGGTGGTAAACACAAGCCCCATGGGCCGAATCCAGCCCTTCATCTTCTTTTATCTGGCCCGGCGCTTTGTTTCTATCCAGAGACAGTCCTGAGCTCCTTACCCCTGTGATCCTGGCAGCGGGTGTGTTATTCTGTAGGAGCAGATTGGTGTGGCCCCTAGTGAAAATGAGTTTGACAGCCCTGGCGCAGAGGCTAGAATGGCAACTGGAGGAGTTATTAAGGCCAAGAAGACTATCAACCCATTTCTTAACAAAGTTTGTCCCTCATGTTCACTTAGGATTTAGAGGTAATTGAAGAAAACCTTTGAGCTTTTCAATCACTTAATACTTAGCACTTTCAGAACAGTTTAGAAAGACTTAGGCACTTCTGATTAAATAATCTAGTTCTAGAGAGGTCCTTTATTGAAACTGTCTCCATCTTCTCCTTTTTAACTAAAGAGGGATGTAATGTAGAACTTTTGAAACAGATCACACTGAATTTAATGCTACCAGAAACTTACTAGAAGCAAAGATATTTTTAAAATCCCTTTACTAGCTATCTTTTTTTTTTCAACCATACTCTTTCATTCTCCCTTCTCATTCTTGAATAAGATATTTAAATGGTAGTCTCTTACTCACAGTGACTCCAGTTACTTCCAGGCAACTAGTATAATTTCTGTGGGAGAGTATCACAGAAGAACTCAATTTTCTACTTTCCTTCTTGTAGTCAATGCCTCAGAAATTACCCAATTGCTCCTCCTGTTAAGTGGAAAATCTTAAATGGACTTTTTGTGTTGTAGTCAAAATTATTCTTGGTAAAAACAGCAGTCTCCAAATTTAACACAGTGAGATCAGCAGCACCTCATTTTCAGAAAAGGTTAGATATAATAATATAAAAAAGTTGCTGGTATATTTAACAAAACAAACTCTGGCTGACTGGAAACTGAATTCTAGAAATAGAATTGGTTTACTTTGCAAATAAACTATAGGACTGGATGTCTCTTGTTGATGTTGACTTCATTACGTAAGAATATCTTTTCTACTTATTTCCACCCAGTCTCCAACTTTTTGAGCTCATGTAGATATATCAAAGTGAAAACAGTGTATCTTCTGATTGATTTTTTTTGACACGGAGTAATCAGCACAGATTTATAAATAGGGAATCATGCTTGACCAACCCCATGGCCTTCTGCAATGAGATGACCAGAGTGGTGAATCAGAGAACAACAGTGGATGTTGTTGCTTTTGACTTTAGGGAACATTTTGAAACTGACTCTGGTAACATCCAGGCTTATGAACTGGTGAAGTATGGGCTGAAAACACAGACAGTGTGGTGGACTGTAAACTGGTTGAACTACCAGGCTCAGAGGGTTGCAATCAGTTGTACAAATTGCAAACGGAGACCGGGCACCAGTGGTGTACTCCAGAGAATGATACGTTGGCGCAATTTAATATTTATAAACCTAGTGATTTTGTAGTCTTTAATGTTCTTGAGATGTTTTCAGCAAAAAAATTATCTAAATCAAGAACGTATTTCAGGAACCTTCTTTTCATGCTGGGGATCTTGTGTTTGTTATGTAAGCAGGTGTTTTTAATCAAAGTCAACACAATAATTTGAAAACTAAATTATATAACCAGATGATGTCTATTTCAAATGGCCAAAATATATAACAATCTTTCAGAATTAGGCAGTTTCAAAATGGAAAAAATCAGTAAAGTTGCCAGTGAAATTTTAAATCCTGCAACTTTGTTAACCTCATTGCACATACGTATTTTTGTATGATGTGCAATTACAAGTTTATATTCTATCAGTGGTTGTTGCACATGTATTTGACAATGCTAAAAACTATGTATCTACTTGTACAGCAGGGTGCAATTCCAGAATTAGAAGGAAAACATGTGCTGACACTGATTTCAGCCTTTAGTCTTCTACTGTTCCTAAATATTCTCTTTCTTTTCCTCCTTGTTTCTTTCATTTGTCCCACCCAGATTATTTCAGTCACTCTACTGCCACAGAGCCATCATCTGAACTGGCTTTATATATTGATATACTCTTAAGAAATTAGAGATACTCTTAAGAAATTAGAGAGGGGAATTAGGAAGTCAAGCAGACAATTTAGATTAGAATCTGCTTTAGATTTAGACACAAAAATGTAGGTGGTTGCATGTACAGTAGGTGTATAAACTCGGATTATAGTCAATGCAAGACTTGTTCGTAGAGTTTGTGGACCTTACAATCACTTACCTGCTGGCTAACAATGTGTCCACTTCCTAGGTTTATTGACTATTTACATAGATGTCCATTGCCGATATTGGGGTCTCTGACAGCAAGACCACCTAGGCATAAAGAATTACTGTAGCTGCTTTAATAATAAACTGAATCCTGTTTATGGAGATCACACCTCAGAAGTTGTAACTTTGTATTAAAAAAATTAAAATAAAATCAGGATTCAACTGTTGTGATCTCTGCTTCCTGAGATGGAACTATCAGTAAGTTATTTGCTTTGTATCAGATAATCTAATCAAGACAGAATTGTACATTAATATTTATAGGTAGGTCATAGTAATGTTCATGATTGTGAATATTATCTGTGTGTCTTTCAATTCTTGACATACAGAACTCAGGTATCTTCAGGACTGCCTCATTTTGGTGGTGGCACTTCATGCTTTCTTTGCTTGCCCTACTCCTCGTTCCTGTGGGCAGACTTTTCCTCATTACTGTCAGTGAATTCTGGTCTCTCCCTAACTTTTTTTCCTTTTTTTTCTTTTTTCCCTCATTTGTCTGGAAAATGACTTGTTTATACCTTCTTTTACACCATAGGTTTACTATGTCTTCTTTTGAATAGGCGTCAGAGCATGAATGGCTTTAACACATCTAGTCCTTGTGTACCATCATGTTGTACTTCTGCTCTGTTTCATTGTTTTGCCTCTGGAGTCACATTTATGGTATTCGCTGTTACTTCAAATTTTACCTATGTCAGAATCATCCACATTCCTGAGTGATATGCTGTATTTCCTTTTATCCATCCTCATCTCATTTGGCATTTTTGTGCAGGAATATTACCATGTATTATCCCTGGTATTTTTTCTCAAAGCATAAGTTATTTAGCACAGTCTTCTACAAAGAAAAATGTGCAAAACTGCCAACTTAAATCCTTCCGTTGTTCATTTGGACTTGCATGTTGTGGGTGGCACCTGGGGGCTGGTTTAACACTGCCTAAAAAAAGATGTGTGTTTTACAAATCAGAACACTGCTGCATGACAACATATTGAAAGATTTGAATGAAGATTGAGTACTTGTATTTTTATCATGAAGCCTCTATATGACATCAGCAGCAGTCATGCTAGCTTGCGAGTCTGACACTATTAAGTTGACCTCAGAGTGAAACTGCAATTCCTTGCACCTCCTTAGGCTTCTGTTTTGGTAATAAATAGTAAGGTACATTAATAAATTTGGAGTTAAAAATTCTTATTTTTTTAAGTGAAGACTAATCCTCAGTGTTCAACTGAGAGAGGTTGGAATACTGATAGGGATATTGTCTGAATCTTTCAGAACCTGCAGCCTCTCCCAGTCAAAAATGAGGGAATACTGACAGAAGGGTTTGTTAAATATTATGAAAGAGGCCGTGCATACTTGGAGAGAAGTCCACTTTTCCTCTCCATTTTTTCCCAGACATACAGGTTTGATGGTGAAAGTCTTCCGTCAGTGCCAGCAAAGGCTGACCAGGAATTCTTTCACAAGGGTTATGCCTCGAAGTGTTTTTTCCCCGCTGTACCTTGGAAAGGTCAGAATGCCTCTGGAGAGTTTTTTGTAAATTTTTCCCAAGCTAATTTACCTTCACTGCCACTTGCAACAAGATACTGAAATTTCTTGATATTCAGCTTCTCCAGACTGAGAGCTCAAAGAATTAGATCATATGATCAAAGGCTAATTGCCATGAACAAAAAAAGCCTTGAGGACCAGGGGAACCATGGTAGGTGGAGGGACCCCAAGAAGCTAATCATTGCTAAAGGAGTACCCTAACCTGGCACTCCCAGCACCATCCATGGGGAGCAATCAGGCCCCAGGGCCTTGTGGGAAACCCATGGAAACTAGTCAGCCCATGAAACTCCTTCCTCTGAATGCCCTGCAGACTAAAGTGGATTGCTACCTACCGGGGATGGGAACTATTATGGAATGCAAGGACAACAGAATTTAGGGATTGTATAAAATTCATTATCAGATGTTTTAAAGAGAATTTTGGAACTTTACAGCACTCATCGTAGGCTTTTGAGAAAGATGGGTACAAACTCCTTAGCAGGACCTGATGCGGCAGTACAAGTGGTAGGTGCCTCATCCCCAGAAACATTCAAGGTCATGTTGTCCCTGCTCACTGCAGAAGGTTTGAACAAGATAACCTTTAAGGATCTTTTCCAACCTAAACTATTCTATGATTCTATGTTTAATGAATGAACAAAAGGCAAGGAAAGGGAGGGATGAGGCTTTATTGTGGAGGAAGAAGTGTGGGAAAATAAAGGGGAAAACTTAAAAGATGTCAACTGAGTATCAATAGGGACCGATCAATACTCTTGTCTGGCTGAATCCTGTGCTTTACTACTGCAGGCTATCCTACGTTCTTACTAAATCTTAACTGTCTCTTTTGTGGGTTTATGTGTATGCTATGGAAATACAACCTGGACTACTTTGTGATAAACTAAGAGATGATATTGCCAGCAAATGGAATGGAGCCGCAAGCCTCAAAGGCTCTAGGTGACAGCAAGACAGGGAACTTAGGCCTTGAAGACAGCTACTGGGTAAATGGAGTGTCTAGGACCAGGTACAGATGAGAACCCTAGTGTGTGCATATTCCATCAGCAAGTTTTGAACCTGACCAGCTGGAGAGGAGGACTAGGGCTGGACCGTTCATCATGTTTAGGATTGTGTGAGTGTCGTTTTAGTTTATACGGTGCCATAAAGATGCTGTTTTCTGTCTGTGTTGGTCCATGTATCCGGCCACGTGCTTAAAGCGTGTGTATGCATATGAATGCAAGTTTAACTGTAGGGCTCAGCCTTGCCACTGGCTGCAGCTCGGAACATCACACCATGACAGTCCCACATCCGCATGGCTGGGTAGGAGTACTTTCTGGAACCTCCTGACTACTGGGTTTGGCAATTTCTAACACACAGACATTAACAATTTAGTGTGTGTCAGCCAAACTTGCAATCTGCAGCCCTGGGAAAATAAAATGGAATCACAATTCCCACTGACTGTAGATTAAGATTATGCATTTCTCTCACTTTTCATTTTTTTGCTCCATTTTTTTTTTTAAGATGGGCTCTACAGTTACTTGAAATAAAGTATCATTTACTCTTGTTGGGAACACTTCTGGTGATAAGGACAAACAGGAGTAATCTCTTGATCTGCAACACAGAGGGAAACAGATACACAGAAATCATGGTATTATTTTTTAAAAAGGTGTATGTCACTTCTCGCAAGCCCATACTAGATATAAATCTATTAAATGTCTGGAAGTTTCTTGTCATCTTTTATAAATTATAGATTAAGTAGAGCATTTCTTCTTAGCTTTTTCTTTTTCTTTCTGTGTTGAACTCTTAGGGTTTGGGGGTCATGCTACAAGTGCGTCTTTAAGTTGCACACAATTACCCTCAACCCTGTAAACCATTGCGCAGCAGGAGAGTATTTATGACCTGTCACAATGAAAGCCACTGTCTTATGCAGCCCAACAGGAGTCCAAGTCTAATGCAGTGCTTATGAAGAATATGAAGGTAGGATGTAGGGATAACATATTTAAACATCACATTACTACACCTTTGAACATAACTTTTTCCAATCTTTATTTTCCACTCAGATGTTAAGCTGCATGTGTCCTCTGCAGGTTGCTGAAATAGAAATTCTATTTATCTACTACCTATTATTTTCTTAGCAAAATTATCATCCTCCATCACATTATTTGGAGGGATTATTAACCTTAACTACTGAGATCCAAGAGCAATTCACAAGGTATTGCTCTCTTGGTCCTCATGGTGTCTGACAATTTGTTATAATTTTTTCTCTTTCAAGAAGCAACCTCTCTCATAGTTTTACATTGATTTCAAAGTAAGTCTTCACGCAACAAAAGTTGTTCAGGTTATACATATAATGAAATGGATATATATTCACACCATGTGAAAATAAGAAAGCCATTAAAATGATGTAGTATATCAGAACAAGATAATTTTCTTGCTAGCAAAGCCCTTTCACAATATTGCAAAAAATTGTTGGTGTGTTAAATGCGGAATTTTATTGTCATTTAGTGACTTTCTGGAAACACTTTTTCAATAACAATATCACTTTCATTCCTCTAGTATGGAATGTGAACAGTATTAAACATAAAAATTATATAAATAAAGTGGAATGTAGTAAACTAAAGTATATTCTCAATTTCTTTCCCCTCATTTTGATGTTATCTTGCTGATGTCTTTTTCTGTTTAAAATCTTGCAGATTTTCAAAAGTGATTTCTTGGTTCTACTTTTTGGGTGCTTCATATGAAAGACCTTTGATGAATCTCATATTTCCCTCTCTTTCCCCTCTGCCCCCAGGAATCTGATGAATATCCTTTGTCTGAAAATCTATGACTTTAAAATTGTAACCCACATATTACGACATACTTTTAAACTGTCACAATATATAATCTTTTCACATTAGTTCTGATACCATAGAAACTTGTTGTTTTGAGTACTTCTTTATGCATTTGTCTAAAATCCATCATGCCCATGATTACTATCATGACTTCAGCATCAGAATGCATCACATACTGGTAGTTTATCTAAGATGTCAATGGTTTACAGCCAATCAAGTAAATATCCTACAATGCTAAATGTTGTCTTTAATTTATGAAGACATAGAATACCTTTTAATGATTTTGTCTCAGCAGTCTAACACCTTTAGATCAATGTCAGCTGTTGTTTTATTAATTATGTACGCAAGGCATCTGATCAGAGAAATTTTTGACATTTTCCCCTTAATATTTTTATTTGTTCTTCACAATGTCTGCATATGGTTTGGTCAGCAAAACAAATCTTAGCAGGGTGTTAAATATTGGTCAAAATAAATAGAATTTGTATAGTGCAGTACATAGAAGAATGGCAGCAAAAACTTTGCAATTTTTGAAATTAAAGTTTTTATCATTCATTAACTTGGGAGAGGTACTATTTCTCCTTTAATATGCAATTAGATTATTTTTGTTAATACTTAATCACAATCCTTTCCTCTTATCGCTGCCTGGTTTTATCATTTTAATTATATCTAACTTAATTTAGGAATGTAGGATTCAGTGATGCTTTTTTTTTCCTCCAACATAGGTATTATGCTTAAAAACTGCATTACATGCTCAGTGATAAAACTCAGCATTTGTTCTGTTACTGCCAAAGTGGTTTAGTACCATTTTTCAGGTCACTCTGGTCCTCTATAAATAGTATTATTATGTGATTCTTCGAAACACTGTGTGTTTATTGCTGATCAGAGACATTGCCAAGAGTAGAAGGAAAACTACAGATAAAGACAGCAGAGACTTTGGGGCTGGTGTTTTACAGCACTTCAGCAGCAAAATTAAGCTATGTTCCATCCTGTGGAGAGGGCTCAGGCACCTGTCCTCTATCTGCAGAGCTCACCTCTTTTGGGATAGTATGGTTTGCCATCTCATGGTCTCTGAATGCACAGAGATCTGCAGTGCACCTTCAGCTTTAGGTGGAGTGTTGATTTCTTTAATGCCTGACTGAGATGTGCTTCACCAGAAAAGCAAGCTGCTACAGTGAAAACAGAGAAGGTGAACCTCACGATTTACATAAAGAGCTGATCTACCCACTGCATTGATTTCAGGACCATAGAGTTTTAAAGCCTTTGTCATTATGGGAGTTTTGTGCTCATCTCGATTACCTGGCTGAGCTAGAAGAACCATTGCTTTGACTTGCTTTGTTTGGGTTTTTTTTGTTGTTTGGTTTTTTTTTTACTACTCTATAACAGCCGCAATTGCTTTAAGGGGCTTTAGTAGCTGAACTTATAAACCAGTTTAAATCAGTAGTGACACATTCCAGTTGGCCATGAGTGGCCCTCCTCTTGTTTGTTGGTGGCATATAATTCTATATTATTTTAGCATTTTTTATTATGGCTTCACTTCCAAATTTTTATTTCCTTGAATTTAGATTTTTCCCTTCAAGAAAATCCTTTCTTTTCAACCTTTTTCTTTTGTATTTTTAAAGCAAGTAATACTGAAATCCTTCAAACCACTTATGTGCTCTAATAAGCCTCTTTACAACACCATGGAAAAGGTACGTATATACATGCAGTATATTTGCTTTTGAAAATTACCATGTTGCTACAAACAACACGATAAACCTTTTGAAAGCTTTTTCTAGCTCTGCTATTCTTTCTTCTGGATGATCAGGAACAGATAACACTGGTATGAAAACTGAAATTCTCAAATCAAATCTGTAGCACAGATTTGTATATGCTCCTTAAAATTTAATTTGTTGCAATGGATACTGAGGCTTTAAATATTAAAGTGATTTTAATATTGTATATAAAAAGACAGAAGGTTTAGACCTTATTTCTTAATATAATTCCTACAAAGTAAGTAGCAGTTATGTATTATCAAGACTTGATGTAGCCAGTGGCATGTCAATGAAAGATAACAAATATGAACGCAGTGCCATGAAGAATGTTGAGTTATTCTTTCATTCTTCACTCCAATCTCATAACTTCAGTGGCATGCAAGGCATGAAATGCATTGTCAGAAATATATAGTTCAGAATACAGTACTGTTAAATATTTTATCCAGTTTGCAACGGTGTTGCAAAAAGACTGAACATTACACTGAGCTCAGTTCTTAAAAAAAAATGACATTGCAATTGCACTGTGTTTCCAGCTCTGTTTCTACAAATAAAAGTTTCCTGTCAGCAACTTCTTTTAAGTAAAACGAAGTCTCTCTCTTTTTCTCTCTGGTTTTATTTTTTTTTTTCTCCTCTGTGGAGAGGTTGCTGAAATCCCTAAAACATGAAAGGGAACTTCACTCTGACTACTGGCGTGCAGATTTGACCTCTAGTTAGCAATATTTTTCTTATAAGTTAAAATTGTAATATTTTCTTAAATTGATAGACAGTAAGGAAATTCTGAGTTACAAAATGTGACAAGTAAACCATGCAAGGGAGAGGTTATGCACCATAATTAGAATTTAGGATTTCCTTATTTCCATTGACACTTGTGTGCATTATGCTCACTGGAATACTTTGGAAAATAGTCCACAACCCTTTTAAATCTACATTGCATCCAGTACAGGCAGAAGACAAGAGAATGTTAATTGTTTACAGAAGCAAATAATCAGATTGCTATAAATCTGCCATCAAGGTTTTTTGTAGATTGTGCGCAAAAAGGATTTCTAAGAAAGGACTTAAAGAATAGTACTGAGATGACTTTAGTTAAGTTTAAGAAGAACTTTTCCCAAGTGTAAGGGATAGTGTGGGAGAAGGGATTTTGCCTGAAAATCTGGCAAGCCAGTACCGAAGGAGACTGTACAGACTGTCCAACCGTGACTTCTGTGGCCAGTTGAACTGACATTACTATAAGTGTGAATTTACATAATTTCATACAACCTGATAATATGAGCACATATAGATACTAGATACTATCTTTTTTATAGCTTTATTGTTCCATTTCCATTACTCTACTAATAAACAATGTGTTGCTCTTTCTGAGGTCAGGAGCTCTTGATTAGACTCTGTAAATGAAAGACCTTTTTGAAGGTTTTAGGGGAGAACTTAAATTCAAAATTATTGTAAGGCTTTTGCTTGGGCAATGAGTTTGCCAAGTCAGAAACATACAAAAGAGATCACAGGAAGCTGACACTTATATTGTCTATAGAGGGATGAAAACGAGTTTTAAGCAAATATCACTCCAGTCTCTGTGCATGATTCTATTGCCTATGCAGACATATTAGGTGCATTGGGCAAGGGTTTCATTTCACTACATCAGAAGCAACAAATTCCTACTTTATCATCACAATTTTTCACACATTTTCAAGTTTCGTTTTCAATATTGGAGTTAACTCATCTCTTCAATCTACTGCCACAGACTGCAAAAGATAACAATGAAACTCAGCTGAGATTCACACCTAATGAAAACACAAAAGATAACAGTTAATAACCACCACCATTCAAATGGGTCTTTTACCCATGGACTTTGCTTGTTTTGGAACAAAATGGGACAATGAGATGTTATTGCTTTTACCTGTTACATGGCCTCACTTCTTTATGGTCGCTGGGGGGGAATTTTCCAGCAAAAAATATTGTGCAGGTGATTACAACTTCAGTATTACTTATCACCTCCAATACCTACTATTTCTAGCTAGTGAGTTGTTACAAGATTCTCACATTTTCTGATCACGGTTTAGACAATAGGCTAGATGACTTTTTGAAGCAGGGCAAACAGTGCACCTAAGTACTGATGTACTTGGTATGTTTAGAAGCGTGAAAATGAGTGTACTTGTCTATAAATGCACATTAACAACTTAAACAAATTATTTCAATTTATGTTTGAGTCTATCCTGTATTTGGCCTATGCAGCACCTCCTGAAATTTTGTTTGGCCACTCTGGAGATATACAAAAATAAATGTTCAGGCTTCCCATATACAGACGTTCAAACGGGCTTTCTTAAAGTTACTTGTTCTGAGTGGGTCTGTGCTCACGACTACTCACAGCGTTTCTTTTAACTTTATTTGCTTACCTCAGGATGTCAAAGCTGTTCTAAGGATGGCCTAGTTGTGTACTTGCAAATATCCTGTGCTAGGTTGCTGTAGATACTGCTCCTCATACCAGAGGCTGAGCAGGCCTGTACAGCAGTAGCTTCAATGGATACATGGCCTTAGAAATATAGAGTTACCTGTAATCAGTCAAGCAGTAGAGAGAGAGGGCATCACTTCACATAGACAGCTGTTGAATTGTGTTCCAATAACAAGAATAGATTGGAAAGAAAGCTGCAGAGCAGGGGATGTGCTTCTTAAGCAGCTCAAGGATGAAGTAACGTAAAGGTGACAATGACATGTTGGCTTGGGTGTGGTAAACTACTGCATTTGCTGACATAATTATGTTGTCCTAAGATTAAACTCAGTGCAGCCTTGTTTTCAGCCTTGAATCTCTCCAGAAAAGACAAGGCTTTCTGAAATATTTACAATCGTGTGCTGATTTTTACCGAGGAAATGATTTAAATATTTCAGGGACAGGAAGTACGCACAAGCCACCCAGAGAATAGTCACAATTAATGAGGAATACTACTGAATTAATAGTACTATTAAATTGAAAAAGAAAATGCAGTCCATTTGCAGGAAAAAGGCTCAATTTTAGTCAGGACGTTTTGTTCCATCTTGTATACGCAAATATTTAACAAAGCATCTGTTCATCTGGTAGTATGAACGTCTGGTAACAAACATGAAAACACTGCTGCTCACAATGCAGTGTGCCTTCTATTTATATTGTTTTGTCAGGTGAAACTACCCTCTAAGGCCAAAAAAGAGCCAAATAAACAATTCTTCAACATGTTTTCCTGATACCCATGAAGTAAAACAAAAATCCGATAATAATTTTTGCAATATAGTTTTATTAATAATACAATTACAGCAGTGATTAAACATAATACCATGCTCAGGGGCCTTGGTTATATGGGTGTTAGCAGATAGAAAGTAGTTACCCTTTTACCCTTACGCTGTTCAACTCAATAAAATGAAATTAGAGTTGTAGGAGGATAACAGGATTATTGGAGAGTCATCATTTCCTGCAGCATTTATCCTTTAAATTTGGCCTTTGCAGCAGGAGTTCTTTATGTCGAGATTAATAGATCATGCTCATAGGAAAAACACATCTGGAATACCTGAGAGCTACTGAGCTAACCAAATAAACAACTCCAGACAGTGCATTTATATATATAAAATACATTTGTTTGTGTGTTTGCATTAATATGTATACGTATGTATGTATACAAATGTTGCAATACCTGTCGCAGTAATTCTCTGTTAATTACCATTTGTGAATAGAAATACAGATTCAGTTATAATGGATACTAGCAGTGTTAAAAAGATATAAGAAAATGGCATACGTTTACCACACCGATGTAAAGACCTTGGTCACCAAATCTTCATAGCAGTGAAAAAAGGAAGATTGATGTGATGCCTTCAGAGGGATGGAAATATTGTAAAAAAACAAGGCTCAGAGTATGATCAGTCTCACCAGGGGAGTTGCTTCAAGGCCTTCATGGAGTCCAAATCTGATCTCAACTTCACAATTCACTTCTGACGAATTACAGAATACCTATGATGCAAGTGCATTCCAGCAACTGTAATATACCCATCTCAGAACCAGTGGTCTGCAATAGTCACCGCATCAGAGCTGGCTTTAAAGACAAAGTCAGCTCTGCCACATCTGTCCCAAGACATCTCAGCTGTCTGCAGGAATGATGAATGTCATATGTAGATGTCTATCGTCCAGATTCCAGCTTATGTATACAAGCATACCACTGTATGTTTTATTGCATCTGAGATAGCCACAGTTCACTTTAATGGTTAAATGATTTAATCATCTGGTTCTCTTGTGAGACCTAAGAATCTACCTTGGATATCAACTTTCATAGAGTTCAATGATCTCTTCAGCTGACTTATTCTGTGTTAGGAACCATAATAACTACTTTCAAATCTAGTTTCTCATTATTCTTTGTCTTTCTGTTCAGTGGTTGAAATGACAATGTCAAGCTGTAGCATAATCCATCAATTTATATTAAAGGATTGGAGAAGGTTGTAAACCAGGAAAAAAACCTTCAAAGCTTAAAAAGTTTACAAGTTCAGTGACCATAAGAATTTTTAGTTTCTGTCTTCTATCCTCCCCTTCAAGTTAAGGACAAAGTCCATGCTGCTTCTGTAAAATGACAGTGCTGGAAAAACCCCTAACACACTGAAGGTTAATGTGAAGTAGAGGCCGTGAATAGCTATTGATGTGTTTGAGTATTTTGCAAATAGTTTTATTTTTGTTCCCTAATGTGACAATCAAAAAGAATAAACTTAAGGGGCAGTGTGCTGGTTAGAGCTTCCTAAGCAGAGAGAAGAGAGACAGGACACACTAAATGTTCACCTGCCTATTGCTAATTGGCTCATTCAGCAGATAATCCTATGACTTTTTATTGTGCTATTTGCTGGTGATCCACAAAATTGATTAATGCTCATTCATTGTGAAAACTATTATCCTTTCACATTTTGCAGATGAGTAACTTTTATAAACTCACAATATACTTATTCATTATGTATTAAGTACAATGTAGCTCATAACTCTTTTTAAAGACACGTTTTGAAAGACATAGTGGATGTCTGACTTTGAATTCAGCACATAACCTTAATCTGTTTTAATGCTCTATATTTTCTTATCAGTACATGTAGGTAATAGCAGAAATGAAGGATCTCATGTTAATTCCTGGACACCAGGTGTTTCAGATTCTTGTTTGCCTGGATTAGAGTACTTCTCAAGAATATAACTTGTAAAACTATCTTTGATGGTTTCATTCTTGTGTTAAATGTATTGCAAATTTCATGTATTAAAATTAGCTGGAATAAGACTGGTTCTGATAAACATCTTTGCAGACTTGGTCATAAAATGTAAATTAAATCTCTTTTTGCAAACTTTAAATCTCTTTATGGTGGGAAATCTACTAAGATTCTTTTAATTTCTAATTTTTTTTCTTGTTTGGGAATAAAATATACAATTAAAAATGATTTTGGTTAAAATTAAAGATGATTTTAAAACTGATGATTATGGAATGACTGAGGGTGATGAATATTAATTATTATCAGAGATAATGGGCTGTGTCTTGCAACTGTATCGTACTTCAGTACTCCTCAGATGACGTTGAGTAGTTCCTATGGGAATGCTATTCTGTGGAGAACACGTACTGTTAAGAAACATCATTGATGAATTCCTAGAGAATTTTCTTATGCAGCTCAAGCATTTTCTTGTTTCTTTTGTTACTTGAAATTCTATGTATATTAATTTCAGGTGAACACAATATTTTAAAGAAATAACAAGAAAATAATGAGTATGTTTTAGTCACGCATATAGTTTCTCGTATATGCATCATAACGGGAAAATTACTGTGACTTAAGGAATTATTTCTCCATTACACCAGAAAACAGCTACACAGATTCCTCATACATCATAACATTTTGAAGTACTACCAACCAAAACTAATACTCATACAAATCTACCTACTCTCTTGTGTACTTCTTTGTAGGATTTTCATTTTCTTGCAGGGAATAATATTGTGCTATCTGAACTTCTGAGAGTTAGCCTATGTACTAGTGATAGTACAGATCACTAAAAACTGTTAAAGCTATTAAAACCAACACCACATTTATATCAAGTTATCATATATTTGAAAAGTCTCATTATCCCACCTTGACAGACTTTCAGATGAGTTTTTCTCGTGTATTTAGTGGGTAAAACTCCTTAATTTACACTTTCTTAGCTGTAATGGCAAAGGTGTCTGATCATAAATACTGGGCTTTATTAGCAATAATGCACCCATCAGCTTGAGGAATTTGTTACACAAAGTTTATTATTCCAGAATATCAGAAAACTTGCACTGACAATAGAGAACTTGCCTGGATTTAATCAATCTTAGTGCAATGTAAGGGGAATAGGGAAACTATGTTGTAAGGATAAAAATAGGGCCCCATTGTTCTCATAATGAAGACAATCCCTAAGCTGATTTACTGGGAAGATTCTGTTTTTTTCTGGGAATACTCCTCTACTGAAGCAAAATCGCAGAGTGAGGAACTCAGGACTTTAGTTTATGTCTTAATGTCTTTCCTTCCAGATGACAAAAACAGGAAAATTCTTTTTTTTTTTAATTTTGCTTTGAAGTTCTTAATGGACATATAGCTAAACAGTTGTAGCTCTTTTCATGGCTGACACTTTAAAATGCCCATCAAATGCAAGGAACTGGATGACATTTGTAACTTAGTTGTCAATGTTGTCATCTTTTCCTCTTTTACATATCTGTATAACTGACAGCAGCTATGGGTTACGTACACAATTTACATGCAACGTAGTGAAGTATTAAAGTGTACCTTCGTTTTTGACTGGTAGCTGCTAATCTTTCTAGGACTTCTGTAATTATTTTGTGTCCTCTTGTTATTATTCTACCTTAATGAATACAACAGTCCTGCCTTGGGAATTGGAAGAATAAAACGTTAGAGACAAAGCCAGTGATGGACATGATCTGTTACAGAGAAGTCCTGCTCTCTTAAGGTTTACTTTACTGGGTTGCTATACATAGGTGTTGTCCAAGCTATGTCTAGGTTAATGTGAATTGGTGAGTATTTCTCTATGACAACAGCTCTTTACCTGAAAAGCACAGCACTTTTAGCAAATAAGGTCTATTACATACCTTTCTGCAGTTTTTTCAGCCCTGTGGTTGCTGCGATTCTATCTTCAGTCTGTTATTCATCCACCTCTGTTTATTTTTATTCCATATGTATGTTGCATGTGTTGGAATAAATTATTTCTCTATTTAGGGATTATTGTCTGTGTTGGAAAGAGGGTTTCGCCCTTCCAAAGCATAGATCAGAAAAGCACCAATATTTCTGTTCACAGAGGCGCTATGGCCTCTATGAGCTTTTCCTTCTCGAATCATTATTTATGCTCAGGGCAGTAGCCTAAACTTTTGATACAGTCAAGAGCTGTATAAGCAGTTCGACCATTGGTGTAAACACAACAATGTGTTTATCTTACGGACACTTTGGGTGGGACAAGAGTGTTGCCTGTCCCTCTCTTCCTGACTTAAGAAGGGCCTGGATGGCCAATCTAGGTTAGCCACAAAAAAAGCAGGTAAGTGGCATCCTCTCCAAGTGCATCTACTGCTTCTGGAAAGTGAGATGCTCCAGAGAAGGCTGGATGCACCACCGAAGTTAAGAACTGAGAAAATCTGCACATTAACTAGAGTGTTGAGCTAATCCCATTTTATCTGAGCCACATAGCTATGAATCTGTAACAGCCTGGACATACCAAACTTCCCTATTTCACAGTGCACTCTGACACTAGATGTTTAGCAACACCTGTGCAGCAAATACTATCTCAGGGATACTTATAAAATAGTCTTTTCTTCTATGGCGTAAAGGAGTATCTAGGCCAATCTATTCTCCCAACTCTGCTTTTTTTACCACCCTGCATTTTGCGTGTGATATGTTCCTCAGGACCAATTGAGTTCCTTTATTTGAAGGAATTGGTGGACTGTGCTTTGTCCGTCCAGAGCAATAGCAAAGGCTCAGCACCTCCAGTCTTATTTAATTCTTTACAGGCAATGTCGGTATTTTGACATTGATGCTACCTTATTATTTCAGCCAAGCTTTTTCCTGCTGACAAATAGCAAAATAAGCCATTCAAAATTGCTAACAATTTCAGAAGTCTTAATACAGCATTGCCTTAAACAAGGGATGCTTCTTCACAGCTTCTCTTTTTCTTCCACCAAAGCTATTTTCAAAACTCAACTAGCTCAGATGATTGCCCTGCATTCACAGCAATTTTCACTTAATTTGCTCGCAGTCATGGAAATTAGTGTAGCCTTGGGAGAACTTATTCAGCACCATTTATTAGGATACTTTACTATAGAATAAACTGCAGTCCTTCCAGTTTTGTAGCATGAGGAGTATGGGTGTTCTTGGAGCTGAGAATGCTGCTAGGAATACTAATAGGAGAATCGTATTTCTGATGATCATCTTGTCTGACACATTTGAAAGTTATCCCTGATGTCTGTAATGCAGAGAAATGCTTGCAGTTTCTATTTTATCTATGCTTGGTGTTTCTCTGATGTGAAATGTGTCTGTGTAGCAGGACAACTCTCAGACCTTTCCAAAGTCTTGTTGCAATTAAACAGATACACCTTTAGATGACTGATGTGGCTCATGAAGTTAGCTCACTGCAGACAAGTACATTTCTGCTGTGGACTACCCCCAGACATGTTAACATTTTTCATTTTTTAATGACAGAATAATATTTACTTAATAGGCCAGAAAAAGTCAACAAAAAAGTATAGATAGTTTTTGCTTCTTTTTTTTTTTCAGTTTGGATGCCTTCTTTCTATTTGTGTCTAGATCAACAAGGAGATTTTTAGTTTGATGATTCTAATTCTCGTGGAAGAAGAGAAGCTTGAATATGTAATCTTAGGACAAACAAGAGAGAATATGGAAGGTCAGGAGCCTGGGTGAGCAAGAAAATCCTTTCCCTAAACCTCTCTCCTCAGTAAGATATTAAAAATGATTAGTATAACATCCTTCTTAGTTTTTTTTTAATGAGTAAATTTCTGCACTAAAAGATCACAAACACTCCTCAACCTAAATGTTTTGTTATTGAGAGAGTGATGGTCTTCATGTAAGTAGGATTTCCATACTTATTTATTTCATTAATTATTTTGTCGCATGGTCACTTCTTAATCCATTCAGTAATCCTAGCAGTTCCATGCAGGACTCCTCAGGGTCCTGTTGCTTTGAAATTACCTCTCAAAGCTTAAGTATTTGTGATAAAAGAGAGACACTTTCTACAGTACCTACTTGTGTTCCTAATACCCTTAAATGCTTTGAAGATTAACTCTTAGCAGATTTTCTTTTGTTGGAGCTTGGATACAGCCTGCAAAAAATGCACAGTCACCAGGTTCTTTTATGGTTAACAGAGAAAGAGGTGATTTCTCAGAGATGTTTTTTGAGTTGGAGCCTAATTTTAGAAGCTTTCAATCACTCTTTGAATATTGTTTCCCTCCCCACAGAACAAAGAGGGATGTTGAGGAGACCAGTCTTGCCAGCTAAATCTGTGAGGATGCCCTCCTGAGGCTTGTAAATCACATAGATATTTTTTATGTTTTAGAGAATGCTTTTTCCCTTCTATCTGTAATCTATCTACCAGATGATCATAATGCATTTATTTTAGGACTGTTGTGAATCAGTGTGCATGTTTTTGAGCTGTAAAGTTCTAAGTATTGTTACTATTTGTATGACTTTGAAAGAGCTTAAATCTGATTTCAGCTGTCCTTTAGAATCTTTACATTTGAATAAGACTAAGACCTACAGTAAAAATTGTTTAAACACTTTAATCAATATTTTCATTTCTGAGCTACAAGGTAAGGCAAAAAAACTTTGAAATTAGTTTTTTTTTTCCCCCATCTCAGTACTATATGAAGCTGTATAGGGTGCAAGACATACAATTGGTCTGGGTTTGGGTTTTTTTTTTTTATTTGTTTGTTTGTGGTTTTTTTTTTGAAAATGTCACTCTATGATTTAGAACTTCAGAATAAGCTTGTACATAGAGAAATGTTTCTTACATTTTTAAGCAGAAGTCAGATGATGGTAAAATTCAACGGAAACAGACTTCCAAAATGGCAGAAAAAGTTAGATTTTTAAATGAATAATGCTTATTACATTTAAGAAAAAAATCTTTCAAAGTGCTTCCTGATTTGGAAAAGCATTCTGAATGTCTGCATCAGGAAGCCAAAATTATAATAAGCTATAGTACATTTGAAAAACCTTGCTTTTGTGATATTACTTGCATGTGTCATTTGAGAGGCAAATTTTACTGTTTCTGAAGTGTTATCAGTGTGGATCTGCCAAGCTAGCTTAATGCAGAAGAGAATTCTTACAAAACTCTTACATCTCTCTTCCATTTCTTCTCTGTTCCTATTATCATTCCTAGAAATTTAAAAAGTTCTTTGAGAAAATAGGAACATTTTATACATTGCAGATGAAATATTAGCATTTGGAAAATGCCTATATATGAGGAAAAAATAAAAGCAGAGACTTAATAATCAATAGTGTCATTGTTTCAGTCAGTGTTAAAGATGTGGACAATGGTGAGGGATTAAGTAAGAACATCGTAGTTTTAAAAATAAACTGAGGTGATATGTGTGGAGTAGTAAAAGTAGATGAAAATACCTGTCGGGAAGAAATATATGCTGCCTCCTGAATAACCCATGATTTCACATTCTGCCAATATTTGCTACCTACCATCTCTCACCTATTGCTGATAGGTCCAAAAATACCTTGTCCCCTTCTATCTACGTGTCTCTTACAGAAAACTACTTGTCTAATTTAAACACAAAATTAAGAAAATTAGGTGCCTGAAGTATAAATACTACACACTGGAATACAATCAAATGAATTTTTTTGTAAAAGGAATTTGATATTTACTAAAACTGGCAAAAAAGTAAGACCAAAATGAAGAAATTTACAGCTGCTAAATCGCTTCTGATTTTGTTGTTAGAGAGAAAATCCAGATGTGAAATCTTAAGTAGAAAAGATCCACACATAGTCTACTGAAAAGCTCTCATGGACTAGTAGAAGGATAGGATTTTGAATCCAGTAAATTATATTATTTCTTCATATACAGCTTACTCAGATTTCTTTTAGTGTTTGTGAATCTATCAACAAAAAATGCAGGGAGCATAATGCAAACACTGAAATGCTTCTATTAGATATAGAATAATAGAAAATTCATTGGGAAAGCAACTTACTTTCCTCTTCCAAAACTGATTCTTCCATCAGGAAGAAGTATGAAGTCCAGGTTCCTTGGGTTACTTTTGCATTATTTGCCTGTATGTTTCTGGCATGAGGCTAGCTTTTCACATTTTTCCACTATTCTTTCTTTCTTTTTCAGCTTAAAATAGCAAAAGTGGCATCTGTGTATTTTTTAGAAAAGAAAAATATGTAAATAACATAATTATCACTCACAGAATATCAGCACAGCCTTTATGAGAAGATTACTTGCATGGCTTGAGAATTATATATATGTGAAAAATACTACTATGATGATTCTTTTTTCTGAAATAGATCTAAAAAATGAGGAGATGGCAGAAATGAAAAGTAAAATGATAATGAGACGCTGGTGATCATCAACATACTGATTTGACCATTTAGAGCTAAACATCGATAGACTGACATGATTTCTGATAATTTCTTTTACTAATAATAAGTGAAATATTTTCCAAGCTTGAACTACACTTTTTCAAGTCTATTCTGTTTTCTCTCTTTTTGTAGTACATATGCTTTCCCTTCTCTAGGAATAATATCTTGCTATTGTCTCATTTTCTTTGTAAGTGCATATTTCTCACATTTCTTCAAGCTCATTTTACCAAACTTAATTGTTAATCTTGTTTTTATTTTCATTTGAACTATTATACATAAAAATCCACTTTTTCCTTTGAAGATCCAACATAAAAAACCCCCTAGAAATAAAACATATGTTTTAACTGTTTACTGCTCCAAAGGCTCCAAGTGGCTGATTTGTACCTTATATTTTCACAGGGAAGTAATACTCACAGGGAACAACAGCACATCTGTAAAACCATTTTATGTATCAATATTGATGCTTCAGCATATTCACCTTTCCCATTTAGTCATGAATTACATCTTCAAGTCTGAATCACTATTATAAAAGCCTATTCCTGAACATTGCTGAATTCATATGCATTTTGGTTATTTGATTTTGTTCCACAGAGGTAGTTAATTACTACTGAATTCAGACATGGTCATTTAAGGCATCATGTTCATGAAGAAGCAAGTCCAAGAAGTTATACATCTAATTCCAAAATGGTTGCCATCTAATTATTTACATTCCATCCCTCTAGCCATTTTCACTTTGATTATTTTTTTTGTAGCTTCACCCCCTAGATACCAAGAAATGCTTAGCCTTGTTGTAGCTAGAAAGGGTCCAAGATCTAACTCAAAATGCTATGTCTATTGTGTTTATCTACAGCTTTGATTTTGCGAGGAACAAAATAATGTAAACATTGAGAACTGAATGTTTTATCAGGACAACATACATCTATACTATCTCCAGATAATATTAGTGAATTATTTCACAGTATCACAGTATCACAGTATCATAAGGTTGGAAAGGACCTCTGAGATCATCAAGTCCAACCTATAACCTAACACTAACACCAACCATCATCTAGACCATGGCACTCAGTGCCTCATCCAGTCTCCCTTTAAACACCTCCAGGGTAGGTGACTCCACCACCTTCCTGGGCAGCCCATTCCAATGGCCAATCACCCTTTCAGTGAAGAATTTTTTCCTCACATCAAGTCTAAACTTTCCCTGACGAAGCTTAAGTCCATGCCCTCTGGTTCTACCACTGGTCACATGAGAGAAGAGACCAACCCCTGCCCGACTACAACCTCCTTTTAGGTAGTTGTAGAGAGCAATGAGGTCTCCCCTGAGCCTCCTCTTCTCCAGGCTAAACAGCCCCAACTCCCTCAGTCGCTCCTCATAGGGCTTGTGCTCCAGCCCCCTCACCATCTTCGTTGCCCTCCTCTGAACACATTCCAGTATCCTAACATCTTTCCCATACTGAGGGGCCCAGAACTGGACACAATATTCAAGGTGAGGCCTGACCAGTGCCGAGTACAGGGGGACAATAACTTCTCTGGTCCTGCTTACTACACTAGAGTAGTAAGCATAGAGTATATACTGTCTGGCATAGAGTATATACTGTTTGGCATAGAGTATATACTGTCTCCTATGTGATTAACACAGTGATTTGGGGGCTGACTGCTCAAAGGTGAGGTGTCTGCTCAGGTGAAGCTATGATCCGAAATGGGCCATTTACACTTGCAAAAGTGTTTCAATGGTCCAATGCATTTACTAAAACAGTCTGTGAAATTATGGCAAATTATCCTTAGGAGATCATTGGACCCTCTGAATGCAATGTGGTTGCATTGTGATACAAATGAGTTTGATTCTTTTTGCACAGGCTTGCATCTGAGTGGGTGTGGAGGTTCGTAAGCTGGGTCTACATGATCATCTAATGTAGTGTATTACTTTACTTTGTAGAGACATTAGCTTAGTGATATTACTATGATGCTGAAGTACCCTGCTGAGCCCCTAAATGATTTTTACTTGGCCTCATTATTTCTGATGTGATGCTGGGTTTTGGTCAGTACTTTCAAGGTGAATTTCTAAGAAGGTTTGTGCAGAGTAACCTGGACATTTCCTTAGTTACTCTTTCATATAGTATATATCAGACAATGCTAAGTGCATTAAGTGCAATATAAATGCACACAGAAATGTTTCAGAATGGGAGTGATTTATTTTTTTTTGGAATCTAGACTAATAAATTATTTATATATGTATCTCTTATCCATCACCTTTAGAAACGCTTTCTTCATCTCATGTTTATCAGGCATGGTGTCCAGCTACTGCTTTGATGATGCTTTGTAAATAACAGAAACATTAACATCAAAGTAAAATTCATTATTTGTATTTCTGTTCTTCCCTGTTTATCTCTCTCTTGAAAGTGATGTAATTTAGATATTCTCTACCTTACATTTTGCCAGATCTTTAAGACTAGTAAATTCCAGTGTCATAACACAAAACTGATCTTACTTGAATTGAATTGACCCTCTTGCATTCTGCATTGTTACTATGACAACTAAAACCACTGATTTGGGCTTAAGGGCAATCTTTCTCCACGCTTTCTTCTTCTATCATCAGCTTGACAGTTTACGGTGGATTGTCTAGGCTGGTTTATGGACTTAGAGATTCAATACAACCCAATACAACTGAACAATAAAGGTTAATGGCAAAATGTCTAGCCAACACCTAATGACTTCTGCATTGCTGAAAACTGAGCAAAAATAACGTTTTAATTTTGGATCTCCGCTTAGCCTTTTTATTTCGAACAAATTTCCCATTTTTAAAAGAAGACATGAAAAAAACTCTTTGATTTGAGTTGTTTATCTTGGAAAGGATGAACTATGCCCCAAACTCTTTTATTTTCTGGGAAGTGTGTGACAAATAAAATATGGCTGAACTTCTAGATCTTCCTTGTACCACTGTGACACTTTGCAGATTTACTAATTTGTTCCTCACCTCCTTTATCATTAAGTGACTTCAGTAAAGCATTTAGAGCTCCCTTTACCCACTCCTCATGAGTTCCCAGCAGCACAAAAAAGCAGATCCTGGCAAGAGGGCCTGCAGCTTTGGCAGGCTACCAGGGACTGGAGAAGCAAATCCTTTCTGAGGATCGGCCTAGTGGATCATGAATAAAGGAAGTACACCATTCTGCCTGCTTACCTGGCAGTTCATACAACCTTTAAGGCCAGCTCTTCAGCCCTCCTTATCTCCTTTATAAATAGGATAAGCATTCCAAATAGGCTCAGGCTCTCAAAAAGGTTTTCTTACCCCTGGGGAATTAGCTTCTTTCTCTGACCACCCGCTTCTCAGTAGGGCTTACTGCCAGGTCATCACTTAAGCACTCAGAGATTCCCGGGTGATATCTACAATGATTTTCTTAACTTGGCCTTACCCTTTAACTTCTTCTAAATTGACATGCCTCAGTCCTTTTTGAAAAAAACTGACTACCCTATAGTTTGCCTTTTGTTCTCTGAGAGCATATCCTGTCTGCTTGTTAATACTATTCACATCAGTAAAATAATTGAAGATAGATCTTGTGTAGCTTAAATGGCACAGAATAAAGCCATAGTGTACATTGGAAGCTACCAGTTTCTTAGCATGAGTAGTTAGCATCTTTTTTGTTCTGTAGAAACTTGTTAAAAAAAGAAATGTAACTGCTTAATCCATGGATTTAAGATTCTAGAACTAGAACAGGTCATATTATCATCATTTGAATTACGTAAAAGGACTGATGACCCTATAACATTTACCTCCTGGACTTCCATCTACCCAGTACAGAAACTGTACTTGATCTGACTGAAGACACTGCTGCAAAAAAATCTTTACAGTGCAAACCTGCAAAATCACAATTTAAAAGTCCTGCTCAGGAGACTTGATTCCTCATCTTACTATACACCATAATACTGATTTATTAAGGTTATTTTAGCAAATATTCCATTTGTGT
Source organism: Tapera naevia (assembly GCA_033556795.1). Lineage (NCBI taxonomy): Eukaryota > Metazoa > Chordata > Aves > Cuculiformes > Neomorphidae > Tapera > Tapera naevia. The sequence continues at coordinate 18,483,903 of JAUMJJ010000059.1, forward strand.
TTTCTGTATACACTAACCTATCAATTTAGCAATAGGGAGGTGTTTAAGGAGGAACACACATTCTGTTACCCAAATATACACAGATGTCTTTGCATTCATTTGGCAAGAAAGTTGCTTAGCAGGCCTTTTCCTTTCGTTGACAGAGGTCTGCCACAGATTTTCATAGTTTTTGGTCATTCATATGTAAGATCACTTTTTTATTCTTAATAGTAAAAAATAACTCTTAATAATAAGAAATATCCTTCATAATAAAAAAGTGTGTTTTCCAATAAAAAGATACAATTAAACAATATGCTACAATATGAATTAGCAATACGTTCAGAGATACCAGTGTAAATTTTTAATACTGACTCAGAGTTCTGTTGTAATATCCAGACTGTACATATTTATACGAAAGTTCCCTAGTGGACAGATATTCAAAAGTTCTTCAGCTTTCCTGAAAAGATATTAAGGAGACATGGCAATCGCTGGTAAACAGTAATTTTTGCATTAAGAAAACCACCAAATTTGTGTAGAAAAAGAGGTGGAACAGGGAGTTAATTACTAGCCCAATATTTAATTTGAATACATGGAAATGCCAGAATAATTGAAGAATGTATGATGAAGATTGAAGAGTTCAACGAACACATGGAACCCAAATATTTGTTTTAGAAAATTTCCTCTAATTTCTTTTCATGTTATTCCTGAAAGGATTAATATTGTGAGAAACAGAAGCATATCTGAGCTTCTAACCAGGTGAGTAGTTACCAGTTGGTGGCTGGATTAGCCTGTGCTGGGTGTGTGGGTTCTGGGTAGCACATTAACTGGCAAGAAGATCTTTAGGAACTAAAGGTGATGACGTGATGTGCAGAGTCAGGGAGGAAGGCTGCAAATGGTGCCATTGTCTGAAGTATTGGGAAGAGCTGAGTTGGGTGATGGATGAAGGTGATACAGAAGAGGCTGCAGAGGCTGTCTAAGATGGACACTGGTCTTCTGGGATTTTGTATGGGGGACTTGATTCTCTAGAAATATCAACTTTTCCTAAGTAAGTGAAATGTACATGAATCACAAACACATTGCAATAGCATATTTCATCTGATAAACTGGGGAAACCCACTTTTCTACCTCATGAAAATTTTGCAGATATTTATAATGCTCTGATTTAATACCTTCTCACCACCGATGGGGTTATTGTTGAGAAACAATGCGCCACAGTAAAACCCTACAAAATCAGAAAACAGTTCACCTTTTCCCTTTTTCTCTTCTGTCCAGTGGCTTATTGATTGTTCTGAGCCAAGTTTTTTCTCTCTATATACATCCCTCAACCTCTCCCACTCTCTTTCCTTCGTATACACTAATATCTTTTTTAATTAGAAAGTTCATGTTTAACCTGAGATAATTTTTCCAACCTTTAAGACATGTAATGCTTCTTTATGAAAAGTTATGTATTCGGGAGACAACAGTTGTATTTTCTGGTAGAAAAATGTTTTGTCAAGAATTTTTTTATTTTCCTTAAGCAAATTAGAGGGATACGGTGACTGCTTGTTTCACTTGAAAGTTCAGGGTTTCACACTTATTTATTACTGTGACAGAGTTCATTCAAGAGGAAAGATGTTAGAGAATTTCAGCTATACAGCTTAATTCATAGAAGCATCTGAGAGAGCAGATTGTTGCGTGAATTTAGTTTCAATCTTGCCTAAATATCTGGGCCCTGAGGGCTCCCACAGCCTTGGCTGTCCCTGACCTCCTCGCTGGGGCCTCCTCCCATCCCACCCATGTCCCAGAACCTCACTCCAGCCCCCTGGAGCCGTCAGCCACTGCCTCAGTGACACCACAGCAGGGCCGATCTTCGCCTCCTCACAACCTTGCCCTGACCTGCCATGGACCTCACTGAGGCAGGCCCATCCATTAACTCATGGCCCGGCTTCTGCCCATTTCTGTCCCCACTATCACTATCATCTGAAATACTATAGCCATTTATAAGAATATTATGTAAAAAATGGCACAGGGGAAGTTATTAGATTGTGTCCTTGGAATAACCAGCTAATATCACAAGAACACTGTTTAAATTCATAGAAAGACACAAATTACAGTGCCCAGTTACCCTCACAAAACAAGTTTCCATAATCTGGAGTAATAAGCATGCATTTTTCTTCCTTCAGCTTGAGTGCTTGCCTGTGCAAATAATATTTTGAACTGGGGATTATCAGTATGCTGAACAGATGAAATATTAGGTTATTTCATAATTTCCATACTCGGTTAAGCTCAGTTTTAGTGGGAATAATTCTGGTAACATTACTGAAAGAAGACAATCAGGCAAAGACAAGGAGGTATCTAAACTATTTAAAGGGAAGCCCAGAAGTTCACGTGACTCACAGGGTCTTTCATAGTTTTATTCTGCTAATATCTTGAAAGCACCTTAGAAGAATAAATGTGCAAACTGTCATAATTGCTATTATTTAGTAATCCCAGAGATGTATCTACACAGACCTGGTTTCCATGTGAAAACACCAGCTTGAAGGTGACTTGAGTGGAGGAGTTGTTACAAATGAAAGATTTAACTTCTCTTTCACAGAAATAAAATTTCTTCTAAAAAAAATTTCTGAATTGTCATTTTAAAAAGCTGAAATTTCTGTATTTACCTTGCAAGCTGTAGACTTGGAAGACCATTACTTATGTTCTGGGCTTCATTTCAAAAAACTGATTGAGCCTCCTGTTACTGTGCTCCAGTGCCTCAATACTCACCAGTTCAAGTCAAACAGGCACATTTGATACTGTAAACTCTTATGTCTGAGATAGATTTATTTCAGACTTATAAAACAAGGTGAATGATAGATTTAGCCTTTATTTCATTACCACTTAAATTCTTCATGTAGATGAGAAACGAAATCACTCAAATAAAATGAAAACAGCAGGAATGTATGATGAACAATACTCCTTCAGTATTTAATACTACCAAAGACAAAATAAGAAATATTTTTAGAAAACCCTCTAACATAATACTTCCAAAGAAAAGTTTACAGTGTAAAATTATGCACAAGACATCTAGTAAAAAAAAATTCCAAATTTATACCCCTAATGCCTTTAATTTATACTGAATTTAAACTGTGGCAAATACAAGTTTGTGGAAAAATTATTGACATTCACATTTGTGTGTACGGAGGGTAGGTAAAAATGGTTTGTGCACTTGACACCATGGCATGAGTGGCTATGGAGTTTGGGAATGTCAGTCTGAACTGAAGAGCAACATTTCTGGTATGCATTTTAATAAACATAAAAATAACAAGAAAATAAGACAGAAAAGTTACTCTGTGTCAACTAAACTCTTTCTGTGAAGAAACTACTAGGGAGTTGAGTGGTCAGAAATTATGCAGTGCAATGGAGAAGACCCAGAGCAAAAGCAATGTACAGTGAACATTGCAAAATCTCTACTGGAGAGAGGAAAAATGTATGTAAAGGGAACCAGTGTAAGAATCAAAATGTAAGAATCGAAGAGCCAGTGAAAGCATCATTTAGGCATTAATGTCCAGGAAAGCTCTCCAGATAAGTATGTGGATAGTTAGGGATTCATACAAAAAATTCATGCTTACTTTCATGAGTTCTGTTCCTCCTTGTGATCTAAACAATCTTTTCATTTTGGAAACCAACCTTCTAGTGTTTAGACATGTGTTTGTTGCCTAAGGACATTTGATTCTCAGGTATTAAACCTCGTTCTCAAAACCAACCTAAAAGCTTGAGCAGTTCAAGCCATGGATAATTACCCAATGTGCTGGAGTCTTTGATAGCAAGAGGTTTTTGAGGTTTTTACCTCTTCTTGATGTCGGTGATGGTTGCCTACCTACACTCAGAAAATGTTCTAATTGTCTGAGTACCTACTATCCCTTGTGGTAAGTTGGACCCGATGGTATACAAAGCCATGTCTCCATGAGAGAAATAATAAGAAGTGTGACTCTTTAGCCTGTAGAAAGGCGAGTTTGGTGGGAAAACGGTGGGAAGCTATAAAACCGACTGAAAGGGAAGGCTTTTTTGACCTTAAAAATATACCAGTGAGACCAGTACCTCTTCAAAAACCTGAGCAAATTAAAGTAAATTAATTTTGCTCTGGTAAATAGTGGATGCAATTTAAGTAAACTTCTTCTGCAAGAGATTCCAGGAGACACAATCCCACTCTATTTATCCTTTCAGATCATGTATTTAAAAAAATTTTTAAAAAATTGCAGAAGACCAACAAACTCACCTGGAATAGTAGAAAATATTTGTATGGAAAAGGACTTCACAAAACAAATGTTTTGGTTTAAACAAACTGCTTCAAATGTATCTGATATGTACTATTACAGGAATTTATTAAATTGCATTGGGTGATTTTCATTAGCTTTTACGGGTTTAGATATTCAACACTGTAGAAAACAATTTTATCATTTGGAAAACGAAAGTTTTAAGAACAAACATTTCTTATACTAGGGTCAAAGTGCAGTTCAATTTGAATATGTGGCAATAATGATATAGATTGAATAAAAAGAGAATACTGTCCTTAAAGAAGTGGCAGTGAACAAGAATCCCTCTTGTTCACACATCTGGTGAAGATATGCATATATCCAGTGCTCTGAGCAAGTGGCACAGGGACACTTTGTCAATATTGCTACGGCAAACATTGAAGTGAAATGACAGATTTTCCTCTTGGGGCTCCCACGAGAAGTTGATGTGTAATCATTATTGAGACTTAATTCCTTTCCTGCTCTTAGCTCAGGCAAAGAGCACAGGCTCTCGACTGCCTCCAGGTCCAGATCTGTGGTCACATTCTGGCAGTCTTTGTTCTTCTGATAGAACAGCAGCACTGTTCACTTTCAATCATATGAGACAGTAGTTAGTATGGATAGTTAAAATAATCTACCTGGCTGCAGCGTGTGAGGAATAATCTAGATACTAAGTTTGAAACAATCCTTTTCTAGAAAGTATGATGTGTCTTTCAGCCCAGGTCAGTTTGTTAGTTTGCTAAAACAGATAAATATGAACAAATGTAGGGTTTAGCATCAGAAGATGTTAAAGAAATTGAATATGACTTAAAAGCTACAGTAGAGATTCTTCCATACTATGAAGGGAAGGTAAATTTTCATATCCCTGTTTTAGATACCTGAAATTTATTGCTCAGCAAATTCCTCTGAATGTGCTGCACACCTGAGTCTCAACTCAAACACCAGCTGTTCGTCTTGGAGCTTTTATCAAAAAAATCAGGGAAAGAATTTTGTAGTTTTTTCCAGGTGTGGGCAAGAAGTGTAAGAGGAGGAAGTGCATGCTGACTTCAAGAATAAGCAGGTGTTTTTTGCCTTTTATTATACCGTCAGCTGTTAATGTTCTTAAAGGTGATTCCAACTTTTTACTGTAAAGAAGCACTGAATGCTAATTCTAGTTTAACTGTCCCAAGACTTTCTCTTGTTGTATTTGTTTGGTGGAGTCAAATAAATTGCAGTCTGTCCAGGAACAAGTGACAGACAATTTTATATGCAGGAATAGACAAATGTGTGATAGGAATATTAACATTTCCTTTAGAAAATTATCTGCAGTAATGAAAGTGTTTCTGCTTTCAAAGACCACGAGGGGTTAAAAAGACATACATACACTGAGTCAAAGCCTTTTTAGCAAGCCCCTGTAAACTAATTCCATAACAAGAATTCCTCATTGTACTCCATATATATATTTTAATATTTCAAGTAAATCTTTAAAATATTTGTTAAATCTCTCATACGGTGCTTATCCCAACACTTACTGTTCTGAAGATGAGCAAGTATCATGCTTGATACCTGCTCTTGCTTGATACCTGCTCTCAAAAACTAAGCATGGGTGTTCGATACCTTTTTACTTTGATCACTTTGTGTATGTTCAGCATGGAAAAAAAGTTTTTCTCTTTTTAACACTTCTGATGCCCCATACTGCTTTAAAAGAATGTTGCCAGATGAAGTCAACGTGTCATGTGGTGTAATGCGATACAATTCTAAAGGAGCTACCATAGATTATTTTCTTGCAGAAGTAATGTAAATTCAATTTTAAATAGCCAATCCTTTCCTCCTATTGACAGATAGCCATTGAGATTCAGGTGTTTCTCAGCACATTCAATTAAATACAGTTTACATTACTCATTGTGAACCTTCCTCTGTGTTCATTTTCTATTGTGACCAAATAAATGCTATTATTAGAAGAATCTTTCAGAAGAAGTTATGTTTTTGAAAGCATTTAATGTGCGTTTCCAGGTGGCTTATTACTGCTGTTGTATTATTATCCAGAAAAAAGAATCATACTTCAGATATACTTAACATCAAGCTGTTTAACTAAGATTACTCCAGTTGGAGTTACACGGTGCATAGTATTCTGTACCATGTAATACAATACAGGAAGCGAAAGACACAGGAGCTGAAATAGTGTATAACTTTCATATCTTTCCTGCCTTTTCAGTTTCAGTACAAAAATCTGTTTACAATGAACTAAATCACAGAACAATGTTTTTTAAAAATCACCTGAAATAATGCATTTTTGTAATGGAAAGAAAACTCATTTTTTTCTTTTTTCCCAGATTTTATTATTTCTATTTAGTAGACTGAAATGATTGCTTCTGTCTCCTGGGTGTAATAAAGCAATTTGGCTCTTTAATGGGCCTTGTTAAGGATGAAGACCAATGTTTTTCAGGCACTACTTTTTGTGTCATTGGTGCACTACCTGCTGAGTCATCAGCACAGAAACCAGAGGTTAATTTCACTTCTTCTAAATGAAGCAGATAATCATCCATCAGAGGATGGTTCCTGTGCTGTAAATAAGTCTTGACAAGCTGAGGGACAGCACTGTGCCTCACTCAGCCCTCTTCACACCATCTCTCCACAAACTAAGAAAAAGTAAGGATATTAATTTGTCACTTTTCAAAAGCTGTATTGACAAACCAACACGGACATTTTTAAATGGCGATGAATAACTGAAACATTTTACTAATATTCCTTTGAGTTATGGGTTATAGTTTTTGCAAACTTCTTTTCCAACAATGAATGTGGACAGCGTTTTGGCCAGATGTACAGCCAATGACTAGCAAAGAAGATCCATTGCAAAGTATTATACTTCAGAGCATTCTTTTATTTATGTTTGAAGTGGTATGGCACAAGAATGTGTTGGATTTCCCAGAGATGTTATATGGAGAATAAACTTCAAGCTAATGGGAAAACTGTTACATGGTTTCAGGAGCCAGAAATATTCATGAAAAAAAAATGGGCTCACCAAAGTAGTGTATGGTGGAAAAAAATTTCCTGGAAATTCCTGGGGTGAGAGCATTCCTTATTTATTTCACTAAATCCATGAAACATGAAGGCAAACCAATGGCTCAATTGATTTTACACTAATTGCATCAGCTTGCTATGGAATTGGGAATGGATGTCTTGTATCTGCAAGAGAATTAATTTTACAGATGCTTTTTAACTATTCATACCATGATGTGTCTATTCACCTGCAACTCTATTTTATTTTAAGTTAAAATAGAATTTAAAGTGTTCAGAGGTCAAATATATATTCACGACTGAAACATAAAAACATTACAGTGTTATTCTAATCATCTCCAAACTAGGTACTATAAAACAGGGAATGCAGTGCTGTAGTTGAACTGAAAAGACATGAAGACACAAAGCGATTTTCATTTTTCTCTGGAACAGTGCCACACACTAACTACAAGGCTATGATTAATGAGTAATAATGCTTCTATATCTAGATTAGGCTAAACAGCTTTTTAAAGACATTGCTTTTAATTTTCCTTCTTCATTACGAGACAGAGATAAAATTGGGCATCTAAAGAGAATTTAACAAGAAACTTTTTTGTATAATGGTTTTGTAAAACGTCTTTGAGGTTTCAGATAACAGGTCCATAATGATCCAGTACTGACACCTGAATTTAGATGTCATAACCGAAAGCTGAATCCTACCCCTATATAACAATGCCTTTCAGTGATGTGTGTCTCTACATTTACACTATGGAGATCAAAGGTAACTGGCTTATATTAAGGAGCTAATTTTTCATCTGCTAAACTTAGATGAGATAAGAACCACCTATGATTCAGAGAAATACTTCCCAAGCATTTTTAATTAATGGTGATTAGATTCTCATTACAACCAGAGGAAAGCTTGTCACTGATGGTGTCCTCAGTAAGAAAACAATATAGGGAGTGAATGGAGTTGTTATACTAGAGTTTTGGACAAGGTTATTATTGAAGTTTCTTTCTAGAAGATACTTTTACATTAATTGCATTTGTCTATTAAATGTTATTCTTAAAATCATCCACTAGCTATGTGCAGTGGTAAAGTGTTAAAAGGTGAACATCATTAAAGTTTGTAGGATTCTTAAGCACTATGGGATGAAGTATTAATTAAATCATCATTAATTTAATGTCTCAGTTTGGGGTAATTAATCCACAGCATCACATAAACAATAAGATTAAAAATTATTAAAATGATTTAAAAATGATCTTGTGCTAAAATTTAAAAAATATATACACCTAGAAAGATTACAGAATGTATGACTCTATACATCAAGCTAAAACTCATTTCTAATTAAATGGAAATAGGTGGCTTCACAAGAGCTAATTTACCCTACATTCGGTTACTGCCAGATTTCTGTGCTTTGCACTGAAGCATTTGATCCTGATGACTTCTTGGAGCCTAGTGTCTGTTCTCAGCTGGCAAAGTAAATGATCAGTTGTATGCCAGTGAGTTTTGATTTTGATCCGGGCCCAGGTGAAATGAACATCTCTAATCATCCTTGTTGGCCTTCCAGTACCACAGTCTTCCTCTTTATTCCTAATATTTTCTGCTGTTTTCATCCATGTCATTGTCCAATCTAAGCTCCATCCTGTCTGACTCTGGATTCCACATTTTACTCAAATTAAGAATTTAGGATTAAGCACAATTAAATGGTCAGACACAGAAGCTGTAAAACTTACATTCAGTCACTAGGAGGTGAGAAACCGAATACAGTTAAAACAAAACATATTTGGAAGAGCTGATTAATTTGGAATGTTTGTAGTGTTTACCTAAACTGTGCTTATGCATAGTTGTTGTGTCTATAATGTTGCTTAAATAATAGGATATTCTTCTTTGGGATAAATGTTGAAGTTAAATTGGATATGTCCATTTCAGCAACTCACGATACAGTCTTTGAGTGTAAAATTGACTGTGCAGAATATATGAACTTCTCAGTTTCACGAAAAGGTGAGAATCCATGAGAACTGTTTTTGCAAAGCTCTGTTCTTAGCATATAGAAAAGAAAAGGTGGGAATCAAATTGTCCTTCAAAATAGCTGAGTTGAATTGCTTTTGGAGACTCCTGTGATTGCATGTAATTTTAGCAACTTAGCTGATTGCAACAAAGAAAAAATGTTCTTCTAGCTTATAAATGTGGCATAAGAGTATGTTCAATTGAAAATACAAGAAATTTGGCATAGTTTATCAATGAGAAGTAGAATACTCTCTTATATGTAACTTCATAAAGCATCCGCTCTCCTAACTGCCAACAGCATTTGTTCTGGTTCCCAGTAAAAGAAGGGAAAGAAGCAAAAAAAACTGGGGGGGACAGCATGAGTGGCCTTTGCTAGTAATGAATTATGGTGTTACATGTAATTCCTATTTGAAATATAGAAGGTGAACTACTTTCTTCATAAATTACTGAAAACTAATTTATCTTGCAGAAAAGGAAATTAAATTTATTCTTCAATACCTAGTGAACTTCTTCCAGTAATTTTCTCCTTAATTTTATAACACTAGTATTAGACGAATTACACTACCTTACTTAACCTCTCTGAAAAGATTAGTTTCATTTTCTATTGAAGTGTATTTTCCCATAGTATTTTCTAAATTGAGACAGAGAAGTAACATACAAGTCCTAGGTAATCCTTCTTTAAAGCTAATAACTGCTCCATTTTTCTGATGAACGGATATTTGAGAAATACTTCACTGTTCTACAGCTATGCCTTCTTTTCTAGTAAAATTTTTTAGGAGCTGCAAGCCAAAGTAGTTTGTTTAGGTTTTGAAGCTGTGTGGCATATTTTATGAATTGGATCTTCCTTACAGTCCCTTCCTTGAGAGAAAGAATGAGTTGTATAATGAATGTTGTTCTTCTGTATTCTCACACTCTTAGCTGTTTTTAATTTTATTTTTAAATGTGTTCATACTACACATGAATGAGCTGTCTCCATGGAGTCCAGAAGAAACAGCCTGAATCAAAATGTAAACATGAAGGGCATTTCCAAAGTTTTCTTGTATTTTCTCTCTCTTCCTTTTTTTTTCTTTCATGCCTTCTTAGATTATCAAAATGAAACAGGAGAAGTTTAAAATAAATTAAAAGTTAATTTGCATGCAAGCATTGAGTTCCTTACCACGGGCAAATATCAGCCTCATTTGCTTTGAGAAGCTCCTGTTACTGTGATTTTGAGGACTAGCTGTTTGATGGCCCTTGGAGCACTGTGCATGCCACTTTTTATTTAGCATAACATTTTGAGGAGCATTATAAAGAGCTCCTCACATGTTTTTTGGAAAAGTCTGGTCAAAACCTAAGCACTTATTTATTTATTTCCTGGGTAACACATCCGTTCAGCTGTGAAGGATTGCTTTGCTCCTACTCCTGGTATAGGTATTCTGCTGCAATTGTAATCTGGCCATCACCCCTATTAAAGCTGAGACAGCAAGTGGAATCCAAGAAGAGATAGCAGGACCACAGGAGAGTGTAGGATGGCATTTGAGAAGTTCACTGTACTTCTTTTGGTTCACACAGCGACAAGCATCTACAACCTCTGATGGAAGACCAACAGGGAGTTATAGGAACCTCAGCTCTCAGAAGTGTCAGTCATTCAAGCACTGTAGAACAAAGGGCTTTGAATAAGTCCTTTCAATTGGTCATTTTTATTTGATGATGGAATAAATGATTTCTCCCTTTATAATGCTTACTCCGTGATATGCATACTACCTCTCTTTAATCACCAGTGATTTTATTAATGAAACAATTTTCAACAATCATCCTCTTGCTCAAATTACGTTTCTAATAAAATTTCCTTTATTTATCCTGTTTTTATTAATAAGCCATTTAAGCTACCTTCATTTTAGTTTGAGATGTATTTGAAATATTTAATTTCTTCATGTGCTTTCCCTCTTTCTTTTAAAAAAAGAAAGAAAACATCCTTTATCCATATATATGAACAAAATAACAGTACTTTTAATACATTAGTACCAGAAGCACCTTTGGTACTGCTATAAATGACTGGCAAACTGGAGACTTACCCTCTGTAACTCAGTAGCTACAGGGACACACAGTAGTGGAGTGTTGTAAGCATCTCCTATCAAGTGAGAAATGGAGTTGGCTCTTGATCAGTGAATTTCATACCTCTATGTAGAGAAATCCAGAGGAAAGCTTTACCTCAAAGCACTTTTGAGTTTGGCACAATGCAGATGTATATAGTTTTCTTATTAAGTGTATTTTGTGCATTAAAATGCATCATGAACAACTGTGGAAAGAAACATGATTAACAAACTATCATTCATCTTTTCAAATGACTTATTATGTATTGAAAAGGAAAAGGATTATTGCTGTTTGAAAAAAAATTCGTCCTTAATCCCATCCCTATCACATCAGGGTGGAAATCTATCCCTGTTGTAAAGGCTTGGGAAAAGCTTATACTGTTGGAGTTCAAGTGGTTTAAGGCCTTTTTCTGGCTGCCTTTCTATTCCAGATTTCAAGTGTTAGGGGGTTAAGTTCTCTAGTCTTATCTGCTATGAAAATTATCTGTTGATAACAAAAGCTATTGGCATTGAATAAAACGAAAAAAATGTTAAAAACAGTTGAAAGGCAAATATAGACAAGGACAAATCATGTGTCACACTGCTTCACAAACAATGTGTAATTCTAGCTCATAATCAAATCCTGCACTCTACGTCATGTGGATGTATGTCAATTATGTTTAGTGTCATACAGAAACAGTGAAAACAAAAAAATAGTCTGCTTGTCACATAAGCATGAAGCTTCAAGAGACAATGACAAAATGTTTGTTTATCCATTTAAGATTTTTTATAAGTGCTCGGTTTTAAACATCTTTGCATGGTGGTCTTGGAAGAAAAGAAGTTTTTTTTCTCTCCGCAGTGTTAGCACTGGTTATTTACACATATATTTAAAAAGCAAAAGTATTTCCTGTCATGGAAAATATGGAAGAAGGTATCCTGAAATTTTTCATGACCCTATTGTCAGTGGGTTTTCAAAACAGGTTTATGTGTGTGGAAGCATGCATACTCATTTGTCATCTAGTTTAGGACTGGGGATATCATTCTTTCTCAGTTAGAGATTAAACAGTTATTTTTCTTCTGAAATGTAATTTAGGACAGCATCACAGAGGAACAAGTTTGGATTTGTAGGTAATAATGGCCATACTTAATAAAATATTATATGTTATGTTTTGTATTTATTTGTTCATGTTATATGCAACATGAGGAGACAGGAGGGACCATATTCAATTTGAGATTAAGATAGCTAACTCTAGATGTCTGTGTTGTGTAAACTCCCTTTCCAGTCAATAGTCAACACAATCAGTGGAGCTCAGAGTATTATTCATCCGGCAAGCCAGTAGACATCAACTTTTACGCTGAGTTTAGTCACGTTATTTAAGCTCTGCTCTCTGTATTGACTATATCTCTAGCAACTACCATGGCAGGTGAAACCACTTAGCTCACCTACAGACATGCCAGTTTAAGTATGTTATTTATTGATCCTTCCATTTGCAGTTTCTATGTAAGTTGTTATTTCTACAGTGTTTTCTTATGCTGATGTCCATCTGTAGCCCATTCTTAAATATGATATTATCCTCCATTCAGGAACAGGAAAGGATCTTGAGAGATTAACAATGACCGTTTTTTTCAGCCATACTTTTTTCCTGATACTGTGTAGTTATCCTCAGGATCTGGCCAAACTCGCTGTATTTTTTCGTTTTTGATGCTTTTAGCACTGGTGGGAGCATGCTTAATTAAATGCAAGTGCTACACACTGACTGATTCTTAAGGCCCTATGCAGTATAAAAGTGTGCATAAACACCTGTTTAGGTTTACTAAGAAATTGGAATGTTTTTCTGAGCTGAGGTTGGTGTGAGCTATATTACAGAAAGGGCTCAATTTTAGGCAGGTAAGCAGTGTCCTTTTTCATAACTAAACATGTCATGTTACCTCTTGATGTGATGTTGACTGATAGGAGCGGACAAAATGGATCTGCAGTGTTAATAGACACTGGATGCAGCTGGATCAGAATACAGTTCTTCTTGCACAGAATCTTGTCTACAGTTTTATTTCTGTGAAATGCAAGACCTTGGATAGGAAAATTCAAGTGGAAATCGTAATTTTTTCCACAAATAGCATGCAGGAATTCCCTCAGACTTCCTCCATACACCTGAAATAATACAGGTCTGGACAATTACTTCTATGTTTTTAGTTACTAGTCTATTTACCTATGGTTTCATTTATTAATCTATTTATTAACATAAAAATCATACTGCTTTTAATATGACAGTTCCAAAGTATTGTTGCTGATTTATTTTTAGACTGTTGTTTAATTCACTGAGTGTATGGTTCCTAGTCTTGTGACAGTTTTGGAACCAATGTTCATTTTCCTAAGGTGTATGTGGACATGGATGCTACAGGTTATTTTCCACAACAATTTGAACTCACAATGACTATTGACGATAAGGTACAGAATGTTGGATGGTTAACATTCTGCTGTATGTTACCATGGATATGTCACTAGAGTTAATGTCATACATCTTTGTGTTAATCTAGCAAGTATGTGTAACAAGGAGTGCATTACTCCATAAAGACATAACATCTCAAAACCCATTTGATAAGGCTTATTGAGACTATTGAGGTTCAGTATAGAATTCAGTTGAACTGGGACTCTTTCAGAGGGTGATGGAAGTCATGGTAAATCCTGCCTTGTATTTGTTAGTGTAGGAAAGGATTCAAAAAACTAAATCGAAATGTAAGCATCTAAATCTTCCCTTATTTACACACAAAACTGGCCCTGTATTTGCAATATATGTAAGTTTCTATGTATGTACAACTGTGAAAGAGCATTTAAACTATATTTTTCCATTTAATATGTATATTTTTATATTGAAAATCAACTTTTGTTTTAAGCATAAAAGATACTATTTATGACAACTTACTGAAATTTTATATGTATGGTATGTAAATCCTTTACACTGACTGAGCTGGTAGCGCTGTTCTATTTAATTGACAGAGAAGAAAATACACTCTGCAGACTACAAATGAATAAAAACAGGTTTCCAGAGAATGACATTATTGGCAGGTTGGTAAAGAGGTTAATAGAATTCCACAAGGGAGATTCCCTTTTATCAGCTGAAGTAGATGCCTGTGGCAGATTGTTGACCCTGCTAAAAGTCTTTGTCTTCTTGTGTGTTGTAAAGGAGACAAATAATTTCTCACTTTTCTCATGCTGTTGATTGGTGTGTTGTATTAAACCAAAGGAAAACAAAACAGATTACAAAATCCCCAATGTTCACATTTACAGTAAACACAGGTAATTGATAACAAAAGGTTAATGTCTTTATCCCTACAAGTGTGATATCCTTTGGCTTTCATGAATGCAAGCTTATAAATTCCAAACAAGTATGATTTATGTGCCTACATTTCTGAATAGGTAATTGGAGAGATACAATTAAAGTGTTTGGTTTTTTTAAGTATTATTTAATTAAAGTATCCCAAGTGCCCTGATGATGTCTGAAGATCATCAACGAATTTAGTAATGATGTAATACTCATGCTCAAAACGATTAATTTTGTTTTGGCATGTATCTATGTGTCACAGCCTCCTTACATGAGATTACTTTGAGAATTGGTCACTGTGCAACTGGGTTTGGTCTATGGTGCCATGAGGTCCCGTTTTTTTTTCAGGCTGCATCCGCCACCTCTGTTTCATCATTCAACCCTGCCTTTTCTAGTACCTGTGTGAAAGGAGCCAGTTACCAGTAACCCAGCTTCCCTAGCCTCCAGGAGTCTAGTCTAGTGTCTTTAGTAACTCCAGTAACTGAAGACTGGAGTAGTCAACACAAGAAAGACATGGACCTGTTGGAGCAGATCCTGAGGAGGGCCACAAAAATGATTAGAGAGATGAAACACCTCTCCTATGAGGACAGGCTGAGAGAGTTGTGCAGCCTGAAGAAGGCTTCAGGAAGATCTTTCAGTACTTAAAGGTGACTTAAAAGAAAATTGGGACAGTTATTTTGGTAGGGCATGTTGTGATAGGACAAGGGGTAATGGTTTTTAAATAAAAGAGGGTAGATTTAGACTAGATAGAAGGACGAGAAGTTTTACAGTGAGGGTGGTGAGACATTGAAACAGGTTGCCCAGACAGGTACATGGCTGGAAACATTCAAGGCCAGGTTGGAAGAGGCTTGTTTAAAACAAGCCGTATGTTTGAAGCAATTAATGTTGTTTCTAAAGATGACTTTATCAAACGATCATCCTTTATTCAAGAAATTATGCCAGAGATGGAAAAACAATTCCTTCCCTCAGCATCCTCAACATTTCTGAGCTTACTTTAAGGTATGTATAATGTCTTCCAGAATTCCAGAGGCCCTTTTTTGCTCCAGTGATTTTTTTTTTCCTCACTGATTCCATTCTAACTCCTGGCAATGACAATGATTTATTTTTCTTACTTAATTTTGGATAAACAAAAATTCTTGCTCTTCAGTGAGCAAGTGAAAACATGCATGCAAAACAGTTCCAGATTCTATGGTCTGTCTTCCTTTTAACTCATTGGTTTTTTTTTTTCTGTAGTTGCCTTGGTTATGTGGAAATAACTTGGCATTTTGGCATTTCAGCATTTCCTAGGTGGAAGTCTTACTTCCAGAAGGTTGAAAGTGAGTTCAGGCTGCCAGCTTTCAGTTGCTCTCACTGCACCTCCTAGAACATTGCAGGAGCTGTATGCACTAAATTTGTTAGTAAGAAGTTCTCTGAAGCTTCTGAGTACATCTAGTGAAATGGATGCCAGTAAAACCAAGCAGAGTTCCTGTTTTTAACACAGACAAGAGACCAAGAGTGTCATATTATGCTTTGGAATGGTTTCACAGTTGTTATGGGGCTTTTATTGTTATTGTTTTTGCTATTAGACTATTATCTTTCCTGTTGTAAAGCACAACTGCTGCTTGACGTAAGAAATGTCTTTAGAACAAGGTTGGATTGATTCTTTATTTTTTTTGATAGATGGAGTCAAGACACACTATTTTCCAGCTTCTGAGAACTACCACAATAGGACTTAGATTATGTCATCCACTGTGAATTACTGGAAGTCACTCCCTGTGCTCAATTAAGGACACAAAAACGTTCTTTCACTCAAACTCAGAGCTACTACTTGATTTTATTTGTATAGCATCTAACAGATTTCATCTTGTGGAATATCGTATGTTGAAAAAGAGGCAGAAAACTGCTGAGAAGAGTAAAAACAGCTCTAAAGAGTATATGGCTTAGTCAGTAGAATGGATATATATGTGTGTGTACGTGTACATTTCATGGGCTAGACAACATCATTTCTTCAAAGGTATTGAGCTTGAAAGTGTTTTCTTTTTTTCTGGCTAGCATAGATGATCTAATTAAATTTATTATTTTGCCTTATTAACATTGCCTTGCTTGTTGAAATATACCAGTAGACAACATATATAATACAGCATAGTTTATTATTGCATGTCATTTAAAATGATCTTAGCATTCAAGGCAACATTCTGTGGCTTAAACAAAACCTTGTCCCATAAAACTTCCAAGTCATATTCAACCTACTTCATGTACACAAATGATCTATAAAAATCTCCAAAACCTTCAAAACCTTGATTTAAAGATAAGGGTACCAGTCTCTATTATCTCGCCATTTATGCTGCGAATTGCCCCAATAACTGTTCAGCCTCGCACAGACTAAGGTACTAGTTAATGTGACTATGAACAGTAGAATTTGAAATCTTAATGCTTCATCAAAGTCCTAATATTATTAGGATGTGTTGTTATCAATACCGAGAAGGAACCAAAGAAGAATTTTCTAGTTCATTTGTTGCCTTTTTTAATGATGAAGGATAAAACAAAAGTAATTTGCATTTATGTAATCTGTCCCTCTGTCTTCCAAAATGTATATACTTGTGTAGCAGGCATGGATATACATGATTTACACTGTTTTCTTGCAGAATAATGATACCATATATGTACATATTTGTGTTGAGCACCTTTTTATTTCTTTGTATTTATTCTTCTATCTGGATCTCTATTCTCCTGTATTTTTCTAGATATCAATTGACACTTTGAGGAGACATTGATACCTGCTGTTTTCTTGAAGACAATCACTGCCACAGCATCTCATTCTTTCCAATCAACTTCACTATGTAAATGGCACTATCAGTAATCACATGTGGGATGGGAGTGGAGCTCTGCTTTAGTTATTCTGTAATACGCCAATGCTTGTTGCCCTACAAACATCAAACGACATAAAGCAGTCAGCTGATATCAAGTGAAAGAATATTTGGACAAATTTCTAAGGTTGATACTTAGAGAATTGGGATCTAATAAAAAAATAATGTCAAATTTTTTACAACTCATTTCTGAAATGTAATAAATGCTGTGCAGGGCACATAAGTTGAAATCTCTGTTACTAATGAAATCCATGCTTTAGTAGTGTACAGTTTACAGTCACCAGCAGAGAAAAAATGCAAGAGTTCTTGATATCACACGCTTTCTAGCAATATTTTGCTATTTCATTTGAAAGGGATTTTCACTTCCCAGAAGAACTACCATATGAAAATCTTATTTATGAGTGCGCTATTTCACACTGTGTGTAGTATTCTTTCTTTACAGAAGGGCAGTAGTGATACGAAACCTAGAGCATGAAACAAGACAAATATCTGTAGAAATACAGTGCAGTTCATTTTAATTCATTTCTTCTCAGAAGAACTTAACAGTTATTAGGTTTTTACTTGTAATCCTGGGCGAACCTTTTACCAGATCATGAATGTGGATATTTTTCAGTAGCTGAAAATAGAGCACGTTTTATCCAATACATTCCAAATTATGCTGGGGTAGCTTAAGGCATTTTCATCTGAATTCAGCATGCATAAACTGTATCTGTCTATTGTGCTTTCTAATTCTATCATCTGCTTTTCAATTAATTTAATTAATTTTTTTGGCTTCAGTCTTTCCATAAATGCATACTTCTATTTATTGTCACTTTTTCTGAACCTATTCATTTGTGGATTCAATATGCTGTTGTTTATATTCACCTTTTGTTTTCTCATTGCCTTCATTGTCCATGAAGGGTACATTTTTTTCCAGCCTTTCCAAAGCTGAGGTAGCTGTAGCTATTTGGGTAACCTAATTAGATGCTACACTACTCCCAGCCTCTGCAGAGACAGTCAGAACAACTGGCATTCTGACTTCCTGGGGGTAAGCCAGCAAAAGGTCTCCTTTGTTACAGTAGCATCTAAAATTTAATTGAGGTCTATTCAGTAAAAGAACTCGAAGACGGCTGTTCCATCAGACTAATGCACTCATACCACTAGGGCACTAAATTCAAAAGTTACTTCTTGAGCAAAGAGGAAAAATGCTTGTCCATTGTTTTTTTTTTTTCAATGCCACTTCTAGTTACAGAGATGTGCTAGTCCATGTAACTGAACTGCTGCAGGATTTGCAGAAATAGACTTGGAGACATTTGTTGAAAGCCTGCACACATTTCTCAAGCCGATAACATTATTCTCTCAGGTCCACAAGCAGGAGATTCCCTAAAACACATTAATACAAAGAATGAAAATCCCAAATAACTTTGTGGTGTAAATAACCATGATGATGGCACGGTATCATCACATATTTGAATACACTCCTTCTTCCAAGTGTTTTAGCCAACATCCTGGACTGTACTTCGGTGTACTTTCTTAATACAGTCAATTGATCTTGTGTAATTAATTCATTTAATTTCTTACATTTGTTTTTGTTTTTTTTGTGAAACGCAATTGTGGGAATAAGGATGGGATTCTATAATATCTTCAGTGAAATCATGTAAAATGTAAAATGCAGACACACCAATAAAATTGTACACAGATACAAATTTCTGATATTGTAGTTAATGTAGTAATATAGTATATGTTGAAATAACAGAGTGATATTATACCTTTTTGGCTTGTTATGAAACAGCTGTGGCCAACAAGCAGACACTACAGCTTAGCTTACCAAGTACATCAGAAAGATCAATCCTCTACTCCTCATAAACAAATAAACCATCTCCTCCTTGTTTTTCCAGACCAATTTACCTTATTTATTTATTTTTTTATTTAATTGGAAGTCTTTTTATTCCTTAGCCTTAAAGGGAATACTGACTTTCACATCTTTTAAAAACCCCAAATAATACTTTAAAATTTCTCCAGAATCCAGAATTCTACTCTGTATGGTTTTAATGCAGGCTCATATTTTAAACTACCTGCTTTCTGTGCTGCTCCTGGTAAAGAGATTTCCTGCAGACAGTGGCAGTAACTAAGGGTTTGCTCTAACTTACCTAAGCTCTACTTTGTGAATGAATGCAGCTGCACACCCATTGTTTTTGGTTAAGTGTAGTCAGCCAGATCAGAGCAAAGAAGCAGCAAGTAAGATCATTCTGTGCAAGTGTTGAAGAAATACAACCATTTAAAATGTGGAAGAAATAGGAAAATCTGAAATTCAAAAATTTGAAAGTTCCAGGTCTCAGACTGATATCTTGCGGTAAGACATTGAATGTTTAACTCCTATAAGCTGTGTGCTCTGAAAATAATACACAAAATGATTTTTGGTTATAATGAGACAATCTGAACCTGAGTCTGGTAAAAATTCTGTGGGTCAGTTTCTCAAGGTACTTTACAGACAGACCGAGGTGAATTGCTTCTGGTTATATTTGAAGCCTTAGCCATCATCTAGTTAATGTATAGTCACTCTATTGTGCAATATCATTTTTAGTGCTAATGTATTTCAGATATAGATGAGTCTCACAGTTATACAAGCTTAACGGGTAGATACCAATGGAATAGACAAAATCTGTTTTTTTTATTATGAATTTTTTAAAGTGTGTTGGTCAGGGGTTAGGCTGATGTGCATAGCAGTAAGGGATATTCTGTAGTAGTAGAAATTTTTTTCCCAAAAGTGTCACGTGTATCAACCTGAACACAGAAATATCACTCTATTTCCCATAAAAATGTGTGCAGAATGATTCAGAACAGGCAGAAATTTCAATCTGCTGAACCTGGAACAAGACTGAATTAGCTTTTCATCTACAAATTAAGATTTGAGTATTGTGTTATTCATTACAGCTAGGCTGTCTCTAGAACTGCTTCACATGCATTTCTTGATATTATATAAGCTGTTCTGTCTTTCCAGACAAGAAGTACAATACATTAGAGAACAGACAAGTGGAATAAAATGTATGAATCAGGAGTTATTGCCCTGACCCTTGTTCTTCATAGGGTAGATATCTAATGGCCAGATTAAATCCGAGCTACATTGATTAGGAAAGTCATTGTGGACTGGCTGTACTGCATATATAAATCTGAACAACTAAGGCTTTTTGTGAATGTCTTCTGTCTATATATTTATGGAAGTAACAAAACAAAAGGCATACACAGTTAAAGATAAGTTCTTACTAAACTTTCTGAAGTGTTCATTTCTCTGGATTGCTTTTTTGCGTACTGTTTGATAAAATTGACCAGAACACGAGACCCATTTGGTGAGAATTGCTCATTTTGTGGAGCAAAATATAATGTCTTCTTTCCAAGACTGGCTCCTAAAGACTGAACAGGCCAACTTTCTTTAGGTCTTTGATCTTACTCTGTTAGAATATCTCCTTGATATTTTTTTAAAAAATCTCTCACTGTGGAAGTGTACCAAACCCAACCTGGAATAGTCAAAACCAGAAATATAATCCTTTTTTCTGCTCTCAGGATGGAAGATTGGGGCTCAAAATACTAGCCTAAATTTTGCACATTGAAGACTTGGTTTGGGTCTCTTACACCTATGTAAATTATTACTAGCACTTCTGTGGTGACGCCTCTATAAACAGAAATTCCATTCTTCTAGACCTTTTGGTAAAGTTGTCTTTAGATATGTAGTACACACTTTTTCTGTTGACAGATTCTTTTCCTCCAGATGACGCATCTGAAGTTCTGACCAGCTCGTATGATAGAGAAAGTGTAGTGTCCCTTCCCTGAAACTAGTCAGGAGCTGAACCTACTATTCAGTCTATTACCCATGAATCCCTTGTTCTGCTGGAACCTCCACCTCCAGACTGCCAGAATTTTCCTGTTGCTTTTCCTAGAGCTCTCGCACAACAGGATTCTACATTTCAGAGAGGGCTCATTCTAGAAAACGACACAACGTCAACTTGAAAAAGACATGGCTGGTACAGCTCACGTATCCTTTTTTTCTTATTCATGGTTCTCCTGTCCTTTCTTCATGGTCTGATGTGTGACTGTTCTGTATGTTAGCCAGGGATACTCGTTGTACAGTGAAGGGTGGTGAACAAACAGGTTTCTACACATACGAAGTCCACCTGTTTAAAATGACCACAAGCAGAACTAACACAGAGTAATTTGATACTTTTTGGACAACGGTTTCTGTGAAGAAACACATAAATTTATGGTATTTCTAGATACTTTTCAATTTTTTCGCTATTAACAGACTGTAGGTGCATTGCACCTGTAGTAGTGCGAGTAAATATGTGGAAGAACCATTAAAAAAGCTTATAGAGAATTTAGAACTCTATGTATCTTGGACAGAGCTTTTTGTCTTCCACCAAGTGCAGGTTGTTTAATAATAGGTTTGTATTTTCTTTCAGTATAAAATATTAGCAGTTAATAAGGTAAAGTGAGCTTGTTTATGAAAACAGGTGTTTAAGGAATGTGTCATCAGGTTTTGTGTTTTCGTAAAGATTTTACACTTAAAATTCACCGGGATAGGGAAAGTAATTGGACAGTGGAGTGGTGCAGATCTGTTTTATGCTGTGAATCTGTGACTGCACGCTGACAATTCCTTTTAAATTCACCTCAGTGCAGCAAACAGTCATCTACAAAGTGTATTCAAGGGGGTTATAAACAGATTGGCAAGTTCAAAGAATGGTCAATTTAGGGTAATCTTATACTCTTTTATTATTTAGTTTAAAACTCTCCTAACCAATACCTATAGACCATTCCAACAATTTAATTAAACTATTGTACTGATTAGTCATTTTTTTTAAAAAAATACAAACAAGTGAGTGTTGCCCAACCTCTTCTATGTGGGTTTTAGTAACTAGTATGGAATGTGTCACTATGAACACTGATTAACAGATAAATGAAGGGCATAGGGTATTTTCAAGAAAAAATCACTTACAAATCAGCAATGACATTTCAATTTGACAAGTAGTTGATCTAAGTATTCAAATTAATGCAACAGCAGTGTGTCATGAGCTAACTACATAAATATTTAGTTATGGCCTTGAGTCCTTTACAGGCAGTAGTCCATGTTCCAGGACATTCAAAGAACTAGAAAGTGAGTTCATAAACTTCAAGCAACAGTGGAGGATACTGGGCCATTATAAGATCATATATTTACTGGCTGAAAACAATAGAAAAATTTTTACTTTCTAAAATTTTTGCTATCAATATCTCTATTCATACTACCTTTATTCTGAGAGATGTTTCCTACTTCCTTCAGCTGGCTTCCAAAACTGTGTCCCAATATCCTAGACTTAACAATAGAAAACTTGGTGTTGTGCCCAACACCCACAGGATAAGACAAAAGCTTGTATGCAGATAACAGTAGAAAAAACATGAGAAATATTGTCCAGTTGTGGCACACTACATCCTTTAAGAGACTTTTAGAGCAGAAGAAGTGTTTATAGTATACATCTAGGACTCTGCTCAGTTGGTGGCCTGGACAAACATGCCCCTCAGGCTGGCCAGAGGTTCAAGGTAGAAAAAGTAATGCAACATGAAAAAATTAGAAATTTCTGGTGACTCAACATTCCACACTTACTGATTAGGAGTGGTACAATGCATGGATGTGTTCTCTCATGCTCTTTATTGTTTTCTTTTTTTTTTATAATTTTTTATTAACTTTAATTATGTTCTAGTGGTTTATCACAGTATCACAGTATCACAAGGTTGGAAAGGACCTCTGAGATCATCAAGTCCAACCTATAAACCAACACTAACACCAACACTAACACCAACCATCATCTAAACCATGGCACTCAGTGCCTCATCCAGTCTCCCCTTAAACACCTCCAGGGTCGGTGACTCCACCACCTCACTGGGCAGCCCATTCCAATGGCCAATCACCCTTTCAGTGAAGAACTTTTTCCTCATATCAAGTCTAAACTTTCCCTGACGAAGCTTAAGTCCATGCCCTCTGGTTCTGCCACTGGTCACCTGAGAGAAGAGACCAATCCCTGCCCGACTACAACCTCCTTTCAGGTAGTTGTAGAGAGCAATGAGGTCTCCCCTGAGCCTCCTCTTCTTCAGACCAAACAGCCCCAACTCCCTCAGTCGCTCCTCATAGGGCTTGTGCTCCAGCCCCTTCACCATCTTTGTTGCCCTCCTCTGAACACATTCCAGTATCCTAACATCTTTCCCAAACTGGGGGGCCCAGAACTGTACACAGTTTTCAAGGTGAGGCCTGACCAGTGTACCGAGTACAGGGGGACGATAACTTCTCTGGTCCTGCTTACTACACTATTCCTGATGCAGGCCAGGATGCCATTGGCCTTCTTGGCCACCTGGGCCCACTGCTGGCTTATGTTGAGCTTTTTTGAGTTTATAATGTATAGTAGATGGAAAAAGCAACAATAAAAAATGTCATAGATATATCAGTCTTGTATTCACTATAGATGTCTCTGATCTTGCTTTTGAGGTATGTGGTGATTAAAAAGAAAGTGCCTGTGTGTGAGTGTGTGTGTTATGTGTTCTGTCAGCATCTTCCACATTAACACTACCAGTTATATGAGTTAGGTATTTATTGGTGTGCACTAAGACACAAGTGAATAAAAATAGACATCCCATACTCTTCACATGAACTAAATGCAGCGTAAAATAGTAAACACCTTATTTGGAAAAAAGAAATCCTCTTTTATTTCTGTCTGCTGTACTTTCTTTTGGTAGCAGGTTTTTTCTTATGTTTCACGCCACTACATAGGAAGGGTGAGGTTTCATCCTGAGACTGCCATCCATGAGTGTATAGCCTTGTACCACAATAAAGAATGTCTTTATCAGACTGCTATCCTACCTCTGGCTTGGAGGTCTTTCCACTCCTTTTCCTTTTTTTTTTAATTCTTCAGCTTACTTTCATTCTCCTCTCATGTACACCATCAACTCAGGCAGTGTGATGAGGGTTGAAATGCCTGGCAATAAAATGAAAGAGAGAGCATTGTATTTTTCTTGGATGAAAAAATGGATAAGTACCTACTTCTTGACACAAAGTCACAGTTTACTGGTTTTAGCACTTTTCTGTAGGCCTCTATATTTTTATTTCTTAGATAGTTTTCTAGAAATAACAAGTGAAAGCCATGAAAGGCTACAGCTCCATACTTCACACGAAGATTATTCTGCACTCCAGTTGAAAATATACAAAGCTGTCATAAAGTTATCATAATAGGCTTTCGAGTGTGTGTTCCTACAGACTTTGTTACCAACATAAAGTCCTGTTTGTTGTTTTCAGGTTGACTAACTGACTGCAGACATAACTGTCTTGAAATCCTTAGAAAAGATAAGAAAGGTGACATTTGAGTGATGGTGATCTCTCTTTGCAGATTTTTAGAAGCATGGTGACTGAATGGCATACCAGTGAACAGAGGAGTGTGGTAAGGACCTGCAGAGCTCTTCTTACCTACTACCTTCACTGAGAGGCTTGAATGACAAATTTGAGGCTTCCACATTTCGTGGCAATAAAAAAATACTAGAAGAACACTAATGAAATGATAAACTGGACAGATAATACAGTTCTCCCATCCAGCTCTCAAGAAAAATAAAAACCCTCAAGCTGCTCATGAAAGGGTAGAAGGAAAACAAGTACCGATGCTTGAGGATTTCAATATGAAGAAGTATAAGCAGCGTGCATTTTCATGGACATTATGTCATGTAATTCTAGATATAGGCAGTTGACAGTAACTGAACAAAGCTGCTGCTTAGATACTTATCATTTAGAAAGAGCAAAAGTTGAGCAGGCTGAAAACAATGCCCAGATATCAAATACTATGAGTATTAGCCCATTAGGCAGAACAACAAAGCTGCAGTTCTTGGTTGAGGCTTTCACAGCAGACACCTAAATAGAGATGCATTTGAGCCCTTTACTAAAGCAAGAATTTGGAAAAGATAAAACAGATAACTAGACATATAACTCCCATAATATCAGTAAACACTACACATATTATATCTCGAAACACCCAGTAATTGTGTGTTTATTTTTTACCTCTTTGTTTCATAGTCTTCTAACTAGGGAAAACCACTAGCACAGGGGAAAAGATTAAAATCAAAATGTTTTTGCATAAATATCTTCTGTATGCTGAGCTGTTTGCCAAGCAACCAGAATGCTCTTTGATGCTTTACTTCTCCTTGTCCAAAGGTGAACCTCAAACTGACCACTGAACTGATCCTCTGAGTTCATATAGAGCATTCACATATCATTTTAAACAAAATTAATCTAAAGTAACCCTGCAGTCTTAACTGAAATGTTTCCTTGGGGAATACAATAAGAATTCTGTTTAAAATATCTATTTTTCTTTGCACATCAGTTAACTAACAGCAAGGTAATTCATCATAATAAAGACATTTCTGAGGTCTACACTAAAGTCTCTCAGTAGCAAGAGTTCTGTTGAGGCAAGTAGTGGTTAACATCAAATAGCACCCTTGCCTGTTTGATATTACTAAGACAAGACTTTTGTCTCCAAATCAATGCCCAATGTTACAGAGGATTTGAGATAAATTTGTGATAGTTATTTCCAGAATTCCTGGTAAACTGACACTTCTGTTTATAGTCAGTTTAGATTAATGGCAACGCTGTCATACTGCTATGGCTGGCTGTGTGATGGTAGTGCACATCACAGTGATGGAGAAGTTCTTAGCTGGCCTGGCTAGACTGCTTGAAAAATATAGAATTGAAGACAAGGAAAAGGGGTTCAAGAATCAGCCAACATATATAGGACAAGGTTGAAACTACTGGGCAACAGAAAACAAGAAATACAGCTACAAAGAATTTCAGAAATACAATATCTATTAATAAAGTATTATCTGTTCTGGAAAACAATATTATCTACCAAATCTTCACTCTGTGGAATCTTATATTTATACTAGCCTCCAACTCAACTTGCCAACAAAGTCCACTGAATATAAGAATTCTGATATTTATACAGTAATAAAATCTAGAATCACAGAATCATGGAATTACGGAATGGTAGGGGTTGGAAAGGGCCTCTGGACATCATCTAGTCCAACCTCCCTGCCAAAGGATATTCACCTACAGCAGGTTGCACAGGGCTGTTTCCAGGTGGGTTTTGAATGTCTCCAGAGAAGGAGATTCCACTGACTCTCTGGGCAGACTGTCCCAGTGCTCTGTCACCCTCAAAGTAAAGAAGTTTTTCCTCATGTTCAGCCGAAATTTCCTATGTTCCAGTTTATGCCCATTACCCCTTGTCTTGTCGAAGGGAACCATTGAAAGGAGTCTAGCCCCATCCTCTTGGCACCCACCTTTCAGATATTTATAAGCATTGGTTAGATTCCCCTCTCAGTCTTCTCTTCTTCAAGCTAAATGGACCCAGGTTTCTCATAAGATAGATGTTTCAGTCCCCTAATCATCTTTATGGCCCTCTGCTGGACTCTCTCCAGTAGTTCCTTTTCTTTCTTGATCTGGGGAGACCAGAAATGGAGACAGTACTATGGATGCAGTCTCACCATGGCAGAGTAGAGGAGGAGGAGAACCTTCCTATACCTGTCAGCACACTCTTCTTTATGCACTCCAGGATACCATTGGCCTTTTTGGCCACAAGGGCACATTGATGGCTCATAGTTAGCTTGTTGTCCACCAGGACTCCTAGGTCCTTCTGCACAGAGCTCCTTTCCAGCAGGTCAACCCCTAACCAGTACTGGTGCCTGGGGTTGTTTCTGCCTAGGTGCAGGACTCTACACTTGCCTTTATTGATCTTCATTAGGTTCCTTTCTGCCCAATTTTCCAGCCTGCCCAAGTCTCGCTGAATGGCAGCCTCACCTATGAGGATGTTATGGGAGAAAGTGTAAAAAGTCTTGCTGAAGTGGAAATAGACAGCATCCACCTCATATACCCGGCCAACTATGCCATCACAGAAGGCGTATTTGGTCAAGCATGATTTCCCATTGGTGAATCCATGTTCACCACTCCCAATAACCTTCTTTTCCTCCAGATGCTTAGAGATGACATCCAGGTTGAGCAGTTCCATTAATTTTTCAGGGATGGAGATGAGGCTGACTGGTCTGTAGTTTCCTAGGTCTTTCTTCATTCCCTTTTTGGAGACTGAAGCAACATTGTTTTTTCTCTAGTCCTCAGGCAGCTCTCCTGTTCTCTATGATCTTTCAAAGATAACGGACAGTGGTTTAGCAATAACATCTGCCAAGTCTCTCAGTAATCATGTGTTCATCCTATCAGGTTTCATGGATTTGTGGGTGTCAAGATTGCCTGAATGATCTCTAAACTAAGACAATCTTCAGTCCCTTTTGTTGTTATCACTTCCTACTTCTTGACATCTCTAGGCTTATGTAAGTACTACTATACTTACAATTCTCAAGTACTATAGAAAAGCCCTTAAGCCAGCATACCACCTTTTAAGAAAAAATCATTTAGTAAACCAGGAATTATTAGGAAAAGACAGTCTCTAATTGTGTGTTTGGGCATCAGCTATGCGTCCAACTTAAAATCCTTCATCTTGATTTACATAATTGCTGAGCATTTACAGCAACAACTAGACTCTCTGATAGCCAGGCTTTTCAAATGTTCCATGCAGTCAGAAAAGAAATCCTAAATATTTCAAACTGGATAAACCAAGTTATTGAAACTTTTGGTTTTACTTTTTCCCCTTCCTTTATAAAAAGGGACTGTTAATAATCACTTATTTTACAAGAACACTAAATAATAATATGAATTAATATTTGTGGCACAGAACTACTGCAATGAAGACTGCTATAAGAGGCTATGTGGGAACTCATAATTCTGTCTTCAAAACTGGCTTTAAGTAACGTGCTGAATAAACCCATGGGTTACAAGCTGCGCAATAAATGTAAAACAAAAGGCTGAAGAACTGCCCATTAATGTACTACCATACATACTACCCACTCAACGAGATAGAGGATCTCTTGAAAAACTGCAAAGACTAGAGTCAAACGGAAAAATGCACGTTTAAGGAAAGAACCAAAGGTTAAATACAATTTAAGCCTGGTATTTTCTATGCTCTAATCACTTGATTTAATAACATTTTTTCTTTAACATGAATGTCTGTGAAACTAATAGCACTATAGATATGGAAAATGACTGACAGCCAACATATGTAAGAAAGTAATTAGTATAATGTTTTGTGGGAATGATTTTTGGAGACATTTTTAAAAACATATCAAGAAGACTTTGTAATGTAATGCTGTAACTTTGACATAACAGGAGGACAGAAGGATGTAAAATAATCTAATTTAAAGAAAAACATTGGGAACATGTAAGCAAATGCTAGTAAAAAGGATTAAAACTCATTTCAGCTTTTCACTTTTTTGGCTCTTTCCTATTGAAAAACTGTACGCTATGCACATAATTAGACATTCATGCTGCCACAATAAATCATTTTTCTGAACACACTGATGCACTCTGACATGCTAAGCCAAGGTTGGCAGGTCCACTCTAAATAAGGATCTGCTGAGCAGCTGACATGAACTTCTGATGCATTTCAAATAAAGACAGTGACAGAACTTTAACAAGCATCCTCTCTGTTTTTCAAAGACTTTCACAGAGTATGAATATTACTGATTTATTAGAACAGTCCTGTGCATTTACTGTACATCAGTGGAACTATGCTCATCACTGCATTTTTCTGATGAACTGTAGATCCTGTTCTCCTAATTTTCATGAGATGTTTTTATAAATACAACTGCTTCTTCATGCACACAAGAAGCTCTTTGACCAGGTAACAGTGAAACAAAGTAAAATACAGCTTTAAAAAAAAACAACCTATGACAGCAAAGTCTGTACTTAGAAATGTTGAGCACTATTACTTTCAAATTAGTTACATGGAAATTAGTTCAAGTCTTGCTCCAGAAATAGAGAAACACTGAAATGTACTTTTATATGGTAAAATATTTAGGAGATATAGTTCATATAGTAAAAAATCTAGGAGTAATTAGGAGAAACTCTTAATTACACCTAAACAGTTAAAAGTATTGGAGATGTCTAGGATGTCAAATAAGTTAAATGCCTCTATGGGATAATAGTAACAAATGTAGTCCAGCAGAACAAAGGTAGTACGTGTCTTTGTGTTCACAGGCCTTTCCTTGACATTGTGTAGGTGAACAAGTGGAAGACTAATACTTTTGATGGAGTCACAGCTATAGTTGATTTCACCAGAAGTGAGACAGGAAGGCTGAACATGTTTGCCATCTTGGCATGTCATGTCACATAATCCAGTTGTACTGCTCACTGATTGAGAATATAATCAACAAAGATGTGTCAACTGGTACCAGGCAGGTATGGTTATAGGATTAATAGGTGAAAGAGAAGGCGATAATACACAATCACTTTAATTTGGAGGCACACCTTGTTATGTGCTGTTTTGTGTAATGACTCCAAATTTATATGATGAGGTGTGAATTAAATAGACCGGTTATTCTGACAAGTTTTGCACTATTGGTATTTAAATATTACTACCAGGAATGAGTGTGCATGCCTATTTTTTTATAGACTGCAATGCTATTTCATCTCTCTGACACAGAGACGAAGAACTCTGTGTTCTAGGAACATGCTGCACCATAATCCTGATTGTGGGGTTTTGTCCCTGTTTGCCAACGTTCATCATCCTAAATGTTTCTCAGGAGAGTCTTTCCCTACAAAAATCTGCAAACAGGCTTGTGTATTTATAAATTGGAGTGCATAGGAAACAGATATTAGTAAGTTGACGAAAGAACTAAGTAGCAACACATTTTGATGTATAGTTTCCATAAAAGTACAGAAAGGCCTGTAGGTATTTCCAGAATGAGATTTTGTCTGATAATGAACAGTATTATTTTGGCTGTTACATATGTGGTGGTTCAAGTCCCATTATATTTTTATTAATTTTTAATTAACACCTTACCTAGATATCAGACTACATTTTGATCTAGGTTTAGAAATAATTTTCCAGAAAGTGTAGGTTTTCCTTATCAGCTCACACCTGCCTGGAAGGAAGTAAAAAGTGGTGCAAATAATTTAATAAAGAAGAAAACACAGCTACTAACACTTTTCATCTCATAATCTGCAGCCAGATGATGACTTTCATCTGTGCTGGCAAGAAGAAATGAGGCTGACAGATGATTGATTGGAGAATGCTTTGGCAATTGGACATTGTTCTGAGGTAATGCAGCAAGCAGTTTTTGGTCTTAATAACTCTCTATTATATGCACTTCTTGTGGTACAAGTAAAACAAGGTTTGATTTATTTTTGATGAATCTTCTCCATACCAGTTTCAGAAATCGTTGTTGGTGAACACCTGAAGTTAATTTATGCTTCCGTAAAAGCATTTAATGGTTTCAGGTGCAGAATCTCTCCATGGTTTACTGATAGTAAGAGAAGACGCTTGCTAAAAAGTGTTTTTCTGCTGTTTTAACTTCTGACAGACACTCAGATTATCTGTATTTTTCAATGTCTGGGAAGTAGAAAACCTGAAAATACACAACCCCCTGATGTTATTTTGGCAAATACCTGCAAAGATTTCTGGGAATCTTTGGTTTATATTAAGGATCCACCACAATATACTGCTGGTCTGCCTCTAATAAGATGACTTTCAATGAGCCATCTGCTAAACTTTCATTTTTAACCTAATAAAAGTCTACATTCTCAGCTTTGATATCAACCAAGCTATGTCAGTTTATTCCAAAAGAGAATTTTATCTTAGTTTTGCTATTGTGAACTGATTGATTGCTTAACTGCCTATATGTGAAACTCACATTCATGTCAAATGATGCTTCTGTTGTGTAGCCTTGCTTATGTGTTATGTCAAAAGTCAGCAAGGAGGGAAGGGAAGGGAAGGGAAGGGAAGGGAAGGGAAGAGAAGAGAAGAGAAGAGAAGAGAAGAGAAGAGAAGAGAAGAGAAGAGAAGAGAAGAGAAGAGAAGAGAAGAGAAGAGAAGAGAAGAGAAGAGAAGAGAAGAGAAGAGAAGAGAAGAGAAGAGAAGAGAAGAGAAGAGAAGAGAAGAGAAGAGAAGAGAAGAGAAGAGAAGAGAAGAGAAGAGATGAGATTGGGTGCTGGTAGACTGACAGGGAAAGAATGACAGAAATTCATGTGGATAAACCATTAGGCACATTTGAAGCAAATAAAGAAACGTCTTCCCTAAACACTTGTTGTGCAGGTTGAAAAACGCTGAGTGGTTTTCATTCACAGTAAAGGCTGGGACTGCACAGTGCAGAAGTGGGGATGTTGGGGGAGCTCCTTTCCCAGTGACAAAATGAGAGAGAAGCTGACGGGTATATAGGAGTGAAAAGACGAAAACATTAAACAGAATGAGATTATTAGTGGAAGACTGTGTAGCTGAACAGCTATAGAAAGCATAGAAGGATATAGCAGGGTAGGACTGACAAAACCGTAACCAAAGGGTGTTCATAGGAAAGCATCTAAGTGGAAAAATATTTATGGGGATAGGGCCAAAATAATCTTAAGTGCAATCCTGAAAATGCAGCTTTGATGCAATTCCCTAATTTGAAAACACAAACCAGCTTTTCCACTCCCACATGGATTCTTGGAATGAATTGGGATAAGAAGCAAGACCTGGATTCGTACTCTTCATACCCTTTGTCAGGTAACAAACATTTTCTAGGCTTTTCACTAGTTGATGGAGGAAATTTAGAATCTCTTAAAAATAGCTCACATCTCAGGCGAACTAAATTAGTAGATGCCTCTCACCACTGATGGTAGAAACTACTTTACAGACAGGAGGCTTCTAACTGGGTCATAGTTATTACACACCTAAAGCTAGGTGACAAATCCTGGCCTTAATTAGGCTGTGATTTCCCCCTCATTTTTGGGGAACTGAAAGAAAGATCACCGCAGGAGAAAGTACATAGCCTGGGGAATTTGATTATTTTCATTCATAGAGATGAATACTTATTTATTCCAGTTTTTACAGCTGGATGCTGTGTGTCCTTCTGTCTGTATGATCAACAGAAATTTCTTCTTATCTGCTCTGCACAAGTACTGAGAAGTTGCAATACACGTGAAACTGTGCTGTGAACAGCCAGCCTCCACGAGTCAAGAGTGGGAGAAACCATCATTACAGTATATTTCTGACAGCTGGAATTTTTTAGACTTTGTATGCATTAATGAGCACTTAAATAGCTGAGCTTGGCTCCAGACACTGCCCATGCCCGGTGCCAACTGAATGCAGAGTTTACATAAACATAACCCAGCAGCTATGAAGCAAGTGGCTAAGTTGGTGAGAAGAGCATAGAAATACCTGTGAGAAAAGCAAATATTTTTACTTCCGTCTTGTGTGAGAATATATGCAAGAGGTAAAATGGTGAAAAAATGAGGAGAAAATAAATCTTCAATTTAATTACACGAAAATATAAAATAAGCGCTATCATTAAGTAGACATGGAAGAAGACGGTAAACCTTGCATAGGTAGTCCTAGATGAGAGTCTGAGCTTTCAACTACTTGTCTTTATATCATGTGTACAATGTAGGAAATGTTTATGGTTTTAGTATTCAAATTATTCTAAACATACAACTACATTATAATTTTCCACCATGATAAGTATTGCTGAATTCCTCCACAGTATTCCCCGTTTTAGATGGGGAAAAATTTTAAAGGGAAAACACTTTTCTGCTCAGTCTCTAATTATGAAATCTAGAGCACAAGACTCTGATCAGGGGCAGCTACGAGAGGAACAATGGATACAGCTATCTTTAATGTGGCCATTCTGATAATTGAGATCTCAAATAAAAACTCTTATTGCTTATTTTTACAAATATATGTTTGGTTCACAATTTTCCTAGTTCCATTGATTTAATTACATTGATTTATGCATGTTTTGATATCTAATTAGAGCACTGTTTAAATACTTTTGGTCCTCAGAAGCTCTTTAAATGAGTCTTCAATTGATTAAATCAAATTTTATTGTACAAGCAACTGCTTTGGTAAAGAAAAATAAATATGCAATCATTTCATTTAATTACAACAGAGAAATCAAGATAATACGGACCTATTAGATGACAGACAAAAGTATTGATATGTCTAGAAAAGAGTCTTCAAGTTTGATATTCATATAGAGATGGATTTGATAATAGGATTTGTCTTTATTCTGTGCAGGCAGTAACAACACAAATAACAGCCTTAATTTAAAATAACTAGTGATGGTGTAACAGGCTGTTCAGATACTGTGGCAGAACCTTCCTTTCAGAATGCAACAAAGAAGAAAACGTGTCCTAGAATTAATATTTGTGGGCTTTGATTTAGTTTGTGCTCAGCTGACTTTTGACTTGCCATATATATCCATACTCTTAATACCTATCCCTTTTTTAAGCAGCCAGATATTTGTAGTAGTCTGGTCTTCAGTTTGCATACATGTTAAAAGAGGAGAGACCATCCGGTACCAAGGTTAATAATATAAAGACTGCAAGGAACGTTAGATGTTATGATAAGAAGAGGTACATAAATATTGATTGAACTAAAGAAAGGAAGGAAATTTCATTGCTGGGGGATTCTGTTTCTCTGCATGAGCTGGAAGGTCACCCATAAAGCACTGTACTATGGCTGCATTTAGCATGGTCCTTGCTCCAAATTAGAGCGATGTAAATGTAGATCCAGTGTTTCTCTATTAAGGCCTCCCAAGAGCTGTCACAGCTACTGGGAGCCAGCGAGTAAACCCCAGGAAATAGTGATCCAGTACTTGCTTTGATGAGCGAACACAACTGCCCAGACACTGGACAAGGATTTAAATGACTTGTCAAGGTGCCATTTGCATAACAGAGGCATGAAAAAATCCTCACGCAGTCTAATTCCAACTGACATTTGCATTCTAATCAGTATGAACTTAATATTTAATGGCTGACTGTTTGTTTACTAACATCCATATAGCCTTTCAGCATAACTTTTTGTCTAGCATTTTGAATAACCCTGTCCTATCCCTGACCTGAGCATTTCTCAGTGTAGGCCGCAACTGTGGCCATGTCCACAGCTTTGCTCCTGTTGACCTAACCAGCTTTTTTTCAATGCTCTTAGCAAGAAAGGATGGCATATTATTTTCCCTCATGATAAGTATTAATCACTCTGTAGCAAAGTGGTTATGGTGTGTGAAGTCACCTGCTGGCAGTCCTTGTGAGCAATTTATCACTTTGGTTCCTGCTTTGTTAAATGTTGTGACTTTAAAAAATTAATTAATCTCTTTTTTTTACAATTACACTTTTACATATTTGACTTTAAGACTACAAATTCTGTGGTGCAGGAGGGGAAAACAGAAGCTTGTTCAGCATCCAACACATTTTAGTCTAATTTTGTACTGTGCCCGATGCAATGAGTATGATTTCTGGCCAGGGCTGAATGAAGCTGGCACAAAATTCCAGCCATTTCTCTAAAACAGAAAAATTAACATGGAGTCAGCCTGTTCTCAACTAGATCCACATCTAACTGTGTTAAAGTTTCATGTCATTAATATCCAGAATTAGAGTTAGATCTTTTTCATAGAATATTTAGAACTTCAGGGTTCAAATACAAATACGATATTACAAAATACTTCTGTGCATGTAGGCAGTAGATATAGGTATATAGATACTAAGAGAGAAATGAAAGAGAGCAGAATGTGCTCAAATTAATGGAAACAAGATATGTGTTTAATTTAACTAAAACATTATAAATGAAAGTTGATAAATATTAAGTCTTAAAAATTATTTTATTACTTTTTTTTAATGAGTTAAGAGTTTAAAGACCAAATGGTATTTTGAATGAAACTGGCTCCAGCCAGTAAATCTACTAACACTGCAAAGACCAATGTAGCGGTTGACCTTGATAATACATAGTTTATTAAAATTACCAGTAATATTTTTAAAAATTGTTCCAAAATACGAAGTTAAAAAAAAAGAAAGCCTTGAGGTTGTTGTCTGACTTAAGCTAATGTGATGGATTCTCTTAATAGGAAAATCATCCTTGTCACTACTAATCTTCAGTCATTGATACCATGATTGATCTTGAAAGTAAGCATAAACATTTTAACTTTTCTTTTTATTGATACAACTCTTGTCACTCAGATAGAATACTGAAGTCAGTAAGTTTTTTTCTTTAATAATGGATGGATATGGAAAATTCAGAAGTTTTCTGTTTGCTTTAGTTAATGATGTATATGTTTCTCTTCTGCTGTGTACTGTAAATCTACAAATTACTGTACTAGAAATCTCTTTTTCTTGGCTAAGTATCACCATAATTTGTTTGCTATTGTAATTTACGTGCTGAAAGTACTGTATTGAGTCATGTACACTATGTACTTGCAAAAAAACTTAATTTAATTTAAGAATTGTTGTAAAATGCAAGAAAATGTGAAGAACAGCATAAATTTATGTAATAAAATATAGCAAATGATGGTAATTCAATTTCAGAACCAGGCAATTAATCACAGTACTTCAATTAGTTATCTACTGCTCTTTGTATGCATATTACGGGACTGATCATACCATCCACTCTCATCCAGTGATGAGAGCAGAATAAAAGGATTTCTGTAGAAAGATCCCTCTCTTTTACTTCTCTCCCTCCTTCCCTGACAAATTAAGCCAGAGTTTCATTAAAACTGTAAGGGTCTCCTATTCCACTGGTACTTTCACTTGAGGTCGCACTATCCCCTTGGTAGTTGTATCTTCATAATTTTTTGCAGGTGTGGAAGTTCTTTTCAAACCCATATCAGCTAAACCTCGTGGAGTTTGATGCTACCCCTCCCCACATCCCTTCCCCCCTCTTTTCCCCACTGCCTTCCCCTCAAAGACCGTTTTGGGTTAAGGACACAGTGGCACCACACCCTGGGAGAGACACAGGCAGTAGAACCGTGATCGGTTGACCCTGGCTGGACACCAGGTGCCCAGCAAGCCACTCTATCACTCCCCTTCTCAGCTGGACAGGGGAGAGAATATACAGTGAAAGTCTTGTGGGTTTAGATAATGGCAGGGAGAGATAATCCACTGTTAAAAGCAAAATAGACTTGACTCGGGGAAAATAATTTATTACCAATAAAATCAGAGTAAGAGAATGAGAAATAAAAACAGATCTTAAAATGCCTTCCTGCCACAGCTTCTTCCCAGGCTCAACCTGACTCAACATTTTCTCTACCTCCTCCACCTGCAGCAGCTCTGGGGGACAGAAAATAGGGATTGTCGTCACTACATCACACATTGTTTCTGTGACTCCTTCCTTCTCGAAGGGAGGACTCATCAGATTATTCCCCTGCTCCAGCATGGGGGCCCTCCTATGAGAGACAATTCTTCATGAATTTCTCCAACATGCGTCCTTTCTGTAGGCTGCAGTTCTTCACAGACTGGTCCAGCATGTGTCACTTCCACAGGGTGAAGTTCTTCAGGAACAGACTGCTTCAGCATAGGTCCCCCATGTGTTCACAGGTCCTGTCAGGAGCCTACTCCAGCATGGGCTTCCCATGGGGTCACAGCCTCCTTCAGGCACATCCACCTGCTCTATACACAGTCTTCATAGGCTGCAGTGGATATCTACTCCACCATTGACCTCCATGGGCTGCAGGGAGACAGCCTACCTCACCATGGTCTTTACACAGGCTGCAGGGGAATCTCTGCTGTGGCACCTGGAGCACCTCCTCCCCCTCCTTCTTCGATGACTTCAGTGTCTACAGGGTTCTTCCTCCCACATATTCTCACTCCTTGCTCTGGATGCAGTTTCAGTTCTTCAGGGTTTTTTTCCCTCATCTTAAATATGTTATCACAGAGGCACTCCTGCTGTTGCTGGTGGACTTAGCTTTGGCCAGTGGTGGGTCTGTCTTGGAGCTGGATGTTGGTTCTATCCGACGTGAGGGAAGCTTCTAGCAGTTTCTCATAGAAGGCACCCTCGTGGTGCCCCAGCCCCCCAAAAAACTTTTGCAAACACAATACACAGACACAAGAAACAAGGCTGTAATTGCTGCCAGAGTTCCCATACAATGATACTATTCACTTAGATTTCCAGGAGGAATATTAATTCTTAATCATCTACATCACACTTCCTCTGTGTAATTGAAGCACTCTCTTGAAGTGTTTTTCTTTGTTTGAAGAGTCACAGAAAATGGATAACCAAAGCAAAACTGGTTTTGCATTTTATTCAACTCACAGCCTCTTGCAGTGATAAAAGGTTTCCTAGGCAAGAAAAAAAATCCAAAGAACCAACCAGTGAGAACACAGTTGGTACTCCACAAGTTAAAATACATATTTTATGGAATAATAGCTGTGTAACTCCTTTGATTATCCTACACCCGCTACCAGTTGCTTTTGTAGCTCTTGGAACTTAGTTGATCAACCGCAGATCCAAAAAGACTCCTTATTTGCACACATTAAAAAAAAAAATAGTTGTAGATTCTGTGAATTTTACTTTTTTTTTCCAAACCAGCTTTGCCGAAGTAGTCGACTAAGCTATGTTGGGGGGTGTGCTGATGCTTTGCTTTTCCTGCTTCTGGTTCTATTCTGGTTCTAGATAAGAAACCCTTTTTTCTTTTTGTATATGCCTTTGCTTGCTGAGGATAACAGGGCAGTAACTGGTAACAGTCTGAAATGTTCAGTTATTGGTCTGATAAATCTAAATGAAGGAATAAAATCCAAAACTGTTTTTAGTAAATTCACCATCAAATCTCTAGCCACAGCCACTGTGATTTCAGATTGAGTAATCTACTGCCCCAAGAAGCCTAAGGGAGAAGTGTGTGTCCTGGTATGAGAGAAGAGAATTTAATTGTTTCTGATCGTTTAAAAAGACAATTGTTTCTTTTTGTTTGTTTGGCCTGAAATCACAGAAGCTCACTGTTTTTTTTCTTCTAATCCTGTACCGAGGTCAAGAGCAGAAGCAGGAATTGAAATGTGTTTAAAGTGACTTTGTGCAGACCTTGGCATCAATCATGCCACTTTCATTGATACTTTAACTTATTCCCTGCTACCTAGGACCCATTTTACTCACCTTTATCAGAGGATCACTACCATATGGTCAGCTGCAGTCTTCCTTGTCATTGGTGCTTCCATTTGGCCTACAAATGATTCACCAGGGTCTAAAGGATTAATTATACTTCAAGGACTGTTTTCTACCTTTTTAAATGACATTCTGATATACTCATTCCTTGGGCTTAGTTGCACTGAGTATTTTCTTTTGATGAATTTGAATTTTTTTTTCTTTTGGACAACCACCGACATGGAATGAAGTGATTTCTGATATAGACTGGTAATTTTCATTTACATGTACCAAAAAGGAAACATGTGAGAGGTTCACTTCTAATAAAATGCATTCTGTGAAGCATATATGGATAAAGATGAGAGCTTATAAAAAGAACCTGTCAAAAAGCAGAAAGGTACTTTACTTCCTGGATATTGATGAATATTCAAATCCACTAGGTGCATGTGACGTAAGGTATTTCTACGTCCATGTCAAAGAAAACAAACAACGCCCTGTAGAGGGAACTTTTAATTATCTCCGTGGTAGACAGTGATGATTATAGGCTGGTCTTGCCTGCCTCTTATCGTTTTAAAAGAGAAATTACCTCTTGTCATTTCTAAAGAGAAAGAACTCATAGATGAGACCAGTAAGCAGTAAGTCACATAGATATGCATATCTTCATCCTGGTTTTGAAGTCCAATGATCCGTTCACTAGAGACACTATGTAGACCTGATGTCATTCAGCAGCAACTAATACGTTATTTGGGGTTTATTTGGGGGTTGAAGACTCATCATTCCCCCTCAGCAAATACAGGGAGGTGATCTGGATGAATCTGCTGCATTAATGTTCAAATACATTTTCCAGTGTCAAATGCACATTCCATTTCTCGGACTTTGGTCCTTTGGTGGACAACTCAAGAAGACAAAGTGACTGAAGTACTAAGTCATTTTATTAGAAAGCTGATGTTAAAAGATAAGGAACATCCTTGACATCCATTCCTCATCTGAGATTTCTGTAAAGTTTCAGAAGTGCTTAAAAGACTCAAGAACAAGATCATAGCTTGGATTTGATGATAACACAGACTTTGAAGCATCTGTTAAGAACAATGATCAGATTTTTTATAGAGCCACATTTTATGCTAAGTAACTAAGCATGGTCACTTTAATTAAGCAACAATATGTGAAATGGAGAGAAAAGTGGAATCTAAAAAGGGTTCTGAGTTGAAATTAAAAATTGTTATTGGGAAGAATGAGATAAAAAGATCATAAGTGACATTCTCTACCTTATTTCATCTCCTGAAAGAAACAGTATCCTAGTAGATATAACATTACAATAGGAAAAAAAAATGAGATTCAAGTGCCTACCACAATGATTAATATTTGTATAAACCTCCAATAGGAAAAGCAAGGAGAAACTTGTTTGATTGCATTTCAGTTTTCTAGACAGAGTGATTAAGAAATGGGATATCTAGAAATGGTGAATGTCAGAACAGATAACTTGAAATTCTTACCTGGATCTGAAACCCCTTTGTTTAAAAGTGCAGTCTCAGTGATCTTGTTGTTTACATTGTCTGTCCACCCACTGTCTATGTTTTTGCAAGACATTGTATTTTTGACTAGTTGATATATTCCAATATAAATTTTTCCAGTGGATAGTAACTCTGTGAACCCTATGAAGCCAAACTTTATCTGTTATAGGTTTAGCTCTTCTGTATGGAGGCTGGATGATTTTTCTGTTTTTTTTTTTTTTCTTTTTGTTCGTGGAAGACAACCCCATTTGGATGGCTTTGGGAGTTTTTTTGTTTCATTTTCTGATTGTTTATTTTTTCTTTTAAAATGTGTACTGGGTATCCCTGAAAAGATGTGTTAGAACAGTGCCTATGAATTTGAAAGATTAATTTGAATTTATCAAAAGTGTCCTCACAGCTTTTCAAAGACAGAAAGTGTACACTGCACAACTTAGGAATTAGTTTCAGTAAAATCCCTGGCCAGCAAAGCTTTTAATCTTCATTTTCAGATCTATTACCCTGTAACAATTATTATTTTGTACTATTAAATATTTCGGTCTTGCAATAAGACAATACTCAATATAAAAGCTGGGACTGAATCTTGAACAGTAGAATGCTAAAATTTTTTGCAGCAAAATTAAATGATGCACTGTTGAATTGAATGTGATTCAGAATATAAAATAATATAAAATAATATAAATAGTGTAAAATAAGTATAGGAAATAGTAAATAATAGAACATAGATAAGTAATAAGTATAAAATAAGTATAGTATATAAAATAGTATAAATAGTATAAATTAAATAGACCAATAGATAATTGGTCTTTTTTTCAGGTGTTGGACTGTAAAATGAAAATTTTAATATAAATAATCTGGAGAAAAAGGAGAAATAAAATCAGTACTCATAACGTGTTTGTACACATAAATATATGCTTGCATATGTTAACAAATATGTGCACACACTCAGGCATGTACTTTGGTTGAAATGGTAAGCAACTAT
Organism: Tapera naevia; assembly: GCA_033556795.1. Lineage (NCBI taxonomy): Eukaryota > Metazoa > Chordata > Aves > Cuculiformes > Neomorphidae > Tapera > Tapera naevia. The sequence continues at coordinate 18,524,780 of JAUMJJ010000059.1, forward strand.
ACAGCTTTTCCTCAAGAGAAAATGAGGTAGGATAGTAGAATAGTGGAATTCTCCTTCCCCCTCATACTAGTGAAAATATCCATATTGTATTTTCACGTGAATGTGCAAAGGTGTGTACATATTTCTTCTCCTTTTGTACCTATGTGCACAGACATGCATCTACACATGAAAAAAAGTAAGTAAAAGAAATACCCATGTCCATCTGAGTCTATATACATAGAGAATATGCCCCAAAACAAAGATGCAGGTAGTAAAAAGGTATCAGTCCTGACAATCAGAATAGTTCTCTTCTCAGAAGTTTCTTTTCTGATATCCTGCTACACAACGGAAAAAAAACGACGATTGAGGGCTCCCAACCAGACTTGCTTCAGGGTTATCAATGCAGCAAAACTTGACCTTATCATGTAGGAACTAAGTTTTAGGTCAGAACTTGTTCATAGCATGGCACAAGCCATGTATCAATTAAAATTCTTATAAGTGGGGAAAAAAAGGAAAATGAAGGAAAGGAAAGAAACAAAAAGAAGAAAAACATGAAGGAGAAAATAATTTTGAATGCCATTAATTGCATTTTCTCTGATTATATGTAGGTTTGCTTTACATTGAGATTTAATTATGTCCGCATTCTCAACATTTTCCTCTATCTTCCCAAAGAACCACTTTCCTTCCTGCCAGCTGCCATAGGCTTGTGCCGAAGGAGTTGAGCACCAGTTATTTCTTGTCTGAAAGTCAAGGCTGTGTGAGAACCATCAGGAAGCTCATTACACTTGGTGTTGTTGGCAGGTTCCTCCAGTGCAAAACATTACCAGAAGTTACTTTCCTGACTAGTCACCCTGAGATACAGTGTAGGAAGACATAATATCCCTGTTATCTTTATTTAGTACTAGTTAGAGTTGTTATTTGTGCTAGTTCTTTGCTCAGGTCTAGCTGTCAGCAATAAATAATTTACTCCCAAGCTAGTAAATTGCAATACTCTTCTGAGGTTTTTGGAGGAGGAAAACAAAGTGATAAATTGGTAGCCCTGAGAGGTTTATTCATACTCCCTCCATTTCATTCCAGCTTTTTTTTTCCCTTTTTTTTTAGTTCACTTAGAGGCTTATTTACATCTTTGGTGAAGTTTTATATGGAAGGAAATTTTAACAAAATTGTGCTTGTAAGTATTTTTATCAGCCTTAGAAACAATGCAAAAGGGAATCATATGAGGAAAGACTTTTAGACTTCCCTTCTACACAGAAAAGGAGAGAATATTTGAAGTTTCTGCCCTGAATGTTCATTTTTGCCATTCAAAAAAAATAAACCTGTCTTCCCCCTCATTTTTTTCTAAGCTTTGTTTTTGCCAGAAACATTTAAGGACTTGCTGGGACTAAAGCAGCTCTCCAATTGTTCTCACTTAGAGGGAAAGCCAAAGAAAGTTGTAGTCTTAAAGGCTATATATCTTAAATGACTCAGATAATAGTTTTTAGTAAATGTCTTTTTCTTTTTATAGTCAAACCCAGCTCAGCAGAAATTAAAATGCTTTTCCTTTCTGACAATGTCTGAGTTCACAAGGGAAATAATTTCTGTCACTATGAACCAATTCCTAAGTAGGACAAAAAATTCTTGACTAGAATTCAGCTACTTAAAATTCAGTTTACTGAGATGTTTTACGATCACAAAGCATAAAACTTGGCAGCAAGGCTTCCTGGAAGATAGCTGTATAAACTTTTATTCTAAGTCGTGTTTTTGGGAGTAGTTTAGAAAAGATTTTTTTCCTTTTATGCTTATTGTTCAAGAGGTTATGTCATAATAATCATGAAATGCCTGTTTAAAACAAAAGAATTAATGATAGAGATGAGTTGAAGTAATGTGTTATATAGTTCTGCAAACATCATGCTTGTCTATATTTCCTCTGTTAGGAATTGGGATTGAAGATCAGTTCACTTTTTCCACTGAAATTAAAAAAGTAATTTAAAATTATTTAAAAAATTCCCCATATGAGTCAAAATAATCACTTCTTTAAGAACACTGCAGTATATTGAAAATCAGAAGTCAATCTGAGAGCTTCAGTACAAATTCCAAGTGAGATTTGTTCTTTTTCTGTAAGTTGGTGAGATATGCCACATTAAATTGATGCTTGTCTTCACTACTTTCACTGCTTTGAAGTTCAGTTTTTGCTGCTGTGAGCAATGTGGAAATTGGAGCAACAAAAATCAGGATACCTTCCTCTTCTTCATCATTTCTCTATGTCTATTGTCAGCTCTCTTGTCTTATCTCCTGTTTATTTCTTCTTTCCCATCATCTACACTGCTGCCAGTGTCTTTAATTCAATTATAATGCCTTACAAAATCCAGCTGTGTAGATTCAAACTTAAAAAAAGCTAATTGACTTTGTGTCCTGTTGGTTTTAATGGGGACTGAGAACATAGCAGTGTCAAAATCGAGCCATTTAAAAGTATTGATAAAAACCTCCCTGGACAATGTTAGCTGATTCTGGAGGGAAGGTAGTGTAATTTTGCATGTGTTTTCTAAGGTTTCGCCACACAAGCTTAAAAAAAATGAATAAAAATATTTGGCCTAGAGGTACTACTCTTTGAAAGTATTGGGTAAGTTAAAAGGATTGGAATATGTCAGAGCTACCGTGGAAGTGTACAGCTATTGATTTCCAAAAATTTATTGTGATAATGTGCACTTCTGTGTGGAAAGAAAGCAAGATGCTTTGGATATCTGTAGAAGTGAACAAATGCATCTTAGACTTTGTGTTCTAACAACTACTTCCGCAATCTTTACCAAATTTATGTGGACCTTTGTCAGTGTACTAGTGGGTTTATTTCCCCATTCCCAAGGCAATTTTGATTTGATTAAATTTGAAGAATAACTCCTTACTCCCTTCAAATAAGGATTTCATTTAAATATACGCAAGATTTTGTTTCAACATATAGAAAAATATATACTGTCCTCTGCATATTTCTGTATCTTCTTTGCCTCTATATCATCATGTGTATTTATCTTGGTTACTACTCTTGTGAAAAAAAAGGTCATATCTCTGCTTTTAGTTGGAAACAAAGAATTATATAAAGGACAGATTCACTAGAACACCCAAGATGAGGTAAAAAAAATAAGGGAGCCGACTGAAATTTTGAGATCTCTGGATTTTGCCTTAGTATATCATCATTGTACATCACCAGTCCATCAACTATGCATTTTTTTCCATCTTTAAAATTTCAGAAGATGAGTTTAGTGCAAATAAGAACTGATTGAATTTAAAGCAGAATACTCTTGAAGGTTTGTAGTCAGAAGCCAGGAGGCGTTGAAAGCTTCCCATCTGTTTCCATGCCCCTTTTTTTCAGTTTTATTGTATACGAAGGGACAGAGTAGCTCATGTAGTAGGAAACACAACAAAAAATTCGACATGATATTTTGGCTGCTGTAAAGTGTGTGATACCGTGGGTTTGGTGTGTGACATAGTCTTATTCTCATTTAACACGGTATCATAACCTCATGCACTGTTAATATGTGATAAAACTGGGACACACAAATGAGGATCACTGATATTTAAAAATGTAATCTCCCTTCTATTCTAGTTTTTAATAAAAGTAGGCAAGATTGAAAATTTTTGACAACGCTGATAGTATGAGCCATAGCAGTGTGACAGAATTAACATTATTTCATTGTGACTTAATGTAGTTTAACTAATTGTATTGAAGGAAATATTGATAATCATGTCAGCAAGCTTGAAGCTTAAATGCATCATCTAAATGAGGTTTTACTTCATTAAAAAATGAATCAAGGACTTGAAACAAATATATACATTAATATGACAAGTCCAGAAATTAGGCTTTCAACATAGGTTTAACATTTTGTTTTAAGATTTTTCTTGGCAAATTTGAAAGTAGGCTGGATTCTAGATGGTCTCATATATTAGTCATAAGAATTTACAAGGTTCCAAAATAGGTTGCAAAAATCAGACTTCTTCTACACTGCTTTAAAATCAAATAGATTCTTAGGTTTCATTGTGAAGCAAGCTTACATTCATGAGCAAGGCTTAACTACACTTCCATGTTTTTCTTGGGGACTCTGTTGATGTTAGATTTGGTTCACATAACTACTTTTCAGGCCTCTAAGACTTAGATCACCATGTCTTATATTGTCATCATATTATAAAGAAGTATTTAACACAGGTGGAAATTCTCGCTGTGTGCCTGTCCCTCCTTACTGATTATAAGGGGAGTTGAGATCACTAAGTTGTACTAGATAACTAGCAATCTAATCTTCTTAATTTTCAAAAAAATGACAGTTTAAATTTAGAAACAGACCATGCCATTCTCTGATAGTGAAAAAAAGTATAATTTTAAAGTTGGGTAATGGATAACTTTTTAACTGCTTGCAAAACGAGGATCAACAATCTAGTCCCTAATCCAGGTACAAGTATGTCAGTGTGTGATAACAGTAAATATGGTGTGTTTAGCATCTTGCTGATTTCTGAGAGGTTTGGCACATGTTTTTTTCTGGACAGTTCCATTTATTGTAAGTAGGAAATCTTGTAATAACTCAGCTTTGAAATTAACTTTAGCATAATAACCTATGTGCATAACAGCACAAACAGTGTTGATAATATAGACAATCTGTAAGGCTTTATTAGCAATTAATTTCTGTGGTTTAATATCAAAACAGTAATGAACAGATATTTGTGACATCTGAAATGGTAATTCTACAACTTTCCTCCTTTCAAAGAAAAGGGAAGGCAATGTAGAATTTAATGAATATGCTGTGGACAATGTTTTGTCTGCAGTTGTTTTTTTTTTTTCTTATTTGTTCCATGGAAATTTGGAGCCTTTATGATCACCTCATATTATGTAACATGATTACAAAATGCTACAAATATGCACACAACTGAGGTTATGCCATCAAGGCCAACATTTTGTTGTTGAACTGGGTTGTATTTCTTTGGAAAGGCACACGTGTGTTAAAAATTTCAAACAGAAGAGCTCTGGATAACACTTGTACATTGTCATAAAAGTTCTTTAGTTTCATTTGAATTTTACTTCACAGAACACAGCACATTGCACCTGAACTTCCTTGAGTGGAGGGAATGAGGTCTTCTCTCCCTCTCTCAGTCTCTGTTGTTCCTGTTGCCACCTGCCTTTATATGCCATGGCTATTCTTCATACCAAATACAGAAGGAAAAAAAAAATCATTTTATCATTTGGTAGTCATTCTCCAGCTATTGCGTTGGCAGATTTTTGCGAACGTGGTGTTATGCAACGATCTTATGCAAGCCTCTTATGTCACTTTAATGGCTTTTTCCACATGCCCTCCAGCAATGAAACACATCCTACCCATGTCTGTAGCATAATATGTCACTGATTCACTTTCAGACTGGAAGTAACAAGCAGAAGTGGTTGGTATCTTGCTATAAGCACACACTCATCTAGCATAACATTATAAATCCTTACCCATCATGTGAACTGGCACACGTCTCACACGTTTTGTGTACTGGAAGAAGAATTTGAGAGATGTGTATTACTTTCCAGAAGAAGCTACTTGGAAAAAAAAAAAAAAACACAGATATTTCACTGGGGCAATGGAGGTAAAAATGGTGACCACATTTTGGGATATAAGGAGGAGAAACATGAGAAGGGCACGTACAGAACAAAAGAGAGAATAAAAATTTCTAGAGCTTTTTCCCTGAAGGGATATACAGGCTTGACAGATTTTACAACAGGTTTGAGCATAAAAGCTTTATTAACTTAACAACAACAGCAAAGATTTTTAAACGTGTACCGTTTCTTCCCAGATTTTATTAGAAGAAATACTTTAATAGTTTCCCCAGGTAACTGATAGTCATTGCTCAACATAAACAAGTGATGAGTTTTTGATGCTGTAAGTTGTAGTAATGTATGTGATAAACCAATTTCCTTCTTACAATGAAAATCTTTTGATTTTCTATGTAAATACTTCTTAAATTTCAAAATATCTTTAATTTTCTGTTGAATTCATATGTTACAATCCATAAAATGCATATTTTATTAGCACTGTGTTCCAGCCAGCCATCTGATGTGACATTTCTGGTGATACTTCTGCATGGGATTCAGTTGTATTCTTGTTATATTGATTTTTACACCTGCATGTCTTTGAATGGCCAGACGACAGCGGATGTGTTGTTCAGTGATGCTCTCTGAACCATCAAGTTATCATCTTTGCCTTTAGATTGTTATAAATGGAAGACTCTCTCTTCTATGAACTCTGCCTCACATTCAGAAAGATATAAGAGAAATATTCAAAAAGCTGCTTGCTCTAATTGACCTTTGCGCAAGGCTTTTTCTGAACAAAAAATCAAAGACCTGGTTGAGCTTCTGCTTTAAGTGTGCTGAGGTTCTTCCACCCAGCTTCCTGGATGAGCTGCAGACAAAAATCCTAGTTCTGCATAGCAACTGTCATATAGAAGGAGACACTGCTTTCTTTCCTAAGCCAGTGTCAACTTTTGGTGCCTTGCATCAGTCAGAATGAAGAGACCATCACCGATAGCATTAGAATTATCTATGCAAAAGCATATGTTTATAGGTAAGATATGCATTAAAATATACGCACATATATGGCTTATCTTCTATAATTTCATCATTTTATAGCCTTGAGCTGTTAGGCATACAGAACAACACCAGAAAATAGAAGACAGAAAGATCTTTGGAAGGTCTTGTTTGTTCTGCTATATAATGTGGGCTAAAAATCAACTATTTTTTTTTTCTTCTAAACAGTCGTGAAAGTAGGTGCTGTTTAGACTTTGGACCAAATCTGAAATTCTCCTAAATCCATATAGTTTCATCAAATTCAATACTATTATCTTGCTTCCCATAGACTGAAAATCTGTATAATATTCTATAACAAATGACACAAGCCTGTTTTGATACATGTGCAAAGGAGATGATAAAACAGGAAAAGCTTTTTAAACTGCTCTGATCTTTAGATAAAAGACACTTCTGTAAGTTAAAAGTGTTTTATTATTATAATGGTGATAATCATACGGTACCTTTTATTTGAAATTTAGCAGTTTGGTTTTAGTTATGTTTTCTTAGTGATTTTTTTATTCCACAAATGTCAGCTGCTTCCAAATCAGAGTCCCTTCTGTGGCTAAAAACTATTAAGAACAGATAGGGGTATAGTTTCAAAGTAGTGCAGAGGCAGTACTAACACAAATCCTGTTATGTATGAACAGTTTTTAGCACTTACTTCCCTTGCAGTGCTTTGAAAATATATCCCTTCATATAAAAATACCAGCATGAATGGTAATATAGGGAATATATTTCTGTTTTGTTAAGAAGAGATTTTCATCTTTGAAATGCCTAAACTAAACCAAATTAACCCTTTTTGTAACAAGCAAAGGAGAAAGCTTTGATTACGCAAAAGTTCTCCAGAGAGTTATTCAAAACCCACATATTTCAGGGTGATTTTTTTTCCATCTCGATTATGCAATCCAATAAACATTAGAAAAGCAACATTAAAACTAAGGAAAAAAATAAGCAAATCACAAAACAATCAAAATATAGCAAAACACAAAGTGAGAGAGAAATATAGGTGTAGAAGAGACTCTTTTTACTTATTTCAAAAGGCAGAACTCTTCTACCAAAGACCAACATAAGATGTTGTAGAAGTAAAGATTATTCTCTTCCTTAGCGTTAGAGACAGCCCTCTCTGACAGACATTTCTACCCGACATAACATCTAGATTTCCGCTAAAGCATGAAACTTGTGGAAATCATCCTATTACATTTCATACTAAATAGCCTCCATAATTTTCTTAGCTACTCCATAATTCTATTATGTACTTTGTGTGCTTTCAATATTTTTGCAAAATAATATTTGTTACCCTAAATTATTCCAGTACATACATAAATTTTATATATATGTTATATAAATTATTTATAGTTTTATCGATTTTATATAGCTGTCTTTCAGTTGCATGAAAGCTTGTATCTTGCATTCTGAGAAGTTGGAAAAGCTAATTTATTTTTCCTCTATTACTTGGGTTTTTTATATAATTTAATAATTTTTTTTTTCTCATAAGGTTACCTTGTTAATCTTGAGATCTCTTCCAACCCAGATAACTCTATGATTCTATGATTTGCACTTACGATGGAAAAAAAGTAGAATTTAGACACCCATATCAAAAAGAAATAGCTAAACTCTTTTAACAGTAGTAGTCAGTCCTCTCATAGTACTCCCATTTCACAAAGTATTTTTTGTTTCAAGTAAAACAAATTTTCACACAGGTTGGACACATCCCTTCCTGAATAGCAGGTCACCTGCCTCCTTAATCAGCTTTTTCACAGTTCAGAAATGCTCCAGAACTGTGTTTAAGAAGCAAATGCCTGTCTTTTGGATAATAGTGTTGGTTATCACACTCATCGTATAGTATGAGGAAGTAGCTGTCTTTTATTTGTCTGGATCTCCAGACAGAACATAGCTAGAATTATTGTAATTCTGAATTGGTATGTATACAATAACAACTACTGGTTGTTTTGGAAAAGGTAGATTTTTTTAGTATCTCTACACAGTCTTCTCTTTTCCTGGTTTAAAAAACTTTGATAAAGCATCAGATCATGGATATGGGGCAAAAATGAAGGAAGACAGCCACCAGCAGAAGTTCAGCGACTGTCCAAATCTGACATCATTTTATTAGAAAAATGGTTTTCCAAATGTGTGGGGATGTATTGATGCTTCTAATTAGGCATGCTTGAGGGAAAAAAGCACTTGAGAATTGAAAAGCAAATGTTCAGCGGAGTGCTATACATATTTAACTTCATCTTAACAATCTCATGCGCATAATTTACGATTAAATGAAATAAAAATATTTTCTGTTCCTTAGGCAACAAAGTATGATATGTAAGAGAAAAATCAATGCTTGTTAGAATATATGTGATATTCAAGCATTTTCTGGTTTACTACATCTTTTAGAAGCTTTTATTCATACAAAGGAGTACTGTATAGTTATATCCCAGAGAGGAATTAGCTAAAAGTTGAACAGTTAGCTTAAGGTGGTTTTAGGACTAGCTTTGGAACCTGACTGAAGACATCTGAAAGAAGGATCCTATGTGATTTTTTTTTTCTTTTTTACGTCTTTTTTAAAATTTTTTTTTTTAAAAAAAAATTAGATGAATCTACCCCAGAAGGTTTATGATATGCTCAGCTGTAAACGTGTGAAGTGGATGCTTGTTCTTTAGAGCACTTAAAGCCCTTGAGCAAAAGCTTAAGTACATAACTAACTATCTTGCTTAGTGGAAATGGGATTTATGCTTGTATTTGCAAACATTATAAGGATTATTCTAAACACTTTTGTAGCAATATAATCAGGTTGCATAAAAATTAATCAAGAAACACATGAAGAATTAAAAGATTGTTTTTTAAACTAGGCAACAAAGTACTAGAGAACAGATATAATTCTCTATTAATGTATTTCAGTTGATGCAACACTAAGTGAGAACAGTATTTCACTTCCACACTTTTATTGTAAAGCAAGACACAGGGGTTTATTCCATTTTTCTCCTCCCTCCTCCCTGTAAGAAGCTTGCAGGCTCATCAAATTCAGATATGCAAACAGACAAAAGCGATCCTCCTGGCTACCTAATTCTAATTCAAGCTTCTTTGCACAGTTACACTACTAGAAGGCTACATTCTGCCACAATGATTGCCTTTTCTGCATACTTATTAGCTAGTTTGGTATCTGGAAATGCTTTGTCCTATACTGTATAATCGTTTTTGGATGCTCTTCTTGCTGTCCTCCAGCCTAGCAAATCACCTGGGTCAGACATACCTGACCACAGCGCAGTGAATTATGCAGAATCTCCTAGTCCTTTATGGGATTAAGGTTATGAAATTTAGCAGAACAATACCTTGCTACAGAAACAATAAATTCCTTTTCAGCTTGTTTTGTGTCAGGAGAACAATTAGATGTCACTAATTGTTATTAAAAAAAGATAAATAAAAAGAAAAGAGATATAGAACATTCTCTATGAAAAGCTATGACTTAAATGATTTATCTAAGAATATTTCTGACTAAAATTCTACATAAAATTGTACAAGATTTCTAAAGTCAGTTCATATAGATAACTACGGAAATACTTGATTCATAAGTACTGTTAAAGCATAGGAATTATTTTGGATTATTACCTCCCTAGCAGGACTTGGGGAGTAATTTACATTAAATGATGCACTGAACAAGTTTGGCCTCCTTGGCTTGTGAAACATCAGTGAGCTGACTGGGATTGTCTCTGGTTTATTCAGTATTCATACTTCCAGGATTGATATATGTGTGTGGTTAGTTGTAATTTATTATTTTTATTCCCTGTATTGAAATAATGGAAGGAAAAGGCTACTCTTTCTTTGTTTATATGGTGTAGGTGAAAGACAAACACTGCTTTACCTTATGCACCTCTTTTTTTTTCTCTTCAGACTCTGACTGCACCACCAGCAGATTTGAAATGTGTTTAGAAAGCTATTGCCTAACTCCAAGTAGTCACAAGTATTCACATTGACTAGTTCGTTCATCCCTTCCTCTGCTTTAATTCTTGCACCTTAATGAACAAGATATAAGATTACTTTTGACAGCTGTTGTTCTGATCATGTTCTTAGGACCCATTATTCATCTTATCTATCTGAAGTACCTTATCTGGCTCTGTGCTATGAAGAACTTCAGAAATATATTCATAATTACTGAAGTTACTGAAAATGTTATCACCAAATCATTAATTCAATTATTTAATTTCCACTGATGTAGAGTTATGGAACATACTCAACAGCATCCTCTTCCGCTAGGAAACTAGCCCATCATGTTTGAAACAAGTGTCTCTGTTATGTTCCTTAAATACGTGCCTTCACTCTAACTTTTTCTGAGCTTTTCCTTGTATATTGTGAGAATTCAGTTCAAAGTGCAATGTTTTCATCAGTGGACATGCTAATAAGAAACACACAGTTTCAAATAATCTGTTGGAATATAGTATTTTTGAAATTCTGATTTCAGTGGATGGACAGGTTTAAAATGCTTAGAGCACACGTGTAGGAGAGAGGCAGATACTCAGATTAGTCTGCACAAACAAAAACAGAATGTGGTTTTGTAAACTTTACATCCTTGGAAGTTTTGATGGCTAAGCTGGTGACTGTGACAGCCCATGCGTGGAAGTTCCTCTGTACCAGACTACAAAAAAAGCAGGATAGTGAGGATGATCCAGGTACCTAGGACAAAATTGGAAGTTTGACCATCTATGTGAGTGGTAGTCCATCTGCACCAGAGGAGGAGCAAGGACCAAAATGATATACACCCCCATATTACTACAACTGCCACAAGGAAGAAAAGATGAGTCATAGTTGTAGCTGGAGAAGAGGATGTGTGGGAACTTCATGAGGTTCAACAAGGCCAAGTGCAAGGTCCCACATCTCGGTCAGGGCAGTCCTTGGTTTCAATACAGGATGGGGGACGATGTGGTTGAGAGCAGCCCTGCAGAGTACGACTTGGGGTGCTGATTGATGAAAAGTTCAAAATGAGCGAGCAATGTGTGTTTGGAACCCAGAAGGCCAACCGTGTCCTGGGCTGCATCACAAGTAGCGTGACCAGCAGGTCCAGGGAGGTGATTCTCACCCTCTACTCTGCTCTCATGAGACCCCACCTGGAGTACTGTGTCCAGTTTTGGAATCCCCAACATAAGAAAGGTATGGAACTGTTGCAATGGGTCCAGAGGAGGGCCATGAAGATGATCAGAGGGTTAGAGCACCTCTACTATGAGGACAGGTTGAGAGAGTTGGCCTTGTACAGCATGGAGAAGAGAAGCCTCCAGGGAGACCTCAGAGTGGCCTTCCAGTACCTGAAGGGGATCTACAGGAAAGCTGGGAAGGGACTTTTTACAGGGGCAAACAGTGCTAGGATGAGGGGGAATGGCTTTAAACTGGAAGGGGGAAGATTTAGATTAGACGTTAATAAGAAATTCTTCAGGATGAGGATGGTGAGACAGTAGCACAGGTTGCCCAGGGAAGCTGTGGATGCCCCTCCCTGGAGGTGTTCAAGTCCAGGTTGGATGGGGCCTCGAACAGCGTGGTGTGGTGGGAGGTGTCCCTGCCCATGGCAGGGGGGGTGGAACTGCATGGGCTTTAAGGTCCTTTCCAACCCAAACTATTCTACGATTCTATGTGTCAGTGCAAGAAAACAATGTGGAATATTTTGAATGTGAGCACTGGAAGGCATGTATACATGTATGAGGTAAATTTTCAGACTTGATAGATAGTAAAATATATTTTAATGTAATTTGAATTTTAATAGATAAAATATAAAAGTTAGAGTCCTCTCTTCCATTTAACTTCTAGTTAGGTATTTATTGAAAGTTGTTCATAAAGTTTCCTTCTATGTTTGAAAAAGAACATATCTTCCAGAGGGTGCTTCCTCCCACTTTTCTTAAACATTTATTTTTCTGTTCCTTCAGAGAATATCAAGTACAGCTGATAGACAGGCATTAAGACAGACAGCTGAATTTAGATGGAACAAAAGCTGTTTATAATTTTCTTGATTATTATAATAATATTATAATTATTATAACATATAATCCAATATATAATTATATATTATAATAATAGCTCATTACTAATAATATTATTTTTTATTATTGATTACTATTATTTTCCATATCACCTTCTGTCTTATCCTTAACCTCTTTCATCTGCAGCAGGTTTCTGCAGGAAACTGAAGACAGATTTCTACCACATCTGTTATATGGAGTTAATCTATGGATTGTCATGAAGCAATAGAATAATGAAAATTCATTGCAACGATGGGTTTATGAGATCTATAGCAATTCAAATTCTTGCAGAGATCACCAAATATTTCTATGTTAAAATCTAAAAGACAGTATGTTGGAATAGCAATGACGAAGTTGCTCTACATAACATTTCATTTCTGGATGGCAGCGAAGATCAATGTTCTCGCCTACATCTCCCGAATTATTATCCCATGCTAAGGAAAAAAATACTGTTACACAACTTCCTGCCCTACAGTGTAAGTCTCACACCACGATGAAGTAATGATGGATGCATTTCAATGAGGAAGATCCTTTCAGATTAATATAAATTTATAAAATAATTTGATATTATGATGTACTGAGTCAGAAAGCAATGTTTTTATTGCTAAAAAGCTCAGATGCAAAAAAAACCCCTAAATTCTGTGCTGTAATGTGGTTTTCCTTTAGTAGGTTGTTATAGATATTTTAGTAATTCTTTTGAAATCTCAGAATAAAGGACAGACTTTCTTTTGACAGAAGTTTTCTTGGAGAAAGATAAAGATACTACATGTTACCATTTTGCATCAGCTCCTCTTTTGCCATATAATTCACTTGAGAAGATGAGAAAACTCTTTTGAAAATGTTCTATATGATGAACCTATTATTATATTTCTTTATTATTAATTTTTCTCTGTAATTAATTTCTCAGATTGAGATTTTTTTTAATGCATATATTATTAGCTTAAATAATTTTTTCTACATTTTTAAACAAAAATCTTTGTATTTAAAATATTTTTTCTAGTAAAATGTATGTTTTTTAAAAGCTTTTGTCTTCCTAAATATAAAAAAGGTTTTATATTTTTTTTTTGTGACTTGGCTTTCAGAGCTCCTGATGAACCCTGGTGCACTAAGCCTTGTGAATATAAAGCTGTATAGAAGATACATCATTAAAAGGAATTTACTTGTTAGTGTAGGTTTAAATCATGTTATATAGAGATTTGGACATGATAAACACCTCTAGCAAGGTAGCAAACAAAAGATTGTATTGCAAGCAGTAAAACGTCAACAATTATCTAAGCTTGTTCTCTAATTGTTGGTTATTATTTATGATGATCAGGGGAGTAAGGCTGTGTTTAAATATAGTAGGAGAAAGTATTAGAGAACTATTACTGTTGTTTTAATTGAGCATCTTCCTACAGATCCAAAACATTTGAACTCCTCCTCCTCATCTCACATTTAAGCAGCCTGAATTGCCAGAGCCTGGAGAGAAACAGCTATTCAGCATCAACTCCCCTGCCTCCTTTAACAAAGGATTTGACTGTTAGATTTTTTTTTTTACTGCTTCTGTTAGATAGCTAGTACGCAGTGAGTAAAGATAATGAGATCTGGAAAAGAGTCTTGAGCTATGAATGGAGTCTGTGAGAACACAAAAAGGAATAGACAAGCTTTAGATATGATAGAAAGAAGGGAATTTCCCTTTTATGGCTATGGCATAGTTTACTTCTACCCAAGCAACCTCTGAAAATTGCTGTATTGAGAGTAAAACCACATCAAAGGGTCTACTCTTTCAAAGACAGAGTGGATGGGAAAGTTTTTCCGAATTTTTAAATCCTTCTCATCCCCTGTAAGAGACTGTAAGACTCTCTTAGGTGACTGCCTCAACCTTGCTGACACTTGAGACCACAAACCAGGCTGGAGTTTTATTGTTGTGCTGGTATCTGGTACGGAGCTACCGAAGAGACTGCAGAGACCATCTTGTGTTTATGCAAGTGATAACCTAATCCCTCCCGTTAAGCACCAAGGTGCCAGGGAGCTGGACAGAGGGGCCTGGAGAGCCCCGAAGACCTCCCCCACGATGCATGTGTATCATCACCAGGTGGAAGGGATGGTTAAGACAGAAACATCAACATCGAGTTGGAAGCACTCCCCCACCGAACATCGAAGCAGGACCTGCGGGACACCGCTGGATCCGTGGTGGTAGCTATACTTTCTCTCTCTCTTTCTCTCTTTTTCTCTCTCTCTCTTTTTCTTCTTTCTCTCCTTTCCTGTTCCTCTCGTCTCTTTTGCATAGGTTATAATAAACTATAATGTTTGATTGTGACATTTGACCTCGTTTGTGTCTTAATTTTGCCCTTGGGATCATTTCAAACACTCTCAGATCAGTAACAGATCGAGACATCTCCCCAGATGGAATCTTCTCTATTTAAAGAATTAGCTCATTCTAGCACAGTATTTTGTGGCCTAAGAAAATTTTCCTTTTAATACAGTGGCCAACTTTAATATTTTCCAGAATTTTGTGTTTTGGTAGCTCACAGTTTGGTAGGTCACAGTATTGAGGAGCACATAGCCAAACTCCTTAGCTTTCATTTTTTTGTACTGCTTACACAATATGAAGCAGTATATTCTAATGGAAGATGACCTGAAAACACAGCTTCCTAATATTACATCACGAATTTAAAAAATAGGCAAGCACTTGGAAGGCACTAAAGTGTTTCTGCTCTGTTGAAACCCACTGAAAATCCTTCCTCAGAGCAGTTAATGCCTTAGGTACATTAAGTTACCCTAAACACGTTAGTTTTTTTCAAATTCACTTTTCTATGAAGTTATTTAAAATGACATCAAAGCCCTGTACTATAAAAGGATCAATTGAGATGACTTCAAAACCAGTAAAACTTGATTTAGATTTTAATTGAAAGTTTAGTTCTTTTCCCTTCTCTCACTGATCCCAAATTATTTCCTATAAAAAGACTTTTTAAAAATGCTTTTAAAAAATGCTTTTTAAAAAGTTGTCGTGATTTAACCCCAACTGGCAACTGAGCATGACACAGCTGCCCCTCATGCTCCCCTAGCTGGGATGGGGGAGAGAACTTGAAGAGCAGAAGTGAAAAAACTTGTGGGTTGAGACGAAGACAGTTTAATAGGTAAAGCAAAAGTCCCCCATGCAAGCAAAGCAAAATAAAGAAATCATTCACTACTTCACATTGGCTTGTAGGTGTTCAGACACCTTCAGGAAAGCAGGGCTCCATCACGCACAATGGTTTCTTGGGAAGACAAAACACCACCACTTTGAACGTCCGCCCTTCCTTCCTTTTCCCCCAGTTTTATAGGCTGAACATGATGTCATAAAGTATGGAATATCCCTTTGGTCAGTTGGGGTCACCTGTCCCAGCTATAGTCCCTCCCACCTTCATGGGCAGCCCCAGCCTACTTGCCACCGTTGCGGTGTGAGAAGCAGAAAAGACCTTTACTGTGTGTAAGCACTGCTCAGTGGAAATTAAAACATCCTTGCACTATCAACACTGTTATTAGCACAAACCCAAAACACAGCACCATACTAGCTACTATGTAGAAAATGAACTCTCTCACAGGCAAACCAACATAAAGGTGAAGTAAGAGCTAAGATACATATAGCCAGAATCTTCAAGCGTTTTTTTTTTAGCATGAAAAACAAGGGAGCAAGCAAGAAAAGACACAGTCGCAGCCACCAGTATTTGTAGGGTTATCTATTAGCTTGGTGACACAGGCTCATCCTGGCTCCTACACTGCCCCAAGTCATACTGCAAGGGCTGGCTGCTAAGAGCAAACAGGCGGAGCAGATCTTTTATTCCCACATTGAAAAAATCTCTGCTAGTTTTACCTGCCAGAACTGGTATTCTCATGTGGCTACATGGGAACCTGGTTGCCTCCAAATTAATTCATGTAAATTTGGTGCAACAGAAGAAAAATATATTGCAAAATCTGCTCATGCCTACCTTTGTTACCTACTATCATTGTCAACTTCATTTTAAAGACTTGAAGAGCTGAAAGACTTCTGGAAATTTTCTTTCCTCATTACTTACGAAAAACTAATGCTATTGCAAGAGCTTCAAGGAATACTTTTTTCTAGTTGCATTAATAGGTTTCCCTGGCAGAGTATACTGATGTTAGTATGATACAAGGACTAAACACATCAAGGATAAAATCAGCATACAGGCAAAGGTGTTAACTGTGGATTGGAATGGGAAGAAGTTCAATGTGAAATAGAATAAAACCCCCAAAATAATTATTGTAAGGTGATCAATAACACAGTAAGCTATGTCATATAAAAATAATCTAGATGGCTTACTTAGACTAGACACCTAACTTTGAATCAGAAGGTAAGTAGCTGTAGAAACTATAATTTTTTATCAGGTAAGCATTCATGAAGATTTTTTCTTGTTTCCAAAGGAAGATTTAAAAAAGACAGATTGGCCTTGTTAAGGTGCTGCACAGGCTAACCATTATTTCCTGTAAGTTACAGAAAAAATTTGTCCTGTAGATGAGTGTAATACTTAATAAGCTGTAGATGGGAGTATACAGAGGTAAAAAAACGAGGAGTTCAAAGACTTTCAGTCATGTCAATTCAGAAATAATAGTTCTGTAACATTTTTCTTGCTTTTTTATTCTTGGTATAAAAACTACACATAATCTATTTTTCTCTATTAATTATCCAGTTCTGATCACTTTTTAGGTAGGACTGTAGAGCATCATAGAGCTACAAACTTACCTTTGCAATCACTTCGGTCTAGTTTATATCGATATGCTTGCATTTTTACTGGCCCTTGTATAAGGCAGTATGTGTTGAAGATACCTCACAACAGTGCCCAGCAACACTTGCGAAACTGCAGTCACAGCACAGTCTTACAATGTCTTAAGGACTGTACTAATTTTGGTCAGGGCAGCAATAGGTCGCCACAAGCTCCAGAGTCAGAAGGATCCTGCTGGGCACACCCAAAGGCTGGTGGCTGTCTAGGCAGACTATTTGCAGGCTGCCAGTAAAAAAACTTCTAAAAATTAGATGGGTGCTTTCAATTTGTGAGAATACTTATAGACTATGGTCTTGGCTTCAGCAAGGTAAAGAAGGAAATGTCACATTTATATCCAAAGACACAGAAAAGAAGAACTTAAAATGTTGTACTTTGCAACCAGGGAATAAGACAGGATGTTGTATATCACTTTCAAGCGAAAAAGCAAAAAAAAAATGTTTAATTGAAATAAAAGCAAATCCAAACAGCTATCTCATCAGTTATTTCCCCCTTCTGTCTCTTTGTAGTTAGCTTCTGTCTTGAGGCTTGTTCTTAACTTGAGTGGAGAATTCTAAACAAAAATGAAAGCTTTGCCCTTAGAGGGTTGTTTGCAGCTCATTCAACCATGGCAATCTGTAAAATACCAGCAGCAAGAGAGGACCAATTAAACCAAAGTACATGTGTTGTGATTTAGCGCAGACATGTACAGGATCTATTGTTTTCCTGGTATAATTCCACAGTTTTGCTGCAGTCACATCTGTTGTATAATTCAGCCCCCTATAGCTGCCTATTTATTGAGTCACGCGGGGTCTTTCAAACGTGACAATAAAACATAACTCGAAGAAGTTCTTCATCTGTGTCAGAGGAAGCCAAGGAGAATAAACTAACTTCAGTATCTCTGAGTCTCTGATACTTACTTTGGTGGGACACTGCATCTTTGTTCATTTAAAGAGTAAAGAGCTGACAGAGACACACAAAAATGAATAAGTTCCCCCCCTGCCATTATTCTTATGTATTTGTTGTATTGGATAATTAAAGACAGCTTTCTATGATCACTGACTACCTTTTTTGTGGGTTTTTTTTTGTCCCAATAGCCTGAATAATTAAAGCACTTTGGACAGTCCTGACACTGCATTTATTGAATCACATCACATTAATTTTTAAATATCTTTTGAATTCATAGAGACATTCTTACGTCGTGAACTTTAGCTGCTATTACCTGCATTGAAATTTCATAACTTATTATAGAAGTCTTTAAATCCTTGCAGGTGGCCACCTCACCTGATTTTAAGACATAGAAAAATGATTCATGGTTTAAGCTAGTCAGCTGGACACCCTTTATAGCGAACGGACTTTACTCCCAGTGGGAAATGTATTCTTCAGTGACTGTAGAAAGCATCTAAATATCTGGAAGTCTGTATTTGACCATGTAGAGGAAGGAATTTAACTGTGTTTTCCTAACTTCCAGCAAACACTTAACTGCTGATTCCCTTTTCCTTTCTTTGCATTGTAGTTGAAGAGTCTTCCCAGATCACGTTCAATATTTCTGTGCTACAATATTTGTAGTATTCACAGTGAATGAGTCATGTGTACTGATCTAACACACCAAGAACAAAATCACAAATTCTTCTCAGTAGATGTATGGCTGGGCACAGGTGACAAGCAAACATTTAGAGCTGACTGTTCCTATCACTAGTGCTATGCTGATGTGGAGAGACATGTTCCTAATACCTTTTTTATGCCTAATGAACTGAAAAAACAGTAGGGAAGTCAGATGCCTCTCAGTGACCTGCGAGAAGACATGGGAGATTGTGTGTAGTCTTTACTCAGAGCTATGACTAATGCAAAGAGCTAAAGCTACATGCTATCTAACCTCTGAATGGAACACTACGTGGCGGTATTCCCTGCAGCTGCTCTTTTCATTAAAGAAAACAATGCTTGTCCCTTAAAAACGACAAGAGGAATAAATATTTCTCTGCCTACCTTCCTCAACTCCCTGTTGATGAGTTTCAAGCAGGGATCTTTAGGAGGTGTGAGTTTTCTAAGAACAGGTGACTGTGAGAAGGAGTAAGTTTTTAGTGTTCTGCTGCTTAATGGTAAATCTCTGCAGTGCCTAAGAAAAACAGCCCAGGTTGGTACTTCTGCTTCCTGGAGCTTCTGTATCTTTCTGTGCAAAGCAACCTTCAGCAATTGTTTATCTAGAGTCTCAGAGTAGTTTCTAACACAACTGTAATAAATGAAAAATAATTCTGTAAGGGAGAATCCCCCTACAGTGAGTTTCTGCATAGTTCAATTCATAAAATATTACTTATTACTGATTTTAATGAAAAATAAGATCAGTTGTAAAGTTATTAGGACTAGACCATGTAGGTGCAAATCCATATTAGTACAAATTTTGTGAAAGAAACAGAGGAACCCATTCGAGGAAGTGCATGTGATTTGTTTCTGTAGAATTCAGTCTTAATTACTATATCCAAATGTAATCCAATTTATGAAGTTAAAAAAAGTCAACATGACAGTTTTCAGAGTCTGAAGGCCTTGAAATTGCATATCAGTTCTGGGTTTCATATACATGGATGGCAGCACAACGTTGTTTAGCTCTACTTGCAATATCTGCAATTACAAGTACAAAAACTCAGCTGTCAAACAAATTAAATGAAGCCTTGCTGCATAAAACATGTTATTTAATCTCCACAATCTGCTTGCCACCCATTGTGATACAACTACATTAATGCATTAAATAAAGTGATTTTATTTTACGGCTTGCATACAAATCAATAGAGCAAGTGAGTGAGTATTAACTAACCTAAGCCCTAATTAAAGAGCAATGAGACACTGATGGCTGCTTTATCTTAATATTTGAAAGTTCTTTTTAATTATTATTTGAGATCAGACACTCTTTCATAATCAACCAGAATACACAGCTACTTTTATTGTTAAAATATTGCACTTCGTATTAACAGTCTGGGCTAAGGATAAGTGTATCTGCAATAGGAACAGAAAGTTTAGTGCCTTTCAGTAAACCTGTTAAACATTATCAAACAAATACTATGTCTTCCTATCTTATTATTTTCATAAAAATGCGTAGCACACATCTTATTTGTATTTGAACGGAATTAGAGCAATAAATTACTGGTGCAATCACTAGTCACTCATTACTGCTTGGTAATTTTCATGAGTGCATAGATAAAATTAGTTTTAAAAATTTCGTCATATAAATTTTATTTTATTGAATTTTATTTTTTCAAAGTCAAAGATAAAAGAGCTTGTCACTTCTTAAATATCCTACAGCACTAAATGTGCT
Organism: Tapera naevia; assembly: GCA_033556795.1. NCBI lineage: Eukaryota > Metazoa > Chordata > Aves > Cuculiformes > Neomorphidae > Tapera > Tapera naevia. Next base: position 18,545,354 of record JAUMJJ010000059.1, read on the forward strand.
AGTTAAGGAACCTAAATGTCTCAGGGGTTTACTCCATTTATCTCCAAGGCAGAAGCTTTCTTTCTGTCCTGTTTAAGCAAAAGTACTTAAGTATGTGCTACATTTTTTTAATAGCCTTTTCATTTTAGTGAAATCATTCTGTTGATATTAAATGCATAGTTATTTTGCTAAATTGTTCATATTCTTCCTACACTCCTATGGATTTCTACCTCTTGAACTAACATATAGAAAGTGCTTTAGTTCTGTGCAAAACTAACAAATGTAAATTAACAGAGCATGGTATGTCTATGCTATAGACAGTATTCACTGGATTGCACAAACTTTAGGACAATTTTTTGGGACAGTTTGTCAGTCTTTGAGGATTTCAGACTCTCAAGAGAAGGCAACATAAATTAGTTATACAGTTCACATTTACAAGTCTTTCTCTGCATCCTTGAGAGGTAGAAACATGAGGAAGAGTATAAATGAAATTGGGACTTCAATTTTTCTGAACCTGAGTACTGGCACAGTCCTGAAATGCTAACGTTTCGCTAGAGTCCTGGAAATCTCATAATTTCTGATAATTCCTCATATCCTAAACTTGAGTCTGAAGGCAGTTATGTAGTGAGAAAGATTACTTGTAACATGTTCTGGCAGTGCCTCTTCCACAAGGTTTTGCCATCATTTTCTTTTACTTTTGCAATCTTAGATCCTCCTTCTTACAAGAGTGCCAAAGGTCACATTAACTTTCTGAGTGAATCTTTATGAGGCCATTGAAATTATGTTAGGAGTCTTGTGAATTCTGTTACTCTTGATCTCTACACATTTCATTGCCACCTGCTTTTCCACATGCAAGGTTCCTCAAGTATCTTTTCTTAAGGCTCCTTGGGCTGAAAAAACTCTGCCATTGAGTTCGCTGAGCAAAATGAGGGTTTAAGGATAGATGTCTAAATGTCTACTTGCAAAGTTGGTCCAAAAGAGCATAGTACTTCCTTTTCTATGATTTTAAAAAGAAGATTAATATTTTCTTCAGGAAAAAAAATCTGTTTAGTAGTGTGAAGGCTACAGAGCATAAATCAATAGTTTTACTGGTATCCCTATTCTTTTTCAAGTAACAACAACAGTTATTTTTACACAAAAACACCCTCTAGTCTTTCTTGATTTACAGTGATAAACTGACATACTATACATCTTCCACAGTAAACTGCAGCCTTTCCTCAGGTTATCATTTTCTTGTCTCCTATGAGAACCGGAGTTTCCTTTAATTTACTTTTTTCACTATTCAATCACATTTCGTACACATTAGATCTAGTTCTGCCTATGTATATATCCTAGGGCTGAGAAGAATACAAAATTAATTAGTGTTATAAAATACCTTTAATTAACAAAACCCAGAAAACAAAAAATCTGAAGCAAACCCCCTTCTGAATCTCATACCTCTTTTGTTAAATAATAACTCAAAATATTGTACACTTTTGATGAAATCATAATGTCAATCAAAAATATCTAAAATAGGATCAGAATGTCTCCCATACTGAAAATGTAAGAGTGTTATGCTCATTTATTTCATCTACCACAAATCAGATTGTAGAAAATCTCACATTTGTATTGAATATGTCTGTCTTTTACTATGGTTTTTCTCAAGTCATGTGTAAAGCAACCACATAGTATCCAATCTTGTGATGGAAAACTAAATCATAATATATAGATGTAAAATGGAGAGAGAGAGTTATCATAACTTGAATTTTCTTCTTGTACCTCAGTGCCAGATTCCTGAGTTTTTTGTTGCAATTTCTACTTGTCTCATGGTAGAGAGAGAGGGACAGATCAAAAGAATGAGAGGAGCAAGAAGAAAGAGGAAGGGGGAGAGAAGAGAGAGAGAATGACAGGTAGAGGAAAGAGGTAAGGGAAAAAGAAAGAAAGAAAGAAAGAAAGAAAGAAAGAAAGAAAGAAAGAAAGAAAGAAAGAAAGAAAGAAAGAAAGAAAGAAAGAAAGAAAGAAAGAAAGAAAGAAAGAAAGAAAGAAAGAAAGAAAGAAAGAAAGAAAGAAAGAAAGAAAGAAAGAAAGAAAGAAAGAAAGAAAGAAAGAAAGAAAGAAGGAATAAAGTTGCTGCCAGTTGGCTCCAAGGTGGACAGAAATAAGGTGCGATCAACTGACAGTAACCCCCATTCTCTGTCTCTCTGCAGAGCTAGGGGGAGGAGGTAGAAAATTTAAGAGTGAGGATGAGCCCAGGAAGAAGAAAGGAATGGAGTTTTAAGATTTAGTTTTTATTTCTCATTACCCTACCCTCATATGATTGGTAATAAATTAAACTAATTTACTGAAGTTGAGTCTGTTTTCCCTGTAAGTAACTGCTGAGTGATTGCTCCCTGTCCTTATCTCAAACCATGAACCTTTTATTATATTTTCTCTCCCTTGTCCAGCTGAGTAGGGGGAGTGCTAGAGTGTCTTGGTGGGCACCTGGCATCCAGTCAAAGTAAAACCACCATATTTATGAACTCTGGGAAGGAATACAGTGGTGGATCTATTTGCTACTGGTTCAAGAAAGCTAACCAAAGCAGTAAAATCCAGTTCTGGGATCCGACCATTGCAGCTGGTGTCAGGCCACAGGAAGTAAGGTCACACCAGAGTGAACCTCTCCCTCCTCAGCTTCTGTCACAGTGCAGGAGACCTAGACTGCAGCCCCACCTCCAGGCACAGGGCACAGAATCCCCATTGACTCCTTTGGCTGCCCTTGGCAAAGGAAGGGGTGAATTGTCCTTCAGAGTGTGATGTCAGCTCGCTTGACAGTTGGCCCTCTGAAGTGGTTAATGGGGGCAGGGTGAAATATGGCCCTCCTGCAATCCATGAGGAGGAAGTTAGAGACTTGCTGAGCCACTTGGATCCTCATAAGTCTATGGGGCCGGATGGGATCCAACCTAGGGTGATGAGAGAGCTGGTGGATGAGCTTGCTAAGCCTCTCTCCATCAACTTTCAGCAGTCCTGGCTCACTGGAGAGGTCCCGGAAGACTGGAAGTTGGCCAATGTGACGCCCATCCACAAGAAGGGCCGTAAGATTGATCCAGGTAATTACAGACCTGCCAGCCTGACCTCGGTCCCAGGTAAAATCATGGAGCAGATAATCCTGTGTGAAATCATGTGGCACCTGCAGAATGGCCAAGAGATCAGGCCCAGTCAGCATGGGTTTAGGAGGGGTAGGTCCTGCCTGACCAACCTGATCTCCTTTTATGACCACGTGACTCACCTGGTGGATGAGAGGAAGGCTGTGGATGTGGTATACCTGGACTTTAGCAAGGCCTTTGGTACTGTCTCCCACAGTAGACTCCAAGGGAAGCTGGGAGCACTCTGTGCTGGGTTAGGAATTGGCTGGATGGCCGAGCCCAAAGAGTGGTGGTGAATGGTGTCTCATCCAGTTGGCGGCCGATCACCAGTGGTGTCCCCCAGGGATCGGTATTGGGTCCCATCCTGTTTAATATCTTTATTGATGATCTGGATGAGGGGATTGAGTCCATCATCAGCAAGTTTGCAGGTGATACCAAACTGGGAGGAATGGTTGATCTGTTAGAGGGTAGGATGGCCCAACAGAGGGACCTGGACAGACTGGAGAGATGGGCTGATTCTAATGGGATGATGTTGAATAAGTCCAAATGTCAGGTACTTCATTTTGGACACAACAATCCCATGCAGAGCTGCAGACTGGGGACAGAGTGGCTGGAGAGTAGTCAGACAGAAAGGGACCTGGGAGTGCTGGTTGACAGGAAGCTCAACATGAGCCAGCAGTGTGCCCAGGTGGCCAAGAAGGCCAATGGCATCCTGGCCTGCATCAGGAATAGTGTAGTAAGCAGGACCAGAGAAGTTATCGTCCCCCTGTACTTGGCACTGGTCAGGCCTCACCTTGAATATTGTGTCCAGTTCTGGGCCCCCCAGTTTGGGAAAGATGTTAGGATACTGGAATGTGTTCAGAGGAGGGCAAAGAAGATGGTGAAGGGGCTGGAGCACAAGCCCTATGAGGAGCGACTGAAGGAGTTGGGGCTGTTTAGTCTGAAGAAGAGAAGGCTCAGGGGAGACCTCATTGCTCTCTACAACTACCTAAAAGGAGGTTGTACTCGGGCAGGGGTTGGTCTCTTCTCTCAGGTGACCAGTGGCAGAACTAGAGGGCATGGACTCCAGCTTCGTCAGGGAAAGTTTAGGCTTCATGTTAGGAAAAAGTTCTTCACTGAAAGGGTGATTGGCCATTGAAATGCGCTGCCCAGGGAGGTGGTGGAGTCGCCGACCCTGGAGGTGTTTAAGTTGAGACTGGATGAGGCACTGAGTGCCATGGTTTAGATGATGGTTGGTGTTGGTGTTAGTGTTGGTGTTGGTGTTAGTGTTGGTTTATAGGTTGGACTTGATGATCTCAGAGGTCCTTTCCAACCTTATGATACTGTGATACTGCGATACTGTAAGAGGGTGCAGGTGAGAAGCCAGCACTGCACCCTGCCCACTGAGGAGTCTTGGCAACTTACCTATGTTATGAGATTCAGCGTGATCGGCAGCAGGAACCGTAAGTACTGCAGCCGGGTGCTCAATCTGGGCGGGTGGAGAATTCCAGGGAGAGGCAAAAGCTCAGGAGAGGACCCCGGCAGGGCGACTCTCTCTGAACTTCAGAAGCGGCAACTGTCACGTGGGCCGACCGCGTGGTAGGGGGGCGGTCCCGGAAGAAGCCGCGGGGTATTTAAGCATTGCCCTGGGAGCGCCAGCGACTGGAGCGCGGCGAACAGGAGCGGGCAAACAGGGTCACAGGATAGGCAGTTTGCGCAGGCAGGGCAAGCAGGCACTCTCTGACAGGTGGTTGACTTCCCACTCCCCTGCAGCAATGGTGATCAGGCGTGGTAAAGCCTCTGCCAGCAGGAGTATAGGTACCCAAACGGAAGCAGTATTACGAGACACAGCTACCCAGACTCGAGACTGTAGGGAGTGTCTGAGCCTACTGGTGGCTCCTGAGGACCATAACAAAAATACAAAAAATACTTGTCTGAGGTGTGAACAGATTCAGGATCTGCTCCTTATGATTGCAGATCTTAAGGATCAGGTGGAAAGATTGAGAAGTATTCGCGAAAGTGAAAGGGAGATTGACTGGTGGAGTAGAACCTTCTCTCCTCCCAGTAATCCTCCCCAGGAGGCTGAGGATTGCCATATTCCTCATCAACAGGGTAAGGAGAGTGACCTGACTGGTGAGGAGGACTGGGAGCAGGTCTGCTCTCGTGGGGGTTATAGACATCCCTTTCAAATGCCAACTTTCCAGCTGCCCCTCCAAAACAGGTTTGGGGAGTTGGAATTTGATGCTCAGGTAGAGGATAGTCTGACAGAGAGCTCACCTGAAGAGGCTGACCTCACATTGCCCATCGGACGGGTCAGGACCTCAAATAAGAAAAAGAAAAGGAGGGTCATTGTGGTGGGAGACTCCCTTCTTAAAGGGACGGAGGGCCCTATTTGTAGGATAGACCCAACTCATAGGGAAGTCTGCTGCCTTCCCCAAGCCCGGGTACACGACATCGCCAAGAGACTCCCGGACCTAATTAAACCCTCCGATTATTACCCGCTTCTGGTGGTACAGGCTGGTAGTGATCAACTAGCAAAAAGAGGGTCAAGGGTAGTTAAAAAGGAACTCCAGGAGCTGGGACGGTCGATAGATAAGGCAGGAGCACAGGTGGTGTTCTGTTCAGTTCCCCCGGTGGCAGGGATGGATACAGACAGGAATAAGAGAATATATGCAGTTAATAGATGGCTTAGGGGCTGGTGCCGGCAGAGGAATTTTGGATTCTTTGATCATGGGGAAACCTTTATGGCACCTGGCCTGTTTGACCCCGATGGGTCTCATCTAACTCCGAAGGGTAGGAGGATTCTAGCTCAGGAGCTGGCAGGGCTTGTTGAGAGGGCTTTAAACTAGGCATGACGGGGGAGGGGGGAGTTACTAGGCTCGCCAAAGATGTCCCCGTGGAAGATGAGCCATCCCAAAAGGGGTTGTCAGTAACCCAACTGAAGTGCATGTACACAAACGCACGCAGTATGGGAAACAAGCAGGAGGAGCTAGAAGTCCTGGTCCAGTGGGAGAGATACGATATAGTTGCCATCACGGAAATGTGGTGGAACGACTGTCATAACTGGAGTGCTGCCATGGAAGGCTACAGGCTCTTCAGGAGAGACAGGCGTGAGAAGAGGGGTGGAGGGGTGGCCCTCTACACTAGGGAAACCCTGGATACTGTTGAAGTTGAGATTGGTGATGACCAGGTTGAGTGCCTATGCGTAAGAGTCAGAGGGGCAGTCAGGTCTGACCTCCTGGTTGGAGTGTGCTACAGACCGCCCGACCAGGAGGAGGATTTGGATCTTCTGTTGTTTAAACAGCTGGAGGCTGCCTCTAGATCGGCTGCCCTTATTCTTTTAGGAGACTTTAACCTTCCAGATATCTGCTGGAAACTTAATACTGCTGAGAGGAGGCAGTCCAGGAGGTTTTTAGAGTGTATTGAGGACTGCTTTTTGTCACAGCTGGTGAGTGAGCCCACCAGGGGTGAGGCTCTGCTTGACTTGCTGTTTACAAACAAAGATGGGCTGGTGAGTGATGTTGTTGTCGGAGAATGTCTAGGGTCTAGTGATCATGAAATAATTGAGTTCTCTCTGAACAATGTAATAGGAAAAGCCAGGAACAGAACATCAATGCTGGACTTTCGGCGGGCAGATTTTGGATTATTTAAGGAACTGGTCAGGAAAGTACCCTGGGAAATAGCTCTTAGTGGCAAGGGGGTCCAGGAAGCTTGGATATACTTCAAGAATGAAGTTTTGCAGGCGCAGGAGCGGGCTGTCCCTGTGTGTTGTAAGAAGAGTCGTAGGGGCAGACGGCCGGCCTGGATGAGTAGGGAACTTATGAAGGAACTAAGTAAGAAAAAGAGGATGTATCATCGTTGGAAGGAAGGGGATGTAAGTCAGGTCATGTTCAAGGATGTTGTTAAGTCGTGTAGGAGAAAAATCAGGGAAGCAAAAGCCCAGCTGGAGCTCAAATTGGCCACTTCTGTTAAGGACAATAAGAAGAGTTTTTATAAATACATCAATGGCAGAAAGAAGGGCGGCAGCGACCTCCACTCCTTGTTGGATGTGGAGGGAAATATAGTAACCAGAGATGCAGAGAAGGCTGAGGTACTTAATGCCTTCTTTGCCTCAGTTTTTAACAACAAGGATGTCAGCTCGCTTGACAGTTGGCCCTCTGAAGTGGTTAATGTGGGCAGGGTGAAATATGGCACTCCTGCAATCCATGAGGAGGAGGTTAGAGACCTGCTGAGCCGCTTGGACCCTCATAAGTCTATGGGGCCGGATGGGTTCCATCCTAGGGTGCTGAGAGAGCTGGCGGATGAGCTTGCTAAGCCGCTCTCCATCATCTTTCAGCAGTCCTGGCTCACGGGAGAGGTCCCGGAAGACTGGAAGTTGGCCAATGTGACGCCCATCCATAAGAAGGGCCGTAAGGATGATCCAGGTAATTACAGACCTGTCAGCCTGACTTCGGTCCCAGGTAAAATCATGGAGAAGATAATCCTGGGTGAAATCATGCACCACCTGCAGAACGATCAAGAAATCAGGCCCAGCCAGCATGGATTTAGGAGGGGTAGGTCCTGCCTGACCAACCTGATCTCCTTTTACGACCATGTGACTCGCCTGGTGGATGAGAGGAAGGCTGTGGATGTGGTATACCTGGACTTCAGTAAGGCCTTTGACACGGTCCCCCACAGTAGACTACTAGGGAAGCTGACAGCCCGTGGCTTAGACGGGAGCACTCTGTGCTGGGTTAGGAATTGGCTGGATGGCCGAGCCCAAAGAGTGGTGGTGAATGGTGTCTCATCCAGTTGGCGGCCGGTCACCAGTGGTGTCCCCCAGGGATCGGTATTGGGTCCCATCCTGTTTAATATCTTTATTGACTATTTGGATGAGGGGATTGAGTCCATCATCAGCAAATTTGCAGATGATACCAAGCTGGGAGGAAGAGTTGATCTGTTAGAGGGTAGGATGGCCCTACAGAGGGACCTGGACAGATTGGAGAGCTGGGCTGATTCTAATGGGATGATGTTTAATAAGTCCAAATGTCGGGTACTTCATTTTGGACACAACAATCCCATGCAGAGCTACAGACTGGGGACAGAGTGGCTGGAGAGTAGTCAGGTTGAAAAGGACCTGGGAGTGCTGGTGGACAGGAAGCTCAACATGAGCCAGCAGTGTGCCCAGGTGGCCAAGAAGGCCAATGGCATCCTGGCCTGCATCAGGAATAGTGTAGTAAGCAGGACCAGAGAAGTTATCGTCCCCCTGTACTCGGCACTGGTCAGGCCTCACCTTGAATATTGTGTCCAGTTCTGGGCCCCCCAGTTTGGGAAAGATGTTAGGATACTGGAATGTGTTCAGAGGAGGGCAAAGAAGATGGTGAGGGGGCTGGAGCACAAGCCCTATGAGGAGCGGCTGAGGGAATTGGGGCTGTTTAGCCTGAAGAAGAGAAGGCTCAGGGGAGACCTCATTGCTCTCTACAACTACCTAAAAGGAGGTTGTAGTCGGTCAGGGATTGGTCTCTTCTCTCAGGTGACCAGTGGTAGAACCAGAGGGCATGGACTTAAGCTTCGTCAGGGAAAGTTTAGACTTGATATGAGGAAAAAATTCTTCACTGAAAGGGTGATTGGCCATTGGAATGGGCTGCCCAGGGAGGTGGTGGAGTCACCGACCCTGGAGGTGTTTAAAGGGAGACTGGATGAGGCACTGAGTGCCATGGTTTAGATGATGCTTGGTGTTAGTGTTGGTGTTAGTGTTAGGTTATAGGTTGGACTTGATGATCTCAGAGATCCTTTCCAACCTTGTGATACTGTGATACTGTGATACTGTTATGTGAGCAGGGAGATGTGTTTGCTGCTGCTCAGATGCCACCAGGACTCTCTCTGCCTCTCATGGGGGGATGCCCGGGTATGTCTGAGCTAATTTTTCCTGAAGGCCTCTTTTTCTCCTTGCTTTATAAAGAGAGCCTCTGGGATGCAGAAGAGGGCTTGCCTCTATCAACTTCACTTTTGTTTTGGAACTGTGATTTTAAAACAAATTCAGCTCTGAGGTTTAAGGGTTACATAGTAAGTCTGGCTTTCTGGCTCTCATGTAGGTGTTCTTCAGTGTTTCCATGGCTTATAGGAAGAGGAAAGAGGCTGTCACTTAAATATAAATTAGTTTTTGAAACAAAATTGAAAACAAGAGATTGCTGTAAGCAATGAGTGTGTGACAGTGTACATAGAACAATGACAAATTTTAATAGGCTGTCTATTACAGGATCTTCAATTTTTCACCTCACTTTCCATAATACTAGATATGCCTGGAAGCTTTTATCCCCTCTTTCACCCGGTAATACAAAATTGTCTGACAAGGACTGATAGCCACTATAAAATGTCCTAAGCTTCTGCTTAATGTTTCTAATAGCAAATAATTTCATTTGAAATAGAAGACGTTGTCAAAGTATAATGAGCATTTCCCACACGTTTTGATTGCATTGCATTGGGAAGCCAGTATTCTATTTACCGTATTAATTAAAGAACATTTCCTTCCACCATGCCACAGTGTTTCAGTAAAATACTTCAGAAGACCACATTTTTCCTTTTGGGAAGGAGAAGCAGGGGTAAATTGCCATCTCAGAAAGCAAGTAATCTATGACATTTCCATGGCGATACCTATATTTTTTTCCAAATTGCTAGGAAAACACATCAAATTTATTTCATGATATAGGATTTTAACAGTAGCTAATGTTTAATTATTAGGCTACTTCTTGGAATAGATCATTCCTTAAACCCTATGCCTTTTTCGAACCACCCTGACATCTGAATGTTAATATTTTACCTACCAAATGACTGAAAAGAAAATATGATGCAATACAGGCAAGTAAAAATGAGCTATCTAGCCTTATGCCCTGTTGTTTTCTTTTGAGACTAATTCCAGTATGACATGGGAAGTGAACATTGACAAATATAGAAAATCCCAACATGGTCCTCTCCCTATCTATGCAGTGTTGCTTTGTTTCACTGAAGAAAGGGGGGCACTGTGCAGTACTGGCGTTGTCTTTAAGATCATCTAATTGACTCTGTATCACCCAAGTGACTTTAACTCCTAGTACACTGCCATCTACCAGCACAGCACAGTCACCTCTAACAGATAACACTAAACATATCAGAGGTTGCAAGGTCAAGAAAGTTAGCTAAAAAAATTTCGCTGATAATTGAAGGAGAACCTGTTTTTTTATTTCATCCAAACAGTTGCGTTATTATTTCTCAGCAGATTTTTCATTTCCAATGCTGAAGAGAAAACCAAAAATAATTACTATTGGTCTATTCCGTAGTTGCATATAAGGTAAATTATTGAACTGTTTAGGACATGTGACACAGAGAAACTGACAGAGGTGTTAAATATTTAAACATGATTAAGAGATCTATGTGAGGTGAATTTGTCACTATCTGCTTTTTCCTATTATTGCCATTTATTGCATGTCTCCTTACCTCATGACCTGTCATAATGTTGGATAAATGACATGCAAAGAACAACTACATACCCAATAGACTAAAATAAATGAAGATACCTCAGCGCGTAAAAGCTATTAAAGTATTTAATAAATTAGTATTTTTTAAAATATAACAGAATATAACTTTACTCAAAGAATTATATAAAAAAATGTTAGAAATTTATAGAATAGTAGTAAGTGTAATCTGAGACAGTATGCATTGTTTCCTTAACAGAAATAACTGGAAGGTTACAAATGTATACAAATAACTGATGTATGGTAAGGTTTGGCATTCACATGGTGATTTTTGGCTACTTATTTATATTCAGACTTTCAAGATCCACAAAACAAAATATATTAAATAACAAAAAGACCCCAACCACATGAAAATAAATAGAAGTTATCTTCTCTTTTCTTTCCACCAAAATGAAAGAAAAACTTGCTGTTTCTAAGAGTTTTGAGGTCTTTCTAGCATAGCATGCTTTTGAATATCTTTATTATAGACAATTCAAATGGCCTGCCAAGTCTTTGTTCTGCTGAAAGATAGTGTATGGTCCTGGATTTGACCCCTGAGGTCATTCACTGAGGAACTGAGCTTCACTTGGCTATGGTCAGATTATACACTGCTAGCGTGATTCCTACTCCAGACAGGTAAGAGACCTAACTTGTCTGACCTAGGTATCTTGGCCCAGTCCAAACATCAGCCAAAATAACAATGCCACTAAAAGGTGAGTTAGGCACCTGAAAGTTATGAGTTTAAAATTTTATTCTAGTCTTTTATTGTAAATAAGTAGAAATAAATGCCCCTTAAAGTAAGCATCTCAGACTCACCAACGAATGACTTGCTTGTAAATGCCTTCTACTTAAATCTCTCGATATGGAGCTGAGAACAGACCAGAGAACAGTAATTCTAGAATAAAATGAAATTATACGGATTCTATTATTCAGGAGTTCAGATTAGATTATTAGAATAGTCTCTTCTGCCTTTAAAATACATGAAACTGTTAATTTTAATACTCTTTCATACAGCCTGTAGCTGTAGGACAGCATAAGTTTGTCTTGTTCTTTGTATCCTACCTTGGAGGGGTAAGGTATTTTCATTGCCTGTCAGCTTCATATTATAAAGATATTGTCTTTACAATTGTTGTATAGCTCTTCTTCAGTTTCTGTGCATCATGAGCTCTAGTCAAATTCATCAGAAACCTATGATTCACTGACTTAAAAGAAAATTAATGTTCTTCCAAATTCTGCCTGTCCTCAGAATATCTTTGGGTTTCCTTACTGATGCAGCCTTAGGTATTCAAATCCATCATCTTTAATTGTTGCTGCTTTGACCAGCAATATGGGGTAATCCGTGTGCTATTCTCAGGTTTTGATTGCTGAACTCTACATCCTATCTGTAAGTGGCAGCTGGACTGAGACAAGGGTCATTATTAGGCAGAACTCAAAGTGCAAAGAGCAACTGGGCCTTCTTTAAAAGCCTTGCTCTGTAAATTCTGTCTTACAACTAATAAAAGCTACCCCTTTATCAGTCAGACAAAGTATTTAACACCACTTGACAGGCAAAAAAGACCCCTGCTTCAAACCTTACCTTTCTCCTACAGTCACCCTTGCCACTTCAAAAAGCCTTTATCTGCCATAAAACTGCTGTACAAGTTATATCCAATATTTCGAGTTAGGCAATGGGTTTGTGGAGCAGTATTGATATGAGATTTAATAGTGTGGTTGCTCTGCTTACGCTAGGTACGGATGAGGCTGCCTTTCAGGGAAAACAACTGACAGTCAAGTGCCTTGCTTTTGTGGTGCTCAACCTGAAATACCTCGACAGGGTCAGTATGGACAAGAAAGTGTGGACTATTGATCTCATAGGACCTGTTCCATTTAATAATGGGAAAGTAAATATTGTACTGTCGAATGGCACTAAGCACACACACACAAAGCAAATACGTTGAATGAATCGGCTTTAGACTTATGACTACCTTTTGAGAATTGCAGAGTAGTGGGGTATGTAATGCTAGCCTGACAGTAAACGTACAGTTAAAATTGCACTTAAAATTTCATAAGATTTCTTCTTTTTAAAATTTTAAAACTTTCTTATCTACCCACAATCCTCACTATCTTAATAATGAAAATGTAAGAAGATATAAATCCTTCATTCCAATCCTAGGGTTACACCAGGTTATGGAATGTTGTGTCAATCCATGTACTGTTAGAATCAATATGATGTAACTCATTTTAGCATTAAACAGTTCAATAAAAACCTTCAGGATTTATCCTTGCAGCAACTGGATATATCTGGGGATTTGATGTTTGACAAAAAGTGAGGGGCTTGCACTAGTAGACCTGAATAGTTGTCAGGTATCTATAAAAACTTGATTAGCAAGCACAGGAAATGCTCACAAAGGCAGATAATGTTTATTAAAGTAGACTGGACATCAGAAGTTAGATCATAAATCCTAACCCAACATAGATGCTCCAAAGTTCATAGACCCAGCTGCTGTGTTTACAGCATCAGTTAGGAATGGATTTATTGGGAGAAGTGGGATAAAGGTGGGAGATATACACGTTCTAAAACATTAACATTGAAAATATTTCCCTCAGAAGATCCTTAAAACAGAAAAATTAACCAGAGAAATAAGATTAAAAAATCAGAGGAGAAAAGATATGAAAATGGAAGAACTCTTTGAGTGCTTGTAAAGAAACAAAGGCAGTGATGAAGAAGAACCAGTCATAGATTTGTGAAGAAAATTTTTCTCTTTTTCTGATTTGTATCTTAGGGATAACTAAAAAATTCTACAGGGTCACACAGGAAAAAAATGTGATAAGGTTATCTCACTTTTCTTTCTAGAGGTGAAGTAAATCTAATGACATTGGGTAAATATTTTTAAAGTTAAATCAATAAGGTTATAGGTTATGCATATTCTACAAAAAGATGATGATGCAGGAAATTGATGTATAAATCAAATATAAGACAGAGAAGGTAAATATCAGGTGAACAAAAAAGATAAAGATCAGATATATAACAGAAGATATGTCCTCTATACCTAAAGATTTCAGTCCTCTCGAGATGTACAGACTTTTCTACAGTTATGCAAGATGTCCAAAGTTTGTGCTTCATATTGAAAGCCTCCCAGTTAATATGCATGCTCTGTATTTAGTTCAGCTAAGTCTGACTTTAGGAAGAAACTTTGAAAAATGATAGCTATTTGTTAAAACACAACTAATAAGAGCAAAGTGAACAAATGGAAAGTTCAGTTCGAAAATAAAAGGGAAAATATGAAAGGAACACCGATTACAGTGTCAGAGTAACAGCATCAATGGTGAATAAATGGGGTGACGGTACTTACGTGTTGCACAGCCCAGAGGGAGGAAAGTGTAGGTGTGTCTGCATGAGAGATAACAGATAAGAGAGTCCTATGAATAAAAATCCAGATGATTGCAGCCGCAGAAACCTAAGTTCAACTATTATTTCCAGCTATTATGGACCAGAAACACAGTATCTAGGTACAGCAAATTCAAAGGCCTGAAAGGATTTGAAGATATTTTTCCCAAGTTGTAGGCTTATCTGACAAATAAATCAATGTTGTCAATGGTAAAAATAGGAAGATTTTATTAGCATTTGGCAAATGTTCTTTTTGTAAGGGCTTGCTAATTCATGGTTCATATTCCTCTCCTTTAGATGGTAACTGAGGATAAGGAACTAAAAAAATATTTTCTTTAGATCTGCCTGTCTTAATATTCCCCTTGTTTCCTTCCTTATATTTTTGGGCAATAAGAAGTTCTTTAAAATGCTTTGCAGCTTTTTCATCAACGCCTTCTTTATTTCTGTCTTTAGTCGTTAATCTTGCCAGTCTCACATGCATACTGAAAACTTTTTATATGCAATCTTTATGCACTGATTATGTTACTTTGAACACTTGCTGACATTTAGGTAGGTCTATTGCATTCACTTCTAGTTAAATTTGACTTTTTTATAAAGTTCATCTGTATATCATTACCCTAAAATTTATCTTCCACTTTACAAAAACAATCCAGTCAACAGGACAAATTTTATCCTGTCTGGTATGTTGAGTTAGCTACCTTTGTCTAAATAGGTGACATTGTAGAGGAGGGGCTGACATTCACCACTGGAGTTGATTTGAATTCTGTCATCCTTTTTAAAATACTTCCCTCCCTCTCCCTCAAAAAAACTCCCACCATCCAACCATTGTAATGATAATAACAACAAGGGCAGGAGAAATCAGGAAATCAGGACTCTTTGTTCTTACCCTATGTACAGGAGGGGAAAAAAAGGAAGAATATTTGCTTTTAAAAGCCATATGATGTTCACAGTAATATAGCTTGGGTTCTCTCTGTCTATGTAGAAACATTGAATTAAATCTTAATTCCTTCTTTTTTTTTTCATATTCATTCATACCTTTTTTGGGGGGGGCTTGACTGCTAATGAGTACCTTAAAATAAATGTGGCAAACAAAAAGGCTTTCTTTCTACAAGCTTAACCTGTGCAGATTTTCACTTCAGTGATTTGTAAATATTCTCAGCATAACTAATGGCCTTGAGGCAAAGTCTAAAGTTACGGTTGCAATTTCTGACAATAGTAACTTCAGAACTCCCCTCCTAGGTTTAACTTAAAATTTTACTCTCTACTATTAACACTGTATTTACAAAAGCTAAACCATATGTTGATACGTAATTTCCTTCCCATTGAGGTTTTCTTGCTCCCCCTCCCATCGCCAATATTCATTTAAAATCATTATTTAACATGTCTGCTTATATGAAATTGTTAGACATAACCAAAAATAAATTGAAAGTTGGACACAAATCTTGCTTCTCTGACTGGTTCTCTGGTGATTTACACATATTGAAAATCTGACTCATGTTTAAAAGAAAATTATGCTGTGGATTAGAAGCAGAGAGTAAACACATCCACTGAAAAGATTTTGTAATAACCTTTGTCTTACAATGATGTTTCACTTGAAAGACTTTGATAACAAGCACTTTCTTCGAAACCTATTCAAACCCTTTCTTTGAGCTTACATGGTATTTTAGAAGTTTTGCATGGATTCTGCCTCTGAAAAGGGCAAGGGGGGAAATAGACTATGCAATTGGAGGCCGACCTGTCATTACTGACCTTTTCAGGGAAGAAGAGAAGGAAACACTCTATAATGACAGAGCTGTTTCTTCCCTAAAATATCACAAATATCACGTACATAGAATCCAGAATCTAGACTGACTTAGGACTGTGGAGTGTATGCTCCAGATGGAGCAGATGGCAACATTATGGAACCACATTTCTGCTACCAGCTTTCTCGGGAATTCTAACTGAAAAACTAAATATTAATCAATCTATTAAATACAAAGTTAGCATCTCGTGGGTTTTGTTGTTGAGGTGTTCCCCTCCCCTCCATCCCTTCTCATTGCTTATGATGTTGCACCCACACAGTATAGGATAAGCATTTTAAGACTGTAGCACATGTTCATATCTCAGCCTTTTCTCTCTGACTTCAGGATGGCAAATAAAAACAAAAAAAATTTGCAAAACAGACAAACAAGAAAAAACACTGGTTCATGCACTTTTAAGTGATTTAGGCTATAACAGTGTAAACACACTGTAAATCTTACAAAAACTTGACAGTAGCCCTTTTTAGTCTGTTATCCATCTTCACATCTAATACAGTGAATACTTTTGTAGTATTGAATGCCATACTAAGAACATATACCAAAGATAATAAAATATTTTAGAAAGTCATTGCTATTCCAAGGCAATACAACTAAGTGAGGTTGAAAGAAACTGAAACTAGTAACAAGTGGAAGTAATGAAGAAATCTGAAAGATTTCCAAGAAATACATTTGTTCTCATTCAAAGGATTGATTTTTTAGGGCATGATGAGGTAGAAGGAAGATGAGATCAAATCACAGTGATGATACTGAGATTAGCAGAAAAAAAAATCGAAGAGCAAATAGCTGCCCCATGCATGTAGGGTATTGTTATACTGTAACCACTGTGACTACATACACATACACATATATCACACAGATATCCAAATTGGTTTTGAAAAGCTAGGTCGAGTAATGTTTGTATGTAGTAATATCGATGGCATACATATGCAAGAAAATAATTATGAGGAGAAAATCAGAAGAATGAGGACAAAATCAGAAGAAAAACAGCTATGTTAAGTATAATCATGAATGTCATTTGCAGAATTGGTGAGCAGGGTAAAAGTATATTCTGCAGTCTTCAACTCCTACAGAACATAATGTGCATTTATTAATATCAGATAAAATAAGGTGATAGATACTGTTCCAGAATTTGCACTTTGGGAGTTAGTCGCTTTAGCTAAACTCATATACCTAAGTGAAAAACACAGGATTCTGTCACTGTATTTATGACTGATTTATGGCAACTAAATCAGAATGCAGCTTACATTAATAAAAAATATATACAGATACTTGACCTGAAGTATACACTGAAGTGAACTCAAGTGTCACAGCTCTGCTGTGTTTCTGTGCCTGTCTATATCAGTGTGAATTTTGCAATTTCTGCCTACAGTCATCTCCAAACTCCTGTAGCCATTTTCTGATATGTTTATCTCTATTCATTGCTTAGAGAAAGACACTAGACAGAACACTAACCATGTCTCTCAGACTTGCATGGGCAATGTTTTGTGCTCTGGCTGCTCACAGCAAGTCGCGATTATCTGAAGGCAATGTTCCCGTAGCAGTGCTGATCTCCATAGCTGTGCTGATCTTCTTGAGCCTGATGAACATTCACTCAAAGATTTTTTTGGCATGAGACAGTGTATAATTTGAAATAGTTGCTAAACAAAAAGTTTCATTTTAATTTCAGCTTATTTCTGAATTCTGGAAAAACAAAACTAAGGGAAAAAGGACTGTGTATTCACAGTGATTTAATCTTCAAGAGGTCATTATAAAGTCCCCAAAAGACAATTACATTGAATAAGTAAACTTAAATCTGCACAAATAACTAAGATCTGGACTATGAAAAAGATGGCACTGTGAAAGACAATGTAAAATTACGCCTATTTTGTAAAAAATAAATATACTTATTAACATAATTCAAAAAAAACTGGCTGAAAAGAGTTGTGTTAATGGGAGCCTCTTCCATGACTGTAACAGTGGGGGTGGCTGAAGGCAGAAGCTGTGCAGAACAAGGTCTGCTGCTGAAGACTGATGTGTGCCAGATGTCTTAGAAAGTTATGCAGGTCGGGGCCTGCTGTGATCACATTTACATTTACATCTGCCTAACACCTGTCCTGGGTGACATCTGTGTCAGGAAAAAGGCAAAGACAGCAGTGTTGCTGACGTATCTGAGCTAGATTATTTAGAAATATTAAAATATTAATGAGTTTGGAGAAAAGACTCCTTCCATGAAAATGTTGAAAATAATATATGAATGTACTCTGAATGCAGAAATCACAATGTAATTCAGATGCAAATTGTACCATTTTATAAAATCTTATGACTTTTAAGACAGTTATAAGCCTGCTTATTACTTCTGAATGCCTGGAATATTCAATAGTGTTTAGAAACACTAGATGAAATTTTGCTTTGAAACAGTTCTTTGATGAAAACTGAAATCAAGAACTCTCTGATGATAGTCCATCCAGAGTTTTATGGTTTAGATACAATTGACTCCAACAGACCCTAGTGGAATCTATACGGCAATTGGGTATTTGCCTTTATGAAAGGCCTTGATTACATTCTTTTATCACTTATATTTATTTTGCAGACAGTACTTTGTTCTTGTCAAATTCACATATGTTATACCGAAAAGTCTGTTCATTATATGAAAAATCTCCTCTGCTGGTCACTGTGGAGCTATTCTGGTGTGGCTTAAACACCGTTTCGGTATTTGGAAAATAAACTCAGTTACCACACATTGTTCTCCCAAAAAGAGATACAATGCACTTATGACTTCATAAGTTGAAATGGACACTGTCTATCTGAGGCATAGTAGTAAATGTCAGATGTTGCTATTAAACAAAGGTTGCCCTTTATGGATCTCATCAGATGATAAAGAAATAAAGATGCCTATAGGCAATCTGTGAGATGATTACTTTGAAGAAATTTAGTCTAAGTTTGTCATTAAATTAGTATTCTAAGCAGCCTTCTCCACTTTCCCATGTCTTTTGTTATTGGGATCTTTACATTAAAGAGTTTTAGGATGTCATATGTTGACTTTGCCCATACATTTTTTACATGTATCAAGCAGGAGAGGTCTGGGAGACGTTCCGCCTAGCAATTTACTCCATTGTTTTCAACGTTCAGTAATAGGGGCCAGCCAGATTCAGAGTTTATTACTACATCTATGTATGCACATCATTTACTTAAGAAGGGCAAGGCTTGGCAAGGTGTTCTTCAAGGCATGAGGCTTGGTAGATTTTGTTCTATATGTTTAATTAGTGGTAAGGCACTGTTGGGTGGGGAGTGGAGGGACAGGCTTGCTTTGTGTTGTTTTCTTCAGCCCATTGTTAAGCTGGAGTAATATAATGAAAACGGAAGTGAAATGTTTGAAGTACCTATCCAGTCATTTTAAAGCAGAATCAAAATGAATTTTTGAATGCATACAGAAGATGTGTTTGTAATACTATTACTGCATTAAGTCCAGGTCTGATCAACCTGGAGAGCACATGGTTTCTAATGGACAGGCTGACACACTACTGTCTAACACATACAGATACAAGACATTAGAGCTGTCTTTGACTTTTTGTATGTAAAATGAAATATATAAAAATCTTACTCCTAGTCCATGAACAGGACTAGAAAGTTGCCATTTGTGCTAGAACTGCCATTAGCACTACTGCTAGTGCTACAGGACCAAAATTACCTAGAAAATTAATGGTGAAATAAACTGTCAAGGCATAATGCTGAAAGAGGAAGCAAACATGAAGTCTATTATTTGACTCCATTCACAGTGATCCAGATAGTCTAAGGAACAATTTCCAAGTCAGTTTTTCTGGACTTCAATATACATTTGGATTTATTTTTTTTCCTCTATTATATGTAATGGAAGGCTAAATAATGCCATTAAATCTCTTTTTTTAACACTGAGCTGTCCTTGTTTATCTTGACTCCTCAGTTTTCAACTTGATAAATTTTGAAATTTTTTCTATTCTTGCTTAACAAAATAGAAAAGGAAAACTTTATCTTCATACACATAATTATTAAACTTATTTTAATTTTATTTAATTAGGTTTTTTTAATACTCAAATTAATTGAATAACTGCTTCTTTAAACTGTTCCTCTGTATCACGTTGTTATAGTTTCTTAAACAGTTTCATTTTACTGTTGTCAGTGTTGAGATTATGGTATGACACATAAAATATTGTGGAGTGATCCTATTAAAATAAATTTATACCTCTTCTCCATTTTAGAATTTTAGTGAGGGTTAAACACAGCCCAAAGAATGCAAACTTCATCTTATCCTACTTGATTCCTTGTAATTGTGAACAACATTTTTGAGTTAAGAGGATTTTCATTCCATGCTGACAAGTAGTTTGCTGTTGATAAAAATTTGCCCCACATTCCAGTGAAATGGTAAACTCTGTAATGATATATGTTGGAAATGAAAGGGGGGAAACCTAGTGTTTATTTTTTCGAGACATCTGCACTGTGAAGTATACAAATGTGAGTTTATTTCATGCTTTCTGCTGCATTTCTGGAGCATCTTTTCTTTTCACTGTTTGTGGTTTTCCTTTTTGGTTTTTAAGTCTCTGGCATAAAATTGGGCTTGTGATTTTACACAATAATCACAATCATGAAGATTCTGTATCAGGATAAGTAACAAATAATGTAATAATATCTATTGTCAGCATTCAACTAGGTGAACACTTTAAGATATAAACTTGTCAAAAAAACCCCAGAATAATTATTGAAGGCAAAATTTTTTTTCTTACTTTTTTTAGAAATAATACCCCAAATAGCACCATATACACCTTGCTGTTTCAGTTTTTCTCTCTGACTTAAAAGCGTTCGTTTATGTCACATACATAACCAGAGTACCTGATATTTCTGTGGCAAAGTTTTATAATGGCAGTTTAGATTCACTGACTTATTCAGTGCAAATTCTCTGAAGTTATTTTTTCATTTTACTACCAAATGGTAAGGTATGTGAATGAGAGTGATATGAACAAATATATTTTTTTCATTTTATGATTAAAATGCAGGTAAAAAAATATTTCTGATAAATTGGCTGAAAGTTGTGTTTTCCTTCATAGCAGTTTAAAAGACAAGGAAATAAAATTAGGTGGGGCTCCTTCCTTGTTTTTATTGATGAGTATTTATAGAGGATTAGATTAATTAAAAGACTGTTATGTAAGAATATGATTAATTATCTGGTATGTGAAAAATCTTATTACTAACAAGGCCTTTTAGTAGTATGTTTATTCTGACTGATTAATGTCAGTAATCCAAATGTGACAGCTATCTTTCAAAGGCTAAGCTGTTCTTTTGTTCTTATTTCATGTAAAATTTGAAAATTTTTGTAAGTATTGAACTGGAGCTTCAGATAAAGATTTTGAAAAGTATTATAAACAAAATCCAACTAAAAAATGAATAAAACCAAAATATTTTCAGTTTAATCCCAGGTGATTGTTGGGTGTCTGTGACCTTGGAAAATAGACCAGCTCTGTAACTAAGCTTACCTTCCAAGTAAATAGGACAGAAATGTCTACATTTATTGCTGTGATAAATGTGACAACTCCTTCCCCCAATTTTTATCTTTAATTATTTCTGAATCATGCAATTTTTTTTACATCAAAGTCCTTTTTTCTTCTAAGACTATCAAATCCCTGTGCATGAGCTTTAAGGCTGGGAATACAGCCAGACTTCTGGCAGATCATTCCAATGTAGTTCAACAGGAAATTGCCATAGCAAATAATATGACCTCAAGTCTTTAGTTCTCCTAATTGGGCCATATGAGAGGGTAATGCCTTTCTTGTCAGGGCGTATTATTTTAAAATGTGAATATAAGGGGAAAGTCATGAGGATTCATTTTGATTTTATTTAATTTGTCTTGAGTGTTGTCAGAGAGCACTGAATAATTCAGTTTTAAGCCCTCAGGGAAAAGACCTTATCATCTACATAAGCAGAAAGTAATTTTTCCGATACTTATGATATTAAGCATTAAAAACTATGAGAAAGAAATGTGGATATCAAGGCCTATGTAATTTATAAAGAATCCCTGATTTATATAACTAATCTAATGAATATTACCTTGTATTTCTAGGTAGTCACAACTAACTTTTCATTTCTTATGTGAAATAAAAAACAGATTTTAAGAACCTACCATCATCACTGTCCCTGGAGGCATTAAAGAGACGTGTAAATGTGGTGCTTAGGAACATGGCTTATTAATGGACTTTGCAGTGTTAGGTTTGCGGTTGGACTCTTTGATTATAAAGGTCTTTTCAGTCCTAAATGATTCTGTGATTCTATAATTTTAGCCAGAGGATATTTGGATGATGAATGACATGAATTTTCCTAAATGTATTAATAAGAATCTATATTCCATCCATAAATATTATGTGAATGTGTAGCAATTGCCCTACTAACCCTTTAAAAGAGCTATACAAATCACCTAATACAGCATTTTGTTCATTACACCTCATCTATAATCAATACAGATGTGCTGTCTCTTTGTTGTAGTCTTGTTTTGGCCACAAAGTAGGAGCATGCATGCATATTTATTCCCTAAACTCTAATTTTTGTTGTATCTTACAAAAAAAATGGTCAGTGTTGGCAGCAGCACAGGCAGAGGGGAACTGCCTCAGGTATAGATGCTTCATGGTACCCCTGGTGCAACACTTGCCCACATGTCGCTGCTCATCGGGGTTGCAATATACTCAGCAAACTTCTCTGGTACACAAAACAGATAGAGATTATTTCTTGGAAGCATCTTGTACCTTAATAAACACTAACATGATCTTGTCAATAATTATAATATTGTCCTAAAATCTCACAATACATTTTATTTTGAAATCCATTGAAACAAGATATTATCTGACAATGTCTGCTTGTATGAAACAATACCAGTGAAAGATTTCTAGTCTTTTTTGAATGAAGTTTTTGAAAATAATTTCTTTCCTTTTATTAGTTTCTTATACAAAATTTAATATATATGTAAAATGAAAAGCCAGGAAATGGTGTCAGATGACAATCAAGCCATGCAATATGTATCAAATGATCAGAGCATATAAAGGAAAAGAGCAATAGGAATGGAGAGGAGTGGACTGACAGAATGCTGAAATACAGAGCCCTCCTGATCCTGCAGGGTGGGAAAATGAATATAGATACTATCTCACATTTGAATAAAATAGCAAAAGATGGCTGCTGTACAGTAATTTTATCATTCAGTCCAGGAGAATTAGATCAGTAAATGCAACAAAGGAATCTAGTGAGAATTTCAGTGATGAGGAACTGTTCACGGATTCTGTAAAACAGTTGTCATGGTAGATGGGATGAAGATCACTTGTGCTGTCAGAGGAGTGGAGTGCGGAAAGTATGCCAGCAATCCAGAGCTGGTAGAGATAGTGGATGTGCAACAGTACAAAAAAAGTAGATTTCTGAATTTCAGGCTGAAGGAGACAATAAAAATTCAAAAGTGACAGGAAGCCTGTTATGATGGCTAACATTTCCTACTTTTTAATCAAGCAGGAGTTTTGATGGTTGAAAGAAGAACAACGTGCTCAAAGCAATCTTATTCAATCTGAAAGAAGTAGATGTACTGAAATAAGGGGTTGCTCATCATATAGCTCAGGTTTTGAGCCAGAGAAATAGCTGGAGAGGTATGAGGCCAAACATTAAAGAATTGTTATCAAACGGCAGATGGTCTAGTGACATAATTTCAGACAAAAATCAATGGTTCTTATATTTCACACTCTTCAGAGGAAATACAAATTGACATGCCTAAATATCAATTTTTGTAATGGTGAATAAACTGGGAGTAGAGGTCCGTAGCATTCCTTTTCTTCAAAAGAGATAGATGCATGCAACTATTGATGTGTTTTACAATTCCATGCATAATAACGCTATAAGGAGTCCTTTAAACATTAGTCTGAGTTCCTGTGACTGTAAGAAAATTATATCAAGCTTGAATACAAAATTTAATTTGAATAATTAAGTCTCCTCTCCTCCATTAAGGGAGAGGGGAGTGGGAAGGGAGAAGAGGGAGCATTTCCAAAATAAGAGCGGGAAAAAATCAAGCCACAGTCAGTGTTCAGAGCTTGTGCTCTGTTTAACAAACTTGCGTTTAAAAGAAACAACTAAGAAGGATTTCGGCAAGTCAACTGAGCCAGAATTTTTTTTTTTTTTTTGTGGCAGCTTCTACTTTTATTTTCTGAGATTCCATTCTAATCAAGGAAATAGCTTTGTATTTTCTGTACAAAAAAAACTTCTAAAGTGATGGTCACAGATACTCACAAAGATAATATTATGTTATTCATAATTTTCCTCCTTAATAGTCTGTCCTTTGACAAAGTATTAAAACCCCTCCCATGCTGATTTGATGACGATTGTGATTACAATCATTATCATTATGTTGTAGCCCTATGCCCATTACTTTGTTTGTAGGAATCCAGATCTGGCATTCTTTCCAATATTAAGAATATAGGATTTCCAATGACCTGAAGTACTAATTTTGTTCTGTTTGCAGACAGACAATGAAATCCTGTTATCTTATGTAATCTTATGTAATATGTAGTACTAAAATATTGTTACTATAATAATTTTATTTGTAATAAACAAGCAATAAACAACAAAAAATTCCTGCAAAAATAGTGGTGGTGAGAGGTGGTGGGAAGACAAGAATATTCATTTCACCTGATCATACAAAAGTTGTATTAATGAGCTACAGAAAATTTTTAATTTTGTTGGAAATTTAATGAAGTTGTGAAATGGCTACAACAAGGCCTGCACTCTTTGCAAAACACCATTGGCCATCATGCACTTCAGTGAAGTACATCTTTTATACTGTTTGTCAGCACAAAGTTGGAATTCAGTTTTTGAACATTTTTTGGTACTGTATCAGCAACTTGTTGAAGTGAAATATGGTTGTGTGAATGGAAACAATCTCATTCTTCATTTCGGTGTCCTTTGAAATTCTTTGCTGAAATAGGGATGTAAATCTGGCAGATTCTCTTTTATTATTGTATAAAAATCAATCTGATATTTAGACAACCATCTTTGTACATACTAAATAAAATTCATTTTAATGTGCAATGGGAAAAAATCTGCTATGTTGTAAATTAATGCAATAGTTAGCCAGTAAGTCTTTTTCAGCCCAACAATGATGCACTTGGTGTATAGCAAGATATTTGACATTATCTTAAATTTCTTACCATTTTGGCATATACATGGCAAGTTAGCTAAATTCCAAAATATGTTAGTGATTTAGTGAATACAATACACTTGTTGTATCCCTCTCCTCTATAAAGCAGTCTCAAAAATGCCTCTGTGGACCTCCTGAGGAAAAACTTCTTGGGTAAATATATATGGGTTGAATATGAACAAGAAAAAGATGCCTCATTTCTTGGCTGGAAAATTGCATCCTAGATAAGGTTCAAACACTGAATCTTTCCTGACACCTTGTTTCATTAATTATCTGGGAATCTGTACTTCAAATAACACTAGGAGTATGCAGACAATCTCTTTTCTGTCTCTTAAACTTTACACTTAATGGGACATTTGATGAAATCCACATAGGTTAAATATTACTATTTTTATATATGTATTATAGGCTAATGTTAGATTATTCCCAAATTAAAGAATTGGCTTGAGCTCTAATGATCTGAATGTCCCACATCCCTCCCTGTATGACGACAACAAATCAGAAGTGGCATATGAAATCTACATTGCTGACTATCTAACTTAATTTTAAGATATCTTCAATAAGAGATTGTGAATGGAAATATGCTTAGATAACTTTATGTTCATGTAATTCTCACATATATCACAAAGGGACAGCTTTGGAGCATAATATAGAAAGCATCAGATTTTTCTTTTTTTCAAGTAGATGTGTAGATATTCTAGGAGGCAGTAATCAGCCTTTGTTATCTACTATTTTTATACTTGGAGACAGTGCTTGTTGATGATTCTACCATCACTTTTAAGACCCCATGGAGAAGACTCAATATGGATGTCTAAGTGACCGCTGTTTAGACTAAAGAGCTGCAATGGAAGGAGGTTTTACTTTAAAGCACCACTTTTTATATCCCTTGGAACAGTAATATGTACAGCTATTACAATGATTTAAAATCCATGTAAACCTTTCTTGCAGTCATTGCATAACACAATTTTTGACTTTCCAATCCTGTGAATTATGGACATTAAAAGTCAATTCTCTCCTAGGCTAGCTGTTTGTTGTTTGAATGTTCAAGCTTGTATTCTTACCATAACTCCCTGAAATAGATATGCCTTGTGAAGAAGCCTTTGATTAAAGACATGAATAGGTTTATGGAACAAACTTACATGATTTGTGCAAATTATGCAAGAGAGAAATGTCAGAATTCAGCTCCAAAGCAAATAATATCAGAGGATTTTTAGGAAAGATCATGCATAACTATAACCACAGGATTTCTTTTTTTAATTACATAATGGTTCATTTGAATAATTAAATACACGCTTCCGAGAAGCACATGGAAATTCAGCAGAGGGCCACGTTCTGTTCTGTATAACCATGTTTATATTTTCTGAATGAGCCTAAGGAAATAGTTTTGTCACTTATTTTGAATTCTCAATATAGGAAATGACTACGTACTTCTGACATACTAAAAAAAAATCTGCATGTTATGTAAAGTTATGAATCCCTGTTCTGGGTTTTATGAAATGTGAATTGACCTGCTCACATGATCTCAGAATAACACTAGCACCCTTTTTCATGTATCTGTGCACACCTGGGTTCATATAGACTTATACTGGGCTAATGAAATTGAATATGAAAATCACTTGCTGCCAAGCTTTCTCATGCTTGCTCTACTAAATTTTCCCCCAACCCATTTCACATATAACACGATGTTAAGTGTTCCTCATGGGTATGGGCTCCAAGCCTCTGCAAGCTACCTTTTCCGGAACTGGACATTTCTTTTTTTCACCCTAATATGAATTTTCACTCATTCTGAATGTATGTGCCAATTCAGGTTGAAGATGTGAATAGCATCTACTGCAAAAGTATCCAAACCTGGAATCCCAGATATAATGAAAGAGAAGTTACCTTCTTTAAATTAGTGGCTAAGACTGGTTTTACACTCTGAGAAGAACTAAGAGACTAATGATTTAATTTTCTACTTCCTGAGAATTTATTGATCTGCATGTTTTAGAGCTTTGGTAAATGCTGTAATCACTGAAATATAAGGTGTCCTGTGAGGAAATATGTGTACTTTGTGTAAAATATTGAAACAGAGTGGTTATCCAGCCTGTTATTCAAATTACCCTTACAGGAAATTATATATTCACTGAAAGTTCCACTCCTTGCTGATAAATATTGTGAGCTTTTAAGAGGAGAACAAGATGAGCTCAAATTGTCTCAGACAAAAGAACTAAAGTAAGCTGGGTTTTCTAGAGCTTGAGTGAATGGAGAATATTTTCTTAATCACTGAGCTTTTGCACAGTCCAAAGTACAAAGCACATTTCTTACGATTTGTGAAATCATTATTTCTCTTAAAATATTTGATATATGAAATTGAAAATTTAATTCTAGTTCAGATGGAAATTTGAGTATTGCAGAAAGTCATGTACAGTAGCGTGGGTTGTGTATCAACTGTGTACCAACTTCAACAAAAGAAAAAATAAAAATATTTTCTCAGTTTGGAATTCATTTTTTCCCACTTCTTCCAGGTCCATCTTCCATTCATGGGTTTGAAGCAAGATGGAAATGATATACGTGCTCTATGAGCAGAAAACTGGAATTTCCTCCATACTAGCATTGGCTTGGAGAACATTAGCAAACTAAAGTAACCGCTTTTAGCTAGAGAATATATTTTAATATTGATGTTCTGTAGTCTATTTATTGAAGTTCCTCAAAAAATTTTGTAAATGCCTGGATGTACATGGCCTATTGCATCAGATTTAAAATAATGAGGGTTGGGGTTTTTTGTTTCATTATTTTTTTGATTTATTGCTCAGTAAGAGGCCAATAATCGAGGTGACTAAACTGGTGATTTGCATTATTCCCTGGTAAACCAATGGTAATATAAAATAACATTATCAAAATGTGGAATTGACACAAAATGCTAGACCAGGGAAGCTAAACAAGGAAAAGAAACTGGAAGCAATTTTATAAAGGGAAAGGTGGTTTTATCAAGGACTTTATAGGAAACACTGACTTAACTGAGGTTATTGCATAACTGATACTTGTCTTCATCACTATCAGTACAGACCTTCCTTGCCTTACTCGGAAGTTCAAACTCCAGTCCTAAGCATCTTTTACGATTATATCATCATCCAAATGGTTTCAGGTTTTGACTTAATAGAACATATCTTAAAGCGACAGCAAACTGGTGATGGCTGCAGTCTTCTGTTGTATACAGATCCGTATGAAGTCTACCATAATGCCATCATTTCCTGAATATATTCACCAACATTTGTATTAAAGAGCATGAGTCCATTATTGTCATTCTCGTCCCTGAATAGGCTCTTTTAAGGAAAGCTATGTCTCTCTAGCCAACCCTTCTCAGTTGTGGGCTCATTCTCTCTTTGTCCCTAAGCAAAAAATGAGGACAAACAAGTCCTTTCTATTCAGCTTTGATGATTTCTTTTTATTATTATTGAAGAGAGAATGGAAAGTATGGCACAAAAAAGGGAAACACAAAAGCATGGGATGCACTTGGCAAAACACCACTTGTCCACAGCAGCTGTGTATATAATTGAACTAAAGATGTCATCAGCTTCATAAAAAAAGAACAAGCATTTTTCCTTGTTGCCAGCTGGGGAAAGTAGTTGAAAGACACCAACAACAGCAGCTATTTAGCAAAGAGAGCAGATTTGTAGGGGACAGAGTTTTGGCACACAAGACATATTGCCATCAGTTATCTGGAAAATTTTTGCCAGGATTTATACCAATTATGGGTGGGGTTTTTGTTTTTGATTTTTTTTTTGGTTTTGCCTTTCTTTGTATTAGATGTGTATAATTATGCTACAGGGTTCTTTGAAGTGCTTAAAATCTAGCATATTTACCTGTAGAGGAAACTCATGTGTACACCAATCCCTGTTTGAATGTACATCTGTACCCGTATGCAAGGCACAGATAAACTCTTTATCATGCACTGCCTATGGAGGAGATGGGAAGATGGCTCAATTCAAATCCGGATGTAGGCACTGAAAAGGTTGGCTGTTATGATTATGAGGCCAGTATCAGGTATTTTTGAAAAGGCATAAGCCTTGAGAGAGATTCCAGGTTGAAAAAAAAAGGGTAACTCTACATTAATTTTTAAAAATACTAGGAATTGGACTTGGAGAACATGGTCAGCCTCATGGCTTTCCCTAGAAAGTCTTGGAGTGTGTTTGCCTACTTGGAATAAACTTCCAAGCATGTAAGGGTCAAAGGAAGCTGGACTAGTTCATCTTCAAGGGTCCCTTACAATCAATATTTCTGGAATCTGATGACTATATGAGTGTAAGAGATGATAGGTTCACCAGGACGTAAATGAAAGCTTTTGTATATATCTCTTAGAAAATGGCTCTTTATCGTACGGGAAGTTGCAAGTATGAGAAAGTAGTGGAGTCCAGTCATCTGTCTTTGATCACTTTAACTTGTTTCTCACTCACTAGATCCTTTTAATTGAGAAGTTCATTTGGGAGTGAGAATTTAAGATGACTAGGAATGAACAGTTGTTCTATTTGAGCAAAATGAACACGATCATTTTGTAAGTTTCACAGTTCAGTGTGCAATTTGTGACATCACATAGCGAATTCAGTGGGAATGCAGGTGCCTCAGAACAAGTCACTTTTTCAAACACAATTATTGATTTGGATTCTCTGAAACTTCCTTTCTTTTTAGAGACGGAAACATAGATGGCTTAAAGAAATAAATTCTTGAACAAAGAAATTAGTTTATATCAGTTTGATTTCAGAATATAATTTCATGGTGGGACTTTCTTGATGTAGTGAATACTGTGTAGTTTTGAAAATTTTTTAGAACATAACTACAAAACTATGTCTAGACATTTTGACCGGAACCATGAGTCTATACAGTAAATTTTCTACAAGGAAGCTGTTTTTCAGTCAAAACATGACATTTGCCAGCTTGAAAAACCTTCTCTTTCAGTAGTTGGCTTGGAAGATATTTATTTCATTATGCCCTTACACATATACAGCATGATACTCTTGAGTGTTTCGTAATCTTGTAAAGAATGTGCTATGGTGATTCTAATGAATATTTCTCATGCCTACTGATTCCACTTGCTCTCCACTGTTTGCCAATTGAGGTTTTTTATTAGCGTAAGAAGTTAACACTAACAAGTAGCATAATCTGTGTTTAGGAAAGCATAAAACAAGAAGCTACAGTGGCAATGTACAGAAAATCTCAGGGACATAAAATGTTTTCACCTTACTAACTTAAAAATTAATTAAAAAAAATTACTCAGTAAGCATTTGAATTATCAGGCAAATTATTTCCTCTTGAATAAATTAGTGAAGGGAAGGGATCTTATGACCTGAAGAAATCTTGAATTGAATGCACTCTGTAGTGGCCTCAGAATCGCAGTGAGGTTCGCTGTGTTCTGAATACACACTTGAGCTACTGCTCAGGAAGATTTTCTCTTCTTATTATGATAGAGAAGTATCTGGTCAATTGGAGCAATATAGATCTTTAGATGTTTTGCACTTAGCAAAATCTGGAGAGAGATATATGATTTAAGTGCAAAGCCATTGGGTGCTGACCCTGACCTGAACATAAATGTTTTGCTAGTATGTATCATGGCCACTTATTCATTGTACAACTAGGATTAATTAAATGGGTCATTCATATTCCTTAAGAGGGGCCAATAACCTTCTTCTGCAGGAGAAGTCTGTGAACGTTTAACTCGCTCTGATGTACTCTGATGAGTACTTTCTAACTTTATTGAATTCTGTGAATAATTGCAGAGGTAAAGGTTTGATGGAAGAACATTTAAGGTATACTAATTACCTTTAGTTTCGCTTCTGTCTACTGGACCTGTGAGATCAGAAATATCATAGAAAGGATGTTTTATGATTGGCCTTTACTCTGTTTTAGTTGCTTACAGATGATCCTTTTAAGAAGAGGCATACATCCTTTATTTTATTATGAAATATTCCTGTCAAGCAACTACAATAGATATGCAGAAGACCAAGTTTATGAAGGAGAATAATTTACATAGCTGGATCAACACTAACAATCTGTTGTAAATATTTGTAGAACCTTAACTCTAGTCAGATTTACAGAATAGCGGATAAATTCACGTGTCTTTGATAGCTCTTACATGAAAATTTTCTCCATGTGTTTATAAGAAAGCTGATGTGGAAATCATAGTTTTAGATTCCTTTGAGTTTTTTAGATACCTGTCAAAAAAAAAAAAATCCATTTTCATGACCTAAACTAAGAAATTGCTTATGAAAACAGATTCCAAGTTTTTATTTTAGATACTTTTGTGAAGGTTTAATTTAAGTACTGTACTTTTTTACTGGAAAAAATGCTGACACTGGTACCAAAACCCTTTTTTTCAGCTGTTAATTATCTAAAATACCTAAATTTGTGCCATTGATAAGGTAGTCGATTTTTTTCTGGTGTTTCAGTGGGGTATTATATATATAAGAGGAGAATTCACAAAAGACTACAACCTGAATAGAAATCCGTAAATGTTGATCAATTGGACGTGAAAGGAGGAATTTACTGGGGATGTTATATTCCAGTAGGTGGGATGCTATTAAATTCATGTTTTCCTATATACTTCTGGGTCTAAGCTACTTAGTGTTGTAGTTAGGGATTAGAGAATTCAAACTCTTGCAGAGATGTCTGGTGGGACATGAATATCTTTACGGTTACCTACAGCTGTGCCATCAAGAGATGCATTCTGAGAAACAGGAGCGTCCTTCAAGTTTTGTTCCATGGATAATATCTACATGATCTAACAGTGAGTTTTAGATTAAAACTACAGGAGAGCTTATCTTGCCAAACTGTTTTCCTAACAGCTTTCTAATATGTAGAAAAACACATCAACTGCTAAGTGTGCTATTGAAAAATGCAAGACAGTTTCATCTGGAATGTATATATATTTCCTATTTATGGAAGCAGACTGTGAAGAAAACGCAAAAACTAATGTCAAGTCCTTCTACTTGGTAAGAAAAGATACAAAGGTTTGAATGGCATATGAAATCACTGAAGACAAAAGAATCCTAATGATGTAAGGCAGTAGAATGTTATAGAAAAGAGGTAGGAAAAAGAGTAAAGAAAGAAATATGTAGTAATTTAGCCTTAATATTCACAAACGCCATTTTATTCCAGAAAACAAAAAAAAAGAATAAATTTAAGAAAAGAGTAAAGTGAAATCAAGAGAACGACTGACCACAAGCTGAATTGTTTGAAGGGCGAAAGTGAAGGAAAGAGATAAAAAAAGTAACTGTGGTGACTTCACAACAGCTAGATGTGTGAGTCTCGGATTAAGGACATAGAATAATATATTGCTTTCTGCATATTAGCAAAATTATGTAAGAGTAATGCTGCTGGATATCTGAAAGAAAATTATTTTAATGTGAGTGAACGAGCCAAGCAAAATTATCTGGTGGTGTGATTAAAACCCTCTTCTGGAATCAAAAAGGCATTTCATGTTAAGGGCAATACAAGTGAGGTTCACAGAAATGCTTGTGATACTTAAGAAAAACAAAGGATACTGATATGAGACCTCTTTTTGGTACTTACACCAATGTTGTAGAGGAAAAATATTCATCTTCAAAGAACACAGCAAACATTTCCCAGACAATAGCTTAGCATTTTTGTTTTCAACAACCTTCCTGTAAGAAGTTGTGCATATCGTTACAGGGCTTACAAAAAGAGTAGCATCAGCATGGGGACTTAAAGCTGCCAAAGGAAACTGGTAAGAGCTTATTATGTGAACTAAAAGAAACCCTTGAAGCCATGCTTAATGCACAATGCAAAGGAGAATGTAGAAAATTTGGGAAACAAGCATTGGATTTAGAGAGGCAAGACACTGAAGCATTTGTACATAGAAGTACGAAAAAAGAAAATAAATATAGCATCAGATAATACTAATTATGATTCTAATGTCAGAAAAATAGTGATAATCCAGTAATCACGTTTTCTGATACCAAAATCCATGCAGAAAGAAGGAATTTAAGAAAAGGCAGAAAATTAGGTTTACATGTTAGAAATTAAAATATCAGTGAGACACAGAACAAAAATGCAGAGTGTTAGTGAACTTCCGAGAGTGAGGATAAGAATTCTTTCTCCTCTTATGATTTAGACCTGGGTATTTGCTAGGGGCCACCAGGAGTAACAGGGAAACTAAAGAACTAGCTAACAATAAACAACATAATAAGTGAGAGATAATATATCTACTAAAGAGGAAAGCTCACTTCCTTACACATAAATTGGGTAAACGTTTTCACTGTAGAAAGGGGTTTGGAACTATGGGCAAGAAAGTAATACCCTCAGCTGGACAGTAGATGTTGACACTTATGGAAGAAACACTTGAGGACAATGATAAGTTTTTCAGTTGACCTGAAAAGTACATGCTTAGTTACTGAACTGTAAATAGTAATTTCTTCCTCCTTTGCATTATGCAAGAAATCTTTGGTACTGTTGGCAAAGCAATAGTAACATGAGAAGCAACATGAGTTTTCATTACAACCAAAGCAGCAGGGACTAGTAAAAAGTACACAAGAAAAGACACAAAAACGACACAGAAACGACACAAGAGTTAGTAATTAGACTGAAATAAAGTAGAATATCTGGAATATCTAAGGTTTATATCCACAATTATGACCACTGATCTTAAGTTACGTTCATAACAAAACTTGCTTTTCTGATTAAAACTTTTCATAAAAGTTGTGTCATTTATCACAGAGCAGGGGACAATGGTGGTTAGTGTAGTCATGTGTGGGTCAGGCTCCACTCCCATTTCAATTAACATGTTTGGTTTTTGAAATACAAATCAGGATGTTAACAAAAAAGGAACAGAAAATTCTTTCTGGAATATCTTTGGTATCCCAGTGGCTGTTTAACTCTCTGGGAAGGTAGGAAAGAGTTTCAGACCACTACTCCAAACAAGGTCAATCCAAAAGATCTGAAGTGGCCTCATCACTCACCTGTGTGAGTCCTCTGCTACAGAACAGCTTTCTTTGTTGGAGCACAGGTAGGCAGAGAGGACAGGTATGCAGCTATGGAGTCATAGAGGCAAGATAATTGATGATTGCATTTGATTTCAATACCTGGACACCATTGATAAATCTGATCCTCTCTTCACAAGTGATTTCATCTTTTTCTCATCTCTGTGATCTATAGGCTAATACTATGTTACCTAACCTTTCAGCGGATGAGGAACACACATCCGTTTCTGGTGTCTATCGTTACTTAGCTAGATTGAGCCACACTTCTTCTGATGAGTTCAAGCAGCATTTCAGTGAATAGGTTTCTCCTATTATTTGTACTTCCAGTTTCTGCTTGTTATGTCAGAACCAGCTCTCCCTGTGGAATTAGCTACCAATATAGGTGAATAAACAAGCAGTTTTGCTCTTCTCCACTCAACCTTAACAGAAGCTGTGCATCTTCTTTAAAATTATCCAGACATCTTGCAAAAGATCAATTTTGAAATTTCATAGGAAAACAGGAAGAGAAACTTTAAGATAAAATGGTACAGCTACCAATCAAAACAGAGCGAGAGAAGCTAGATTGCTGAATACAAAGGTTCATGGTTTGCCATCAAAAAGGTGATGGTTCAGGCACTAATAGAGGGGGAGGGCCTGGAAAAGAGTGTTGAGTTTGCCCAAGAGGATTGTGTACTTGAATTTGACTATAAGTCATAAATAAGAAAATGATTATGTGTGAAATGGGTAAGATCTACAATAGTAGATCTATCTTTCCAATTTAGAATTGTTTCTGTGTTCTTGTGTTTACTGCTAAGTGCAAAATAAATGATTCCTTTAATAGGGACTTTAACTGTGTCTTTAAAATAATGTTCTCTGTTTAATAGCATGGACATTTTTTTTTTCATGATATTTAGTCTAGGTTTTCTACATCCAGTTGCACTTTCAAAGTCTAAGATAACTCAGTGACACTAACTTTTGCACCAATCTTACAAATCTGAGTCTTAGAAATCCCATAAATTACCATCCAACAGAGGCAGAAGAGGAAAAAGGAAAAATATACTTTATGGGGACCTGTTACCTACAGTCTCAGAGAATAAATGGTAACAAATTCCCTGAAACATTTCTGAGTAGCATCAGTAACAGCTTGTTTGCCATAATTTGTCTACAGCACTCTGTATTATCAAATGTCATCTGAGACTGGAAATCCTATTTTATGCCTTCACAAAAAAGCATGTTGCATAAGCCAGGAAACAAAATGTAATACTATAGGAAGTATAAGATCTAAAGATGAGAATGCATTTCCTTCCAAAAGAGTATAAATATTCTGGAACATAGTGAGATATCTATGCATTTAGAATAAATCCTGATCTAAGGAAAAGCACTAGCATAGTTTAAGGGAAGATTAATAAAGCCTTTGGTACTTAAGATAGCTCTTTTAATCTGTTTTCATTTTGTTCAATGCTGCTTGGATTTTCCAACATGAAGTCAAGAGATGGTTAAGTGTTTGTCATGCTGGCAGGTCTTAATAAAGAAGTGTCGAAATATGAGTGCAGCTTTTGTTGAAAACCGTTGTGAATTTTTTTTAAATACTTAAACATTTTTTTCCAATTTTCTTGGTCTTGGAAATAATATTTGAATCGAACTTTTGTTTAGAAGAGGAGATAGTTTTTAAACTATATATATTATATAAATATAACTATTTAATTTAGATTCAATATTAGGCAATAAGTCGTGTTTAGCATAGGTTGGTCATGTGTTTCTTTTATGTTTATGATTCTATAATATATACGTGCATGAGAAATGTACTTTGAACTGGCAAAGAATCCCACTCTGGACTGATTTTTTTTGTCTTTCAGTGTTTCACACTGATATTGCATTTGTTCATTTCAATGCCAGGTGCTCATGACAGAAGTAAGAAGTGAGTTCAGATCCACTTGAGGATATTTCTAAAAGAATTGAACTGTGGTTTTTGCCTTCAACCATGTTGCAATTTCTATTCTAGAGAAAATAAAATTTCCCTACCCACTTCTACATGTATTCACAAGTATTCAGTCACAGAATATTTTAACAGAAAAGGAAAAGGGAAAAATACATATAACAAGCACATAAGCCCCTAATCTTAAGTATATTTGAAGTTTAGCTGTGCAATTGGATGGTAGTAGAAAGACACTACTTTCCTCTCTGGCCAAGAGGAAAGTAGTGTTCCAAAACAGGTAGAACGCAATTTTCCTCATATAGATCTGACAAAAAAAATCAGTTCAAATTTCCTGTTTCCATGATATTCAAAGACTTGAGACCGTCTTTAAGAAAAGGCTGGCAATCATATTTGTGTGTTTGGCTGTTCAGACAGGTGGAAAATGCCCAAATACTATTTCTGAATCTCCCTGTTGAAGTGCCATGTACTCTAGCGCGTCATGTCAAGTCATTTCGTATCACATTGTCTAACACAATATGACTGATTCTGTGCCTCAGAAATAGAAGTAACTGACAATGCCTCATCTAATTCATGAAAATATGACTTTCAGAAGATGTACTTTGAGATATATGTCGTG
Source organism: Tapera naevia (assembly GCA_033556795.1). Classification (NCBI taxonomy): domain Eukaryota; kingdom Metazoa; phylum Chordata; class Aves; order Cuculiformes; family Neomorphidae; genus Tapera; species Tapera naevia. The sequence goes on from JAUMJJ010000059.1 coordinate 18,581,714, forward strand.
CAATACTTTCATATATCCTTTCCTTTAATTTCTATCAACCTGACTGCAGACCTTTCTCATGGGCTTATCCCTTGTGACAAAGTATTTGGTGTTGCTTCTTTTCAGAAACCTCTGTTAATTTACACAACATTTGGACCAGGATTTCAATGTTTTTCTATCTTGCAGTCATCTGAACTGCTTATCTATGAATATTTGGAAATAGAACTCTTAATTTTATTTTTGAAATCGTAAGAGTTTAGATGTTATAAACTATGCTCATACAACCATCAAAATATAAATATGTGTTCTGTACATGGTTTTCTTTCGTGTATGCTTATAAGGTATTATATCTTTAAAGAGATCAGTGAGTGTGGTAAATTAATTGATAAGCTGTAAAAGCTTTCAAATGATTTGGTTTCCAAGGGAAGACTCTTTAATGAAAAGGGTCTTGGATAATATATTTATTTCAACTGTGTTGTCCTTATCTATTATCTTCTCAATGATTTGTATTCTCAACTATTTTAAACCATGTGCTGACACTATATAAAGTTATCAATAGGTATAAGTAATTCATTAAATGAGCTAACAAGCACACAAGTTCTGTGTACTTAAATTTAGTCTTCGATATTTATTCATTCAGGTTTTTATAATTATGATTACTACAATTTAAAATTATAGGAAAACTTCCACTAAATAATGACCAATGACCACAATAAATAATGACAAAAAAAATGTAATATATTTCGGAATGTAGTGTAAGATTTTTAATCTGAACATCAGACAGTGTCAAGATATTGATATTGTGGCAGCATGTTTTTTTGACAGTTGCACCAAAATACTACATTTGAAGGAAATCTGTGATTGCTTTTTTGTTCTTCCAGTAAGAGAATTATTTTATTGCATTGCTATAATCTGATATTATACTTTATATTGAACTAATCCTTATGAAACATCATCCTGAAGGTCCAAAATACCTCTGTTATGAATTTAAAACAAGTTTTTGAAGGGAGGAAGAAAGGTTCGCAAATACATGGCTCTGTCTCCTGGAAATCTCACGGGGGTTCTCAACTGCTGACTCCTTATCCTAACATGTAACATAATAACCAATTACTGTCAAAGTTACCAGACCCATCAGACTCTTATTACATTAACCTTATGCACTGGTTCAAAAGAAATGCAATCCATCCACTGCTAAATTAATTACCAATTTTAAAGTTATCATTAAACAATATGATTCCAAAATCGGCATAAATCATGTGGTTAAGTGTCAAATTATGTATCAAGAAAGACAAAGGAGTAGCAAGTCATATTCAAAGGTTTCCATTATATTCATTTACTCAGAGCACTGAGAGGTCATAATTTTAACCTTGTACAGGTCCAAACCATAGGAAAATTATTCATGTCACCGAAGGCCAGCAATAATTCTTTTAATTCCATGGCATATTAATGACCAACAACAAATGAGCCCCATAAGTATCTCATTTATTGTCTTAAATATGAAAATGTTTTAGAGATTAGACGGGAAATTGTTTGAATTAATTAACTGAACTGACGCTCAAGGGAACTAGTACAAGATTTTCAGACAAAGGCTGAGAATTTACAATAATGACATTTCTTTCATGGATAAAAAATATAGTGCCAGAGGGACTTTAAGGCACTCTTAACATTTTAGCTGATGTCTGTTGAGGGCTTCAGATTCCTGTGAAAGCATTTATTTTATTCATTGGAGACTCTTCTCAATTATGGCATGAAAGGCATCACATTTAAATAGCCATGAGGCCCACAAATTTCGTTATTTAAATGGGGTTGGGTAACTGACACAATGAAAATTCAGAATGTAAATGGAGACTATTAAAGTAATAGGATCATTTATTAATTTTTTTTTTTAGGTAAGTTAATGTGCAAAAGAGGACTGTGTTGAACAAGGCTAACGGTCAAACTGTGTTGAACAGGGCTAAATTTTTCCTTTCCTTTGTATAATATCTATCAAGAGAACCCCCTTGATTCATTAATGTGACTTTGCATCTGTGTATTTTACAGTGGCCCAACTGCTGGTAGGATCACACTAGATGATTTGAATTAGTTTGATGTTTTAGCTCACATTGTTGTTGCTTTTGAACACAGAGTCATTGTATGGTTTCTTCCTTGGTCTCAAAAATCATAATGAGCATATATATATATCAGAGGTTTTATCTATAAATGAGTTAGTAAGAAAAGATACAAATATGAGGCAGACAGTTCCTATGTTGATTTCAGTTTCTATTATGACTGAATATAAATCACAATACCAAGCAAGTGATTTGCAGGGATTTTTAATTTTTATTATTACTCAGCTGAAGGGACCAGCTAGACTACGTAATAAAAAAGATACCTTTTCTCATGTGTTCTCTCCCTTTTTTCTGTTTTTTTTATTACTCAACTGTTTATTTAATCAACAAAAAAAAGATCAGCAAAGACTTTCCTGTTCTAATGATTTCTATCTGATTTTCAAGTCTTAAGATTTTCAGTTAAAAAACCTCTTCTTCTCAGTGGAACAGTCCAGCTCCCAGAAAACTGCCTTCCAAAAATTTATTCAGCAAGGTTCATTCTTGAAAACATGTCACCGCTACAGAGTTGCATGGTTTTGGGTTTTTTTGAGTGACGATTTTTCCTGTTTTTTTTTCTTTGTTGTTGTTTGTTTTTTAACTTGTTGGTTTGGAATAAACTGAATAATGCAAAACATTAATTGTAGTTGCAATTTTTATATTTTCCTGACACTCAATCTTATCAGGACAAGATTTTCTGAACCTTAGCCCTAAAGTACTTTTATGTTTTTTTTAGTATAACCTAAGAGAGATCATATGTTCTAAAGGATGGCATCCTAGGGTGCTGAGAGAGCTGGTGGATGAGCTTGCTAAGCCGCTCTCCATCATCTTTCAGCAGTCCTGGCTCACTGGAGAGGTCCCGGAAGACTGGAAGTTGGCCAATGTGACGCCCATCCATAAGAAGGGCCGTAAGGATGATCCAGGTAATTACAGACCTGTCAGCCTGACCTCAGTCCCAGGTAAAATCATGGAGAAGATAATCCTGGGTGAAATCATGCACCACCTGCAGAACGGTCAAGAAATCAGGTCCAGTCAGCATGGATTTAGGAGGGGTAGGTCCTGCCTGACCAACCTGATCTCCTTTTACGACCATGTGACTCGCCTGGTGGATGAGAGGAAGGCTGTGGATGTGGTATACCTGGACTTCAGTAAGGCCTTTGACACTGTCTCCCACAGTAGACTCCTAGGGAAGCTGGCAGCCCGTGGCCTAGATGGTAGCACTCTGTGCTGGGTTAGGAATTGGCTGGATGGCCGAGCCCAAAGAGTGATGGTGAATGGTGTTTCATCCAGTTGGCGGCCGGTCACCAGTGGTGTCCCCCAGGGATCGGTGTTGGATCCCGTCCTGTTTAATATCTTTATTGACGATTTGGATGAGGGGATTGAGTCCATCATAAGCAAATTTGCAGATGATACCAAACTGGGAGGAAGGGTTGATCTGCTAGAGGGTAGGATGGCCCTACAGAGGGACCTGGACAGATTGGAGAGCTGGGCTGATTCTAATGGGATGATGTTTAATAAGTCCAAATGTCGGGTACTTCATTTTGGACACAACAATCCCATGCAGAGCTACAGACAGGGGACGGAGTGGCTGGAGAGTAGTCAGGCAGAAAAGGACCTGGGAGTGCTGGTTGACAGAAAGTTCAACATGAGCCAGCAGTGTGCCCAGGTGGCCAAGAAGGCCAATGGCATCCTGGCCTGCATCAGGAATAGTGTAGTAAGCAGGACCAGAGAAGTTATCGTCCCCCTGTACTCGGCACTGGTCAGGCCTCACCTTGAATATTGTGTCCAGTTCTGGGCCCCTCAGTATGGGAAAGATGTTAGGATACTGGAATGTGTTCAGAGGAGGGCAAAGAAGATGGTGAAGGGGCTGGAGCACAAGCCCTATGAGGAGCGACTGAGGGAACTGGGGCTGTTTATTCTGGAGAAGAGGAGGCTCAGGGGAGACCTCATTGCTCTCTACAACTACCTAAAAGGAGGTTGTAGTCGGGCAGGGGTTGGTCTCTTCTCTCAGGTGACCAGTGGCAGAACTAGAGGGCATGGACTTAAGCTTCGTCAGCGAAAGTTTAGGCTTGATGTGAGGAAAAAATTCTTCACTGAAAGGGTGATTGACCATTGGAATGGGCTGCCCAGGGAGGTGGTGGAATCACCGACCCTGGAGGTGTTTAAAGGGAGACTGGATGAGGCACTGAGTGCCATGGTTTAGATGATGGTTGGTGTTAGTGGTGGTGTTAGTGTTAGGTTATAGGTTGGACTTGATGATCTCAGAGGTCCTTTCCAACCTTGTGATACTGTGTGTGAAAGGAAAGCTACGTGACAGAGAATATACTGATCCTCATTCCACTGAGGATAGATGCTGTTAACAACAGAAACTTTAGGCTGTTAGATAACCATATATCCTGAAAACTGGAAAAAGTTATTCCCAGAACCTTCTTCAGGCTGAACAACTTCAGGTCTTGCAGCCTTCCTTCACAGGACAGATGTTCCATCCCTCTCCTGTGCTGAGGGCTGCAGAGCAGGATGCAGTATTTCAACTGAGATCTCATCAATGCAGACTAGAGGGGCACAATCGCCTCCCTTGATCTGCTTGGTACACAGCCCAGCATGATTGGATTTCTGGGCTGCAAGCACGCATCGTCAGCTCATGTTCAGTTTTTGATTCTCCAACATCGAGAAGGCCTTCACAGGGCTGTTCTCAATGAGTTTGTCAGCAAGTTTGTATTGATAGTTGGGTTGCCACTGGCCAGATAGATGGCTTTGCACTCGATTGTATTCACATGGGAACACTCCTTAAGCCTGTCAGAGTCTCTCTGGATGGCACCCCTTCCTGCTAGTGAAAAACAGAGAAAAAATTGGAATAAAACACTTCAGCTGAAAGGGGATTATAACTGTAAGAAATATTTCATGTATCTGTACAAACAACTGTGTTTGTGTGGGTAAGTCTTCTGAGGCAAAAATATAGGCAATTCAATATAAATATTGAATTTTCCAATGGAAACGATATTTAGTTTCTTGATTTGATTTTATTTTTCAAGTATTGCCTGAAATATATCCCTATTAAAGACATAAAAGTTTTATGTATACAAGGAAGAACAGACTTGGACATAATTTCCTTGTTTGACTCTTGTAAAGTATCATTCAAGAATGATAGATAACAACATACCAAAAAATTGAGTTGATTCTTTACAGAGTAAAGATGAGAATTTTTTTTTCCATTCACTACATCCCAAAAAAAAAAAAAAATCCCCTCAAACAAACAAAAAGTGCAAATCTATGAGAAGATCAATAGTCTGGGAAGAGCTCAGAAAGACTGGAAAAAAGCAGAAGTCAGATGCTTAGAAGACCTGACAATGTGGTTGTAAGCTGGATCTTGAAAATGAAGGTACCCATGCTTGATTTCCATCTTTTTTTAGAAGGGAGGGGAGGAGGAAGGCAAAAAAAAAATCAAATCGTCATGATATTTTTCTGTCAATTCCTCCTTCACTTTTGCTGGAAATTCTTATAATTTTTGTTCTGAACTGAATATTTTTGCACTCCTTTCTCCCACAAGGATTCTGGAACTTTTTTAACAATGGAAAATAAGACCTTTTATCAACTTTTTCATATTTAAGTTAATGGTATTAAAAATAGCATATTCATTCTGGTATTAAAAATAACATATTCTGTGAATCAGGCTTTCTGATTCACAAGTTGAGCAATATTTTGTAACATCTTTAGGTATCAAATACAAATGGTAAGAGATATATTACAATCCCATTTAAGTTGGCCACAGACAAGCTATCTGCATATGCAGCACTGAGCTGGAGACAAGCACAGAGTTTGTTCTTAAATTGCTCTTGAACGAATGTACTCTCCCAAGTGTATGAGGGGAACAGATTAATCTGGATCATGAATAGCAGAGACAATCTCTGTCCAAGCTTCTTCACAGCCCTTGATTGCAGCCTGCTATCTATTCTTGCTTCTCCATGGAACAGAGATCACCAGATGTCCTGAACTGTGTTTTGATTCTGTGATATGAACAGACAAGAATTTACATCAGCTGTGTCTCAGTATTGGCTTGCCCAAATGGTCTTTGAACCGATGTCTCTAAAAAATAAGGGCTTTAATACTCTCAAAAATCACACACATTGTGACGTGGTAGTTTTAAAAATGAGTTTTTTTTGTGACAGTTCAAAAGAAAAAAAACTGATTGACTGAGAAAGCATGCTGAGATGCATGGGAGAAATATCAACGACATACAACTTCTACTGGAAAGAACCCAATGCACTGCTGTTGCAGTTCCATGACTAGGTTTCTGATGAGTAGTATATTCCAGAGAGCTGCCAAGTTTTAATCAATTTTACACTGAAAAATGAATAATAGTAAGGAATAGATACATAATAAATCAAAACACTGCATTACTGTTAATAATATAAATTCTCCAATGTGAGACAGAAACATATAATAGCATCCTAACTTTTAGTCATGCCATGTATTGTCTTTACTTCTGTATAGAAGAAACATTCTATCAGACATCTGCTCCTACTGTCCTCCAAAAATATATTTTTTTCTGCTTTTTTCTCCACATTTCAGATCAGCCAGAAAACTGAAACATCAATTATTCAGATAATGGTCTATAAAACTTAGAATTGCTTGCATAGTCAAAGCCATTGGCTGTGAATAGTTACGATAGCTGTATCCACTCACATAGCAAATGGTGAGGACTACTGCTGAACATGAAAGCATAGTGGTTTGCCTTGATGAGTTTAAACTGGGAGTATGTTTTCATGAGATGATTGAATCTATTTATAAGATACAATTCAATAAATCAAAACACTTTTTTGTGTGAGAAAGAGAATCCAGAATTAAAGAGAAGACAGTATCATCTATAAAAACTAATGCTTTCATAGTAAATATTGGAGCAGTTAAAGGAATACTATAGTATCATCATTACACTTATTAATCTGTCAATATGAACATCAAATATTTCAATACATTATTTGTATTCATTAAGAATTTAATCATTCTCTTCTCTCAGTCTTCAAGAGAAATTGCTGACATATATTCATAAAAATGAGAGATATTGTTAGAGGCTGAATACATAGCCCTCTGACAAAATGGACTTAATACTGTCCTCAAGACTGGGTTGGTCTCATTTTTCAATCCTGTGGTCTTTACAGCTTTGAATATACTATGAAGTAAGCCTTGAAATTCGCTGTCATTGTGACTCACGTATTACCCCCAAAATATGGCATTCCTTTGATTTCAAAATAACTTTTCTTCAACTAGGCAAAACCATATTCATACAAGATTCAGGCCCGAGAAATAAATTTTTAGACTTGGGTTTGGAATTTTATTTGTGAAAGATTTTTCAGACTTCTTTGGCTTTATGTATGGCTTTTATTTAATTTTATTTTTCTTTTGTCATTTTCTTTTTATCGTTAGTGATGAAAGTGATATTTTGCCTTTTTAAGGACAAAAATGTTGGTTATTTAACTTCAGCCACAATGGACATTTACAATGTTATTCATACTACATTGAAATACAAGTAAAGTAAACATTTAACAGACTACAGAAATACCTTCAGCTGAATATATCTCAGGTTTCTTGATTTTCACTAACAAGAATCTATATTTTCAACAGCTGATACAACAGAACTTGTAATTGTTATCAAATGTTTACAGAATTTTAAGATCAAGTCATCATTTTTAAGTATAACAAACTAATGAGTATGATAACTTTTCTTCAATAGATTACTCTTGGAATAAGAACATCTACCCTAATCAGGCTCCTTAAAGAGTCACATACTGTTCTCATATAACACCAGTACGAATCTGAAATGTCTTAGCTAAATATGGCAGGGTTTTTTGTATACACAATGTAGGCCATATTATGTTTTCCTACAGACTTCTGTAGACTTGTTGGTACAATGTGGAAAAGTAGTATTTAAACCTCTCCTTTTCATGTGTTTCCAAGACTCTTGTAACTGCACTGTAGCACAGTAAAACAATTTAGACTGAAAGATTTTTTCTATTGGTAGGGTTGATTTTATTCATTTACATTTTCAAGGTACTGCTGTAATACCTGGAAGGGTGCTATTGATGCGTTGAGTCATGTTTTGTTCCAGTTATGTTCATCCAGTTTCTGCATATCTGACACGTATATCTTCTCTCTGCTTTCCTCTGACACTGACTTAAAAATAAATAATTCTAAGAATCCTATAGATTCTGAGGATATACCACATTAAAAAAAATGATGCAATCCTTGCGCAGGAAAATTAAGAGCTAGGAATACATACAACAGAGATGGCAATAAAACCTCCATATTCTTTTACTATACATTTCTTACCTGGCTGGAGGAACAATTCAGTTTCTTGTTATCTACATCAACTTTCACAAGATAGTGATTCATAACTAGAATTTAGATCTATGAAGTCTGTTGTTCAAACACCTGTAAAGCAGTTAGGCTGATCTCAATGTACTACAATGAGTGCAGTGAGAAGTTCTGCAACATTCAACAGAACATATACCTCAGACAAGCCTTCTTATGTTTCCAGTATTAGCTTTCTAATATAAATTTCCCATGTATTAGTCAAGTCAATAATCATATGTCAGATTTGACCTGCTCTTTAGAGTTTTTCTTTTCTCTGACTGGGAGTTATTATTATGCATGTAATAATAGAAGTATTTTGTGTCTCCTGAGTTTCAAAATTTGAACTGTTGTTCCGTAAAACATAGATGTTGTCATTTTAACGGCACCACTATGCTAACTTACTTAATTTTCAGAATGGAAATATTGTTACTTTCAGACTTTAGGGTATTTAAATAGATCTTGCCAGTGGTTATTGTATGTTGTTTTATTTGATAGTTCTATAGTTTTCTGGTTCGTAGTTTTTTTTGGTTTAATTTTTTGTCTTAGCGCTTTGCTTGCCTGAAGATGCTATGTATCCCAGACTCATTATTTTTTTATGCTTACCTTAGAAAACAGAAAATTAAAAATTGACTTAATAATAAGAATGAAGGGTTCATGCTCTATTTTATGTACCTAACCAGTGTATACAAAATCTCACACTGCTATGTACAAAGCCTTTTTCTAGTTATTACGTCTTCTCCACTTCCTTTCTTGAAATAAAAAAAAAAAATAGTTATTACATCTTTGGCATAAATTACTTTGAATATATGCTTAATCCATCTACTGAGATCCAATTCTGTCATACAAATGTAAATTTATGACATCTGAACCGAATTTAAATTTTGCAATATGGTTTTCACTCCCTACTGTTATAGAATGACTTAGTTCATTTAAAAAGCATCCATCCCTGAGTGAATTATTTTGGACACAGCATTTTATTTTTTTTTAAATGAAATAAAACCTAAACTTGATGACTAGAATAACAACATTGATTTTGTTAGCAATTTGCATATGTGTTCATGTACATACATCTGTATATATATGTAATCAGTGAAATTGCGATTTCATACATATTTATTAGTTTTCTGAAAAGCCTAATTTACAGGAATTTCTTTTTTCATAGCACATGTAAGTATTTTGCACATATGTAGCATTCAGAACATGCACTACAAAAATATATAATCTCTTTTCTCGAAGAATTCACCTGCATGAAACTACATACTCTGAGTTTCACAGCGTAGTCAATAAGATTGTGCACAGATGCAGAAATATTAATAGATGTGTAGGTCAAGAAGTGGATTAATTTAAAGAAAGAATAAAAAATGTGTATGTGACACTACGAAAAAACAATTTTTCGTCAGGCAGCTATTATAAGAAAGATCATATCTCCCCGGTAAGAAGTGGTCAAAATACTTGCTATCAGTTTCTGTTTAAATTTGCATTAAAAATGAAAGTAACTTTAAAAGTACTGCTATTACAGAAGCAACAAAGACTTGTACACGTTCCCACTTACTGAGTTAGTTCCTTGTCTTTGTACTTTCTTCAGCTTCTGTATCCTTCATTATATGCAAACTCTGTTTCTAGTCTGGGGAGTTCAATCTGGAAAAAAAAGTTAGAAAGCTTTGTGTTCTTGGAATTTCTTTCATGTTTTGCCATTAACCATTTCAGGAACTCAAGATGTGAAAATTCTGGAGCCATATCTGTGTAAGATCTGCATTTCCACATGTGCCCTAGGTGTTTTGGTTTTTTTTTTCCACTGTGGTTGAATTTCTAGAAACGTGAACGTCCCTCTGCTGTGGCAGGTGTATAGAAAGCTACTTGTGCTACCTAGTTGCTTGTTTCCCCACCCATAAACTTCTAAAAGCAACAGTATCCAGTGGATGTGATGGTAGGTGACCTTTTCCCATCAACAGCTTTAAGACATCTTTCTTTCTCTATTAGGCAATACATCACAAGGTATTTTTTATTTTGGCTCCTTGCCCAGACCAGGACTAAGTGAACTCACCTTCAAGATCTGAGATTTTTATCAGCATAATAATCTTGTGAGCACATTAATACAACACCAAAATGTACCATATAATTCTGTTTATGGTGGATAAAATAAAAAAAAAACTGAAAGAGAAGAATTTGAGGTTACTCTTCACGGTATTATCTGCAGATGTGAGAGGTAAAAAAAATGTCATGATATTCTATTCAGTACACTAAACATGGGCCTGAAACCACATAAAATATTATTTAGATTTTTGCATAGCCACTTCCAGTGTAAACCACAGTTTTGTCCAAATGGTGATCCAAGAGAGATGTGAAAATACTGTGCTAGCTCTTTTTTCTGAATTTACCTAGCATAAAATATTTAAATAAATTATTGTAGCATTTAAACTGTTTTGTAATGCTATTTTCAGGAAAAATTAGTATCAGTTTTAGTCCCTGTTACAGCAGCGCAGCTAAAATGATCCTTCCTAGACTGCAGCTTTGAATGCCACCTAAAAGCTGAAAACTTCTCTTAGGGTTTTGCCTTCAGTTAATCTTTCATTTAAAGTGCAGCAGTCTCACAAGTCTACATTTCATAGCAGTTGCTATTTGTTGGAAATAAAAATAAGAAAATCAGACATCACTAATGTTTGAAGATGGAATATAATGGAAATGAAATCATCCCACAAAATCCATTTGGTGCTTATTTATAGAGCTGTCCATGAGTTTATTGACACAAGAAAAAAAGGATTTTCTTACTGCCCTCAAATGGAAACTGAATAAGTTCTTACCAGTTCCCCCACACATCTCTAGCCACAACTGTATTTTGAACATGCTAGATAAGGTATTCATAATTTATAGTAACACCTTCCCCCTTCTAAAAAATCTGTTTACTACTTGAAAAAATTCCTTGAGTTTGCTTTCTCATTTATCTGATTTAAACTTGGAAAGTAAGTATGAAAATCTGCCAAATGTGACTGGCTTGTCAGGATTTTGGGGCATTCAGTGCTCACCAAGTTGAAGCTGGCATTTACTTTGAGAATCAATAAACAGCTGACTAGCTGGCTAGTAGTCAAAAAAGACCACTGTCCTTCTACTTGGTAAGAAACAACTCACATCCACTTAAATCTGGAGAGCTTTGTTCTCTATTAATTCTGTGTGGGTCTCAAGGTGTTTAAATTATTACAAAATGCATGAGGTGTTTGTTATACATGGATCATGAAATCCTGATTCTGCCCACAGGATACAATCACTGTCATTGACTTCAGCAAGTTCAGGATTTCCCATGTAATATACATGGGACTTTCAATTTCTTAGGAAAAAAACCTTTTTCCTAATGACTGACTAGTTTGAAAATACTCTGTGTGGAATCTGAAGTCTTCCAAACCTTTTGACTGTTATTAGAAAAAAAAGTAATCCAAATTCCAGCTGTGGTGCAAGGATTATATCTAAAAGATATACTGGAATAATGAAGATGAAGAATACAGTCCTCTGGATTAAACTACCTCATATCAACAAATTTTCTTGCTGAAATCTTGTCTGGAGGAGAGTGCTAAGTGATGTAAGAGCATGGCTGCCTTCTCCAGCCGCTCTGGCCCAGGACACTCCTGACCAGCTGCTGGAGCCCAGCCCACTGCCCTAGAACCTAGGGCCTCTATCCAGACTAAGGAATACGGCTGTTACACTCCCATTTGCAGGTCTGATCAGCAATAAACATGAACCTGTATCCCAGAGGCACACATGTGGTCACAGACTAGCAGGTTTTTTTTCCAGAGGTAGGAACAGAAGTACTGAAAGCCTTTGGCACTTGCGCTGCATCCTTCAGGTTCACGTGGTATTGATCGTGGCCTTCAGCAACTGTCAAGGGATAGGGGATTTAGCCTGTCCCACCCCAGCAGTAAAACTGAGATCATAAATAAGGTAGTGCAGTGCCCTAATTATATCACACCTCCCTCCTCTCACAACACTATCTTGATTACACATTCGCTTTTGTTACTTTCTTGGTACAGTAGTCCTCACCTTTATTTTCCATCTTACGAAATATCACCATTATTCTTGCTCTTTGTAAGACATTAGTCTGGTTACTGTCACTGAGTTGCAACTGTATATCCCACTGTGATCTCCCAAACCAGTTTCAGTCAGGAATAGCAATATTTTTCATATTACTTTGTTCTGCTGATGCCAGAGCTTTGCAGTGTTTTATACATAAAACATTAGTTACTTTTTCATCCAGAGAAGTCAGAGTTATGTTGATATCACTTTAGTAACCAATACTCCCTTTTATTTCAGCTTCTTTGCTTCCAAATTCCTATTTCTGGGGAAGAATGGCAAGAAAGATTGTCTATATAACAGCTACAGAAATATAGGGGCCTCTGTCTGTCAGACAATAGTTTGAGTAATAATTTCCTTATCTGGCCTTTAGAGCCCTATAAACTTGATCCCGTGTTATGAATATGTGTCAATATATCTTGACCTGCTCAGTGCTGTATACGCTTGATAATGTTTTTGCATTTGAGATTGTGGAACTGTTCTTTCCTGGGCTCTGCTTTGTCCTGTTGTATATCTTCTTTTGGATCCCAGTTATGATTTTATGCTCTACATTATTGTGACTAAGTTCACTCCAGAATCCTCTTCTCTGTAAATAAATAACTCGAGGGGTTTTTTTCTCAACAGTGCTTGAAAGTCAAGGATTCACAACCAATGTGTTACCCTTCTGCAGTGTAGTCTTATGTTTCAGAATTATACCTTCAATTCAGAGTTATAGAGCTTCTCTGCTGTGGCAAGCTACATGATTCAGGATGTCCAATGGAAAATTATTGCCATTTATCAACTAAGGCTAGGGAGTCATCTTTTATTATAAAAACTTCAGTTTCTGGATGACTGTAAAGTACAGCAGGCAGAAATATTCCCATTGTAGTCCTAAGAGTATTCTTGCTTCGGAGTAAAGAAACATAGTGATACTGAAGTTTTGTTGTTTTTATTTTCTTCTTCTCCTGTCTCTTCTTTTTTTTTCCTTTTTTTCTTTCATTTTGCCCTTTTATTTTCTTCTAAACCACAATTTTCCAGGGTACTTTAAATACAGGAATATGTCAAACATATTCCAGATTATAGTGTGTGCTTGTTCGGTGCCTGCTTTAACTTCTGAAGAATTTGACAGTTGCAATGAATATAGACTTCCAAATATCTAGGAAGACTGGAGGTTATGTTCTCTCTATTGATTTCTTTGGACTGAAATGGAAGAGATAGTTGGCTGCATCTGTTTCCCAGTGGGAGAGTGAAAAAAACAGGAACCTTTTTTGACAGAACTGTTTGGTTCACTGCAGGACAACAAAAGAGGTTGATATCAGTTGCAATAAAACATATAGTTTCAACAGTCATGCCACACGGTGTGAGATGATTGCTATTAACTTTGGTAACTCTTTCTGTATTTAATCTATTTCTTTGGATTCTTTATATTTTTGGGGAAGATAGCACAGATAAATGGGAAAGCAGAATTGAATCCAGTAGTAGCTTAGCCAAAGATCCTGCTTAAGTATTGGAGGTTTGTTGAAAAAGTGGTTTAAGGAACTACAATGCTGTTCAGTTAGAATCTTGTGTAGAGATTTAAGGATTTATGCCTTGCACTGAGCAGGACCTTAAGTACTTACGAAGGTGCGAAAGCAGAATTCACAAAACTAAAGTCAGTGGAGTAGGAGATATGGACTTGTATCATTTTATGTACTTCTCTGAGGGTTACACCTCAATCCTTAAATTGTTGCCTGCACATAACTGTTTACATCTTCTTTAGTGGTATAATCTTCTCGAGCTACAATGCATATCCACTCTGCAAGACTACAGGTGTTAATATCCTTCACAGATGTTTTAATTAACTTTTTTTACTATTGTATGTTAACCTTAAGGCTTTCAGGAGTAGGGAAGACTGCCCCAGGTGATTTTGTTCTATGTTGCATGAAAAAAGTAACTGAATGAGAGTGTAAGGGAGGCAAATGTATGTAACTAATATTCAATGGGCATGGTCCTCCTTTGGCAGAAGACACTATCTGAATTTAGTTTCATCCTATTGTACATTTCATAGGAACATGTGGTAATGTAGGAATAGGTGTCTCCTCAGTCTCTAAGCTTAGAGAGTTTTATAACCTGGTAATGAAGGCACTCTTCAAAAAGAGCAGAACTGTGGAGCTGTATTCTTCAAGGATAAAGATTTTAATGAAAGGAAAAATAAATAAATTCTTCCTTCAAATGGCAAAAGAGTTAAAGCAGAAATAGAAAGCTGTTAGGAACTTTTTCCCAAGAGCTAGGATAATATTATCTTGAACAACTTCATAGAGATGAAAAATATCTTCTAACTTAGTTTCACATGCTTACGTTAAGGCCAGTGTTAGGTAGGTATAGTGTTATGTTAGGTACAACTCTTTAGAATTTTGAAAGGAGAGAGTCTTTGGAAAGTTTTGGAGCTTTTTGCATTGTTTTTCACTTTTTTTTTTTAATTATTTTATTTTATTGTTATGTTTCCAGATAAAGCTGTATCATGTCAATGCCAGGTCAGCACATTCATTAGATAAAAGTACCACACAGTTGTGATTATCTTCGAATTGAGTGTGTAAGTTAAGGAAATACAGACTTAAACTATGCATCTGAGAAATCCTAGTATCTTGTTGTAGAAAAGAACACTGTTCAGGTACTGCACATGTGACACCAAAGACTTCAGCAGAAATCCATGTAATTATGATGAAAGCATCGGCTATTTGATAACATTCAAACTTGAGCTTTGACTTTCAAATGTCCACACATTCCCCATTACATGATCAATTATAACTTTTATCCAGTAAAGTCCATGTGCTATCACAAGTGTTGTTTTACTTACAGTGTAAAGACTGTGCAAGAAAGTTCTGTTTGTATATATGAAAAGGGACTTACTTTTCCTTTTTCTCTCTCCCTTTCCCCTCTCTCCAGTGAATCTACATAAAAACATTTCGTTTTCAATGTATAACATTGTTTATCTCAGGTTTGATTCACTTCTATAGTCAATAACTGTTCTTTGCTGATGGTGTGTAAAATGCTTTAAGAATGAATTGAAACTACCAAAAAAAGTACCCTAAAGCTTACAAAGTGGGATCTGAAATACAAAATACAGTTGAAGAGTTCTCCTAGACACATATTAGACCTGCTTGTCTTGCTTTGTAATTATAAACTGTGCATTGCCCTTGTTTAGGTGAAATGAAACTTCCCATTTTTATTTGCAGCTCTGAAATAAAGTAACTCAATATATATTTAAAGATATTTTCCTCTCAGACTGTGTTTGGGTGTTTATGTTGAGTGTGACAGCAAATCTTTTCTCTAAAGCATGACAGTTGTAGGAGACTGGAAAAGATGATCGAAGAATCACTGAGATATTTCTAAGGTGAAATTAATTTCCTAGAAACCAAGTCATATAACTAATGTACATATATCTCATTCTTTTTTAGTAGTGGGTAAGTAAAGTTATTTATCTTAAGTTTTATTATAGGCATTGTTTTATCTGCAAAATTTTGTTTATAGGCAAAGAGGTAGCACACCTTATTTATTTAAGGATAGACAACAATTTATTGTTGTTATAGTGGAAATCTTAAAAATCTAACCATTCTCAGTCTCGACTGAATTGTTTTGGAGTAAATATACTTAAAATTCCTATACATACATTTAATTTTTGCTTCTTTTCCTCATGAGCTCACTCTTCCCTTCCTCCTCTGTGTTGTAAGGCTGGAGGTTTAATCTTGTTTGTGGGGTTTTACAGTGAGTCACTGGCATCTGGAGTCTTTCAGTAGGAGGAATATGATATTCTTGTTGATGAATACTCCCTCATCACTCTAGAATTCACACGCAGTCATTTTTGTATGTTTGCCTGTACACTCTGACTCCTTACCTTTTCTTCTTTAGTCTGAAACTCCCTATTACATTAAAATTTACTGTATATGGTGATTTTAGTAGGTTTAACTTTGCTTTTGTATTCCCCTTCTAAATACTAAATGCAGGTTTGTGGAGCTCCAGGTCTGCTTTTCTTTAACTGGGCATTGGTGAGTTCTTATAACCGTGTGGTCTCCAGTGCCAGCCTGTGCCATTCCTGTCTCTTACCGGCCCATGTCTGCACTCTTCTGAGCTGCATCCTGCACCTCCACTTCATGTGGGAGTCATAAATATTTCATTATACGTGGCGTGTATATAGCTTGTTATTGTTAACTATATGAAATGATGATTGCACCATACGAATATAAACAGAAGTAAAACAAATTAGCCATGGACACATGCTCAGTTAGAGAAAATAGAGTCACGGGTAAAATAAGTAAAACAAAGTTGCAGTCAGGTCAGGAAAGGTTTAGACAGAAAACCTGGCAAGTCACTCTCCTGGAGCCCTGCAAATTCAGTTCAAACTTATGACCTATTGTTAGCTATGATAATACTTTATTACCCTCTATATTGTTACAAAACAAATAGTATCTGGATTTAGTGTAAGAATCAGCAAATGTCTTATAATGTGCATAAATCACTCAGAGTACAAAGTGAATAGAATAACCAATTGTAATGAAACTACAGAGTGACTATAGAAAGGCAGAATATTTTCTTCCACCTAATATGTTTGTTATTGAAAACAGTAGAATCATGCTTGAAATTCTTACAAATGAACTTGACCCATATCTTATATGCTGTCCAAAAGGACAGGAATTTTGGAGAAAGGAGTAATCCTAGATATCATCATAGTGAATGGATCAGTATTGAATAATAAAGTGATGTAGTAGCACTGTTTTGCATAACATACACAATATCTTTCTTAAACCTGAGTATCAACCAAAGTGTGTTTAATAAACAAGGTCTAGTAAGTACATATCTGACGAGACCCAGCATTCTTTCTATAAGAGGATCTTTTGATGATAACTTTGAAAGATTGAAGGTAGATGGAAGATACTCTGAGGTTTCCCTGATGTAATAAATTTTATCAGCAATATGCATAAGATTTTTTGTAAAGTATCCAACAAATTGATAAGAACAGAGACAAGCAGATCTCCTTTTCGTTTTTATCTCTAATTTAATGTGTTCAGAAGACGCTATCTTCAAGATACGCCTTGCTATGGTTCACACGGTAAGTACAAAGAGAAAGAAAAACTAAGAGTAGCAGTTTTGTAAATCTCAGAGAACTAAAGAAGGTGAGTTACGTTGGTACTGATGATTCATACTTAACCTTCGTGGTTTGCTTGCTTGCCATATGCCAGCATGACTAACCCAAGGGTGCCAAAAATTACCATTGATCAATAGCTTGAAATTGCAGCACTTGAACTTTAGCCTTTAATTCTGCTGTGCTGTAGTATGTGTTCAAACATCAGCCTTTTAGAATTATTCATCCTGGTTGCAGATCAGCACTGCATAGACAGCTGCAGAATGTTAAACATACATTTTTTTTCTATTATGGAATAGCAAAGACGATTTCAACATAGAAACATAATGGAGCTCACATATTCTCACTTTAAGTAGATGGTCTGGGGAGATTTAGTGTCTCTGTGCAGTCAATTTAAATTTTCCTTCATTCTGATATTACAAAACTCTTTTTGAAATGAGCATAGTTATGTATATGAGAGGTGGAGTATGTGTGATTTGATCCAGAGCCCTTTGAAGTACATGCAAAGATTTCCAGTGACCCCAGTGGGCTCTGGAAAGGGGTCACCAGACCGTGTTTTCAAAGATTCTTCAAATCTTCAAAGTCTCCAGACTTTTTTCTACAGTTCTGAAGTATAATGCTGGGCTTTTGCAAACCTTATCTAATGTGTGAATAAGATTAATGAGTAAAAAAGGAGTTTGGCCAAAGCAAAATCTGATTTTCTCAGTGAAGAAATGTGGGCAACTCTAAAAACAGAGTCCCCATGTAACTATATTATTCTAACTTTATTTTTATAAGAAGTAATGGATGAAACAGAGGCGTACAATGCAATAAAAATCATGTTCGTCTTTTCATCATTTGAGATATGCGGAAAAGGAAAAAGCTCTCAAAAATTTTAAACAAATTTGGTCACGGTAACACTTAATCTACTTAATTTTTACTATTTAGTACAGGTAAATACAGTACAAGTACATCTCAGTGTGAGATTTACTTAACTTTAGTTGTCTAAGATTTGGCATCTAGTCTAAGTTATTTGTTTCTTACTCTTGTCACTCAAAACAGTAAGGCATCTCTAGCCAGTAATTTATCCCCACTGTTTAGACACCTGAAGAGGAGGGTCGTCTCCACTCTGGAAGTGTTTGACTCTTCCCACTAACTCTGTAAATTGTTTAGTTTACAAACTGACTGCCTATTGAATGGCTAGAAGTAGAGAAAATCGTGACTCATTTGTAATGACACTCAACCTTTTGTATACATAGCAATACCAATTTAAGAAGTAGTTTTGTAACTTCAAGTGCAATTTAACTGTGAACCTCTGTTGTTAGAAAGAGACTAGTATCTCCAGACTTCATTTTGCATAAGTACTCTTTCTTTGTTTTCCTATGGAGTTAAGTATTCATGCATTGCCTCTAGTTCAACACTGAGATATTTCTTTGTGTGGTCAGCAGGTTTGTTTAGAAAATAAATTCCATGACTTCATAAAGTACCTTATTTAAAGAAATTTATCAGATTAAAAGTAGAGTTCTGCAGTTCAACCTTTTCCCCTCCCCTCAAGTGCAATGTCATATGCAAAAAGCCAGAGAGTACACAGAAAGTAGTGAATACTAGACAGAACAAGAACTCAGGGAAAAAGTCATTAACAGCACCAATTACAGGACTCATTACTCTGGTCCTACCTACCCTGCAGCTTCACAGAGCTAGCTGCTAACAGATGTTCACTTGTGCCTGAAATACCAGTGTCTGGAAAGTTCTTATTTCAAAGACAATGGAATCATTCTAATAAGACTAGATATAGAGACTAATGATCAACAGTGCTACTACTGGCTTTCCAAAAGAAACAGCAAGTATTTGAAGCTTAACATGCAACTTTTGATGTTTATAATAAAATATATAAACAGAAAGCACCTAATAGGATAAGACTGAAAATCGCATATTTCATCTGCCAGTCTTCCTTGTTAGTCCACGAGAAGTATTTTAAAAGTATGCTATTTAATAGTTACAAATATATGTTTAATAGCTATAAATAGTACGTACTATAATTGCTGGTATAAAACATTCTTCCGTTTTGAGAAACTATCAGTGTTAGAATGATATATGTGTACACATAAAATTCTATAAATACAAGGTAAGGCATCATTCAACGTGGAAAACTTTACACGTATAAATAGATAGTTCACTTAAAAGCGAGTATTTTCTTCAGGGAATCATCAGTCATCAGAGATTTTAATCCACACTTTAAAGTGTGGATTTAAGACTTCCATTTTACTAG
The DNA here is from genome assembly GCA_033556795.1 of Tapera naevia. Classification (NCBI taxonomy): domain Eukaryota; kingdom Metazoa; phylum Chordata; class Aves; order Cuculiformes; family Neomorphidae; genus Tapera; species Tapera naevia. Next base: position 18,601,530 of record JAUMJJ010000059.1, read on the forward strand.
GAATCATTTTCTTCAGGTTTTTGGTTTTGATTTTTTTTTTTGTCCCTTCACAGGAGTTTCTTACATTCTGATGACTTACTGATACACTGTTTATCTGGCACATTGCAGCACATACTGTAAGGACTGATTCCTTGTTCAAGTCAAAGAAAATAATTTATGTGTATAGACAGTACAGTAAAGGCACCTACTGACTATTTTGTCTTTTTTTTTATTCAGTAGTAAAGCTGGAGCAGTTTAGTGTTACAATGCCTCTAATTGCATCAGTGTTAAGCAATTGTTGGTAATCTTCTTTTCACTGCCATTCTAATAAAAAGCCAAAGTGAATCGCATTAAAAAAGGGCACTGAAAATAAAAAGGATACTTATGTAGCTTTTGTATATGTGTGGATACTGGTTTTTCAGGTAAGCCATCAAGTGGATGTCAGGCTATATTTACACTCTGTTCTATCCTATCATGTATTTTTTTCCGTCTCTTTCTTCAAGAAAAAGCAAATAGCACAGGAATTCATCCAGAAAACTGTAGTACAACTGACAATCAGAAATGCTGTCTGTGATGTTTTATGATAAAGAGATAAGTATTTTTGTTTGTGTACTACTATAATCTTTTTTTTGTTTGTCTTATGTATTTTCACCTCAAGTTATTCCTATATCTGGACACTATGCATCACATTATAAGTAAGGATTATTGGAAAGAAAATGGTATTCACACCCTCTGGGATGGCCTAGCATTTAGAAATATTGTCCTACTCAGAAATTTGGGAGAATATTCAATACTTTGTATGAAACATATTTGGAAATGTTTTTATTTCTATAATAACAGCATGCGGATACCAGTTAATCTGAGGAAGAAAGTGGTTAGAGTGAGGTATGCATACCTCTTACCAGCCAGTTATTTGGCCTCCCTCTACTGTCAGTAAGAAAAGAGAAAGAGAGAAAGAGAATGGGTGAGTGAGACACCTCCAGTGTTGCCCCCTCTGAGGCAGCTATGCTGAAGATGGCCCTGTTTGTGCCTGAACTGCAGAGGGAGTCTATCTGGCTATCTTAAACTAAATAGCTAACTTTTAAACAGCTAAACATGAGAGACACCCCACTGTGAACAGGTATTAGATGAGATTTGAAGGAAGAAGCAGATGAAGCCAATCTGTTCTTGAGAGGGAAATATGCCTCTCTTCAGAAGCATTTCTTAACTGTGGCAAGACAGCCAAATACGTCTCTCCGTGATCACAGTGATGGGAGACTATGAGGCCTAGGTGAAGTCTGCAAAGTGTTGGCATTTTGTCCCAGGGAAATGCTAGACTGGAGGTGTCAAACTCATAGCTCCCGCCATCCTTCTGCTCCTGCAGCGTAATGCGTGTCACACACTGCACACAGTGCTGGCAGGAGCAGAGGGGCAAGGATCTCAGCACTGCCACTGGATAGAAACAAGGTGCCAGGCTGGATAAAACAAGGTGGAGGGCTGGATTCAACCCACGGGCTGCGAGTTTGACACCCCTACACTAGAGAGACTGTAGATGTGCGATGCTGGGGCCCTGTGCTAGGGAGTGTCCATTGAGGGCTGCCTGCTGATACGGGTCTTGTATTGCTAAGATCTTCTATACTTATTTATCAATGTAAGTACTTAATTACTGATGTTGAAAGGAGCCAAAATAGAAATGTTGCTACAGATAATTTTTGTCATTGTATTTCTCAGTAGTTATTTGAAATTAGTATAGGCTTATGTTATTCTCATAAAGAGCTCTTTCAATGTAGTGTTTGCAATATATACTTTGCATTATTTATAGATCACACTATTATAGTGTATTTTTATATAGGTATACTTTTACATATATATAAGATATATAGATATGCCAGTTACTTGTCATTATAAATAATATCTGGTCATGCTATCATATATTACAATAATTTATCAATGGCAGGTACTTCTCCATGTGGTAAAATAACTTCTCTTGGTTATTTCTCAAATCTCCTAAAATGTCAAGAAATAAAGCTTTAAGACCTATTTGATTTCTATCAGTAGAAGCAAAAAAACCTGGAAAATTTGTAAACTAGTTTTGGTTTATTATTGATGCTTTGATTCCACAACGTTATTCTCAGGAACCCTCCTATACCGTGTCTCTTTGAACATTTTTTTTGCTTCATTCTATGGTTATTTAGGAAGCACTTTCAGAAACTAATATTTGAGCACATACATATGATTTTTTATATTAAGTTTCTGAGAGTCTAAAAAAGGAAAACACCACATTGGTATTTCCATGTCAGTAAATAAAAGCCAGAAGACTGCAGAGGATTCACCCGTATAGGGACAATTAGAGGGAAACCTCAAAATTTCTACATTATTTTAATCTCCTGTCATAAATTATAGAAGCAAAGAAGTGAAATACATCTTAACAACCATCTCAGCTGGATACCCAGCTCACAGTGTTTTGCTTTTTTTCCCCCTTTAGTTCTCTGGCTGGTTGATTTCTCTAACCTGCTGTGTATGTCACCGTAGTAGCCAGCTACTCTTTTCTAGTGTTAAGGTAAGGGCAAACCTGATTGTGATACGAGACACAGGTATTATCTCAAGAAATAATGACAAGCAAATTTGCAATTAACTTATCAAAAACAAAATTCAAAGGCAAAGATGAAGTTCATAGACTGAATAATCAAAGAGCATTTCCTACTGATTCCATTCAATAGGATAATAGTCTAGACATAAATAGTCATAAATACTGAGATGTAATATTAAACCTGTTTTATTCGACCTCCATAGATCTGCACTCTGGAATCGACCTTTGTATTTTGACTTTGATATTTTTCTTACATTTTCAGATTTTTTTTCTCCCTTAATTTATATACTTATTTTGCCTCTTTATAACATTCATTAAATATCATATATAAATTTTTTCAACGTAAGTATCCTTCAGCAATTTATATAAAACAATGCTGCTATTTACAAATCATGCAGAGACTAAATGATGATATAACATATTTTAAATGACAGTATTTTGCAGTATTCCCACTGTTTTCTGTATTTAGAAGCATTACACTCTAATAAATATTTAAAAAATGGCTATTCATCTTATTCAGAATCTCTTTCCAGCTCCCAGATGTAAATGATTTCCTAGTGACATGGTTTTGAAACTCAAAGACTTAACCTTAACTACTTTGATAATCTGGGTAGCACTGGCTGGAGAAACTGGCATACACAAATCATCACACCTTATTGAAAAAGGTAGGCTTGAGCAGACTTGAAGAACTTTTTTAAAACAGAATTTGAACATCCTTCCCTTTAGAGACATGTTTTCCTCTTGAATGTCATATTTATGTTATTCTTTCTTCCCAGCTGCCTGTTTTCTTTGGATGTTATTTTACAGTGTGGATTTATTTTCATTGCTTCACCATATGTTTTGTTCCTTCTTTTTCTGTGCCTGTAGAGCTATTCATGCCCTTCGTTTCCTCTCCTTTCTGAAGCCCTTTCACCTCTATCATCCCCTGAGACTAGCTGGTAAGTAAAAAAGCAGTTTATTGACAGTACATGTGATACCTTTTGACTTCTTTAAGAATCCTTTGCTGCTTGGTTTTCAGTCAAGGCTTTATGGTGGAAACCCATCTCGAGATTCACTGGGATTATCAATCTTCTGTGCTTGTACTTGCTGTGATTACTGCAAATACAGGTTAGGTGAGTAAGATCTGCAGCTCTAAGTTTGTAACTTAGTTTGTAACACTGACTAATGCAGTGATCAAATAAGTTTACAGACACACACACACCTTACCCTACTCCATACCGTTTCCACATGCTGCAGAAGGGACTGTTCAGGTTGGAGTAGACTGGCTGTGAAAATCCCAGAGCTAATAACTTGCATTATTTTTGTGTAAGTACTGCTCAGAAGTCCTTCACTGGGCTATGTTACTGTTGCTCCTGCTTATTAGATTCTTCTTTAATGAGTTGGGGTTTTTTTTTCATAGGTCAAACATATAGTAAATCTGAAATTCACATGCGCCATCTCTGTCTTTGCTCTGACATATATTTAGCTAATTTTGCACTATTTTCAGATCATTTTGATCGCTTTTGCAGCCTTGCTAGATAATTGTCTCTTTGCAGATGTAGAGACACTTTCTCTGTAGCACCAGACTTCTCCAGTCCAGCCTGCTCTCAATCTTGCCATGTCCTGAGGTGCTGCCAGTTAACCTTTCCAGGTCTCACTCTTAAGACAGGCAAAAGTCAGTGCTGAAACACTGATGAGAGAACCTTTCTGACAGAGAAAAGAACCAGCTGCTACATTACTCCACCGGGTTTTTTTAAAAGGTTACCTCTGCTGGAGAGCTCAGGTGTTGGCTAGAAAATACTGAAAGGAGTGGTGATTCTGTCAGAGCTTGTCTGGTGTAAGAAGGTGGTGCATCAGCAAGTCTTTTCTGACCTTTCTGACCTAATCAAATTTTGCATTAAAATCAAACTATAAAGAACATTTTCTGAGGAAAATTTTCAAGAAAGAAACTACTAAGCTATTGTATAAGAGTTACTAATTGTGCGTTCATGATTATAAGAGAAAAAAAGCATAGGAAAATATGTCACAATTACTTGCAACTGGCAATTTGTTTAGGTGTCTTTAATCTACTATGTGTTTGCTTGCCTGTAGTGCAAGGTCTTGACATTTAGATATATGAAGCCATTGCTTTGGCAGGTGAAATTAATACATCTACTAACAGCTGTCTCCTTTCCTAAAACTCTCAATGGGAGCATTCTTACAAATCTCACCAAATAATGCCATCAAAATATCTTGTTCTCAGTGCATGCAAGTTTGCATTCACCTCTGACAGAGCAGAATGAATATTTTTTATTTTTAATCATGTCTGAAGGTGCAGGTTTACTTCATTCTTATTCCTATTTTTTGCTCTTCTGGAATTTTTTAAATTTTTTTTCACAATTTCATTCTGATTTTAAATATTAATATGTTTTTTCCACCAGTGAATAATATAATCATATTACATGTTCTAAATGCAGATAAAAGTCTATTCAGCACACTTCAGATTCACACACTTTGTTCTATTGCTATCAAAGCATAGTTCTGCATACGAGAGGCTAATCCGTCTATGTTCCTATTCGTGATTTCCTCCAGGAAACTCCCTCTACTGGAATAATTTACTTTACTTTATTGACAGATTTCGAGAACGTGACCTACTTCCATGAATGCTGTTTCTCTATGCGGAAATCCTTCCTTGTTAAAATTTTCCTAAATTCTGAAAGGAGGGGTTTGATTCTACTTATTTAACCTTGCAGACATGCACTGCCTTCTCTTCCTGTAGCAATATATATATAAAAATCTTTTTTGGTTCTCTATTTATTTATTACTCTAGAGTGAGATTTTCAACCTTTGTCTCACTGTGTTCCTGGAAATGGAACAGTAAAAGAAACAAAAACCGATAAATATAGTTCTCTGAGGCGTGTTTTAAGGCTTGTGTTGGTGAATATACAGGTGGACATGCTACATTGGTACGTCCAGGAGTGCTATGGACAAAGTCCCTGGTGCTACCACTGATCTGTTCTTATGTAGGAACTCCAGCCTATGCATGATCTCTGTAAATGTAGCACAGATTATTTCATCATTTTCCCACTTTGGCAATTTCTTTAACTATTTGATATCCTGCCTCCCAGTCTAGCTGGGAAAAAGATTTTCACAAAATTGGCAACCCCCACCAATGGTTAAGAAAGTTTTCAGGTTTTCATATGAGCCCTATGCATTCCAATTGAACGTTTTCAGCAGAAGTAGTCAGATGTGGGTCTTGTTGTGGTCTGTGCTGGCATAAAACGTAGGTATTTCTCTGGTACAAAGCCTAGAAATAAGATAGGATAGCAGTAGGGGAAAAAGACAGGATTTTGAGTTCATTTAAAAGCTTAACTTCAAGCACCAGCATCCCTGAAATGCAAGTAGTTTTTTCTTCTTGGGATCATCTCTATGTATGTTCCACTAGTTGTGGTACTCAACCTATGAGCTAATTAACAAAAAGCACTCCAGAAGTCCATGAGCATAACAACTCTCTGCAGTTTCCAGATGAGAGCCGTGGTGTGTCTTGATGCCCCCACAAGATACTCCTGTTACTAGTTGTGGCCAGCTCTATACATTTCTTTTATGACAGTTTTCCAAGAAGCCACTAAAACGTCAGTGGCTCAAGAACTTGCCTTACTAAGTTTCAATGAAATGTAGTAGATATATCATTAGGTATTCTACAATAGCTCATGCGTGGCATCTTTTAATACAGAAATAAATTCAGTTAGGAGTCAAATGAACATGGCTTTTCATCTCCCTCTTTTTTCTTCCTGAACTTCTTCCTGACATTTTTCTGGCAAGAGCTTGCAATAGGTATAGATACAGAATAATGGTTCAGTGACACATTTTTTTATCATAGTCTCCAGCATGTGATAGTAAATTTCTTCTGCTTTGTTAGTGAATGTTACTATAGGCATTCAAAGCAGGTTTGATGTACAGGTTAGAGAGGAAATATAAAGGAAGGGGCAAAAAGTTTGATGCCCCCAGTTTTGTGGTTATAACACCTAAATCCCAGGAGAGCAAAAGTTTCTTATTGGAGGATAAATACACTGAGATCATTTAAGATTTTTAATTTTGTGGAATAACAGAAAAGATATTTTCCTTAAATTAGAAGGTGACTCACTAGTTTTTAATAAAATCTGTCCATGACAAGTGCAGATTTTATTTTATTTATTTATTTATTTTATTTAATTTTATTTATTTATTTATTTATTTATTTATTTTAAGGGGAACATGTCTACTTCAAGTCGGTCGGAAAAAAAATTTCTCTTTGGCATTGCATGATATTTTTAATCTAATTTTTACTTTACAAATCAAAATCCTGAATACTTCAGATCTATGCACTGATGGACTTTCAAAGTTTATGTGAAAGAACACAAGCACCCTCAAAGATACAGATTTTCTTTATGAGTTACTGTGTTTGTTTGCTTAACATCCACTATGTTCTGAGAAATAACAGGATGTTCCCTGCTATGTGGTGTCTGATAAGAACAGAATACTTTGTATATTGCATTGCAAAACGATAGACGTTCTATCGTGTTTTCCTGGATGTTCAGAAACTTATTTGAAAGATAACATAGATCTTGTCTCCATTTTATAACAAATCTATACATTTCTAAACCTCTGAAAGCAGCTCACAAGTTCTTAAGCACGCAAATTATCACTGGTTTCAGACTAAACTAATCTGGATGTTGTACTACTCAGAATATTTGTGCTTGAGAGGGAAGGTCTGACTTGGCCAAAGGTTTGGTAAACTTTTACAAAATTCAAAAAAGTCTTGGAAAAAATCAATCCTTGAATCTTTTGTTGTATTCAAGCTAATTTTGGAACTGATAGCCAGTGATTTCAGAGTGCTTTTCAATGATAGTAGCTGTTATTTCATAAGTTTTTGTTTGTTTGTTTGTTGTATAGAGGTAGTAGGAACACAAGAATTGGCTTGTTCAGTATCACATAGTAGATCCATAGTAAAACTGAATATTTACCAGGAGAGCTAGTCAGGCACTCCAATCTTCACATTGCACTGTCTTTAACAGTTTGAGTTAATACATTGTTTATACTTATCTACAACACAACAGTATCCTATAATATTGAAGAATGAAATTAGGCAACTTACTGTGTTTTGTAAAGAACATTTAGGAAGGTGAAGCACGTTGCCAGAGCCTTGAGATGTTTTCCTAGACTTAACTACTAAACCTTGAAGATATTGCACAGCCATAGTGAAGCACAAAAGGGAAGACTAGGCTAAAAAATCTTCATTAAAACTCAGATTTGCGACATCTAAATTGTAACATATTTATTCTGCTTTCAGCTAGTGGTAAATGCATGAAAAGCAGCAGTTTAATGTTTCAGTGAAATCAAAGAATAACTGAAAAAAGAGTGTAAATAACACCATTAATAAATCTTGTGAGAAAATTATAACGATATTAAGAGAATAAGAAGGAATTGTAATACCTTCTGTGAACTCATGCTTACATGACGTTTCAGTAGTCCTTTGAAGTGTCCACAAAAAGTGTCTAGGGAAAATAAAATGTACTAAATGACATTTAAGTACATCATAATGCAAAAAAAATACATGCATCTATTGTATGTTGTTTGTAATAAATAATAATGTGTGTAACTAAGAAGGACCATTTTGGGGATTCAAATTAAATGTTTTGCCTAATTCGATAAAATATTTTGGGGGATTTTATTTTTCTGAATAAAAACATTTCTTACATTTCAGAATGGTAATAAAAAAACCTGTGAGTTTCCTAAACAGTAAAAGTCGAATTCTTCTCTAAACTCACCATTCAGTTATGGAATTGTATTCTGCATTTTTCCTCTGGAAGATAATGTATTTTATACCATACAAGAGAAACATAGAAACATTTAAATACCCTAAAGAGAAGATGTATGAGGTAATTACTGCTAACGCTACAGGCTGCAGAATTAAAGAGTGATTTTTGAAACATTAATAACCTTATAGAAATCATGAAATCGGCTAGATGCATTTTTGGCTAGGTTCCTTTTTCATAACAACTACAACAAAATTAAATTGACCTTGACAGGAACTAGGCATTAAAAATATTAACACAATTTGCTGTGTTCTGGATAAGGAGAAACATCTCTGGTTTTCCAACAACCGTTTTTTTTATTTTGTTTTATGGCATTTATCATAGAGTGTTTAAAAGGAGAGGCTTTCACATTGTAAGGGAAGGCAATGGTTTATAGCTCACTTTTACTGCTATTAAGATCTAATCTATCACTCGTTTAGTCAATTGCATTTGACAAGCATCTTCTTAAACTTGAACTTTGTCATGTGGTGACAAATAACTCTGCCTGTTTGTGCAATTTCCTTCTTTGCAGAAGTTTCGCTATGAAGGGTCTCATTATTAATCACCAGCTTTAGATATGATTTATTGTACAATATAGGATTAAAAAAGGGGGGAAATTCCCAACAAAAACAACCAAACCTATGAAAAGCCACATGATGAAAGGAAAAAAGGCTTTATAATACCACCTGGAAATGGTAGTAAACATTATTTTCTGAACAGACAGAGAAATAGCAATTTGTTGGAAGCAGGAATGTATGGGAAATAGAATACCTACTTTCCCATTTGTTGGCTTGTGCTCCTGTAAAGATTGTGGAGATAAGGTACACCATAAGTTAGGTGCATTTTAAGGACCATAAAATAGCACATCTGAAAATACTACCAAATTTGTGGAAAATAGTTCTGAATACATGTGATGAAACAATTTGCTATCATTTGTGAGCTTAGAACAAAGGAATACAGATGTGCTTGGTTTTGTGGAGTCCTTTGTTTATAGCAGGCGTGCCAAACTCACAGCCCACAGGCCGGGCCTCCACCTTGTTTTATCCAGCCCAGCAACTTGTTTCTACATGGAAGCAGTGCTGATGTCCTTGTCCCTACGTGCCTTCAAGCACTCTGGTCACGTGGGCAGCATGTGATGTGCGTTACGCTGCAGGAGCAGGAGAATGTCAGGATTCATTGGTTTGACACTCCTGGTTTAGAGCGAAGTGTCCCAAAGTCCCAAAATGACATTGCAGGAATCTACTCCAAACCCACAGGGCCCATTGTCATTCCTCCTCCAGTGGGGCCCAGCCTTTCTTTGATGAAATAATTCAGCAGTGAGAACAATGCCTATGTCATTTTTTTTTAAATTTGCTAACTTCACAGAAACTAGCTGTAATCATAGTTCTTCCCCTTCTACTTTTCCAAGCAAAACCAGTTTTGTGTGCTTTTCTGTTTGTGTGGGTTTAAAGAATACCGCAACCTAGGAAAAATGGACTTCTCTTTTGGCATGAGTGGCTAGACAGAGATATACAGAGAGGAAAGGCTTTATGCAGGTAAAAATACCAATCTTGAAATTGTTCTGTTAACAGTTTTGCTTTACATGACAATTCACTTCAGTCTATGTAATTTTGTTAAGGACAGCTTTAAAACACTGTTATATTTAAAAAGGATGTAGTAATACAATAAATGTTTCAATCTTGTTTTGGACGTAATTGGAGAAATAACCCATTTATTTTATTGACAAGCATTTAAAATTTTTACAGTGTGGATGTCACTCTTCTGTCAATGAAGATGTCTAACAATTTCCTGAAATCACTAAACTGGGGTAGAATGTGGCTTCGGCCGAATGTGGCTTCAGGACACTAGCACTGGTGTCTACATACCCTCTAAGCATTGTAAAACTTTACATTTCATTAATGGTAATTACGTTTTATTTTTTAAAATTAATCTATTCTCTGTGTACTATAAAATCATAGAACATTTTGGGTTGAAAGGCACCTTTAAAAGCTCATCTAGTCCAACCCACCCTGCAATGAGCAGAGACATCTTCCACTAGATCAGGTTGCTAAGAGTCCAATCCAACCTGACCTTAAATGTTTCCAGGAAAGGAGTATCTACCACCTCTTTTGGCAATCTATTTCGAGTTTCGCCACTCCTATAGTAAAATGTCCTCTTTATATCTAGTCTAAATCTATCCTCTTCTAGTTTAAAGTCATTGCGCCTTGTCCTGTTGCCACATGTTGTACTGAAATGCCTCTCCCCATCATTTTCGTAAGTCCCATTTAAGAATTGGAAGGCTACAATAAGGTCTCCTAGGAATCTTCTCTTCTCTAGGCTGAACAACCCCAACTCTCTTAGACTGTGCTCATAGGAGAGGTATTCCACCCCTCTGATCATTTTTGTGGCACTCCTCTGGAATGTTTCAACAAGTCCATATCCTTCTTCTGCTAAGATCTCCAGAGCTGGACACAGTACTCTAGCTGGGGTCTCAGAGGGGTCGTGGAGTAGAGAGGCAGAATCACCTCCTTTGACCTGCCGGTCACACTTCTTTTGATGCAGCCCAGGAGATATTTGGCCTTCTGGCCTGCAAGTGCGCACTGGTGGCTCATGTCCAGCTATTATTCCACCAGTTCCTCCAAATCGTTCTCTGCAGGGCTGCTCTCAATCCTTTCATCCCTCAGCCTGTTTTATATATTCCTTTGTGTTGCAAAATCTGGGGGTTTTGCTACTCTTCTAACATTGGATCTTTTGCTTCGTGCTGCATTAAACTTTTCTCTAAATACAGAATAATAATGAGAAAGTGTTAAGAAATAAAATTCTTTGGCATGAAATATTCGGTTTCTCTCACAGGAAGGAAATTTAGAGAACAGTGACTTCAGTCACCAGCAGTAACTATTGTGCCTTTTAGCTCATCATGCTAACATCTCCCAAATGCAATACAGGCAAGTGTGTGAAGAAATGCACATGTAGAACACAACGCTTCCATCATTTGTGTCTCTTTAGAAATATCTGATTAAAAAGAACTGAGTGAGTACCAAAGGATATCCAATGGCTTTTTCAATCATTAAATTATTCCACAGTCGTCTTTTGTATATGAGCACTCCATAGCACATCTTTTCTTATGCCCTCTAGGTAAAGTGATCATAAGGCAAGTCTATGAGTTAAGTATGAAATGTTAAAGGAAGAAGATACTCTTAAAAATCAGGAAGTAATATATAATTGTAAGACTGAGAGGCCAGTCTTTGTTTTAGCGGTTTCAGTGGATAACTACCTCGTTGCAGATGTGGTCCAAGTTTAGATTTTGAGACAGACTATTCATTTGGAAACACGTCTACAAATTGCTAAGGTGCTTTAAGACTCTGAAACCAGCGGAATTATTTCATAGCTGGTGCTGGAAGATACAATATTTTTAATACCTTTTTATATTCATATCTGTCTATACAATCTATACAAGTCAAGGAATATCTGCTCAGATATTTAGAAATATGCAAAAACTATAATTTTTTTGTGGGACAATATCCTACTCATAGCATTTCAGAAGAGATTTTGTATCTCAAATGAGAGCTTCTGTAAGATATGTGAGACTAGTTCTGACCATATTCTCAGGTAACAATGATAATGACACTTAATGACCATTTAGGATAATAGCAAGTTCATATTTATTTTCCAGACAATATATTTCATGTAAATACTTCTGATTATAAGACAACAGTGGATGATTGCTGTAAAGACAGGCATTTTGTGCATCTTTCTAGTCTCATAATATTTAATGTGTTTGTTATTTTTGGAAATCAGCTAATGCCTTTGGATACTCACAAAACAGGTCACAAGTTAATTACCAGCAGTCTATGGAAGAGGCAAATTTAATTAACACTGAAGACGTTCCTCCCCTATAAATGCACTTATGCAACTTGAGTTCCTTAGTGAGAGAAATGAGTATATGAAATTTATCTATAGTCCAGGAGAAAAGCAGCGAGTTATTACATACCTTGCTAAAGAATAGTCTAAGACATAATTCTCAGATTGAAATGGATTAGGAGACATGTTACATCGAATATAGATTTAAATGTAAGTGTTTTGAAATGTAACTTTAGTGAGTGAGTCCAGTGGTAACTTTAGCCAAAAGCAGAATGAAGTCTACATTCTAGAAATTCAGAGGCAAGATAGAAAATGTTGTATCTTGCATTTTATGCTATATGATAGGGCTGAAACTTCTTGAAAGAATTGGAGACTTCTTTTCTGTGAATAAGCAAAAGAAAAACTATAGCCTGCTATAGACCATGTGTATGTGTATGTTTAATTTTGATTTATTTTACTCTCGCAATAATGATTATTATTTAAATAGTAGTTCCCCGCTGTCTTAATGGTGAATTTTTTTCCAGTGATGTCACACATTCAAACAGATGAAAAAGTAGAGATTTTTTTTTTAATGCCCTTGGCAAATAAAAATATGACATTCTAGTTTTGGGATATGAAGTTTTCTCAAAAGGACTTTATTTGCCATGTATAGGCTGATTGCCTATAATTTATAGTTGCAGGTGTTGTCAGATGGAAAGCAAATTCTTTTATGTGAGATGTCTAAGTAAGTGAGGTATATGTGGAAAGCTGTCAAAAAAATCTTTTCCCTTATTTGTCCTTTTCTTCACTATTGTAACCTATGATACATATGATCAAAATAAGACTTTGAAACTAAACATTAAATGACTTAAAGAAAAATTCAATGATTTAATACAGCACTGCATTCCTTGGCATAGACATGTTTAGCATGTCTATGTTTAGCATGACACAGCAAGAGGGCTAATATTGTTAATATGAGTAGAAGAGTGAGAAGAGTTAAAACTAACAATTGCTTTAATTTTCTATAAGCCAATATTTGTCAGACAGCTATGAAAGATAACAAATAGGTCTGTACCTTTGGGAAGCTGTGAGGGATGGACAGGACTGAAAAACAGGAGGTCAGAAGCCAGACCAACCATGAACTACCATTCATAAAATAGTACTATTCATAAAAGAGGGACTTTTTTCCTCATGTTGCTAAAATCACACATACCACAATTTTTGTGGTAACTTCTTTGAATCTACTTCAGAAAATTCAAAGAAAAATATCTCACTTGCCAAAGCTAGAACTCAGATGCTCTCATCACAAGGGAAATGATGATGAGGTATTGGGGCCTGAAAATTTTGCTTCCTTCCTACACAAATAAGTCTGCCTGACTAAAGTAGGTTTGCCTATGGGGAAGACTTAGAGTCTGAAGGAGAGATACAGATTGACATTTCAATTACATTGTTAACGGCTTTAGGTACTTGATTCAAATAAATTAATAAAGCATATATTTTTGATTCAATTATTATACATAAAAATTTGTCATTCATCACTAGAATATGATAAGCATGTGCAGAGTATTAGTTCACTGAAAATATGGGTAAAGTGTTTTAACTCAGCTTGCAAAGAAAGAAGACCGAACAGCATTAATACTACTTTTCCTTAAATGCATTAACTTACAGTACTGCAGACAAAATGAGTATAAATGAAGAGTTACGGTGTATCAGCCAAAGCTAAGCTGCTGTAGCTGTATCAGAAGTTTAAGCACTAGAATTCATGAGCAATTCCAAGGGTGAAGGCTGATGTCAATAGATTGAATGACATGAGTAAAAAGGGGAACTAAAGAAAAGGATAATGACCTAATGGCAGTGTCAGGTCATGAGACTGAATGAACAAGGTGCTTGCTGTTGGAAATAAAGTTTGTGTCAAATCCTATGTCTTGGTAGGAAGAATTGATTGGCAATTAAAGAGGAGTTAGAGGCAGAATTTGAGTTGTAAGAGTTCTGTAAATTGATTGTGTTGATTGAGAAAAATCATAACTCAAAGTGTCCAAATCTGGCCTAAGTACAAGAATATTGCTGTGATAAAAATGTTACAAGCTTTCCATTAGATTCCAGAAGACAAGAATGTGATAGTAGATGATGATCAGTTTATATTCAGAACTTGAAAGGAATAGTTAGAGATCTTATCATAACTATATTTTCCATTCTATCTGAAAAAAACCTATTCAAAAAGTACTCAAATATTGCCACTATATCTGCTGGTGAAAACCTAATATTTTTTTCCAAAAGAACTGCTTCTGAATACATCTTCAAACAGGAGCTCTGCAGTCCCCCTGAGATGCCTGAAAGGGAATTACAGGCAAGGAACTTTTACAAGGTAAGGTGAATTGTTATCAATCTTACCACCTTGTCAAAGGCACTGAGAATAGCCTACAGAGATGTGCTGGCTATTATTTCTCTGAAGCACTTCTACTTGGAATGGAACTTGAAAGAAACTACAAAGTAACTAGTGCATGTACAACTAACCATATTCCTCTACAAGAGCTATTAGAAAACTCTACTTCAGGGTACATGATTTCTCTTTTTAATGCTTTATTGACGTATTTTATTCCCTGTGTGTTGATAACTCTCATAGGCCTAAGGGAGAAATGAACACAGTTCTGGAAGGAAAGATAGTTATCATAATTACTTACCGATGATCTTTCTTTTTTTTGTGAGTATGACGAGCTGATATGTTGCATATTATAGTTTTCCAGACATTCTGCCCGTTATTCTGCAAGGACTGAGTTGACAGATCCTTCTCCAACATAAGCTGAAGAAATTCGAAATACACCAAACAGCTTGTACAAGTAGTTTTCAAGTTTTTTCAAGTAGTTTTTCATGTGAGTTTACAATTGCTCTGCTACAAGTACAACAAAAACACACAAATGCATACTTCTTCCTGGTTGAGAGTGGTAAGAAGATATCTCTGTTTTATTTAAAAAACAGCGCAATTAAAAATAATATTCTAATTTTAATCATCTTCCACTCTTTTCTTATTTGAATGGAAACTATGGATTCTCTGCAAGGAAGAAGAAAAGACTATACTGACTGCCCTTTCAGAACTCCAGAAACATACTCCAAGCAAATAATTTAAATTCAGAGACTCAGTGTAGAAGGTTGTTAGGTTACAAGTTTTTAATGTATTACCAAAGAGTGAATGTAAGATCTCTTGGGATTCCTTTGTTACCTGAAGTCTCAGTGGCGTAAGAGAGCTGAGTAATAACCATGGAGTCTCTGACCTCACTCATTTTTAAATATCAAGATGTGCATTTTAGAAGTGAATACTCTTGTGCTTCTTGTTAACCCAAAACCTTTCTTGAGGAAGTATGTCATAGATATTCTAAAGTTAACAAGTGGAGACAAGGACATCACTGAGATTAGATGACATAGGTCCGGAAATCTCATGGTTCCTTCAGTCTGAAATAACATGAGCAGGAACTTCTAAATATTTGAGTGAACCTCTTGTTTTCTGAGGTTTGGTTTTTTTTTAATTTTTTTTTTCCAAGGAGTCTACACACAGGAAGTTGTGTCCCTTTGTATGTCAAGAAAAAAACATCATGAGTAATCATCAGATTCTGTAAAGTGGATCAGTTGATGGCTAATTTCTAGACCTGTGTGACTTAGTCATGAAGAAGACCAGGTAACTCTAGCACCACACTGGCCCTTATTCCCTTGTTCTACTTCGAGCTAAAGTAAAATCAGTTTTCTAACTTTTCAGCTCACCCTCATCCAAGTAACTTCATTTACTGAAAGTTAACTTCATGTTTTTCAGAGATTGTTTTTCTCTAGAAATGATGAAACAGGGCAATGGTATGCGGAAGGGCCATTGTTTGTGCTTATTCCTGTAGAAATCAAGGTGATCCTCAAGTTGGTGGAATGCCATAAGTGACAAGGGTGAAAAAGGGTGAACTGATCAATGGAGTATTACATTCCATATACATCGTACTTGATACAAAACTCATGAATCGTGAAGGTCAAGCCCTGTTCTTAGATAACCAGTGTCCAGTGAAGACCTTGTCTGTCTTTTTGCCCTTGATCTGTATCCAGGCAGTCTTTTTGCCCTTGATCTGAAATCCAGTCCGTGAGTCCAGCTCTCTCCTATCACTGAGTCCTGCCTGGGACCTTTTTCCCATGCCTGCTGAGCAGCATCAGTGGTGACGTAGTCAATGGAGGGGGTGGAATTTCCTATATTTGTATTTTTAAAATTATTTTGTTATTAATAGTATTTCATTATTATTATTATTTTATTAAAGCTAGTTTCCAACCTAGAAATGTCTTTCTCTTATTTCCATTTCTCCTTTCCCTGGGGGGTGGGATTGGGTCACAACTTGCTTGCATTTAGCTGCCAATCACACCGGACTGGGGCTAATCCTCTGTTTTCCTGCTCCCCTACAACACTCCTAGAACCTTCAGGTCTCTTATCTGCTACCAAGTTTGCAAATGCTAGGAGGTTCTGTGTCAGGTGCCACTGATGCAGTTACACCTGCTCACTGACCAGCTGCAATGGGCCTGAATTCAGATTGCTGCAATGGCCCTGCTACTGCTTTTTGTAGAAAGTGCAGAGAACACTCAAAGGAGTTAGAATAGATTTTATTTGAAGACAATCCGTACACAAAACTCTTGAATAAGGACAGTTTAAAGGTTGTGTTTAGGTAGATAAGGCTTTGAGAAAAATCCTGCCGCGTCCTTCCATGTCCTTGAAAAGTTCTTGAAAATGGTTGCAACCATTTTGCAGTCACGTCTGTTTTCTTGAAAAATCACCTCTTTTCTTACAGGGTTAAGATAGAACCTGTGTTTGCTCTCTTTCTCTCAGCCTATGTCTTGTCACAGACTTCTGGTTTGCCCGTTCATGCTATTGAATTGCTCTCAGGGAGAGTCATCTCCTCCAGAAGGGATCTTCTTCACTTGAACCATATGTCCTTCACTAAGACAAATGAGAAGACAACATTTACCTGCCCAGCTGACTATTTTAAAAGGATACAATCTACAATTTTCTCCTAACAAACAAAAGAATTGTGCTATTGGAATACCAGCCAGCAGGCTAAGAAGAAAAAGTAACTGTTAATTTCTTTCATTGTGCTGTGAAAGAAAAGTGTAGAATTTAATATCTTTGGGCACATAAATGCCCTTCTTAGATATATTTTCAGTGTGTCAGCAGAAGTTATTGGAGAAGGAAAGATACAGGAGTAGGCAGACTTCAGCCTAGAAAGAGTCTGGAGTAGTATACTGAAGAGAGAATTATTAAGCTACCCACATATTTATTTTCTATATCTTCACTACTTTTATTCAGTTATTGCTATTGTCCTACTGCTAATACTGCAATGCATTTTGTTCACAGTTTACAGTGTTCAATTCTCTATTAGATTATATTGTGTAGATAGTATTTTTCTGTTAAATAGTTGTTATTAAAGTTTTGTGTATTTAGGGAGAAAATAATACTGGTCTATGTACACACCCACATCATCTATCTTCTTTATTTGTAAGTGCCAGTTAACCACACACAGCTGCTGTAAAATAATCTCTTTCATAATATATCTGAATAATTCCATACCCTTTTTATGTGTAAGACTGCATCCATTTACAAGGGATAAACACTACATTTACTTTTCTATTTGGAAGCTGTAAGCATTTCATTCTATAAATAGTCAGTCAATTTTTCTCACATAAACCTACAACTATTTTTTTATCTCTTACCATCCCTTTTTTTTATTTGAATTATAACTGGGAAAGAAAGAGCTAATGCAGTGAGTGACGGTCAGCCTCATCCGTGAAGATCTGAATTCCAGAACACTGTTATGGAAGGCATGGAGAACAGACTCATAATAAATACTGGAAGTTCTGCACTGACACATATTCCCCATTGTTCAGCTCTACGATAACAAGAAAAGCTGAGGCTTTCTTTCAGGCGATCTGGCACAGATTTCCTCTAGTCCATCTCTGCAAATGGAATAAATACTAAATCTAATGCATGTGAAAGCCTCAGGTCAATTTTTTCTGAGAAGGTAGAGAGGCAAAGTAATTGCAGACATACAGAAATCTCTTGAGTTACTCTTACTTGACAGGACTTTTGCTCTCTGCTTGCCATGTCAGGGTCTGTGAGAGCTTGCGGTTATTAAATATTAACTGAACACAGATGAGAAAAATACTTTTAAACACATGATAAGGATGAAACCCACTTAAAATGTGAGGACCTCTTCTGCAAAATCGATGTCTTGTTGTAAGAGAGCATTTGCTAAATGAGAAGAAAAGAAGAGTCAAACAATTTCAGGTTCCAACCCAATTCAGAACTCCAGAAATGAAGTGTGCTGCTCAGTAGGTCACTGTTGCTGACTACTTTCTCATGTCTTTTGCAGGAGTGTGAAATAAGACAGACGAGTGTGCATTAGCAACTGAGACTCATAAATAAGATTACAGTTGTGCTTCTGTGTGCAGAAGTACAAACCAGGAACCACCTCCTCTAAGACACAAAAGATTTTTCTTTACACTCTGCTAGTAATAACAGATAGATATGCAATTTTTCCATGCACACTGTTAGTAATAATAATCCTTTGACCAAGTGCCATCAGCAGCATAAATTCAAATGTGGAACCTGCAATCAAAACTACCATCACTGGTAGTCTACTTGCAAGGTAACATGAACAAACCGACACGTGAACTTAGAAAGGATGAGATGACTCTCTCAGTTTCTATAATACAATTCTCACAAATGAGTAACACTAAAACTTCCCTAAGGCTCTATTT
Source organism: Tapera naevia (assembly GCA_033556795.1). Taxonomy (NCBI): domain Eukaryota; kingdom Metazoa; phylum Chordata; class Aves; order Cuculiformes; family Neomorphidae; genus Tapera; species Tapera naevia. The sequence goes on from JAUMJJ010000059.1 coordinate 18,620,460, forward strand.
TAAAGCCAGATAATCAGCTGAAGATATTGGTTAAATTTATGTAACTCCAGGGGGTTTTAGTCTACCTGAACATTCAGACCCTTTCAGTATAAAGCATCAGAAGAGAATGAAAGTATTGACTCAGGAAAGCTCCTGTGAGATAGTGGGATACAAACTGTATTCAACTCCAGAGACTTCATGTCCTGAACGACAAGGACTTTCTGTTTTGCCACCTTTCTGATAGTAGCAAAATGTAGCTTATTCCTTTCTGCTGAGTCCCGCGTGATATTCTGTTATCGTGACTTGTGTTCAAGCTGTTTTATCCTTTAGATAGGGCAGGAGGGAACATTCTGAAAAAAAAGAAAAGGAAACACTCTAATAAAAAAAAAACAGAAAAAATTTTGTTTATTACCTTTCCCTGAAACAGGTGATACAGATGAGCTGCTTACACACGGAGTCTTTGTTTCGGCCTACTGAGGCCCTTATCATCTCTTTCTGTGGAAAGGGCAGGATGTTATAGTCATTGTCAAATGTTCATGTCTGCTTTGCGAACAGGATGTAATCTGTGATTCCAGTGGTACAAAAAAGTCTATGAACTTCTCTCACTGGATGTCTATATGGTAAGATAATTGCAGGCTAGAGCTATTAATTCTTTGAGCTGAAAGGGAATGAGTCCCCACATGGTCATCCTAGAAACTGTTAGTGCATGAGTGTTTCTAGTAAACTAGCATTTCTAAATTATTTCAGAATCAGAGGTGGTTCCTGTCTTTTGCCTCTCCATGCCTGGCGATGTTACCATGTCCCCTTCCCTGCAAAACAAATAAAATACATACATTCTGGAGTGATTCAGCTCAAGTTAGAAAGTTAACTATGGTATTGTTTCTCAGAGTTACTCTCAGGATTTTACTCTTAGCACATATTCACTACTTGGAATATGAAAGTATTAAAAAATATTCAAGTACTAAAACAAATGCACAATTTAAGAAACATGTTAGTGTTTCTTCAGGAAAAAATTCTGTTGTTGGACCTTCTCAGTGCAAGGCAAAAAACCAACAACCCATAATGCTTATATTATTCTAGCCATCAGTAACATTGATTGGGTTTGCTTCACACAATGGTTCTTATTTCCTTTCAATACTTGAGATTATTTTATTGCTTCTTCATTTATCCCTACAATTTTCATTCTTCTTTTCTTCTTACCTCCTAGGAATGGTGTTTGTAATTTGCTAACATGAAGGTTTTCAACTTTTGTAGAAAATGATTTACAAAGGAAATAAAAACCGTGCTAGTTATATACAATGTTATTTGTATAGTTCTGATTTTGTTTTTCCCTCAGGATTTGCTTCATGATTAGAAATGTGATAAGATTTGTGGAATGAGAAATAGAAATAACACTGATTTAGATCACATATTATATTACAGTTACTTGGCACATTCGTGGGACAGATACTGCCACATCACATACAAAACATGCAGCATAACACACTAGATTATAAGGTGTATACTTATATAAAACCACAAAACTTGTGACAGATGAAGCATTTCAGAAAATGCAGTAGCATTTCTTATTTGTAGTTTCTGGAGATCTGTCATAAAGCAAAGAAAAGCATAGCACAAGGCTGAATTTTGAGGACTTTTCGAGGTATTATATGAAGCTCAGCAGTGTCTCCAGATTATTCAACCTGAGTATCTGTGAGAGAGACATGTCTATAAGGATGTGTATTCAGAGCTGACTGACTAGGACAGTATGAACTTTGTGTACATGATGTCCTTTCTACCTAATATTGGTCTAGCTAGACCCTTTGTCTGGACCTACGTTGAAGTTGTTTTAACTGATGTTTGGATACAATTCTGAATAGCAAATGGGAAGACTCTCAATTAACATTTATTGCTACAGTGCTCTTTAATTTAATGTACATGCTAAGTGATCGGTCTACAACTCCTAACAAGCATTCTTCAAAAGAAAGACTAGTGTTTGCCTTCCCATTTCATATTTTTCGTGCTGCCAGTGATGTATTCCTTACTTCTTTCTCCAGAATGAATTGAATAAAGTATTTGGGAGGATAGGCTATCACTGTATGATTAACATTTTCCTGTTTGTGCTGTAGTACCTATTTCCTTTTAAGTCAAACTTCAGTATTATCGCATTTCTGATTTCTATTTTTTCAAGAACCTATTGTTGCTTTGATATTTTTGTGATATGTTAGGCCATGCCACATTTTGGTAAGAATAAGAGGTAATGATAATTGTAGTCTACAAGGATCACCACTCTTCAGTTCAATTTTTACCTTCACTTTTCAACAAAAATTACATAATTTCGTATCTCTCAAAAGAACGACAAAAAGATGTTCAAATTTTAGTCACTTCAGTGTTCTTTTCAGCACTGCTTTGATAAGCTATTACAATAATATAATCATCTGAATTGTCATCTTTTGATCCATTTTGGAGCCAAGAAATGCATCAAGAGATGACAATGCCTGAGACATCCAAGAGACTTGATTGCCCCTTATAAATTTTATTACAGCAGCATTGCTGTAGTGAAGGTTGTGTTAGCACTATCATTATAATGCCAGTCTTCAAGGGGTGATAACCGAGCTGTAAAAACTGTAGTAAGTTCTTATGTGGCGTGCAAGGTCATAGGTCCAAAAGCCAGTTTTCTAAATGGTGAAAATATCTGACAATTTAAAGAAATACAAATTATATAAATGATTATAATTGCTCATAAAGAACAGGTATATATAGCTCTCAATTTAAAATTACCTACTCTACTCAGTTTCCATTTTCTGAACTAATCGCTTTTCAAATGTCTTTCATAACTTTGATGTGTTATCACAAAAAAAAACACAAAACAAAACAAAACCACCCCAGTTCTGAATGGAAAGGGATCACTGGTTTTCAGACACAGCTTTTGATGTAGTGAACCTACCATCATATATCTTCCTTATATAGGAGAAATTCAGTCTGGTGTTTACCTGGACACTCACTGTGGATTGTGGGAAGTACGGACATTACACTTTTCCATTGCTAAGAAGAGCACAAGCTACAGTTTTCAAAGAAATCTGAAAGTCAGTGAGCACTCAGGTATACATTTACAAGACGTTGCAGTCTGCATGCTTTCCTTAGCCACTGTTGAAGTCTGAAAGCAATCTATCAACAACTCTTGGAGGCACTTCACAAAATGCCTTAAAGTCTGTTTTCCTCTAGTGTATACAAGGGCTGTATCATCTTGTAGTCACTGCTCCATTGTCTCTGAAAATGAAAATACAGACCTGTTTCCAGCCACTCCCTTCCACTGCTCAATGCATACCTGTCCTTTCTGTGTGCAATTATTTGATCAATACTTATTTGGTTATTTCTATAAAAGAAACTACTATTTATAGACAAACCAAATATTTTTGGGAAGCCTGACCTTGAAATTATACGTCTCAGACATTTTCTTCTCATATTGAGAAAATAAGTTTGGCCTCTCCTACTGTGGGAGGCTAATAGATTTGTTTGTTTTCAGGGTATGGAAGCTATATGAAAATGTCATTTTTTTTTTTTTTAATAAATAGGAGCAGGGAAAAGAGGGAGGAAGAAGAACTATATGTTTATGGGTCAGAACTGAGAGTATTTTTATATGGCATATACTTTTCATTGTAACATGAAAAAGCAGAGGAAGAATGGCTATATAGTACAGAAATGGGACAGGACAGAGAAAATAATGACAACAGAAAAAGAAAATGAGAAGACTCAACTTTAAATATCAAATTATCCATTTATGAGCCTACATAATGCTTTAGACATTTCTGGTTTTTTATTGTTACCTATTCTTTTTCAGTTATATGAGCCTTATAAAGTATCTTGTCAGTTTTTTTCTAGCACACATTGGCTTGAATACATTTATTTATGAGTGTGAGCAACAGATTAAACAGATTGCCTTACTTTTTTCAGATTTTATTTTCCTTTTAGGCCTGTAAAGTTTTGGAAAGTAATTATTTTACATTAAAAGCCTAATAGTCAAATGGTTTTGTCATTGTGTTCTTTTACCTATTAGACAAAAAGAGAAAATTTAATGGAATTGTCAACATTTTCTCCTTTTGTGTTGATTGCAGAAAAAAAAAATCTGATTACAAGTGCTGACTTTTTTCATTAACCTGAATGTATACTATTGAATAATATCTCTCCACTATTGCGGTCTCTTACAAGGAAATAGAACTTCAATACATGGCATGTGATACTAATACGTACCAAAAATTACAGAAGCACCTATTTCTGTCTCTATCTTTCTTAATCAAATAACTATTGTAAAAATAATTTTGTTTATATCTCAGGTAGAAAGATGGATTCCTCAAATTTTGCAGTAAAGTTTATTTTGGTAAGCAAAAAGACACCATACTAATCATATAAATGTTAGTGTCAGATTTATTTTCTGAAGAGTTTAGAAATTTGAAATTACAATTGCTTAGCTGGAATGGGTATAAAGTGACCTCTAGCATGTTTAAAAGGTACAGTACAAATTCTTACAGCTGTCGTTACAAAGTGAGTCTCTGTATTGCATCTGAAAATACACAGACATCAAGGAGCTTGGAGTACAGATCTTCAGGAATATTTTTTTAATTTTTGATCTGTCTGAAAGGACTATTTTTCTTCTGTTCATATTTGTAGCTATTCCTGATGCATTCATAAACATTGGTGTAAAAGTCATAATACACAGTGTAGTGTTTGGGTCAAGCAACAGTAATTATCTCTATTTTAAGAGAACCTTATCTATATTTTACATTCCTTTGTCATTTTATAGTGATAAAATGAAAGGCCATAATAATATAGCCTGAAGTACTTCCACGATACTTTAAAAACTAGCTTGTAACTGTATCTACTTATGGAAATTACTTCGATAAATGATTTCTGACACCTGGAAGAGTTTTCAGTTATCCAGGTGTGTTGCTTTTATTCTTGGTTTTTCTCCGAAGTGATCTTCAATGTAACAGTGTAAGTGTAACTTCCGCTCTCTGAGAAACACTTAGGTCTTACCTTGTATTTCAAATATGCTTCTGCAAAGTTAATGCATTCTTATATTATGTCTCAGTTGGTCTATTGTAACATTCTTGACAGGTCTGCTTGACAAATTGATCAATAGACTTTGGTTAGTTCAGGACTCAGCTGCAAGGCTAAGAAAACAAAAATTGGAACGTAATACTCCAGTTTTGCTCTTGTTACATTCACATCCTTTTGAGTACAGCACAAACTTTGAAATCTCATTGCCTGTGTTAGAAGTGTTAGACAAATCTGGCTCTAGAGGACAGGCCCAAATCGATCCCCCACTAATTACGTGACCAGAGACTACAGTTAAATAATGTAGGCAAATTAACCTTTTTTTTTTAAAGTGAAACATCTACACTGATAAAATAAGCTTTATATGTACCATGCAATGAGAAATTTTACCTTTTTATATCCATATGGTACACCTGATTGACTCTTAAATTAGTTTAGAATTTAGCTGTTCCGTTTTTCAGAACTGATGACATATCCTCATTCCTGTTCTTGTTATTAAAATCTTACTTGATTTTAATCAGTGTTTGTTATCTTTACAATCTTTTCTATGAGATATTTTTCATTATTCTTTTGATAATTTGCAAGTAGGCCCAATAGGGTCATCACTAGTTTCGGGTGGCATGGTTATTTGGATTCCTGTCTCGACCTTAACCTTCTGACAGTGATCTACCACAGCACGATAAGCATTAGCCAAGCCACAGTACAAAGCATCCAATTGCATGTTTGGATCGTCACAAATTCTTATTTTATAAACAAGGTTTTCCTGGCTGCTTTCCTGGACTCTGTCAGTAATTCTCAGACATCAATAGCTATGATGAAGTCTTGGAAGGATGTGGATGGGTTTGAAGTCATGTGTGGAGATGATAAGGAAGTACCTTAAGAGTGATGGTATGGATTTTGTCTGTAAAATATTTTATAGTTTTAAGAGGATGGATAAAGTAGGATGACAGTCTAGGCAGTTTAGTTTTGTTAGGGTACCAGATTCTGGTTAAGCAGTGCAGCATACCTGCATACTAATCTTTCTGTGGAAGATCCTTTGAGAACTTCTCCCTAAGGAACTTCTTTGAACTTGGTGATAAGTTCTGAATGCTGGGTTTATATGAAATTGCCAGAAAGAGATTAAAAGAAGATATAAAGATGAAGTAAGGTAAAGTAATTCCAAAGTGAACTAAGTATTTGAATTCATTGTATGACATTTTACATTTATTTTTTAATACCACTTAATAAATGTGATGAAAATGTTGATAGGTTGATTGAAGGCTAGTTATCCCTCCGTAGAATCTTGGAATGTGAACTTGAGCCCACCGTATATACAAGATTTGCTTTTAGATTAATAAAAGAAATTTTCAAAGGTAGGCAACTGAACCTCATTGAAAGCCATTGGGTCTAGCTTTAAACCACCAGGAGACCACCTCAAAAGGCATTTTCCTCTCAGAACAAGGCAGAGGCAAAAAGGACTTACTTTCAGTCCAAAAATCCTGATTGCCTCTACTTCCATTTCTGTCTAATCCTGTAAAATGCTGAATGTTCTTACTTTCCACCAATTTTTATCTAGTTCTTCAGCCAAGAGAGTTCATAGTCGTATTCAAGGCCTCCAAACACACAGAGGTTACAACATTTAAATTTTGAGCAATGCTTTGATTGCATTTTATCTTTTATTTTGCTTTCTAACAGCACCTCAATGGCTCTGTCTAACTGTGCTAGACAGTGTCATTGACAACATTACCTTCTACCCTTGCTTTTATTGATTATATATCAGATTTTGCAACATCCATAATGTGAAAATATTGAGTCTTTATGGAAGACAGCCAGTTATTTTCTACAGTTATGATCTTTTTAAAATAGCCCACTGTATACACTCTTTAGCATTTAAGGATAGCCATAAAGCATCGCACGAAGGTATAATGAACCCAAAAAGAACATCTACAGTGCTTGCAAAGATCAGTACCCATATACAAACAGACAGCTTCTTGGTATTTACACAAAATATTTGCCACTCTGAAAGCTCAAGTTCATTCTTTATTTGAGATTTTCTTTTTGGTAATAAAACAGTAAAAATATCAGCTTTTTTGTTCTTACTTGGTTCAACACACTTTATGCATTCTCTACTAGGAAATAACATATTTTCATTTCACAATCTTTCAGACAAAATTAGGTAATCAGGTTTTGTTTAATGAATGTAATGTGGTTAATTGTTTAAGAAGACGAGAATATTTACCAATTATGATTTTTTCAATCAATGTGTAATATTTAAATAGAAAGTAAATGAAAAATAAAATGTTTAGCATAATGACTGAACTGGACGAGAGATATTTTTTTGTTACTGTACTATATTAACACTAAGCATTTCATCCAGCACAAATATTTTGCATTTTTTTTCCCTACTTCGGTAGTGTCAAAATAACTGATGTTCAGTCTCTCCGTTTTTGAACGAGAAGTATGATAATTTAATTAAAGTTTAAAGTCTAGGAGCTATTGAAGATCATACATAATCCAATTACTTTTTATTCAATTAGTTTAATAGCAAACTACTTTGCTATAATTACAGTTAATCCCCTGATTTTTCTCCTCAACTGTTTATCAGTGGTCTGTATGGTATCTTTGAGGATATCATACTGGGATATAATTATCAACAAACCCCAATAGAATTAATGCACTAAATAGTACTTAATTATGAGCAGTATAGCACTACTGGATGGGTTAGATTTGAAGATGGTAGGAACACAATACATACTTTGAAGTTTCTGAGGCACTCTCCCTAGAGTTTTTGGGAAGAGGAGACAATACAGTTATTTTTTCCACTTGCTGATACTTAACAAAGAAATGTAAAGATAGAAAATAAATTAAATCAAAGAAAAGAAGAATTACAGCCTGGCCTTTCTAACCACTGTGACTGTTTACTGAATTGCAAATATCAGAAATTACTTTCATTGGTATCATAGTCTCCTATGCATACAACAAATTGGTATTAGTGTTTGTAATGTTTGATTCTTGACAAACAGAAGCCACAATTTCATTTTTTTGTGGATAAAAGAGAAAGTACATATATAATCCATTAGTCTTGGAATTTCTAAAGAAATTATCCAAATTCTCTTTTCTTATTGTGTGTTCTTTTTAAGTATAAATAAATGCTTCATACGTAGCATGCTGTATACACACAAATGGCTTTAACCTAATACCTATTCACAGAAATTAAGCACTAAATATGACACTAAATTATTAGGGAAGTCCACATTAAATATTGGCTTTTTCTGCAGTCCAGTAGAAGCCTTGCATTTTGCCAGACTTTGAGTCATAAGACACGGAGAGAGAAAAAACTGAAGTTGCATACAAAACAATGAAAATAAGTGCCTATTGTTGAAATCCTGACATTGCTGACATCCTATTTCAGTGGGATGCTCATCAAGTCTTACACAAAGTTATGGTTCTTCCTGCCTGAATTAAAGGTTCTCTCTTTTTAGAAGCATTAATTCTTGCTCAGCCAGGTAACAAAATGCGCAATACAAGTGCCTAATGATCCCTAGATAGAAAAAGGAAAGGGAAAAAAAAAAGATGCCTTTTAAGCTCATTTTTATGTGTCAAAAAGAAGCTAAGAAAGAAACCATGTAACTTTTATTTTATTTTGATGACCTAACTGCAGTGTTACAATGTGGTAGTAAGGATCTTTTCTATTCTTTTAAATGTAATTCTGTAATGTATATCTGGTTTTCAAGTTTCTTTCATGGCTAAGGTAAAGTAGCCTGGAAGTTAGTTCATGAGGAAGATTTTGAATCTATTTCCTGTTCTTCAACAGCTGGAAGTAATGTGTGGTGAAGGAGAGAGTAAATTCACTGCTAATTTTGTTTTTCTTAAGCTTAGGTGATCCTGCCGAGGCTGAAGTACACAACCCATCCTCTAACCCCACCTCAAATTTGCAATTGGTGCAATAGAAAACTTAGAATCACCAATCCTGTCTAAAGTATAGTATATGTCAACATAGGCTGCTTTACTAGTCAAGACAACCAAGATTGTGTCCAGCGTATCTGGAACAATGCACTTTCCATTATTCTCCATTGACTTCAGTGAGAGCTGAGTGGGAGCTAAAGTTCTTCTAACTTTAGACTTCAGCCTTAGGCATGTCCAAGATGAAGCCAGAGACAAAAGCCATGATTCATAAACCAGTCTGGAATGAGTGCTTCAGATGAAAACCTTAAAGTTTGCTAGGTCATGTGTCCTGTGATGTTGCTTTCCAATCTGACTTTCTGAAATCACCAGGCAGGATGTTATGGGGTCCTTTTCTTTCAGGGACATAATTTTTCTAAAAGAATTCTTGGAAACAAACGTGTTTATGTCTGAATTTCAAGTTTGAGTCAGGAGACATAATGGGAAATCCTTAAGGAAAAAGACTTTTGAATATTTAAAAATTTTAGCAGATATTTACTAAAGCAATTTCAGGATTAATTTCTCTGTCATATACTCCAGTCTATCTATCATGGAAAACAGGCTGGAGACCTAATTTTCCTCCTTCTTACATTCACAAAGATATGTGACTACTTCAGGAACACCTTCTTACTACTCGCTCTCCTCCATACTGATATCTCTCTTTTATCTATTAGCGTAGTACAAGTGAAATTCATAGTCTTTCATTTGTTTTTCTTTGTGGAAAGAAGTCAAACTACCGCTGATTTTACAGTTTTGTATTTTACTATTGAAACTGCATTCTCCCATTTTTTTCCAAACAGGACAATGGGAACTCAAGGAATTTGCTGTAATAGAAGATGAAACCAATTTAGGATATCAATCAAATAAATAGGGTGAAAGACAGAGCTGAGTAAAAAAAAATGAGGCTCATGAGAGAAAGGAGAAGAGGCGCATGTCGCTTCAAATTTCAAGCTTCCTAATGAGGTGATATGAGGATCTGACTGCGAAAGTGGAAATAATATCACCTGCCTGTTTGATATGGTTCATGTCCATATTTTATTGAAAGAACTTTTAGCATGAAAGAGGTAGACTATGTTCAAAAACTTTTGGCTGGGGTGGTGTTGGTTGATTATGCTACAGCAGAAATTACACAGCACTGTCCCCAGAGACTTTCACCTACTTGTTAGATGAAATCGATAATACCCAGACAAGCACCGAAATGACAATTTAATGTTCACAAAGGACATTTACACTTCATGGCTGCCTTTGAAAAAGTTACTAACTGTGATGGAAAGAACAAATGGAAGGTTCTCTGTAGCAGGTAAAGATGGTTGCATTCAAACAAAGATTCTGGAAGTGCTTTGCAAAGACTCTAACTATTTAGGATAACAGCTCACTTTGACAGAAATAATCTGTTTAAAAGGAGTTTTGCGGGAGGCAGTACCTATTGCAGTGAGGTGATAACAAATCGAGACGAGAGACAAGAGGAGTTAGAAGGACTTGTGCCTTCTCGTCTCGAGAAACACAGCACAAACCGATACTTCAGGGGTCAAACTGTGAAAGGCTGCAACTAGAAGCAGTTAACTACATTTGTCTCAGTGCTGTCTCTTCATGCCTTCATACACATTATACCTCACAGGAAGTTGCAGTTGTGCCAGAACTGGGCTCAAAATGACTTTTTACTTCGACTTTGCAGGAGGTATTTGGTGGTTTGGATCAGTGAGAACTCCAAGTGTATGTGCTTTATGTATTGGCTGTACAGGGCAACAGAGCAGTCAGGTCTTCCGGGCCATTCTCAGTTTGCTTGTCCTTGCATGCTCACCCTTGCTGCCATCCCAGCTTATAATTTAAGCCTCACATTGCAATCAGGTATGCACCTACCACATGGCAGCTGATGAAGCTGGGAGCTTTGTAGGGATGCATGAGGTGGGTACAATATTACCCTGATACAGTAATGCTTCTAGAAAAAAAACTTGTGCAGAATCACTTGGAGTCTTTCTACAAGTTACTGGTTTTTCTGCTTGTAGTCAGTTGCTTCAGGAAGACCTGATGCTGGCCATTCTCACGGGTAGCGTGTTAAAGTAGAGGAATCACAGTGCTGCTGTGGCAATGGTGCCAGTAACCCTGACCTGCAATGTTTAGTAACAGTAACTGTAGTTTTCTGAGGTAGACAACACATCTGTTACACCAGCCAAAAAACTTAACAAATTGTAATTTTAACAGAAGCTAAACCATCACTCAAGACAGGAAGAGTGTAATAATAATTAAACTAAAATTTTGCAAGAACTGTTGCCTCTTTACTCTTTTTTTTTAATGTAACATACAGTTCTTCCTTCAGCAAAACATTTAATCATCTGTTTATGCTAGCCACAACACTTAAAACAAATGATATAAATTGATTAAGCTAAAAACTTTTAAAATACAATTTTTCTTAATTGCTAGAAAATACCAGTTTGAATATACTTTTCATTCCTTTAAACAGGGAGTTCTTCCTTCTGGAGTTTAAAAAATCCTGAAAATCAGAAGAAAACACTGCCATTTAACCTTTAGCAATTCAGATCTGTGACAGTATTTCTCACATATTTGATAAAAAAAATCAAGCTTTATAAAATACAAGCGGCAATTTAAATTTCTGACTTATAAATGAATCAGATTAAATGGGCAAGTGATATAAAAAATGCCTAATACCTTACTGATCCATGGGAGATGTGTCACAATTTTGCCAGTGTGAACTGAAAAGACCCATTAATGATCTACCTCATGCAATATTTACTGCTGTTACATCAAATAGGTTTGCTTGTTATACTAACACAGCCAACGCCAAGAACACTGTTGCCTTACAGATCAGTGAACAATAGTAAATCACTCAACAACTGTCCTCTGGAATTACTGCATCTACTGAAAACTTATCAAGCGTCAACAAAATCCCAACTTTTCTGGCTTCTCCAGGAGTTGCTGTGGAATGGAGAAAAATATCTCTTCTGTTTACATTTTAAAAAAGAATTAAGAAGATGAGGAATAGATTTGTTCCTTTTCTTCTTTACCTTTGTAATTTTCAAAGAAAATCTGAGAGGATTTTTCTGGTGTCAAATTTTTGAGTGGAGGTTCTTATTACTGTTTGATTTTTCGCTCTGGAAAGAATCAGCTATAGGTACCTTGATATAGTTGTCTTTAAGAATTCACAGAAACACTGGTTTATGTCCTGTAAATAAAGGTACCTAAAGTTTGCATGGATATAAACACATTTGGGTGTTATATGACATGTACATAGACCATGTTACACCTTGCCCAGTTTCAGTGTTGGGTACTCCCTCATAGCCTCTGGATACCATGTCTCCACTATTTCTTTCTTTATTAGGAGGATAACTGTATTGAATTATAACCTTAAAAGCAGAGAGGTTCCTAAGGTCTGCTATGAAGACAACAAGACTATGCGTTCAGGTGTTTATTAAAATTCTGGATGTGGGTACCTTTTCATTTTCTTAGCATGATAGTAAATAAATTTTTCTTAGGAAACAGATTTGCAGTAAAAATGCTATTTTTAGATTTTCATTTAAGAAAATATATCTAGTTTTTCATGTTTTACTTCCTACTCTCACTAAATCAAGATTCTATGCATTCTATGGGCTGCAATATTTGCATTCATTTTGAATTCTAATACTGAGGATGCCTATGTGCACAGAAAAACTGAATCTTAATATAGCAACAATCAATGAACAAAATTCTTCGATATATTGAAGTGGGGATCAGGCATAGAACTCTTATTCTCTCTCCTGTGTTGTCAGTATGGAGATGATCCTGAAAAATATTGAAGTCTGTTCTACATAGAAAAAGGGAGCTCATTGACGTTAGTGTTTTAGCAGAATGGAAGTTTGAGATTTGGTTCTGGTTGTAGTTTTGGGGATTTTTTCTTCTTTTTGTTAGTTCCGGGCGTTTGTTTTTTTTTTTTTTTTTTGTTTGTTTAATCTTGTTTAATTCTGCAGTTTCTGAAAAGCGTGTATATCTAGTATAAAATAAAAAGAAAACCTGCAGTGTTATCATGTTATAACATATATAAACAAACAACAGAGAAAAAGGAAACTATAATGGAATTAAGGCTAATCTTTGTTTCCGTATCTGAAGTTAGATGGAAGAGTGCCATTAGAGAGATCCCAGGTACAAAGGCAACATTACACTTTAAATTTTTCAAGACAGAGTTGCATCAGCACACCTACAAATTATTCACATATGAGGTTACTGTTCAAAAATATGACAGAAATACATTGCTCTTTTGAAGCTCCAAGTCATCAATAAGGTCAGAGAAAATAATATTCAAATGAAGGTTCATTCCCGATTCTGCTGAGTCCATTAAAGCAAAACAAAACTTAACTTGATACGTGATCATGAAGACTGAAAATGTGTGGCTGTTGCCTCTATTGATGCCTGATTAGCAAATGTTCCCGTTTCTCTGCTTCTCTGTCTTATCTGCTCTCACATATAAGACAGCGGAAGAATGAGCTATGGATAAAAACTGTCATTAACATACAACAGTATTATATCGTGAAAGACATGCTCCAACTTCTTGAAGATGTGTAGATGCAGAGCAAATCAGTCTAATTGACACCTTAATATAAGTTTTGCAGAAACCGCCTTGATTTGACCTTGAGGTATCTCCTTCAACTTTACCGTTTCAGAATCTCGTTAGGCAAGAGATAATGTGGTTGACTGTGCCCTCTTCTCTGTGTCATTGCCCTGGTAGTGTAGTGTTTGGAAAAGTGTGCCATGACCAAGAGAAGAGTTTGTCTGAAGAAAATATGCAAAGCAGTCGTATTTTTCTTCACCAGATCACACAGCCATAAAAAAGTTATAGTTTCTGTCTGTCATCTCCAGCAGTTTGAGTGGTGAATTGTTGCTCTGTAATGGAGCAGAGTGTTTATGTGCAAAATTGAGAGAGGAAGAAGAAAAAGTCATGGCATAAACTTTGCATAGTTTCTACATTTAAAAATTTTAATGCTTACTTAAATGATAAAATATCATTTATTCTGTGTTGTAATATTGCTCCCATAGCATTTATAAGGCTGAAAACTAGATTCCTTTTCCAAATAAACCTGGGATATCAATGTCAATTATTAGGAAGTTAATCCTCAAAACCTGTTTTCAGCCATGATATTTACTCTCTGGTTACACCAACATACAAGCTTGTAAGCAGGCATGTTGCCAACTCTAAGAGATGAGAAAGAATGCATTTCTAAAATTGAACCAACAGGTGCTTCAGATGGCAGGAACAAGAATCAACCCAGCCACAAGAATACCGCACTTCCTGAATATCTGCATCTACAGGAAGAAAGATGGTCTCTAAAAACAAGGAGCCAAATAAAAGTCAACATTTTAAAAAACCATGCAGCCACAGAGGACACATTTTTGGCCTGCTGGAAAATATTGTACTGAAGCTTTGAAGGAAATAAAAATGCCACCTCTAAGTCTTTAAAATTAATCAAAGGTTACTCAATACTGGAATACAGCTGTGTATATTGACTAGACCTGGTTAGTAGCTGATGTTCTACTAATAGTCGCTATGCTATTTTATAGTTCAGTTGTAATGCTTCAGAAGAAGGTGAACATAATCAGAGAGGCAAGTGAACTTGTCCTTTTACATTCTCTCTTCACAAATACTTCAGATAAATCCTCAGCTGGAATATTAGTTCCTTAGGGCAGGAACATTTGCCTAAATATCTGCCACTGTCCTAAACATAGGAAAACTTAGTCCTGTTGTATTACAACAATAAAACACTCAGAAGCAAAACATTCATTGAGAGAGATCTATGAATCTGTAATTTACAATAAAACATTACAGGGTTATAATATCCCAAATAAATACTTTTTTTAATTGAATATTGAGCATTAGAGAAAAACTAAACATACTGAAGTTTTCTGGTATGAAAATGTAGATGCTGTATACAAATAAGAAATATCTGGTAATAACGACAGTAATAACTGTTTGAAATATATTATAAATAAGAGAAAATTAATTTGAAAATGCATGGAGTGTTTTATTTCATCACATGGTCTCTAGACATGCTTAATATTTGGGCATCTACTCATGTGTTGATACTGGAATATATTTCAATTTCCATTGATTTTAACCTTAATAAGCTGCTGGCATGGAACACAGGAATTCTCTGTATTTCCAGGAGTTAGAGAAAGAATCTGTTATATTTAAGTGGTCAGTTTTTTAACCCAAAATAATTGGAAATTTGGCTCATTCGGATGGAAGCACCTTAAGTAAAAGCAGTTAAATTGTAGTTATTGTTTTGAAAGCAGTCAGTACTTCACTGATGTCTCCCATAAGATTGTAAATGCTACTGAAGAGGAGCTTTATGTATGAATTATAACTCTACTAAATGGTCATTAATCTTAAAATATGTAGTGCGTAAGCAAGATCTCAAGGAAATTTAGCATTGTGGGAATTATGAATAGCATCTTATTCTGTTCTTACTTTCACCGTGCATATCTGTTTTACCTAGCAAAAGATTTTTATGAACAGGTTTTGCATTAGCTATTATGTGACCTGAGTTGCAGATACCTAAAGGTGGAAACGATGTTAAATTATGACACAGTCCTCATAAATTAAGCATCTGCATTAATATGTTAGCAGAGAGTAAAAAGCTTTATTTTCATTCAAATACTAAATCTAAAATAGGTTTGTAAACTAGTAGTCCATACTGATGCTTTTACCAGTGACGCTGTCTTTCTTTCCTATCCAGCCTTTTGATCAGTGTTAACCAAGCTAGATTCTTGGTTAGAATAGCTCTTATCTGTATGAAGTCCATAGTTTTGAACCCATAATTGCAAGTCCAGTTCTCTATAGTCTGTGTAAGTGTTGCTTAAGGTATAAATGGGCTGCTAAAGATAAGGTGATTTGGCTGCAAATGTCCACATTAAAGTCCTAAAATGCACCACACCAGCTCAATCCTTTTACTCTTTTTCCATTAACATTAAAAAGAAACAGAACAGTTCATTTACATAATACTATATAACTCCAGCAATATTTTTCCTAGCAAGTCATTGGAAGACACAGTACATCTAAAATGTTATTGCTTTGGGTAGGACAGATACTTATGTTGATGTTCATGTGCAGTCTCAACTGATATTAATAGAGAGACATAACTCCTTTTCTGAAAACTCATAAAGCATGTTATTGTGAATGTCCAATTTGTTTTGTTTTGATCTACCTCTAACAGTTAAGATGATGTAAGAAGTTTAGATCAAGGACTAAATTTGTTTGAATAGGCCAAACAGTGGCATAATACTGAGTAATAATAACAGCAACAATAGCAACATTTAAAAACAATAATCACAGTACATATTAGGTATATATCAGTGTTGGTGAAGATTATATTGGTAAAACTAGGAGTGATTAAGCTCCAATTTACTGTTGGCTATAAAAATACATTTAATCCTGGTTGAGTATACTCAGGCATACTCTCCATTTTGTCAGTTCCACAAAATAAGGAATAAAGAAAATGCATAAGATTGTCAGGGAAGCTGCTGAGAGTATGCCTGAATAAAAGTGAAAAATAACTCATTACACTCTCTGTGATTTGGCCATGTTTAAAAAGAGTTAAAGATTAGCCATGTTGGTAAGTTTCTCTGCTCAAATCTCATGTTAGGCATTACGTAAACAAAAATCACTGACATCACTGGCATATTTTTTCATTTAGCAATTACAAAAGACTAAGTTAAAACTGCTACTTAAAATAACTCCATTCCTGAATTTCATTTTTTGCTTTGAAAACCTAGTAAATACAGGTAATTGATTCAGACCAGCAATCCTCTCTTTCAATTATGAGCAATATAATTGAGAATGAACAACAAAATTAAATAACTGTCACAGTTTCCTTGGCTATTGTCTTTGGAATCTGGGAGATGTGCAGGTTTTAATTTATGTGCTAGCCACTGCTACTGTAACCAAGTAATATCAGAGTTTAGTGTCTTATTCAACTTGCTACTTATGTAAATAGGATCGTGAGAGGAGACAAAGGCATCCAGGTATTCTTTTAAAAATCTGAAAGCTTCCCCATGGTTCATCCTGTATATCTCTACATATTCTCTTTGCTCACACAATATTACTGTTACTTGTAACAGTAACGTATTACGTGCACAACAGTTATAGAGAGTTATTTTTACTAATTTGTAAAAACCAGTGAGTCACCAATACTGTCTTTAAGTCTGTACAAAATATTGTCTAGATCGAAAGGCTTATACAATGAAGGACTGTAAAAGTGAAGAGCTATAGATCCACATATAAAACGCTTGAGCTCTGTGAGTGATACAAAGGGATTTGACTCTTACAGGACAGAATTTTCTTGCTTATCCATTTTATTGTATGTTATGAATTGAATATTAAATACTTGACCTTCATTAGCATCTTGTAAGACTTGGGAACTAAGGCTTATCCTTATTCAGGACAGTCCACATTTCTGGTTATTTTGCCAGCAGCTACAGTTAAGACCTATTGTTCTCCCCATTCTCAATTAACTTTTAAAAATTAATGAACCACTTCCTTTTCTATTATGGTTACTTTGCTTTAAATTGTGTAAAAAGAGATTGTTGAGGGCTACTTTCGTAATTTCAAGTGGATCATTCATGTAATATAATTTCTAATCTACTGTATGGATAATAGCTTATTCGTGTGAAGATAAAACCATCTATTCTGTTTGTGATTGTTCCTTTGGATTTCTGTGGCTAGTATATTCAAGATAACAGAAGCGATTAGAGCAGTATCTTGTTTGGAGGGAAAATTTATCTTCCACCTCTTTTTCTCACAGTTTATATTGTTGGCATTGTTGTTTGACTCAAATATTTTCAATATGATCTTATTTCAGATAATATAAATTTCCATCTTTTTCTCCTTTTATCCTTGCCATAGGTAGTTCAGTGGTAGGGTGGATGAAGTTATAAATATGCAATTAAAAATGGTAGCAGACATATCCTATAAAAATGTTTACTCTTCTGATTTCACCAATTACTCTAGCAAAGTTTTAGGAAAAATTACAGTAGGGGAGAAATTTTCAGCATTATAACTGAATCACAGCTGCTAATACAGATAAGAGATTGGTGACTGAAAGCAAATCCCTCAAACCTGAATCCTGTTAGAAGAAAGAATCCTCTTTCTGCTCCTCAAAGTTGACCAACGGGTTCATCCTATTTTAAAACTTAGAACAATTTACAAGTTCTTTAAGGCGTTGATAGCAACTGTCCTCTGTGACATTTAACATTGATCAAGCAATTCTCTTCATTCACTCATCAATGGTGAAAAAAATAGACTAGGCTGAAGCTTAGCTCCCAGAGAAGAAGTTCAGAAAATTCAGTGTTACATGCCAATGAATATGATTCTTTTCTCCGTATTTGTCGATGTGCTTCCTGTGAAGGTTTCCACTCCTATATGAATGCATATTTGCATATTTCCCACTAAATTAGGATGCTCCAGATGATTTTCCACTTGGATGAAGGCCTAAGCTTTTGTAGATCTTGGTGTGTAATTGTGCATATGCATTTGAAAAGGTGTCAACTGAATTAGCATTGTCCTCAATAAATTCCAAGCATAGTGGCCTATCACAGGTGATAACAGTTTTTT
The DNA here is from genome assembly GCA_033556795.1 of Tapera naevia. Lineage (NCBI taxonomy): Eukaryota > Metazoa > Chordata > Aves > Cuculiformes > Neomorphidae > Tapera > Tapera naevia. The sequence goes on from JAUMJJ010000059.1 coordinate 18,638,989, forward strand.
GGTATTGAAATGGATTCTCTAACAATGGAAACCAGTCTGTCAAATGCAGAATTGCCGAACATATGTTAGCATTGTTATTTAAAGAGGTTCTGCATGCCAAAGACTGATAATGAAGCAGTAACACACATTGCTGAATTGTTTTATAAGAGAAGGGGGAGACAAAAACATGGAAAGGGAAAATTTTGTATTTTTGAGCTCTTCTGCATCTGGTTCCATTGGCTAAACACTGTGCTATTGTGTAACAATGGCTGAAAGAAAATAGTTTTTCAAAGTATATGAAAGGGTATTTAAAATTACTTGCGTAGCTTGAGAGGTTTTAGTCATTGCGCTTGAACACACCCATGGACAGAAGGTTAAATGTAAACTTTCTAATACATTCAAGGTGGTCTCCTTAGGATCATAATCTCTAAAGAATGATTTCCACCTTTGGTGGCTTTGATGATGTGAACTCATTTTTGCAAATACGCAAAGCACTTCCTAATCCTGCACTTAGGCTGCCACAAATAATGCAGGCAAGCGTCTCTTTCAGGTTATGCATGTGCTTGGTGAGAATAATTATGCTGGTGGTGATTCATAGCATGTAAGTTACTAAAGGCCCCTGTTCCTGACTCTACAGAAAAAAAAGACATCTTCCATAGCTGAATATAACACAGTGATATTTAAATATTGAATCCTCAAAACTTATTGCATTGCGTCTAGAATGACACTTTTAATTATCTGTATGTCTTGCTTTAGAACTTCAACGTATATTTCTTGTTACTGATTCTATCTATTTTGATAGGCTGCTACCCCCTGAATGCTTTGGTATTAAAACATCTCAAACCTGTATGTTGTCTGGATTTTCTATTTTACTTTTTACTCTTGGCAGTGCTGAAAGCCAATCAATAAAGAGAAACTTAAGGTAGGATAACAGAACACTTCCCAGAATCTTTGTAAGTAATGACACACATATCATACCCTATAAATAAAGTAATGCAGTCTTTTTTCAATCAGTAGTTGACTCCAGTTCTTTTTGGGGTCAGTGTGAGAACTACGCTATACGAAATTTAATTTGATATATTTGATATGGGTAGGAAAACATTACCATTTTACCTGTTTCAAAAGGAAATAATGTACTTGTTACATGATCATGACTTAAGTATGATTTTGTGAACCATATTTTCATGTACACGCACATTTAAAAATATAATACACAAAATGGTTTTCAGTAGACACATGAGACAAATAACTATAGATAACTGTAAGGCAGGTGTGAGTTTTATAATAATCATATTTCTTTATTTTCTTTTTAAAGGTATTTTATAAATGAAATACTTCAAATGTGAACTCTAGTATAGTGTGGCCACTCAAAAATTCAGTTCTTATTGCCAGATAAATGTAAATATAATTTTTTATGAAAATGAACTTGACATAAATACTTTCAGCATAGAATCAGAGGTATTTGATTACTACTATGGTCAAGATCAGAAGTTTAAAGAATTGAATTTTCAAAGCCAGTCTGTTTTCTAATATTTTGGCAAATAAGAATACGGGCTCATAGACAAGATTACTACCAGGCTGTGTGATTTTATGGAAAATAAATAAAATCTGCGTATTGTGTTTTTTAATGAGGAATCACATATGACCAGTATGGGAAATCTCATGTATAGAACACATTTTCTCAAAAAGATTGGTAGCACATGGTATGTTGGTTTCCAAATAGTTTTGTATAAGGACAGTAGAACAATTTTTTTAAAAAGGTTAAATAACTGATAAGTAGCTGATTTTGAAAACAATATAAAGCTGCACTGTTGTTAAAAAGGGCAGTTTCTAAGTAGCCTTTTATGTACACCTGGTTTTAAGATTAAGTATTTTCAACAATAACCTGGGTATAAATAAAATCTGACTTACTCTTTAGGTGATATACAAGGATAGGTGAATAGAACAGGGTACACTGAATTATTTGTATTGAAACAAAAAGGGCTTTATTACAGTTAAATATAAGATCATAAATGCAGAAAGAACTTTGCAGTTGTATCTGCAGAATCAGGGACTGTGTCCTGGAGTATGCTGTAATTCTGCATACTTTCTTTAGGCCCATGGTACAAAAAAAACATTGACCATGACAGCTGGGGTGGGAACACTTACTTTGTGACAAGAGACTGAGAAACCAGGACTTGCTATCTGAGAAACTGCTAAAAGTCTTAGTAAAAGAAAGCACAATGTGAACTACAGGAAAGGACTTTGTCCAAAAAAGGGAACCTAATCCATGGCTGTATAAAGAGGTCAGTAGAGGTCAAATGGTCTTTCTTTTTTTGTACAGGGTAAGTTCTTCTTTTATCCTAACTTTTATAGAATAGATAAAAAATTAAAAGTGCAAATAGATTTTCAGAAGGATTTGAAGTCTTGAAAAAATCCTTTTAGTGAGAGTTATAAATTGCAGTCAACTTATCAAGCAGTAGATAAATATTTGAATCGATTATCATGCATAAGTAACTTTGTAGGAAGAACATATCTGGTACTCCTTGACTGTTTCTTTTTGCCTCCTCTTAATTGTGGTTTTGTGACTGAATATCAGAGCTTAATAAGGCTCATGCATTTTTCTCTCTCTGTTTATATACATAAATATGTATTTTGTACATATGCATTATAAGTACATGTAGTATTTATATATGTATTTTTAACTGTATGAGTGTATGTATGTATATGTTTATATCTGTGACTTAAGCTTCGTCAGGGAAAGTTTAGACTTGATATGAGGAAAAAATTCTTCACTGAAAGGGTGATTGGCCATTGGAATGGGCTGCCCAGGGAGGTGGTGGAGTCACCGACCCTGGAGGTGTTTAAAGGGAGACTGGATGAGGCACTGAGTGTCGTGGTTTAGATGATGGTTGGTGTTAGTGTTGGTGTTAGTGTTAGATTATAGGTTGGACTTGATGATCTCAGAGGTCCTTTCCAACCTTGTGATACTGTGATACTGTGATACTCTATGCATGTAGACGCATATTGCATATATGTTATATCTAAAAGCTGATGATTTCTAAACAATATCTATAGAAGACAGTCTTAGTATGCTAAAATAAATAAATAATAAGAGTCACTGATGTTCTCATCATATAGCTTCCATAAAATGGAACTGTTTGTTTTTAAATGCAATTTGTGCCTGCAGAAGTTCATTATTTTGCCAGTTATAGCTCTCCTTTTAAGCTTAATTGTTAATGATACTATGTGAGAAACTGCAATATGGCTGTTAGTTTAGTTTATATCTAGGTTAGCCTAGAAAATCTCAGCACTAGGTTAACCAGGGCTAAGAGCACCTAACCAATAATTTCTGTGCCAAAATCCAGGCCACTCTTGAGTCTCTGCTGGAGTTCCCTGAGTTTCCAGAAGGAAATTGGCACAGGCAGGCTTATATGCTTCACTATTTTGTAGACAGCCAAAATATTTCTCCAACTCTGGTCTTCATATCCTCATTCTTATTGATTTCTGTATGAAAAAGCAAGCAAGCAAGCAAACAAACAATCAAAAAGCAGCAAGACATGCCATCAGCAATGGTAATAAGAAGGTTCTTTATTCCAGCATCCAGTTTCATCATCCTGTTCTGATCCTTGACTTCAGTATGATGTGTTATTCCACACAAAACCCACTTACATTCACTGCTACGGAGTCACATGTAATTGACTGCGTTCCTTTGTTAAATCATGCATTTTTCAAGCATTTTGCTGCTATCCTCAGACTTTTATAAACAATGAATTGCATTAGTGCATGGTCTACACTGTATCTTTCAAATTGCTAGCAAATACACTAAGCAATACAGGACCAGGCACTGGCTCTTGAGGGAGTAGGTCTAACAACTAGTAAATGCTGTGTTTAGAGCAAGTTATATCTTCTTTTTTGCTTGTACTTGATTAACCTGAAGACAGAATAGAATCAGCTCCAGTACCGACTGATTCTACAGTTTTTGATTACCTACTTATTCTCTGAACTTTTACAACTGCCCTCTTGCCTTTATCGACTTTCTAATAAATTAAAATAGTGCATTCCAAGCTACTTTTAGAAAAACTCCCTCATGGTAAAACTCTGCAAAATGATCTTTTGAAATGGAAATAGATAGTACCCATTGCTCTGATAAAAAATAGCAGATTTATAGAGCTAAGTGAGAATATTTACTCAGTCCATATTTCTCCAGGTGCTTTCTGATCATTCTTTTGGTTGGATTCTATGTATGTTTGCACTTATGCAGACATACACCTCTCATCATGTAGTTAGGAAAGACCTATGAAAAGTGAAGATTTTGTAAAGGATTAAGGACTGGATTGTCTTTCAGAAACCATCAAAACCATTTCTTCTTCTTGCTTTTCAGCAGCATGTTTAACTCACCTGTCAGCCGGCACTGAACCGGTGAATGATGCATATTTACAAAGGTTTTGAACTTCTGATTTTTTTTGTATTCCACTTCACTAGCTTTGCTCCTATTGTTGCACAATGAATGACAGTGTTGCAGTTTATTAGATTGTAGACTCTTGAGGAAAAAAAATAGATCAAAAATTGTGTTGTATTTTACACACATATAAGCTGCAAATCTAAGTAGGACCATGGTTTTTCAGTCAAAGAAATGGCGATGTCCCAAAACTGACCTGTTTCTAATGTATTATTGATTATGCCATCCTACTTATTCTGAAATGTTGATAGTATTGAAAATAATTTATTTTGATGGTCCATGCTGTGTTTCATAGTAAAAGGGAATATGACATATACTATTCTTATGACTATTGCTCCTAAATAAAAAACCTATTCCCTGGAATGATCAGCATCAGAAACAAACCAGCATCAGTTTATCAGTCAACAGAAATGTCAATCTTAATGCATGACCTCTCAAGACAGAGCTGTTTTGAATTGTTTGTATTTGGTTCAATAATGTATTCAACATGGGGCTGACATTTCCAATGGAGATACGGAATGCAGTAGGCCCCTGAGGCCAAGCCAAAGCCAACAGACCGAGAGTAGTAGATCAACAATATTCAGTGGAGATTAGTAACAGAAGATTAGCTTTTTCTTATAGCTTGAAATGCTGCTGAAAATAGTTTAGAAACAAATGACTTCTGGTTAGGAGGCTGTGAAAACTTAAAATCAAATACTCAAGTCAAATGAAACCACTAAAGGCTATGGGTAATGACAAGTAACACTAATTGTATTTAGGAAACATGCATATAAATTAAAGATCGGATTATTATTAGAACCAAATACTTTTGTCTAATGCAGTGTCATGTGAGAGATTTATTAGTAATATCAATATAATGATTATCCAACATAAATTTGTACTTGAAGACCAGGACCTATTTACAGTATATGTGAACTAAAGTGGTGCCATCTGAAACTCTAAGGAATCTACGCACCAGAAGGATAAGAAAACAATGTAGAAATGAGTAAATGAATTTTTTGGTGTCCTAGAGCAAGTACTGAAAATTGAGCAAGCCTGAGTTATTGATTGAGAAACCCAGTTTACCCAACATTTCTTTAAAATGTACCAGTGGACTGTGGCATCCCTCATCCATATTTCTGTACTCAAAGAAGTTGTTACTTTAAGTCAGAAATTTTGTTAAGTTCCAACAAATAAAGGTGCATCTGAATTACGATAGCTTAAGATATATTGAAAATTTTCAAATTTTAAAGAGTCAAGTTACTTTATTATTTTTCATTAAACATTTAGTCATCCTTAATTGAAGTAGAAATTAAAAAGGATGAATAAGGTATGTTAGTAGTTTTAATATGTGCCTTTAATTATTCTTCAGAATTAATCCATGGTCTTAGTTACGATGCCTAATAAACAAAGGTTTGTTATAGTCCCAATAAGAAGCTCCATAGAAGTAACTAATTCGAACAGGTTTTTTGACTGTCATATCATCAAGAACATTTATGAAACAGTAAGATGAAACCACCTTTCTCGGCATTCAGCACCAGGTCTTCCGATTATTCATTAACACATATTCAAGAAATGTAAATTATTTAATTTCATATAATTGGCTGTATCACGACTATTTTAGTTCATTTTATTGTCAAATCATTTAAAAACCAGTCACACTCTACATCTGAGTGTCAATTTCTTCCTCAATTAAAATAAAAATAAAGAGATACAGAACGGTTTTGGAATTTGCTAGAGCGGAATAGTTTCTGAGGTAGAAGAAAATACAGTGAGTGAGAAAACAAGAAATCTAATGCTTTATAGACCTTTTTTTTTCTTCAGAAAAACAAAAGGACAGTAAAAAAATCCATAACAGAATAATTTATTTACTACTTAATAAAAAAAAGCTTGTTGACTCTTCCCTTTCTATAGTTTCTCTTTCTCAAGAAGAGCTTGTGCTTTGGGTCAGCTTCAAGAAAACAGAAGACTTTTTAAAGTCTCCTCTCCTCTCCTCTCTTCTTTTTGTTGATATTCAAAGCCTATGAACACAGAACTAATTGCTGAATGACTAAGCAAATTGCATAGAAAGCTGAGAAACAGCCTAAAAAATTCATGGCTTTGGGTAGTCCGTGCAGGTGCATAGGAATATGTAGGTAAAATGCAATCAAAAAAAACTATGAAAAGTTGATTAAAATCTGAAACTGAGTGAGGTTATAATTAATCATTCTAGAGCTGTAAAAATAGTTATATATTAGCCATTAAAAATAAGTGAAAAGGAGTTTAATGGTTTAAATTGAAGTTTAAAATTTTCATTAGTGCCCAAATCTATTCTAGTAGAGGAGATGATAGCCTGAATTGATTCAGCTCTAGAAGATTTGCCAAAGCGTAAGTAAGGTTTAATTAGACTAGGGACAGTCAAAGAGAAAAACTCTCAAATGATACAATATACTCTGAAGTAAAGTTAAATATTACTAAGAAGTTAGTCCTCAATAGACCTAAAAGTTATGAGACAGTTTAATCATATAAATTGTATTTTTAAAATATATGCCAACTGGTAAAAGTGCTACTAGTTTTGCAACTGTATTAGGAATGTTAAAGCATCTGACTAGGATTCAAAATTAACTTTAGAGAGAACAGTTTTTGTTGCTATTAAAGATTAATCTATCATGGTAGAAGATAAGTAAAAGTCCAATGGACAAGTGATCATTCCAAAACTGCGGTACAGTATCAATGCTATTTGTTAAGAAACACTACATAGTGGGTAAGCACTGATAGTGAGTAAAAGTGAATTCAAAGCAATTACTTTCAGGCTCTTGATGCTGAGCTAGGTAAAGTCAGTAGGACTCTTTTGATTGATTTGATCAGGTTTAGAAAGATATTCAAAATTATGGAAAATGAAGCTTCAGTTAGGTTAAATACAGTTATATCTACAATGTACAGGTCTTTTTGCTTGGGTGTAACTACCTTAAAATTAGATCTTTTTTGTATAAAAATATTTTTTACGTCCTCGATATTCAACCGAGTTGGATAGACACAACTGGAATGTAATTCATCCCATCCTAAGGGAATTGCAGTTGGCCATAGACTGCATCTACACGGAAGTATTGTCACAGACCAGTAGTGAGGTTTTGAGGAAAGTCACCTACTTGTCTCCACTTCCTATACACTGGCTCAACTTGCAGAGCAGAGTGGTGAGCAAAAGGTTGATTCTTTTCTGAGAGATCCAAATGCATTTCTCCAATCTGGGCACACATGAATGTGCCTCTACTCTTCTTCGGAGCAAAGGATCCAAAAGGAAGACTCATCTTACAGATAGGTTCAAGATATTTGTGTTGCATAGACATGATCCACGGAGATATGCTACAGAATAAATCTAATCCAAAGAGTATCTAAACTGCATATAGTGTTAGCATATGGGCCTGAACACCAAGTGCTTAGATCTTCTACTGCACCAGCTTACTTCCGACTACAGACATAGATGTATAAGACTAGTTTAGACTCTTAACTAGATGAGATTCAGATCATATGAGATGAATTTATATGCAACTGGTCCATAATGAAAAACTTCAGCACTGGTTAGGAAAAGGAAGGAAGTTTGTTAAAAACATTAATTCTCGTATCCAACTTCAGAGTAATGTGGGGAAAGGAGTGAATTCACTGTTACAGAACTAATTAGTGTTCTTATATGCAAACATGGGGAAAAGAAAAGAAATAAGGATATCCTTGTTACCTAGTATATTCCATGTTTGAAAGGGATGAGTTAGCCAATGTTTGAGGTTTAAAGAGATAAGGCAAGGCATGCTGGCTCTACTGAATGTTCTTTCTCACATTCCAATATTTCATAGTTCTTAGAAGTTGAAAGAATTTCTTCTGTCTTTAAATTTATACTAGCTTTAAGAAGTGTTGATCAGAAAATATTTTTTTATCATAAAAACTTTTCTAAAAAAGTACTACATTTATAGCCTTTAAGTTCTCTTCATGTCCCCTGGACAATAAGATGTGAGATTTTGTAGAAATTATGACGAACTGAGTTTCAGATTTAACTAAAACTTTTAGCTTTTCAGATTTTAGCGTGTACCATATTTATTTATTAACAAATCCTGTGTAGCAACCCTTACTATTTGGATAAACACACAGTTGCTTTTGGTCAAGGTTGATTCAGTGTACTCAGCTGATTCAAGGGAATAGTCAGAAAGCTTAGAAAATATTTAATAAATCAATTAATTTTCTAGAAGACAGGAGGATGTGAAACAAATTATGAAAACATTTCATTTTTTGATACGTTTATTTTTTAAGTCACAGAATCAAAGTACGTCCAATTAAACCAGTAATGAACATGCTTGAAAATGTGTATGTGTATTCATAGAAGCAGAATATATTTCTGTAACACAAGCAAATTCACTAATCAAACATATTTTAAAGGACTTTTTAAAAAGAACTGTGTTTTTAGATCCTCAGAATGCTTATATTTTGACATTTTGAATTTCCTTTCATTGAAAATCATCTTTCTTCCACAGCTTTCTATTGTATGCAACCAAAGAGTTTCAAAACTGGAAAACTAATTTGATCATCCACATCCACTCTCAAGTTCAAAGTTTTTTTGCTTTTTTTTACAGTATGCTCTTCAGATATTTGTCTAGACTTATTTTAAAAATTTCAAATAAGATGATTCTGTATTTTGAAATGACAATCTAATAGTTATAATCAGTATTACCGTGTTTGAGTAAGACAGTTCACCATGTGCTAATTTGTAAGCATTTGAGAAGTGTCCTTGACTTCAATCAGACTGCTAGACTTAACATTATGCCAGTGTTTAAACGCCTTATCAACTCTGACAGCTACCATGATGAAAAACCTTGTCAGATCAAACAGAGGAGAAACAGATCCTGACCTACATCATTTAAATGTGTATGAAAATTGACAATAGTTTTTCCTGAAAGTATCATGCACCATAACTAATAGTTTTAAAATATTTATTCATGTGCAGACACAGTAAAATGATCAATGTCGACATTAAATCAAAATTGTTGCTGATTTAGTTAAACTTCCTGATTATTATGGTTAAACTACGGCTAAAGTTCAAAACTAAGCATTTCAAATGAGCTCAGTGCATAACCAACTTGAGTTTTAATCAGAGTTAACATGCAACCACAAAATTCTTTCTGTAGTCATCTACCAAAACTGAAATGTGCAAACAAATTTTAAGCATGTGCTAGTACACTTGGGGATCTATATCAGTCTAGTGAAAAATCATACCAACTGATTCAAATGATAAAAAGGAATATTTAGGAAGCATAATGAAAGCAGGAATAAGCAGATCAAGGATAAAAGGAATATTTTATTACATTTCTAATGCTCTCAATTAGTGAAAACAGTCTTTATGACTTAAATCATAGGTTCACAAGGAAAAAGTTCCCTAATTCTTGCTATCTTGAATGCCAGATTTCTGTATTTGTTCTAAATGTCAATAATTCTAGTGCTGTCTGAAAGTTCCCAAGATTATAATGAAACATTCCTTAAAAAAGTGTAAGCTAATAAAAAGTAAACCAATCTAAATAGTTATTTAAATCTGGAGGTCTGAGCCAGTTTCTGGTGACTGAAATGTGGATTTTTTAATCAAAAGTTTTTGCGGTGAAATTTTCTTAAAAAAAAGAAAGGCAAGAAAAGATTTTTTAATCATACATTCTGGGAAATTAAGCAATGCTACTGATGAGGATACAAATGGTCTTAATTTGCCGGTGATGGCAGTCTGGCCATGCAATAGCATTTAATTCGGCTTGCATTCATCCACTCTTAGCTTGGCAGAAAACAGAGAGAAAGAAAAAAATTTGTGAAATCCACTTTTGTTAAAGGGTTTTATCTGGGGGAAATACAATTGAGTGAAGCATAAAAGTCGTACAATAGTCAGGTTGTTTTCTAAAATATTATCTGTTGAACAAGCATATATTTTTGGAGTGTTGTTATATTGGTAACAGATGGGAAAACTGATTGCAAAGATAAGGAGTTTGGGTAAGAGAAGAAGGTTGTGAGACGTGACAAAACTAGATGGCAAGGTAGAAAGAATGAGAGATGAAGCACAGGAGAAGACCTGCTTGTCCCTGTTCAGCAGCGGTAGTCTCACTCTGGCTAAAGTGACTTTCCTTATTGTTGGAATTCTAGAGTCTTGCTCTTGAGGCCTCTTTTTAACAGGGTGCCATTTGGAACTTCTTTAAGTGATGTTTAACATTGTTTATTAAAAATATTGATAGTAGCTTGACAGACCTTGTCTTCTAAACTGTGTTTGAGGGAACTGTGCATAGTTCATATTGCTCTCAGTTCTACCAGAGCAGCCAAGACTTAGTCACAACACCGGAAATTTTTTCCTCAGAAATCCTGAAGTTTGTATAGCCACTCCAGAAAAAGAGTATATGGGGATATGCCAATAAAAAGTGGGATAGGATATTTGGCTATTTGAAAGTTACACTTTCCTCATAGTCAGTATACTTTGCTGGCATTCCTTCAGAGACAATCAAATGCATTGCCATAGAAAAAAACTCAGATATAAACATAAAGTCAGTAAGGGAGAGAGATTTCCTGCAGTGGAAGTGCAAGATGTATCCAGGTACTAGCAGTAAATAAAAAATGGATATGTAATTCACTTATTGATCCACAAAATGTTCTTAGAAAGGGGTATATTTTATATTACCTGAATGAAATGTGGATAAATGTTGTTATGTTTTTGCTTTGCACTTTATTACTAACATATCTTTTTGCCAAAAGTGAGGAAGGCTACTTGCATTTGATATAAGGAAAGAGATTGCTTGTGGCTGCTGCTGCACTGACATTCACTCTTAAGTTATCTGGAAGTTGTATGGCTGTGTAACCAATGTGGCTATATAAATGTTATCAACAGAGTCAACGAAAACTGTTCACAGAGCAACATACCTAGTGAGAGAGAACTGCTAGAAAAGGGAAGATCATTAAGATGGAAGTAGCATAATCGCATTATGAATACTGGTTAAAGGCATAAACCAGTCAATGGGAAAATGATAAGCAGAAGGCGGCTATTTATCTGGGAGGATAACAGAGTACTGATGGAGAAGATCAAGAAGGATAATAAGAAGAGTTTTTATAAATATATCAACGGTAGAAAGAACGCGACCTCCACTCCTTGTTAGATGTGGGGGGAAATATAGTAACCAGAGATGCAGAGAAGGCTGAGGTACTTAATGCCTTTTTTTGCCTCAGTTTTCAACAGTAAGGATGTCATCTCGCTTGACAGTTGGCCCTCTGAAGTGGTTGATGGGGGCAGGGTGAAATATGGCCCTCCTGCAATAAATGAGGAGGAAGTTAGAGACCTGCTGAGCCACTTGGACCCTCATAAGTCTATGGGGCCGGATGGGATCCATCCTAGGGTGTTGAGAGAGCTGGCGGATGAGCTTGCTAAGCCGCTCTCCATCATCTTTCAGCAGTCCTGGCTCACTGGAGAGGTCCCAGAAGACTGGAAGTTGGCCAATGTGACACCCATCCACAAGAAGGGCCGTAAGGATGATCCAGGTAATTACAGACCTGTCAGCCTGACCTCGGTCCCAGGTAAAATCATGGAGCAGATAATCCTGTGTGAAAGCATGCGGCAGAACAGCCAAGAGATCAGGCCCAGCCAGCATGGGTTTAGGAGGGGTAGGTCCTGCCTGACCAACCTGATCTCCTTTATGACCATGTGACTCGCCTGGTGGATGAGAGGAAGGCTGTGGATGTGGTATACCTGGACTTTAGCAAGGCCTTTGACATTGTCTCCCACAGTAGACTCCTAGGGAAGCTGGCAGCTCGTGGCCTAGATGGGAGCACTCTATGCTGGGTTAGGAATTGGCTGGATGGCTGAGCCCAAAGAGTGATGGTGAATGGTGTCTCATCCAGTTGGCGGCCAGTCACCAGTGGTGTCCCCCAGGGATCGGTATTGGGTCCCATCCTGTTTAATATTTTTATTGATGATCTGGATGAGGGGATTGAGTCCATCATCAGCAAGTTTGCAGGTGATACCAAGCTGGGAGGAAGGGTTGATCTGTTAGAGGGTAGGATGGCCCTACAGAGGGACCTGGACAGACTGGAGAGATGGGCTGATTCTAATGGGATGATGTTTAATAAGTCCAAATGTCGGGTACTTCATTTTGGACACAACAATCCCATGCAGAGCTACAGACTGGGGATAGAGTGGCTGGAGAGTAGTCAGGCAGAAAGGGACCTGGGAGTGCTGGTTGACAGGAAGCTCAACATGAGCCAGCAGTGTGCCCAGGTGGCCAAGAAGGCCAATGGCATTCTGGCCTGCATCAGGAATAGCGTAGTGAGCAGGACCAGAGACGTTATTTTCCCCCTGTACTCGGCACTGGTCAGGCCTCATCTTGAATACTGTGTACAGTTCTGGGCCCCCCAGTTTGGGAAAGATGTTAGGATACTGGAATGTGTTCAGAGGAGGGCAAAGAAGATGGTGAAGGAGCTGGAGCACAAGCCCTATGAGGAGCGACTGAGGGAGTTGGGGCTGTTTAGTCTGGAGAAGAGGAGGCTCAGGGGAGACCTCATTGCTCTCTACAACTACCTAAAAGGAGGTTGAAGTCGGGCAGGGGTTGGTCTCTTCTCTCAGGTGACCAGTGGCAGAACTAGACGGCATGGACTCAGGCTTCGTCAGGGAAAGTTTAGGCTTGATGTTAGGAAAAAGTTCTCCACTTAAAGAGTGATTGGCCATTGGAATGCGCTGCCCAGGGAGGTGGAGTTGTCGACCCTGGAGGTGTTTAAGTTGAGAGTGGATGAGGCACTGAGTGCCATGGTTTAGATGATGGGTTGGTGTTAGTATTGGTGTTGGTGTTAGTGTTGGGTTATATGTTGGACTTCATGATCTCAGAGGTCCTTTCCAACCTTATGATACTGTGATACTGTGAACATAAATTAAAAAGGAAGGAGTAAGGGCAACTGAAGCTATTCAGAAGTGGGTTTTGGTAGGTCTGTGCTTGATCACTGTAGCTCAGAACAAGATGCAAATTCATTACTTTGATCACAAGTCTGTCTAAATGCTAAAATCAGGGACTGCCTTGAGTACACATCTTAACAGAAGTGACTTAATTGTTGTCCTGGGCTCATCTTGCCTAATCTTTAGCAAGGAGAACATCCAAGATGATGAAAGTGACATAGTTCTTACACAGGATGAATCATCTTTTGGAAGTGCCCATTTTCCTTACTAACTAAAAGACAGCTGCTGATAACAAAGCTAGTAACAAAAGAATCTCAGGTGTTCAAGGTACATAGGATGAACGTGAATGATAATATCTACAGTTGGTGCCCTTATGTTTATAGCTAACTCAGTTGTGTTTTGAAAAGTGCTTAGCCTCCATTCACATAGTTTATTGGAATGTCTCAAAGTCTTCAATGTCAACCTAGCTACTTGCACGTTTGCAGTATCAAAGTCATCAGAAAGTGATTATCCCTGCTGGAGTTTTGCCAGAACACAAAGGCTAACTTCACTTCATGTGGAAAACAAGATAAGTAGCAGCCAGGCCTTCATGTGATGCTGGTCCTCTTGTGCATAGAAATAAACAGATAAATGAATGAGATTACAATTATGATCATAAGGAAATACAGATTAGGGTATCCTCAAATACTATAGCAAATAATTTTTCAGTGTGAGAATTTCAGTCACTGTTGGCAACTCCATGACTGACTCAATCAGCCTGTTTTATCTCTGCTATCCCATAGGCACGGTGATCATTCATGGGATTCCTGCTTATTACTGTCAGAGCATAGTGCCAGCTTCTAAAACATTCAGTAGCTTTTAATATAAAAAAAGGAGTTAAATCCAAGCTTCAGCTAATAGCTTATTTTCACCAAAGATCTGCTAAATAAGCAAAGCATAAAATTAATTATATTTTAATTAAATTTCTGAAGTTAATCACTGTAGAAAGTCAACGATAATATAATATATAGAGGGCACTAGATAGCATATTACAACACATTGCAAAGAAATGGAGATTTGAGAGGACTGTAATTGACTTAAAACTAGGAAATCCTAACTTTTGTAGTCAACTTCTTTGCGGTGTCACTGTGGCCAAACCATAAAACTTCATGTTGCTGAACTTTCCTAATGTTTGTCAGAACACTACAAAATGTACAACCCTCTAATTTCCAGAGTTTTGATGTTCTACCAATAAGATACATTTATTTTTAATCATCTTTGGTCTTTACATGAATATCTGGGTGCTTTTTCCAAGGTTTAATCCTTAGTCAGATGTTAGTTGTATATTGGAAAAAGCAAAATGCAACCTGATTAATTTAAATATGGGACTCATCACTTAAACTAAAATAGCAGTAAAATGCTTATAGTACAGTATAATTATGATCGGCATAAAACGTTATTCATTTTTTGCCTATGTATCTTTAATTTCATATTCTTTTTAATGTATTCTGGTCTTCGCTGTATAATTTTTTTCTTTTTTGACTATCTTTCCCTTTTTTTTTTGTTCTTTTCTCCAGACACCTTTCTTTCCCTCTGTCAGCAGCAACAGTCACAATTGCTACATCACAAAGATCTATACAGTTTTCACAATGATCTATACAGTTTACTGTTCCTACAATTTTCCACCTTAGCTCCTGCCTCTAGTGCCTGCTTTAGTTCGTGGTTGTACTTTGCTTTCCTAGGCTTGGTCTTATCTCAATTTTTTTTTCTCTTATTTGCTTGGGGTTTGTGCTTTCTTTGGTACTGAAAGATCTTTTCAGAATCCTAAAGAGGTCCCATATGGTGCCAAAAATTACAAAACTTGACATGTCAGCCTAATTTGTTGTCATTGTGGATTGTACTGAAATAACATCAACAACAGATCGAATTTTCTGCAGTGTGTCACAGTGCCATAGTAGGTGATTAATGCTAAAAGTTCCTACTCAATTATTCTATTATTATGATATATCCAACAGGGATGTCCTTCACTTGGCCTTAAACTTTTCCAGTCACTCATATTCCTTGCAGGTGTCCTGTTTCCAGCTGGAGTGGGACCCATCAATACTGTTCTCCCATTTTTATGGAAACCTCCTTCCTACTTTCTTGAATTATCCAGCAAAGAGCTGGTAAGGATACCAGAGGGACTCCTTTCCTGTATATAAATTTGGTTCAGAAGCCTCATGTATGCCTCTCATGACTTAACATGTTTATTGCAATGAATAACGTTCGTTTCTTCTTGACTAAAATTTACCAAACACCTTAAGATAGAATTTATCTTACCTTTGTTTCTTCAAATTGAAGTTCTCAATTTAAAAACAGATGTAAGACCATTTGAATGAATGCAGTTGGACGAAAGCAATTGAGGATCATTTGGTGGAAAGGTAGAGAATTTTTTCTATGTTTACTGGCCCATAATGAGTAATTGAAACAAAGTTTGTCGCTCAATGGGAACATGGAAGCTACTTGGATTTTAACAAGTAACCTGCCACATATACCTGCTTACTATTAAATTAAAACAGGGACTTCCGTGATTGATTTTAGATGGTCTGCTGTTAAATTACATTATTTACTTCACAGCAAAATTTGGACAACAAATATATCTATGAATATCAGATACATAAACACAACCTATGCTTATCTGGTACAAACTTGTATATACTAATGAACTTAACTCTTCTCTCTGAGCTGCATTATGAGCTGCTGTTTGATCTGAAAGCTGCTCTTGAGCATCCAAGCATACATAATTGTTGTTTTTCCAAAATATCTAGCAATGTGCAAAACATGCCAGGGGTGATAAAGAAAACTGAGCAATCCATCCTTGAATGTAAAGCAATGAGAATACCAAATGAGGCAGACTTAAAGAGATTGAGGGCTGAAAATATAATATTGATTAAAATGACCAACTGTTGGTTCCTAAAACTATCTTAGGGATCTTATGTTCTATAAAAGCTGAATAGGGTGTCTTTGTGTTTTCATTTGTATTGCTCAAAACTTAGAGCTTTTTGAAAATCACGTTTCTTTTACCTCTGCAATAAAATAGTGGTTTTTTACATAGAAATCTAATTTGCAGTGCTAATTTACTACTAATTTCTAGAAGGAAAATCAAGTGGTTATTTTTAAGATTTTATTTCTGATTTTAAATGGTGATATCTACTGAGTCATACTCATCTGTTCCATTTTAGATGCACATGTCTATACAGGATCAGATGGAATCTTTTTGCTCACTAATTCAAAATCAGGAGATTAATCTCTGGCTGAAGAATTCTTTATAACAAAGAATTCCAGAGAATCAGAAAAAAGAAATCTGAGTGAAAAGAGTAAAAAATAAATCATATGAAAGATTAGGCTGATATTTATGTTCTGAGTTTTGAGGATATTTCTTAGTTGTCCTTTAATTAAGATGAGCCAATATACATATTTTTCCATTTATAAAGCATATTCATTGGCAGAGGGAGTAGTGCCTCTCAATAACAGTTATTTAAAAAGGGAATTTTAGGAAGAGGGGACAGAGTTATGGACCTCTGCACATAATTTTTCTAAAAGCAATAAAAATACAAATTGGAGATTACTCAGTTAACATTATATCTTCAAGAGTTTAAATATTTGAATGGGTTGAATTTGAGTCTCTGAACACTCCAGTGAAATGAGAGGATGTAGTGCTAACTCTGCAAACGTTACGTGGAGAAAGTATATCACTTGCATGTTAGTGTCTGATAGAATACGAAACTATCAAGTGAACATGCTGTTTGGCAGAGGATGACAGGCAAGAATTGTTCTGGAATGATGTTATTCCTTTTTGCTAACTTTTCATTATAAGTAAGCTGAAAATCACAGAATCATAGAATGCTTTGGGTTGGAAGGGACATTTACAGGTCATCTAGTCCAGCTGGATGCAGTGCTACAGGCGAGGTCTCACCAGAGCTGAGTAGAGTACTAGAATCATCTCCCTCGACCTGCTGGCCACATTTCTTTTGATGCAGACCAGGGTACATTGTTGTCTTATGTCCAGCTTTTCATCTATATATAATTCATATTACAAGAACTTTAGATGCTGATATAAGTGCTTTTTCAACTCCTTTCAGTTTTTTCCCAATATTTTTTAGTAGTACTCTACTGTTGAACATGTTTATTTAACTGAGAGAATACTAATAGACTAATTTCTTACCTAACAGTTTAAAAATTGTACTTTTTTAACCCTTATGGAAAGGTAATTTTGTGCAGAGTGCCAGGAAGTTTGCCAGCTTGAAATGAAAACACTATATGTAATATATCAAGGCTTAAAGAAGAATGGTAAGTGAAGTAGTATGCTTACTTCTGTTCTTGTATGTCTTTAAATCCTGTCCGTATGAGATGGAAACAAAAGGGAAGAAAAGTATGCTATTCTAAGTGTAAAAATTCTGTTTTCCTAATAAATTATTATAAAAGAGTTCTGGGAAACCTAGAGATTTATGAACAAAATAAATAAAATTATTACTATCTACAGTTTTAGAATTGAAAGTGTACAGAAAATGATAGTTTTAAATATTATTTCAAGTATCTAAAGGAAGTAAGCATCTTAGTACGATGCTTAAATTCATCTCCACGCATGGAATTTTTTACACTGGAAGGAAAGCTCAGATACTTCAGACCAATTACTCCTGATTGATCGTAGTCTATTGCAGGAAATGATCCTTATAATCTTTATCATCATGAGATGTAAGCTTGATAATTAATGTTGCTGTATGAAATAGTTTAATGACCTGCTTGCTTTTGCATTAAAACCACATGTTGGTGGTGTTTTAAAGCAGATGTAGATAGATATTTACTCTGTCAGGCTCAATTAGATTTGTATGTTTGTTTTTTGCAGATAGTTGGTGTGCAGGTGGCACATCATGTGCTTTTGTTACTTTTGTTGGTTTGTGGCCCCTTGAGGATCTGTGTACAATTAACATGGAGGAATAAGTAATATCTCAAAAATACTTTGGAGTAAATGAATCTGTTCTGCTCTAAATCATCATTTTCTCCAGCTTTTATTTGAAACAAGGAAGATTATCTTGCTTAATAAAATAAGTATCATACACTGTTTAAAAAAAAATTATTTATTTTTTCCACATTTTCAAGGG
Organism: Tapera naevia; assembly: GCA_033556795.1. NCBI lineage: Eukaryota > Metazoa > Chordata > Aves > Cuculiformes > Neomorphidae > Tapera > Tapera naevia. The sequence goes on from JAUMJJ010000059.1 coordinate 18,657,431, forward strand.
AATTTTTCCTTTTGAAAAGAAATAAATGACAAAACATTTTTTCCTAATTTATTTGTTTCATAATAAAGCTAAAGCTTCACTGGTGCAAAGAAATAAACCAGCTGTTTCATCATCTCAGCTTGTGAAAACAGTTTCAGGTTTCAGTAACTTATTTGTGTCTGCATCAGATGGCTCAGTTTGGATCAGACAATAGAAAAAAGAATGCTGTTTCCGTGGTTACTCACAAGTAAGATTCATTTCTCTCTGACAATGTGAAAACTGTAGAGCATCTTTTCTTCTTTTGTCTTGCTAAACTTTATTTATCAATATTATAACACGTATAAGAATCATTGTCCATGCTGATCTCTAGGAGTTGTACAAGAACATGTGTATGGTTGCCCACTGAGCCATGAAAATGTGAAATTCAATAATTTACGAGTTATGGATTTCTACTTTGTTTACCAGCTCTTGTAGACATCAATTACAAATTCTCAGATGAATTATTAAAATTAATGTCCAATTCTTATTCCCACAAGGTTCTCCTTCCTATGTATTTTGTGGCCAGACTGTCACATTTTGTGGAAACCATGCCCCTGGATATTTTTTTTCTCTTTCAAAGAGAATTCTTTCAATTTGAGGAGAGTTCTGTAAAGTTTAAACTCAACAAAGCTGTCAGAGGGAAGGAATGTGAATAAGGAAAAGAAGAATTTTTTTGAACCGTTACATAGAACTTAAAGGAGTTAAAAACAACAAAAAGAGATCTATAAAAATGCAATTAGAATTCCATGGAAACCACTCTAAAACTTTGCAGAGCTTAGTAGTGTTATGTTCTACACTGCCTCACTTTTAACCCTACAACAAATTCTATTCTGATTCTACACTGAGATACTAAACGGTTTACAGACTCAAGTAAAATGGACTTAGATAATCATGTCCCAGGCTGTTCAGAATAACATAGTTTGGTAAACTTATTTGTTTTCCTGTTATATTTCTGTGCTTTGGTGTCATAAAAGTTACTTGAGAAACAAGTATCAAAAGGAGCTATTTCTTCCATATTAAAACAGCAAATAATCTGTGTCGTAAAAGGTTTAGCAATAGCAGATTATTGGAATAATTGCAAGGGACACAAAAAGGAAAAGAAAGCCTATAGTGAAGACATAGTTAACTGGGTTCTACAACACTCATGGTTAAACTTTGTGTTTTAAAGAGAGTCTTGATCCTTGAATAAGAAGGGAAATGTGATACAGACCTATTGCACCCTGAACTTTATATCTCTTTCTGCACAGTAAATATACAGTTTAAGAATATATGAGAAGCAATAAGAAAAAGCAAATCAGATTCAGCGTGCAGTGGAACTTTAAGTTGTGCAGAGTCTGGCAGCTAGTTTGGAGGTGTTAGCTGATGCTGGGATCCTTTAAGTCTCTGCTGCTATATGTGTGAATCATATTGATCTCCTGATATAAATCTCTGCATGGGCCTATGTGCTTTATTCATGTCTAACTCATCAGCTGGTGGAGAATGATCAAAACATGCATTCTGAAAGACAGTCGCTGCTCTGGAGAACTTATACTATCTTATGTTTTTGAAATAGAACAAGATATCCTAGGAGACAGAAAAAAATCTACATGGACATATGCATACATTCATGTATTCACTCTGTTTGTGCTCTGAGTAAGATGTAGGTGAGATATTTACCAGACAGCTTTGTGCTGACCCTGCTAGCAATGTTAGTAATGCTCTGTGACTTTGATGATATATTCCACCTCTAAAAATACTGCTACCAGTACTCTTTTGTATTTCAAAACTGAATACAGCCTTCCAGTTTAAAGTCAGCTGGGACAAGGCAAAGGTAGATACAACTGTACAATTTTCCCAGTACAGTTTATTAAGTAGTAATATGGCCAAAGAACATACATTTGACTTCCCTGCATTTTGAATTTAAAGAGAAAGATAATTTTTCACTTGGCATATGGTATCAGAAGAATGCTGACCAAATGTTAGGCTCTATAAGTAGCTTTCAATAACAAAACTTGCACTACTGCCTTCAACTGGAATCTCATGTAAGTCCATAGCATAATGGCTCCTGAAATAAAAGTCACTAGAGCCCCATCATTTTAAAACACAAGACGTGTCAGGGCATGGAAACTGTTGCATATTTCACACTGTCTTCTACAAGTGTTGGAAACTATAGCAGAACCAGTTCATAAAAAGACTATGATTTTTACAAAAAATAGAAGGCGTAAATATTTATGTTTTATATTCTTCAGAAATATACTGTATCTCTTACATAGTTACACAAAAAGTCCATAATTTAAATTTACAATGCATATTTCACTACTGCTAAATTCACTATATTTTTTTAAAATGAAGCAGCAAAATGTTCTTGGGTTACATACATTTCAGATTTATAAATGAGAGAAGTCTGGTGAAAACATTGGAGCAATATTGAGCAAAAATATTACAATTAGTGTTTATAACTGTTAGAGGATAAAAAGAGCTCTGCAGACGTCTATTTAGCAATGAACTCATGGCCCTGAAGATGACCACTAATGTTAGAGATTTTGAAGGTCTGAATTTGCTGTGTTCACATGCAAGGTTAATATTTTTCCATTTCATATCTTTTCCATTGGTATCTTGATGAAAATATGCTTTATCAAAAGCAGTTTTGGAAAATCAGAATAAATGTTTAAATATCTAGGGAGCATGGTTTGACACTGACTATTGAAAAAAAAATGGCTAAAGTTTAATTCATAGAGTGGTGGGGTTTTTTAATACTCTAAAAAATACAGTAAAAGTTTGCAGTTAACAGTATCAAGGGACATTTTTATCTTTCCTTTAGATTTCAATGCTATAAACATTTTCGTTGTCCAAAAAGGATTTGAATAATGCAAGAAATATTCTATACACATTACGTGGTCAAGTGATTTCTGTTTTTTGAACGGTAATACTAGAATGTGCTGAAAAGGGTTAAATGTGACTATTTGATTAGTTAGGTAAAACGCATCTTTTTTTTTTTCTTGAGAAACTCTTACTGTAAACCTTAAAAGGTTACCTTGTTATTTCTAGGCTTAGTCAATTGTAAAATAAATTACTTATATTCACACACACGCTGGTTTTTCATTCATATAAATGCTGCTTTTTAATAGGAGTGAAGGAAAGGTTGCACATGCTGAGGAGTCTATATTTCAGATTCAAGAAAATAATAAAAGATTCTGGGCCTTTGAAAATTTAATATGCATCTCCTACCACGTTAATGATGTCTCGTGGAGTTAGTGCAAAATGTACAAAATAAAATCTTTGAAATTTTTTCACTGTCACCTCAAAAATTATTTCACAGAAGATTTTAAAATGCTGGGTACATGAGAACAGACATGCACGAATGTAAAAAACACGGTTGTTCTTGTTGCATTAATTACTCTAAGTGAACTGAACTTACACAGAAGCAGGAGTTGTGAACTGCAATACCAACATTTCCAGAGAATAAACAGTATCTCTAGAGAAGAGGTTCTACTGTACTTACTTATGTGAGTAGTTCGGGGATGTTAATGGTGCTACACTGGTATATAAAAAAGGCAGGACTGTGTAATTAATATTATTTCCAGCTGTTGAGGTTTCAGACTATAATTCTAAGCTCTCTAAGCAAACATCTTCCTTTTCTTTACTTCCTTCTAGCAAACTGATCAGAAGTGCTTTGGGGATTGGCTGTATGCCCAGTTTCTACAAATGCCAAAGACTCCTCCACATTGAGTTAATTAAAATTGACTGCTTGTCTTAGGCAGAAAAAAACAGGCTAAATTCTGGTTTGTTTTAAAAATGATTGAACAGCTTAGGAAAACAAAATAACTTACTCCTAAGCTAGGGAATAAAAATAATGTATTGCTCTGCCTTGAAAAAACAGATCATATTTTTATTTTGTTTTCACTTCTACTTCAAAGGCTTTTTTCTGTTTTATTTTTTTTTCTTTACAGTGCTGCAGTGAATTGTAAATTGTTAGATCTGTGTATCCCAAGGACGGAAAAACATAAATCAAGTGAAGGATATAGGCAGATTTTATGGACTGAAGTTATAAATGACAATAAAAAGTCTAATCCTGTAGGTGATTAAACCTCACAGGTATCTCCCCTTTTGAATGAAACTTCCCCAGTGCCTAGTATGACTTTCTCAATCAAATGCACCAAAACTACTGCAGTCTGCACAGCTCAGCAGCTATCACATACCTAAGAGCAGCCAAGTACCAAGTGTCTCCAAAGAACACTTAATATGCTTCTCCTAAGAACAACTGACTGACGTTGACGGTAAAACTCTTAATGAACTAAAAACATGTTCAAGATTTATAACTTTCATACACTCAGGTTCAACGTCTTCCTCAGGTTAAGGGGTTAAAATTAACACATTTTTGAAGGTGTTTTTTACTTCTAGTGTGTACTGTGGGCTAAAGTTCTCCTCTACAGGAAATACTATGCGATTCATAGGAATATACAGAAAACGATGAAAGAAGAAAATGGTGAGGAATGGGAGAAGAAGCACTAGAAAGTACACTGTGCTATAATTTAGCATTTATAGTGTTCATAAATTCTTTGCTTCAAGAGGCTCTTTTATACTTTTTAGTAACCAATCTTATGGGGAAAAATGATGAGCAGATTGGAAAAGAAACCATAATTGAATATTTCCCTAAGAGTGTCCACCCCACAAGGTTATGGAGTTATGTGCTGGGTGTTTCTAATGGGTCTTGAATTCTCATTTGTACAGTTGTGAATCTTCATCTGGCAGATGAAGAAGGTTTCTGAATCAAAATGGCCTAAAATTTGTTAGAGTGTTCTTCAGGGGGAAAGTGACATGAGTTTGACAGCAGACGACATCCTATCGCAGCCTGATTTTAAAAGAAAGCCTTTGGCTTTTGAAAGGGTCTCTTTCAGGAGAGGGTTCCAGCCTCTGGATATGAAATGAACAGGAGTATTTCCTTATGCAATTAACTCCCCAGCCACTCCTTCAGGTTTCTTATTGATTCTATATATGACTACTCCAGCACACTGGCTGTTCTGGTTCGCAATCGGAGAATTTAGTGTCTCTCTAGGGATGTAACTCATGCCCTCAAATCAATATATACCTTCACAATATTTTTTTGATGGTATATTTTTGTGTTTTCTCAAGAGAGTTCGATTTAAAAGCAGATTTTTCTTTTGTATTTGTTCTGAAACAATCCATCTATCTATCAGTTGATGTTACTCTTCTACCTATGTAACTGTGATTAGTGTGCAATTATTTCTTAAAATACGTTCATTAGGTAAAAGGCCAAATGTGCCTCCCTAAAATGTAGGTACTCTTAATAGAGGATTCTACATGAAGTATAAACTGAATCTCCATCATCCTTTCTAACCTCTTTTTCCATTTGGTTTTCAAATGTCTATTGATTTAAAAGTTTCCATTTGGGAGGATTTTTGAATGAGTGAAGACAATAAAAGAGAAAGATCAGCAAATACGGTCATGACAACTGCTTTTACATGTCATATTCTTCACTATCTTCACTGTTAGATTGTTATTTCCCTTTCTCACTGAAAAAAAGAAGAAAACTACCCCTTGCATTGCACTGAGTAAGTTTGCTGAAATCTCAAAAGTGATCATATTTTAAAGGGAAGAAAACATGACTTTTTTTTAGCAACTATAAATTTCTAGCATTGACAGTAAGAAATATTATAGATCTTTTACAGGAGTCCTTTCTTTCTCATTTTAGCTATATCTGCAATGCATAATGCTAGCTACTGTAAAGAGAGTGAATTTTTCTTGGTCTGTAACTCCTTCTGATACCTCAGTTAGAGCTTGTTTAAAAGGAAGTTGGGTATATTGCTGAATTGTGAAACACATGCTCATTTTTTTCTCTTTTACCATTTCTGCAATTTGATTTTTAAACTATATTCTCTTTCGTTCTTTTTTTCCCATTGTTTTACAAATGTTTTTAAAAATTTCTGGAATAAATTTTTAAATTAGTAAACCTTGTAGCAGTTCAATGTAAATCTGTTTCAAGACTAAAGATATAGAAGTCAGACGAATTGTAATAAAATAAAAAATGAAAGTAAATACTAAGGAGATTCGCTTTATATATCCAAAATTAAATATAAAAATGTAAATTTACAAACTGCATTGATTTATTTTTATGCAAAACTATTCCAAAGCACTAATTTTCTTCTTTATACTGAGTTTTGTGTTACTTAGAATAACAAAATGAAAGACACTTGGAAGTAACATAAAGGCATATAACATGGATATCTGTTACAGGGAAAAAAATGATAGGTCTAATACGTCTGAAGAATTTGATTCTTCAGTGAAATCTGCTTACAGTCCTCAAAATGATGCTGTCACTATTAAAATCCAAGCCTAAGTGAACAATCAAGTTCATGTAAGCACTCAAAGAACAATGAATCAGGAATGGCTTGAAAGTGAGGAGATTATTTAAGCTGACTATTATATGAAAAGGTGAGAAACTTGACACAGCAGCAAGATAGTTATTACAGCTTTAAGACAAAAATCATTACTTGAGAGAAGAATTTAATTTGTTCTAAAAAATAAAGATTTTCTTTATAATTTTCAGGTTTCATTTTCTTATAGAGGTAACAAAAATACTAATATATTGAAAGTAACATGATGAAAACAAAATCTGCACCCTCTCTTACAGACTATTGTTTTCTAACACAGCTTAGTACATAAACAAACATTTACTATTCTCTTTTCACATACAATCTTCAGAAACTGTCTGCTGTTGATGTAGCTGTACTCTATTATTCATTGGTGTGTATCTGTTTAGAATTTACTGGGTACCACAGTAGGAAAAAAAGAATTCAAAACCAAATTAAAACAGATCACACCTGTCCAAATTTCATAAATGTTGTGAGTTCAGATTTGGTGGTCCACTCCTATAGTCTGATTTGCAGTTCCCAAATCCCGTTTTTTAAAAAGATGGTGTAAAGGACACAAGGGTCCTTTGCATTCCGTTCAGTTTTGAGGAGTCTGTTACTTTCAAACAAGCATGACTTTTTTTTTTCACAATTACATTCTTGTTGCTTATGCATTGCTGGTAGATGATGCAGGGCTCTAATGATCAGGTTTTACATTTTAAAAGTCAGTTTATAAATTTTGGAAGTTGAAGAACAGGTAAATGGTTCTTGGAGTTGGATAATCTTAAATGCTGGTCAGAAGCAAGAAAATATATAGTAAATTTCATCAAATTGCCTAATCATTGAATCAGTTTTCTCAACAGTTGGCTTGGAATTCAGATTTCAGTGTTATTTACAAAGCCAGTTATCTTTGAAATTTCTAGCTCTTTTTAACTGTCTAAATTTAAGTTCTTCAGAAGAAGAGAAGGCTAAGGGGAGAATTTATTGCTCTCTACAACTACCTGAAAGGAATTCATAGTGAGGTGGATGTTGGTCCCTTCTCCCAAGTAACAAACAAAAGGATGAGAGGAAATGGCCTAAAGTTGAGTCAGGGGACGTATAGATTGCATATTAGGAAAAAATTCTTTAGTGGAAGAGGGGTGAAACACTGAGGCAGGCTGTCCATGGCAGTGGTGGAGTTGTGATCGCTTGAGGTGTTCAAAAAATATTTAGACATGGCGCTTCAGGACATGATTTAGTAGGCACAGTGGTGTTGGACTGATGTTTGGACTCGATGACCTTAGATGTCTTTGCCAAACAATGATTCTACGATTCTGTGCAATTCTAAGTTTTTGTTTACAGGACACATAGAGATACTTTTTCATACTTGAGAAATATCTGTACTTGATTGATGTTTGGAGGCAAAAAAAATGCATCTTTGTTCACATAATCAGCTCAGTGTATAAAGTACACACGTCTCCCAGGGACGTGCATAAGCAAATTAGACCAGTAAAAGGTTCTTAATTTTTTACACTCCTGTGTTATAACAGCGAAATTTACAAATATGTTAGAACAAATCCATCTTTTAGTCCTCCTTAAACTCTGCCTACTAAGATGGCTTCCTCTCCTGCCTAGATATTCACTATATGCAAGACATTTAAAACAGTCCAAGGACTATGTTTGCATTTGAGTATGGGCACATACATCTGAGCTAGGCCTTCAAAGGAGACATGTCAAAAAAAAAGTAAAAAAATTTATTCTCAAAGACATTCAGAGAAGGACTGAAAAAGTATTCCATAAAGTTCCTAGAAGATAGCCTGTACTGTGCCCAAGGTGTTGCAAAATAGGATCCACAATGACCAGCCAAAGACGCTCAGCCAAATCTGCCTTAATTGAGATGAAGATGTTGAGATGAAGGATACATTTTCAGGCCTACTCTGACAGTATTTCTAGAGTTGACTCCTTGTAGCAAAGGATTTAGCTCTAAGAATAGTCTTAGAGGGCATTGGAACTGGATTTTTTGTCATTAATCCTTAACTCCAAATCCTGGTCCCAGGTCATAGACATTTTCTGTTTTGCTTTGCCATCTCTCTGCAACTGTTAAAATGGATAAGTGATACTGAAAAAAAAAGAAAAAAGTAAGGGAAACTTAAGAGGTAGTGGCTTCTATGCTTTATGCAAAGTGTAAAGTAAAGCCCATACATTCAGTGATGCCTGAGAATAATTCTTAAAGGCAAATACTATGCAGCCATATCTCACTTTTGTCTTTCCTTTAACCTTCCACACTGATCAGAGAGCCTCTAAGATAGAAAAAATCTTGACATCAGAAATGTAATTCAGCTGCCTGGAGCTTACTGCTAACGTAGGGAGATTTGTGCATTGAATCTATTCAGGGTATGTATAATTTTCAGACCGAACAACCTTGGTATCACCTTGTTATTTGTTCCAGCTCACACCACTCTGGAGCCATCTATTTACTCTCACTCTCACTGATGCCATTCTCTACTCTTTTTTTTTCTTTCTTTTTCTCTTCTCTCCTATCTGACTGACCTGCTTCCCCCATTGATCTTCCTTTACTAAAAATTCAATTGAAATAATTAAAGGCTAGACACAACTCAAATAGAAAAAAGGAGAACCAGCAGGAAGCCTGCAAACCAAGATATTATTCACTCTTCTCTTGTCAGGCTCTTCTTCTTGGTCTCCAAAAGACTGCATGGCTTTTGAGATGCCTCACAAATTCTCTCGCAACCACACATGATGAGTAAATGACAAGTAAATCTAATATCTTTCTTTTTAGCAGAGGGCAAGTCTAGAGGACATCTGATCTGTGATTATTGCCATAAATTCTTGGTTCTGAGTCCTGTCCTTAGGTCTCACATTACGCTATTATGCTTCTTTCTTATTCCAGGGGTTAAAATGGGTGTCTGCTGCACTGCAATACCTGGGAAAAGAAATAATAGCAAATTTCATGTTTTGCCTACTGTCAGTAATTGCAGTATGGTTAAGAAGTTCAGGAATTTTTCTTTAGCTATTAGATTTGCTTATTTCTTGTTCTCTAATCTAGTACTGAAAACATAGTGAGGCTAACAACAAAGCTCAAGGAATAAAAGATAAGCTTAAATTCTACTTCTCACAATACTTCATGAATTTGAAGTAACTCCATTCAAGTTGATTTAGTGAGAGGGAACAAAAAAAAATCATTTTTTCACTGTATATTTACCTGTAGCAAATCCCTTTTTTGGTATTGTCTTTTAGGGTCAGTGACAGAACTAGGGCAAACAGACAAGAAGGAAGAAGAAAACTCTGGATCATTAGTGAATACTAACACAATGAATGAAGTAAGAATAATACAGTGCCTACAGAAAACATTTACTTTTTTCTTGCAATGAAAATAAATATCTAACCCCAAACTGGACACTAATACACTGGTTTCATAACAGACTGTGGTGTTTACTCACCAAAAAGAAGTAAAATAGTCCTTCAGTAACCAGCTGTTAGTATTAACACATCTAAAAAGGAACTAAAGGATGACATGATGCAGCTTTGAGTTACTGTCCAGTGAATCAGTATGCTGCAGTTGTAGTCAAATTAGATAGAACCTCCCAAAAGCTTCATTTTGACATTGTTTGAGAAGGAGTAGAAAACCATTTTCATTCTATAGGATTGAAGGGTCTTGGGTATTCATTACAGCTGGTACCTATTTGTCTCAAGATTACATTTCTTTTTGAGAATGTTTTCTCCTGCTCTTTGTTAGAAGTCCAAATAGAGAAGTTTTATCTTTCCTCTGGAGATCTGCCTTTTGCATAGCACAAAGGTCTTAAAAAGATTATCAAGAGGAAATAATGGCATTTCCTAACCTTGGCATAGTGTAAAAGGATGATAAACAGAAATTCTGATCTAGTGAGTAAGGTGGTATGTTGGCAAGCAGGACGCTAGGTTTGGGCAACAAGGGATGTAAAAGCCTTTAGCATTGAAAAAAAGAAGAGAAATAGCTTTTCCCTTTAACAATAGTTAATGAATGCTAGCAAGTTAGGTCATGCTGTACTTGCTGAGGTGGTACCCTTCAGCAGGGGCAAGGCTGATTGATAGAATCTGAATCAGTGTTATCTGAGAAACTCAGCTTAGAGTGAGCTGTTTCCACGATGGACTGCTTGGATGACAGTAGGTAAATGCACAACACAGGAAACACTCGTGTTGCTTTCACTGATTTTGGTATTCATGGAGAAAATCCTCAAATCATCAAAATGATTTTCACAATTATTGTTCATAACCTGATATTCAGATGTGTTACAGGCTGGTCGTGTATATGCTCAACAAAGTATTGGAAAATAAGAAGAGTATTTTTATGATGTTAAACAAAAGATTACCTAACACAGTAGCTGCAAAGTCTTGGCCTCAGGACTCTCAAATACTCAATGACACAAGTCAAAATAACTTTTATCAACAGAAGAACTAGAATATTTTCTTTAGTCCTCTGAGGAAATGGAAAGAGGGTGTGAAGTGGTCAAAAGGTCAAAGTTAGATACATTAAAATATGTATATTTTTTAATGATTTTTTTTACATTGTTTAAGAATTCTCTGGGAAGAGTTGAGCTGGTGTTAGAAGGAATGAATGCTCTTACAAGCTTTTACAAATTAATGTATTAAGGTACTCAAACAAATCATTTACATGGTTCTATAATGCTCTTAAGAGTTTTCTATTTCTGGTGATGGTCTTACTTTCACATTTTAGAAAATATTATAAACTATTAGAACACTTAAATTTACCATCTCTGGCTTAAGGAAAATAACTGGTGGACCAGTATTATATCTCCACATTGCGGTGACCTTCCATTAAACTGTCACGAGTTTGAAGAATGCAACCTATCTCTTGAGATGGTGCTGAGAGATTTCAAGGTCAAGACTGGGACAGGGAATCTTAACACTGATGCCCAAATTCATCAATACCTTACTTTAAGCGGGACTTGGGAATGGATCAGATGTGCCTATTGTTTCCTAAGATTTTATGAAAAGTAAAATATCCTGAGACAAGAAAATCCAGATACAAATAATTGTATGCTTGTTGTGTTATATATGCCAGAAAGGAAGAAGGACCAATAAAGAAGTATAAATTAATTGCTGTGGATATTTTGTAAGTCTCAGGATTTGGAGCTGAAAGTTGTTGAAAAACGAGGCCCTACCTCACAGGGAAGGATGCTACACTACTGGCTGGCCTCAAGAGTATTCCTGAGTTGGGAAATGTCAAATCCTGAATAGGTTACCTTTCACCAGGTCTGCTATAATAATTGCTTTAATTACAACTGATAAAACCACTTCTAAACACACAACACACAAATTCCTCAAATTTGATATAAATATATCTTCAAATACAGTTTTTTTCCTTGCCTTCCCTTTTCCTCTTACATCTCTTCTTTAGCGTCATCTTTAGTTAGAAGGGTGTTGTTGAATATTAGCAATACTGATTCAAGTAACACAAAATACGTAAATAGCTTGCATTAGAAAATTGAGATCCTGTAGACACTGAAAATACTTTATAATTCCTTCCAACAACAAAGATTTTTTCCTGCTCCAGGTTATAATTTGTGTATCAAATCAGTCAGTGAATCTGCCATTGCAGATATAAGGCTTTAAAGCTTGAAATGTTTCCTTACAACATCTATTTCAGTTTCTTCCACCACATAGGTATACGGTACATTTAAAGGATTTTTTCAGTTACTCCTTCTTCAGAACATTCCATGTTTGGTTTTGCTTTGGTTAGTTTTTTTTTCATTCTTGGTAAAACTCATTAACATTTTAAAAAATAATTTCTCAGTATATTATTTTTCTAAAATTGCGTTTATATTTTAAAATAGCTAACCATTTTTCTTCACCTTTCCTGGCTTGTTCTAGAGCAGACAGAGAAAAAAACTTCTGTTCCAATTATCTTTATTCTGGTAAGAGATCATATTTTTTTATCCTGTCTGATAAGCATTTTCAGGGGCTACTGTTGCCTCTTCTATACATGAAATTATATCCTACCTGTTTTAGTCTGTCATAAACGAAATAGCATATATTTACTTTAAACACAAGAAATAATTGTCATTCACCTCTTCTGAATCGTAAATTTTTCTTCTGCTGCTTTCCATGACAGACTCTCATGGCACATAAAATGTTGTAAGTAGAAGGATTTATTTATTTAAGTATTTCTAAGGAAAAGCATACAGGTATCACATCAGTACACTTACATGTGCTGTATAACATGAATGCTGCTTTCTCTATTACTAATCATCACAATACCCTTGTAAAAAAGCACAATAATGTTCTTCTATTTCTTCTTCAGAAGAATAGGAGCAAAAAAACCCTACTTAATAAATATTACAGTAGTAAACTGTCTCAGATCCAGAATTCAAAGAAACATTGATTTCCCTAAGTCTTATCTTGATTTTAAGGCCTAAATGATCATCATCTTGACCACTTTCAAGCTATGGACAGTCTCCAGAAGTAAGACAGATTGGTCTGAAATTATATACCCCATGGTCTATAATTTATATATATATATAAATAGCTAGATATAGAAAATGAGAAATTCAAATCATCATAAAATCTTCCAGAAATTCCACAACCACAAGTGAATTCTTTCTTAAGGCTTTTGGGTAAATTCTTTAAGATAGGAAGGAATTAAAGCTACTTGTAAACTCCCTGCACTTAAATTTTGAAGATCCAGCTAGAGGACTTAACAAGATCTTTAAAACGGTTATCTAAAGCTGTTATACTAATTTGAGAAACAAATCCAGTGTTAAATCTTTTAAAAAGCATCTTGCAAATAATTTTAGATAGGGTTAGAGTGTCTAACCAGTGCAAAAAAATAAAAGGAAAACCAGTCTGAGAAGAAAAACTTATTTGTGAGCATTGCAAGTAACATATGGCTTTCAGTACACCTTTCTTTTATATATGAATACCTATGAGCATATCTGTACATATGAGTATATACGAACATGTTTTGCACATGAATACATATTTCTGTCTTTCTTACGTGAACTATTGCCGCAAAAAAGACTAATGGCCAGCAAATTGAGAAGTGTTGCCAGCAGGTTGAGAGAAGTGTGCCTTTCCCTCTACGTGAGGCTGTAGAGGCCACATCTGTAGTGCTGGGTCCACTTCTGAGCTCGTCAGTACAAGAAAGACATGGTGTTACTGGAGAGAGTGCAGTAAGAGACCACTAACAGGATTAAGGGACTGGAGCATCTCTCCTATGAGGAAATGCTGAGAAAGCTGGGACTGTTCAGCTCAGAGACAAGAAGGCTCCGGAGGGGATGTTGTTAATGTATATAAATACATTAAGAGAGCACACAAACAAGACAGAGTCAGGCTATATTTGGTTGTGTACAGTGACAGGACAGGAGGCAATGGGTACAAACTGAAATATAGGAGGATTCCTCTGAATATTGGGAAATACTTATTTACTGTTGGGCAACTGAGCACTAGAACAAGTTGCACAGAGAATATATGGAGTCTCCATCGTTGGAGAGGCTAAAAGCCCATCTAGACCTGGTCCTGGGCAACTGGCTTTAGGTATCTCTGCTTGAGTTGGGCAAGATTGTTGCGGTGAGTGAGAGTCAGACACTCATGAAGTTAATGTGAATGCTCTAACTTTATTGATAGCATGCGCGGCGAGAGTCAGACACTTACTCATAGAGTTAATGTGAATGCCCCCTTCATTGATAGCATGTGTGGTTAAGTATCTTTGGATAGAGGTACACGCGACCGGCGTAGCTAGCTGATTGGGTTAATGCTTCTGTCCACGCACCTTACGGTTGCTGCTGATTGGCTGGAGTACACTGTCCACGCGGAGGGCTCCTGGCTCTGGCGCCAGCTGGGCTGCTTCTTCCTTATCTTGGTCTCTGCTTCATATCCTGCTGATACTTTGCAAGTAGCCAAATTCCTCTTGATTGTTTACCAAGTTACTACGAGATAACCCTATGCCCTGTTCATACAACTCTAGTATTATCCCATGCCCAGCTTCAGCTAGAAATTCTTCTACACAAGATGACCTCCAAAGATCATTTCCAACCTCAACCGTTCTGTGATTCGGTATATCCAGTACACAAAAAGTCAAAACTAAGAATGAAAGAGATAGGACACATTTGCTAAATGATGTAGATTCTAACAAAACATGCTACCAGTTTGGAGGCATGATGGAGCATTTCAGTGACCTAAGTACTTAAGTCCCACTGACTTAGTGCTAAGTCATGTTTAGAGGATTTCAATCCCTCAATGACTTCTAAAATTTCCACTTCTTATCTGTAGCTGTCCTTGCTAAAGTTTCCAGACTAAATGTCATCTGAGTGTCAGATCATCGCTAAATGAACAAAGCCACTTTCTTTTTCCTTTTTTTCTGTTTAAGTAATTTCTCCCTTTCATTTAAATTCATTGGTAAATTATCTAGAAAGAACAGATCCATTCAGAAAAAATAAATTGCCATTTCAAACATTGTCATCTCAAGATGCTGGTTGAGGTATAATTGTATAGTTAACCTACTATAGCCATGAGTCATATGCGATGCCTAGTCCAAACGAATTAAGTCAATATTGAAATGTTCTTAAAATGTTCTTCATTGTGGGGCACGTGGCCCTAGACCAATACTGAAGTCCCTTCAAGCCTGTGAGGAAACTTTGAATCTTTGACTATTTGTCAAAGGGAGAACCAGGCATTGAAAACTTTTGTCTTTTGTGTTTGGGAAAGAAGACTCCATAGTGTAAAGAAAACACTCTCAAGAGCTAAGGCACAGATAAAACAGAATTCTCTGTCCCGTACTGCGATAGACACACTGCATCGGTAGACCTCAGAACAAGAACTTAGCCTGATGATACACCACTACTAAGGATTCCTCCTGAGATGCATTGCTCTATTGCTGCAGGTTTAGATCTGTTTGCTGACCTTGTGTTCCAACTTCGACTATTCTGTAATTCGATGCCTTTATGATTTAGTGTTCCATGTGATTTATAAACCACAAAAATCTTTTCCTTAAAGAGGAATTATTTTGTTGCATGCATAAAGCATCCTGACCCAAATGTGTTTATCTGTAATACTGAAGACATAAGGGAAAGATTGTATATAATCTTACCTTTTACATCCGGAAGATCAAGTAGCTGATTAACCTTGGAAGTATGTTCAGAGTTAGACTGCTGGGACTCAGTGAGCTGTGTCCCAGAGTACTGCCCGGAATTGCCGCTAATAACAATTTTGAATAAAATATAATATTTCAGGCTTTAACCAATCCATAGCTTTAAGCTTTAGAGGATGCTCATGAATTATAGCGATGAGAACTACCATTTTTGACACAGACTTAAAGAACTCTATTTCAGCAACTAAGCAAGTGATCTGAAGTTCACAATCATAGAGAAATGAAAGAAGTGTAAAGATTTTTACTTATTATGCCAGATTTGTGAGGACATGGGTCTGTTAGAAGGAGTTCAGAGAGCCATGAAAAGGATCAGAGGGCTGGAGCAGGCTGAGAGAGTTGCTGTTGTTCAGCATAGAGAGGAGAAGGTTTCAGGGGGACCTTTTAATGGCCTTTCAGTACTTAAAGGGGGTCTATATGAAAGCCCTGGATAGGATCTTTATCAGGGAGCATGGTGAAAAGACAAGTGGTAACAGTTTTAAGCAGAAAGAGGGGAGATTTAGATCAGACATCAGAAAGATTTTTTTTACTGTGAGAGTGCTGAGGCCCTGGAATAGATTGCCCAGAGAATTTGTAGGTGTCCCATCCCTGGGGGTGTTCAAGGCCAGGTTAGATGAGGCTTTGAGCAACCTAGTCTAGTGGAAATTGTCTCTGCCCAAGGTAGGGGCATTGGAACTAGAAGATCTGTAAGGTCCCTTCAAACAGAAAGCGTTCTATAACAGTACTTGTTTTATCTCCCCATAAAGTATGCTTTTTAGCAAAGGTGCAGATCATTGAAGAAAATGAAAGAAAAAAAATTACCAAACTCTTCCTACATCTTTAAGTAACTTCAGTAACATCAGAAATATTTTCAATTTCTTCTTGCAATGATCCATCCATATGTCTTCCATCTGTTTTTCTACCCATTCCTCTTCTAGGTAGGCTGGCCAATTTCTGCTATATTTGAAAAAACCAATTGAAGTTTTATAAAAATATGTATCTGGAATGAAGGGATACTAAAAGTCAGACATCAAACAATTCGTTTTAACACTTGCTTTTTTATGAATTAACAGGTGCATAAGGTCCTTACAATGGACTCAGTATTAAGATGGCTGATACCTAGGGAGGTCTGTCAAAAAGAAAGTGGAGCAAAGGGCATAAAGCACACAAATAAACAACAAACGAGGCGCAGTTATTTTTGTCTGTTTGTCAGATGACTTCATTTCTTTATTCAACTTGGTGTTAATCTGGGAATGGGCTTTTCAGATTGGTTCTGAGACTTGGGCACTTTAAACCTATGGAGATGAAATCTTGGCATCTAAATTCTCAAGGCTTGTTGGAAAATAAAATATAAACCTTCAGATGTTAATATTAAATACTAGTCTTTAATTTTAACTGAAATCAGATCTTTGTGAATAATTAGTCATTAATAATTTATATATAAAGATGAATGGATTTGGAGTTTATTTATTTGAACTTATTTTCTTCTTTTTTTCACAGATTTCATTACTGAATATTTTTGACTGTAGCAAACAAAACTTGTTTGTAGTTAACAAACAAATAATTTTTGATTCACGGGTAATTGTTAATTCTCAAGTGTTGCTTACCAATAGTACAGGTATTTTCTATTAATGGAATTACATATATAACTAGGAATGTAGCACTACTTTTTTACTTTGTCTTGTATCATAAGACTCAATTCACAGTATCGTTCAATTACTAGACATCACGAAACTTGCAGTGTGTTACTGGTTACACAGGTGAAACAGACAGTGAGCATTTTCAAAACTAAATGACTGTCTATATATGAAATCATCAATAATATTTTTCTATTATGTGTTCAACTAAAAATCATTATTCACATTTAAAGGTGCAAAGTGCTCTCTTGTCGTCGGGGTTTTTTTTTCCAATTTGGAGAGTTTTCTTGAAATGCTATCACCAGCAAGCTACTTCCATACTATGTACTGCCAAAGTCTTTTGTTTGATTGGGCTCTTCAACTAATCATTGTTTCTGTATTCATTGCTGGAATATTTTGCAAAGGATAGTTAAAGAAAAAATTTCATGCACACCCAAAGATATTTTAGTAAATAAATTTGAAAGTGGTCATGTCTGCTGAAAATAGATCCAAGATATAACATTGGTTATGCGATATCTCCTGCCAAGTATTTCTGAAATCCTGTCTTGGAAATAAATATAATGTGATATAAATGACATCTGTATTTGTAAGAGTATGGCTAGTCTGGGTCAGGCACATTAAGGTACTGTAAACACCTTTTACACTCCCTGTCGTGCACTCAAACAAAAGATTTAAAATAAGGTGATGTTAGTGATTGTGCTTACTGTCATTTAAATATGCAATAATATTCAAATTAAAAATTTATATTCTAGCAATGGTCTGCTATATTTAACTAATTTTTATTATTTCTCTTATTTCTTTGCTGATAAACATGCCAGCTTTACTCACTTACATTGTAGTAATGACACAAGAATATCTCCTTTCATAGACACCCCAACAAGAAAGACGACTGAAATGTAAGTAATGACTTGTCCCTGTGAGACTTCAGGCTTTCTCAACTCCAGATGAAGACAGGATTGTAATGTATTTGTAATCAATCTGCAAGACAAAAATCTCAGACACAGCGCTTCAGGCATGAACACAGCAGGAAAGCAGAGGTATGCTGAGGTAGAATAGTGAAGGCAGATATTTTGTGTTCCAGTGGCTTCTTTTATGACACATTGTTGGAATAATTTTAAAAATAATTTCTTAATGTTCATACTTCACTCTCCACTGTTTAAAAAACCTTGGGCACCAGTTGCACATTTGATTTTGAGATAGAAAGTGTTTAGAAAGCCTGAAACATTAATTTCACACTCTGTTACGTAAAATAGTACTTCTGTCCAAGTAGTAGAGCCAGTTTTCTTAGGGCTCCTTGTCTTACGATTAAATGTGTCCACTGGTGTTTCATATGCTCAAATAATAATATAATTGTAATGCAAAGTTCAGTTGCATATAAGCAACTCTAGTAAGTGAAACACCAATTCAGAAACAGTCAAGGATACCTCCAGTTTATTTTTAAACATGTTTTTAGATCTATGCTTATTTAGAAAAACATTTAAGCTAAGCTTAGTCCATTAATGTTTTCTGCTTTTTCTCCAGATGTTTATATAAATGATATCTAGAAGAAAAAAGTGAAAGTTGACTAAACTCTAGTTTTATTGTGGTCAGAAGAACAGTTACCTCATAGTTTAACCTCATTATTTGCATTCATTTAATTAGAGCTAGTTTTACGGATATCCATCACTGCACTACCACTGTGGGCTAGCTGATTTGAATTTCAGCATATAAAAATTCCAGAGAAATTTTAAATAGGTTTATATTAAAAAAAAAATTATTGATTGTTATGACATGCAAGACAAGAAATAGAAGCATATTTTTAACTGGTATACCTTTATACCTAAATAATTAGTATTAAAATATCTAAATATTTTCGGGGTGACTTTGTAAAATATTATAGTTTACCTAATTATTACAATAAATGTTTATCTGCCTTGATATTAATTTCTAATGGGCAGCCCGTTTCAGTCAAAATTTAATAGAGGATATTTCAAAGTTAGTAAATGCTTACAATTTTCCTGAATATTGGTAGTTTGCTAAAACTAGAAAGGTTTCTGTATTTCGTCTGCTGAGGACAGAAGTTGAAAGAATTCAAACATTACCGTTAAGGTGCAACCCTGCATTACTGGTAACTATTAGCCAATGTTTGTCTTCTTGGTGACTCTAATACTGATTGTCTCTTGGTCAGTGTACAGACCAAAAAGAATAGATAGAGATGGGGAGAAAATAGAAGTATCTAAAGGGGATTAGGTCTTCAAGCACGGCTTTGAGAACAGAGTGTCTGAATTGTCTATATGCATTTAGGCCAAAAAATGAATTAACATGACTGGAAAATTTGTCAGAAATCCATACCAAACAGCAATACTTTTATTGCTCATAAAAGAGTTCTCAAGTTTGTCCTTATCCAAATATTTTTTTAGTCTAATCCTAGTTCAGGATATTTTATCATGTTCTTGACCATGTAGCCCATATGCTTAGAAACATCAGCTCTGAACTGCAGAAGAGAATACTCTTGCACATACTCTTTGGACACCTGTGGAAATATTATTACTTCTGCATTATTGGGAATACAAAACATCAGGATAAATACTATTTAAACATATCTCAGTACTGATGATACCTTTACAGGTTTTAAATTTGTTGTTAATCATTGTCATCTTTTTATACAAAAATATAGTTCTCTTGGGTGTAACTACCTATTAATTTATTTTCTCTTCTTGATCCTTGTTTTACTACTTTCTTTCTTCTTCTTCTTCTAGGTTAGACCTGTGTCTATATCTTGATATCTTCACAGTACATAAGCTTAAACAAACCAATTACGGGTTTTCTCCAATAGCTTTTCCTGCATAACTGAATTTATATTCTGTCCAGAAGAGCTTAAAAAATCACCAACTTTCTTTATCTCTGTTAGTTTCCTCTGAATCACATCCATAAATTTCTATTAAAAAAGTCTTGCAATGAAACTTTGGTAAATTTAGGAAGTTTTTCACTTATTTTGGTATTTGCCTAACAGAGGCTACATCTTTCTAAGTCAGTCTTAATTCTTCCACTACATTAACGGCAACTTCTTCAGTGTGGTACATGTCCTCAGAAAGTTGCTTTTTTTTTTACTCTTACTCCTGCTTATGCGTTGATGGATTTCTACCAGATTTCATGTCAAAATCTTTATTCAACACAAAAGAAACATGTTGTGCCATTTTCATAAATAGCTCATATTCTTCAGTAGCTCTGTATTTTAACCTGAGAATTCTTTGCCTGCATGTTTATAGTACGAAGCAAACATGTGAAATATATCTATCAAAAAAATTACCAGATCCTTCAGTTTTTCTTACAGGGCTTAATTGATACTGGATTTTAAATACGTGCTGAGGAAGCTGGAGGACAGAATACGCCCTTGTTTCACATATTACCTAGTGGAATGTCAGTGACTGCAGCTGCTACTAAATCACAGTTGAACTACACCATGACTGACTGAGGTGGTGTTTAGATGGGTAAAGAAATAAAGAAAGAGCAGCTTGGAGGCTAAAGAACATAGGAAAAAAATAAACCTGTTGTTTTAGAAGGGGGATTGATGTGGTCCTAAAATGTCTCAGTAGCCCTCACGTTGGGTTCTCCAAAGGCCTATGAGAGGATTTTGTGGGAGGTTTAGAATGTGATATTGGCAAAGAAATGTAAACCTATTCCTAACATGAAATAAAAACATCAAAAAGGGAATAGAACATGATAAATTCCTCAAGATAAAAGCTGTAGGAAGACAGCTAGTCAACAGCTGTGAAAACAGAATTAAAACTTGCATAAATTGGAAATGGTATTCCCCAAACCAAAGCCGAATCCAAATAACACAGTATTTATAATCTCAACACAGGATTCAAACTGGGTCAACAGGACATCGTGACTAATTCTGTGGATGACTGCCAACATACTCAGGCAATTGCAGCCTATTGACCAATGTCAAACAGTTTAAGTTTGCTTTACCCACGGACTTGAATTTTTCAAATAAATCTATCTTAGAGCAAATGAGCTAGTAACTACTCAGCAACATAGTGCTGAGTGTTAGATTTGAAGCTTAACTCAAATCACATTTCAACATATTTCAATGTGGTATGTGGATGATAAGAGTAAGGATTTCAACCATACATGGGATTTGGAAGAATTAAGGAAAGACAAATTCAACACAATATCAGGACTGATCAAAGGAAATTTAAAAAGATACAAGAATACAATATATAAAGGAATGTTCCAGTTCACAAAACAGGTTTTCATGTTTTGCATAATTTATTTAACTAGGCAGTGTATTTGGAAAACACACATTTTCTATATTTTTCCTGAAATTTTGCATATAGTTTAGGCATTTTTCTGTTAATATATTTTTTACAGATGTTAATCTTCATCTTCCTTCAGCTATCACTTTGCCTTTCCTTCCTCACAGAAATGATACTCCAACTATAGTTATTATTCTGGATTTATATTTTCCAGTTGCAGACCGTATCCTTTCTAAGTGGGTTCTGTACTAACAATCCTGTGAAACAAATTCTATTTCTCAAAATTAGATAAAACAGGCACAAGGCATGGATTCAGACAGTGGCTCATGATTGCCTGTACTGTTTATGTTACCATGTCTCCTGGTATTGGTTTGGCCAATGTCAACTAGCACTTCTGCACACAATACCTCAGCCTGATCTGGGCAAAAACCAGGACCCTTCACATAGGCACTGTGAATGTGGTCTCCCTTTTTGGAGTCAGCCTATAGGCAGAGCTAATGACTATGAAAACTAGAGAAGTCTGTGTCATACTAATCAGTCAATCTACTGTCATCCTTCTGCAGAACTTCCAGCCAAAGGTCAGAATTACTGCCATCTCAGTTGCTATTGATGTTGAGGTTCCCTTATCACTGATTATTACTTCTATGTTCCCTTCTGTTCCTGCCATTTATTCTTTTTCTCTGTTTTAAGAGGCGCATCAGGAGATCCTTCATCTTCTGTCTCTGTACTCCTGTAAAATTGTTTTTATCAAATTTTCTATTCTATTGTGAAATTTTCTCCTACTAATATTTTGTGACTCACAGATCTGTGTCTATGTTCTTGATCCGCCACACATCTGTCCAATCTCATGTATCTGTTTCTCATACGTATTCTTCTATACAATTTGCTAATGTACCAGTAAGAGATTATCAGCATAAGGCAAATTCTTTGCACTTCTTAAACTCACTGCACCTTCTAGGCATTATCAAAACTACAGAATTCATAGAGTCATTGTTCTTCCCAAACCACCACTTCCATTCTCACCGCAAAACAGTAAAGTTATCTTCTTTACCTGAGTGTTACAAATAATGTTTCAGTTACTTTAAATTCTTCATATTTTCCAAAATGCCAGTTGTCCTGAGACTATTTATACCTAATGTGTCCAAGTGGCCAAGAGGGCCAATGGTATCCCAGCCTGCATCAGGAATGGTGTGGCCAGCAGGGCTAGAGAAGTTATAATTCCCTTATTCTCGGCACTGGTCAGGCTGCACCTTTAGTACTGTGTCCGGTTCTGGGCCCCTCAATTTAAGAGAGACGCTGAGATGCTGGAGTGTGTCCAGAGGAGAGTAACGAAGACAGTGAAGAGGCTGGAGCACAAGCCCTATAAAGAGCGACTGAGGAAGCTGGGGTTGTTTAGCCTGGAGAAGCGGAGGCTCATGGGAGACCTTATTGCTCTCTATAAATACCTAAAAGGAGGTTGTAGGCAGGCAGGGGTTGTTCTCTTCTCTCAGGCGACCAGTGACAGAACAAGAGGACATGATCTCAAGCTTCGTCAGGGTAAGTTTAGGCTTGATATTAGGAAAAAAATTATCACTGAAAGGGTAATTCGCCAATGGAATGCACTGCCCAGGGAGGTGGTGGAGTCATCGTCCCTGGAAGTGTTTAAAAACAGATTGTATGAGGAGCTTAGTGTCATGGTTTAAATGACGAGTAGGTGCTGGTGTTGGGTCATAGTTTGGACTAGATGATCTCAGAGGTCTTTTCCAACCTTGTGATACTGTGATACTGTAATGACTTTGGGAGACCACTGAAGCCTTATCACTATTCATAAATTACACAGTGTAATCATTTGTGGTTATTTTCACCACAAGACAAATTTTACGTGAGTTTGGAAATGATAAGACTCAGTATGAGGAGAGAGAGTTCCTTCTGCTCCTTAACAATGTTTGTAGGGGCACCTGCGCATCATCCCCTTAGTAAAGTGGCCAGGGATGTGAGTACATGTAATGTACAACACATAACACTCCCTATTAGTGAGTGTCAATGGAACATCCAAGACCATACTTTTTCATTTTTTTTGAAATGACTGAAATCTATTATCACTGAGTAGACTCCATCCCCTACATTTTTCAAGCCTTAATTCTTCACAGAAATAATAGAGAAACCTCAGAGATAAAATAGTGTTTGTTTATCAAATCTATCAATTTATAAGTTATTTCATCTCATTCCTTTGAGGGCAGCATATGGTCAACAAGCAGAGATAACAGTAAATCAGAAAAAAATGAAGAAACAATGTATTTTTTAATTTAACATTGAAAGTAAGCAGAGATAGTAAGAACTGCACAAGAACATAATTTTTCTAAAGGACATGAAATCATTACAAGTCATTTGGACACAAAGGGATCCATATTAATTATAAGAATGTGAGAACAAACTAATAAGGTAGTTACATGATGAAGAATGAAGAATACCACAACAGATTAAATACAGATCTACCTTTTAAACTTAGGAGGTAAAAAACATTGGCTTAATTTTGTATTAATGAAGATACTTGGAACACAGATACTCCTGATTTAAAAAAAAAAAAAGGGGTTATCAGGTGTTTTGAAACACTAAATACACTAAGCGGCCCACAAATTTCTGAATATTCTGATAGATATACAGTTGCTCCCACTTTGTTCGATGACAAAATAACCACACTTAACTTACTATTTAGCATCACTGTTGATCATTTGTATATCAAAACCAACATCAAACAGTTGTGAATTTTCCTACAGCTAATGTGACACTGGCACTTTCTTTCTTCTAAATGTGAGGAAGGGATAGCAGGCGTTTATCTACTCAGTAGATGTTACTTAGGAACTGAAAAATTCGATTTCATATCCCTTATTTATATGTCTTAGAAATAAGAGGTGCAAGGGGGGAGAGAGGGATCGACTAAGAGAAAGTAAGAGAAG
Organism: Tapera naevia; assembly: GCA_033556795.1. Taxonomy (NCBI): domain Eukaryota; kingdom Metazoa; phylum Chordata; class Aves; order Cuculiformes; family Neomorphidae; genus Tapera; species Tapera naevia. The sequence continues at coordinate 18,681,731 of JAUMJJ010000059.1, forward strand.
AACAAACCTTCTCTTTCTTGGCAGCCACAAGCCATTAGAAGAGCTTGGCTGCCTGTGTAACCACAGCCTCAGGCAGCTGAATACATGCCCAGAGTAGAAATGGAGACTCAAAGGGATTCAGATGTTTATGGGATTATCCTGAAATTGAGAGAAGACTTGTGAATGCTTATGTGTTGAAGTTTCTTCCTTAGGTACATGTAGTGCGAAGAAAGTAAAATAAAATCCCAAGTTTTCTTTTTTTTTTTTCTTTTTTCTGATTCATGGTTAGAAGATTTCTTTTTGTAGTTTAATTTATTTGGAAGAAAATCTGAAGAGTTGTGTCTTAAATTTTTATTAAGTAAGCTAACATTTATTCTGGATTTTAATTTAAAACGAGCAGCTGAGAATCATATGAGCCAGCTGGAGGAAAGAGAGGAGAGTTTGATTGCTCAACAAATGTAACTGCTTTGAAATGCTATAGTTAGAGAAATGGTTTCTAAATAGCTGAGCCTCCAATCAGTTAAGTTTTTACAGATTTGGACCAGAATTATACAACTGAAGAAGAGGGAGAGGGATGTGCACTTTGCAGCATACTGTTTGTTGCATTAGGATTTTGCTTGTTAAATGCTGCTGATTTGAGCTGTCTCCTGGAACAGCAACATTGTGTGCAATTACAATCAATCAGGGGAAAACAGATCCATTTCTGGTGACTTGAGGCCAAGGTAGAAGCACAACTCTGTATTTTTCACATACTAAACTTTCTTTGAGGAAATTAATATAAATCTTTTTTCCATCAGTCTGCAAAACTGGATGATGGAAACGATTCGAAGATCATTGCTCTGCTCTGAACAAATGAGCTGTACCCTGACATCTGTCCCTCAATATTTTTCACACTCAGGATTCAGACTTACACAGATTTGCCATAAATAAACATGATGTGTAAAATCTAACAGAATATTACTTTTGTAAGGGTCCTTTCATGTCAGTGATGTAAGGGATGACATAGGTTTGGTGAGCCAGAACCTTAAATTCCGTATTGATAGAAATATAAGTATCTGTTCCAGCATAGTCTTCCTGCAAAGAAAGAGTTCATACAAGGGCCATATCAGCACAAGTATGTGAAATATGTAAGATGCTGCTTGCACTTTTTGCATATAAACTCTTCTTACTGAAATTAGGTTTCGAAATTACGTTATGAAATTTAGCAGCTGTGCAGGCTCTGTGCTTACAGCACAGTAAAGTAGATGATTATTAGTCCACACTAGATCAGACGCACACATATGCTGAGTGGAAAGCTCAAGTATGACAGCTGGGTTTAAGACAATATTCAAGAAGAAAGAGAAGTCCCTCCTTCATGGAACTGCATGAGAGTCAACATGCAGGAGGGCTGCTAGAACCATGATTCCCTCTGTAAACCTAGGAGTGAATAAATTACAAGCATCACAGATTGGGAGAAGTGCCCAGTGGAAAGGAAAGGAAATGGAAAACAGTTGGAATAACTACTTAACATTTTGCCCAACAGAATGATGCAATAATTATTTAATTTTCAGGACTCAGAAGGTATAGCCAGATATCATAGCCAGTATGTGCTGTTAAAAGCTATTTAAAATCACAATAAGGCAAATATATTGCTAATACCCAACATATTAACAAATGAAGACGTATTGAAACTATTACAGTTATTTATAAAACCAATTTCAGACATTATGAAATGTGTGGAAAACACCTAATACATATTACATTTTAGTATTGTTGGATTTTGTTCTTGTTATGCTTTTTTTATACTTCATATGCCTGTAAATATTTTTTCATTTTGAAGTACACCTGTTTAGACTTCTAGATCTGACTACACTCCTTCCTTCTACATTGGTATTCCTGGTACATTGTTGCAACAAATTTGTAAAATTCATGATAAAGGTTTGTCCGTCCAATGTCACAGAGGTTCAGGATGGGTGCATCCAGAGAGCTGGCAAGACATTCAGAACTTGTTAACAGAATATCACACTGAGGACCTGCTGAAAAGCAAGTGCTCGTGGGCCTTTTATAATCTAGGTAGCAATATAAGTTGGAAATCAATTATTAATGAAAGCATGGAGTGCCCAATTCAAATTTGGATACCTGAAAAACCTAAATACAGTTAAGAAAAGGGTACACAACATATTCTATAAAAATGCTAGAAGCTCCATACTTATAAAAGAACATTTTACTGGGGTCTCCTATGCACTTAATCTAGAAGGATTAAAATGAGGAGTGAGATTTTTTTTTTCTGGATGGATTCTTTTTCTGTTTAAGGAGTTTAATTGCCCTCTGGGATTTTGAAAATAAGCCTTTGTACGCTACACCTTCTCTCAGATTATGGGAGTTCGGTGAAAGGTTTATTGGAATGTCCCAACAATAATCTACTTTTTTTCTCAGTTAGCCTGAAACATATCTAACATTTGGTGAGCTACTGTTTGGCAAGAAAACAGAAATATTGAAACCAGAACCCATTTGTCTGGATTACAGAACTGTGAAAGTTATCGACTGAACTCGCAGTTGATGTTCAACAAATCCATTGTGGTAAAGAAAGCATGACTGAGATATTTCATTACAATTCTGTCCCCATGGTGCAACGTAGTGTGATTCACATATAAATGTGCTGAGATCTGCACTGCTGTTGAATGATTTGGACCACTCTGGAGACAAAATAGTCACATGCACATGGTACAGTATTGTGACGTACAATTGGAGTTCAGTTCCCAGTTTTGTCTATCAGCCAATCTGAACAGACCTTGAGAACATTATATCTCATCAAGTACTTGTTTTCCATTACCTTTCTTGTCTGTTACAATGTAAATTGAGAGAATCTTCCTGTGTGTTTCCACAATATTTCATATAAACTAGATCCAAACCAGAACAGGTCTGGCAAAAGTTTTTCCTGCTTGTAATATCAGCTCACTCCTGTTAAGAATTATCTAAAGTGAGTACAACTATGTGTAGACAAAGATGATACACACAAAAATGGGAACACTACGCACTGTTTGAAATATAACTTCAATAGTTTCCTGGTGCCTATTTTTATATTTTTTTCTTTTTTTTTTTGAACTGTACACATAACAGAGTTCAAAGATTTCTCCTTTCAATGTGATGCCAGGAATGGATCAATAAATAACTGCACATACTTTTTATCAGGGATCTGTTCCAGTGCTTATGTTTGAATCTAAAAATATTATACCAAGGAAAGAAGAGTGTTTTGCCACTATAAATTATATTAGTGGGATTTTTAAATTACATTCTTTTTTTGCTGGCCATACTTTTACATATAACACCATTGCTGCATACAGATTTAAAATCCTTTTTATACTCTCTGATTTGAACAGTTTAAATGATTTGATTCACTTTTAGCTGATCTACAAATGATTTACTGCTAAAACATATCCTTATCTCAAGTACTCAAGCTAAAGACTTAAACTCTGATGCATCCAAAATTGTTGTTCTATTTAAAAGATTGCTTTTAAAAGGCTTTGTGGTCTTTTACACGAATTTATCATGCCCATGTGCCAGAACTGACTCTAAGTCTGCTGACTGCTTCACCAGAAGGTTCTGATTCTCTGAGCAACAGCGTGTATTGTTGTTGCAAAAGGGCAATGGAAATAATGAGAACACACATTGATCTTACAGGTTAATGACTCGAGATTAATGAATCATCATTTAGTATTTGTTAAAAGATATGCAAAACGAATTCACTTTAACTATTTTCTTTGAAAGTCCCCTAAAGTTTAAGAGCAAATATTGTTCCTCTGTTGTCATGACTTATCAGAACTGACTACATTAAACTTCAGTCTTCTCCTTACCATTTCCCAAAATAAAGTTCTGAATCTAACAGAGATGATTTGTTTTCTAAGTAATTAATTGTTTTCAACATTACTCATGATATTACTGGATAAAAATAGTTAGTGTGATCATGGTGCAATTATATTATTTTTTCCATCTGAAGTACTAAAATCTCAACACATTGCTATATATTGTCAATTCAGTTGCTAAATAGATACAAGATGAAAAATGCACACTCTGATAATTTAGTTTTGGATGAACTACAGTGCTTTTTGTGGACAAGAAGCAAGACCCTATAAGCAGCATATAGAAATTTGGATCCATCTAATAGCAGTATCATGAAGGTGCCTTTACTGAGGGCAGGTGTCTCTACACACATGCCTGAAACATGACAGTTCTAACATGAATGAGCCCTTGATTTCCACCGAGTGTCTATGTAACTTGAGTGGTGTAGTCTGATGAGTCAAACCCAGTTGGAGGCTGGTTACAAGTGGCATTCCTCAGGGCTCAGTGCTGAGTGCAGTCCTGTTAAATATCTTTATCAATGATCTGAACAAGAAGATTGAGTGTACCCTTAGCAAGTTTGCCGATGAAACAGCTGAGCAGAAGTGTTGATCTGCTTGAAGGTAGGAAGGCTCTGTGGAGGGATCTGGACAGGCTGGCTGGATGGGCTGAGACCAATAGGATGAGGTTCAAGAGGGCTGAGTGCCGGGTCCTGCACTTGGGACACAACCCCACGCAATGTTACAGACTTAAGGAAAAGTGGCAGGAAAGCTGCCTGACACAGAAAGACCTGGGAGTGCTGATTCAAAACCAGCTGAATATAAGCCAGCAGTGTGCCCAAGTGGCTAAGAAACAAAATGGCCTCTTCGCCTGTATCAGACACAGTGTGACCAGCAGGAGCAGGGAAGTGATTGTGCCCCTGCACTTGGCACTATTGAGGCCACACCTCCAACCCTGTATTCAGTTTTGGTTCCCCCACTACAAGGAGGTCATTGAGGTGCTGGAACACATCCACAGAAGGGCAATGAAGCTGGTGAAGGGGCTGGAGAACAAGTCCTGTGAGAGGTGGCTGAGGGAACTGGGGTTGTTTAGCTTGGAGAAGAAGGGCTGAGGGGAGACCTCATTGCTGTCTGCGGCTGCCTGAAAGGTCATATTGAGGTGATTGTTGGTCTCTTCTCCCAAGTGACAGGTAATGGCTACAAGTTGTGCCAGGGGAGGTTCAGACTAAACACTAGGAAAAAGTTCTTCACTGAAGGGGTGATCAGGCACTGGAATGGGTTGCCCAGGGAGGTGGTTGAGTCTCCATCCCTGGAGGTGTTTAGAAGACAGGTAGATGGGTTTCTCAGGGACATGATTTAGTAATGGACTAAATGGACAGTTGGACTCGATGATTTCAAAAGGTCTTTTCCAACCAGGTGATTCTATGATTCTATTATTTTTGCACAAGGTCATGATGTTATTCTACAAACTACAGTAGTGGGTGCTACTTTTGTTGTAATCCTGGGAAGAAAACAGAGCGTTTCTTTCTGCCCACAGGATAATCTAGTCCTGCTTATTCCTCGGGATTTTTAAGCCTCTGTCATTCATGTTCAAACACATAAGGCAAGGTGTTGGTGCCACTGGCCTGTTGTGTGCCATTTTGTGGCTCCTTGTGCTGGCTGAAGCCTAGGACTCATTGGCCAACACATGGAGGAGGTCCCAGATGAAGCTGAATTGTATGTAGATTAAGATGCTTATTTGAGATGGAATCTTCTAGCTCTGCAGAATTTCATTCCTGGTCTTTAACACTTCCCTTGCTTTTGGACCAGTGTCTGCTTATGTAAAATGCAACCAGACCAGATTCTACAAATTGCAGCATGAAGCAAACAAAAGAACATACGAGGATACAGGAGTGTATGTTTGAATCCTTTCAGGCAAAAAGCTTTCCAAATGCAAATGTTGCTTCTAGGTAAATCTATATAAAAAAATATTCTTCCCTCAACCCTCCTTTAAACAGAAATGCTTTTGAAAAAAGAGTTTTCAGGGCATTTTTAAAGGCATGGGAACAGTGGATGATCACTCACTCATGTCTTCAGCACTTATCTGTTGTGTAGCTCCAAGAATTCAAATGACTTTTTGCTTAGGGTACGAAGCACACATGGGTTGGTTAGAAATCAGGGGCACTTCATTCATGACTCTTACGGAATTCTCAGGCACCTAAGACCGACTTTGCATCATTAGATCATCTTTCTGATAAGCAAATATACGTTCAACTAAGTGCAAAATGTTCAGCTGCCTGTCTTTCAGTGGGAAATGCACTGATACACCCCTGCACTTTGGCACAATAATGTACCCATGGGAATCTAAATTTTTCACTACCTTTTCTATCTTTTTAGCTTTCTTTTCTGCTTTGTAGTGCTGTAGATTTAGGAAGCAAAGCCATGGAACAGCTGTAGAGCCAGTCTAGTTAAACACCACATGCACTGTCACTTGTCTTCTAACAGTATAATTAAACAGGAGTCAGAATTTACTATGTGTTGACACTTTATCAATTAAAGATAGACAGGGGAGAGATGGAAGAAAAAAAAATGTTTTCTGATGTCAGTTAAACTTCATGAGGTTACTCAGAAATGTGGCTTCTTGATACATACAAGATATATGGAATTTAGTACTATTTTTTTACTTTTCCATTATTAATGTGCGATGTTCAGTAGGTGTTTATTTTTTTTTGGGCCCTTTCATTTTATATGAAAGGTTCACTTCCATGCTTTTCCAGCTGTTGATTTGGAAAAATAATTACAATTCAGTCAAGCAAATGTACAATGGTGGGTTCTACAGTTTGGTAAATTCTCTAATGCAGCTGTTGAAAAAAAGATTTTCAGCTTATTTAGGCAGGAATAGATTCTCTTCCTGCTCTACTTCCATAAGAGTCAATGTCATTGTGATATAGTTTAGAGTATAAATACTGAGATACAGTCTCTCTTCAGGATTTGCCACAGAGATGACATATTCTCCTCTTGGTAGGTGACACTGTGATGACATACTTTCCATCAGCAAATACCTAAGGGAAACTTACAATTAACTAACGTTCCATAATCAGCATGATTGCTATAGCTTAGTTACAGTTTAGTTTTGCATTTCTCAGCAGTACCCTGCAGCCAAACAAGAGTACTGATACATGTTTCTAGGTATTCCTATTATTTTTCCTCAGACATTAAGGCTATGGGAAAGAAAGAACTGAGGAGTTATTATTTGGCTTGTTTCTGGCAGGAGGAAGATGTTACCAGTTGGTAGGGGGGAACTATAACATTTGCAATCTTTGGACTACTGAAAATTCTGTTTTTTGCTGGCATATTATAACTAAGATATATACCTAGCATTGCTGTGCTGGTTTTGGCTGTAGTGGAGTTAATTTTCTTCATGGTACCTAGTATGAGGCTGTGTTTTGGATTTGTGCTGGAAACAGTGTTGATAACACAGTGATGTTCCAGTTATTGCTTACACAGAGTCTTTTCTGCTCCTCACACCACCCTACCAATGAATAGTTTGGGGGTGCACAAAAAGTTGTAAGGAGACACAGCCAGCTGACCGCAGCTGATGAAAGGGGTATCACAGGTGATATTACATCAGGTTCAACAATAAAACTAGGCTGTATGTTGGGCAGGGAGCTGCTGCTCGGGGACTGCCTGGGCACTGCTCAGTTGATGGTAAGCAGTGGTTTTCATTTGCATTACTTATCTCTTTTAGGTATTATTTCTCTCTCTCTTTTATTTTCCTTTTCATTGAAAAAATTAATAATTATAACAATAATTTATATTATTATTATCATCATCATCATCATCATCCTACTATTGAACTGTTCTCATCCCTGATCCCATGACATCTCCTCACTTTTATTCTTCCGGTTCTTTCCCCCACATCCTATTGCAGGAGGAGAGACTGAGTGAGCGGCTGTGTTTTGCTTAGTTTCTGGCTGGGGATAAACCACAACAATCACACAAATATTGTTTATAGTCTGATTATAGTCTGATTATAGCTTCATTACAGTTTTTCACTTGCTATATTTCTTTGTGAACTTTGACTTTGTAAATTCATCCTTACACTTTAATATAGAGCATTCGCAATTTCCATCCCCTAGCAATTTTGAAATATTGTTGGTGTCTTCTGTGTGAGGAATTAAATGAAGAACAGAGTGGAGAGACTTTAGCAGGAGTCTAGAGACATTAGACAGCCAACATGCCTTGCCAGGTTAATTTCATTTCCTATAAAATGAAAACAGTTTGTCAAACAGGCTTTTCTTTCATCCTTATATTAACCATTACGTGCAGGTAGAATGCTGGCATGGCTAGACAGAGGTAATATTCTGCATTGTAGTGAAGGGAAGAAAAGCTCATTTGTCTCACTTCTGTGGTGCCAACACCCTCTTGTCCCACTGCACTCCATTTTCAGCTCTAGAGATCCATCTCCACCTGGAAGAAAATAGTGTTTCAATATTCCTCAGCAATCAGAACAATCTTTGCAGTGAGCATGACTTCGAAAGGCCTATAGATTCTCAAAACTGCTCTACAAGAGCAATGCAATCCTTGGGATCCTTGATGGAGCTGTAATTTGTCTTTTAAGTCTACACAAGTCATGGAAAAAACAGTATGAAGGATCTTGACCAACATATTCTTTCTCTTCAGTAAATAGGGTCATCTACAAAATATTTTTTCTGCCCGAACTTATAGGTTGAGTATCAATACACATGATTCATGCATATACATATGCATATTTCAAACCCAAAAACATTTAAAAGTAAAACTTTCACTTTATTGGCCTATTATTATATACAACACTATTTCAGTCAGCACAATCATATACCATTTCCACGTTTAATGATTAATTCTTTCACTCTCTGGACTAAACCTGAATAGGAGAATATTGAAAAAGGTATTACAGTATTCCTTGTGAGATTACTGCTTTACCTCACCATATATGCCCTTTACACAGGAGAAAAAAAATGCCTGGCTTATTTCTGTTTCAGTTCCTTCCCACTCTTCTGAAGACAGATTTCTTTCCTATTTTACGAATTTACTCTTTTTATCAATTTTTTTTCTTTCTGTAATGTTCTAATTATTTCTGAGCTTTCCGATGAGTGTCTCACTGCTCTGTAGTGCCTAACTCCCTGACTTTTTATACTGCCAGACCTCATTAAATTAGAAACCAGATTTCTGACATCATAATATGATGACCCAAACCACCAGAAATTCAGATTAATGGAGAAATTATTACTTATTCTCTGAGATAAAGAAACCATCTTAATTTGTGGGTTACAGGACATATTACAATAATTATTTCCATAGAGAGGTTATTTCTGTTAATCAACAGTTGGCTTGAGCCAGGTTTTGCCTCATCTGAAAAGTTAATAAACTTTGGAAGCTGATAGGTTGTATTTGAATAGAATATTAAATACCAATCAAGTTTTTCAGTCTGTAGTTCTGAAGTCACTTGAACCACTTATAGTAAGAATCTGTTCTAAGGAAGAGGTCAAAAGTGAGAAGTAAAGAAAATAAAAATTCACAGAATTACAGTACAAAGTCTATCAGCTTCTCTGATTTAGTGCTTTCTGTTATTCACTTCAGAAAGGAAAAAAGGTGTTTAACGAAGATGCTCCCAGACAATCATCTGGCATATGGATACAAAGAAGAGTTTAGTAAGAAAAAGAAATCAAAACAACCCCCAGGCTTGTGACAAATGTTAAATGGTAGACAACGAGTGGTCTAGAAAGCCATGGACAACGGATCCCAGTCTAGGACCTATATTACAGTAAATGTCATTCTCATCAGTCTATCTGTCAGCAGATATAAATCATCTGCTGAAAAGTAGTCAGGTTGGCAGTGATCCTCGGTCCACATACTTTGAAACTACGCAGCTGGCCAGTAACATTTCTAATGTATGTGCCAAGTGCACTCATTCTGAAACAAAAATGCTCTTTACAGTTTAGTTAATCCAGCGCTTTAGCACATTCATTTAAACTGCATAAAAGATAATCACATTTTGATTATGGAGGAGCTAATAAGGTATAGCCCTGTTGCATTATATTCACTTTCCCACTGCATACACGTGATCTTTTAAGAGAGGCTATAATGATTTGTTCGTCGTTTGTGCTGTGCTTGGATTAGATATCTATAAGGTACTGTGCAAGAAGTACCTGCTTCTAGGTATTTCAGGTGTTCAGCCTGGTTTAGTGTGCAGCTACCAACCCGGTAATCGTCATCAGTGTGAAGAAGGTATTTCGCAATCACACAGTATCACAGTATCACAAGGTTGGAAAGGACCTCTGAGATCATCAAGTCCAACCTATAACCGAACACTAATACCACCACTAACACCAACCATCATCTAAACCATGGCACTCAGTGGCTCATCCAGTCTCCCCTTAAACACCTCCAGGGTCGGCGACTCCACCACCTTCCAATGGCCAATCACCCTTCCAGTGAAGAACTTTTTCCTCACATCAAGCCTAAACTTTCCCTGACAAAGCTTAAGTCCATGCCCTCTAGTTCTGTCACTGGTCACCTGAGAGAAGAGACCAACCCTTGCTCGACTACAACCTCCTTTTAGGTAGTTGTAGAGAGCAATGAGGTCTCCCCTGAGCCTCCTCTTCTCCAGACTAAACAGCCCCAACTCCCTCAGTCGCTCCTCATAGGGCTTATGTTCCAGCCCCTTCACCATCTTCGTTGCCCTCCTCTGAACATATTCCAGTATCCTAACATCTTTCCCAAACTGGGGGGCCCAGAACTGTACACAATATTCAAGATGAGGCCTGACCAGTGCCGAGTACAGGGGGACAATAACTTCTCTGGTCCTGCTCACTACACTATTCCTGATGCAGGCCATAATGCCATTGGCCTTCTTGGCCACCTTGGCACACTGCTGGCTCATGTTGAGCTTCCTGTCAACCAGCACTCCCAGGTCCTTTTCTGCCTGACTAAATGTAACACTCTGTGTTGACTGAGCATGCTACATTAGAATAAAAATATATACAACAGAGTTCCTGTGTCATTCAAATAGGACATATTCCAGACACTCGTATCATAGAGTATCATGCATAAAATATCAAGCTCATTTTCATAGTCAGCTAGGCATTCTTCCCCCTAAATTTACTCCTCACATTGCTAAAGAAATCAATTGTAAACCTCAAGCCTTATTGGGACATGGCATTAAACACCGTCTCAGTGGAAAAGGCGGGTCAATGGTCTCTGTCTGCTTAAAAGATAAAATTTCATCTTTTTTTTGCTTGCACGATAAAGTCATCTATGCAGTCACATCCCTGGTCAGTCAGATAACTACCATTACTTCCAAGCTCTCTTCTGTCTTCTAGGAGAGAAAAAAAACATGATGGTGATTATACAGTAAACTTTATGCTAAATGAGTGCACATGAAACATTCCAAGAGTGTTTACTGCTACATAGAAATGTTACAAAATGTTGCTTACCAGCATGAACTGTAAACAATCATTAAGGATAACCAATTCATTGTTCATAATTTAGATGCCTCAAAATATTACTTCTATGCCTAAATTCAGAAACGTTGGAAGCATTTTATTCAACACCCCAAAAATATAATTATTTTTAATAAACATTGACATTCTTTAATGAAATTCTTCTTAGAAAATATTTCCCATGAAAGATATACCCAGAGGGAAAAGTTTCCTTTGAGATTGTTGGATAATACAGATGCATGTTACATTAAAAAAAAAAAAAAAAAAGGTAATGCCATCATTTGTGACTTACGTTTCAAGCAACTGTAAATTATGACCTTCTAAAAGTAGACTGTGTAACAGATGGTTACAGTTCTGCTTAAAGTGACATTTTCTTTAGCACATCTTGGAGCAACAAGTGAGCTCTCAATGCAACTGCTGTATTTTTCTCTATTAATTCATGTGTTCCATTCAAACATATGGGAGGAAATGGGAATTTTGTCATGTTTTCATCTATGGAGAAATTACCTGTAAGAAGACCTGGCTGTGGAATACGTGTTAACCAAGGACTACAGATTCATTTACCGGAATCATAGAATCATAGAGTTGTAGAATTATTTGGGCAGGAAGATACCTTAAAGATCACATAGTTCCAATCCCTCTACCTTTGGCAGACACACCTTCCACTAGATCAGGTTGCTGAAAGACTCATCCAACTTGGTATTGAACACTTCTAGGGATGGGATATCCATGACTTCTCTGGGTAACCTATTCTAGTGCCTCACAGTAAAATATTTCTTCCTAATATCTAATCTAAATCTACCTTCTTCCAGCTTAAAACCATTATCCCTCATCCTATCACTGTACTCCTTAATAAAGACTTTCTCCCCAGCATTCCTTTAGGCCCTCTTTATGTACTGAAATGCTGCTATAGGGTCTCCCTGCAGCCGTTTATTCTGTAGGCTGAACAACCCCTACTCCTTCAGCCTGTCCTCATAGAAGAGGTGCTTCAGCCCTCCGATCATTTTTGTGATCCTTCTCTGGACTCTCTCTAACAGATCTGTGCCTCTTGTAGTGTCAAGAGTTCAGTTTCAAAAAATGAATTGATAGTTTAAATTCCACTTGGCTGAATTTGTATTGGTTTATAAATTAGCTATATGTTTGTGGAATGAATAACACCATGGTTTTAACACATTCAAGTTGGAATCAATTTGGAATAATTTGAATATAGCAGTCTTGTTACTAAGCAGGGACGTACCATATTTGTAAATCCCATTTGTTTGTTCACATTGGCTAGTGGTTTTCAAACAGCAGTCCATTGAATGTTAAGTTTCTCTATTCTTACAAGAATTTATGGAATGAAGCTTATTCTGGAAATTACTCTAAACTTAGATGAGACTAATCCCACTCTAAAAGTGTCTAAATGTAACCAAACTTCATAGGACTTCACTAAAGTAACAACTGTATTCTTAACAGAAGTAAAGACTTTAGAACAAAACAAAATTTAAAAAAAACCTTAGAAATATTTTGACAATTAAGAATGAGAGCAACTTTACGAAAACTTATCAAAGTATTACAGAAAAGCAGAGCAATCCTCTTATAGTCTTCCTGAGATAGTGTCAAAGCTGTACAAGTGCAAGATCTTTCCCTCCTAAAGATTTACATGAAAGTCATACTCAGATCAAATATTGGAGTTGTTTTTTCTTTAAAGTGCTTAATAATAATGAAACTATAAAATACAACCAGCTGAGCAGTCATCTAGAATTAGAACTTGAGGAGAAGATTAATTTTTTTTATCTCTTTTCATCTACCTACATAAGGTAAATATACTTTCTCTCCTCTTACTTTTGTGATAAGCAATTTTTTTTATTTTCAGAGCAACAAGTTATTTATTGTTCTCTGGAGGATAAAAGGTTTTAAGAGTGTCTATGTAAAGGATTGAGTATTAGTGCAAGAATAATTAGGAAAACTAACAAGTTTCAGTTTAAAACAAAATAACAATAAACAGCCAGATCCAAATGAAAATCTGTAGTACTCAGTTTTATTTATGTTGTGACTGATTTTTGAAACATTTTAATGAAAATATTTACTGGTTTTAGAATTGTAAGTCTAAATGGTTAGTGAGGAAGGATGTGTATATTTTGCAGAAATACAAATTGGATCCCACATATATGAAAAGGGATGTTTCTCCCCAGGTCTTTTCCCTAAGAATTTATCATTACGCAAGATAACCCATTTTTGTCAAAGACAAATAACTAGATCGCTGTAATCCAATCTCACCGTGTCAAAACTGCAAACATTTGAACTCGCTATAATCTAGAACAGCTTGTAAGTCTTCTTTGGCAGATAGATTCAGATTCATTGCACTAGCTTAAATCACGTACTAGCTAGATTAGCAAAGTGTAGTCCTAATTTTTCCATAAATAACAAAGTGTACCCCAAAGCATGATTCAGCTCTTACATGAAGTAAATTTGTCATCGGAAAATTACTTGAATGAAGCTTTCTAAACCTGAGCTTTCAACACATAGTGACAATATTTCCTTTGTGCTCCTAGAATAGACAAAAGACTCAGATTATGACCCCCCTTGGATATTGCAGTTTACAAGCGAGGTCCCATACAGATCTCATACATAGCTAACTCATTTGTCTGAATTGCAGCCTTCTCATAATGTCTTCTAGAAATGTCTCCTGGTATTCACGTTTCTTCTTTAGAAAGGGCTCTTTGTTCTGCAAAGAAGGTTGCTTGAAATCTTTGTCTCCCTTTACAATATGGAAAACAGTATTTCTATCCCATTTTACCCTGAACATAATCTAATTTTCCTTTTTTATTCTCATGAATATATCTAAAAATATAAGCAATATCCAAAAGCCTTAATACATATGATGATATGTCTGACTATTATATGAGTTCTTCACTGTATTTTTCTGCTTTAATAATGGAAATCTAATATTTCTGAAGACTGTCCAGTTAAGTTTACTGTAAAAAATAGAGTCCTACTGCCTGAAATAATTGGTATCTATAACTCACTAGTTCTACAGCTGTTTCTCTTTTTCAATACTAATTTGCTTGTAAATTGCTGCATCAGGACCACAAATTTAATATTCCTAGGCATAGATACAAAGAAAAGTAGACAATGAAACTAAATGTAAATTTCAGCACACTACTTACTAAATAATATCTTAGATTTTGCTCGAGATAACTATGAACATACTTTGTGTAGATTGTTTTTATTATTCAAATACCAATTAATTTTTTAAAGATATAAGTTCAGTATGAAAATAAATATCTTTTAATTGCATACCGAATATTTTATATTAGCAATCATTACAATTAAAATAATTACTTTGACTAACATTTACTGGCAGTGTGAACTTCTTAATTACTGAAGTAACTGCAATTATGTTGACTATGAATGTTTAAAATTACCTCTATTGTAATACCCAACACTTCTGAGCACACCAAATCTTTTAATAGTGCATTAATTTAAGATATTGAAGGAAAATAAATATGAAATAGAATAAGATATATTTGAATGACAACAAAAAGTTTCAAGCTTTTTAAAACATGTTTGAACAACATTGTCAGGAGCGGAAACACAGATTAACTGCTTCTTTAATGTCATTGGCAAATAGCACTGATAAAAGCAGTATCATAATGCAATATCCCAGTAAATGACAGTAATAAGTCAATATTCAAAGGCTGTCAGTCATCAGTTATTCTCTATTTACTTCAACCACAGATATGTCTTTTCTTCTATTATTTAGAAACTACTATATGCTGAACGCCAAATGGAGTATCTGAGGGGAGATCTCATTACTGTCTACAACTACCTGAAAGGAGGTTGTGGCGAGGTGGGTGGTGGTCTCTTCTCCCAAGTGACAAGTGATAGAATGAAAGGAAATGGCCATGAGTGGCACCAGGGGAGGTTTAGACTGAATGTCAGGAAAATTTTCTTCACTGAAACAGTGGTCAGGCACTGGAAGAGGCTGCCCTGGAAAGTGGCTGAGTCGCCATCCCTGGAGGTGCTTAAAAGGTGAGTAGATGAGTTTCTTAGGGGTATGGTTTAGGAAGGGAACAGGTATGGTTGTATTTGATGATCTCAGAGGTCTTTTCAAACCTTATGATTCTATCTTTAGGTTTTGTAAACCACGATTTAATTAAGATTACTGTGAGGGTTTGCATATTGCCCCCTCTTGCAAATTTATTAAGTATTGTATTACTAAGATCGTATTTCAACTGGAGCTCAAAAATCTCTATATTTTGCTTGAATTTACATAAGTATTTCCTAACCAGATAGATACATTTTTCAATGGCGCTGTAGCTATATAATTCTTTCAGAAACATGAGCTCAGTGTTTTCACTGTTTTAGGAGATGAGAAAACATTTTAAGCAATGGAAGTTCTGTATCACCTTATTGCTTGCAGGAAAGATTGTTCATCCATAAATGTTTCATAACAGTACATCAGACAATGTGCAAAAGCCAAAATTAAAGAGAAGACACTAAGGGAGTATAGGTGTTCCAAAAATGGAAATCTTTACAAACTCCAACGTGTTTTGAGATTTCAATTTTTTTTTTGTCTTTTGTACCTGGACAAAGTCTAAGAACATACGAAGAAATTTGCTGAATTAATTCAATGCAGAAAATAGGTAGAAAGACAACCAACAAAAATATCAAAACAAAAATTAAATGGTTTATGTTTCTTGGAGTCCCAAGCATACAGATTTTTCAAAGTAGACACTATTGTTAAAAAAATGTTATAAAAGTAATCATAATTAAAATATCAGTCAAGAAGATAATATGATCTTCAAGTACATTGTTTAAATATTGGCAGCAGCAACAATGTGACATACTTAGGTGCTAATGATTGAGCTACATCTTTCTGGTTTCCTTTCAACCCCTGCAGTATATTCAGATCTCTACTTATTAAAACAGTAGTGTCCACTTTGTTTGTAAGGTAGAATCATAATGACTAACGATCTCTGAGACAGAGGGAATTATCTTATCTCTATATTGGAAAAGCAGGAAAAAAACCCAAACCCACACTTGAAATCTTATAATATCTTTTTTTTATAAAGAAAAAAAATCAGTATGAATTGGTTCAGCAATTCAGGGTACTGTATTACACAGTTCCTGAAAAATTATAATGAAGGAAGTGGTTAGAATTTCTGGACAGAAGATATTTTTAACAATCTGTTTTTTAAACCTGAAATAGCACAATCTGCATGGACAAAAACCGCTATTTATTTGGCTATCCAAAAACTAGTACTGCATATTCCTTCAAAAATCAAACAAACCCATATAAAAAAAAAAAGTAAGAGGGCACTTTATAATCATCACTGTAAGACAGCTCCTGTAGAATTTTTTTTTCATTTTCTTTTTCAGCATTGTGGTTTTATAAACTTCAGATCTGATTTCTAATAAAAAGTAATTATCACTTCTTCCCAGGCAGGCTTAGAATGAGCAAGCAATAATTATAACAATAAAAAAATCAATCTCCAAATATATATGTTTGTCACTAGAGACAGACAGTCATTTAGGTGAAAACATTTTCCTGCTACTGTGGAGTACCTGGTTTGCAGATAGAGAAATTTCCTATTTCCAGTTGTCAGTCTTATGTCTTTTATTTACAGAAAATCTGATGTTATTTGAATATAGAGAAATCTTAACCAGAAGGCAAAACTAGACAGATTAAAATGTAACATTAAAATGAACATAAAAGGAATTATGTTCATTATAAGAAGTATTTAGCTTGTGAAAAAGTTATGTTATGTCTTTCTCAGCCAGAAAAGCTAACCAGAACTAAAATTTTGGAAGTAAAATTATTTCTAATTCTGATTCGGATTAAGAGGCTGCTCAAAACTTTATTCATCGTAGTCAGATTTTTAGCACTGGGGTACAGTGAAAGACTAGAATTTAAGATGGCATCTCATTTTATTAAATAGTCTTATCTTTTACTCGATCAGCTAATTCCCTACCTCTATATTGTCTTATCTTCTCAGATTTTAATGAAGACAAATATTTAAAATAAAGGAGAAATTTGTGTGAATGTGTCATCACAGGAACAAAGATAAAATTCTTTGGCAATTGCAGAAACTTAAAATGATTAAGGTACTTCTCTTGAATGCCATAGCAGACCTGGCACTCCTTCAGTCTGTATTTCTTTATATCTATTATTCCTTCTCTTACAATACTCCTTGAAATAAAAACCTGCCACCTCTTTTCTCTGTTATTCTTAACTTTATGCATAGAAGATAAAGAACCCATTTCATTTTCTAATTCTAACATTACCTTCCACAACTTTTAGATCAACTTCCCTGAAGTCATCTTTTTGATGTAGTTGATCAGTTACCATGAATAAGTTTATAATTGGGTCCAATCTCATTAGATCAGAACTACAACCTGCAGGAATACCACACATCCCTGCTGATATTATAAAGAAAATTTTTAACAGATTGGGAAGATGTGATGGTAGAAAAATAAACCCCTAGTCAATAGAGGATCTTAATCTATCTCAGAAAAACTGGCCTTTTCAAGTCATCCTTTAGTTTTCTCTTTTTGTCATGCTTTCTCCTACCCACTTTTATTTTTCTTATTGACTCACATCTCAGCAAGGATTTTTTCCTTTGCTTTACTGAATATGAACTATTTTAACCTGGGCAGGTAGGGGAAATATATAAGCCTTGGCTTTCTTTCTTGTATGCAAACACTGATATCTAGTTTGGAAAAACATCTTAGCTAAAAATCAGGAAAACTGTCAGTTGCCTTTTTAGCATTTTGAAAAACTCATTTGCTCTTCAATAAGTTGTCAGGGTTTTTTTGTTTTTTTGGTTTTTTTTACCCTTCCATTGCATTGTAATAGAGGAAATTGAGATTTTGCTGTTCCACACACATATCCTGCTGCGCAGAATGAAGACCCAAAACAGTGAAGTAAAAGTAGAAAAAACATGCTTTCTGGTTGATACTTTCCATACCAACAGTACAGATTCTGATAACTAGTTGGAACAAAAATCTGCAAATTATTGCAAGTAATTGCATAGTGGAAAATAATTCTGTCTGAGATCATACAGTACTACCACACATTTGCTATAAATTCAATTTCAGAATAATTTTCTTATGTTTCTATTCAAGAGTTGTTTGAATTTTACACACTGAACTCACCAGGGTTCAGCTCCAGTTGCCCAAATACTACAAGAGTAGGGGAATTATAAAGAAATGTGAAGTTTTGACCAACTCACAGCATGTGTGAGATTGAGTAAAGAAATGAAAGAAAAGTGGGTTAAATGTTGATTGAGTCAGATTTAATTCATTACTAGACCATCAGCATAAAAGTTACTATGATCTAAGGGTTTCTCATTGCACAATTTTAAAATTCTTCCATATTTTTTTAAAGTGTATTCACGACACTGGAAATCAGTATCCCACTATTCTAAGAGTGTGCTCTATTGGTCCTACTGTAGAGCCAAGCCTACACTTTTTACTTTCACCAATTGGTGTTTTAAATACAAATTTTAACCTCTTCATCTAGTGAGAATCCATTCTCAAGATGCCCAGGGTTAAGTGATTGGAGCATACTTTTATGGGGAGAAATCTTGATGAAAGTCCTAACTCATGTCAGAACGGATTTGAATTTCAAATTCTTGTAAAAAAGTGTGATTGCCTAGAATATTGTTGCGTTCTTCCTAGGATTTACACATAAAAATGTTTGGGTTTATTACTGAAAACCACTACAAAAAAAAAAGTTTGCTCTAAGAACAGATATCAGACAATTTAATAGCTTTTTTAGAAGATTTTTGACATCTTCCTGTGCAGTAGTCCCCATTTCTAAGACCAAAATATATTTACTGTAAATTTTTCCCCTTCAATAAAGCACAGAATCATGATAACTGGCTAAGCTAGGAAAAATATCCTGTGTAAGAGTTTCCACATTAAAATTTCCAGAGGTAAGACTGAATTAAATTAAAAGGGATGGAGAAAAAAATAAACATCCGAGTGTGGGAAAAAATATGCTTTAAATATCCCCTTTAAAATCCAGTCTACCCTGTCTGTATCTTGACTGAGAAGGGAAGCAGTATGCATTCTTCAATGTGCATATCCTCTTGGAGTCTATTACAGATTTTTCACAATGGCTTATTGATTAGTGCTTCTATCTGAGAAATGCAAATGAGGGTATTTTTCCTCCCTTAAATACTGAACTACATGATATTTATCAATCCTTTACTTGAAAAGATGGAATACTTGGCTGAATAATGTTGAAATCTAGATATATTCTGCCTTTGCAGAAATTTAAGGAAGTTGAGATTAAGCCACAGATGTTGTTTTAATCTCTCCAAGACTTCCAAACATTAACACTAAAACACTAACTACAACCACTACCTTTTAGGTACACTATAGAAATGTGGATCTTCTTCCTGGCTGTTTTCTCCAAGAGCTGAGACATCACAAATAATCTTTTAAAATAATTTTGTTCTGTCTAACCCAATGGCAATTATTTTCCCTACTATATGTTGGTTTCTATCTTATCTTCTATACCAGTATTTAATTTATTTAACTTTAAAGAATTTGTTTGCTCCACATGAAAGGTGCTTCTTTGTGAAGACAGTCTCATTGAGATTTAAATACCCTTATTGTGACTGCATAAATATATAATGTCATAATTCTTTTAAAATGAATGGGAATTAGGGTGGATGGCTGTAGAGATTCATTAGTGTGGTCAGAGGAAATGAAACAACCATAAAGTCAGAGTCTTTTTAACGTGTCCATTTGATGTAACCCATTCACATGGTTTATGATGAATATAAACATATAAATAAATGTAACTGTAAATTTGATTGCTGTTATGGGTCCCGTTAAAAAACAGTGAAGCAGACTTAGATTATATGAATTAAGATCTGAGAACTACAAAAATATTTATCTTTGTCTCTTCATATATTTTATGTAAGACTCTGATCATTAGCATGGTGTTTGCATCAGTTTTGGTGTCTCTTCTTCCATCAGTATTCACAAGATACATAAATATGAAATCAAACATACCATTCTTAATCCGGGGATTCTACTATGGAGGGTTCTTGAAACTCAGATTAATGTCTCCTGTAGAATCTGGGGATCCTTGTCTCTTCAGGCTTTGTTCATCTCAAGTGCAGAATCTTAGACTGAAGCTGGCAATTAAGTAGTTGCTTTACTTCAACCCACAGCCAAACTAAGAGCTAAAACCAATCTAGTTTCTGTGATAACAGTGTTTAGGACTCCAAACTAACATAACAATATAGATCAAAAGGAAAGACCTTTTTAAGTGAAACCTCTGAGTACATTTAGTAACAGGCAATTCTACCTGTTTCACTTACTCTTGTAGTAGTAAGTCACCTCAGAACTAAAAATTAACCACCTTCTAATAAAACATTATATTATACTCTAGTATGTTTGATAGAATGTCTTTATACTCTTGTAATCATTGTATTTTATACACTAGACATTTCAATTCACTTGGATTGCTACAGCTAAGGATGCTACAGCAGCATTCCAATCAAGTAGAAGTATTTGTGTTCATATAAGCAAATGGAGAGCTTCTCATGTGTAAGGGGATGGATGCAAAATAAAGCCCGCTTTTTTTCTCAGTGTCTTGTTTTTTCCCACATAATGAAAGTGCTCATCTTCCATTTGCAAACTAAGCGAGACACAGAAGTTGCCAAGCAGTAAAAGGAACCAGCTGCATCAAAACTGTATATGTACACATAGCAAAAGCTGATCTTGACAGATGTTTATGAAACACAGTTATTTTGAAATACAGAGTAACATTGACTATTTAGGTGTTTATGTACAGAAATATCAAAGAAGAATTATCTTTACTAGTGTACAGATTTTCCTCTATGAGTTATGACTACTTGTTTTCCCTGCTTTAGTTTTTGCCTGCCATAATTGCGATTTTGGGCACAGATGCTGAAGAAAGCTTATGAAAGCCTGTTATTCTAGAGAGGAAGGCTCTGAACTGCCTTTCTCCTTCCCTTTGACGTTTATTTCAAGTTCCTGAAGAATAACTGCAATTAAGCAGTGTCTGTTGTGGCAGGATGTGTTGTGAGGTGGAAAAGCCTATTTGGAGTGGATAGAAATGTGGTCATGCCAGGAATACTACAGAGCTCATCAGCTGGGCCTACGTATCCATGAGATCTTCATCCATTGTTTCTTTATGCAGTAATCAGGAAATTAAAGACATATACCTCAAAGAATATCTCTCTGCAATCTGCATTACTGAAATAAGACATTAATTTAATTGGTTATTTTACTCATTGTTCTCGTCTACATCTCTTGTGTTTTCTTTCTATTTAATGCAGATTTCTGCATTCTCCCTAAGGACTATTTCCTTCAAAACAATACTTTTTGGCTAGTTTCATTTCTTGCAACTCCTCAGATCTTCTGCTTCCAGAAAAATAAATATCAGATTTTCATATTGAAGGTTCTAGGAAAAAAAAAGGCTTCTGTATTTCACTGAATTGGACCTTCAATATAGTCTGAAGTTCCAATCTGAAGTGTGATGAACAACAGATGCTTATAAAAGTAAGTAAGTGAGGCTATGGACAACACACAAACCACACTGTTGTAGTCTTAAAGCATCACATCTTCCAAGCTACTCACAGTTTGTCTGTCAATAATTAGTTGAAATATCTTCAAGGTGAAAAATTACCCCCAAAACCTACAACACTAGTTTTTGAAACAGCTTTCCATCTTCAATGGCAGTGGATCAATCACCCAGGACAGTGATGGTTACACTGCTGTGAAAACCTTGAAAAATTGAAAATTAATGCAAAAATACTCTCTTAGTCTGCCATTCATTACTGGAATCATAAAATATCCTCAGACGTCTTCTGGTTTAAAGTAGTATGTTAAATAATGACAGAATAGGAATTCAGACAACAAATAATCATTCATCAAAGAAACTATTTTTATTATTATCTCACTTTAATATAGCATTTTGTCCAGAATATATCTTTTCTGTAGCATTGCGTTATATACACAGCTGAGAGGTTTGTCACCAGAGTTGCTCTTCTTTAGTAGTGAGTGGATGGATCTTTTACTTCTGTTGTACATATTATTTTGTGATGCTATAAGGTTCTTGTGATACAAAAATAAAATAATCTTTTTCAGGAGATATTTTGAATTCCAGTACTTTCCCCCTGCATACTTCTACTCTTTTGTAAGCTTTATCTTTTGATTTGGTTGTATAAATTTTTAATTTTAATTTTTTAATTTTATTTTTAAACTGTTTTTATTATATTAATATTTCAGAGTTGTCATAGAATTAACATGAATTTATTCTCCTTTTATAGTCAATTTTTTTTCCTTAACCTTCTCCTCTACTTCTGCAGTTGTACTCATTAGACAGTTCGATAAATCTCACTTCTCCGTGTGTTTTGTGTGTGTCTTTGTTAGGGAAAATATACATTTTCTTGGTCAATAAAATGCTAAACCACATACATGACATAATTCTGAAAGCAAAATAAAAAAGAAACTAAATGTGAATGCTGAGTCAGGGCTTCAGATTTCACTAAGACTGACAAAGAACCGAGGCAAACATGAATGCTGCAGATAATAAGAGTTTGATAGACTGACATAGAAATAAATAGTCTGGGATACTCTGGAGCACTCAAGGTCTTTCCAGGTGTCATGCTTGTAATTTCGAGACGTGGAATACAAATGGAGTTGTCAGCTCTGTCCTGTCAGAAGCTCATGCTCTGGGTGTCAGGGATGGGGAGCTCAAAGGAAAGATTTAACGACTGAACTTTGCTACATGCGCTGTAATAATTTGGTCTCTTAATGGACAAAACAAAGTTCCCTTTTCTGCCTCCTACCTACTTCAGGTCCTCTAATGACCTTTGGTTGTATTATCTATCTTGGGAAAGGGAGCACAGTCTTATCTGGCAAGTACCATTTAACAGATAAGATAAACAGTACAGTGTTTTGAAACTTATTTCTGCTGGGGTTTTCACATATTTTTAGCAGTTCCACCTCCTCCATCAGAGGCTTTTCTCAGATGAGTTAGATTTGAAATATTATCAGAAGGTTTACAACTATGTAAATTCCTTTCCTTGGTGATAATAACGTGCCAAAATGTTGGCATTTTTAAAACACAGGATCTGTCTTTTAATTCAAATCTGCCTTTAATATCAGAGTATGACCACAGGCATTTGTCAGAAAGATAGATGACCAAAGGAAATTGCAGATTTTAAAAAAGTTAAAAGTATAATAAGGGAGGATGTGGACTGTCTTTTTTGACAAGAATTAGATGTTCTCATTTGTAAGAACTGTAAATCACTAAATGAACTAATGTAATTTTCTTACAGTGATAACTCTCACACAGCAAAAAAATCCCAGTCATTATGAACCACTACACAGAAATGAACTGTTCCTGCACTTGACCTTTCTATCAGAGGTTATCAAGAGATCTTTAGTCTCCCTTCTTATTTTTCCCCTGTTTGAGCACCCATTTTGAGCTGCTGTCTTGAAATTTAGAACATTCATTAAGCATGGACTTTTGACTGCAGAACAGGAGAAACATGACATTTGACATTTTTACCACAGGTCACTAAAGGCCATTTCTCCAGCAATGTGCAATATCAAGGAGCAAGTAGTCATAAGCATGAAGTCATCAGCCTGAAGTCACGAGCTCATTAGTTGTCACCAAATAATTTTAACGGATTGAGCAGCTGTGTCACTGATAATCACATTCTGTCTTTCCAAAATCACAGGCAATTGCAAAATAACCTATCAAGCAATCTATGACATGCATTTATTAATCACATAGATAAAAATTTGCCATTGCATTATTAAACAAAATGTAGACATGCTGTTTTTTGATCTGTTCTCTAAGTATTTTACAGAGTGGTGTTTGGGTGAATCAGAATGAAAGCTGATTTTTAAAGTTTACAAGTGGTTATTTAATTCTTTACTGAGATCATGAACCCTGGACATAAAGACATTATTTGTATAGTTTTGCTGTGACCCTGCCATCTATCCAAAATTTCCCTGATTTCTTATGAGATGATAGAGCCGCAATTTAGTTCGTATAAGCATAAACATGACATTAGTATCAATGTAATTTATATGATAGCATTTAACAGTAAGACACAACATAGTTCCAAAGCCACCTTTTCAAAGAACCCCACAGGTCTGATGCTGTAATCTTGCTCTTACGTTTATTTTCATTTCAACATTCATTTTATCTAAACAGACTGTCAGTCACATGGATTGATATCTTCGGGGATTTACGTTTTGCATAACTATAAAAGAAAGAGCTGTCTTTTCCTTCTTTTGGTTGAAGTGTCTCACTGATACAGTGTGCTCCACTTCTGTGCTGAGCTCAGAGGTATTCTGACACATCTCCCTTCCACTCCACAGGCCAGCACTTGTATCAGTGATTTCATCTGTGAGGAGAAGGAAGAACTTAAGGAGAAAAGGAATAGTGAGATGAGATGTCAGAGAAGATGTCTCTCAAGTCAGGCAACTAATATTCAAATTCTCAGTTCCAGGAGAGAACATTGAACTATTGACAAAAGGTCTGTGAAAGGCAAATGTCAAACAGCAGCAATTTTCAAAGAATTTTAAAATTAGGCATTACAAAGTGGCCTTAAAGGAGATATTATTTGCTGTCCATAATGAAAATGATTCATTGAAAATGAAATACAATTTTGGTTTCCATAAAATCTATTTATACGTCTTTAAATTTTATCTGATAAGGCAATACATTTCTAGTTCACACCATCTTGACTCTATAAGGACCTGTGATACTTCTTTTATGTCTTACTTTGATTAAGCACCTCCCAGTTGATCACCTAGGTCAGCAGAAGATATTGTAACCTGCTATGACAGAAATTTATGTATAAATGATTATTTATAAAATATTATTTATGATAAGTGGGATTCAGAACTAAAGAAGATTTCAGTTGGAGTCTGAATTTTTCAACTATGACTTTTGAAATGGTAACACAATCAGAAATTACTTTGTGAGTAGATAAAGAGCAACTGGAGAGAGGGAAGGTGGCTTTATTATTATTCTGCCTATGGCAACAGTACTGTAACTTCATCTTTCTAAATGGAACAAAATTTTATTATATTTGTTAATGCCTCAGCCTCACAAAAGAAAGATGCAGTAACAGTAACTGTGGCAGCAGATGGCCTGTGTGACTAGTAGCGAGTTTGTTTTATTATTTCTAGCAATCAATGACATAACTTTGTGAGTGTTTTTTGAGTTCTGGTTCTTTTTACTGTGTATTCAATATTTAAAGGGAGATTGAAATAGCCTTGAGGTCTATGAAACATTTTTTTCTTTTAAATAGTACACTTGTGAACACGTATTATTTTACTCTTCAGAACATAAGTGTTGTATGAAATTACACTGCAGAGAGTGTTTAGGATTTGTTGCATTAATTTCTTCTCATGATGTGGCAGAATTTCCACGTGGCATGTATCATAACAGATGCAAAAGAAATACGACCTTTCTACCACTTAATGTGTTTTAGGTCTGACTGTCACTATTGCTGGAATTTTTAGTTTGTAATCTCCAAGATTTATTACTATATTAAAATACTTGACATAAATGTGATTTCCAGTTACCTGATTTTTTAAGTAATAACTAATGACTTAATTTGATAGGATGTACAGGTTCCTAAATTCAAGACATAATCCAATGTACTGTAAATTACTTAGAGTTGATGATGTGACAAATACAGTAGCATTACCCCTATTAAATTAAAGCCATTATAAGAATTTCTTTTAGCCATTACTTCTGGGCTAAGTCTGTAAATAAAGCTGTAGCTGCATAAATAGTCAGAAGTAATTTTTATTTTTGACTCCAATTTGGCTGAGAGTTGCATCATTCCCATGTGTATAACAAGATGCTGCTTATCAGATACACAAAATGTTCTCTCTTCAATATTGTTCACTAAATACTCTTTTCTTGGAATATATATATTCACTTTTGTCAGTTTCATTTTAGAGCTGATTCTTTTGTTACAAAACACTATTATAATATTTGCCTTAAAGAAATATTCAGTAGTCCATTTCTTTTGACAGTGATTTGAAAATCTTGTTAACTGCAGACAGTACCCAGATAAGGTAAGGTAAAAGAGGGTGTTAGAAAAGGAACTCAGCATCTGTTGTGTAGTAATCAAATGAAGATGAGCCCTTGGACTGTTAAATTGAATCTTTTCAAACTCAATTTAGGTAGTTAATTTTAGAATATGAAGCACATTCTTTAAAATAGATCTTCTTAAGAGATTTGCTACTTTTTGTACAATTATAACTGTAAAAGCAATTTATCCAACTAAACCTCTCCAGCTCTTCTCACTGAATGTATATGAATGACTCTTTTGAAGTAAGAGTCTCTAACAAGCAAGTTTCATAAAGTAAGACCATTGTTGAAGCAGTTGTGATATAAAGAATTTGGACTTGAGGATTCAGAGTCAAAAATGCAAGTGGAGCACTGGCCCACTGAAGCCATCTGAACTGTTCCTACCTGACAAAGAATATCTAGTTACAGATGTCTAGTTATTCTCACATTACCCAATGGATTTCTGTCACATAATGATTGATGTATTGAAATAAGTTACGTGGTAATGATGTAATCTTATAACGATACAAGAATAATAATAAATCATTTATATGACACAGAAGGGAGCCATTATTTAGCATACAACTTCCAATCTTCCATGTCTGCCTAGGGAATCAGATGTAAAGAAAAATCTTTGAGAGCAGGTGATGAAAAAATAAAGTGTTGTGGATATCTGTATAAATTCTTAAAGCCGGGAAGGTGAGGGAACAGTGTGATGTGAGCAACGCATAGCAATCTGTTGAGATCTAAATCCTTGAGAGAGTATCACGTATTAAAAATGATGACTGAAATCCAATATTACGAAACTGAAAGTTTTTATGAGCTCAGTAAGTCTGGAAGATCTGTTGAAATCAATATAAGTAAGCCTGAGGTATCAACATGACATTGTATCTTGGGTTATGCATGGAATCTAAGCTAAGAGTAATACAGAGTAAAAGCCAATTGATATAGTTTTCCTTCCCTTCAGCCTTAGTTTGGTTTCCAAAGCCTTCAAAATTTTCTAAATTCTATATCAAAAAGAGTCAGTTGAAGGCATAAGTTTATTTGATTCAACATAAGGTAGAATCCATAATATCTTTGGAAGAAACCCCCTCCTCAAAAAATCAAATAAAAACCAAAACATGTCACCACCAAAAAAAACCAACAAAAAACCCCACCCAAAAATCTTAAAAAAGAAATAACTAAAAATATTTTCCATTGTTGCTCTAAGTAATCTAATTGCTAAGTCAACATTACTCACGGTAAATCAAAAAACATTTACAATGAGAACATCCTTTTACATTACAGAAAGCTTTGTTCTCTTATTTGGTGTTAAGAGGGTGTGTAAACGGGAAAGCTTCAAGCATACTTTGAAATTATCCCCTAGTAAGATTACTTGAACATCTCTTCGTAATCACTTTAGGACACTGAACTGAATTTAAGTGTTCTTATTTTTGCATGTGCTCCTATGTTAGATAAAACCTGAGTAAGCATAATAATATGTAGTTAAGACACTTCCAGTCTCTAAGAATTTTAAAGAACAGAGTTTGTGTAAGTATGTGTATTTACATAAGTGCATGTTATACACATAAGTTTAGCCTGAAATTGAAGAAACCATGTTAGACTCATCCAGGACAATCTATACAGACACTATCAAATGCTGTTACATTGTCCACTATGACACCATATAAATTAGTTCTTGCATTATGACAGCCCTGATGACGACCAGCAGGTCATGATTTATCGGTTCTAAAACCTGCTTTTGCTACCAAAATCTATGATCTGTAAGAACATCAAATTAAAAATTAAAATTCTTTATTCTTAAAGACAGAAAAATAAATGTAAATATAACACCATCTATGGTTGTTTCTATGCACGAAAGAATTTCTGTCACACTGAAATTATGAAATCTTACTTCTTTTTCTGTATAATGCCTTCTCAGCACCTTACGTATGTCACAGTATGCTGTAGAACTAAATGCATTCTGTGTGAGTATGCAACAAGAGGCATAAACTCTGTCTGATGCCAGTGGTTTTAACTGTATCAAACCATAGATGTGAGACCACTGGAAAACACTTTTTATTCTAACACACTCACATCTCTGAAATTTCCAGGATATTTCTATTCCATGCCAGATAAAATCAGCAATTTCATACCAGTATTAAAATAGAATTCTACCTTGTCGTTCAGAATAGAGCAAATGACACAAAACCCAAAAGAAAACTTGAAACTGAACAGTAGTTTGTTGAAGATGATTCTTATATGGGTTCACCTGTTCAGCGTCCTACGCTGTCCATCTCCCATGTCTTGAAGAGTGTCTGAGATACTGAGATGGTCTCTATTTTGGAATTTCTAGGGAATTATATTTGAAGCCTGAGAAATCAACCAAAGCCTTAAACCAATGTTTTGTTGTTGTAGTGAAAAGTTTCAGTTTTCGCAAATTCAGGTTTTTATGAAAAAAATCCTATCCCATTTCTCCTTAGGACTACATATCATGTCTGTCTCCAGAAATGAAGGCATAAAATGGCAAGTAAAATATCAAGATGTGAATGCTTAGCATTTTGAAAGTGTTAATCAGATGTCTTTGTGCTTTCTGTACAATGAATATTTTGCCAATGATTGCTAATTATTATAGCAATTAGGTTTAATAAGTTGGGAATTTCACAGGCTTAGGTCTTCTGGGTTACACTTTAGCCAATAGGGAATGGGTGTTAATTAAGGACAAAGAAGAGAAGAATTAGGAAGATTTGATGGGTTTAAGGAAACAGCAATTAAACAAAGTACTAGAGTGATTTGCATATTTTAATAAGTCAAGAACTCTTGGATGTTCAGAAAAAGAGTTGTGTTTTCACTACTCAGTGCAATTTTTCCAAAAGGTCTTTTCAGATATTAACACTTTGTAGCCAGGATCATAAGTTTTGGGTACTGAATGTCAATTTTAAAGTCTTTATTATTAGTGCTTGGGAGCTGGTTCTAAACATCAAATAGACATAATTGGTATGAGTATAAACACTAGTAAAGCTTGCTCTTATTTACAGAATATGAGCGTTATTATTCTACGTATGGTACTGTGTTTGAAGAGACTGCACACGTTACCTTGCCTGCATCTATGATATCGATATCCTACTGGGCTCTCAGAAACTCTGTGTCCCATAAAAAATAGATACATAAACAACAGAAAAAAGAAAACCATTCTTTTTCTGGTGAAAATGACAATGGAAAGGATTTTCAGGGTGGGAAATTTATCTCCATCAATAGAAAAAAGTGAGATCACTATATTAATCCACTTTCAGTGACAGGAGGCTGTCAAATCTATGAATACTGTCTTTACATTCTATGCAAAGAATAAGCAACCCATCTATTAGGGAAACCCACCTTGAATTGGTTTTACTACATGAGAAATATCTCTGAACAGACTAAAAGAACAGTGATATGGACAAAGAGTAATTTTAATTGGAACTCAACCTCATTGTTCTATGAAACTATTTATTACAGCTGGACATTTTAATTGTTAAAGATTTTGCGGCTTATGAGGCTTGTTGTAAGGAAAACTCAAATAATGCACTCTGCTAATAGTATGTGTTCAGAACCAGCTGATCAGCACTGAAATGTTAATGGGTAGACGCTGATCTGAATGCAATTCATGCCAGAAACATCAGCATTTTCATGATTATGCTATTGTATGGCAACTTAATAGTCATACTCTTGGATTTATGAGCCTAGAAGGGTATTAAGCTCTTGATTTATTTATCAGCTATGGAGGAGTTGATGTGAGGAGCTGATCATGAGTGTCCTAACAACTACAGGTCTATTGAAACCCACTAAAAGCTCAAACATCAAATTTCTCAAAATATTTCATGCTTGCCTGGCTAGGGAGTAGGACAAGGTTTCCACTGGGCTGGTTTTTTTGAGTGGGTAGTCAGGGTAGAGGCGAGAAGAAAATGAGGAGTATGAGATGAGGAAAAAGAGAAGGCAGGTGTGAAGCGGTTTCCATGTCTATTGATCAGAGACAAATCTAATAATCAGAGGGCAATATACAGTGTTCAGTAAGCAAGAGTGAAGGAAGGACAATTTCTTTCCAGCTTATGTCACTGCAATCAGTTATCCTGATACTCATTAAGAAGGTACAGCAGTTAGGCCTAGTTAGCACAGTTGTTAGCATAAACCTGAGAACTTAACCAGATTTTTCCTGTAGACACAGTAGATGAAATATGATAAAATCATCTCTCCCAAAGAGAATAATGGAATCTTGGAATCATGAAATTGTTTGTTTGGAAAAGACCTTTGAGATCATTGAGTCGAACTGTATCTGTCCACTACTAAACCATATCACTGAGCTCCTTTGAGAGTAAAAAAAGGCCCAACCTCAAACGTACCCATACATTCCATGCCCCGCAGCCATGGTAATGTGGAGAAGGGAGGGAAAATGCAGACAGCCCCATGGCACTGTACTCACCTCCCCAAACTGCAGCACACCGGTGATCATGAAGATGAGCCCCTCGAGGCAGAGGCAAGACCCACACCTGTGCAACAATCTGGCACTGCAGGAGCTTTAGCAGCATGGCCTGCTGGTGGCCTCCACCACTACCTCAGCTGGTGTGGTTCTGCCTGACCAAGATCCCAGTGCTCTGTTGAGAGAGTAGCTTTGGTGTGCTAAAGCAAATAGGTTGCCAACATGTGCAAACAATCTGTTTGCCCATTAAAAAGTTTAAAAAAAGAATCATAGAATCATTAAGTTTTGAAAAGACCTCTAAGATCATCAAGCCCAATCATTAGCCCAACACTACCACCTCCACTAAACCATGCCCCACACTGCCACATCTACACATTTTGAACCAAGGGTGAGGACTCCTCCACTTCCATGGACAGATTATTCCAATGCTTCACCACTCTTACAGTAAGGAAAATTTTCCTAATATCCAATCTAAACCTCCCCTGGTGCAACTTGAGACCACTTCCTCTCATCTTATTGTTAGTTACCTGGGACAAGAGACAAACACCCACCTCACTACAACCTTCTTTCAGGTAGCTGTAGAGACAAGAATTACCAGAAGTCCTGTACCAGTGTCAAGAAGTACCCAGAAAAAAAAGATTGTAAACACCAACATGGACAACAGCAAATCAGAAAACAGCTCTGTGATTTGAACAAACTAAACACTAGCAAAGTATGTATACCTAATCTTTATGCCTACTCAGGTGATCAAGAGTTTGTGGAAAGACTCGGAGGAGGGAAGAGCCATGACCCTGCAACACAGCTTAAGACTCACTCTCCAGTCTCAAGGTGGCTCAGGGAGTGGACAAGAGCCCAGAGAAATCTCATGATCCAGCATGTGGACTGGGTGCATCTTGGCAGGAACCACTACAATGACATATCCAATCTCTCTCTGGAACTGTACCATCTCTCCCAGGTTACAGAGTGGTCATATAAGAAGCTATCATGCTAATCCAGCTGACTTCTCTCCCTCACTACACCATCTCCTGCATGAGACGGGGATATTTTGTGATGTAAAATTGGGTATATCTCTGTTTAAAGTGCTTTGACATCCAAGTCTCTTTAGTCTCCTCACTGCCATTTGCTCTTTTACCACAGCAGAAGGGCAGTATGAAGTCAATATAAACCTGCAGCACAAAAGTAAGGTGTTAGTGGTTTCTGAATCACATTTCAGTCAAAACCATTAAACCATTGATTGCTTTCACAGTTTTGTCCCTCCTCAAATGTCTCTAAAACCAATACACAGTTTTCTTCAATAACTCTCTGGTTTTCCTCATGTTTAATAGTGACAGTCCAGACATTATTTCTGTACCTAAAAGTCTCATTTAATCATAAGTCTTAGAGAAATAATTTGCACATTCTCTGGGCTAGTGATGACCAGCACAATCCTGTTGACTTTCATTCTCCTGAGTGATAGACAAGAGCCCAACAAGGCAGAGAGAGGACAGGGACTTGACTTTAAACCATTTTCAAGGTCATAAGTGAATTTATTCACCAGGATTTGTCTGTAAATGTGCAAGCCAGCATGTAGGCAGATTTAAGTGGGAGTTTGAGCAACAATAGATATATAGCCATTGTGTCCTAATGTGATAAGAAGATAATGAGTCAGATTGCAAGGGACTGTGGTAGGGGCTGTTTCTTCTGACAGGTTATACTGAGCATGCATTTCCAATCACTTTTACATTTATTAAATGTCAATTCTGTTCTGGTTAGGTTATTCACAAAACCGGTGTCAATCTCAGAAACAGAACCTCATTTTGTGAACATACCATTTTGCTTCAAATCGAATTATTACTTTTCTTTTCAGTTCCTCTCTGTATAACTATAAATTTCGTAAGACAAAAAGAGGGCTGGCTTCTAAAAATTATATATTCGTTAAAATATGGAAAGAAGACCAGACACGTAAACTACATCTCTGGTCTACTCATGAGGATTTAGTCATTTAATAGAAGTGCCAACATATTTTATGTCTTTAGATACTAGTAAATATTTGGTCATACTTATTCAAAGTAAATTGAAAAATAAGTCTGACTATTTTCCATTTTAAAAAAATAGTATACCAGAGTTACTTTGTATTGTGTTGTTGCTGTTTGCATTGAAGAAGTGAAAGAATACGTGGACAATAAATTCTATAAAAATACCTTTACTCATATAATTTGCTGTATTTTCAAATAGAAACAACAATGATACTCAATATTTTTCCTGTAGTTCAAAAGGAATCTCAATCCAAAGATTTGAAAAAAAAGGAATAAATCTTGAAATCTTGCAAGGGAAAACTAATTACAGTGAATTGTCATTTGGAAGTATGATGAAAGCACAGTTTGGGGATTTATCTTTGCAATCATGAATGAAAGCAGCTAAAAATGATATATATCAGCCATCAAGATCTTTCTATCAGTAAAAGGACATTTTAAAATCTCCTAATGCATAAATACACTGTAACTGGAGCTTGAAAACACTGAGAGTTGGAGTTAGCAGTGTAACGAAGTACCGTTTGAAGTGGACAGGTAACTGATTTCATACTGAGGAGCTGGGGAAAATTGCTCTATTCTTCATTGTTCAGTTACCTTCAGGATATGCCCTTGAACATATCACTTCTTCAAGTTTCAGTTTCCCTAGCCTCTCTTTTTTTTTTTTGGGAGGGGGGGAGGGGAATTATTATTTAATTTTTTTTTCTCCAGTAGGATTCAAATCAAAACAAGATACTTTGTTTTGATAAAAATTAAACCTTTTGATTGCCCTTAAAATGATCTTTAAAAAAAACCCAAAACACTGGAACACTGAGCAGGTCGCCCAGAGAGGTATTAGATGCTTCTATCCCTGGAAACATTCAAAGTCAATCTGAATGGGATTCTGAGCAAACTGCTCTAGTTGAAGATGCTCCTGCTCATTGCAGGGGTGTTGGTTAAGATAACCTTTATATATGCCTTCCATCCCAAATCATTCTATGATTCTAAATTTTCCATTAGCCATGTTGAAAAGTTAAACTAGATTGTCATTGCTGCTTTCACCTCTCCTTTAGTTGGGTTATCCTGCTGCTCACTTACAGTGGCACTTCTAAGGACTACCTGGGTGCTTATCCAGCCTTGCAATGAAACAGTTCAGGGAGCAGAACTGCATGATGACTATCCAGGTTTTGCATTCAGGACAGAATTTATTAAGAACTGAATTAGATTGACTGCCATAGTTAAATTTAATTAACTCGTGTATCGTCCTCAGAGAGTTAGCATGATTTACATGTTGAAGGAATAGCTAAAATTATATATACATCTTAAAACTGTCATTTGTAAGCAGCAAATTCACAAGTTAGGTCTGTGGTCCTCTGACAAGTGCCAGCTGGAGAGAGATTCTTATCTTAAGGAAACTGGAAAATATCTGCCGCAAATAGTCATATCATTAATAACACCACACCCACAAAACATTTTTAACACCTTGTCCTTTCTGGTGGTTTACCATAGCTCACACATTTCATTTTAGATGGCGATTCTGAACATGTATATAACAAAGATTGTGGGTGCAAAGGAAAGTTTATGAAGTACACATATGTCAATATATACCCAAGAGTACCTCCATGTCCTATTAAAAAAGAGCTGTTCAGCTGGTTTTCATGTCATTAGAAGATAGATATTTCTAGCTTTTTGTCTGGTGCCAAAAAACATTACATTTTGAAAAACTTTTTTTCTTTCCATGTTAAAATAGCCTAAAAACATTGACTTTTTTACTTCATAATGATACTTTCAGTTTTCTGAATTTCAGTACATTCACATCCCTAGAAAGCGTTTAAACAAAATTCACAAAGAAAATACATTGGTGATGTCAACATTATATTTTTGGAAAAATTTTATTCAGTGATTGTGAATATGAGGTCCAGTTGACCTAGCAATGCCCCCTGTGTTTCTCTATACGTATTGCCTTATTACAACGCTAACAATTAACACTTTTACTTCCCATTTGATCAGAATTTTACACAAACGTTTTGGTTTTGGAAATATTTCCCCTCCAACATCTCCACACATAGTTATTGTGCACTTAAGTACCTTGAAGTAGGCTTTGCACTGGGTTCATTCAAATGAAGCAGAATTTTTTAAATTTTGTTTTCTCTGTTCTTACTTATGGACAAGATTTGAGGTAGAGTTATATGCATTATACAAAACCCCCTTCAATTTATTTAATCTAATTAAATTAATCCATTAGAAAAAACAACGTAGTACAACTTCAACCAGAGTTAAAATTTCAGGGCAACCATAAATCGAATGTCAGCTTCTAATTGGTCCTGAAACTCAACCAATTCTTTCTACATGACTTATTTTATACTTGGTTAACCAAACCAGGTGAACAATCTTCAGCTAAGAACATGTCTTAACATGGTGTTAAGCAGTAAATGAATATTTTTTCTGATCAGTAGATTTTGGTGTATAATAGAAATAAATTATCTCGATAAACATCATATTCTGTCTCACATACCGGCAGAAGACTAGGATAAGTTATTCATCTGGTTGGTATATCTATGTAAAATAAATAGTATTTTACAATAATTTATTTGTAAAATTCTCCATGAGATAAGTTGCTTTTATTTTTTTTTGTCACACTTTATGTTCTCTTTCCTAGGTTCAAAACAAAATGCATATTCAAGCATGGAGTTAACATCTTTTCCCCCAAAGTCTACTCCCAAAACCTCAAGTGAATTATTGTGCTTTCAAGTGTGAAATTATTGAACAGCCCAGCTCGACTATTTGCTTTTTCTCAAGGCAGAACTTGCTAACAGCAAGCTCCTGGGTTTAAAATCGAGTCCTCTGGGAATATTAACAGCTAATTCAAGTTTTTCTTAAAAAATGAAAAATAAAAATAAATGTCTAAGTGGCAGGAATTTAGTGATACAGATGGTGTAAAAAACCACAGTTACTACAGTAACGGATGCTGAACGTAATATTTGGAGTTTATGCAAAACCCGAAAGTGATTTCTAAACACTATAATGTCCAAGTGCGGCAAGAAATTAAAACATATGACAATATATTCTTCATTGATTTAGTCAAATATAAAACAATTTGAACTTCAAACTATAGCTCAAGACTGATCACTGAACTGATGAAAGAGTAGTCAATGTATTGCAAGCATCTCTGAACATTATACAAATGAAACATAAACTTTATTTATAATCCTGCCATTTGGACACTGACGTGTAATAGAAAAGGGATTTAGATTTCCATGGCATTTTGAAACAATGCTTAAAACTGTCTAAAAGAATTCTTTACACAACGTATTAGCCTCTCTCACCCCAAAATAATTTTTGGGCAGTATTACTACATATGATAACTTAGCACTGTAAGGAATATTGTTGATGAATTTTTGGGTGAAACAAGCAATAATAAATTTTTCCTTTTGAGATATTTACCCCAATTATACGAAGCAACGTTTTCTAGATGTACAAATAGATATGTTTTCATATCTATAAAAACTTAAAGCAACACACCTAGAATGAATAAGAATAAAGAGATTGATCCATTATGAATTTTTTGAGCTTTTATAACACCTGAAACAATACTACTGAACAGGACATCTGAGCCTATTCACAATGGTTTCCACCCTTACAGAATATTTCATATTTTTTAAAAATATATAGTCTCATATTTCTTCTTAACTATCTTTCAGTCCAGTCATTTTCACCTGCTTTTTCAGTCAAGCATTAATGTGTATTTAATAGTGATGAGAGTTTAAGTCTAAACAGAAGTAAACAAACTTGCAAACAAACTTGCAAACTTAAAACATTGTGATAGTGTTGTCTCCACTCTCCCTATCTGCAAAATGGGTGAGGTAATCTTTGTTTCTTTTACTTTTATTGTTATTTATACACTTTACATTCTTGTGCTTCCATCTTCATATTAAAAACTATGTTTTACAAACATGGATGAGACATAAATTAATATACTTAAGCATGTAAATTTTAAAAACATATTCTTCAGATATGAGAACAGAATGACCAAGGATATAATTGGAAGAATCTAAATATTTTTAAGCCCCAAAAATTTGAATCCAAACCCATTTGTTACCCACCTCAAAAGGTCAGAAGTTTCAGGAAAAAAAAGAAAGGAAAAAATGTGGAAAACCAACACCCCACAAGGCCCACTTTTTTTCTGCTTGATGCTTTTTCATCATCCAATGATCATTGAAAATAGTTGCATATTCCTCATAGAAGGATGTGGCAAACTAGTTGGTTTTCTCCCAGAATCAGTGGCACTAGCTCTCCTTCTGGCTCCTTTGGTCTTAGATTTATGGCTAGAGAAAGTTCTTCTAGAAGAAACTGATATTACAGTAGAGACCCAAACTAGTACACTTAAAATTATTTCAATTACTTCTATACAAAAGTCGATGAAAAGCCAAGTTTTCTTCTGTCATGTTGCTGACCTTTAGTTCAGAACTGTAGGACTCTGTGAAAACTGAAACCTAAAAACCCAAATTTATCTGTGAATTGTTTCCTTAGAAACTTACGTTCTCTTCAAAGGGGTTTGGAGAGGTTGCTTCTTTACTGATAGTTCTGTGAATTGACTGTGAAAAATTTATTCTGATCTATTCAGCTTATTCCTTAAATGTATTCCTTACTTTCAGGCAATAACTGCAGCTACTAGTTACCCATTTATTTTTTGTGTAGTATGGGATTCCTCTTGTTAAAAGCTACCTATCCAAGCTATTTAATAAATGGTTTCCTAAAAAAAAAAAAAAAAAATTTCTCTTATAAACAAAGCAGCATAAACTTAGTGATACCACATATTAGCAAGCCATATGCTAACTCATGCGGTTTATTTCATTCATTGCATGAGCACTCTGCACAGGTGAAAGTAGGAATTTGAGGACTACTAAACACTGGGTTAGCTCAGCATACAAAAATACCTGCATTTTGGCAGTTCAATGTACTCATCTGTGAAATATTCACAATGTTCAACAGACCTAAAATATTCTTGTTTCTTACCTATGCTATAATGGTCTAATGCCTATGCACTGCTGTGTAGCATGAAGTATCATTGGGAAAAGATCCAAACCCGTTCAATAAAGTTCTCTTATCCCTTTTTATCATTACATGCAAAGTACACCAAATAGTTGTCATCAGTACACATTTCTTTTGTTCTGAATTTAATACTTATCACAGGCAAATAGCCTTCAAAGATAGTATGCAGAGAAAACTTGTTAGTGTAAACAAAACAGAAAAGAAAACATTAATACAAGATTCACTGTAAAACACATGTTGACAATCAATATTCTTACTTTAGAACAAAGAGCATTTCCAGAAAACACTTCTTGCAGAACTTGAGAACTGTGAAAACATATGATTGCAGTGTCAGTTCACTTATTATACATTTATCAAAGTGTTGAGAATCTACTATTAATTCCGTGGTTCCAATATGCCCAGTCAGAGCACCCAACTACGTCTCAGTGACAACAACACATACCTCTATTAGGCCTACAGCAAGGTACTCACCAGTGTGGTTATGTGTGCTAGCCACTGACACTAGAGAAGGATTTCTATGTGCCCCTGTGGAAGATTCTGTTTAAAATTTCTTGATCATCTTTCTGTTTCTTTACTCTCCCATGGTCATCTGTCTCAATGATGTCCCATTACCTGTTTTAAAACATGAGGAATAAAGCCAGACATTTCCCTCAAGAAACAACAAGGATCTGCATCCATATTTACAGTGTGCCTTCAAAGAAGCCAGTATTATATAGAAAAGGAGGCTCTAGCTGACATTGTTCAGATCTGTGTGGCAGAAGTAGCTTTCATTGCTGTTAGCGGTGGGGTATAGGGAGAGTTATAAGAATCATGAAGAAAATAATATGGAAGAAATAACTAAAATTTTTCTTGTCTTTATTTTTAATTCTTACTATAAATCAAGATTTATTCTAAGAGAAGTGGAGATATGATAAAAAAATAGTTCTACAACTTGAAAAAATTGGAGTCTTAAATTAAAATCATGGATATACCTGATTGGAGGGGGAGAGAATACGTATCTATGACAAAATATCCCTCTAATTAATCCACCTTAGATGCTGCACAGTAACTTGTTAGAGCATACCACTTTGAGAACTAAATTAAGGTCATTCATGCATTCCCAGTTCAATAGGAGATCATAAAACCACCATCATCGAGCAACTGCTCGATTATTTAGTGCATATTCAGTTAACATCAGACCTCAAAGTGTTCTTTCATGTGATGCTTTCATCTCTGAAACAGCCTTAAAGTTACAATTTGTTTGGGGTTTTAGTTGTTATTTTGCTTTGTTTTTTTGTTTTTTTTCTTAATTTATTATTTGACTCTATTATTCAGAACATCTCTATCTTTCTTAATGGAATACCTTTGAAAACTGTTTTTTTCCAACCTGTAAATATTTATTTCCTTTAAAACACCTAGCAGAGTTAAGTAGCATTACTACAACAGTGCCAAAGTCTAAACCTCTGACAATGATTTTAAGCTGCTGAAGGTCTTTGAAATGATGACAGTGATGAAGTACAGCTTTTAGGGGCTAGAAGAAGGAAGAAGACAAAAGCAAGGAAGAATAGTGGAGAGTGCTAGTCAGCAGAAGATGCAACAAGAAAAGTGAAACCTTTTGACAAGTAAAAAACTCCTGAGAGCCACAGAGTGAGAATAAACAAGAATTTTTTTATACCCTTTAGAGCAGTGCCCAAGGGGAGTGCTTCGATACAGAAATGATGCACAGATAATCTGAAGATACACTGTCCTTATAGACACTATAAACAGGGTGAGTGAGTACCTGTACAACCCAGAATATTTGACTGGATCCTGTAATTTTTTGTCCAGTTTTGATTGACATCTACAGTTATTTATTGTAGTTACTAAATTATTTGAGTACTGACTTTGCATTAATAGATTGGGTGAGTATTTCTTCATTTTCTTGCTTCCCCACCCTGAGACCAAGGCCTTTAGGGACCATGGAAGATATAAGACTGTTGATATAAGACTGTGCACCCTGTTCTGGGGTGGTCTGTTTTATGCACACTGAGGTGATGGGAACAGGGGTGGATAGAAAATCAAACTGAAACAGAGAGAAGGAGTTGGGCTTCTGGGCTGAGTGTGTGGCCTGCGCCAAGGGGTCAAGGCCTGGCTATGGTTCCAATAGATATTTTGGCTGAGCAGGTGACAATCTTAGAAACTTTCTCACCAATGAACACTTACCTGTGGGGTCAGCACATGGTGTTTCCATGATAAAATTTTCAGAATTTCTTGAAGTGTCGTTTACCTTGATTGTATTCAGATGGTGTAAATTCCAGCTAAATACCTTCAGACATGTGCCCCTACTTGCTTCCATTTTTTCCCCAGAGACTTGGTATCTATGTTTAATGTTTAACTTCTGAATCAACTTCTATATCAAGAGGAAGGATAACACAATGGTTTTCAGAGAAGCAGGATCTTGTTGAAATCTCGTGAAGAGTAAAAGACTTACTGTTTGTCTTTGAGAGTCTATTTAATCTCTTACTGCCTTAATATTCCAATCAAAAATGCTACTATCAGATTTTTTGTCTCACAGCACTGTCAGTTACTTTAATGTGCTGGGGGTAAGAATCATAAAAATCTTTAGGGAAAAGTGGACTAATACTATATATATGAGTACCTGCACGATTAAGACTTTAAAGCCCTCATTTTCAAGGTAAGATTGATATGTAAATACCATACACTCCAAATAGCATTCCAAGGAATAAGATTCTCATAGCATGCATAACAAGGAAAACATCCCCTTAGCAATATATTACTAGATGTTTTGCAATTCATGACTAGTCAGTTCATTTACATTTATGTATTTCAATACATATTAGAGCTAACAATATTAGACATATCACACTCGGCAGTTTCTTGGACTGAATAATAGAATTTAAAATGAAGTTTAGGTTTTCTAGTTAACCTCAGTACAGAAATATTTCTACTGTAGTTGTACAGAAAACCAAGAAGTTGGAAACCAAACTAGATCACTGCGTATTACTCTAGATGCATTGCTTTTATGTCTCTAATAAGATGGTTTATATTACATTTATGTTGAAATCCATAGACTCTTTCCATCCAGTCATGGTGCTTTTCCAACAATTTTTCTGTCATATTTCTTGTTAGCCTATATATCATTGATTTGTATTGATTAGATGTTATTACATTACACTATGTGTATCTGATCATTAATTGGATACTGATCAGAAAAAAAATCTTTTGAAATCAGACTTTTCAGATTAATATTTGTGTCATAATATTTATTTGTTATAGTCTAAATAGAAAAAGCCAGGCTGTCATTTAGTGTAGTTCAGTTTCAGACACACATTTTTCAGTAGGTTCTTCCTACATGTAAAAATATAAACTCTATAAATAAAGGTATGTTTAAAATAAGCAGCTACAATTCCTTGTTTTCTCCTAATGTTCAGTCTAATAGGTCTCCCACAGAAGTAAGCCAGATTGTAATCAACTTCATCTCAATTTCCATGTAAATAATTTAGAAATATTGGATTCTAGAGGGGTGAGGTTCAGGAGATGGAAAATATATGGCATACAAGAATACATGTGTTTAAGTGGTACATGTAAATAGTATTTCATAAAAAACTTTACATAAAACAGAAACTTATGATTAAATAGATTAAAGCTTTGATTAATAGCCAGTAACAGAGTAATTTTAAAAAATGTCAGACATCTTTTTTACTTCCTAAACTTAATTCACTTTGATTTTGATCAAAAGTTTCCGTACAGAACTTAAAGCCAACAGACAAATCTGATTGACTGTTATATACAGAACAGAGTCATATATACATATTTATATATAATTTCTAAAATAAAGAGGCTTTAATCTGCCAATTGGGATTTGGAAAAAGAAATGGAGCTCTGAATTAGAAAATAATATAACTGTAAAACATAACTATTTTTTGCAAACCTTTCTGAACTTGGTAAGAGAATCTCTCTCATAGGTGTTTCTATCCACCTTAGTCAGGAAAGGGCTGTTAAATCCTCACACATCTTCACAGCAGTTGCACTGAGAGAGTGCAGAATGAATTGTATATCAGAGATATACAAGGTCAAGCTGTCAGTTTATTTTGAACAAACATTTCAGCTCCCTTGTTTTCCCTACATGATACATTTTCCA
The DNA here is from genome assembly GCA_033556795.1 of Tapera naevia. Taxonomy (NCBI): domain Eukaryota; kingdom Metazoa; phylum Chordata; class Aves; order Cuculiformes; family Neomorphidae; genus Tapera; species Tapera naevia. Next base: position 18,723,659 of record JAUMJJ010000059.1, read on the forward strand.
GACCAGTTCTGCAAATTGTATTTGTACGTTCATACAAATATCTCCACTGACACTTTTTATACTTAAATACAAATTTGCTATTTACATGGATTGAAGCTTTGGCTGGAATATTCTTCTCCCGTGGACGACAGGTGACACTGTTACATTGGGATGCTGGTGAAAGTGGTACATGGCTGAGACCTTGGCTTCTGTGGTCAGCAGTACCCTGTTATCGCACCAGAGGAGGAAAGAGGAACTAGATAAGCAGAAATGTAGATAAAATGTGGAAAAAAGAAAGAGAAGTAATGGAATTCCACAGCTTTAATGGAATAATAGATGTAGAAACTAAATGAGAAACTAGGTGGTAGGAAAAGTAGCAATTGCATACATTCAGTTCTACGCTTGTCCTTTAAATTAAATATCTCAGTAGTGAATGAATAATTTCCCAAATACTACACGTTCTAAAAAGACCTTAGTCATTCCTCTCTGACTTAATTTTCTCAAGAAACTATGCATCTCACAACCAGTTCATTCACAGTGTGTAATTCCGCATTCTACCCAAGAAAAATTGTCGTATAGGGTCAGGAAATCACGTAGACCTCCCCTTAAATCTGTTTTAAAGTCTATGTTGCTTTGCATATCTGATCCAGCTGCAAGTTTTTTATGAAGTGAATTTCACTCCTGAGAACTCTGTCTTCCAAAAATAGATATGTATGCTGAAGGCATGAAGAAATCATTGTGCATTGTCCCTATATGTGTTCAGCTCCTATGCCCCTCTGTTTTCATCACATTCACTACTACTGACAGACTTAGAACACTACCATGCTAAATCAAATCTGAATAAATATCCTCTTCAAATTCTGTGCATCCATATAACAGAAATAGGAGACTTAGAGCAGAATTCTTAAGATAAAATATAACTTTTTTTAAAAAAGAAAAATACAGTGACCAGAATTAAAACACATACTCGTTTGTAAGACCAATAAGAAACAGAATTGCATCATTAGTCACACACACACAATGGGAAACTAAATTCCACTTCACAGCAAATTGTCAGGGGATATAACAATAACAAACTAAAATCTCTGTTTTCTAGATATTCTTAAAAAGTGAGGGCATACAAAATTAATGTGTGATTAATAGACACATGTACACATTGAATATACAATAAATATATAGATATGGAGAGACATAGATAGATATATCTGTGTGTATGTGTCTTGGATATGCACAAGATAAAGCAAGAAAATATCGTTACCACTTGATTTGCAAATAACTTGCCTTACATTATATTGAAAGTAATCAGCTATAGTTTGGAAAGGATAGCAAGTTTCAGAATAACAGACATGGTCAGTTGTGGCTGAAGCATGTACCTTAAACTCTGTGTGAATTAATTTAGCTGACAATATCTTTGCTACAGAGAGGTTAGAGCGTTTGGCAGTTTAGTTGGTAATGAGACCACAAATACTTTTACTGCTTTGACAATTTAATGATAGGTTTTTATTTTGGTCTTTGTAGTATAAGCTAGAGAAACTCAGTGGGGTATTTTAATACTACTTTATGGTGTTTATAAAACAGCAGATCCAGAATTGCAAATTCAACACAAGTTACTTTGCTTTGTATGTTTGACCTATTTGATTTAAGAAAGTTATTGTTTCAGGATATTCAGCGCAGTGCACAAAAATCTTATTTAACATCACTGTGAGGGGGCAATAATCACTCTCAAAGGCTTAACTTCAGCTGATACTGGTTTTACACTTAGAGAAGCTTTCTGAAAATACATCTGCACAAAAGGACAGAAGATCAAATTTTATGTGACAGTGTTGAACATAATGGAGTCACGAATACAAGCCAGCAGTGAATTTAGCTCACATAGTCTATGTCTTGAAAAGTTGTAAAGGCATCACATTAGATATGAGCATTTACCTCCCATTTAAAGGGACAATTTGAAAATAGAAAGGTGAGGTTATTGATGTTTGTCTCGTATTATGAATGACACTGGGAAGAAATGCTGGTCAATCAGGTATTGCCACAAATGAACTGTCAAGTTAAGAGGTAAATGCTGAGAGACATGAGGAATCAAAGGTTTTTGTTTCACTATAAATACTGCTCTCCGTACTTTAGAAAAAAAATTAGTCTCGTTAGAAGAGACATAGCCTATACATAATTAACTCTATAGTAATATAATATCATCTAGTATATTTTTTAAAAAATTATTAAAAAATTTAAAAGTTTAACAACTTCTCTATGCTACTTCAAGTTAATATTTTTTTTCTTGGATCCTTTCAGTACCATGTAGTCTTAATTCTAGCTCTCTGGATTATATGGCATAAAGCATTCATGTAAAAAACTTCAGAATCTGAAACCCCATCACTTTTTAGAACACTACTAATTCCATATATATGTATTTTAAAATAAGTAGCATATGTACATTACACAGACAATGCATACATGCTTGCAGATACTTCTCCAAACCATATATATACCTAGTAATTATATTCTTTGTTTATAAAATGATGGAGATTTTTTAGAGCATGGAATTTATTTGTTGGTTTGTCCCCATTCAATGTAAGCGAAAAATATGATCTAAAATAGGAATTATCCAAATCTTTCAGATTCACAAAGACAAAAACAGCCACCTGCTGCTGTAAATAATACTGTTTAGCACAGTCTTCCTGGACTGGCTTCTATATCTGTTAATCAGCTAAACACTTATTCAGCCCTACTGAATTACTGTAAACTTGTGCCAAGTGAATTCATGCACATGATGCCTTCCTCTAAAAAGGAAGTTATCAACAATATATCTTGTGTCAAAAGCTTATTCTGTTAAAACAATGAGTGACTGAATTGGCAAAATTAGAGGTTACTGATTTACTTTAGAGCAATTGTTTTGGTTTCTGTTGTGAAAATGCTATCATTCTTTCTTTAAACATACTGTCAGGAAGAGCACAGAGAATTACCACTTTTCCCAGAAATCCCTCTTCAGTCTCAGTGCACTCTTTTTGATAATTTCTGGTTGTTATTGCTGTTTTGGTATATCTGTAGGTCATAAATAGTCAGCTGAACTTGTGTTATCCCATATTCACATAATCAATATGAAATATTAGCACTTACCTACAGGATGCATGGTCCTATTTAACTTTTTTAATTACCAAGATCCGTAAAACTGCCCTTTAATCCTCAAGGATTAAGATCGCTACCTACATGCAACAACAACATTCTGATCACATCAACATAAAGGTCTTGTAAATCAAATCACAATGTAATTACGCTTTAACACTCAAGTCACCTTCATTATTTAGGTACAGTTTTGAGTACCTGCTAGTGTAGCCTAGGACTGCAGTTATTTAAACAAAGAAAGCGGGTTTTGAGTATGCAGTTCTTGGATAAGACCTTGTGTCGCTTGCCAAGGTAGCAGGGTGGTAAACTTTTACATCAGAGAGCTTCTTATTCATGGGTATTTACTTACCCATAAAGGTCTTGAACTTGCTCCGATGAAGTCAATTGGAGTTTATATTCTCAATGGAAATAATCGGTCTGGCAGCTAGATTAATCTAAAATTCCTGTCCCTACTTTGACATTGAAGTCAAGAATTGGTAGACCTAATTGCAATTAACTACAGTAAAAGTCTCTTAAGGACTCCTAATGTATATTAACTGTGGACTCCTCTGAACTTCTTGAAGAGTTGAGTAATACATAATTTGAAAAGTAGCTTTGCAAATATTTATTGGATTCTTTTAAAAATAATATTTTTTCATCAGAACTAAGTTAAAGAGTCTATTATACTGAGATCTACCAAAAATTCATTGTATAAGACAGCAACAGGGATATCTGCTGAATACATGGCCAGTATTGTTAGAATTGATTCATAATGAATAACTAAAGATTAAAACTTAAAATTAATTGTTTCTCATTATTTTAAATATTCAGTCATTATGAATTCATTCAACATTATTGCCAGAATTATATGGTTCATAACAAAAAAAATAAGCAAATCTTTGAAGAATACACTTAATTTTTTATACTAAAAATGTTATAGTGGAATAATAAACCTCCTAAGAACCTTAATATACTGCACATCACACTCCTAAAAAAAAAAAAAAATCTGTTAAATTAATAACTATAAACCTTGTTTCTCCAGACTGTATATGGCTTAAGATTTCACAGGGAACATGCAGAGGAAGAAGAATTAAACAGATACAGATAAATTCTTTCATACACTTACTGAATGGTGGTCAGGATACAGACCTAAACTTGATCAAGTCCCTCCATTACTTATGTTCGAATAATTTTTACCTAGAAATTTGCAAAACGGGATTTTGCTTTTCAGTGAGTTTAGCAATGCTTGATTCTTCCACAAACCTTACAGTCCTACTGGTAATCTTTCGTTTTTTGTGTGAAGATCAATGTCAGAGTGGAATACAATATACATAGGAACACTTTCTTCATTAGTACAACACAATAGGTCACTGAAAAGATTGGTTCAGAGACACTGTAGCATCTTTGGCTTAGGACAACACCAGTATATCTATTTGTTGGCTTATAAATGACATCATTTAAAAACATATAACACCCACATACATAAAATCTAGTGATAAAAAATGGGGAAAAAAAATCCTTTTAGCAATATCATCCAAAATATCTATTGAGTATGAGTTGTTTAATCATAAATACCTGATAATTTTAATATACATTAAATATAATATAATAAGTACAATAAAGAGCTAGTTTTTATGGTATAAATAAACTTGCACAGGTTAAGATATTAACTAGACCAAATGCTTTATGGTATTTACAGTTAATGTTTATTTGGATTTTTAAGTAGTGGCCAGATCAAACAGATGTCAATTATGAATTCCAAAATATGTAATTTTCTTTACTAGCAATTAATGATAAAATGAAGTTAATAAAATACATGAAGTATGGAGTATTAAGACTTTAACAGCATTCAATTTTCCCCCTTTTTCCTTAAGAAGACTATTGTAAGAAAAGAGAAACTTATTTGATATTTTAGGTTGATATTAACTATCATTAGTTATGATAGTAGGATTAGGTAAAAAAGTCAGTTAAGATAGACTGCAGTTGTGGCCGTGGATGTTCCAGTGGATGTTGTTGCCACAGAACCACTCTAGTTACACTTCCTCAAAGAAAGGCTGTTTACAAGATAAAGAACGAAAAGGTAGAAATAAGTTCTAGAGCGAAAAAAATGAAGCGGCGGTAAGACCAAATGTATAAAATTATTGGTTGTCTGGGGGGGAGGCGGGGAAGTAGTTGGTAAAAGTGTTTCAGTGACATTCTAGTAAGCATAGCTAAGACTTTGTTTGATCCTGAGACCCCTAAGTTTACTTGTATACTTGTGAGTTAAGCATCTCCATCCCCATCAGTGTTAGAGGAGATTGAGTTTATGTGATCAGTGTATTCTAGAGAGCTTTTTAGCTATCACCTACCAGGTATCAATGGCAGGGCCAGTGTCCTGACAGCAGGGGTTACCTACAATTTTCTTATGTTCACCATTGTGACTACACTTGCTTCATGACAATTTGATCTATTTCTCATTTCAGACTTGTTTATCAGATTCCCTGGATAATAATTGACATTTTCCATGTAATAGTTCTGTCTTTCCCTCTTAAAATTTGCTGAGTTTTAAGAACTAATTTATGAAACAAAGTGATCTGAATGTTTATTATCTTAAGAAACTCTGAGACTCAGTTTTATATAACAGTTATGCTGGCTTGTAATATTTTTAATAATAGCTCTCTTCCTCTGCCCATCTTTTCTAATTAGCAATTAGACATAATTTTAATCACAAAAATATAGATTTTAAATGTTTGATACACGCTTACATTTTAAAAAAGGAGCCAAAGAGATTCAAAGTATTTTCAAGTCTGTTCAACATAACTTCTGTATTTCCATTAGCTTCTGTCTTCAATGTTTTTTTTTGTAAAGACTATTACCATGAAAATTCAATAGAAATTACTATTAAAATTGCAGGTCCATATAATAATATTGCTGATTGTTGAGAGCTAATTTGTTGGTCTTTAGAAACAAATGGCCCTCTCATTTTCTCTCAAAAAATATAGCACAAATGTGATTTTTAAAGTATGCTCTAAAAAAAGTCCATTTACGATAAGTTTTTTGCTAAGATATGAAATCATCATTTTTGTTCTGCTTGAATTGATTTGCATTGGCTGCATGAACTGTACATGCAAGAAAAGGGAAAAAAGTTATTTACTAAGCATAGTTTAAGCTACAGGAACACTTTATAATTTTTAAAAGACCGGGAAATTTATCCGGATTATATACTGAACAATGTAAATTTTCTATGTGATAATTGCTGGGGAGTGGCAAGGTCAGAGACCCACCAGGGAAAGGCAGCTGTGAGGCACCTGTTATTACCAGCTTTGGCAATATGGACACAATGGAGATGGACGCAGCTGTAAAGCTAGAGAGGTCTGACAGAGCTAGATAATGGATGGGAGGGTGGGTTGAAAGTAAATTGATGTTTGGATGAAAAAACTAAAATAAAAAAAACAAAATAAACTCTGCGCTGAAAATAGATTTATGACCAAAAAAGATATTTTTCCTTCTTCTCAAGAATGCTTTGTTTGAAAGTGATTTCCTCCCAGATAGAAGGTGCTCTGTAATCAACATCTAAACTTCTTGCTAAAGCACGCCTTTGAGATAGAAAACGTGGTATCTATTTTTTTTTTTTACCTGGTGGTTACTTTTTGTCCAAATGACTGTCTAGACACAGCCCGTTACTGCGTCACATTATCTACCCTAAAGCCAGTGCACAATCTCATTCAGGTATTGTGGAGTGGAGTCATGGCTAGAGAACAGTGTGGGTTATCAGTGAACGGCAAACAGTAGCAGAAATTATTCAGCCCACTGAAATAGACACCATTGCAAAGAACTGCTGCACAGAAGAGTCAAGGTGTTTCATTATGCTCTTATCTTATGTGTATGATGAAAAGCTCCTTATCTCCAACTGTACTGCTAACCCTCTGCATGCGCAAGTGCTCCAGAGGATCTCTTAGCCACATATGTTGCACCATCTCTGAGTGGCTGTTGTGATGGGCTACAAAGGGTGCAGTCAGGATAGAAGTAGGAGGGAAGGAAGGATTGTTAAAATTGTACTGGGCAAATGAAAACTCAGTTTCAGTAATGCCATGTAGGTACTCACAAGGTCTGTATGCCAGGATTACTGAGCTGGTTTACCTTAGAGCTGTGCTCACCTGGCACCAAGGCTTCTGTAGCAGAAGCCAACTACATTAGAAAAAACAGTGGAAGTAGTTTAGGACTCTTGCATGGAAGTGGATGGATTGGCTCAGTAACTCCAGCAGAGAGCTCAGTCATTTCAGTGCATTCGAGATTTGCTCTGTAGAGTCTGTGAATGAAGTAAGAGAACAAGGACAAGGTGAGCTTAAAAAGATCTGTGAAAAGATAGGCTATGATCAATTGTAATGTTTTAATCATGGATCAACAGTCTATTATCCTCTTCTACTTGGGAGCACTCTAATCCTATCTTATCCTTAAGAATAATTAAATTTCTATACAATAGTTTACATACCCTACAAATATAAAGTATTTCAAAACCGTGTAGAGATGATGATTTGATTCTGGCTTGCAGAAAAGAACACCATCTTGTCAGTCAACAGCAGTATTTCCTGCAGAGGTCTTTTACAGCACAGGATTATCCACACACAACTTTGTTTATTTTGCATAATGGAAGAGGGTCATAGCACAACGTGTCATGTCTTCAGGCAGCAGCTGTGCAATCTGTATTTACAGTGCTAAACATCTATATTTATTTTGCTGCTCACCTGCTGAACTTGCCTCCTGCTAGGTATTGTATTGAGGATGAGGTTTATTTTCAGGATACTCTGTGCCCTCCATCTATCTGTTGAAGAAATTTTGACAATTTTAACTACTGAGTCATAAAATCTTACAACTTCATACATCTTGAATCTTTCCATTTAAACACGTTTTTTTCATGTAACTATATGAAGAATAAAAAAAATAATTTCTGAATATGCACTGTGCTTTATTCTTTCCTTTTTTTACGGGGCGGGGGGCATCTTCTTTATGCCTTCACAGCCCTGCTAAATGTTACAGGGTCACACTCAAACAGAAACCAATAACTTTTACACAATTAGGTGTCAGAAGATTCATCATCAGATTTAAAGGTGACCTGTAACATGTTCTTGTTGAGAATTTAGAATTATTTCAAGGGGCAAAGGAGGAAGAAATCCCAATGTTTGGGTTTTTTTCCTCCTAGAAATCAGAGTTTGTTAGGGACTTTAGATAAACACAGAAATGAGGGGAAACTGACAACAAATGTAATATTCTGAGTAAGCAATTTGTAGCTCAATAAATACAATTGTGTTAGATTTTTGTGATTATTCCTTTAAGCTACTCAAATAGTGTCATATTTCATAGATAAACATAATTTTTAAGCTACCTTTTGTAAGGTTTCTCTAGTCAGTCAGGAACCTGGAGCCCAATTCAGACCTTCATAGAGTTAAGGGGTTTTGGTTTGATCCTAGCAATAACATCCACAGAAATAACTATTTATTTCTATTGCCACTGCTACAATCAGGCTTGATTGATTAGGTCTGTTACTCTGAAATTTTTCTCAAGATCAAGTGTTCTTTGAGTTTTTACTAACAAGATTGTAATTTTTTTAAAATTATAATATTAACCATCTTAAGAACTGTTAAGCTCTTATTTTTTAGTTTGTATTATTTTATTTTTCAGCTAAATTTAATCCACACAAGAATGTTGTTTCTTTGGTTCAGGGTTTTTGTTTGTTTGTTGTGTGGGGGATTTTTGGTGTTCTTGTTTATTTGTTTGGGTTTTTATTTTTAAATACTGCAGAGAGACACACATATTTCTCAAGATCTGGTTAAAATTTTATTCCTTTAGCAAGGTATCCTGTTCCTCAGTAGACACACAGAACACCACACAAAGTTGCTGTGAAAAAGGATTATATCTGGAAATGTATTACCCAATAGATATATGGTAGAATGAATTATATGTTGGTTTCACATATGTATACACTCAGTATGTGTTTCTATTTTATTATTACCTTACAACTTTGCTTTTACACTGCAGAATACTTTAAAATGACACATTTACTGTCATCTTCAAAGTAAGAATACAATTCGGTACTGCCTTATGATCTTTTTCTGTCTACGAAGAACAGTGCCAGCTGCACAACGCTAGCCAATGACCTATTAAAGCAGCTTTGCTGGTTCATATAATTTGTGCTTTCACAAGGCTGATGGTAATTTTTACTTAAATAAAAAGAAAGTAGGCAGTAAGTGAAATTAATACTTCGTGCTCTTTTGCCTTTAGAAAATCCTGTATACATCATTATCCTAGTCCGTTGTAGCATCGTACTGAAATAATCCTTCCAAATATCTCCTGAACATGCAACAGTCTACAGACTAACTTAGCTCAGTTTGCATTTTTTGGAGGAAAAACTCTTCTTCCAAAGAACAGGAATACTTTATTGGGTTGCTTGATGAAAAGCGATATGTGAGGGACTAGACATGTGTTCTGTTCAATGCTATAGCTCAAAATGCAGGTTTTGTGAATTTGCAGCATTACGTTTCTTGAAAACTCTTTTAGCTGATTTTATGCTTGCTCAGCAAATGACAGAAAAAAAGTTTCTCTCTTTTTTGTTTTAGTTACAGTTCCATAGGGTAAAGTGACTGGCATTATTTGGAGCAGTACGTCCACTAGACAGTGTAATATGTGGCTAATTCAGAAGGTTGCAGCCTGCAGAGGCTATGACTTCTCACTTCAGTACATCTCACTTCAACGGGAACAGAGGTGCTTTGTATAATTTCTAATTTGAGAATCTGTTTGACATGTGGTGTCGCACACTGCCCTAGATATTCAAAGAATACTGTGACCTTCAAAACGCAGATAATTCTTCAAAATTTTTCATTGTGTATCTTCAATATTTTTTTAATGTCCGTGACCAGGAAGCAAGGAATAGGTGTTTTCTCTACAGCTAGACAAACCAACTGGGATTCTTAATGAACAATAATATATAATGAGACTTCTAGTGATTTCAGAACTGTAAGTCATGAATTAAGTTCCACTTCTGAAACTTGCTTTGTCTAGTCGCTGATTTAATGCACACACACTTTCCTCTCTTTTATCAGAGTTCAGCTGTGCTAAGGAGAATATTGATACAGATTTCTTTCACAACTTTAAAAGTGTTTAAAGAACGTTTATCTGTTAGGTGTAAAAATGCATGACCAAAATAAGATCTTTTTTTTATCAGCTTTACTGAAACAATTTCCCTTGTTCTTTTAAAGCCAAACACTGAAGTAATTAAACAACAACATAAAAACCTAGAAGCATCTAAACACATGGACTACACCTAAAGTAAACATTTCCACTATGTATTTAAAAGGGATACAGGTGAGTAAGATCAAATATTTAAGTGGTAATTAATTCTAGGTTTTGCAGTTGTTGAAAAAATAGTTGTATATGAATAACTGCAAGTGATGAAAGAAACAATTTCCATGACAGAGAGAGCTTCTTTTCAGGATCAGGATACATTTCTTTTGCTTTAGAATCAAATATAGAATGTGTTATATAAATTTTCTTTAAGCTTGGCAGTCAAATTAAACAAACCCTGAGAAAAGAATACAACCTAAGCTGATAAATTCTTGTCTATACGTCGTAACAAAACCACTATTAGATAAAAGTGATAGGAAGTCCTCTAACCATAGGTGCATACATCACCAAAGATGCCTGTTATTGTTTTGTGAACTAGTTGGAACAAGCTTCTCATGAATGAATATGTAAATGGACATCAAAATTAATGAAGCACAGTATCCAAATTATTTCATTTCTGTGATAAATTAGTTTTTGTATCTAATGACAACAGCTCTATAGAAGACACCTTTTCCTGGTTACAGCCCTTATAGGTTCTAATTTACAGACAACTCTTTGCAGGACAGGAAGGAATGAACCACCAACCCTCTTCTTTGCACAGAGAAACTGAAATGTTTCATTTTTCTGGTTACCTATTTTCAAAAAAATTGTGGGAAGGTGACCATTTATGGCTACCTAATGCAACCTTTAACCATACTGTGTCAAATTCAAATTTGAGTCAAATACTGATGACTATTGTTTACTCAGTTTCAACTTCAGTATCAAAATCAAACTTAGTTAAGCAAATTATAGAACAGAACATTGCAAGAATGGGAGTTCTTTGTAATAAGAAAACTCAGAATAATATTAACGTTGTATTATATCATATAAAATGACTCAATAAACGGTTTACGTCAGAAAGGTGTTACAGTTATTGCTAAAAACGTGAAAAACAATCCAGATCAAGAGGGAGAGACCAAAACTGGACTTAATACCTATTGTGTTTTTGCCTTGTCCAGAGTAATGAAATAAGTTCTATACTTCTGATAGAAAGTATTTTGGTGTGAATTACTTTTTCTGTTTTTAAAGAAATCTGTTTTCAGATGTAACTAAATTCTTAATACAAACTTTGGAATAAAAAATTAAATAACTGTATGAAATGAAATTGGGTTTCAAGTTTCATTTCATACCATTTCTAGAAACTAATCTGGGGAGGGTATGGGTGTTGATTAGATGCTGTCAGTTTTTAAATGAAGTTCGTTATTGCTTCCATTTATTTATTGAATTTTTAAAACCTATATTAAAAACTATAGATTATTCTTCAATTGTTGATACTAACAAAGCTTGAAGTAGTCATTATTACAGTTTGCTTATCGGGAAAATTGAGTTTTGCCTTGTAAAAATGTCTTAGACAATTTTACAAAATTATTGTAGTACTTTGTTTCTCTAACTGTTACTCAGTTCATTAAAAAACCTGAAATGAACTAAAAAACCAAATGGTTAACATTCCTATTGTTGCCAGAAAAGTCTTGATTATGGTTTGTTTACGTGTGAAATTGTGTTGTAACGGCGTTACCCAGCACTGTAGATGTTAAAGAGCTGGTTTTTTTGCAAAACAGAGTGATAGCCAAGAGGAAGTGACCAGCAACGGACAATGCATGTGATAGAACAGATAGATTGGGTAGGTGGCACTTGGGGTGAGACAAAGGTGTCACTGCCTGGTGTTGCTTCAGTTAAGAGCAGAAACACTCCGAAAACACATATTAGACTCCCTCCTTCGAAGGCGTGGTGAACCGCCGAGTCCCCAATTTCGACAGAAGGGGCCATGCCTAGGGCTAATCAGCACATACTAATTGACTTAGTCCTAATTTGCCAAGAGATGCCAAAAGGTTTGCAAAAGGTATAAAATTGATACCTGAAACCCTTTCTTTGAGGAAGACCACCTAGATATGTCCTCTGACTAAAAATGCATATCAATCATGTTCTCCCAGCATTATGTAGTTACTCTGATGTCTGGGAAGATGCTAAAGAAATAATATTTTTTGAAAGGTATCTGAATAGAACTTGAAACAGAAAGGACCTTCAGAAGAAAATGAAAGAGAAACCCAAAAAATTTGAAAATGACAATAACACTGCCATCTCACTTCAGTGATTTGTCTAGTCTAGTGCTATATCTCTGAAAATGACCAAACTTGGAAAAGGTAAGTGAAAGAAAAAACACACAGGCTGAGCTCTCTACTCACCTTGTCAGTGAGGATAAGCATCTCTTTTTTTTTTTTTAATTGTGTAACAACTGTTGTTATTCTGAATAATTACTCCAAATGGATTTTCTTTCTAAAATCCTATACCTTTATTTCCACATTAACTTGTGGCTGTAAAAATCTTGTATATTTTTCTTAGAGGCATTCAATTACTGAAGAAAAGAAAATAATTTATATTTTGCCTTCAAATTTGTTGAATATATATTATCTTTGTGTAATAAAACTGCAAATAAGAACATAATTCTTCTTTGTGCTCCTTTCATTTATCTTCTCTGACTGAAGTGTTTTCCCACTTGTCTCATTTCATTAAGAAATGTATATTGTAAACATATACAAACAAGATTACATACTATTTGTTCAGCTGTAATTTCTGAGAAAAAGTCTCAGTGAAATGCGAATTTGAAGTCAAGTACTGCATTCCTGCTATCAGAAAGAACAGCAGAATTTTAAGAAACAATTAAAGCTAAGTTTTCTGAAGTTCAATTTTAAAACATGAAATTCATTTTAAACTAAAATACTTTGTCTTGTAGCCAGAATAATTTGGAACCAAAGAAACAGCATTTTGGACCAAAATGAACAGATTAATATTTTTTAAAAGGTACATGATACTCTTTTATTTAAGAGTGTCTTGATAAAATTTAGGGCTCCTGGATAAGAGATTAAAAATGTTAGGTAACTTTCAGGTATGAAAATATTTTGAAATTCAATGAAGAATATTTTTTACAAAATATATGATATAGTCCTGTTAATAATTTTTTTTAGTGATAAAGTACATTTACGTGCACAAAGAAATGAAAAATGATAGAGCAAAGAAATTTATATTTCCTTTGTGTTAGTCATACACAGCGGTAATAAGAAGTAATACCGTACCTAATTAAATTAAACTAGATGTTTTTGTCTCAATTTAACTACCTCTTTCAATTTAATCACTGTTAAATAGGGATCATCATTTCATTAGAATTGAGAATAATTAATGGTTTCAGTTGTTTGTAGGAAACTTTTTTGCATGCAAAAAGCACAGGCACATTTTTTAGGTAAAGAAACCACTTACAATGTTGCCTTAGGAACATTTCTTTACGATTAAAGCATTCAAAATACTATGAAAACATGTTATTATATTAAACAGAGAGTAGAATTATTCCCTGCGTTTCACTCCGTCATACACACAGAGACAGAAAGAGAGAGCGAACCAGCAGTTCTTGCCACTGAATTTACTCTCAGGGAATCTTCCTACCCCATCAAGTTTCACATTTCTTAGTGCTCACCAAGTCACGCCACGCAGATACTGGGGAAAGGATTAGACTTTGCATACTGCAGGAATTTTCATAATGGAGAAAGAAAGAGAGAGCTGACACACAAGTCTGTCATAGCTCAAGGCTGGAAACCTCCAGATAAGTTCTAGTTTCCAAAAGATGGATATCTTGAATCCCAGTATTTTTCCAAGCAAAAAAGTGTGCTTCACTGGAGTTGAAGAACTAGCTGGGTCATTATAGAGCTGACCTAAAATCTGATTTTACTTGAAATTTTTCAGGACATGTAATTGGAAGATGAGGAGAAAGAATTGATGACTAAGATGAGAATTCATTCTTCATCAGCTTTCCTTCATGATTTTCAGATATGGAAAGTTTCAGACCGTTTTGAAGGAAACTCAATATGAGAGAAAATAAGAAAAAATATTGTGTCTGAAGAGAATATTTTAAAGAATTTATACTTTAAAAACCCAAACATGCTCATATTGATTCTTTTGTAAAGTGACTTTTAATGATGATTTATATAGAAAGTGTAAAAATGAGTTCAAGGTAGAAAGTAGACTACTGTTGGGAAAAAAAAAAGAAACAACTGAACATCAGACAATGTTTAGAATTAGTCACTTAACATATTCTAAGCATGTCTGAACAGTGTATCTGAAAATAGCTGAAGATTTTTGTATAACGGCCAGTCTTTTCCTTGATATATCAGATGGAATAATATAGATGCAGAAAAAAAATGTGTTTTGTATCATTCACTGATGAAATAGATACCTTTTGAAAACTCCAGCAAACTGTCATGAAACCCATTTATGTTTTTCCATGTCCAAATTTGTGGTTTGTGGGGCCTGTTTCTTACTATTCAGTTGTTCCTCATTTTTATTACATTGATAAGAAATGGAAATGGTAGATGTTCTGGAGATAAAATTAAAATACCTGTTTGCTGTTTCGCAGGTGAACGGCCAACGCTTCAAGTGCTGTATTTCCTCATCTTGTGTGACTAGTACCTCTGATACATCAGCTAACATAGAATGTTACAAAAACACTTATAATGTATTTTGTCAAATGTTTGACCAAATTGAATGCTAAAATCAGAGATATACAAGCCATTCCTTGTCTTTCAGGCTCTTTAAGTGTTTTGTGAACTCTTAGACTCCTAGTTAGCTTGTTATGGGACAGAAACAGGGTATATTCCATCCTTTTCAGTGGGATTGTATCTCCTAAATGCTACTTTTTTGGATCTTCTTATTTCTGTGGAAAATATAAAGGTACAATGTCACTGAGTGAGAAAGTTACAGCATCACTGACTCTTCTGACTTATCACAAGACTGACTTTTCTTCTTTATTCTAAATATTTTTTGTACATAATATGTAATTATAAGTCGATAGTATTGCAGAGTGTAATGACAGGCTACCCCCCTACACACTACTTATTTCATCGGGAAGTCTTTCTTCTTCAGTAAAACCGGTTGATAAAAGGATTATATTCTTTTTGGCAAGTTCTCCCTGAAACAGAAAAACAAATTATTAAATGTTTTTTCTTCTTAAAAGGAGAAAAACAAAAGATAAATTTGTATATCAACATGAAGTATTTCAGTCTTAAGAAATAAAAATATAATTTCTACACAAATTGATTCCTTCTCAGAAAATGTCAAAACACTTCACTGACAATTTTCAGAATTCATTAATTCCTTCTGCTGCAGCTATTTTACTATTGAAATAAAAAATGCAAGAGATTTGCATCGCCTGCATCTCTGCTTTTGCAAGTTTATTATCTGCCTACCTAAAATACAATATCAAAGTTTAGTCCTTGTGTATCTGGGAGAGTTTTTATTTAAAATTGGATTTTAACTACTGCCACCCAAGACAAATTCCATGATTCTGTGAGTCATTTCCCCTTCAAGCCCCCCACCCCCCACCCCCCGAAACTGAAAATAACTTGTCATATGATTTCTTCTTTTAGCTCTTTCCCTGCTGTGTAGGAGCACTTCAAATCTTCTGAAATGTGAAAAAGGATATATGTTTACTGAAGATAGTATACTCTTATGGACTGGTGGTCCTTTAAATACAGAGTATTCTACCAGAGACTTATATATCAAATAAATACTGAACTTTGACTGTATAAATATTCGTATGTTCACATGCTTAGATACTTATATATATTTGTACCCCATGTAATGCCAATATCTCAGTATATTAAGAAAAGCTTAACTGTACACCCCAAGCACATCATGCATGTTATCCTATAAAGCATAGTCCTACGTAAGGACTTTTCTACATTAGTGCTTTAGTAGTTTAACTCTGAATGATCTTTTATTGCGGTGATAAAATTACAACAAAATTAACAGCTTTCAACATTCTTATGGTCTAGTAGAATTCATGATATGTGTAATAACGGCCTAGGAAAGCCTTTATTCTGTTTCATTTAATATGTAAAATCTCCTCTTTTCTTAAATAAAGAGAGGAGAGAACATTGGTAGTTAAAATAAAACTAACACAAATAAGAAAATACAGCCACTGGAAGAAAAAATATAACAAGGGCAAGGAATATAGTGAAATATATAGATTTACAATTACCTGTAAAACTGCTGCCTGCACACTACATTGCAAATTACAAGTCATGGTCTACAGACGAACATTTGCAACAGCTGACTTCTGAAAAGGACTTAGTCCAAAGCTTTAAAAAGACATTTTCTTATTTTATGGGTAACAAAGAAAAAATAAGGAAAAAAATTGTTTGCAAGGACTCACAGGTCAAAGTTATTAAAATACACAGAATTCAAATCTACAATATGGCAGAAGCTACTCAGGAAGTACAGAGATGAGCATTGCAGAAAGCAACGTTAGCATTTAAAGTGAAAAATTAGGGACAAAATGTCTCAAGCAATCTGGCTGACACACTCTGTACGTATTTGGCATGAGATTGTATTATATATGCAAATCTAACAATGCATTGAAATTCTTCTGTGTTAACACACTAGTACTTCCAGAGAAACTTTTGAAAGGCAAACATCCCAGTGTTCCTTAAGAGATCAACTTTGAAGATTTAAATAGAGGTTTATGATTGAGAACAAATGATTTTGAGTAATAAGAAGATGTGGGTTCATAACCATATCAGTAAATTGGATGTGTCTGGAATGAATCTCATTCTCTGAGGACAAATGACACAGAATAACCTGTATCCATAGCATTAAACCCTGGAGCAGAGCAATTGGATGCAAATGCTTATTGGGCATTACTCACTGGTTTTGTTTAGGAAGCTTGAAAGGATATTTGTTGGCTTTGACTGCACTTACATTACAAAAATATGGGAGATCACAGGGTAGCGTGTTCCTGTCAGACTTGGTCTTATCAGTGTAACACACTCATAGATTTCCAAATACTGAAGATTCATTCTAACTCACGAACATACATTATCTTAACAGAATCTGTCCCTTACAGAAGGACTGTTAAGCTCCACATATGGTCAGAGAGAGCACACTGCTCTCTTCAAGAACCAGTTTTGCATTTGCTTTCTACATCATTTTCTTTCCATAACTGACATGAAGTGATTTCTCTGCAATGCAATAGGAAACAGAAAATTATTTTAGTCTTTTACACAGCCAGACAAGCTCTTTCCAGACCCTCATAACTTCTCCCAGAGTGACTTTACTGAATAACTGCTGATGAGTTTCTCGCAGTGGCTCTCAAGCTCTTGAGCAGCCATCTCTTTCATCTTCAGCTTCTTCAACTATTGCTGCACAAGCAACCAGCTTTAGTTGATTTGCCTTTAACCCCTTGGGAGCTGGATGGGTTATGGAAAATATACAGTAATATTTTAAATTATACAACTACTCTTTCAAAACGTTTTAGATGACAGCAAACACCAAAAAAAATGTTTTCTTCAGTGTTTGGAAAAGGGAATGGTACGTTCCTGTCCTTTAGCTCTTCTATGGCTCCCTCAAGAATTTATCTGATACAATGAGAGTTAAAAATCAAGCTTATCTATTCTTTTATTGTATGTAACCTCTCAACACGTCTTGAAATTCTTCCACTACTCCCTCTGCATGATGTACCAAAATACTTTTTACAGCTTCTAGGCTCTGTCATCTGTTTCCTTTTTCTCTATCCTTGTCAGGTCAGTGTTCTTTAGATTGAATTTCTTTTAGATTGAATTTCCAAACCTCTGCAGAGTCATCAGTTCTTGATTATTCTCCCTTGCAGTACTATTGAACATAAGCCTTGAATTCATGTCTTATTAGCAGCTATAAAGATTCAAGAAATCACCCAACAGTGTAGCTATGCTGTTGTGCCAGAGGTTGTATAGCTCATGGAAATCTTGTGTTTGATTGCTGAGCTATCATAAACCTTATTTATGCTGTCTTTCCCCTCAGGCTAAATAAGGGTGGATTTAAATGTTAATGATGACTGAAACAACAGTTACCATGAACAAAGGCTGTTCTTACTGCAAATGCAAAGGCATGACAATTGACTTAGTGGTATCCACTTATCAGCATTTATGCATGGGAAAAAAGGACTGAGACAGGAAATTTTCAAAGAAACAGAAATGAAGAGATGCTAAATATTGGCAATGAGGTCTTGAGAGTAAGTGAAGAAAAATGAAAAACTTCTGTACAGGGTTCTGGCCGTCTTAGATTGCCAGAGGAGCTACATGTTGATATTTGATGACACTGCTCTGAGGGAAAGAATCTTTAGAGGTAGGCTTGTTTTTATTAGAACAGAATCTTAGTCTGCTCAAGTATTCCTCTGTACGAAAAAAAAATACCAAGCAACTTGCAAGGCCCTGAATATTATCTGACTATCCAGTCAACAGGGACTGCAATGCCACATTAAAAACACTCACTCAGCACATTTAAACAGTATCACATTCAGGTAATGTAAGTATCTATTCTACCTTAAAATACTAGCTAGTGTTTTAGTTGAGCCATTATCATTGATAAGTAGATTTTAATCAACGAAATAAAGCATAGTTAATTACATGCATGGGTTGTGTTTTAAATTACAGTTTATTAGCTGTGTTCATCACCTTCCAGTCCACAAACCAGGTGTGACATGGCAGTTCTTTAACTACTGCTTGCAGAGATTACAGCCAGAACCAGACTTAATCCAATTAGCAAACAGTGTCCTCATGTGATAAGTGAAAAACTGCTGACAGTTGCAATGATTGCCATTAGTGCTCTTCAGTTAAGAGATTCTCTAATTACAGAGCTTGACATCCTCCAAGGTACTGTGGTAGCCTGAAGATACACTGCAAAAAAAATAGATTATATGTGTAAACACAGTCTAGTCAAAAGGTAAAAGACCAGTCCCTACGATAGAAAGTGTTACAAAGTTTGATTCCACTGTAACTGCAGATATGGGCTAATCAAATGTCTTCTTTAAAGTAGGAAAATTTGTAGCAGTATTTGATACACAATTTCTATGAACTATGTAAATTGTAACAAATCAAATGCAATTTATTTCCATTATGTTTTAATTTCATTTGCTTTGCTGGCCAGAAATACCTGTTCTCAGTATGGCATGTCAGATACTGCTTTTCCTGAAAGAGAGCTTTACAGTACAAGATCTAGAATGTCCTTTTAGGCCTCACAGCTTTTTTAAACTTATGAAAATCTGTGAAATAAGATTGACTACATTGATCTTTATGGGAAATTCTTCCTGCTTATGCTACTCCTGCATATGACCTTTACGAAAAAAGTGTCCACAGACTACCAACTGTATTTCATACTTGAGCATTCCTTACAACTTAGGTTTTGTCCATGTTACCTCAGTTTTGCCAGTGTTCTACATTCTACATATCTCATTTTTCTTCTTTACCTGTTGCTTTAGCTGTTATGATGAAAAAATCCAGTTATGAAGTATTCCACTGTTTTGATATATTTCACTGTTTCTTCACTGAAAATTTTACATTGAGGGCCTTCTGCATACCAATAATTACCAAATAAATAATTTGTGATTAACACATAGAACAACCTGAAAAGAACAGAAATTTCTAGGAAGGACAAATTTTTCAAGAAATGAGATGGCCCAGAGCTGAGGAAAAACAGCCCTTCAGCTAAGAACAAGGTAAAAGAGAGGACTACCCAAGTTTGTTGAGTGTCTTGTTTTCTAAAGAATATAAAAACATTGGGACACATAAGACCAATATCTCCCTGTCCCCTTATGAAGTTTCAGAAGACTGATACAGTTGTGCTCTGGTTGCTATTGCATAGTGAGAAAGATTAAATGACATTTGAGAAGTATAAAGCATATTGTAGAGCATGAAGAGCGACCAACAATACAAATGGCTGTATTACCATAAAATGAAATACAGAGACCTCTGGGTAAATAGGAAACAAATGTTAACGAATTTTTAACATGCCTCTATGCCCCTCTAGGAACTCATCAGCATGGTTTAGATATTTCATGGGCGTATCCTTAAGTGATCCAGAGAATCACATAGAATTATTACCTAATCAAAATGCAAAATTCATTGATGTGTGATGTAATTAAACGATGAAGTTTGAGTGTGTTCATTAAATTGGAGTTGAAAAATAAATGAGACTTTAAGGTCAAGGTCCTTCAACAACTAACTTTACCCTGAAGTCCAACCTGATGCAGATACAATTATTAGCTTAGTAATTCAATGAAATCTCATGTAGTATGAAAAGGTTAATCAGTTCTTCCTAAATCCACAGGAAAAGAATGTCAGCTTTGGAAAATGTTTTGAAATCATATACATGCAGCATTCTGGACAGGATGTATTCCAAATACCTATGAAAGCACAAACATAGCAGATTTCTGTTAGGATATCAGTTTGAAAAAAATAACAAAAGAGAAGTCATTTCACAGAGAAAATACAATTTCCTTCTTAAGGAATGTTGTAATCATTAGTACAAAGATAACATTTTTTCTATCATGATGTAAATGGATTTGATGGACTCTCACTTGGGCTTGCTTGAAGTTACATAATAGTAGTGACATTTCAGGCTTCGGTTTTGTGAGTAATAGTCTGAAGACTAGGTAAGGTTTAGGCTGTTGCAAATAATTACTGGTCGTTAGGTAATCTAATACAAATCTACATCGGTTAGTAGCCTTATGTATTGGGAAAATAAATGTATTTTTGTGGAGATATGGTGTTAGAAGGTGCTCCATTTAGCTACCTTCTAGCAAAGAAGAATCAAAGACTTTAGGTAATGAAAAGTCATTTATGCAAGCCATTGTGGAGACTAATGTCATTGTCATCATTAAAAGCAATTGTCATCGGACTAATTGTCCTTGGAAGTATAAACTTGCAGGGTAATCTATTTGGATAGTCTTACTTCTAACATTGAACTAACTCTTTCCATGAAAATAGTCTAGGACATTACTGGATGGATGGATGGATGAAGACAACTCTGCATTTCTCTGTCTAATCTGAATTGGATGCTTTCAACATGGAAAGACTGAGAACTGGAAAAATATTTAACTCAGTTAATTAAACATGCTGATAGATAAGGCAGTAGTTACAAATCTACTGGAGAAATAGTAATTTGAGGCCTAGTGGGTCTTTATTTCCCTTTCAGGTCCATCTGCACTTCATATAATTCCTCATGTCCTTCTATGTCTGCCTGACACTACGTGACAACTTGAGTGTATTATTAACTCAAAATCAGTCATCTTATGTGGCTTCCAGACTAAAAGTTATTTGTATTCAACAGGAAAAACAAGCATAAATGGTCTACCCTTGAATGCACATAAGCTCATCATAGACTCTTCATATTACTGGAAAAAATACAAACTTTGTTGATGATATGTCCACTTCATGAACTTAGTACATTTTCATAAACGCATAATGGTAGCGTCTGCAGCATAGTCATTGCAGGTCTTGTCTGAAGGGCTGAAAAGTGAGATAAGCTGGAAGATTACATTGTGCATAAATGTATTCGTCTAAGTACACGAAGTACATGAATGACAATGAAGTAAAAGTGCTTTTCATATTAGATTTAAATTAGATGAAGTTCTATTAATGCATATTAATATCGTTGCTTTTCAATTTGACTGTCATACTACGATTTTTAGGGAAATTCTCAGGTATTGGTTAATATTTTTTATTTTTTCAAGTGAAAGAGGCTTACAAAACAACAGAAGTCCTTGTTGTTCTCATAATCCTTATCTGGCAAAATTATGTGACCAAAGGTTGTAGAAGGTACATCTTTTTATTCAACAATGCATCCAATTTGTATGTCATTTGCAAGTACCCTGCAGGAGATGTATAACAGTTTATTTTCAAAATTTATTTTTTTCCATTACACATTTGAAACTTCATTACAGAATCTTATGGGTCTGGTTTTAGGCATGTTTGTAACTCTGTATTTTTAAGCCAAGGATTCAGAACACCTGTGACACTAGTATAAAACAGTACAATCAACAGAAAAAACCTATTGACACCATGTCTTGCTTATTAAGTAGCAAGTAATTCTCCTTTTCTCTTTCCCTCCCTTCCCTCCCTTTCATTCCTTTCCTTTTTTTTGCTTTAAAAAGCTGGTTCTTCAGCAAATCAGTGTTCCTTTTCAACATACTACAAAAAGAATTTTAGAATCTATTGCATGTTTTTGTGACTACTTTTTATCCTAGCCTATTTTTAAAAGCTGCAACATTTAACACATTTTTGATGTTTCCTCAAGGACATACAGTCTATCCCACAAAAACAATGCAGTGAATCACGCAAACTTAATGGCTGCTTAATTTTTAAGAAATGCAACCAACTTCCATTAAGTGCATTCAGCTTTCAGTTTCAAGTCAAAAGCATCCAAATCAATATTGCAAAGAACTTCCATTTAAGCCTATAATCAATGTTTGCCAATGTCGAATGAACATAAATTATTAATAATAGATGTGTTTAGGTTATTTTACTTATGTCTGCTTTTAGAGCATTGTAAAGTATTATTCCTGCCAAGTGCACCAATTACAGAGGTATCACAGCCTTGAACATAAAAAAAGGAAAAGTCAAAATTACTGACGGTGCTTACAAGCCACAGATAACCCTAATTGGGATCTAAACTTTTACCTAAGCCCCTAAGTCTTTGAGTGTATGTATCACAGGAGAGAAGAAGTAAGCCTTGCAGTAATATATGAACAGATCACAAGAAGAAATATCAGGATCCTGAAAAAGCTGTAAAGAAGCATGGCTTTATTTTCCTCAGTGAGTATACCTACACAGAAAGGGAACATGTGCTTCCCGATTTTGAGCCTCTGCATAACTTTGTTGTGCCATGATGTCAGGGATTTTTGGTCTGATCACTTAATACAGCAGCATGTAAAACTTGGTATCTCAGTCAGCCAGGAGTGGATGCATGTTTCTGTGCAATGTACTGAAAGGAATCTTTGACAGAAGAAAATAGTGTGCAGACAATCAGATGACATATTCCTAATAAAAATATTCCTTTGTAAAACTTTAGGAGTTAATTTAAAATATATTGAAAATTCATTGAGTGTTTTGGGTTGAAATAGAGAAAGATTAGCCTAAGCTAGACATCCCAAATCACAAACAATACCAAAGAAATTCAATAATTTCTTTTGATGAACAGTACAGTCAGATCTCAAAGCTGGTTATTGAGAATAGATGCTGAATATCTTTAATGAAACATGACAAAATATGTATTGAAAAATGGAGATAATGAAAAACAACATTTAACGAAACTCATCTTGTTCCATCTGAATGAAATAGCTTTGCATTTGATGTAAAAAACTGTCAGTCAGAGGCCATAGATATTGAATAAGTTTCCTGGAATATCCCAAACTCCAAGACAAATGAAGTAATCACTACATGACATCATCAGTAGATGTGAGGTAAATGACTTCAGTGGTTTCACCTGGGAATAATTTCTTCTTGTAGAGTATTAGTGCTTTTTCAGTAGATCATTGGGGCTGTATTCAGCCACACCCTGCTCATGGAGGCCCACAAATATCACAATGTTGTTTTTCAAAGAAGACTCCTCTTTGCAAGCCAGGTGGCTACACAGAAGCATGGCTTCTTTCCAGGGTCGGGTCACCAAAGCCCCAGATCAGCTGTCACCCTGCACAGTGTAAGCAACTGTACGGTTTTGCTCAATATGATAATTCTGGAAAATTTACCATGACCACATTATTAGAAGTAGCAACTGAATGACATAGTATGAGCTTTTAAATATAGACACTTCATTTATTTTTTTATTGAAATGACATCTGGATAACTGAATATTTATTTCCAAGCTGACTTTTTTTGCACAATTCAATATATCCTTTTTTCTTGATGGGATTCTATAAAGCCTGTCTCAATATGTTCTCTCAACAGGGATAACAGTGGTATTCTAACTCCAAATGTGAGATGAATGCTATGTTGCTTTCTCTTAAGAGAAGCGTATTTTTTTTCACAGTAAATTTTTAACATATTGTATTTCACTCCATTCTTTTAATGTCATTCTCTCTGGACTGACTTCTCACTACTTTCATTTAAGAATACCTGCAACAGTTCTGTGTTCACGTTGTTCTCTCCTCATACACCAATGGAGGATTTATTTCTGTCTTAAGGTTTTGAGTAGAAATACCAGACGCTATTGCAGTCCTTAAGATATGAGTAGAGCAATGCAGAAAATGATTACAAGTGAGCAACGAAAAATTCTATGTTCAGATTAACACAAAGAGTTTTTAATTAACGTAATACATGCAAGATTTGCCAGGAGACATCAGCACATAAACTACAGAATTCAGATGAAATTAGGTCATGCTGGAAAGCAAATCCTCTTTTAGAAGATTTTCTGTTCATTCCTATCTAAAATATTTAAGACAAACAGTTTCTAGTTTTAGTGATTATGAAGAAAACTTAAAAACATGAAATAACCACTAACCGGGGTAGAAGAAAAGAATAAAAAAACAACCAAACCAAGAGGGAAGAAAAGAAACTAAGCAATTTCTTACTCTATAAGCAAAAGAATTTGACTGTCATTTCCGCTTCTCTTGCCTTTATGACAAGAGTGACAAGATTGTGTGGAGTAAAAAGTAGTCCCACAGAGACAAGCAATCTAGTAAAGCTCTGCTTAGAAAGCTAATGTTACAATCCATAGTTGGTGCATACAATGTTGTAATTACAGTGCTAGTCATGCTTAAACAAGAGGCAAACTTGCATAACCTGGAGTGCAGTAAGAAATAAATACATCTTTTTTTCCCAAAAAAACCCTTATTTTTCAAGCTCAATCTTATATTTAATTTTAAAACTAAAAGTATATCTGCATCCTTCAAACATTTCAAAATTTAACCCTGCATGCAGGCTGATAAGAGTTAAGCCTAGTATTTACTGTATAAAAGAATATCAACTTTTCAGGTCAAGCAATACGTTTCTTCTCTTGGAATGGCTGTAAATTGTGAGATGTAAATGATGCATTTTATGTACTCTAAGTTTTTCATCAGACAACTACGAAAGACCTTCTATTAGATAACTTGACTTGAAATAGTATATCTGATAGGTTATTCCTACTTCATCGGTTCCTGAGATGGCAATGTCAGAGTTAAGATGGAAAGATATTCTGTTCCTGCAATGCAATGTGATCAAAAGAATTAATGTAGTTTATTTTGAGTGAAGGCAATCTCTGTGACATATCAGATCACTGTGAAAAAGAAAAGGCAGAGGATGGAAGAAAGGTCCTCCAGAGCTTAAATGATGGGAAATTCTGTTTTGTAAAAAAATTTTTTTTCTAATTCATTATAATTTAATATAAACCTGATATTTATAAAAATAGTAATTATTTAGATATAATTTATAATACCTTACCTAGCTTCAGTTCATCTCATCTACCCATAGGAAAGCAGTCTTAAAAATATTTGGACTTGATTCTATAGCTAATGGTTCTTTGCTGACTGTTGAGCTGTTAGGACTTTGCAGCCTGTCAAGTGTCGACAGTCTCAAGAAGTACAAGAACAATCCTAATGAAATTTTGTTGAACCAGGTTTCTTCATTTTAGATAAGAAATTCTTTTCATGTTCCAGATTAGTATCTGAACAAACAAAAATAGTCAGATCTTAGCACAGTAATCTGTTGGGAATCCAGGTAAAAAAGCAAAAAAAACCCCATTAATTGTGCTTTGATGAATCTGTTATTCTGAACTCATTGTTAAATCAATTCTAACTTCTTCAGGCCAAACTTTTTCCCGAATTTCTCCACATTCCTGAACAACACCATAACTGCTCATATAAAACAACATATGTTATGGGATCGGGAAAATGTCTTTCCTGATTCACTTTTGGCTTGATTCAGTGGAAGATTTAGGGTAAACTTCAGACTACCAGCAGGGAACTTCAGTAGAACTTAGGTGCCATCTTCACAACACTATTGGACTACCTGGGTACCTTATCACACTGAGTAACTTCCTTCCTGAAAGATTTTGTAAGTTTCTAATATTGACATTCATTTTTCGACACTCTTTCTGTGGAAAGACCTGTATCAAGATAAGTACTTGTTTCAGGTCTGCTACAATGCTTAAGGACATTTGTGCTTGTTTCATATGTGTAAGATGTCAGAGTAACCCAGTCTGATAGAACACTTTGACAGCACATTTGGCATTCATCCAAAGAGATCGATAGAAAAGAAGATGGAGCTCATTTCTTGCTATAATTGTTCTAAGATCAAAAACATTGTTAAGAAAGAGGAAGTGTGCGCTCTGGGATCTCTCAGTTACCATGTTTCAGGAAGGCACTTTCACCTTGTTGGAAAATAATTTTTATTTTTATTGAAGTATGGTTATAACAGAGTCATAGTTCATCATAGCTAGACTCAGCTAGTCAGTTGAGGTATCACTGACCTGTTTTCTATAGCATTTATAGATTTTAAATTAGAATTTTAAAAAGACAGAGAAACAAAAAAAACCCTCCAATACCCCAAACAGCCAGATGTACCTCAGCTGATTTCAGTTGTCTCAAATAAGTGGGGGACACTGGGAAACATGATCACTCAATAGCTAGAAAATTTCTGATGATCTCAGATATTTTTGTAATTAACATTGTGTTACTATGTGGTTTCTCTTGATAAAAAATGTGAAGATGTTATGCTTATCTTTGTGCAAGATGCATCCAGTCTTACTCCTTTTTTTTTCAGAATTCTGTTTCCTAATTCTGTCACTGAATAATTTTTTTTCATTTTCTTTAATTCATGCAAAAAATTAGTGTGTTTTGTCAAACTACATCAGATTTTTCCTCTAGAAAATTGTCTTCTGTACCCTAAAGTAATATGCATGTTTTTACTAATCTTCCATAGCTCTGAGTTTGGGTTTTTTTTTTAATGTTCTGATTGGGCTGCAAGAGTTTTCTCTGTTTGTGTTTCTGTTTCTTTTACCATTTTTCCTAGACTGTAGTAATGTATTTTTCTTGCATGACTGTTTAAGCTCCTCAGCTTTCATTTATCTTGAACATTTTTGTCTTGCTTTTGTTGTCATTCCCTTAGCCTCTCTGTTTTCTGAGATGCAACCTCAATGTTTTCTAAGAATTTTGACTTAGGCTTCCTGCTCCAGAGATATAGATAATTTTTTTCTGAAAGCATGCTCAGGCATCAATCTATATTCATTATTCTGCCTCGCTGATGTCACGGATTTGGAGTAGAAGTGACTGATTTTTACTTTTTGATTTCTTAACGTAGTTTAAAATTATAAATTCTATACTCTCAAAAATATCCTTTCTGATAGATACACTTTGATCTTCTGGGATACCCCTGTTTTTTGGTTTGTGTTTCACAGTTTCACAGTTTCACAGTATCATAAAGTTGGAAAGGACCTCCGAGATCATCGAGTCCAACCTATAACCCAACACTAACACCAATACTAACACCAACCCATCATCTAAACCATGGCACTCAGTGCCTCATCCAGTCTCCCCTTAAACACCTCGTTGTTTTGTAAGAAAATTTAAAATTAAATTCTTTATTAATTCAGCCATAATCCAAGATGGATTTGTATATATATTTGCTTTGCTTGCGTTCTTTGATATTAATGACTTCAATTACCTTATGAGTAAAAGATAATAGACCTTCAATGGGAAGTCTATGGCTTACTAATCCAGCTCCACCTATGCTTTATAAGCATAAATTGAATAAAAAGGAGTAAGATTATTGTTCTACACTACTTCAGTATTGACCAGATATGCAGTAGCACTGAATATCTCATTTTCATCTATCTGTCAGAAGTGGTTTTGTGGTGGTTTCTGTCCTAACTTCCATTTGACTAGTCATATATGCAGCCCATTTCCTGTCCAATATCCCCAACTGCATGCTTAGACATTAATTTTCTAGTCATTCTGTGTTCAAATATGATTACTGTTTTTTCTTATCATCTGTATTCTGGAGACAGCTATGTTTCTTCTTCTTCCGTCACTTTTCAACTTCAGTAGTAATGATAATAACAGAAACTGCTACTAATACACTATGAACAGTCTTGGTGGCTGAGAATATCTTATTCAAACCTGATTTTGACATGTGAATGTTTTACAGAAAAAAAACCCAGTTGTTATTCTTCACAATATAAATATTTATCCATGTAAGAATTTCATAAGCATGGAATAGATTCGTCACCCAACTTTCTTAAAGTATATGTTTGTCTACGTAGTCATATCCTGTCATCATTGTGCCAAAGAGTTTGAACAAGTAAACATAGTTAATTCCTTTTAGAGATCAATTCCTCTTCTTGGCTGTAGTTATATCTTATCTAGAATTTAGAAGAGCGTAATTCTATGTATATTTTTTCTTAAGGGCAAGAAAAAAGAGAAACCGAAGTAAGAATGACCCACTAATTTATTTAATTATATAAGTCTAGGTACGCTACAAAGAGGAAAGCAGAATCAGTGCTTTAGGAGTATGAGTTATTTCACTGCATTAGCTGTCCAGCTTGATGAAGTACCAAACCTAGGCCCCATTTGTCTGCACTGTGAAGTGAAACATTTTCATTGTGTTTAAGGAACAAGTCTACCATAGATTTCCCTTGTAGAGAAGATCAGTTTTCAATGAAAGCTGAGTAATCTGTATTTATTGACTGTGGCATTCAACTACTTAAGCTTCTTTGGAATACAGAATAAACCATAATCAAGATAAAGCACCAGTTAATTTATCCAGGAGATAGCTATCTCTAAAGCAGTTTCTTTGCAATCTTTCCCTGCTCCATTGACCTTTGTAGAGGATAAAACTAATCCTCTAACGTAACCAAGAGTAAGAGCTGATATCCTGACAACAGACTTTTGTTTACAATTCACTGCTTTCCCTCAACTATATGTTCTATGACACATATTTGTATATAAATATGCATCTAAACTAACAATGGTTTCATAAGGTTTCAGTCACATTGAGGAGAGGGGACTCTAGTTGGAAGGTAAACTGCAGGGTATGTTAGCTTGCAACAGACATGAAGAATGTTTACGTGCATTTTAAAGATAGTACTTGTTGAGAGAATATTTTATGCATGAAGAATTTCTTTGAATCTGTATTTCATTAATCAATGCTGTTAAAAAATATTTGGTGATTCTAAGTATTCAGCTTCTGAAGGTTTAATTTAGCTTGGCCTCGCATGCAGATGAAGGCTCTCTCTTTCCTAACACTCAAATCTTCCTTAGAGTCACTATTTGGGAATCAAAAGTGTTAGGGGTGTGAAGTATCTTCTTCCAAGTTTAGCTCCTAAGAAGCTAAATATCTAGTTCGAAGCAGTCATCCGTCTCCCTCTGTAGCTGCCAGGGAGAGATAAGTGCAAACTAAACCAGTGATATGAAAGCTGGAAAAAGTACAAAATCTAATTAATGTAGCTGTGCAAGTGACATAACAAAGAACCTAAGAATGTGACTGACAAGCTGACAGAAAATAGACTAAAAAGCAAGATGTCTCTAGCTCATCAGAGGTCTGCAAATGTCTACTCAAACGTCTGTGCTGTAGCATTGTAAGTACGAAGACGCACAGAACCAGTAATGCATATAAGATCTTTAAAGATATAGAGTGTGGACAAAATGTGTTGTGCTACTAATTGCAAACGTTTATGTGTGTATGGATGAAGTGATATTAACAATTTAAAATTATGTTTAAATTGATAATCAATAGGACAATGCATGCTACAATAGAAGAGAATTATTATAGAGGGCAGATGGTGGACCTAGTGTACCAATTTACCCCAGCGAGCTGAGAGTGGTCCATAGGAGAAAATAGTTGAGGTTAACAGAAGATTGATGGAGAATATTCAATCAAAACCAGCTTAGAATAATGGTTCATCCAAAATAGCTGGGAAAATTACTCCTTGTAAGGGATAATCTTCCACTGATTACAGACTAAGGCTAGCTGGTTAGTTTCAATAGAATCTTTGCTTTTGGAGAGTTCTAGTGCAGCCATTTCCAAATGCACTTGAGTGACTTTTTTAGGATAGCAGAATTTGCATTAACGTCATCAGAGCTGTGACATTAACCATACAGCTGATGAAACAGTTTCAAAACTGAAATCAACATTTAAATCTGGCACACGGACTTCTAATGATCATAATTAGGGCTGCAGGACAGATACCTGGACCTTCAATCACTAGTCATCTACAGGTGGTAGTAGATATATGGGAACAAATCGTGTTTTGAAGAAAACTAGAGACTTTTTTTGATATTTTGGTCATATGCGCTGTACTGCATGGAGCTAACACTGGAGGTGAACTAATTTTTCAGTCTTTCGATGATTACTGCACAAAATCAAAATGGAAAGAAATAAAAATAATATAGTTTTCCTTCTGGGAATATTAGACATTTAATAGATACCACATTTTTATCGGGTAGACAATAATTTGACCTTTTATTTTATGATGGAATGTTTTCTGACTTTCACAGGCTTGTTTAACCAGTGTATTTCCTTAATTACCTTTCAGTTCACTAACACCTCAGTCATCCCAAAGCTGGTCCATCTGCTCTTCCCCATGTTTCTCATGAGATGAAGTGGAATAATTAATTTCAAATAGAACAGCAGAGTAAATAATTTGTTTGGCTTCTACTGGACTTGAAGGTCAAAACTTAAAATTTCTGAAAAAAAATAAATGAAATGAAAGTAAGTTTTTATCATTATTTGGATACTCAGCACAATTTCAAGACTGAATTACAAAATAAAAAGCTCCTACCACTATCAGGATTTTTTATGCAGTGTCTGTTTTTCACTTTTTATAAATGAATGTAGACTATAGAGACTCTCAAACGTCAATGTAGAAAGAAAAGCAATGCTGTTGAATATCACAGCAAAAGTGAATATAGTTTGCTATACAAAATAAGAGCAAAATCAATGACTATGTTGTCAGAATAATGTATTTTAAAAGGTGTTAATATAAGCCATAAAGTGTATTAGCTTGTCCTAGCTTTTGATATGTCCCATAATTTTAACCAAGAAGTAAGGAATAAATTCAACAGACATGA
This sequence comes from Tapera naevia, assembly GCA_033556795.1. NCBI lineage: Eukaryota > Metazoa > Chordata > Aves > Cuculiformes > Neomorphidae > Tapera > Tapera naevia. The sequence goes on from JAUMJJ010000059.1 coordinate 18,754,932, forward strand.
TTACTGTCATATGTCCGTTATTTTACTTAAAAAACAGCCATTCTTGAGCCATTCCTCTATTGTACCACTGCTGGTTTAGAATAGTGTATCTTCTTAAAACAAGCAGAGATATTCAGTGGTGAAATACCGATGAATAAGGCACTTTTAGAAAGATCATAGAGGGCAGAGTACCCTCAATACTGCAGTTAGAAAAAGAAGCCACTCCCACAGCCCCAGGGCTGTTCCAGGGGAAGTTCAGACCCACAGAAAGTGTAACTCAGCACCAGGAGTCAATGAGGAGGCTCTCTGGGTCACCCTACATACAAGGATCATTGCCAAAGACTACAAGGCTTGCTCTGAGTAGCAGAGAAGAATATTAAAGGTTGAAGAGGTCCCATTATGGGATATTTAGGGATGGATAAGGATCATTGATTTGGGGAAGAAAAATTTGTCTTCACACAGATGCTTAGCTCCCAAGCCACGAGTCAAAACTACTCTACTAATGCACACTTTACCAAGAGGATATTTCCAAATTCCTTTGTTTTTTTTTCATTCTTTAATAGGGACTATTCTTCAGTTCTGCTAAAAAGAAATATGGTTGACCTAGGCTGTCTCCTACTTTTCCATAGATCCAGGTGGAGTATAATGTCTTTCCTGTCATCTCTCTGCCCTCTCAAGTAATTCAGCTCATTGTTGAAGGCTTCATAGACAGAAACGCCATAGAAACAGCAGACTTGGGGCTTTTTTGTGTGAATTGGATCTTTACATTCACCTGGATTTTGGCGATCTGAGTTAGAGTTGGTACAGTTACATTCAGCTTGGGTGAGAGGAGTGTGGGAAAAATGTGTTTATCGTTAATTTATGTTACCTAAAGAAATTCACATAGCTTTAGAAATCATACACAAACTGCATCTGCTTCCTTACAGAATGTCTATTGTGTTTCATCCCTGGACTTTTTTTTTTTCTGGTTGCTTAATGTAGGGTGAATGTGGTTGCAGGACTGCAACTGTTTTAAACATAGGTTAAATTTTAAGCCCTCAGCTGCTTTGAAGTGTCCTTCGAAGTGACAGCAGCACAAAACGCTAGTAGAGGAAAGCAAAACAGCTCAAGGTAAGGGTTGCTACCTTTCTAAAACTGGAAAAGACAAGAATTCACAGAGCTGACGCTTGCCTTTTTAATTTCACAAGGGAGCAAGTTCACAACTTTGCAACCTGTCAGTTGCCTTTGCAATTCATCAGACACCTCGCAATGACAAAACTGTCACATGGACTTTCTGAGAAGTTACCCAGAAAGAGAGAGAAAGAAAAAAAACAATATAAAGGTTTTAGTTACGAGACAGAAGTGCCCTTTGACCTGAGCAGTTAGCAAAGGAAATTTGAGATTACTCTGATTAGGGCAAACTGGTAATGGAGTTTTTAGTTCCTTACAAAGAATTCCTGAGGAGCTTTTCTCTGAACACAGTAGGAATCATACAGTAGAACCATAGATTATGAGTTATGAGCAAAGAGACTTTCATAAAATATTTACTTCATAATCTGACTGTTATACAGGCAGTTTCACAGCTGAGATTTTTCTAAGAAAACTTCAAATATGTTTGTGGGATGCAGAACAACTTGAAAATTACTCAAATTTCCTACAACTCATCAGTAAATGTGAATCAGTTAAAAGGAAAATGAAACCAAAACAAAAAGACAAAAATATTAATTTAGGAAAAATTTTATTTAGAAGGAAAAGAAAAGATACTCAACTCAATTCCATTTATCTTTTTATATACAGCGGAAGCACTTGCTTGTTTCACTATTTCTGTCTTTAATTCACTCTATAATCAAGGCAGGGAGAAAGTATGACATCTATACTGTCTTTGAATTTACTCTACAGTACTCAAGCGTCTTTGTACCCTCTCTCATGGGACCAGAATGGCTTCTGCCTGCTCTGCTGGAGGCTTCCTTTAAAGAAGATCAGCCATTTCGTGTCCCAGCTTCACCATGCTACGAGTTCACAGGCCTACCTGGGTACATACTGGCCTATATGCTTCAATAATTTCTGCTTTGCACCTCTCATGTGACTACAGCACAGCTCCTTACTGCAACGTTGCCTTGTCACATCCTACTAGACGTTATGATGCTTAGACCATGTACTGAATACAGATGGGCTCAGGATGGGCCTTCTGCCATGTTGGAGGTTTTAGGAGCTGGACAGGTGACACATGGCTCCAGTTGTACTGCTGGGTGAGATGGGCACTGGACTGCTCAGAGGGTTTCACCATAGTGAGACTTTTTGGCTTTTGCAGGGGTATCCCAGAAACAATCTTGTTTGTATATAATGTAGGCAATGAGGAGAAAAGGCAACAAGGAGCAATTCAAAATGAATATGATGCACTAGTAACCCCTAAACTTTTGTGATAAGCCAGTCAGGTTTTGGGACGAACATATTTTCTCCTGGCTGTGAAGTCACATATCCATTAGTAAGTACGAAGTACGTACTTAGAAAACATTTTTGGTCTTATTTCTTCAGCACTTCTGAGGAAGTAATGCTTTGCCTCCAGGACAAGGGTTCTTCAACAAACATCTAACATGACTGAACATTGAATGCTACTACCATGGACTTCACTGTATCTTGCTCTATCCTTATTCACATGTCACTTCTGTGTATCTTGATTTAAACACATTAACATTGCAACTTTTCTCAGCAAGTATTTTCCACATATACATATACACAAACAACTATTTTAAGAGCATTTTAATCTATGCTGCCCAAAGTGAAATTGAAGTTTAAATCCAAAGCGACTGTTATCCAAATGAAATCCCGCGTTAATCTTTCAACAATGTGAAAAGCATTTTGCTATTTACATCCGTGGTATGGCACTGCTAGCTGTTTTATGATGTGGCAGTGTCAGATGGCACACCTAATTTTTATTTTTTTTTTTTGTCAATATCTTGATGTCCGTACCAGAACTCATAGTCTGGAATATGTAATGTAGCATAATATATATGTAGAATAGAATAGACCAGAATTTAATAAATTTCTCACTTACTTTTCCATTTGAAAACCCAAAAAGATGCAACATTTATCTAAAAAGATGATAAAAGTTGACATTCTTTCTGTGAGTCAGAAACTCATTATAATTCAACTGAAACTTCTTCTGTTTTTTCAAGACGGCAACATTGACCTGGGTTTCTTTCGGGACGGGGTGTTTTGGGTTTTTTTGCCGTTAGAGAAAGAAACATGAATGCACACTATTCTAAAAGCAGCCCTAAAATCATACACTGACTTGGCCCAAGTTAGCCAGACATTTTCTAACTTCTCCTATTTGATTTGAATAAAAATTAAATTTAAAAAGAAAAATGAGTAGGCTTTGGCTGGCTTTTTTTCCCCGGAAAATCAGAAAACCTTGGGTTTACATTTTTAATGTGACAAATTTGTTTATAAATAATTTCTGCAGCCAAAATAGATTAAAATTTTAAAACAGCAAATTTAACACACAATATTTTATCCGCATTGCAATCTACGAACCTGAAGGATTCTGGAAATACCCGACACTAGATTCATAATTTAATTTTGTCAGAAGAATCCCTAAGGCTTGTCTTCTGAAACAGAGAAGAAATAGTTACCATATCACATGTAAAGGCTTTGTGCTTGTGTAAGACAGACAGATGTCCTCAGCTAGTGCTATATTATACCTAACAACCTGATGAGGGAAAAACAATTTCTGTATATAGACTTCAAAGTACCAACCAAATCAGAAAGGGACAGAGAATGACAGTGTCTTATACCAACCTAGATTATTCTTTTTTCCCTGTATTTAAATTGGCATCCAATACATTTCTAAATGCTGCATCTACTTGTTAAAGTTCTGAATCAAACAGGTGCAATACCAGCCCAGCTGAGTCTTGCTTAATCTTATATGCTCCATAACAGTACAATAGTACAGGCATCTGCTCTGAGGAATACCTCAGATTAGGAACAAACTCAGAATGTCTCTCAGTTCCTGCTGTTCTCAACTTATCTTTCATTCATACAATGTCACAGATGACAATCAAATTCATTCTTATGAAGCAGAATATGCAAAATGTAACATTAATTCACTACCAGATGGGAAGATTTACAAAGCCATTGGTGGACACATGGTGGAGTAAATGTATTCACATTGAGGGGAAATTACCCCGAAGCATAGGGCTGTTGATGTGGAATTTAAAGACCCTTCTAAATGCTGCAAAGGCCATGTTACCAGGGGTTTCATGAGCAGTTGCAAAGGCATTCCAGTAGGGCATATTATCTATTTCAATCAGACAGTAGAATTGCTGTTACACCCACTGTTGTCATCAAGATTTATGTTAACCAAATACATTTTGGCAGACAGGGGCCAACCTCATAATGTTGTATGTGAGAAAATGGAACTAGATATTCCTATACTGAAAACAACTCATAGGTAAATGTACCTCACAGATATGTTGCTGAAATAAGTTTATAACTGTCAGCAGAGAGTTCAGATAACACAGTAATGAAAAGCCTTTGGCTACAAGAAAATTAATATTTTTTTCTTGAGGAAAGGATTTGTATGGTATACAATAAACAAGACACAGAATCTTAAACTGAACAAGAGGAAAGGAATGTATTGAAAAGTCATTCATTATCTGAACATTGCCCTAGTTAGCTCACTGAATCAGTTACAAGACCTTTAGGTCAAATACCAATATTTCATTGTAGAACAAGGAATATTGTAATATGAGAATTCAAAACAATATTAATTCTGTCACCCTTAATTCTGTACTGCCAGATCTTTTGGTATTATATGTGTTCTTTTACCTCTTTATGTAATATATAAAATGTAAGATGGGTGTTGATGGTGTCATTGACTAACAATCACTTTACAAAGTGAAATTAATAAAGGATCTCTCTAAATATTTTATTATTTCTTAATCATCTAAGCACAGTATATAAATTTGATTATCATAGTAATTATTAGTAGTTTAATATTTCAATTAATAATGAATGTGACAGATTTGAAATATTAATGCATTAATAAAACAAAAAATATTACTGTATTGATCTACCTGATCAATGCATTGCAACACTTAAAATAAAGTTGAAATCTAGAAATGGACACTTGCAATTTATTCTTTTGTATCAAGTATGATAGAAAAAAAAATCAGTTCTTCCATGTCAGAACTGGTAATAAACATGGGCTTATAACTTAGAGATTAACTGATCCATTGTGATATTTTCTGTAAGTGTCATAAAAATAATTTATGAACGTTAGTTCTGATATCATAATTTCAGATTAGAATTTTATGACTAAAGTTTTAATAGGATCCGTATGCGACATGGAATTCCATATCTGAACAACAGACATATGCTGGGATTTGAAACATATAAGCAAACCAACAAAAGAACAACTCACAGTAAATTTGAAAATTATAACCAGAATATTATGGGGTATAGTGTTTAAAGGAAAGTTGCCAAAGCAGATAGATAGAGAAATAAATAAATAAATAAATAAAATCCTATACAGTATTTTATTTTGTCCTGTGTGTTGGATTTTATGCATATCCCTGCTGAGTTTTAATATTTTACTCAATTTTGAAGTCATATCTTATTCTTCATGAATAGTAATATCATGCATATCTTAAAATGCCTGTTGAATAGAAATGGTGTTAAAAATTGCACTTGGGCTTCATCAGGGACTGATCACATATAGTAACTTATCTACATAGAGTATTTCTTCTTAAGTCCTGAACTTGTTTTAGAATCTATTTTTTTTCACTTGTGGAATGGAATCATGAAATTGATCATTCTCTTTTATGGTTTTTCTTAAAGGAATCAACTTAGACACCTATTTCAGTAAAGGTTAACAAGCCACCTATTCATGCTGAGAAGATCAGCAGATGAAAAACTGTAGGCTAATTAATTTTGAATTTTAAGCTTTCCTATTGGAATCAATTTTTATAGATTTTTTATTATTATTAATTATTTAATTCTATTTGGGTAGAAAGTAATCTAAGTATTTTATATCTGTCACCTTATGTATCACTTTTCCTGTGTTATAGGTGTTCCTGATTTTGGAACGGAATATGTAACGAGCATAATGACTACAACTAATACTTCTGTAATGTTATGTCTTATTTCATCTCACTTGTTTTGAAATTCTTTTGTCTTCAATACATAATATTTTGCTTTCCACTACTGGACCATCTTGGAGAATATTAACAGTCTTTAATTCTAAGACTCCTAAAATCAGTAGCTAGCATTCCTGGTAAGATGCAAAAATTTACATACCTACATACCTATATATTTAAATATAAATAAAAGTATATATTTTTAGACATATGCATAGGAAATACATAGATATTACTTATAATATATTTTAAATATAATCTTCAGTATGGCATAATATGTGTGACTATACTATGATAGCATAAGATTACATTATATTGTATAAAGTATTACATTATATTTATATAATTATAAGTAAATAATGTTGTAGAAAGTATTATTTTATTTTAGTATAGTTATGATGAATATAAGTACTGAGTGTACTAAACGCAATACATTTATTTATTGCAAAACTGAACTAAACATTAAATAAATCTTTGGAACTCAATATGTAAACTTGAATGAGGGTATAAATTTATAGAACTCTATAATTATTCACAAAACTTTTGATCCCAATGTGATAAAACTAGCTTCTCATCAGTGTACTGTTGTGGTAGTTCTGCTTCCAAGATGTTATTGATGTAGAACTATGAGAAACATTATTGAAATAGATTTTCATAATAATAAAATTCTTCTATCCACTATTATTTCACATCAAATTCTCTCCTACAGGTAGAGCAAAAAATGTGCAATGAAATCTCTCATTTGTATATTTTGACTTATTCACATAACAAGAAGTCTCAACTGCCTTTTAAAAGGAAGTAAAATAACTTCTATTTAAAACTACCCACCTCTAGAATTGTACGTAACAGCAAAAATTATTCCTGCATCCACAGGTATTTTTTTGATGGAAAAAACAATGACAAGTTGAATGCAAGGAAAGAAGTTGTAAAGAGAAGAAGTAACTTATCAAAAATATTGTGTTGCACGGAACATTCCTCCATTCACTGCAAGGCAATGTTAATTTTTAGAAAATATATTTCTAATCTTACCACAACTTACTCCAATTTATATGAAACTATGCAGTTTCAAAAGATTGTGCTGATCACTGTAACAAATTCCAAGAGACCTCTGGAAGAGCAAGGGTCTACAGAGGGATCTGGACAGGGTGGATCAATGGGCTGAGGCCAACTGTATGATGTTCAACCAGGCTAAATGTCTAATCCTTCACTTGAGTCACAACGACTGCATGCAATGATACAGGCCTGGGGAAGTGCTCATCCCCCTGTACTCAGTGCTGGTGAGGCCACAACTCAAATACTGTGTTCTGTTTTGGGACCCTCACTACAAGAAAGACACTGAGATGCTGGAGTGTGTCCAGAGAAGGCAACAAAGCTGGTGAAGCATCTAGAGCAAAAGTCTTAGGAGAAGCAGCTGAGGGAACCGAGATTGTTCTGTCTAGAAAAAAGGAACCCGAGGGGAGACCTTATCACTGTCTACCAGTAAGTGAAAGGAGGTTGTAGTGAAGGGCGTGTTGGACTCTTCTCCCAAGTAACAAGTGATAGGATGGGAGGAAATGGCCTCAAGTTGCATCAGGGGAGATTACAGCTAAATATTAGAAAATATTACTTCACTGAAAGGGTTGTCAAGCACTGGAACAGGTTACCCAAGAGAAGTGGTAGAGTCATCATTCCTGGAGGTATTTAAAAGACTTGTAGATGGGTTATTTAGGGACATAGTTTAGTGATGGACTTGAAAATGCTAGGTTTACGGTTGGGCTGAATGATCTTTTTTATACGTCTTTTCCAACCTGAATAATTCTGTTATTCTGTGAATTATTGACTGTTCCACTATATCCTTTCAGATTAGAGGGTGAAACATCCTCTTCTCTGGAATCCGAAAGAAGCTGTCAATGAGTCAATGACCATACTGGTACTTAACTCTAATCATTGATCCATTGTGAAAGAAATACTTTCATTTGCTGGGGAGGCAAGATCCAAGTCTCAGTATGTAGTTTACGCATTCTTCGAATTGCATAACCATGGAAATTTATAGCTTCATGTGCTAAGTGAATGAGAATAATACATGTTTTTCAATGTCTTAGTGTTCTTCAGACGACTGAGGCATTCCACTCTGCATCCGTTATTTATCCCACAGCTGACTGCCAGACTCAAAGTGTTGAGGAATACTATGATATGCACTATTATGGAATGCTTTTAAAGTATTGACTTCCTAATTGAAATGCAAAACTTTCTCAATAACAGATCTTGATATTGTTATTATGAATTAATATTACTTTGTTGAAATCACAGAATTTCTGACAACTTCTATGGTGGAGTGCTATTTTGTGTAAGTAAAAGTCAGCATTTACATTGTGCAGAAGAATTTAGCAGAGATTTCCTTTAAGTTATATAGAAGAGACCAATATAGCATTAAAGGAACTGCATGTTTGCCAAAAGTATGATTATATGAAGTCCTTTGCAATTTTCCAGCCTTACCTAGAGGTGAACTGTATTTTAGCACTGGCAATAATGTTCTTCGTAGAAAGGATTATATGTCTGCATAAATCTTTGTAAAAGCCCATTAGTCCTATTTTCAGGAATAATCTAAGTAGAACAGCATCTGGAGTAAGTGGAAGCACTAGTCCAGTTATGTCTAAAATTTATTCTGTCGATCATGAGCCAAAGCTGAGCACCACAATGAGAATGCTACCACATATGCATGAGACATATTTTTTTCTCGCCATCCAAGAGTTTGTGGAAATAAAGCCACTAATCTCATTTAATATTTCTCTTTCCATATTCATGTCAAAAAATGTTTTCACTTCTTTTTTTTTTAATGGTGATAAAGAGCCAGAACCATGAGAAAAGTAATTCTAGGCCATTGAATAATTCTTATCTGATAAACTGTGATACAGGTTTTTATACCAGAATTTAATATACAGAACTTACACTGAAGTACAAAAATTGCGGGAACCTCGCTTCAACAGTTTTGAAGGTTCATACAGTGACGAGGGAAGGATATGAAGGACATTATATTTAGAACTTGTTCCCCATAGAAGTATCAACACCTGTTTAAGAGGCACTGTTTACCTCTTTGTTTGTGTCACTGGCAACAGTCAGTCTGCCAGAAGAACAAATAACTAAGAGGGCTTGACACTTTAAATAAGCCAGTAAAAATATGAAGATATTAAATAATGTAGTAGCTGCTTGTATAAAGAATCAATGTCTTTGCCAGTGGAATTTATTAACAGAACAATGTCTCTTCTGGAGGAGATTCCTTTAGGGACTCAGATTTGAGGAAGTTTTCTGTGACAGTAGTAAAGGGATCCAAAACAATCAATGAAGCTGAATTGGACTTAGAGATTCCTGGAACATGAAAGATCTTTCCTGCATAGTAAGATCTCAGTAACATTGTAGGATTGTCGATTTGGAAGCATCTGTGGAGACTGCCTAGTCTACATTCTTAATCAGTGCAAGACTGTCTCTGGTTCTTGACCAGTCAGCTGTGGCTTTAGATAGATAAATGTTGGAGCCTCTAAAACCAGAGATCCACATCCTCTCTGAGAAACCAAGAAACCTTTTGTGGTTATAGCCTGCACTGACTTCCCAGTGAAGAACACTTTCTTATAGTCCAATCTAAACTTCCCAAGAAGCAATGTGGCCCTTGCCCGTCATTGTATTGTTTAGCACAACCGAGAAAAGTCTGGCTGCCTCAGTTCTGAAATAACTTTCAGGTAACCTTAGGCTTCTACTGAATAATGTCTTAAACACATCACTGCCAGACTGATCAAACCCAGCTACCTCAACCACTCCTAAAGAGTGAAGATCATGTGCCCCAACCAGCAAGACAGCCTTCTTTTCACCTTCTTCACAGACCTCTGAGATGTGAAAACTGGACTCAACATTCAAAGTGCAGGCTTATTAGCTCTGAGTAGAGGGATGATAACTTCACTGAATCTGCCAGTCATGCTGCTTCTATTGTAGCTCAGTGTGATGTTTTGCTTGTTTGCCATGGAAGCATATTGCTGAATACAAATTCAACCTGAATTCACTGTAATCCCCAGGTCCTTTCAAGCAAAGCTACTGCCCTGTCAATCACTTTTCTACATGTACTGATTCCCTGAGTTGTTCTACATTGTCTTTGTTTGAAGAGGGCATCAAGACGTGAACAGCAATACCAGTACAAATGCTTGTCATTTACAAGGGAGAGAATTTTTCAGTCCCCTTCTTTAATTCCACAGTTTTCTAAAAACCCTAATAGTTTTCTGTGAATATGAAAACCCAATCTGCTTAGAGTTGAAGATCGTGGTTTTGGGTGAAGCAAAGTACAAATTTTAGTTTAAGGTGTCAAAAATTCTTCTTTCTTTCATTTGTATCAGTATTGCTTTGGGTAAAGTTAAGCTAGTGAACATTTCTATAATCCAGAAGAAAAAATCAGCAACAACCAGGAACAGTAGTTGTATGCCACTGTATTTCACTTAGTTATATGCTGCTTAGAAAGTCTTTCATTGTTTTGTGGTTTGTTTGTTTGGGGTTTTGTTTCTTTCTGGGGTGGTTTTAAGGGTATTCTTTTCTTATGAAGGCTGATTTTTTTTCTTTTTATTAATACCTTCCCCTGTAAAATATATTGATTTTAACTTATTATATCTAAACTGAAAGGGATATACACAGCAATCTAATTGAATCAGCTCTTAGTGTTGCTTTTGAATATTACGTGCAGATTCATGGAAGTGTTCATGTATGTGCTAAATTTAGATCCTAAAACTACAAGTAAATTTAATGTCTTCCCTTATCTACTATGGAAAAGCCCCATCAAAGTACATTAACAATTTTGATGATTGAATTGTGAGCTGGAGCTCATCAGAAATCGGTAGTACAATACTGTAATTATAAACATACACACACATGAATACTGTGTTTCTGCTTACTGAAGTGATATCAACAGAAGTCTTGCCCAGCAATTAGCAAGAATTAGCACTTGGTTTAACATTTTTCCATTAAATATTTTGTTCGTGTAAGGGCTAAAAGCATTATAACTTGTGATGTTACTCTCAGACTGATATTTCTCTCTCATGAGAAACTTAACAATAAGAAAATGAAAAGAAAAAATGTAGCTAGTCACACTGTCTGGACATTTCTTCTAAGACAGATAAGTATCTTAAAAAGGAAACCCATGTATTTTTCTGGTGTGAAATGTGAGATACTTTATGCAGGATAGCTCTTGGCTGTCTCAGCAGAATAAAATGGGTAAAAAAGGGATGTTAATAGGAAGTCTTTAAAATCATACCTGTCCAGCTTAGCAAAAACAAAAAAAAAAACAATTGTCATGAATTTCAACATGGTAAAAATATTAAAATAAACTATTAATTTATATTGTTACATAAGTTAATATAATCAATATGTTCTTAGACAAGAATTTAATTATTCATCAACAAGTTACTTTGAAAAATATTCAAGTTATATAAGTTTATATCTGCTTTTCTTTTCTAGCAGTTGCCTTGCTCCTAGAATTTAATAATTCATATTACGGCATGTATTTTTCCTTTTTGGAAAAATGTATGCAGAGTATAAATTACATTTAAATCATATTTTCTCAAAATACAATGCATTCATGTTTGTTTAAATCAGGTATATTGTACAATATGAAAACCATGGCTTAGAAATTATAATTGATATTGTTAGTATAAGTATATCCACACAGTCCTAAAAGATGCACATTTTGCTAAAATAGTAAATCTGAAAAAAATTTACTATTGGAATTCCAAAGTTTTATATTTGCATTACAGAATTTTAAGGTACAACCAAGAATTTAACGGTGCATATATGTATGTATGTGATATGAGGAGCTAGGTAAACGTAAAAGAGTAATGTGGACAACAATGCAACAGTTAATGGAGTCCTTTCCTACACTATTCACCACTACACTCTCCTTGAAATAATTTCAGGTCAGAGAATCATATATTATAGCTATGTTACAGTACAGTATTGTACTCAAATTTGTTTCTCATTAAGTAGCTTTCCATATACTCTTCTGTGCTTTTTTTTTCCTCACAATTAAGTGTAGTTTTTAGGAACCTAGTAACTGAAGATTTCAAAAATGTATTTTGGGATTCTCTGTTGGGGTCCACATAAAGTAGATTCGTTGTTCCTCAAGGACAGAATTTACATGTTACTTTATTGACGAACAATTTAAGAGCATAGTTGGATGACACTGAACATCAATTACAATTCTCACAAGGACCTGGCATGAATTTACTCACGATTAATGAGGTGTCAGCAAAGTTGAAAGAAATATATTGATGTCCAATAGCAAAGTAATCAGACACTCACAAGGCCAGGTAAAATGAACATCTTTCAGAGAGGTTTCATTTATCTTAAATACCATGAACGGATTCACTTTACAAAAGGAAAGAAACATCCAAGAAAGTACAATATTAGGAACTTCCAAATGCTAAATTAAATGCAAACATAGTGCATTTACGAAAGTGAAGGCCTAGATTTTGAGGTATGCTTTTATAATTTTGTATATCTATAAATGCATAGTTGTATACGTATATATAAACTTGAATCTAAACATGTCAGCTTGGAAGACTTTTTTTCTCACTTCTTGTCTGGGCCAGGAGGAAGGGAGACTGTAAAAGTCCAGGCTTTAGTGGTTGAACTCTTCAATTTTAGCCTTTTCCTCTGTCTGAAAGAACCTAGTGCTGAGAGTTAAGTGCATGGGTTCATGGGGTATTTGTGAAGAGAGAAGGTAACAAAACAAGAGAAATATATGAAAATTTTGGCAGTAATTATTCCAAAATTTCAAATGGAAATACGCTTCTGAAATACTAGTTTTCTCCACAGTGTAAACCTGTTACTCTGGGCTCTAAAATTTGGTTTGCTATGTAAAAGTGACAAAGCATGCATTCTGGAATGCATTAATAAATCTTTTTTGTCTGAGAAAACTGAAAAATTGTCAAAATTTAACTAATGAAACAGTCATAATGGTATGCAACTTTAAATTACAATCTAGGAGTAAGACTAGGCTTTTAAATCCTCTTCAACCCAAGAGGATTCTCTCCCACAGTTATCTGGTCAGACACATTTGCACACATACTCCTGCCCCATGACTGAGGGATCAGAAGATTCAAGGTACCATCTTTCTAATTTACTCACAGATATAAAACCAAGAATTGAACCTCTGACCTTCTACCTATTGCTACCATCTGGTCAAACTTAATAAGAACTAAACAAATTTTTAGAGCTAGACAGTAGAAACACATTTTTGCTGCTGCAGTGAATACATTACCAGTTTGGAGGTATTACTACTGTTGAAATTTTGCAAGCAGAGACGCTTAAGCCAACTATTACCTGCAATGAGCAGATCAGAGAGATTTTAGATAAATTAATGGCTACAATTATTTTTTACTTAGTTATAATCACAGTTATATTCTTATAATTGAAAGTTATTTCTCACGAAGAGATTTTTATTTTAACGTAAGTGAGCTAGTTGGAAAAAAAATGCCTTTGTTGAAAAAACTACTTAGAAGCACTCAAAAAGAAAAATATTGCTTTATCCTTGAAGACTTTCTAAATGAAGCTCAGGGAACAAAACTGCATAAGTAATTAAGTCCATCAAGCTACATTCTTATAATAAGGGCCAAATATATTTGATATAATTTCAGTGTGGATAATGATGATAATAGGAACATGAAATGGTGAAGTTTACTGAAGTGTTTACAAAAATGAAGGGCAGTTAGAAACCAAAGAAGTATCTCTCTATTGCAAGTGTTCAAATGCATCAAAAATGCCCATCTGTTTAAAACTGAAACCAAGTAATGGTGGATGATATTTTCCTGATGAACTACAGCTTTATTTTCTTCCAATTAAAATGGAAATAAAGTAGAGATTCTTTGCATATGCAGGAACATAATCTCAAAATAAATTCCCCAAAATTATTAAGCTGCTTGATACAATGATCAGATTTTAAAAAGAAATATGTAATTGATTAGGCTACAGCATGTAATGCATTATGGAGCATCATGTAAAAATTCTTTAATATTTAGTATTCCTATAATGAAATTTTAACTAACTCTCACTACTTCAGGATAACAATAAGAATATGATAGCAAGTCTCTATAGGATTTTCCTAGCAAAAATTTTTATGACCTAGTAAATGGAATGTCCTAAATATGTATTTGATTTCTCTAAATTTAACATAATTTGTTAATATATAGTAGAATCATAGAATGGTTTGAGTTGGAAGGGAACTTAAATATCGTTTAGTTCTAACCCCCTCTGCCATGGGCAGGGACAGCTCCCACCAGACCAGGCTGCTCAAGAGTCCATCCAACCTGGACTTGAACACCTCCAGGGAGGGGGTATTCATAGCTTCCCTGGGCAACATGTACCAGTGTCTCACCACCTCATCATGAAGAATGCCATCTTAATGTCTAATCTAAATCTTCCCCCTTCCAATTTAAAGCCAGTCCCTCTCCACGTCGTTGTAAAAAGTCCCTAGCTTTCTTGTAGGCCCCTTCAGGTAGTGGAAGGCTGCTACAAGGTCTCCCCAGAGCCTTCTCTTTTCCAGGTTGAACAACCCCAACTCTCTCATCCTGTCCCCATAGCAGAGGTGCTCCAGCCCTCTGATCATCTTCGTAGCCCTACTCTGGACCTGTTTCAACAGTTGCATATCCTTCTTAAGTTGAGCATCCCAGAACTGGACACAATACTCCAGGTGGGGTATTCGATATCAGTTAAAACACACCCTTGTCAATTTAGATACACGTCCACTGTTATACAGTGCATTTAAATAAATAAATGTTTTCACAACGAATTGGTAATTGGTTATTTATGGATAATAAATACAGAATGATACAGTTTTTGAGACTAAGAAGATGAACATGGAATGTTTGTTTTCAGAAATGCATACAGACAAAAATATTTCACATAATCATTCCAAAGATTTAAAAGTTGGTCAGAGAGCCAAACTGCAAACCTGAAGAGAAATATCAAACATTTTATTTGAAACAAAAAAATCAAAATATTTCTGCAGTCTTTGTTTCCCAGGCATTACTGATAACAAAATTGATGGTACATGATGTGAACTTTCTGTTCACTGTAAAGGTCAGTGAAGGCCTGACAGACCAGTGTTCAAAGATTTTTTCTTCATGGCCATCCCAAATTTGAGCTCAAAAGGAAAACAAATCCTGACTCTACATAGGCTCCTGCAGTGTGGGTGAATATTTAGAAAAAACGCTTATGTCCAAAACATACTTCTCATCAAATTTTGTGATGTCACGCTGGCTATGACCATTGAAGACATATGAAAAAGTAATTAAATAAAATATACTTTCACTTCTCTCTGAGAGAAGAAATGCCTTCAGCAACATTCTGCAACATTATTGTCAATGAAACACAGAGAACCAGCAGCTGTTGGGAAAGGAAGGAAGAGCACAAGGACCTCAAGCAGGAATTATTGCTTCTTGCGATGAGAATTAGGGGAAAAAGCTGGGAACAATACAAATTAAAAACAATAAATGCCCTGAAAAATTCTTCTACCCACGTGTTTCCAAGCACCACTTGCAGAATATACACGGTTATCTCATAGGAATTAATTAGCCCCATGGATCCAATGGGAAGTACTGAAAAAACCCATTATATCAGCAATACTTCTCTGGTTTAGTTTATTGGATTTCACACTTTGAGCACAAAGCATAAAGAAAGAAAATGTATCTTCTGAAACACAGAGCTCAAGAAGAGTAGCAGTCACATGGATAATTGGTACTGTTAATATGTATGCTATGGATCCTGCATTCTGCTCCTCTAGAAACTTTGAAAAATAAGGCTAATTTTGGGCATTTGGGTGCATCACTACCAGTGCATTCAGTTAAAAAATAATCATTTCCTTTTCTGTGCCGCCTCGCTGGATACCCAAATAAAAACCATTAATGCCCTCGCTCTCTTCTCACAAGTCTAGACAACTCTTGCCTAAAGAGGAGGATAATCAGAGGATAAGGGCATTATCTCATAGTGATACAGCAGAGAGAGAGAAATTACTACTAATAAATCATTTCTTAAATGCTCCGAAAACATCTAAAGTTTCTAGTTGTAACTTTAATGGACATAATCTAACTGTTTCTGCCAGCCTTGAACTTTGAAGACTTTTATCACTTAAAACACATTTACACTTGAAGAACTCAGATTTTCATATGAGGCTGGTTTAGTCAATGTTCCTAATCTGCATCTAAGACAGCTTCTACCTAAATTGTCTTTAGAAGATTTTTTCTTCAGATTAACAGAGAATCTCTCTGTGATACTTGCTTTTTCACTGGGGGAATAATACAGTTGCAGATATTCAGAAGACAAAAATACATACGCCAGGAAAAATACTCCTCAAAGAATTAAGGTGGCAATGTTGACATCCATACAGCTCAGCACATATTTAACACACACACACACACACACACACACCCCATTCCTGTAGATGCATGTTTTTCCAATCACTTAAGCTGCAGAGAACCAACAGAACCATTTTACAGAGAAAAACACAACAGGAATGAGAATGCTGATAAGTCATCTTTGACTTCAAGTTTTCTCTTTCTGGTGTTAGTTTATGGATAGACCTTACCTGAAGGTTTGTACTGATTTCATCTTTTAGGGTGTATCATCCCTCTTTTCTGTTTGTGTTTGCATTTCTTTCTGGTACTTTCTGGTACTCCGACAGATAAAAAAGGTGGTGCAGCAAATGATATCTTAGAAGGAAAAGGTATCTGAAAACAGTTAAAATCTCTGAATTATTTTTGGAAAAGGAAATATAAAACAGAACAGGACTTAGGTCAGTCTAACCCTCACCTAAATCAGCACTTTTGGCAGAAATTTTAACAGATTGTCTCATATTCATCTCCACAGAATTTCTACTGTTGTGTCATTGACAAACCTTTATCTCTAATACATGTTCTACCACAGTGCAAGAATGAATATAATTTTCAATCATCTGTCTTTTGACCACATATTTGAATAAAATTTCTTTTTCTGCAATTTTGAATACACTTGTGCAACACCTTGGTGGACTTGGCAGTGTTAGATTGACAGTTGAGGGTCTTTTCTGACCTAAATGATTCTGTGATGCTGTGAAACTCCTAGTACTCATGAATGTCTAGGCAGTGCATATGAAACATTAGGAAAGACATTGCTGATGCAACTGATATAACACAAACATTTGTACTTTAACAGATGCTCCACAACCTTAAACTTGAAAGAGTTGCTCTGATTTGAAATGTCTCTTAGAGGACTACTATAAACATCAGCAAGCGATGTCTACAACAAGTATCTTTAATACAAGTCATAGCAGTTAACGCTTTTTTTCTACTTGCCCACTGAAATTAGAAGTGATGAAAACGTTAATTAAGCTCAGAAATTCTTTGGTACAGAAACTCTACTGTCTATGTAGTAATACACCAATAAGATAAACACTATTTCTAAATTAACAAATTAAATTTGTTTACGATAAACAACTATTATTTTGTTTATCATAAAAACTTTCTGGATTGTTATACCATTTTCTTGGTGTAGTTTGGGGAAATGAATTGAAAACAATTTCATGGCATGAAAAAATTAGATTTTTACATTCCCTTATAGGTGATAAGCACTGGTTCTCATCAGGTTTCCCATTGTGACATGAAGTAACATTCTGCTTTTCCTCTGCTGGTCTGTTGATTGTTTTCTATATTTGGGTTTTGATTCTGTTATAAGAGATTTAAATTAGAGTTGAAAATATTTTTATAAAATAATTTTATGTCTTGATAAGTGACCTATCAAAAGTAGAATTTCTTCACTCTAGTAAAACTGGATACTATCTGTGTCCTTAATCTGCCCTGTGGTTTTCCTGTTGCATAATATGGCTGTGGCTACCATGCCACATATTGGTATGTTCTTTGGAGTCTTGATTTTCTATAGGATTCTGAAAGATGTCTGCTGTGTGATTAAAGCATCCTGTTACTTTTTCTTCTTCAAACAGCTGTCTGCAATGTCAGAAGAAAGGACTTAATGAGCCCTTCTGGTCACATTGTCCAGTCACCAGTTAAATTGATTTAATTAAATGAGACTTTTCTTGAATATAAAGATTTGGAAACAAGCAATTAAATAGAAAACCTGGAGAGTCTGGATTAAAAGTCATAAATTGAATGCTGAGTGGATACTCTCCTAACAGCTGTAAGAAGGAAGGGGAGGGAAAGTCCAATAAAACATGAATGAAGATATTTTGAAGTAGCCTATAATGAAGGAAATGCATTTAAAATATGTATGTAGTAAAAAATATGAAATAAGGTTTTACTTGTTTTCTGCCACGAGATTCAGTAGAATTACATGAGTTTCTCTGCAAAACTACCAGCTACCCCACTTCCCTAATGCATACGCATTACGTATCTTAAAGAAACAACCATCTGATCCAAACATCTTAATGTGATTTAGCCCCAATAGACTTTCTAGGCACTCTGACATGTATTTTCTGCTATGTTTAATGGAATTCAAGAATGACGGTTCTTTTGGCAGTGAACTTTAATTTAAATGTGTCTACCATAGTCATGTTATTCCATAATCATTGTATTTTTCCAAGCTAACTACATACATTTATTTGCATCTTTGAATAAAATGAAGGAATGGGGTAACTTCAGGAATATTAACAGATGTCTTCATATTTTTATCACCTGAAATATTACTGCACTTTAATTACTAAGCTGAGAGCAATGGGATTTTGTCACATTAGGAGAACAGCAGCTACATGTTTAAGATTGAAGACAGAGAAAGCAACAAACTGGAAAATGTCACAACATATTTATCTTTTCTAAAACTCCCCACAGACCAGGCTGCAACTTCCATTTCTAGGGTGAACACATTCATAGGAAAAGGAATACCATTTGTTTCTTCCGTTCGTCCCTCTTTTTCATTGCACTAATAAACTAATCATTGCATCATTATTCTTTCTGCTTTTCAGAATATGAGCAATTAATACTTCTGAAGCTCTGGAAATAATTTTACCAATAAGTCATTTATAGAAGTTGCCTACCAGTTCTAAGTTAAAGTAAATTTGTTCTTAAAATCACCACATATGAAGGGTGAATTTCTGGCCCCTGGAAAAGATTTATTAAGGTTCTTGGATACATTTTGCACCATTAAAAGATCTAATTCCAGAAAGCAGATGCTCAGTTGTTTCTGAAAATTATCCTAACTGTCACTTTTGAAAAGCTTGTTCTTAATATGCAATATATTATGAGGACAAAAATAAGAGAAATTCAAACTCATTTTGCCAATAATAAATACACACTTCCACGAGATTTTAGAAACCTGTAATACCTTAAGCTAAGCTAGACTAATAGGTCTGATTCCCTGCTTATGACTCGGAATTCTGCCTGTGAAATATTTAGCTTTTGTTGTGTTTGGCTGTTTCCACAAACTTACAGAATTTGTGAAACAGAATTGAATGCATTAAAGTTAATGTTTCTTTAAAAAAAAAAATATTAGGATAAGAATACGAACATAACATATTGACTAGTGATGATCATCTAAGAAATTAGTTTTACAAGAAGGATTTACCTTAAAGCTAGATTTGGGAAAAACAAACAAACAAAGAAAAAAAAAAAGCCAAACCAGATTTAAAATATCTGTTGATTTTAGAAGAAAATTTGGAAAAGACTAGAGAATTCTGTTGGAAATTTTTCCGTTGATAGACTTGCTATCAATTTTAGTTTAATTTGAAAAACCACTAATATTGAATATCACTAAATGGTATACATTTTTCAGAAAAAAAATCATAGAAAGTACCACTCTTCTGGATTCTAAGTTAGTTACTCATACACGACATGATTTTGGAGAAGCTGTGTAATTTCAACTGAATTTTTTCTGAATTTTATTGTTCTCTGAGGTTATTTACGTGATCACCTTTTACCTTTCTATGTGGGAAGATATTGCTGAAAGAAGAAATGTTTTCTACCGGTGAATTTGGCCTGAAATGACTAAACAGCAGAACTTTAATGATGTGCTACATGTCGAGGAGGGTCACAAGTCTGGTGAAGTGTTTAGAGGGAATGTCATATGAAGAGCAGCCGAAGTCAGTTGGTCTGTTCAGCCTGGAGAAGAGGAGACTGAGAGGGGATCTCATAGCTGTTTACTGCCTTTTCACAAGAGAGGGAGGTGAAACAGGTGCTTCTTGCTTTATTCTTGCAACCTGTGATAGGACTAGCAGTAATGGCAGGAAGATGTGCCAGGGAGGTTTAGATTGGATATTGGGAAGAGGTTTTTCACCCAGCAGGTGGTGAAGCGCTGGAAAAGGGTCCCCAGGGAAGTAGTCATGGCACTGACTCTGCCAGCATTCAAGGAGCTTTTGGACAATGCCTTCAGTCACATGGTGTTAATGTTGGGAGTGTCCTGTATAGGGATAAGAATTGAACTTGATGATCCTTTTGGGTCCCTTACAGCTCGGGTAATTCTATGATTCTATGACAGAGAATTCCTCATGACAATGGCTCAAATGCAATGGATTTTGAATCATTCAAAGTTGTGTAGATTTTCTTCAGCTTGTATGGTGTTTAGTGCTGTGTTCTCCAATATGGAAGAGATTTGACACCCAGATTCACAGAGTAGCTGAGTTTGAAAGACATCACTGAAGATCACCTAGCCCAACACCCTGCTCCCCTAGAAAATTTTGCCCAGGACTGTGTTCAAGTCTTGATTTTTTCCATAGATGGGGACTCCACAACATCTCTGTTTGACCATCTTCACTGTAAAAAAAGTGGTTTATTGTCTTTCACTGGACTCACTTCAATTAGTCCTTATGTTTTTTGTATGTGCTGGGGAGCCTGGATTAGACATACTTATGGATCATGTTATATTATACATTAAAATTATTTATGTGGGCATGGAAGTTGTTTCTGTTCCTCTGAACAAAAGTGAATTGTTTAGTACAAAATGTTATTTCAAGCTGAAAATACAGGAGTAGGGAGCTCTTTGGAGGTAGAATAACTGACTCATAATAGTGAGGTCTGTAGCGAGAAGGTAGGTAGTAAATATCTGCTTACATTGGTGTCATAAATCACTGCATCCAGAATGGTAGAACTGACTCGGGTAAGCTCTGTATGGAGAGTGCTATGCAGGAATAACAAACTAAGGACAGATATGGCATGTTACATTTAGAATCAAAAATTTTGATGAACCTGTTCTGAAGAATATTGCTGCAATTTTCATGAACGCTATCATAAAGGAACTTTTTGAATAATATCTGTATGGGAAGTGTTTCAGGAGGTGTTTATGAGTATTAGACAGTAACAACATAGCATGACTGATATTGATATTTTTATTCCTAACTGCTGGATCATGTTAGGGAAATACAGCGAAGCATATTGTGGTTTAAGAATTTCATTTGGCAATACTTATATTCATATAGAACCAAACTGAATTCCTGAACATCTTCAGTTTCAAGACACCCTAGGATACAGTATTATAAAATTTCCCTGCCCTAGACAGAATACAGTTAAGCAAAGAAAAGGCTGGTAAGGGAATTATGACTAACCAAGATCAAAAGCACAAACATAGAGTCAGCCTATTTTTTTGTCACCTGATTCAGGTCATTAACCTCAGTATAGTAGTCTCTTGCTGACCGTAAACAACAGATGAACAGACTACATTATCTAATGGCTTAATAGAATTTGAAGTTTTGTAGTCGTATCTGACAAAATCAGAAGCATCGATGTTGAATACAATCTAGATTTAAAAAAAGGCCTTGCATGAAGAAGTATGAGTGACCCTAGCTACCTTCTCTATTGTGTTTGTTTATCATGTGTTATCCTAGATCAAATACAAAAGCTTGAGTTCTCTGTTTTCCAATATTAAAAAAATCCTTCTGTGTCCTTTTCTCTTTCAGTAACACATTCCTGCCTGCTTTTGGATGTCACAGACAAGGACTTTGCCAATGGAGTGATTAAATGATGTGCAGTCTGTCCTTAGCAGTGAAGGTGATAATTATACAAAGAGCAGAAACTAAGGAGTAAGGTTGTTCCCCTGGAACAGATCTCAGAATAAAAACATCAGATGTGTGCTGCTCTAAATAACATTGGGCCTCTCTTCATTAGTGCCCCATCACTCTTCTGAAATTGATCCCATTTCATCCACTTTAATGAAGTTTAACAAAAAATGTCGCTGAAGAATTTCAATGTCGTCTTCCCTCTCAGTAGTTGACTTTCTCTAGAGCACTGAAAACAGCTTCTGTTCAACAAAGGGAAACAGCTACCAAAAGTTAAGTTCTAGAATTTTCTTTCACTAATCAAAATGTTTACAAAGATTTCTTTTTTTTTAAATACATTCTCTTTCTCAAGACAAATTTTTATTCCGTTTAGTAAGGTTAAGAATGTGACTCCTACTGCATAATACGAAACAACGTTTATGGTCCAGTCACATGCTTCATTGAGCATAGAATGTTTTATCTTTTCTGATGTTGATTATCCTTGCTCTAGGAGAGGTAACATTATTTGGATGTCAAAACAGAAAATCAAAGTTGCCCTGAAATGCATTATTTATTCTTTTATTTAGAGTGTTATTTTTCAGCCATCTATTTCAGAACGGAAGAAATACAATGTAAGAAAACCTGAAAATCTCACTGGAACATCCTCAGAAAGCTAGGAATACTCAAAGAGTATACGTTAAGTCAGAAAAAGGGAACAGCCCCAAAGATGTGACCTGGTTTTCTCAGTTAATAAAGTTCTATCTAATGTTAACTACCTAATATTTGCCTATTGACAAACTTTTATTATGGATATTCATTTCAGATAGAAACTCAATATATGCAGGAACCACAGTCCAGTCTACAGGGCAGAGTAATAAAAATTGTTGAATACAATACAAGTGCAACAATTCTCAAAATGAAATCACTTTAGAGATGATTATTCACTTTATCTGCTGCAGTACTATATGCTGGAGAAATAATATACAATGCATCTGTTAAATTGTATGCCAATACCAGCTATCTCTTCACCACTCCTCATATAGAATGAATATAGAATGAATGCTGTTATAAAATGTTGCTGTTACTTGGTGTAATTGTAGTAGATGTCATAATTATGTCACTTCAATCTAAAAATAGATATGGAAGTGCTAAAACCGGTGATATAACTCTACCAGTTACCCTGCAAAAATTAATAATACACTACTTATCTGGCAATAGACTTATTATATGCACATTTTTTTACACCATAAATGAGAAAACTGAGAAATAGGAGATAATATGTAATTTCTGAACTCATAACCATTTGATAATGAACTGAAGAACCCTATAAATCAAGCAAGCAAGGTACAGTATCTCATATTATATTTCCTTCCTTTGGGAAAACTTAATCTTGTTAAATAACACTAATGGCATTTTTTAGAGGAAAAATGAGAGAAGAAAAAAATCTTGCCATCTTCAAATAGTTCTTCTATTTTTGTTACCCTTTACTGTACTTAAAGCTGTAAAAATAGGACAGAGACTTTATAAAGAGATGATACATGTGTTATTTTGAAAAGAATAAACAAACATTGTCAGTATGTATAAATAGTTAAGAAAACAAGGGCAGACTTAGCCTAGAAAATCTTATTTTATGTACAATCTGATTGGCGAGGGAAATTTTCAAAGCCCTGTGATCTCACACTGATTCTTCATTACCTGTGTTGAGCTATAGAGATAAAGAAAAGGAAATAAAAAGAGGAGAAAAATAAAGGCCTCTTATTCACTGTAAATCTGATCCATCCATTAGACATCTATCTTATAAAATATTTATAATCAATTCTGCCTTGGGATCTTGAAGTTTGCTCTCTCCTAGTGATATTTGATAAGAGCTATTGTACTATTTCAGCATTATCTCCAAGGATCAGATTGGTATAGTAGTATTTGCACAAATACAATTTAAGCATCTACAAATCATTTTACACCAGAAATCTACCACAGACCTGATATAGAACAGAACAAATGAGCCTGAGTAAACACAGAAATGCACATGAGGAATGATCTTCCCTCCATGGTATGGCTAAATATTTGCTTTACTCCCTGAAAAATATATGGAGTATATTTCTCAGCTCCCACAGCAAAATCATGCCAATACAGTTTTGCAATAATGACAAATGCCTTTGAAAGAAAACCTGTTTCATTATTTTATAATACTGAAATCAGTATTTATGACAAAAAAATAGCACATAAATCTTACATTCCCAGCAGTAACCGTAATTAACACAGTTAAGTGCATTTTCCTGGCCAGGTTAAAATTTTGCTCCCACTGGAAAAAGTAAACCACGTTTTTGACATGCAATGACTAAACCAGACGTCAGCTAAGGGGCAGCAGAAGCACTCCATCCATGTGCTGCTCCTGAGAAGTACACACAGGAGAATTTGAGTTGGCTTAGGTCTCTGAGAGTATTCTGTATTTAAATTAAATCAGTTGATGACATTTCCATGGCAAATGTTTGATCATTTAGTCTGTTATTTCAGCAGACAAAAAAATGGCAGAATATGCACAAAAATGTAGCTATGTTTTCACTGAAAATCTCAACAGTGATGAGATTTCTTGTTACATGAATCTTCCAAATTAATCCTGGATTTGGGCTCAAACTTTCGCAGATGAAACTGATAATCTTCATGGTATGTAATCTTCATAGTATGCAGCAAGTTGAGGGAGGTGATTCTTCTTCCTCTCTACTCCACTCTTATGAGACCTCACCTGGGGTACATGATTAGTTCTGGAGTCCTCAGCACAGAAGGACATGGATCCATTAGAGCAAGTCCAGTGAGCCATGAAAATGATCAGAGGACTCGAGCACCTCCCCTGTGAGGACAGACTGAGAGAAATAGTGTCGTTCAGCCTAGAGAAAAGGCTCAGGGGAGACTTATAACAGCCTTCCAGAATGAAAAGGGAGCCTGTAGGAAAGATGGGGAGGGGTTCTTTATCAGGTTGTGAAATATTAGGATAAGACATGGCAGTTTTAAGCTGGAAGACCTGAGATTTAGGTTAGATACAAAGAAGAAATTTTTTACTCTGAGGGTGGTGAGACACTGGAATAGGTTATTCAGAGAAGTCATGGAAGCCCCATCCCTAGAGATGTTCAAGACCAGGTTGGATGAGACTATGAGCAACCTGAACTAGTGGAAAGTGTCCCTGCCCATGGCAGGGCGGTTGGAACTAGATGATTTTTAAGGTGTCTTCCAACCCAAACCATTCTATAATTCTATGTCTTAAATTAAAATTCCTAGATTAGCTTTACTAATCTGATCACTATAACAATTGGAACAACAAATTAAATAATTGAAATAAGTGGGTATGACCTATGAAAAGTCAATGTTATTCTTTTTTCTTATTAGTGAAATTTTTAGGTCACTTGCCTGGATTATCCATCTGTCCTCCCTACCAAAGAGATTTTCAATTTAGTGGGAATCTAAAAAAATCTTAGCATTCAAATCTTAATTTTATTGCTTCAAATGTATTGTTTTTAAATAAAAAGTCTTCTATCCTGATAATCCCCTAAAATGTTTTCAATTATTTTTATTTATCAATTTTGAGTATTTTTTTCTGAAGATTTTAACCAGCCTACGAAGTGTGAGACATTATCCTTAATCAAGGGAAACGGTAAAAGCTTTAAAATGTCTCAGGCTCTGCATATTGATCATGTCAGAGCTTTGTTGCTACTTCAGATGTATCCTAATTCAAATGAGGAAATACAGGATCTGCTTCCAATTCTGACTGTAGTACAAGAACTTTAATCGTTTGAAGAAATATTCCGTAAAGATACAACGACGCTATGGTTAGGCAAAGAATTTCCTAGTTTCACCCTTGGGTGCAAGTCGCAGCTTTCTCCCATTCCTGAACTACAGTCAGCAGGATAAGCAGAAGCAGCCCAAGACATAAATACATATTTTTAAAATGAAAGAGTAAGGAATGTCTCAGGTAACTAGGACAGAATCAATCTTTCCTAATGTTATTCCTGGTTTTCTTGTGTGATTTATATCCTCCTTTTACATTTCAGAAAGCTCTTCTTTATCAAAAATATTTGTCAAACATAGCGGTTCTAGATAGCCTCTAACTGGTTTCTTTCTTTTGGCTTTGATGCTAGAGTCTTCAGAGAGAAGCTTAACTGTTTTTCAGCGCAAAAGTAATTTCAGGCATTTTGTAATGTCTTTGACTGTAACAGAGACTTGTAGAAGAAGACGGTTTTAGTGGACCACCATCTTCTTTTTGAATTAATCTTTCACTGAAAAGCCATGTTATATAAACAACCTTAGATTTGAGTTGATTCTAATATCTTCATTATTTTAAGAACCAGAGGTCTGTGTCAGAATCTGATGGCCAGTTTGGCCTGTTTTCTAATATGAATGTATAAATTCAGATCTATAAGGGATTGTTCACTTGACTACCTTTATTTTAAAAGTCCAATAAAGAGAGCAAATTCCTGAGTAAGTTAGCAAGAAGACAAGAAATGACAGAGTAGTTTACATTTTATTCTGGTGTTTTCCATGCATAAAATCCTTTTTCTGTTGTTAATAGTATCATGGAATGGGCTCAAATAGTAATGGATTTTTTTTTTAATAGCGTATCTCAATGCTGTTAAAATGTTAAGATTACTAAAACCCACCCTTCTTCAGGATGTTCATTCCCCTTTGCATCTATATACAAAACAAACAAAGAAAAATTTCATTCAGAGGGAAGAGAGCACACTGTCTGTATGGTAAACCATAATAACATTAATAGCAAGAAGTCTATGCAAGCCATACATGAAAAGTTATGTTGGACCTTGGTGTTCAGCCCTGGTGTTCAGAAATTTCTCACATCCACCAGTGTGCCAAGGTCTGCTTCACTGATCCACTTTTGACTGAGGAAACAACTAATCCCAAGTTAAATACAGGACTGTGAGACACTGCAGTTCTTTTTACAATCATGTTTTCATATTCATATAATTTTGTACAGCTCAGATATATTCCAATTTGAGCCTTAAAGCTAGAAATATTTAAGTGTGTATTTTTCATATACAATCTATCCAGGGTTCCGATTTTTATTGTGCTAACTTGTTTATGGAGACCTTTATGTGTCTCACAGATAAAGTCCAAGCCAGTGCTTCTATCTGCAAATCTTTTCTGAATCCTTTTAATGTGTGACAAAATAAAGCAACCTAAGATTTCACTCTATTAGGGTTACCATTCTCCAAAATGAGAAAACAAATATACTTTAATGTTTTTCTTTATTTTTAGCATTTATTGGATTTTAAAATTATGTTCAAATACACCCAAAAAGATTAACATAACACTGGGAAAACTGCCAGTTTAATTTTATTATTTGCATTACAGAAGAACTTAAAAGCTTTTTTGGAAATGCCTGTACTAGTAAATTAATCTGCATAGTGATATGGGAACAGACACTGCTCCACAGTCACTGCTACTCTTACCTTTTTAACATGGTTGTCACCAGGGTCAGCTAATGTTTGCACAGACAGTTCCCGGGTGTAGTTTAGGAGACAGCATTAACCAAGTCAATCCCAAGTGGTAGGCTGATGGCACTCTATTTTGAAGGGTAAGAGATTTAACCATCTGGACGTGAGGTGTTCCATGACGCTCTCAGAGCTATAGTGGTCCTTATTTTCCTTCCTTTAGTAATACAAGTGTAATTATTACAGACTTGTATCTTGGTGGAGCTAAAACAAATTGTACTTATCTCAAGAAATCAAATACTCCAATGTAAAAGGAGAGCAAAAAGAGGAATCTCAGAAAACATCATTGGCATTCATGGGAACACAACAGGGTCCTACTGCCTCCTGTTGTTTGAACCTGGTAGAGATTTATGAAAATACTAATGCTAATAATGGGCCATTAGTGTAAATAGTTGTGCTTATATCCCCTGATTTCGTATTCATTTTCCAAAACTGATCTGACTGGGAGTGTTGTTACATAGCGGTTTTTTTTTCACATTGTGTTTTCCTTTTCTTCACATTTGCACTATGAAAGATAAGCACAGTGCAGACATGAAAAACCAAACCAAACCAAACCAATCCCCCCCCCCCCCGCAAAAAAATCTGCAGTTCAAAAATACAATATGAAGTAAGAAAAACTTGTTCTAATGAAAGAAGGAAGGTGAAAATGAAGAAAAAAACAAAGGACAATTGACAAGACAATTCAGTGGACCAAAAGTTAAAACCGTAGAATTGTACCTGAGGAAAAAAAAAATTCTCTTAATATCCTGTATCTGCAAGGGATTTATAACCCTTTGCTGTTCCTACTGGAGACTGTAGAGTAGTAAAGGATGTGCGAACAGATCTCTGCTCCTAGAGAAGCCCTTCTGTCAAAAGACTCTTGCTCTGCTGAATGTTTTCTTTGATCGAGAGGGAAAGGGCTAGGGGGCTTATATCTGCCAAGGTGAGTGTATAATGCTTCCAGAGAAAAGCACACAAGACAGTTCATAAAAAGAGAAATTGAAGATTTATATAAGCCATATTTCAAGATTTGCTGAAGAAGAAAGTCTGTTTTAAAAATACAGACACTCTGTATTCCCTTGTTACCTTTGTTATTTAAGCTGTCTGCCCTACAATTTTTCTGCTATGGTTTATATTTATGGTTCACCTCTAAATCCCCTAAGAAACAAGTATTCCATCATGCCCTTCCATATGGATTTAATGTTTCTTGGGAAAATGTAAAAAAAATGAACCTACCAAACTAAAAGCTTTCTCTGATTCCTTTCCCTTCTTATCCTCCATTATTCCCATTCTTCTCTCGTCTTGCTCAATTTGTGTTTTCTCTTCCCTATGTATTCCCAGTGACCACACAATATTTCCTTTTTTCCCAGTTTTATTTCTTTTCCTGCACTCCAATATTAACTAGTTTCCTACAGTTACTATTCCCTAAATGTTATAATTGTCATATTGTTATATGTCTTTTTTCCTGTCTTTATACTCTGCTTGATTCTTCCTTTTCTGTTTCTGGTTGATATTTCATAGAATCATAGAATTGTTTGGGTTGGAAGAGGCCTTAAAGATCACCCAGTTCCAACCACCCAGCCATGGGCAGGGATACATTTCACTAGGTCAACTTGCTCAAAGCCTCCTCCAATTTGGCTGGGATGGGGCATTCATGACTTCTCTGGGCAATCTGTTCCAGTGCCTCACCACCCTCAATGTAAAATATTTATTTCTTATGTCTAACATAAATCTTTCAGTGGCTTGCTCAAACAGATCCGTGTCCTTCTTACATGGGTACCCCAGAGCTGAACACATACATTTCTCTACTTTTTTCCTCTTAACTTTCTCTTCTCCTCTCTCGGAGCTTAAAGCATACACTTCCATCTAATGGAGCACATCTTTTAGTAATAAGAGAATATTCATTCTTTCAAGATATGTGTAGGGCAGGGCTGCATCTCTGGATTTTTTGAGGTTTGGATTTACTTAAGGTAAATCTACTGTTTACTATGAGTAAGGCGGCATTGTTACAACTTGAGCACGTTCTAATATTAAGGGCCGATTTCCAATTACTTCCTTTCTTTCTTCCTCTAGTATTCTTACCATAATATCTTTTTCTTTTTTTTTTTTTAAAAAAAAAAAACAAGTTTTTTTGGCATATTGTTGGTACAAAGGAATCTGCTTTTTTTACATTTGTACTTTGTAATAGTAAAAATTAATGAACTATGAAACAGCTTTGTGAATCATGTTATGCAAACTAGCTCCAATGATGCCAAATGAGATGCGCAAATTCTGTCATCTAGTACATACACAACTGATAGACAGACCTTAAGTATTTGTTGTGTTCTTATTTGCCAAAATTTGGGTGACTCGTTGTTTAACAAATATTTTGTTTCTCGTGTCAGTGGATAGGATTGGAAACTGCCTCCAAAATTTTGTTTCTCAGGTTTACTTTATTTTCTGAGCTCAAAAAAGATTTAGTTGGTTTATGATTATAGAATATGAGCTAGAAAAAAACTTTGATAAAGTAATCCCAGCTGTAAATCAATCTCTTTGGCTAAATAGGCTATGCTATTTGGAAAAACATTCACTTGGTTAAGAACTACAGGGTTTCTGAAGAGATCAATCATATTTCAACTGTGCATTTATAGCTAGGAATGAATAGATATCATCAAGCACATGTTGGCTTTTGTAAGTGTAATCTAAAATTTTTTTTTCATTCATCAACATATATGCCTATATGTGCCTAATTAAGAGACTTAGAAGGTAGAACATAAAATATATGATATAAAAAGGCATGGGTTTTTTTCCTAAGGTAAAATCATGACAGTCATATTACCCTAAGATTTCAGTAGGTCTATAAATGGCTGCTTATCTTCTTTCAGGTGAAACACTTCATATTGTGGGATATTTTTCTTTTCCCAACATTTCTGTTACCAAGTATCATATGCGATTATTAAAGACAAAAAGTCATCCAGAAATATAATCTTGTAAGAATTAAACTATATGGATTTTGGATTTTTGTTCAAAATCTTCCAGCAATGTGAGACTAACTAGCAAATTCATCCTACTCCTCCCTTCATAAAGTTTAACATACTGTGTGCAGAAGGAACTTTCCAATCTGGAACTCTATAAGCAGATACCTTGTTTACGGCATTTGGGACAGAGAATGTGGTAAAAAGAATGTGTGAGAACATTAGACTCCTTCTGTGTGTCTTTATTGTATTAAGGCATTGCTTTTACTACCTGTTAGATACTCAAATATTAAGTAGATTTGTCTTTGTCAGACTTTCAGCTTAATAAAAATGTCAAGTCTTATGTCAAATTCTTCCAGAACTGAAACAAAGTAAACGTCAAATATTATTTGAAATAACAAAAGAGAGAGTTTTTTTAAATGTTTTCCCTTTAGTAGGGTAAAGGTTTTTTCAGTGAGATCAGAGTTTCCTTCAGTATCAGATGTGACACGAAGAACCATGTCAGTGCAGATTTGTGCTACATTAGCACACTGACCTCTAAATGGACAGGAAATTTGCCTTTGAAGTTTAAAGGTCATTAGTTCCCTTTTAAGTTCCTACTTTTTCCAAGCTCCCTTTTTTACATACATTTTTAACCTTGAATTCATAGGTTTCTTTCTCATGGATAAATGCTTAAAGTTTGATTCGGTTCCTATGGTTTAATAACTGGAGGAAACATTTTCAGCTATCAAATTCACCTAATGGGAGGGCAATTTTTGCCTTCATTTATCAAAGGCCCTGTAACCTTCTGCCTCTCCCACTTTAATTGGGAAAATGTAATTTATTGATAAACAAAAATATACGTCTAAAGTACAGGAATAGTATGATTTAAAAGGAAATGGCAAATTAGATCCCTGTAGGGCAACTTTGCAAACCCTTGCAGCAATATACCTTTGCTCAGATATCTAATAAAAACAACAATAGTCAGCACTTAATGAATTTGTATCACTTTTTATGTCTTTCTACACATCAGTTGATGTTTTGTTGTCTGCTAGTGCTTTTAGAGATTTCCCCTGTTGATAATGTTTTTGTGTTGCTACCAGGTCTAATTTGGCTTTCAGCTAAGCCTTTGAATTTTTTATAATAAAGTAATTTACAGATGCTAGAAGATAAATTAGCACTGCAAATGCAGTTAAATTGCATAATCACACAGATTGATTTTGTGTTAGCCTTTAAGATGTATAGATACCTTGTGGCATCTCTGTCAAGAAAAGGCAGTGAAAGCAAAAACCTTTCAATTTCCCTAGAAAACAAGGAAAAACATGCCAAAGGACCAAAGGAAAAATACGGCTGCTTGACCAAAATGCCTCGTGGTTTACAAATGTTCAATACCTAGGTAGCAGTCAATATTGACATTAACTGTCTTTCCACACTTAGCATGTTGAACAAAATACTGTTTCACACAAAACACTATATATACAACAAAGAGTGGGATTTGTTTGTTTCTTACTTTGTTTTGTTTTGTTATTCTCATTGATTTGGAAGGAGAAAAATAATTTAGAGTTCAGTGACTGTTACCGATTTGTTATGTTCAGAGCAGACTTCTTGAAAAAATTAGGGTATTACAGCATTAATGTCCAAGAACACATGCAGAATACAAAATTATCTCTCTTGTGGATAAAAACATTTCAGTTAATGTAAGGAGCTGTGAAGTTTTGTGTGAGAGTTGGTGCAACTGCTAGCATGTTATGAGCAGAACACTGTCACTTTCAGGGACATTCAGTGGTACCCACAATTTTGTTTTCAGTATGTTCTATTTTGCAGTCATAGGGATAGATGTACAAATAATTTAAATGCATGATGTGGGACATTTACAGATTCTAAGTACCAAATCTACGGTCCAAACACATTGCTTTCAGCTGCTGGCTAAGGCAGTAGGTGCCCTTGTATTTTTTGCTGCAGTCAGGAGAATAAAAAGTCAGGGCTTTTTGTTGAATACTTACAGTCATAAAACCATGAATACAAATGCAGAGCAAGCCCTGGTGAGGTAGACAATTTGGCCAAGTGATCTGGAATCAATTTGCAATTAATAACTCACTAATACTCACTGTAAGTCACCACCAGTGATGACACTTACTCACACGTACTGATCTAGTGATCTTTGAGCTTGTGATTTTAATGTTTTCCTTTCAAAAGTCAATGTAGGAGTTCGTTAGAAAAGAAGGGTAAGTCACAGTCTGGTATAGAACCCATTACAACAAAGAACATAGAAACATGATAAGAAATTGGGGAAAAAGCATTTCAGGGCAATATATAGGCCTGACCAAAAAAACCTTTAAAAAAATCAAATTCAAAATAAATAGTACGATAGAAATATAATATTATATTTACATATATCTTGAAAAGGGGAAAATGGAGGCAATCAAATGACTGAGACAATGCATCGGTAGACAAGAAAATGCCTATATAGTGTGATGTCAGAATTAGGTTAATTATTTTTTTCTGGGAAATATAATAAAATTTCTATTTGAAAATAATGTTTTTAGGTGGACATGT
Organism: Tapera naevia; assembly: GCA_033556795.1. NCBI lineage: Eukaryota > Metazoa > Chordata > Aves > Cuculiformes > Neomorphidae > Tapera > Tapera naevia. The sequence continues at coordinate 18,787,948 of JAUMJJ010000059.1, forward strand.
TTGATACTGTCACTTTAAGTTGCTTTATTTTATGTCTCTTTTTTCAGATTGTCTTCTCTTATTCCTCTTGCACTGATTTCACGAGTTCACAAGCAATAATAGAAAAGAAATTCAATTAATAAGATACGAACATTCAGTGCCAACATATGATATAATAATACTTTATGGATGATTGCCAGTAGTATACTTTTTGTAAGGTGTGTTAAAAAGTTTCCATAAAACTCTCCTCGGATACAGAAATGAGAAGCAACATAATAATTGCATTTCTTACATTCTTCTGTTAAATATGCTGATAAATATGCTGAATGCTATGGGTATTTTCTGAGAACACACTGAGAAATGAATTAGTTATAACTGAAATTATACGGCAAAAGAAACATGTTCTCTGCTCTGCTGTATGGAAAATATTTCAAAAATATGAAATGTTAACATTTTCTCTCATGATAGCGTTTAAATAAATAAAGAGTACTTTATCTAATTTAACTATTTTTTTTGTTAAAATCTAATATGGAGGCATAAACTAGGTGAATCACCAGTGAAACCAACACTTTATGTCTCATTAAAGTAAGGGTACACTTATACATTAGTATTCTGATTTAGAGCCAGATATCTAATTGGAGAATTTGCTGCATGTTCAAGAGGATGTTTAAAAAGATTCCTTCTGAGGTAGAACCTCTGCTGGGCAGATTTTTGCCCCAACTATGGGACAAAGGACAATTTAACATTAAGGGAAACAAGCCATCAGTTTTGTTGTGTGAATAAATACAGCTCTGAGACATGGCTGAGGGGTAAGCTCCTGTTGAGTCACGAGGTTCAGGACAGACCCCCTTGCTTTCTGTGCTCCTCCTCAGAGGGCAAGCCTACCCATGGCTGGATCCATCCCTAGTCCGAGACTTAGTCAATGATTTATGAAACATGTACGAATTAGCCACCAGTCAGAGTTAGTGTTACTTGAGAGAGTACTGTCATCCACAGGGTTAATACTTGCTACCACAGAGTCAAATGGGCTGTCACAAGAGAAGTCAAACATTTTCACAATGCCTGTCAGACAATTTCACAGTGCTGAAACAGTAAGTTACAGGTTAAAAAATCATGATCATAGATGTATATATAAAAGAAGAAGCAATTGGAACTTGAGTTAGTAGTTATCTTCCAGGGAACATCTAAATAAGTCAGAGGTGCTGCTCTTACCAAGAAGGCATCCCTTCTTGAGGATGAAGACAGGTGCAGACCCAATGACCCATCTGTCAGGTAAGGTAGTTCTCCTACACACAAATAAGTGGGTTTGGATGCCAATTTTATATTTTTAAAAATTTTCTGGCACCTTTTAGTGTGGTGGGACTAAGTCAATTAGTATGTGTTGATTTGCTCTTGGCAAGGCCTGCTATGCCATCAGAAGTGGGACTCATTTGTTTGTCACACCCTTGGCGTGAGGAGACCAGTATGTGCTTTCAGGGGGTGGTCTGTTCTTAACTGAAGCAACATCAGGCTTGAGGCCTCTGCCTCACCCGAGGCGTTACTCAGTAGATTTGAGAGACCACGACTGATTCATATATCTTAATAGATAAAGTTTTTCAAACTGAATTGCTCCCTTTTGCAAAGTCACAAAGTGACTTCGGTGTTTGCTCCCTCTTGCAAGATCATTGTCAAGTCCAAGCAAGCCCATTGTACCACAATTTTATATGAAAGGTGGTTTTTAAATCCATGAATATAAGTTAGGGAGACATATTGTTGTCAATCAAGAGGACACTCAATATTTGAAAAGGAAAGTTACACGTTTATATGTATTTTTTTCCTGTACATAACAATCTATTTAACCTAATGCACCTACCCTTGCTGAGACAGATACTAGATGAGATCTCATGAAAACAGACCAATAGCCGACAGCCAAATTCCCTGGACCTGCTGGCCATTTTTCTTTTCATGCAGGCCAGAATACAATTGGTTTTCTGGGCTGTAGCTTCAATGTTCATCAATGATCACCAAAAAAAGTCAGACTCTAAACAGCTGATGAAAAATGTTCTTAAGAGAGAATTAGAAAAGGAAATTAAAGAAAATATGGACCTAAAAAAGGGAGAAAAATATTTTGCCACTCTTGAGGCAGGGAGACCTGCTTTCCAGAGAGGGCTGATTATACAAGGAACTTGGGTAACTAAGGTTGGGTAAGAAGAAACCTTTGTTTACATTAGATTGCCCCCTGCACTTTTTATGTCTGACCATTAGAAATATGGTCAATATGGCAATACCATTAGAAATATGTGGCGACCAGAAAACAAATGCTTTATAATTTATACTTATAAATTATTCGAAGCTTTTTCCTGAATATTGTTTTATGGTTCCAAATGCCATTATGGAAGAGATTGCAATATTTACCAGTTCCTGAGAGGGCTGGGATGTTATGGTATCTAATGGTTCCTCAGTACATTAGAGTGGGAACACATCTTATTCAATGTTTGAAGTTCATTGTGTAAACATTTATAGATGAGCTAATCACCTAGAGCTTACTTTATAGTCAACAGAGAAAACAATGTTAATTTCAGAAAATCATTCATCTGAGAACATTTAGAAGCACAGAATCATAGAATCATTTAGAGAAAAGACCCTTGGGATCATTGAGTCTAGCCATTGACCTAGCACTACCGAGTTCACCACTAAACCGTGTCCCTGGGCATCACAACTACCCATCTTCTCAGTATCTCCAGAGATGATGTCTCCACTGCTTCCCTAGGCAGCCTGCTCCAACACCTGACAAACCTTTTGGTGAAAAAATTTTTCTTAATACCCAGTTTAAACCTCCTTTGAAGAGACTTGAGACAATTTCCTCTGGTACTATCACTTATTACTTGGGAAAAGAGACCAACATCCATCCTGCTACAGCTGCCTTTCAGGTATTTGTAGAGCTTGAGAAGATGGAAAGATTTTTTTCTGATGAAACAACCTATATTTCTTCATTGACTGTAAGAACAATTTAAAACACCTGGCTCAGGTATTTTTCCCTTCAGAATTTATGTCTGCTTTTAAAGAGAAAAATCTCACTCTACATTATAAATTACCAGAGCATACATGTCAAAATTTTGGCAAGAATTTAATAATTTATAAATTATAGCAATTTAAGAATATATCTATAACTTCAGATGTAAAAATACATAATTTCAGACAGGAAAGCTATGCTAATTTCACATTTCCTGAGATTAATTTAACTTTGCTTATTATTAAGAAATGTGATGGTTTGAAACAGTGATTTTCTTAATGAAGAGTGATGAAAGAAAGCATAACAATTAAATTAATTTGGCTTCGTAAAAGGGGTTTGTCTTTCAACCCACACAGCCCATGAAAACTGTGATTACTGGAAAGAACATTTCTATAAATTTCTCATTTTATCTCTATCAGTTTAGCATCTTTCTAAATAGAAGAAAGTAACAGTTTAACTTTTAAGTGGAAACCTGTGGAGATCATTTAGCTTCCAAACAAGAGAATTTATGCTAAATTGTAGTATAGCTAATGTACCTTGACCTTCTTGAAATTACAAGGACTTGTTATTTTTAATTTTGAAGGCATGTGTACAAGTGGCATTATTTATTCTTAGTTTTTGCTTCAGAAATGGTAAGCAATCTTTTATGTATATGAATAAATAGCTTTTCCTCACAGATTATAGTAAACAAATTTTCAAATAATACTCTATGCACACCATTGTATCAGGAATATTGTATCTCACTGTAGCAGACTGTAAATTGCTTAAATATTAAACAAGCACTTTCTGAAAAGGAAAAGAGAAAAACAAATTAATGTATGTAAATAAAAACTCCGAATATCATTTTGGTTTAGCTCCTTTGTATGGAACATGTGACATCACAGATGTGTACTGTTTTACTACAGGCTAGTTTTTAAAACTCACTTCATTAACTAATTTCTTGAAGACTATGGCATTTGAGAAAGTACTTTTATGCATAACTAGTAATTTAAGTTACAGCAATGATATTTTTTATATATAAAAATACACATCAAATATTGTATAACTTGCAGAAAAACTGCAAGATTTGGCAGTGTAGTTTCCTTCTTATGAGGTCAGAACTTAATTTTAGCAATGTTAGGAGGATTAATTAGTCAGTGTTTAAAAAGTGATATAAATATTAGGATTATAAAACAAATTGAAAATATCAAGAAACATTATACTTTCATGGAAAAATATTTGCTTTCTGACAGAGTTGTAAGCTCAGAGATATCTTTTTTGTAAAGATCAGGATTGCATCGTTGATATTTGAAAAAAAATATGTTATTTTCTGCTTTATTTGGCCAATAAGAAGCATTGTTTAAAAATAACCTTTCATATAACAGGTAAAATTGCTTGTTCATGCAGCATTTAGAAACTGTCTTGTGTGGACAGTAGCAGCTAGAGAAGAAAGATCTGGCAACAAATTGTCAGATCTCAATACTACTTGATCAGGTTCTTTTCAGATACTCCTCATAACGACGGTTTAATGTTTAATACCTAATTCACTTACTTGTAGATAATTGACATTACATAGGATTTTGGCTTATTAGAGAGGTACATCAATATATTCAAGTCACTTAGCAGAACATGGCGGTTGCAATACAGAACTGAGTCACGATACAAATGTGGTTCCTCTTAATGGTTGCTGTATGCTCATGGTCATAACAGTCAAAGTCCACAGCCAGCTCAAGCACATTGTACTCTTCAAGGTTCATTCTACTGGTAGTTCGCTTTTTACAATAAGCTGGTAGATCCAGTTGATATAGCTAGTTGATTCAGTTAACTGATTCAGCCCTTTATCTAAAACAAAGGCCACCCTATGGTTCCCTTTGTTTTGAGCTAACTCCAACTTTCCCTACAATAGCTCTGATCACCACCTATGCTGTTCTTGCTTGAACTCAGCCTCATGAGCATATCTCCTACGCCCCTCCTCAGAGTTTTCATCCATTGTAGGTGTTCGGTGCTCAAGCATAAAGACTTTTGTCCGTAATCCTCTAGAGAGGCAAGAAGAATCTATCTGAGTTATCAATAATAACGTACAAAATTAATTGCAATTGTGGTTAGTATAAGCCATTGTATAATACTCAGTGGGATGTAACTTCCAGAGAAAAATCTAGAACTTAAACAATACCTGCAGAAATAAAACCTTAAAACCAACATCTAGCTCATACTTCCAAGTAAACTCTGCATATTTTTTTATTTTTAACTTATTTACTCAATCTTCCCTGATTTCTGAGAATGTACTCTGAGATTTTCCCGTGTTTCAACAGAAGGTGGTCTTGTTATATTGCGTTTAGTTAAAGAGATTATGGATAGGTCTGTGGTCTACTATAAATAACTGGTTAAACTGTGCAATTATATCAGAAAACACTGTGCAATACCACTTCTATGTCTTCATTATGTTTAGATTTTCTCCAGAGATACTTTTTCCTGAGACAAATAAAACCTTCCCATATGTCCTTACAAAGTCAAGATTTTGCTGAGAAATTCAGAATTGGGGAAAAATTACTTATCAGCATAAAATTTGTTAGCCACAAAGATGCAAACATAAACAACTTGTGGAGGGGAGGATTATAGGACCAAATTTTCATCAATGTCACATCAAGTGACATCAATATAAATTAGAATAACTCCAAAGATTCTCTGTGGAGTTGTGCCAGATGTTCACCAGAGTGTCTGTGATCAGAATCCACTCTTAGGACTTTAATAGTAATGTTAAGGCAATACTGATTTAGGTGTCTACGCAGGGAAAAATACTTGTTCTTTGCAATATTTGCATGATCTTCAAGAACATTTAGAAATACGCTGGATAGACTACCAATTTTTCATGCTTTTTTTTGGTATTGCATAAATATATGTCAGAGCTCTATTGACTTTTTTTCTATGGTTGATTAATATTAAAGGAAGATATTATATGTAGTAACATAGAACTGAATGGAAATATCCATGTTTTTCATAGAAACAAACAAACAAGCTCTTTGTGATTTCACCTAGGGGTATACATATGCAAAAAGTTATACTAGTGAAATATCACAGCCACATAGTTCTGGCTGGTAGAATCCTTCACACGCACTTCCACCCCTGTTGAAGTACTCAATACAACCGTGTTTTTCCAGTTAGAGAATTAATAGACTGTTATTTTTTTCCATAAATTGCATCTCCAGGTTAAGTGTTTTCACTTTATAAACCTGTAAGATGGAATCTTTATTCCTTAGTAGCTGGTTTTCGGTTCATAGAGTTACTATGCTCATTATAATCTGAGAATATAAAAGTTTGTGAAGAAAAGTATCATCAAGAGGAACAGTTTTCAACTGGCCCTGTTTTCATGGTGTAAAAACTTTTAGGACCTTATATGCTCCACTGCCACCTGTGTTTTTTGGCATTAGTAGCTCATTCTGAATCTCTTCACTCGCCGTTGTCTCAACCCCTTACCCATACTATCCACTCTATTGTTCTTATAACATGTTCGTAGTATGGCAAGAGGGATAATGCTGAAGGTACCATCCTGCTCAGAATATCAGTAACCAGAAAAATCATATCCAATTAAGGTAAGTACAGCTCTCAGATTCTAGCAGGAACACAGGATGATGTCTAAAAATAACCAACAATTATTTTAACTGAATGCTACCCTTCTGCCTGAATAGATTATGTTCTATGAATAGCTGGTCTACGAGTGAGAAATAGGTATGTTTAAATTATTTCTATTTAAATTTCTATTTCTATTTGTGAAATGAGGTTTTGTGTGGTAGACTGTATCAAGATCAATTGGATAAAATGCATGCAATTTAACATTGAAGTACTTTTTATTTCTCTATCATGTGTCTGTTTTGATTGGCTGAGTGTTCACATCATGAAAAAAAACCCTGAATTTCACTATTTCAGGCTCCTAATTATTAGTAGGAGATGCATGGAAACCCCACCAATTTGCCTAAGAAAAGCCTTCTCAGTCACATACTTAAATATTTTAAGGTATGCATTTTAGCTACACTGCAGTGGACAAAAGTACTCTGAAGGAACTCTGAAGTCGGGAAAAGAAGGCTGCAGAGAATGATGTCTGCTTTGCTTGCTAATCATACCTGTTACTACATAAAGAAGGCAGGGCTGGACAACAGGAGAGTGCTTGTTCAGTCGGTGGCAGTTGTTACCACCCTTTTGGAAAGTTTTGATGGTAGAGAGCAGAAGATTTCCTCTTCTTTAGAGGCAAAAACCATCCACCAGAGAGAAACTTTCCTAAAGCAGGACAGCACAGAGAGAAACTGAGGGAAAAAAATTGTAAGCAGAGAACCTACCTTAGAGAAGAAAGACTGGCACTTGAGTGCTGTTCACAGTGAGGAGGCATTAAAAAAGCATTCCTAGGGACTTCTGTTGTGACTGTGAAATTGATTATAACTAGCAGGTTACAGGGAACTGACAGATCTTCAGAATCATTACCTGTATTGATCATGCATAAGTAGTTTATATAACACAAATATAACTATTTGTACATGTCCTAAAAAAATAAATATAAAAATGAATGCCAGGAACATGACTATTCAATGTTGTATTAACATGATCCTCGAATTTCATTAGATTTTTTTCCCATTCTTTGCATATCTCACTCTCCATGCAATTTCTTTCCACTGGCTGGAAAAAAGAAGCTAGTTTATTGAAATTTCATAGTAACTATATTTTGGCTTCATACAGTAGCTATAAGTCATGCCTGGAAGTAAATTATCAGTGAATGGTATTTTCAAATGGTTCATAGTGCCTGGATCTAACTAAGAAAAATTATCCTCTCAATATCATTGCAAATTACAGCAGAAATATTATGCATTGTGCTGAATGTTTTATTTAGGAAAACACTGATTCTAAAACCATATCATAATTTACAAATTTATACCAGTGTGTACCATACATTATTAAAAATTAAAGCTGTCTGGCCTGGCTATATTTGCTTATGAAAAATAGTTCAGCTTTAAATAAAGTCATAAAAATTGCATTCTTCTCATTTCTAGAGGTAATCAGCTATGGCATTCAATGACATAAATCTTTGCTCTATTAATTTTCTTCTTCTTCTACGAAAATAAAAATGAAATGTTTATAAAGGTGATGATCAGAGCAACTGTAATGCAACCTTCACCCTGTCTTTTGGCCATTTTTTTAACTGAATGCATGCAGAGAGTGTTTGGAGGCTCTTTATAAGATATTCTGAGAAATTCGTGAAAATTATTTCACTCAGAATACCTTCATTTGCCAATTGAGTTTTGTTTGTTTCTTGGTTTTTAGCTGTATTGAACGAGATTCTGAAAAATATTTACAGTTTTCACAAATTTCGTACAAAGCTTGTTAAGCACTTTTAAAGGTTAGACCTGAACAACACACTTCATTTAGTTTCAAAGGAAAAAAGAAGAAAAGAAACCACAGAGTTGTACTTATATATTTCATCAATGAACTCTACCAGTTTCTTAGGCATAAGTAATAGTCCGTAAATCAGACTTTCCTGTCATTTCTGCAATTTAATTTCACTCTGTATGGGAATTTAATGCAATATAAATATTTTTATAATCATTCGCAGTTGCAGAAAATTAGAAAATATTGCACTTCAGCCTCCACAAAAGTTCAAATGAAGATCAAATTTCTTGAAATTTTGAGAATCTTGGGAAGACTCACTATGTGTGATTCAGCTACAAAAAATAAAGGCATTAGAATATTTCCAATGATCATTTAAAGAAATGTAACTCCTAGTGGAATAATACAATCTTAGAGGCTATTGTCCCTTAGTAATCGACATGTGTAATCAACCTAAACATATTATACTATCGTTGCACCTGACTGTCTGACAAAAATCTTATTTGTAGTCTAGAAGAAATTCAGAGAAGTCAGCAGAGTCCAAAAGCTATCACTGCAAGTAAGAACTGGCCCAGAAAAAAACTCACGGTTTCCTCCTTCAAAACTTTTACTGCTATCTCTAGATACTTGACTCGACTTTTTCTTTCACCAGTAACAAAAGAGATCTTGTCTGGCTTTGAATACTGGAGAGTATCATCATAATAAATGAGAACTTCATTTGAAATCCACATTCAAATTTCATCACTTTCCTTACAAGTTAAGGTGACTGCAATTTTTAACAAGAACACCTTTTATTTTAGCAGTGTATTTGTTTAGAAATATATTGCACAATGGCGTTAACTAGACATATACATTGCCCCATGTTAGGTCAGTAACACAAGATTTTGAAATTTTTTTCAAATATTGATAACAATTCTACACAATTAATTGTGCATTGAGTAACACATCACACAGAAATCTTTCTTGCCTATGCTGGAACCAGGTACAGTGGATACATGGAGGTATATGTGCTCAATTTTAAATCTTATTCTAAAATTTCTACAATATATTTTACCATAAGTACTAATCTTTGTCTAGTTCTCTGGCATCAAATTTAGGCATTTGATTAACGCCCAATGGATTAACAAAAGGTTTTATTCTGGGTTTTGATTTCCAACTCTAGTCAGTGTAGAAATTGTTTTTCTAACATGTCTCCAAAACCGTTGTGAATTTTTATACAATATACCAAATTTAAGGCAAAGAGTTCTAAACCTTCTGCCAGTAAGGGGAATGAAAACTTTACTCAAAAAGGACCAGGCAGACTTCTGCTGGTGAAAATCAATATAAATGGATTGTTTTGCATACATTTTTCTTTCATAGGTTTGTCTATTTTATGGTACTTATTTTTATTTTTGTCATCTATAACATACCGTAGCAATGTTTCACAATTTAGTTGCTTTGTATAAAAAAATATTGTCTTTTATTTTCTTAAGATCTGCTTCTCAGGAAGATAATTTGATGTGTTTTTTCACATTTTCTAAACTATTCATGAATTTTTTGACCTCTAACTTATTCCACAATTACCTGGTTTTCTATTTATATAGACTATTTGGACAAAAACTACTCCATACGTTTCATTTTTTTTTTACATATTCTAATTTCACCGGGTTCTACTTGAGACTAGAAGGAGAGACAGAACTGCAATGTGATTATTCATTGCCATGAATAGGTGCTTTATTTTGGGTTTTTTTGTTACTTTCCGAGTTGTTCCAAATACTGCACTTGGGGTATTTTTAAGCACTTCTTAACATAGACCTGATGTTACTGTTTAACTACGTACAATGAGTCCAATCCATGGTTTGAACATCATGACCCTGGAAATGTCAGTGGACAAGAAAGAGGGGCTGGCAAGGAATAAACCACACAGAAATGTCAGTGAAAATGCAGTCAGGACACTGAAAGGCAAAGAGAAGAAAGATGTTTAGGAAAATCTGCCTAATGTAGTCTGATTTTGGATATATTTAGGTACGAACTGCTACTTTAAAGGGGCACTCTCTTACTATAAATCTAGGCAAAAACTATTACAAGTTATGGCCTTGGTTTGTTGGTTTTTTTTTTTCCTTTGCTTGTTTTTTATTGCACAGCTTTTCATTAAATGTAGTGCATGATCTGCTTTATTGCCTATGTAGAAACATGATGTTCTTGAAGAAAATCAATACAAATACATGAGGTAACGTTCTTTATTCCTATTTTTGATGAAAAGAAAAAATTATTATTTACTGCTCTTGTCTGATGTAATAACATTCAAGGGAGTACTAAATGACAGAGAATCTTTCAATTTTATATAGACTTCCATGTAATTTATTATGGAATGAAACTTATGGATAAGTTATCTTCAAATTCATCTGTTTCTTCATCCAGCTCAGATAAAATTTTTTGTTGTAATTCCTTCTCAGATATTTTTCTCATGACATTACCAAACTTCTCTTTATACCTTGAACTTGATAATGAATCTATATAAAGTTCCCTAACTAAAAGTAACAGTGTTCTGCTTGAGCTCAGCCAAGAGGCAAATGAAGAGCTATCTCTTTTTTAAAACTGGTTTTTGGTCACAGTGAGAACACAACAGTTTATACGGTGATTTATTCATTTATTAATTACAACAATTATGTAATAAGTGAAGCAGCTATTACTTAACTTGTTTAGGCTTTAGATTAGCTTTATATGATTGGTGTAATGCCTATTGTCACAGTCATTTAGATATGTAGTTGTAAGCGACAGATACCATTTGTAGACTGAACTATGTGTAATGCCAGAAAGAAGATGTAGCACAGAACTGCACAAACTGGGCGTTGCAGCAGAGATCTTGACAGTGGGGACAGGACAAAAGTGTAAGCTTCAAGGTATAATACTTCAGGCAGACCTTCAGTGAAGAATTCCTTATTATTTGAAGAATGTGTTTTTGGAAGCCTAGTGAAAACTGGCTTTAGGGCAAACAACGATAACAAGAAACAAGTATCCAACATGTACTAACTATACCATAAATAGAAATACGGTTATGATACGGAAAACATAAAAATAGCACTAAATGAATCCTAGGAAGTATGAAAAGAACATAATAGAAGTGTCATGTTTCTGGTCAAGGTCTCGGAATGTTGATGACCTCCCTTAAAGTTATACCACCTGTTTTTTAGGAAGACCAACACCATCAGCCTTGGGACCCACAGAAGTACTGAAAAAGTGAGTATATCACTAAAGAAAGTATTAGGTGCTAGCAAGTTTATATGTGTCAGCATTACATGCTTTATTAAGGAGGATTTTTTTCCCAGCAATAACTGTCCAGTTTGGTTACTGTCACTGTAACTCAAGGAATAGGTCAGCTATTCTTTCATTAAGCTAACAATAAATTATTGCCTTAAATATAAGAAGTTTCATTAGCCCGCAGAAGTTTCAGAGTGTGAATCACCTGGTGTCCTGCCCTGGAGTTCTGGTAGTAGTTTGCAAGTAACCACTCAAGACAGTTCTGAATTTGACTGTAGAGGTGTACTAGTAAGACTTTTTCAATTTGGTGTATAATATTGCTGTTATTGCCTGTACTTGTTAGTTTTTGAACGAGACTTTTAGTTACTCCATTGATTGCATATGTAAAAAAAGATATTAAGGATCTTGCTACAAAAACCTGAAAATAGTGCTACCAGTTTCTGTTGAGGAACATGATGGTATTTAGAAAAGCTCTGACATGCATCAATAGATAAAGATTTTCAGTATCAACTCTTCAAATTCTTATTTTTATTGTTATTTTAAGGAGGAGTTATTAAAAACCTATGAGGAATGAGTGAGGTAAAATTTATGTTTTCATGAATAGATGAAGTAGTTGGCTTTCTCAACCAAAGGATACTCCCATTGCAGCTCAGGAATAGGAGTTAATGAGAAGCTAGGTGGTGGGAGGAGAGCAGAGACTGTTTCTTACAACGGTAAATTCGCATTCTTCCATACATTTGCTCTGAGAATTTCCTGCAAAAAAATGGAGATCTGCTGAGGCCAAATTCCTGCTTATGGTTATTTCTCAGTGCAAGCCAACAACCATGCCTTAGTTTCGAATGCAAATCAGAAGAAACAGATATTTCTCACCTGCTTCCAGTCAACAGAATCAAATGGCAGTTCGAAAAATTATAGAAGAAATTTTTCTCCTGGCTGATTACACTTTTCTTTTTGAAGCATTCTTACTACAGAGATGGGTTATATATTCTGCATTTTAGAAATATTTTTGTCTTTACACCTAGATTTCCCACAGCAGATAGTAGAGATTCAGTGGTGGATGTCTGCTCTCCAATCATGCTTTATTTTTGCAACTGTTAACTGTTGGATGGGCATTAACCATCTCCTACAGTTTAAATGTGTCATGGATTGTAAGTTGAGGAAGTCTTAATGCACACATAAACCTTGGTAGCAGTCCAGTTTGAGCAAGTTGAAGAATTTAAGCTTAGAATATGAATATCTCATCCTATTTTAATAAGAAGGATATTATTTTCACTGTAGTGGATATCTTAATAATGTTTGCCAAATTACATGAGCATGACTTGAAAATATCACTAACTATGTTTTTGTATGATACTTAAAAGCCTTTCTTCACCATGAAGATAAATAGCTGTTGTATGGCTGATGAGGAAGAAAAGAAGAAAAAGAAAAACGTGTAAAAGTCTTTACATATTTGGCATCATCAGCATTAGAGTGTAATAATATCATCTTGAACACTGTCATGGCACTTGGGCACTGTTCACAGTGAACAAGAGAGGTGATGACAGGAACCGCAACAGGAGTGACACAAACTCCAAGATGTTTCTTGATACCCCAAATACATTACAATATGGAGTTAGTATTCAAGTAATCCTCATCTCTATTGTTTATATACTGCTGTGGTATATTATTTTATCTGTCTGTTCTCTTTAGTACTAAGAAAACATCCGAAAGACATCTGAAAAGGAGACATTAAATCAAAGTAATTTATCAAAAGTACAATAAACTGTTCTAGGCTTCACTACTTGGAATTAAATTTCCTTACCTGATTTCTGAAACATTCTGTGTCCTGTGCATTTCCTCAAGGAGGAAGGAAAGAAATTAGTTTTCTTTTGTTATCTATTCAACTTATTAAAAGAAGTATGAAGAATCTGTAAGTCACACTGTGACATGAATGGAGAGGAAACTGTCTGAAAAGAAATCACTTGTAATGAAATAATCTCACCTAAGACGAAATTAAATCTCTAACGTACCTCAGGGTATTTCTAAGGATTTATGTTCTACTGAGAGCAAAGAACAAATCAAGATATAGTAGAAGAAGATTTGAATAGAGCATGTTCTCAGAAAAGACAGCTAGTAGTATAGTTCCTACCACCTTCTAATATCCCCTTCTGTTCACAGTACAAACAGTTATATGTCTCCTAAGGCTTGTGAATATCACCTTTCCTGTGATGTATTCCCATCTGGAATGAAGACTTGGTGGTAGAGAACTGTCCAAAGAGCTTACCAAGATTTGAATCAAATCTTACCATTTTTACAGATTTCTACAGTTTCTTAATCTTTGCAATATACCAGGGGACAGAAAATTTTAAAGTCTGTTACTTGGGCTAACCACACTGTAGGAATGACAGAAAGTCCAAAGATTCAAATTGCTAAATTGTGCCCCTGGTGAAATTCTGCCATCAGAGTAACAAGGATGGAAGAAGTTACTTAAAAAACCCCACACTTATAATGAAATGACACCTAAATAAAAGGTGCTTTCTCCACTGTTTTTCTAAGGTATTCTATTATTCTGACAATGATGAAGAGCTCAAGTGCAGTATAGTTCTATATCGGTTAGAAGCTGACATCTAACATTAAAAATTAATGGACTGTATTTATACATCATCATGGTTTAACCCCAGCCAGTAACTAAGCACCGCACAGCCACTTGCTCGCTCCCCCCTGATGGGGTAGGGGAAAGAATTAGAAGAGCAAAATAAAACCTGTGGGTTGATAGAAAGATAATTTAACAGGTAAAGCAAGAACTACATGCACAAGAAAAGCAAAACAAGGAATTCATTCACTACTTCCCATTGGCAGGCGGGTGTTCAGTCGTCTTCTGGAAAGCAGTGCTTCATCACAGATAACTGTTAGTTGCAAAGACAAACCCCATAACTCTGAATGTCTGTCCTTCCTTCTTCTTCCCCCACTTAAAATGCTGAGCACGGTGTCACATGGTCTGGGCTATCACTTTGGTCAGTGGGGATCAGTTGTCCCGGCTGTGTCCCTTCCTAGGTTCTTGTGCACGCCTAGCCTGCTGTATCTGTCACACAACTCAGCACAGTTCAAATCAACATTCATGTTATTGATATGGATATAACCAACCTTCTGCATTGCTGCTTGCCTTCGTCATGGTTAAAATTGAGGTAACTACTTATATTGCTCCCCTCTGATGAATTTGACACAAAGGCAATAATTCTAAAATTTAGTCATATAAAATAAAATATATTCTAAAATATTATACCAGCACATGTGAAGAGCTATTTTCTCATGAAGTATAAATATACTCTTTAATACTTATTCCTCTCGGTTCAGATCTGTATTTTTGAGTGGTTTGAAGATTATGATGAGTTCAGGTATTTTAGAGGAAGTCTGTCATGATCTCATTTGTTCCTTTAGTCACTTGGCCTATAAAAAACCTCTCAGTCTCCCCACATTTGTGAAAATCTGATTGACTTTAGATGTCTGCATGCTTTTGAGAATTTCAGCCTTCTTCATTATGCTAAAAAAAATGAACATAAAGAAAATTATTTATCTTTTGGGTTTTGGAGATACATGTGTGTATACTCAAATAATTTAAGAGTTTTCACTGTCTATCCCAATATAAAAGGCAAAAAAAAAAAAAAAGAATGAAAACTGAGGATGGGTTAAAACTTTAAGCTTGAAGTATCAGACTTTTGAAAGTTGTGCGGAATTGAAAATGTCAAGACACAACACCGTTTAAATTGCATCTTTACCTTCGATTCACAACCATATTCACATGTGAGTGACCTATTAAACCAATCTGAGCCCAAAACATACACAAATCCTAATCTTTATATATTTCATCAAATACTTCCCAAACCTGGCTTGCCAAAATTTACAACCACAGTACTTGTAAAGTACTTGTAAATATGAATAACCAGTCAATGGCTTGACATCACACTCTGAGTTTTGTAAATCCTAAGTGTTTCTTCCATTTTGACATGAATCACAAATCAGATAAGACATGATGTACTTGTGATTTATTTTGTGCTCGTCAATATTATGCAGCTTAAAATTATCTAGAGACCAAGGAAGGAACAACCCCATGTAGTTCACTGACCAGCTCAGCTCTGATGACAAAAAATGTATTGAACAAACTGTCAAAATTAAAACAAAATCTCAAAATTATGTACATGCTGCATCACAGCATTACAATTGTGATTCCTGTGGCACGTGAGTATTTAAAGTATTTAATTCTAGGGTTTCCTGAGCCCTGTGTGCACAGTGTGACCACAGAGAATACAGACTCACCTTGGGCCTACCTGGTTATTATACTCAGGGAGTCATAGTGGGAAGAGAGCTGCTGGCATAAAAAAAAAAGAGAGAGAGAGTGAGACAGAGGAAAAAAATTCCAATAAAAATACAATTAGAAACTCACTTTTCCAGTAAAAAGAAAGGTGCAGATGAGACATAAAGGGAATGGGAGTGCATGGGAGATGCTGTTGTGTTTTCAGCAAGGAATGGGTGTTGCTTATGTTATCATAGAGACACAAATTACTTCATACAGGAGTCCAGGAGTGAAAAAAATAAAACAATCCATGGGTGCCTGAAGTGATATTTGAGCTGAGATTACAGAGAAGAGGAGCAGGTGTTGTACCTGAAGAAAGCACACACTAATTATGATGAGAGCTGGTCCAAGTAGGAAAAAAAATTAAAACCAAATATATATTAGGACTTCATTGTAAAAAATAGGGGAAGGGATGCCAAGATTAGGATAACTAATTTCTTCTACTTCCTTTATCCTCTTTCTCTCAGAGTGTAATGTTCAGAGGTTTAGAGTAAGTGCCACTGTTTTGTCATATATCTGTTACTGTATGGCTCTTAAGGGCAGTTGTCCGGGACCAGTTTCTTCTGCCATAGGCTGTGCTAGTTTTTACAAGAAAGAGTAGTCATATCAACATGAAGCTGTGAGGATTAAGGAAATACAATAGAAGAGTTGTCAGCAAAATTCTGTGCTCAATAAAAATAGAATCAGAAATCTCCTAACAAGGTATTTTCCCATTCTTTATATGTAAAAAAATAACAAAACAAATCTGAATTTATTTATTTCATATAACAATTTCTTGAATCTCTTTAAGAAATTCGGTAAAATACATTCTGCAGGTGGAAATTTTAGCCAGCTCTGGGCTGTTTGTTTTTCTAATAGTGTGTTCTCAACCGTTCTCCTGGTTTTCAACATTTCAAAAGCTGAATTTGGAAATTTGCCAGGTTTCATTTGGTGATCATTCTGTACTTTTGAGTACTGATGAACGTCTGTTTACCATCCCATTATGAAATTATGTCTGTATCCTTTCCTTCTTACAGCTGTTTTATTGCTACAAGAATTTCTCTAAAAGTGTCACAAGAAAAATGTATATGGAATAAGTGATTTTGTAGGATTTTTACAGTAGATATTCACTCATATAGTTTGCAGAATGTTCCTTTAGGTAAAAAAAAAAAAGTAATCCCCAAGTTCTACTTTATAAAAGATATAGGGGGAAAAAGTGTAAATGAAATCCTTTTCAAAAGCACCTTATTGTATTGTTCACATCCAAATCCTCTGGGAGCGGGGGCCATAGGACGTGAGTGGGTGGTTTGCATGTCTTCTGGATGGCATAAATGAATATGTTGACAGAAGTACTAATTAACGCTCAGAAATATTTCAAAATAAATAACTAGATTCACAGACAATCTGCAATGCTTTTGCTTGTGAAATGAATTGGATTATGGGAAGAAAAGATAAAGTGGGTAGTATTTCAGTCTTCAAGAAATTATATGGATATTCTGTGAACTGAAAGGTATGAAATCACTTTACAATCTCACTTTGTCTTAAAATGAATAATGTAGCAAAAGTTGGGATATTTTCTTCATGTCTTTTTCATATTCAGTTTTCAGAAAATGGGAATTGAAAAATTTCCCTATTATACTTATTACTTGCCAAAGAAACTGAGAATGTCAGAAGTATGGGACTGGCAGATTTTGTGGGAGGAAAAGACATTATATTTTTAAGCACCTCAACAGTCTGCAGAAGACTGTCTAGACAGAAAGAAGTAGCCCTCATTCAACACAACATATTTTGAAATATATTGTTCTTAAGAGTTAGTTTACTGTGACTGTGTGCAGTTTGTCATAATCCTTTAATTTCCTTTGGGAATTTTCTGTTTTCCATGAAAACTTTGTCCCAAGCAACCTGCTGTAAATCAGTCCAGTCAGATGCATAGAAGATCCAACAGGACCATGATGTTTTGAGTATCTCCTGTCTCTCATGCATAAACTCCCACTTACAAGATCTAGTCCTTAACATAAGAAGGCTTGTTTCTCCACAGTTTGAACATTGCAGATCTGTCTTTTCTTAAGTCTGATTTATGATTAAAATTGCTGGTTAAAGTCTGCTAATAGGAAAGGAGCTTGCCAATGTGGAAGGAGAGAAGAAAAGGCTGCAATGTGAACAAGTCTTTTGCATACGGTTGGGTTAAGAGAGCAGTGAACTGAACTGGAAAATTAAAAACAGTGACAATTTTGGTGCTAGAGGTGAGATTTTCTGCATATGACATTATTATGTCTTACCAGGAGCGGAATGGAACACGAGTCATAGATGATTTTCTCATAAGATGTATCAGCTGTGACAGGTTCCCTTAAAGAGACAAGGCTGCCTTCTTAGCTTGATTCATACAAAAATAAAGACTTTTAGGACCATTTAGCTCACAAACATTTAAACAACATTTTTTTTTGCTCATTTATTTGAATACATTGTGTGAAGTAAAAAAGAAAGTATGATACAGCTCATACAAAGTCTGTGGGTCTTTGTCTCCATCCTAAGTATGTTTAATCGTAAGTCTGTATTTTTAAAAAAACCTTTTAAATTGCAGGTTGTAGGTTGTAAGTATGCTGAGTTTACATCAAGAAATGTGTGGCTTCTATTAATGTCATAACATGCCTTATTTTTCAAAGACTTTCCAGTTCATATGCATAATTCTTCCATACCACAAGAGAAATATTTCCTCATGTCTCCTCAGCCTGTAATGCAGTTGTTTAGTTCTGAGGCAGCTAATTCTCTCTACACACCACATATATCTGGCTCTTTCAGTTACTTCCAAGGGTTCTTTTAAACTAGAATTAGATTTAAACTATCGCTTAAGAAATATTTCTTTCATGTCTTGTCCAGAAACTCTGAAAAGGAATTGTTCATTCTTATACTTGTGACATCATTAAGCTACAATCTCTTGTAGCTTTTCATGTTTGGTAAACATCATCGTGAAATGTAGATTTCAAATATATCAACAAATTTGAAAACATGCCATAGCAATGAGCTGGAAAAAATTTGCTGCATCAAACTTTTGAGTCTAATATTTCACGGTCTTCCAGCATATGAGAAAGTATGAGCCTTCCTTTCACTGCTTCTAGCAGGTCTCCCGTATTTCTTAAGTAGAATTCTGTGTTACCAGACATTAGTCTAGGTTATGCAATTTTTTCTGACCAGAAATGTAGTACCTTTTAAATGGAGAAACGACATTTTTAGAGACAGAGGAAAAAAAAAGATTATTCCATAATTGGGATAAAAAATACTGTAAAGAAAATGCATATTTTAGCAATTTTGGGATGAACTGAAATTTGTATGAAGTAGACATTCAAAGCTAGTCAATAAATATGTTTATCAAATACACACATAATTTGTTATGTAGAGCTACAGAAATGTAAAATAACAAAATCACTCTCATATGTCCAACATTATCAGCTCTGATAAAATTCATAAATTAACTTTAAATGTTGGAGATTCCTTTAAATTTATTTTCAAAGGTTTTAAACTTACCTGACTTTTCACAACTTGATAACATAAAAATCACTTAATTAGAATCCCAAAAATTATTTTGTCGACCACCTGACTCCAAACTGACGCTACATATCACAACTTTCTAAAGATTTTTTTATTAGAGATGTTATCTCTTTTCCTCTTGACTTCAATATATATATATACCTGCTCACAAATGATTTTAGAAGTGTTCCTCAGCATGATCTTCGTATGTAGCTCAGAAATGATTCTATAAAAAGTAATTTGAGAAAATGTGTTCTTAGCTAGGAATGGCAAGAGCAGACTTAGGTACTTTATAGCAAGGATCAATATTGATAGCTTGTTTTAAGAGAACACTGTGGCTTATGGCAATAGGAGTTCATAACAGCATACGGAGGCTAAAGTTATCAGCAGACTGATTATTTTAAGAATTCATAATAAGAATTGGACCAAAGGATCAGCAGTTGTGGGTTTTTTCAGCTCAGACTTGATGAGTTTTGTAAGCATGATTTTCCAAATGTAGCAACATCTTTAGCCAACTGACTCATATTTGAGCAACAATTTTGATAGCAATATTATGTTGTCTTAATTTCTTGCCTATGGTTGCGTTCCTAATCATTTGCACTTTAAAGAAAAGCAACCAACTTCAACTGAACTATTACACTCCCATTTATTTCAGTACTTAGTTCAAAAAAATGGGAAGTTGGATACTTGTCTTTTAACCACAGACTACCTGCAAACAACAAAATAACAGCAAGCAAATAGATCCCATCTCACAGTCACTGTTTTCCAACATAAGAAAGAGTCACTACTATCAGGTATGTCATATGGTGATATCTTGGAAGCTCAAATTAAAGTAGATCCCAGGCCATAGACTTAGTTCTACTCTTAATGTGATTTGCTAAGAAAACATAGATTCTTGTAAATTTATGTGTTCTGTGAGATTCATGATGATTGTCAGGAGAGTTTTCTGACTGGGGTGGCTACTAAATCACCAAGCTCCCCCACAAAGGAAGCGAACTGAAATATTCAGAACCTCTCTACTGTACAGTTTCATTGTTTTCAAGTAAACAAACACACGCAAAAGACTAGGCTACAAGACACAGGATGATGTTGAGGAGGTCTTTCAGCAGATATGGGAGCATTCATTCCTGAAGAAATGAACCTCAGCCTATGTGAGGATTCTTTTCCAGTGAAACTGAATAATAGATGCAGTGTGGACCTGAAGTATCAAAGAAGTTCTGAACAACCTTCTAGCCAGTGGCAGAGTGCATTATCTATGGAGACCCAGCCCAGGCTGTGCTGCCCCAAAACACATTTTGCAACCAACTCCAAAAGACTTCAAGTATGATTTTTAGACTTGTCTCTTAGATCATCATAACTCCAGAAGCCGGAAAACTTGTTATTCTCCGCTTGTGTCACAGTCTCACAAATACTGCCTACTCTCTGTCTTCTGACTTACAAGTGTAGTTTGTAATTGCACAGTCTTCCAGAGCACAAAATAAAGCATGGCCATTCAAGAAAACAGTCTGCATAAAGTTCCTCTTCTAGTATTTCTATTGTTTGTGGTCATGAGGGGAAGGATAAGATGACAAGCATAAAGTACTATGCCACTGCTATGAGCATACTTCTTGTTCATGGAGCCAGCAGAATAGAAGTAAAATTACTCCGTTTCTCTGTCTGTAAAACGCTGATTATGATTCTCCCTAGCGTGCAAGGTACTTTGTGATCTACCAGTTACATGCTAAATATCTTTTTCAAAATGTGTTAGGAGGACTGAGGGTGCATGTCTGCAAGTTAGAACAGTATGAAGCTGTTTTAAAACTATAGAATCTACTAGTATAAAGGGCAAGCCTTACTCAAATTATTATTATTAATAACAAAAATAATAAAATCTCTACACAGAGATTTTTATTTCTTGCCTGTTCTAGATAAATACACTGTATATGTGATTCCATTTACATATTATATGAACTACCTGTTTGCAGGCAGGAACAGCTACATCATAACTATTACTATAACAGCTAGCTACTGGTGCTTTAGTTCCTGACATTAAAAGCAATTCTAAATGCTTCAGTTTGTAAAATGTTATTTTCATTAATGAAACAGTGTCCTTTACATTCCAGAGACTGCGCTGAGTGTAATATAATACATTTAATAAAGGTTCCTTTTTAATTTCAATTCCTTTTCAAGAAAGGGTGAATTTACCATATTACTTTTTCTTTCTCACTGTTCAGAAAACTTTTTATAAGCAAGGAATGAAATGGAGACTTAAATTTCAAGCTATTAATCTCATTGTAAATACCCAGTCAGATATCATTTCATGACATTAAAGGAATGAAAACCAGAATTTTTTTTGGGGAAAATACCTATATAAAAATTTTTCAAACCTACAATTAACATTTAAAGGGCCTCAGAAGTAATAGCAGGTTTGTTTTCAACAGATAATAAACAGTGAGTTATGGGTTTATTTCACACATTAAAATTTTAAAGAAGCTTTACGGTGAAAGGGAAGCAGATATGAATTATTAGGTACTGAGACATTTATGTCCTCATGTCCACTTTATTATACAAAGCTGACCAGATTTTCTTAACATATTTGCAAGACAAAAATGGGAAGGATTTCTTCATACTGTGTAGAAAATTCACACAATTAAATTGTAATACAAATGAACTGTCTGATTCTTCCCTAATGTTTAGAAAAAGACAACTTCTTAAGGACATAACTTCTTTATTAAGATTTTTCTAAAAAGAGAAAAGAAGGAAAAAACATAAAAAGTCTTTAATGAGAACTACTGCAATTAACATTGCATGCATGGGACCAAGCTAGTAAGTATAAGATATAAGCGGTTATTTAGGGACCAGGAAACCACTGCTCATTAATCAGTTGAGTGAATAATAATAATTGTAATGATGGTATTAAAAACACAGAGAGGACAGCCTGAGTCTGGATGGAAAGCATACTGAAAGTAAATATTTATTTAAACTTTTTCACCTTTAATTTGAAACATCTATGCTCTCTCTCTTTTAGCCTTCAAGTCTCTACACCCTTGGTAGGAAAGAATAGAAGAACAACAGGATATTAACCCCAATTTCTTTTTCTCTCAACTCCTGCTTCTGTTTAATGTTCAGGATGCTTTTGAACTTCTAGAAGAATAGCTCTTTCTTGGAGATGAACTGAAAAAAACCCACAGAAAATTGGTCTGGTTTAAATATTCCATGACAATATTTTCCTGATGCTTATGAAGAGGAAGAAGAGGGAGTTGGAAATGTTAATATATTCTACTTCAGGTGAAATGTTTATGTAAAGAAAATCACCTTGCTGAAAATTGAGGCTTTTTGAATTAATAGGTGTCTTACTGTTTTCCGGAAGGAAGGCTCCTGAAATAAGTTATAGTGAAAAATATTTAATAGCTAAAGCAAAAGGTAGATACTTGATACATTATAACAGAAACTCATTGCAACTGCCTCTATTTCTCCCTTGGAAATACATAAATTCTATGAAATCTTAGAAATAACACAGTTCTAGTACTAAGGGTGGAGCTTTCTTACTGTCCAAAGAATGTTACAGTTTACTTAATTTTTGTACTGAATATGTTTATAGAAATACAAGAAGTCATATAATAATGGCCTGTTATGCATGCTACTTCCCCAGGAACCTCAGAGTTTTTTTAATAATAATTCAGACAGAGGCCATTCGATATTATATATATGTGGTCTTTCATTAAGAGAATCATGATGCTTTGTTTGGTGATACATGTACATAGAAAACTGCACACTTTTATTAATTATCTCTGCCTTATTTCCTTACTTTACTCTTAGACCTTAAGTGTCTGGGAATCCTTTAATTTGTTTGATATCTTCTACATATGAGCACCAAGTGGCTCTGACTCTGTTTCCATTCCTCATTTGTTCTGAAGCCAACTGTATGATATTTCTGCATGTGAGTCACAACAACCCCATGCAATGCTACAGGACTGGGGAAGAGTGGTAGGAAAGATGCCTGGCAGAAAACGATCTAGAGGTGTTGGTCAATAACTGGCTGAATATGAGCTGGCAAGATGCCATATTTTAAGGTTGTGCAGATGTGGCACTTAGGGATATGGTTTAGTGGTGGGATTGGCACTGTAAAGTTGGACTCCCTGATCTTGAGGGTCTTTTATAATTTAAATGATTCTCTGATTCCATAAAAACGTCATTCTTTGTCTTCATTTCTATCTACACATAAGACAAAGACGTGTCAGACAAAGGCGTAAATTAAATATGAGTTTCTGCCTTTCACATTTTCAAATTATGGTCTGTTCTGGTTTGAGCATAATCAGATTGTATAGAAGAGAACCACTTCTATTGACCTTCTCATGGAGAGAGATGCTGTGATACAGAAGCATTTTTCAAGGATGTGGTGTTAGAACAGCAGTTAACTAAAACAGAAAAAAGAGTTTTCAATCATTCAGAAATGATTGAAAACTGGAAAGGGCAGGGGACAGGGCACATCACTGTAACTCAAGAACCATTCAAGGCACTGGAATTGCATTCATCATCCTGATGGCAAAGGCAGTAACAAGTACAAGATATACAGAATGAATCATAGATTCATCATAGAATCACAGAATGATTTGGGTTGGAAGCAACTTTCAGATATTACCTAATTCCAACCTCCCGACCATGGGCAGGACACCTTCCACTAGACCATGTTTCTCAAAGCCCCATCCAAACTGGCCTTGAACATTCCCAGGGGCTGGACATCCACAACATCTTTGGGCAAAAGTTCCAGCATCTCACCACCCTCACAGTGTAGAATTTCTTCCTCATAGCTAATTTGAATCTGTGTTATTCCAGTTTAAAACTCCTACCCCTCATCCTATCACTGCACTCCCTGATAAAAATCTCCTTCCTAGCTTTCCTGTAGGCCCCTTTTAAGTACTAAACTGCCACTACATCCAGGTCTTCCTGGACCCTTCTCTTTAGGCTAAATAAACCCAATTCTCTCACATGTCCTCATACAGGAGGCAATCAAATAAGATGATTGGTCAAAACTACTGCCTCTAGCTCAGTCACTGAAGTACAAATCACTTGAGGCTGTAAAATTCACCAGTAAATGTACTTTGACCTGTTATTGGACAATCTTTGTGAATCTTGCAGCACAACCATCATATGGAGTGATGACTAGTTGGATTGTGCTGTAACTTAGCATGACTATTCTTGCTTTGATGAGAGGGGGTTCTAAAACTCAGTGACTTTCATATCCTTCCCTGTAGTATCTGAACAAGTCTAAGTCTAAAAATACGATCCATCCTCTCAGTATATGAATTTTTTTTCTCTTGATATCAACAGGACACTGTCACTTTTTCCAGAAGTTAAAATTATGCCAGATATTCTTTTTAAAATATCTTACAAACACTATTTGCTTTTTATCAGCATTTTTTGAAAGCAGAACTCTGCAGCTAGTATATTGCTAGAAGATTTTTGAAATTCTTACTTCTACATTTAGATTTAAGAACAGATTTTTCATTTTCGTTTCAGTCCCCTTTTTCCCTTCATGTTTCTTTCACTCAGAAAGTTGAATGGCACTGTATTTCTTAGCGATTATATTGGTAATTGATTTTTCTTATGCTATACATTACCACTTGTAGGAGTACAGTTGATTCAGAAGACCTTGAAGATGGGTGGGATCCTGTCTTCAATGCATCCTTGTTGCTGGGAGACACAGGAGCTTTCTGGTACGTTCATCATGGTACATTGTCTTCCTCAATCGAAAACAGAGGAGATGCAACTACAAAATTAGTAAGAATTATAAGGTGGTCTAGAAAATCACTAGTTGGAACATCTAAAGGGTATATGTGCATCAGAATGCAGATACAGTTTTGGATATTCAAGATGCTGGAATAATTTTTAGGTAGAAAATTTTCTTAACAGTTGTTTTCATTCCATGAAGGTAGAAGTGTGAATGCCTAAATGTAAATTGTCCTTGGTGTTGCTAGTGTCAACCTTGTTTGGCTGAAAACAAGTTATGGAGTTGTAATGATAGATTACCTTGTAATGCAGAAGGAGACTGTAAAGCATGATTTCTGATGTCTCTTTAATGAAGAGACAGTGTCTGCTGAAGGCATGCTATAGCAATCTGAAACTGGAAGAACTTTTAAGAAGATTTCTAGGCCATTAATTTTGACTGTTTAATAAATCTAGGTAGTAGACACAGTACAATATCATAAAGTATAGCATATTGAATGGATCAAGAACCAGTTAATTGACTCCTTAAAAATAAACCATCAGTGAGTGATTATCACTATGCAGGAGAATGAGGTTCCAAAGGGAACAGGACACTGCCCAGTGAGACATAATAAGGAAGTTATTATCTCATCACTAGAAATAAAACTTGTGGAAGGCATACAATTTATCACAATGGTAAAAAATAATGAGAATGAAGATGCCATAAAGTAATCTGGATAGCTTGATAAACTGGTTATATACAAGAAGGATTTCTAATACAGTCAGATAGAAATCTATTAATTTATTAATGGCATTTGTAGCTGCAGAATAGGATCTTTTCCTGAAAATATTAAAAACATCTGACTCATAATGGCCAGATAAAAATGCTGTAGCAATAACAAATAATCTGCTTCCTGGAGAAGGAAGAAAAATGTTAATTAGAGTGTACAGTTGAGTTTATTCTTGCTGGAAGTGTTATCAGGATATTCCCTGTAATTCTGGTCTCTATATATTTTAAAAGAAGGATAAAAGTTAGAGAAATTTCAACAAAAAAAACCTAGCAAAAATGATGGAGAAAGTACCTTGAAGTGAAATACAGAACACACCAAAAAGAAGATTGTAAGGTGATTGGATTATAGTCCGTAAGTATCTTCACAGGGAAAAAAAAAAGTGCTACAGAGCTCTTTTATCTAATGGAAGGCATCGTAAAAAGAACCAGTAGCGGGAAATTGAAACTAGATATTCATGTTGAAAATAAGTTGTGCATTTTCATCAATTATGGAAGGAAATCTATCAATGCTACTGACAGGTTTTTGCGCAGCTTGATAGCTTCAAATCAAGACTGGGAGATTTTCTAAAAGCCTATTACATTCTGATATAGTGAAAAATAAGAAGAGGAAAAAAGATTTCTGCTTAATTTAAATCATCCAGGTGAAAGTCCTTATTTCTTAAGGACAAGAAATAATCAAAGATCCAAATAAAATGGTTCCTTGTAAAATTCCAATATGATTAACAGTCTTTTAAAATTCCATCTTATATTCAATTTGGTAACTCCCACTTGTTATGAAAATATAGAGAGAAGGAGCCATACACATGATTTCTAGATGATCAGTTTGTGGTATGTTGCTTCTGCAGTGTCCTCAGCAAGTTAAAGAACTCCCAAGAGAAATACTATACTCCGTCAAAGACACTATGATAGGACTAGAGGTAATGTCAGGAAGATGTACCAGGGGAGGCTTAGGTTGGAAGAGGTTCTTCATCCAAAAGGTGGTGGAGCACTGGAACAGCTGCCCAGGGAAGTAGCCATGGAACTGAGTCTGCCAGTATTCAAGAAGCATTTGGACAACTCCCTCAGTCATGCGGTGTGACTGTTGGGAGTGTCCTATGTAGGGATAGGAGTTGGACTCCACGATCCTTTAGGGTCCCTTCCATCTTGGGTATTCTGTGATTCTATGAAACTAGAAACAACTTCTTCCTCTTCTCAATTTGATGACTCAAATTTAAGTAATGTCTTACCCTTCCTCCTGCTCATCATCATCTCAAGCTCTTCATCATACTCTCCTCTCTGACCCTTACGTTCTGGTTGCTTCTGATCTTAAAATTCTGTTGTCTGCCTTTTTCCACTGGCAGCATTAGAAAGATTTTTCAGTCTCAAATGATTCTGAGACTTTTAAATTTTTCCCTTGTGAAAAGCAAGGTATTTACACTTCCTGGTCTGTGCAGGTCTCAAAGTTTTAAATTAATTTCCCTGTTATTTTTGAAGGAAATGACAAAAAAACCCCTCTTAATCTAATAAAATAGAACTAGCTTTTTCACTGTCTGCCATGAACTTGGAAAAGATCTGAATTTTATTTTATGACTATCGTATCTAATTCTCTGTCTTTCATGTTGATGCCAACCAGCTTTCATAACTTTTACTCTAAAGCTGTATGAAAACATTGTTAGAAACAGAAGAAGTAAAATAATGATCCAGTCAGAAGTATCCTGAAAGGCAACACATGTATAGTTTTGAAGGACATCTCCAGAGATTTGATAATACTTTAATAGAAAGTGTTACATCCTGGAAAATGTTTCACTAAGGCTGTTTCTGCAGGGGTGTTTGCTACTTTAACTACTGGTGTCTCTGGACATCTTTGACACTGCCCTCACAGCAAGAAATTTAAAAAAACCTTGGGTTCATCCTAACCTAAGAAAATGCTTTTGTCTGTTACAGGTAGCTTATCAATGGGAACCTGCCCGGTTCTGCTCTATGATCCAGCCTTGGAAACAAGCTGTTTAGTCAAGACTGAAAAGAGGAACATCAAAAATCAGTGATCCATTTGAAGAAGGGTCATATCAAGTGCTGTGGGGTCAGGCAGGTCACCCAGGATGAATCAGAAGAAACTGACATGCTTTGAACCAATAAATAGAAAAATAAATAATACCTTCTTTTGAAGATGTTGTTTTAAAGCAATTTTGATAAGACGGTTTCATAGATTTTCAGAGAGAAATCCCTGGTTAAATTTGATGAAATAGTAACATCTGTTATCCTGGGATCTGTAATCCAGAACTCAGGTTTGTGTTGGACAGGCTGTAAAACTGTTCCTAGAAGGTGGATAGCATGATATCTAATGTCTGTATGAGGGATAATAAGACCTTGAGCAAGAACTGTAATTCAGGCAATCTGGTATGTGTAATATTGCCTGTATTCCTCTTTCATAACAAGTTTAGAAGGGAATTTTCTGGTTTGTTTTTTTTTAAATGTTTCTCATTCCAACTTCTCCCTCCT
Source organism: Tapera naevia (assembly GCA_033556795.1). Classification (NCBI taxonomy): domain Eukaryota; kingdom Metazoa; phylum Chordata; class Aves; order Cuculiformes; family Neomorphidae; genus Tapera; species Tapera naevia. The sequence continues at coordinate 18,816,295 of JAUMJJ010000059.1, forward strand.
TACTTAGCTAACATAATAGTCACTATTTTTTTTCTGTGTACTAAACCTAATCCTCATTTTCTTAAATTTAAACACTATTTTATGTTCTGTCCATGAGGACATGGAATACTTTCTTTTAATAGCATCACTTTACATCACCAAAGGTTGTTATCTCGTCTCTGATTAGTCTTCTCTAAGTCAGTAATTCTGGTCTTCTCAGTCTTTCCTTAATATCTTTTTCAAATCTCAGTGCTTTCTTTAGCTTATCTAGTTGATCAAAACTCTTGCAGTATGATGCCCAAGTGTGCCTTAATTTATAGTGCAGTTTTGCCTAATCGCGACAAAACAGGACAAAGAGAAATTCCTGCATTTTCAAGATGAGACTTCTATTTATCCCAATACAATTAACGTTTGTCATTTTTGCAACTTATTATTCCTTATGTTCATAAGTTTCATGGTAATTGTTGTTTTATAGTAAAAAACCCCATACAAACAAACATGAGGACTTTTCGGAGATCACTTAGTGGAGAAAGTTCTTGAGTTCTATTCTGGTGCTACAGTCAGTTATTCTTGTTGCTTTGGTATGTATTTGTTTTCATTTTCTTTTCTGAATATGCTTGCCCCATTGACGTATGCATTTCCAGGTTTTTTCTCTCAAGCAGATCTAACTGCTGCAGAGACATGTTTGGAAGGCACTGAGTCCTGTCCTCCCTCATGGCATTTTTCAGTGCTATGAGCTACTCCTAGGGAGCTCGTAATAAATTACTCGAATATTTCCCCAAATAAAAAGATTTCATCTGCAAAAGGACCCCCCTGAAATGTACACAAAGAAATTGTTTGAATCTGGAAATAACAATAAATTATTTCAGTGTAACCATAGCGATATACAAAAACATTTAACAACTTATGTGTCATTCCTATAGGTCTAATGCCACAGGCTGATGTGATTTTTGCTGTGGTCTGGAATGTGACCTCTACTCTATTCTTTTGTAATTTGCTTCAAGATCATTTATATGGATAAATGCAAGAGGCGGAAGTTTAGGATGCTGGGAAAAATATACTTAACCTTTATGAAGTGCCACCCACTATAATCTTATGAATTTTTGCCAACACCTTTCTTCAAAGTAACTTTCTTCCACTTTAGCCTAGCAGTGGGAAACAAAATAGCTGAAAATTCTGAGAGTGTTTGCTAGATAGTTTCAATATGTCATATATTTAAATGTCATTTATTAAATTATGGTGGCTGATTTTTTCCTATTGCAGCTTGTACAGTAAATGCAGACAGAGAAGACAGCAAGAAACTACGAAAAAAATCAACAGTTTATTTCCTTTGCTCTATCATGGAACTGGAGAGTATTTTTTCTTTGTTTCTTTACAATGATTAATTATTTGTATGTATATTAGTGTAACGATTCACCAGTTTTCATGGAAGTTTGAGTGAAAGAAGTTTAGATGTTTCTAAAATAAGATTCAGGGAACAGTTGCAGTCCAAATGAGTGGTACATTAGAAATTATTTTAGCACAGTGACTAGGCTGCTATTCTGTGTTGTCAGTTGCCTAAAATGGATGTGCAGGAGAGAAATATGAGCAAAAATTCTTGTGAAGTACTACTCTAGGATAGCTTTAGCCTGGCAGAGTACCCTTTAGACATAGATAGTCTCCTATTTGTGAAATAATGACGATCTCCAGAATGAAAGATTTACATTTCAGAACAGTCAGGTAAAAAGATGTGCATGCAGAGCAAACACCTCCAACTACGCATTGAGCAGGGAAGGAACTTGACACTCTTTTTCCCATGGTCCAAATAATTGTGTTGATGAATGCTGTCTTCCAGCATCCTGCAGTTTCTCTCTTTATTTTATCCACTATAATTTGAAGTTCAAAATCTTTTGATTTAATCCTAATGCCACAGAGGAACAGGTTTTGAATATTCAGGTATTGTTTACCAACCTACTTGATATCAAAAAGTCTTTCGCTGCCTGGCAAGAACACATGACAAAAGGTGAGTATTTAGAGGCACCTACAATATAAGCTTAAGAAATAGTAACTATGTTAAATCAATGACAAGTTTATTTTTTAGGCATTTGTAATGTCAAGACTATCATTAGGTATCACTGTGATAATGTGTGAGGGAGAAACCACACTAAACCATAATTATTAACACCTATGGTGATGGTGTCATAGTACCTTGGAAACCTTGCTGCACTCAAGATTTCAGTGAAAATAGAGTCCCTGCTCTGAAGAGTTCATAATCTAAATTGATCAGAGCAGCATTAGAAAAGCAGTTTTGTAGGTGGGACAGAACTCTTTGCTGTTGTTGAAAAAAAAAATCAACACATATTTTTGATTGTTTAATTGTACATTTGCAGAATCACACTGCAGTGATTGCTTCTGAGCTGACATGAGCATAGTTTCAAAACTGGTATGCTTTTCTTTTTTTTCACGTGCCTCCTTTGTGGAAAGCATATCCTTCCTCTGGTTGACCAACATCATATTTCATGTTGTCTCAGTACTTTCTAACACTATCCAGCATGACATAATCTACTTCAGCAGAAATCTTGTTTCAGTTTGTGTGTATATGTGCTAAATTGCATTATTTCTCTCTGACTTCATATTACTGTTTACAACTATGTCCTAATATCTCATCTCTTTGTTTGATCTCTGTTTCAGCTGTGTTCAATATTCCTTTCCTTGCCATTTCAGATCGATTATCACTGAATTCCATGAATATGCTCTTTGTTCTTTTAGATCATTAAATACTGGAAATATCAAGAGACATCACAAAGAATTCATTTCTTCCAGTAAAAGCCTTCCATCAAATTCACATATTGCCATTAGTGATTAACTTGTTTAGATTTCTTTGGCCAGGACGCAGTTCAAAAGAAAGTACCTAAGTACTGTTATCTGAATAAATAATGTTATGTATTTTACAACATTTGCTCACTCCCAGGCATGTCTGCTTAGATTGTATTTTTTCTACTGAAGATAATTGTAGCCAAATAACTTGGAGTGAAACGAAGATTACTATATGATGACACTGTACTCAAGAATAATAGTTACTGTATTTTATTCGCACAAGATATAATAGTAATGAAATATAAGTGTACCACGTGCATGTGCTAATTTTAAATATTGCACTGTAAATTTACCCAGCTACCTAAAGTTATAATAGAATTACAACATATTTATTGACATAGCTGTTACAGCATTATTACTGCCACAAAAGGAAACATTTTCAGCTGGGATGCTCTTAATCTGCTGGAGCAGACAATTTTCCATCCTTGTACATTTATTTGCATCATCATAAAGACACCAATTACTGTATGTATACACACAGTCATGTAGAGACACACAAAAAAAGATGTAGAAATATGTTCATGTATGAATAGATATATATGTATATCCATATGTATACATTTAGATTTAATATATCTGCTTTTATAGAGATATTTGTGTTATAATAAAGATAGAAAACATATTTGAATATTTATTGAAATGTTTTGCTAATTTGTACATGTGCATGAAGGTTCTGAGTTATGCTGCTATTTTCACAAAAGTTATGATGATTTCCAAGCAAAAGCTTCAGTATTTTTCAGTACAGTTACTCAAAAACCCACTTGTCACCTTTCTTGCATGCATGACACACAATTATGAATAGGGACATTAATTGCATCACATTTCCTGAGCTCTTATTACTGTTGCATTTCAGAACAATTTCATTGTAGCTTTAGGAAGATGCGATAAAATTACCAACAAAAAAAGTCATCCTTAATTTATTATCGTTTAAGGATAATTTCACTAATTTGAGGAAAAAAAAATGTGATTGCGTTTCTTATCGGTTATGGACTTTATCTTAGTGAAAGGAAGGAGGTTTATTTCTAGCTATAAAGAAAAGAAAAACTTGTACCACAGGGCTGGGCTGGCTTTGACTTGTTCGACATGGAACTATAGTGAGGTTAAAAGGCAAGGAGATTTCCCAGAAGAGCAAAGGCATTCTCATTTTTCACTGTCATATCCCATTAGAGCTAAGTGACATGAATTCAGGAGTAATGTGGATTTCTTTGGGTAGGTATTCAGTCTACGCACAACCATAGAGTAGTATCCTTCAGTGATTAACTTAAGAGTGCTGGAGAGTTTCAGGTACTGAAAATTCCAGCTTAGTTCATATATTAAACACACACACACAAGCATCTAAAACTATTAGTCCTACTACTTGGACAAGTTTGTGCAGAAATACACAAAACAGAAGGAAGAGAAGCAACAGTCGTATAAACAAATGGAAACAGGATTTGATAGGCAACTGGAAGTATCGCAATTTTATTAAATATGGAGAATATTATTTGCAATGACTCCTTAAATTATTTATAGGGTGAAATTAGCAACAACGCTAAAACACATACTAACAATAAATACCACAAAAGTAAATTCTTGTGCATGACAAACATGCCATTTTTTTTGCGTAATAGCATTTTCATACATTAAATACATAAAATATCACAATTTCAATTATTACCTTACATGGTTTTGAAGTGCACTAGCTACAAGCTTAAACAATAAACATAGAAATTTAATGAATACAAATTACATTATAGTACAATTGAGATAAGTGCAAAGTACATTTTGCTAGGGAGGTTTTTAAGGACAGTAGCACAACAGGAAATCCTTTATGTCTAAGAATAAGTGTTGATCTCCAGTCTCTTCAGTCCTAAATAACTCAGCTGTTTCCGCATTTTACTGTTGCTTGTCTTAGACGACTTCCAGGTACTCAAGGTCATGATACTTAGTGTGCTCAGGATTGCACAAGGTGAAAATTATATTCAACAGTAGAACATGCAGTAAGTTGAGTTTTCAGTATTCGTTCTAAAACTCCATGTTAGTCCTTTGAATCAGGCGACTACAATGTCATCTTTTTTGAGCAGACTCCTAAGACAACATACAGTATGATTATAGGATCCAAGTGTTAACTAACATGGCAGAGAGAAAAACAAGTAAAAGGGGACACCAAGATGGTGTTAAATAGTGGGTTCTCCCATATGCAATGCACAGTATAGTTCTGCTGCTTGTCCATTGTTAGTACCATGAGTGGAAATAGCTGAGAAAGTAAAGGAATAGCTCTGTAATTGGAGTGGTGGTGTGAAAGAAAAGAACCCTTTCAGGCAGAATCAACACAGAAGACTTTTAAGTCATAAGAAAGGAGGCTATTAACACCTCAGTTTGCTACCTGAAGAATAAATGTATCTGTAATATTTAAACACACATACATTTACTTTTAAGATACTTATTCCAAGTTTCAATACCTTACAAAAATAAAATAAATTAATTAGTGGATAGGTAAAGGGAAAAGAATGAAAATTAACAAATAATTAGTAGTGATGAGGTCTAATCACAGAAAATTCTTAAATCATTGTTTTGAAATCTCAATATGAAGGATTTATAAATTAGGAGTGTGTATTTGATTCCTAATTACTTATCATGCTTGAATAATACACACATACTAAATATCAGACACATTTGCAAGTTAATAGTGATTTTCAAGTCTGTTTAAACAGCACCTGGCATTAAAATAAGGATGAAAACGTAATTACTTTAATGGAACTTGGATGATATCACGGGTGATAAGGAGCGGTACTACCTTTCTAAAATTTTCTGGTACATTTCCCTGAGCAGTAGAGATGCTTGAGTAACTTTCTGCTAACAAAAGTGAAAACTTCACTGTTCATTCCCCTTCTCTTTTCTGCCTCATTCCCTCCCTTGTATTATATGGCTTAGAGGATACCTTGCTGAGCCAATTCTATTTATCAGCCTGGCAAAAAGCTGATAAGCTACAGTTGGTCTACACTTTCGTTAGCATTTTTGCTGAGCTACTGAAATGAAGCAATTCACAAAAGCTAAACGTCAAGGTGAACTGAACAAGGACTGTGCAGGAGAGACTGAGGAAAAGAAAAACAAGATGAAGGAGAACAAGGAAGTATTTTTTAATTCGTGGTCATTTGGTACAAACTAATTTTTCCAGTTTTGCTTACTAAACAAAAATCAGTGGGTAAGTTTCGAATAGGCAGACTTCATGCCCATCCTCCTGGAGTCAGCAGTAAACCAATGTGTAAGCATAAACTCCGGAAAAACTCCTTATGGCCAGTTAGTTCAAGAGTAATGCAATGAGGAATCTACCTAAGCCCCCACGTGATCTGAGAGTGTGTAAACCTAACAAGAACAATAGTGTAACCATGGATAAAGCATTTCTCTCTAAATCAGTGAACGTGGCTAGCAGGTTCAGTACACAGAAACACAAATAACTGATGTAGCAAAAGAAAGTACAATATTGGGGAAGCAGGGAAAGAAAGGGGTGAAAAATATACTGTTTGGAATGTGATCGTGTACCACTGTGCTTTTGACATATATCCTTTCTTAGATCTAATTTACCTTATGGACATCTCCAGCTGCTTATCACTGCCTCTGTCCATCTTGACTCCTAGGCAGAATTAACCATCACTGTGATATGCTAACTCTGCTGCTGCCAAGACGGCTTCAGAGAGTAAGGAAAAATCTGGTATCTAAACCCTTTAATTTAACCTACCTAATTTTGTCTGCAATTTTGGTATGAGTGCCTCTGCTGTGAGATTTGTGGGAGTCATAATCACTATCAAGCAGAGCTGGTGGCAAGCAGCTGAGAAATCAACTCTTTCTCTTGTTTCCATAGCACACTTCTGCCTGAACACTTCCTTCCAGGGTAACAAAGCAGCATCAGTGACTACTGCTTTACAAGAGCAGCTCTATGGCTATGGTATGCGTGTAAAGGTAAAAAGTTCCTTTCTCTCTGACAATCCTGAATTATCTAATTTGGACTGGGTACTGGCAAATGGATTACTGAGGACAGATTTTGGATCCATGAATGCTGAGTGTAAAGCATTGCCAAGGTTGTTATCAGACTGACAAGTAACTGAAATATATACCAGTTCACTTATTCATCAGACCAACAGAAGTGAAATAGAGAGGGAATTTTTATCCAGAATAAGAAAGGATTAACATATTAGTAAGAAGTCTGGTTTTCTATGAGGAAGGCTGCAAGTCTATGCTTCTGTCTTGCAAGAGCTCAGGTTTTCATCTGAGAAGATGTTTTGCCCATACTCCAAATAAGAATACAATCTGATAAGTAAGGAAGAGTTAGTAACTTACTTATTCTTCCTTATCAACTCCTACAGCTGAAAGGGACCTTAGGAAATTATTTAGCCCATGCTCTGCCTCAGAGACACTGATCTTCCTAAATCTTTCACTTTTGCCTAATTTGTCCTTCTAGCGTTCACTTGATGGCAATTCCCCAAAATCTCCACACAGTCTTCTCCAGTTCGATACTACCTTATTCTTAGGAATAAGGCATGGGTTGGGGGTGGGGAGGCTCCCAAAAATATAATCCAGTAAGTAAGCAAGAGTTCAGTACTTGAGGAAGAAAAAGAATTACAAATTCAGATTTGCATCTTCTGCTTTGCCATTTTGCCAAGAGATTGAAGGCACTCGGATGAAAAGGTTTTAGTTCACTCACATTTGTACTCATTCAACTATTGCAACTAAAACTTTGACAATGCGATGAATCAAATAAAGGCTTAGCTACACAATGTTTAGGCTGCATAAGAGAAATTTCTGCCTTATTCACAGGTGCCATTCAGCTGTTTAATTTTTTGTTTTCATTTTCTCTTTTCTGAAGAATTCTGGTAAATCCTCCTTTTGTTCACTCAGAAATGAACATGACTGTGGCTGTGAGAAAAGGATGTTCTTCCATGGTGTTTAGAGAAGAATTGATCTGTGTCCTCTTAACAGGCAGAATAGCACATCCATAAACTAAAGGCAAAAAACATCTGAGCATTTGTAATCAAGTAAAAATCCAATCCTTTCAAAGATACTATTGATTTTTAAGAAATTATTTTGAGTGATAAGAAAGAAATTACCGTGCTTTACTGGACAACTGACCAAAGCACTCTTCTTGAGTATGGAGCAACTTATATGTCACTTTCTTTCTGGTGAACAACTTCTCATATCAGATCCTTTTAATAAAAGAAGTTCAGAAAATTTATTTTGTATTTCCTCTAACCTGGACCACTGCTTAAATCAAGAGATTGAAAAGTGTGTGAATTTCTTTTTCATCAGAAGGGGCTACTGAGTAAAATAGAGAACATTTCTTTCTTTCCTTTTTTATTCTCCCCAAACTGAAAATGACGGGAAAAAACATTATTTTGTAGGTTAAGAAACCATTGCAAAATGGAAGTTTTATTTTCTGAACACTTGCATTAAAAATGTAAGATTAAAAGTTATATATAATAATTAAAATAGTATTTAAATACTACCTTGGAAGTATTTACAAACAACACAGACAGAAATCATGAGTTATGGATGTTTACCAATTCCTGTTACACAACTCAAATTTGTATGGTAAATTTCTTAAATTTAAATCATTTGAACACAAAACTAGGAATTAAGCCAAGTAAATGCAAAGAGCAACAGCTTAAGTATAGATATTTTGATAAAATTTAATCCGCTGTTACTGAGAAGGTGTTGTTTTGCTCACGTTCCAAACTTAAACCAGAATTCTTGAGAAGAACCAGTGCATTTGACAATATGTCATTACAGAGGCAGGAAATCATGCATTCGGTGTTAAATTTACCAAGTTCTACAGTATTTAGCAAAAGCACTTTGTACGTCTCAAAACTCAGTTTGCATATGTTGAGTAGAGACTCATTTTTTTTCCTAGTACTTCTCACAAGATTTAATCCTTGCTAAACAACACTTCACTCTCTCACAGCTCTTAGTACACATAAATAATTACCAAACTGAGATTCCTAAAGTCTGTTGTGCTTTCAGTGTGTAAAGGATGGTTTCCCATTCCCACACTACACTATGTCTCAGACTACCCCCTCTCGGCTAGTAGCTAAACAATGGGCAGTGTAGTCCCAGTCCTCCTCCCAGCTAGAGGAAGGGAAATGGAGAAACGAAAATAAAGGTTAAAATAGAAAAATTGATTTAATAGAAACAATTAAAGTTAATTTAAATGCTAGTCATAATAACTAAAATACTACAAAATGCAAAATACCTGTCTCAGCAGGTGCACTGCAAACTGTGGCTGCCAGACAGCGCGCGGTGAGAGCGGTGGTTCAGAGCCCAGCAGTCCCAACCCCAGGCGTCACAGCCCTCCTGGAGAGAACAGAAAAACTCGAACTGGACTCCAAGTGCCAGCTGGACTAGAAGTAGCAGGATTAGAAGGTCCTTGAGGGACAGTCATCCCGAGACAGTTTCACACTTATACAGGGTGCACGGCATTTATGGTAAGGAATCAAGGAAATCTTAAAGATGTTAAAGTGTTAAAGAAATCTTAAAGACACAGGAGCTTGGTGTCCTCACACTCTGCATGACAAACTGGAGGGGAAGACATCCAGTCTGGCTGAATAGAGAGCTTTTGCTGGGAATCAATAAGGAAAAGATTGTTTACCCCATCTGGAAGAAAGGGCAGGCAGCTCAAAAAAAGAGTACAGGGATCTTGTTAGGTCATGCAGAGAGAAAATTAGAAAGGTAAAACCAAGTTGGAACTCAATATGGCCACTGTAAGAGACAGCAAAAATGTTTTTACAAATACATCAATAATAAAAAGAGAACCAAGGAGAATATCCATCCTTTACTGGATATCATAGAATCATAGAATCCTCCAGTTGGAAAAGACCTCTGAGATCATCGAGTCTAACCACACCCATCATCTACTAAACCATGTCCCTTGAAAACTCATCTATCCTTTTCTCAAATACTTCCAGGGATGGTGACTTAACCACCTCCCTGGGCAGCCTCTGCCAGTGCCTGACCACCCTTTTGGTAAAGAAATTCTTCCTAATATCAAGTCTGAACCTCCCCTGGCACAACTTATGGCCATAAGTTGAAGAGGAACATTACTACTGAGAATGAGGAAAAGGCTGAGGTTCTTAATGCCTTCTTCACCTCTAAATGCCTTTAATAGTCAGACCAATTATCCCCAGGGTATTCAGCTCCCTGAGTTCAAAGACAGAGATTGAGAAAGGATAAATCCCCATAATCCAGGAGGAAGTAGTCACTGACCTGCTATGCCCCTTGGACACTCAGAGGTCTATGGGCCCATATGGGATCCACTCAAGAGTACTGAGGGAGCTGGCAGAGGAACTTGGCAAGTCGCTCTCCATTATTTATCAGCATTCCTGGTTAACAGGGGAGAACCCAGGTGGCTGGAGGCTTGCCAATATGATGTCCATTTACAAGAAGGGCCAGAAAGAGGATCTGCGTAACTACAGACCTATCAGCCTCACCTGGGTACCAGGAAAGATTATGGAGCTGTTCATCTTGAATGCGCTCACCAGGCAAGTGCAGGTCAACCAGGGGTTCAGGCGCCCAGTGTGGGTTCATGAAGGGCAGGTCTTGCTTGACCAACCCGCTCTCTTTCTATGACCAGATGATTCACCTAGTGGATGAGGGAGAGGCTGCAGTTGTTGTCTACCTGGATTTCAGTAAAGCCTTTGACACTGTCTCCCATAGCATTCTCCTAGAGAAGCTGGTAGCTTATGGCTTAGGCAGGTGTACTTGTCAATGCGTAAAAAAAAATGGCTGTATGGCCAAGCCCAGAGAATTGTGATGAATGGAGTTAAATCCAGTTGGTGGCCTGTCACAAGTGGCATTCCCTGGGGCTCAGTGTTGGGGCCAGTCTTGTTTAATATCTTTATCAATGATCTGGATGAGGGGATCAAGTGTTCCCTCAGTAAGTTTGTAGATGACACCAAATTGTGTGGAAGTGACGATTTGCTTGAGGGCAGGAAGGCTCTGCAGAGAAACCAGAACAGGCTGGATCGATGAGATGAGGCCAACTGTATGAGACTCAACAAGGTCAATGCTGGTCCAATTTGCATTAGTTGTTCAAAATGCTCTCCTCCTGGTGTTATGCATCTGGTTCTGTGAAGTTGCAAAGGTCCTTGACTTCTTAGGAAATGAAATTCCATGACTCACCACAAAATTAAAATGTACTGTCTTATCACTTTACTCTTACAGAATACTTTCTAAGAAGAAAACTGATTCTATCCCAGCTAAAACCAGGACAACTAAAGAGAATTTCTCGTATTACTGCTTTACTTGATCAACTGAACAAGAAGAAAGAAGAGGTTTCTGCTAAAAAACCCTGCAAAATAGGAACAGGAACAAGAGAGAAGGTATAGGAGAAACCATAAACACAGGGAAAAATAGGAACTACAAGGTGGGTGAGAGGTACGCAGGGCTAAAAAGGAAGAGAGAATTTTGAAGCAGGAGTTTTTGAGCTGGGGAAACATGATGAAGAGCTAAGAGAATAATTACAGACTAAACCACCAGCAGAGGCTGAGGAGATTGGTATGAAAACAGGGAAAATTGTGTGGCAGTAAACACAATACATCTGTAACTGTTAGACGATAGTTCCTGCTGGAAATGGAAATTAATACTTTATTTTCACATTACAGTATTTCTTTTTTATCCGTACAAACATAGTCTTCATATTTTACTGCTTGAGGTAATGTTCTATGACAACGTTTTTTTTCCTAACACATAAAAAGAAAGAGTGGTCTGCTTCACCAGAAACATCCCAAAAATGTATGCTTAAATCATTTGATCATAAATAAGAATAAGTGAAAAACTGAGAAGTAAAATACCATTTTGAAGTTTGAACAAATCATATGTTTGAATTAAAACAAACCTCATACATGAAATGAAGCACTCTGAAGATTCCCTTCACATCTGAATGATTTGTTTTGTTTTGCAACAATAAAAGAATTTAATTCTGCATTAAAAAGAGCATTGTCAGCACATTCAGGGAGGTGACCCTTCCTCTCTACTCAGGATAGGTGAGGTCACACCTGGAGTACTGTGTCCATTTTTGGACTGAGAGATATCGAGCTACTTGAGCGAATCCAGCTAAGGGTCACTGAAGGGACTGGATTATCTCCAATCTAAGGAAAGGCTGACAGAGTTGAGGAGCTAGGAGATGTCGTCAGTTTGTATAAACACTTGAAAGGAGGGTTCAAAAAGGAACGAGCCAGTCTCTTTTCAGTGGTATGCAGTGAGAGTATGAGACATAATGAGCACAACCTGAAACACAAGAGTATCTGCCTGAAATTCAGGAAATGTTTTTTTAACTCTGAGGGTGACTGAACACTGGAAGAGGCTGTCCAGTGAAGGTGTGGGGTCTCCAACATTGGAGGTACTCAAAAGACGTCTGAACATGTCCTGAGCAACCATCTCTAGTCAGTCCTGCTTGAGCAGGGTGTTGTATGAGATGACCTATGGAGTTCTCTTCCAACTTCAGACATTCTGTTTTTCCGTGATTATATAATTTTAGATGGTAAATTTTTCTTTGAGGCTGATGTTAAACAACAAACCAATAAAAGATGAAAGTCAGCTTCACACAGTAAACATGTTAGGTTATAGATGAAATTACTTTTGAGTTAAATGATCAATCTTGACTGCTGTATCGTCCTGATTGGGGGTGATGTTTTTAGGAAGAATGCAATTTTCGTTATTTCCAACATTTAGTTTTAACATGGGAAAAACTTCAAACAAGGGGATGACTAGAATATTTAACTTACTTACAAATAAAAATCTCGTAACTTACAAAATGTCTATATTACAGTTTTCAGTGCAGTTTTAACTCAGCACCTTTATGATGCCGTCTATTTATGTAATGAATGGAATGCTTCCGTTTTAAAAAGAGTTCATATCTTATTAAATGCTCGGAGAAAAAACTGAAAATATAAATGAGTATAAAATGTCCTGACCTATGAGTATCAGATTCACTGAGTCCAGTAATTTAAGAGTACTGTTATTATTTAAATAATATTATTTTTATAATTTAAATTGTTTTCTAACATAACTGACAAAGCCGCATTTCAGTAAAGGAGTAATAGAGCAGGTTACTGTCTTCTTCCAAGACAGTACCAGAAAATTACATCTGTTAACTAGTTTTATTACTTGCAGTCATTAACATCTGAAATGTGTAGAGATCTGGGGACATGGAACAAGAGTACCAGGTGGCTGAATGCCCACCCACAATTATATTTTCTGAAATGTTTCTAGTTTTATATTTCTTTAGTCAATAATCCATTTTATCTAGACACTTAGATGAGAATGTCTATAAAAATGCCTTAAGACTTACAATTCTATAGCATAATCTGTATAAAATGTTTAGATACATTTTTGATAATAGGAAACCAAACCAACTTCTTCCTGAGGCACCTTTGTTGTCTACCAAAGCTGTTAATATCACTATCCATGATTTATTGAGGCAGCCATTTATGTGAGAAGATTTCCCTCATTCAGGTTTGCAAACTGAGAATCTGGCTTGATTCTTCTCAGAGTAACTCGGCAATCACACAGACAGGTTGATCTCAGGTAGGTTGCAAGTTCTAGATAATTTCTCCACACAGTCCCATTTTCCCTGCCAGGTGATTAAAGAACACAATATATGAAGTTGAGAACGAGGGAAAGGAAACTCATGTTTCTGTGTATGAGAGAAGATACAGAGTTCAACTGTGTCTTAGAATCCTGTTTTAAACATCATTTTTCAAAGGAGAGAGATAAAATATACACAGTACATGAAAGAACATAATTGAACTTGAAGCTGAAAAATATAGGTAGCCATAGCTGACCTTATTTAGCATTAAGAAAAATTGTGTACTGAAATGATGCCCAGAGAGAAAGTTGAGATATAGTTACTGCAACTGCTTGACAGATGATTGCATTATATATATATATATATACTTGTGTATATACGTGTGCATTTGTTTATCGTTCACACACACATAACACCTCCAGGAGACAGACTAGCAGTGAAAAAAAACCTGCTATGTGCAAAAAAGATTGGAATAGATTACTCAACAGGTCTTTTCCAGTCATATCAGCTGAGTGATTTTATGATTAGAAATAAAAATGTAAATAAAAAGTGCATACAGTATGAGTTGTTTATGCAAAATCCAGGCTCAGAATTCATTAGCATATTTGCAGTGTTCATTTGAACAGACTACAGTAAATTGCATTTTTAAAAATAGTTCACATAGATTCCAACAAATAATGACACTAGAAAAAAAAAGGTTGTCAACATGAAGTAAGAGAAACCCATCCAAAACAAAAATAAATATGATTGCAAGCGAGAAAAAAGTCTCTTCTCCCTGAAGATTTTTCAGAGTAGCCAAGAAAAATTAAATGTGTAACTGAAAGTGAGAGAAGGAAGGATGATTTAATGTGAAGATGAGTTATGTAGGTGTGACAGGGAAATATATTAACAAATTTCGTATTTAGCTTAGGAATAGGATCAATACAGGAAGATTAAGGATATTATTTTTATTTAGTTTAATATATAAGCTTCTTAAAATTGTAATCTTAATAAGAGACATATATGCTCACACATCTGCTATTATTTTTGCTTTATCCTTTTCTTCAACCTATATTTTACACAGTAAAGACCAGATATTGACTACTTTGCATGTATTGCAGGGATCAGCAAATGTTGATAGAAGAAGAGAAGGGGTTTTTTTATTTACTCCTTAAGGATAACAGCCTTTTTTTATGACTAAGCCAGTCTCCAGACATCTTCGTCTCTGTGAGTTATTTTAGCATGGAGTTCAATATTCAAAACAAGTTGATGATCTGAGCAAATCCCCTCCCTTTCTGCATATATGAGAATCTTCTATATGCCCAATGAAGAATCAAATAATATAGAATGACTTAATACCTTGAGCAAATAATATAGTTCTTGATCTGCTTACTTCATTATGTTTGAAAAATCGTAATAAAATTCATTAGAGCTTGGTGGTTTTTGACCTTTTATTCCTTCTCTGTTTTCCCCTCTTTTTAAGTCTGATTGCAAGTTCTTTGAACTCTTATGATTTCCAGCTTACACGTCCCACTTTTCGTTTTTCAGAGAAATCTACTGAACTCCAGTGGCTGAATTTTTACCTCTCGAGGTCTTTACTGAATTAGAGAAGCCTACAGTAAAAAAACCGATTCAAGAGAAAAATAAGATCAAACTCTATAATTACTTTTATTAGGAAATTAAAACATCTCTTTCTTTTTTTTTTCCTTGTTCTTTTACTCCAAACATCATCCACAATTGTTTTGCAACAAAACTTATTTCAAAGATTAGTAACTTATGTCTGCAGTTCTAAAGAGACCTGATCATGTACTTTCTTAATTTTAAATACAAGCACTTCATTGGCAAATCATAAATGCATTTTATTAAGTCTTGATAAATTTCCATTAGTTCTCTGACCTATATATTTCACTCAACTCAAAATGAAGAAAAATCATTACCCTCTAAAAAAACCACAATTTGTTGCTTTATTATGTAATTAATATGTGATTCAAAATTTCTTGAATCAATCAGCCAAAGGTGAGGTTGTTATTGAGGAATGATCTGAAGTCATATGAACATCTGAGAGAAGAATGAGCTTTTGCAAATGGCAATATAAACTACATCCAAGTGATCTAAACAACAAATGCAAGCACAAAAATCATCAATTTTATCCTGCTGTTACTGTTAGCTATAAAATATTATAGAATATTTGGTCCTGATCCTGAATGATGCCAGAATTATATACTATGATTCTCAGATAGATGTATTTTATTTTTCTCTTATTGCACACGTTCATATCACTAAACTTCAACATCACTAGATTTAGAACAAGAAACTGCCATTACTCAGTGAAAGAGAGAATTCCAGGTGATAAGCGTCAACCATTTAATATTAACATTGAATGTCAATGAACTGCATGCAGCACAAGGTAAATACTTATAAAAAATATTTTTTAATTAACTGTGTTGATTAATGAGTTGCACGTAGATTTGTTTTTTAATCTTTTGGAAATTGATTAAAGTTCTATCTGAAAAACAAAAATTTTGTAACAAGCAGTAAGCGCACGACAGAGACAGGGCCATTAGGCTGTGTTAAACAGTCTCAGCATGACTGTTTTTAAGCATACATTTAAGGGAGACTTTGGAATTTAAACTTCAGTTCTCTCAAAAATAAGGTTTGATCATGCTATGAATTAGTAACTGAATTTTAATTTCAAACAAGACTGCAACTGCCATCACTTTTAGTACACAGTATCTAGAAAACGTTAAGGGATATTTATTTGAAATTCTGAAAGTCTCTGGATTTTTTGCGCAATAAGGAAATGGAAGGTGTGGAGACTGGAAACCTGAGTCAAGATTCAGTGTCTGAGTCCTCAGGCTGCAGGACAGGACTTCAGCTTTGGGATGAAATACAGCGGCTACAAACTGAATTCTTCAGATTCAGAGTTGTTTCAAGGGTTTGGGAAACTTGGAAATGTTTCTAAACACATAAATCTGGATACTTGCTAGTAAACAAAGAAAGATGTATATCTCAATGGATTTAAATGTAATTCTAGCTATAAAATTAAGACGTGTATTGCATAACACAGGTTACAGCAGGGAGTTCTTGTACAGGGATGTTCAAAAGTAATCTATCAAATTGAGAGTCACTGTATAAATCTATTTATTGTAATTCATTTCAAAACCATCATGCTTATAGAAGACAATGCTGCTATAAGGCATAATTAATCTTATAAGAACATATTTTATTAACATCTAACAAAATGGAGAGTATTTGAATATTTTTAATAGAGACAGATAAAAATATAATCTCAGCAATAATCATAAGAAATTAAAAGAGAATGGATTCTTAATCTTGCCAGCTATCTTGGGGAAGTTTTAACATCAACATTTCACTATATTTTCATCTATTAATTTTGCCTCTGACACTGTAACCTCTGCCCTGATAGAACTTAATGGCTTTGGGCTGTAAGAAAGAAAAACGTGGAGAATAAGTCCTGTGAGGAGCAGATGAGGGAACTGGGGTTGTTTAGCCTAGAAGAGGAGACTGAAGAGAGACTTCATCACCATCTACCACTACCTGAAAGGAGGTTGTGGTGAGGTGGGTGTTGGTCTCTTCTCCCAAGTGACAGATGGTAAGACAAGAGGTAATGGGCACAAACTGTGCCAGGGGAGGTTCAGACTAGATGTTAGGAAAAAACTTCTTCACTGAAAAGATGGTCAGGCACTGGAAGGGGTTGCCCAGGGAGGTGGCTGAGTCTTCATCCCTGGAGATGTTTAAAAGATGGATAGATTAGTTTCTCGTGGATATATTTTAGTAGTGGACAGGTATGGTTGGACTCGACGATCTCAGAGGTCTTTTCCAGCCAGGTGATTCTACGATTCTATAAAGTTTCAGTGCGCTTGTTTCCAGCTCACTTACTGAGAGTTTGTTGTGGTAAGGATTCTCTCGACTTTGAGGAGTATCCTTGAGAGGTGTCTCTTTCAAGGATCCTGATGTGCATCCTGCTGTTGTTTCTGGAGAGCTCAAGGGGCTCTTGGAGTGTTTAGTATTTAAGCAGTAAGTTGATTGATTCTTGTTTGCATGCTGGCTGCAGGTGCCTGTTTCCTCCAGTTTTGGCTTGAGTCTATCCTGACCAGCACTGTGACCACGTGGGTGCATTACTTTAGATTAGTCCTTGGCTATTGTGTTGTTATCTGTCTCCCCTGAAATCACAGTGAGGCAATGCAGCCATTTAGACCACCACAAATTATCACAATTATCACTTGATCAAGATTTAAAGGAAAAGATCAGACTGGGGATGGGGGGCAGCTGCATAGGAAATGCTGCTTCATAAGTGTCTTCTGTCAGTGGACAAATCTATTGGAATTTTCTTAAAAAATGCAGTAAGAATATTTAACTATAATCAAAATACTTCCAATAAAAATAATATTCACATTTGAGAGAACTTGAAACCGTATTCTTACATCAATGTTTTTGACATTCAGTCATTTCTTTATCAGCTATTCTGAAGAAACACTACGTGAATCCATCTTATTCCACCAGCATCCCCTGCCAATGTTGAAGTTAAATATTTTATTCAAAGTGCTTACATTAAAACTCTTAGTAGCATGAAACAATTAGTAAGATGCGTGGTTATACTGTACTTGTGGTAATATTACTCACAACCTTGGGGTTAGGACACAGGCCAGATGTATATGACTTAATATGCTGTGCTGCATAATTGGTCTTTTCTTGAGCAGCTTGCTTGAAAAATGTTTTTGCTTTGCAAGCATAATAGGACTCTCATCATATGCACGGTATATTTCTATGCACATATGAATTCACAATGCCCAAGGCCTTTCTTATTACCTAAGTATCAAATTCAAAGAGCATGGACACGCATGTTTGGAAACAGAAGGTTTTCTCCCTAAGAGCGTTTTACTGATGAAATGCAAATACCCGCTGGTTCTATGTACTATGTAGTTTAATATCAGCTGAACATTGGTAGTAAGACACATTTGACTGTTTAAGGGTAATGGTTTTTAGATTTGGAAAAACAATACATTACCTAAATCAGTCAAAATCAGGGCCTAAATAACTAAACTGATACATTAATACCAGGAAAATAAAAATATTTTCTAACTGACATGTGCAGATATTTCATCTGTCTATGGACGATGTTTATGTTTTTTTCATCCATACACATCTGTTTCAGCCACTGCTGTTTTTCATGATTTGTGTTCAGTTCATTTTACCATTGTAAGAATCCTACAGTGTGTTTCCTCTCAGGTCCACAAAATGGCTGCATAAAATGAATAATCAATTATCAACCAGACATCTGCTCAGGAAGCTATTGACTACAAAATTCACATATGTCTGTGAGATGTGTTTTCAATTCTTTGAAACTCTTATATGTCAATTGCAGGTTAGGTTCCAATAATGAATTTTGAAACAAAAGATTCTCTCTTCATCTAGGTGAGAGAAAACGTAACTGAAGTAAAAATAGTAATATCAGCAAAAGTACTTGGAGGATAATTTTCCCACGCTGCATGTCTCGATGTTTCCTTGAAACATGTTTTCAGCTTCTCAGACGTTTTTGTTTCTTTCAGTCTGACAAAACGGATATGTCCTAATCAACTATTAATACATGTTTTCTTTGCAAATCTCTAATGGAATTTTTCATCTCCTGTACTGTTTTCCCATCAGAAGCACTAACATCCATCATACTGCCATGATATATTTAGTACTAATAAGTGTCAGTCTTCTCTTAACATATAACTTATAGTTTCATAGTAGTCAGTCTGGAACTCACTGGCTACAATTCTTTCTCCAAACACACAGATATTCTAGAATCTCTGGGAAATCTTTGGGGGGGAGGGGGGAGAGGAGATCTGTTTAAACTAAATTTCTTCACTTTACCTACATGAAATCAGTAATGGAATTACATATAAAAATTTAGAGAGAAAAGATAAAGTTCCAATTAGTTGTTTTTATATACTTAACAAAACAAGTTGGCTCTGGCTTATGGAAAGGTAGAAATGGTAAGTGCATTGCTGATACAAATAAAGTGACACTCGGAAATAAATGAAGATGCCTTTCTTGTATCAGTAGACTGAGATCTCAGTGAAGCACGATAATAAGCTCCTCTTAACTCAGAACAAATTATTCTGAGTAAGGACTTCTTTTAGAATTTGCACAAACCTACTTACTTGGTGTGAACTTTACCTAATATACCTTTAACCCCGGAATACATTACAGTCATTAGAGCATCCCAGTTCATTTTTTAATGGCACTATGAAAGGGATATCTGAATACTGACAGACTAGGATAGCTGAAATTTGGGATGAACTGAAGCTGAAGAGAGGGAATGAAGTAAAACAGAAGTAGAGCAGAAGTGAACTATTTTTCCATTTGAACTACTATATACATGCTTGCTGTCCACATATATTTTGAGGTAGTTTTATAGGCACTGAAAGTGCACGCAACTCAAAGAACAGGGTTACATATGCAGAACCTGTTTACATTCTTATTGTAGATGATTATTTTTAATAGAATTAGATATAGATTTCCCTTCCTCACTCTATGCATCTTGCCTTCTCAATGGTAAGTTTTTTGATGCAGTGCCAGTCTTTCACTAGCCATCAGTACAGCACCTAGCGCAATGAGGATTAGTTTTCATCTGATGGCTCTATATATTAACCACAACAGCGTTTCTGAAAGTTACTTAGAGTTTTGCAGGTAATTAAACAGGAAAACCAAGCATGACTATTCCAACAAAAAGTGAGTGAACTAACTGCCCAGTTCTGTCAAAAAGACACCGAGAGTAGTTTGCATAGTATTTCACAGTAACTGTGGATATATTTCATATCACCTGCTGATAACAGCATGTATTTTGTAGCACTGCAACCATAGATAAACTATGCCTTGCAGGGAACCTATGGTCAAAGGATTAGCATAGTTTTTACTGCAAAGTCCTCTTAAAAGAAGCTTGCATGTCAGCACTGATTTTCTCAGTTTATACTTTGCAGAAGAGAAGAAACCCTGATGAATTTCCTTTTAAACTTTATTTTTTTGATAGATAACTTTCCTACAATAGTAAAACAGTCTATGCAGTACAGAACATTCTTTATTAAAACTGCTGCATTTCAAACTATTACCCAATATTCTATTAGAAATTGATAAAAAGTGATGCGTTTTTGCTTTCCAGGCCAATATGAAACTATCCCTCAATAATGATCACTTGCAGGGCAGAAAAAAATGGTAAGACCAACCCTTCTGTGAGTACCTACGTGTAACTAATAGCTTCATTTCATGTCAATGTACTTGCAGGTAGCTTCATAAGCAGAAATTTCTTTCCAATTCCATTGAAATGCATGCACTGAAAGAGAGCCCATCCATTTATCAGAAGTTATTGTGGCTCTGTAAACCTGTCATGGGTAGCAAGTAAAGTTACTTGTATAGGTATGAGATTCCCCTTGGAGTTTAACTTTATCAACTGCTAAAATGCAAGTGGAAAAGGAGACAATACTGGATTAATTTCCCTGTGACAGATAGTATTTTTCATGTATGGTAGTGACGAGGAGGTAATTTTTCCTCTGTCTCTGTCCCATGTTTTTGCCATTAGATCATGTAATGGCAAAGTGGGGAATTAAATCCTTCTTTCCTTACCTTCTCTTGTTGCAATAAGCAAAAATGACTAAATAGAAAACACTTTTTATTTGGAATATAATTATTGTGCAAATCAGACTTTTTACCATAATTTTTTCAGGAGATAAATTCGCATTTGTTGCACAATTTTTTTTTTCCTATTTAAACTACCAGTATATTGATTAGAAATATTGTTAGTCCCATATCTTAAAATATAATTTACAAATGGTGGGTACGTATTCTGTGTTCAAAGCAATACAAATAAAACAATGAAGATCACTGCCCTTAAGAGCTTAGGAACTGGAAATTAGTTAAGAAAGGATGGATAAATGCCAAGAGGCAAAAATAAAATGGATATGGTAAAGCAGTATTTGTTAGCATGCTGGCTAAGAACTGCTTAGAACATTTCCCATAAAAATAAGCATTCATTGAGATTGAAATGTTTGCCACTTGAACAAAGTCAATTCTCATATTCCTCCCTTGTGGATTTGCAGACTGCTACCACGGTGGCTGCAACCCCAGTCTTCAGGTCCTCAAACCTCATGTTTTTTTACAAGGAAGCCACTCCAAGAGTGGTAACACAGGCAGCGTTGGATCCTCGGTCCTAAATGAGCTCACCTCAGGAGTCTCCCAAAGCCATAGACTAGACAAGTACGAAAGATTAAAATTGTTGAGCAGCAGCATACTGCAGATAGGAAACAATCTATTTCCAGGTTTTCTTTTGGAAGGTTCCCACTTTTTGTTTAGATTGAAGTTAAATGAAATTGCACTTGCATTCAGGAAACTGTTCGTCATGAATAAGAGACCCTGTTTTTCAGAAAACCTTTTGTCCACCTAACACTTGCCAAGACTTTTGGTAGACGTCAGAACAAAGGTGGACATTTACTTGGTAGCTTTGAAGTAATTCTTAGAGAAGGAACTTAATAAATACAGAAGAAAGCATGAAAAATATATTTGAAAATCTAATAAGTAGTAATAGAAATAGATCTTATGGAATCAATCTCTGTACACTGAATGAGAAATTAAAAGTACATTGTCATGTCCTATGGCAATCACAGGCCACATAAAATAACCCTCATTTACACTGCCTCAAGTTTTAATGGGATTTTTCTTTCAAGGTGACAGGATGCTTATTCTTCATTTATGTCTTACTAGGTGGATCATATCTAAAGTAGATCCTGTGTAATGATTTCTGAAAAGCCAAAAAAACAAAAATCCAAACTAAAAAAGCCAAATGAAAAAGACCAAATCAAAAAGGCTGATACATGTTAATGTAGAGCTAATGTTTCAGCCTAACTGAATTTGTTTCATATATTGCAGGCTTTATTAACATTTACAGAATGGAATAGATCCTTCTGTCTGGTTTCTGTTGTATGAACTAAAAAGAGACATTTTTATGCATTGGATAAAGTAATTGCTGTGGGGGAAAAAGTGCACAATATTTCAGTCTCAATTTTGAATGCTCATTTGCCATTTCATAAATCAAAGTCTGCGTTTAATCTTTGCAATGTATTGTATAGAAGGAACTTTCTCAGGAAGGGAAAATTCTTTAGAATTGTCATATCCTAAAACTATATGGCTTAAGATAACCAGTGGAAGTAAAGACATTACTGCAGTTTTAGGATTATAGTTACAAATGCATGCCAATACTTTTCTTAACTTTCATGTATTTTATTTCTTTCACTACGAAAATTCACATATTTTCCCTCTCTCTGGTCTACATATTACATTGTTATGACCTGACTCCTTTCAATTCTGTTGCTGATTTCTCAGAAGGGAAAAAAAAATGTCATTTCATATGTGATGAATTTAATTATCCTCTCTCTTCTGTCTGTCCATATCAACCTACAAACACTTTTTCTTTCAAGTCATGATAAGTACCGAAACTGGGCCCTTTTTTAAGACAAGTTTTGGACTCTACAGTACTTTGAGCAATTAGTAGTATTAAATAATGAATAAGAGAGCATAAGATCTCAAGATCACCCAAGGTGATACAGGAAGTATAGGGGAAGAAAATATTGCATCACTTTTCATTTGAATATTTACAACTGTGGACAAAAAAGAGTTCATTCTTGTGTAAGTAAGAGGGAGATGAGAGAAAACAGAAACAAAGAATATTTACCACTTTGAAACTGAGGCAGAAAAGGGAAACTCTTAAAAACAAGAGTTGTCAAATTTGAGAATGCAGATATAAAATAAATAACAGTGACTGAAGTTTGATGAAAATTAGCTAGATTCTCTCCTCTCTTCTTCTAAAAGGCAATGCTAATCCTTAAAGGTCAAAAGAATATGAATATGAAACACCAGTGTGAAAGAAAATCTTTAAAATACATAGCCCAGATCATACCATTTTCTCAGTAATAGATGCACTTTCTCACCAGGTGAACAAGCTTCTCAGTGGGGGCTAGATTCCTGCTGCTTATGTTGAGCAGTACAAGGAATGGGACTAACTGCAAAGTGTGAAATAAGGAGCTGCTCAAAAGGGGCAGTGGTGTTGGAATAGGTAAATAAAACATGATGACACTTGTCTAGACAGCTGCTGGTGCTGAATTAGTTGTGAATGACAATCTTAGAATGCACTACTGCATTATCCAAACAACATATCACCATGATTACCCTCGAAAATGTTGTATTTTTCCATCTGCTCTGTCACATACAGTAGCAGTGGTTTGCAGCTGTGGGATTTTCGTAGCATGAAAGCAGTGTCCTTTCTCCATTCTGTCATCATATTCCCCTAAGGAAACCTGGAGTTAGACAGTAATGTAAGAATTGTCTCTTCAGGATGTTTTGTTTTTCATGTGATTTTTTAATCAGTAAGAACATTCACAGGAAACAAATGTGATGTTTCTGCAAGTGCATTCATAAATTAAAAGTGTCCTTGAAATCATTTAAAACTGGTGCTCTGGCAATTGATACGGGAGGGAAGGACTTAAGCTGTTGAAGTTGAGGAAGACCAAAAATTTATAGACTGTGAAGCAGGTCGTATCACAAATACCACCATTCTAACAATTATTTATAGGTTTGGATTGCCACAGATGAAAGAAGGATTTACACCTCTAATATCCTGAATCAGTGATCCAGATGCTGAGTTTTGGATAAAGGAAGCACCATGCTTTTATCTTTCTTCTGATTTTACTGGGAAAGGATTGTGGAAGTAATGATCTCCCAGAGCAATATGTTCCCATTAAAAAAAAAAACAAAACAAAAACCCCTTCCCAATACATGACTTGATTTCTGCCTTCTTTAAATATCTTCCTGTCTATTGGCCTAATGTGTAAATGACTAATTTACAGGCATCTTGCATGGGAAGCCTCAGATTTACACTGCTGGACAATGTTTCAATTAGAAATTAGATTCTGAAAGCTGGAATTTGCGTGATTTAGTCCTTCCTTCTTCCAGTTTCTGTTCTTTGTTATTGTCGTGGTTCAATCTCATCCAAGCACTAAGCACTACACAGTCACTCCCTCACACAACCCAGTGGGGTCAGGGAGAGAATCAGAAAAGTAAAAGTGAGAAAACCCATGGGTTAAGATAAAGACAGTTTATTAGTAAAGTAAAAAGCGTGCGAGCAAACAAAGAAAAACAAGGAATTCACTCCCTGCTTCCCATTGGCAGGCAGATATTCATCCATCTCCAAGAAAGCAGGGCTTCATCATGCATAATAGTTTCTTAGGAAGACAAATGCCACCACTCTTTATGTCCCCTGCTTCCTTCTTCCACCAGCTTTATATGCTGAACATGATGTCATATGATATCCCTTTAGCCAGTTAGGGCCAACTATCCTAGCTGTTCCCCCTCCCAGCTTCTTGTGCACCCCCAGCCCTTACTTCCTGGTGTGGCGGGGTGAGAAGCAGAAAAGACTTTGAATCTGTGTAAGAACTGCTCAGCAATAACGAAAACCTCCCTGGTATTATCAACACAGTTTTCAGCACAAACCCCAAACAGAGCCCTATACTAGCTATTATGAAGAAAATTAACTATCCCTGCCAAAATTAGCACATTCTCTGTCCCTTATTCCACACCATTCGCATCATACAGAGGTCCCATTCTATCCAATACATCATCATTAACCACCACTCCCCTCACATCTTTTGATATAATAGGTAGATATCATTTCTTTAGTCTATGGACTACCTTGTAAAATGCTCATAAAATGTCTAGAAATGTTCACAAAATGTCCATTGAGTTCATTTAGTCCATGACTTTGGGTTCCACCTCTTATAGTTGTCACAGTTATTCTAACTCAAAACCGTCACTGCTTGAACTATTAAGTAATGAAAGCTACTTGGCTGCATAAGTTGATAGGTATTCTGCTAGGCCTATATGAGATTTAGAGTTTCTAAAAGACAGCTGGTTTTGGCATCTTTGCATTCAATGACTAGTTTACTCAAATACATACTAAATATCCTGGGAATTGAAATACTAAATGATAAAGCAAAAGTAACTTATCTCAACAAATAACTAGCATCTTCATACAATGGAGAGGAAAAGTATAGGACAGGATATTTTTACAAAAAATAATTATTTTAGTAGTGACAAAGAGCAAAGATATTCCTAAAATCACTGTTCACATAGAAGTTCAACAAGAAAGAGACTATATTTCCTGAAAAAAATTTTAACTGAAAATTATTCACTCAAGTTCTCTACATTAAGGCTCTTAATTTTTTCAGGATATGTGACAAGTGGCTTCAGATCATTTAAGTCATGCCTTGATGCAACTCTAAAGCCTCCAGTAACATACAGCTGAAGTGGGAAGAAGCATATTTATGCATAGCAACTGCCGTATCAAAAACGATCTCAATTCTCACCAAAACATGCTGAGGTCTTTATAAGAAGGTTAATCAGCAGTCTTCAGACATCCCATTGGAGGCAATGAGCACTGAGTCCTTTACAGTTTTACTGCCTCTGAACAGATAATTTTAGAAGCAATTAATGTTAGATGGAATGAAGAGTACATTAAATTAAGACCCTTTTAAGAAATTCTCGTGATTTTTTCTGCAAGTCTGTTGTGTTGTATTTGCATAGGTACTGACTAGGAACTATTGGAATGAAACAGCCCAACCAGCATCATTAAACACAACCTAGAGTTTTCCTAGAGGTTTAAAGTAGCCAAACCTATAATGGACACACTCTTCTGTGTAGGCTTCTGTATTAAGCTCTATATCAACAGCTGTACTGAGGGAACTATGCAGAAAAGATCCAGCAACGTCTTTGATCAAGTTATTAAACATAAAAGTCCACGTTATTTACATAACCTCAGGAATATAAATGTCTCTTTTTTTTGTGTCGTGTGGCATAGATTTATGTTTGTTCATCTGAAGGAGGAAATATTTCAGTGGACTGTAAGGCTGCTGAGTTTGAGCTGTGCATACTGTTGACAAACGCAGGCAATTCATTTAACAGAAGGCAGAGATGTGCCAGTCTAAGGAAAGGTTTTTGTTGTTAAGTATTTGCAAGAGGAATTATTCTCTAGCAAACGTGGAACTGTCAGGTGGGAGCAGTAAGGAGTGAGTGCATTTTTGTTAACTTTGGAAGATAAATGCTACCTATTAGATTACAGGAATATCTTTGATAGCACATTCTACACTCCCTCATCTTCCTTTCCTTGGAGTCAGATCTACAAAACTTTGTAACCTTCTTTTAAATTCTTTATTTATTATTTAAGTTGATTGGAATTTGTGTCTATTTATAGCAGATAAGTGTATACACATTTTTATGGAGTTGATTATAAATTTAAATACACAAGCTAAGTCCAGCCGCTTTGGTTTTGTGCTTGAAAGTACCTAGTGGGGGACGACTGGATTAGTGATGAGGCAGCACAGGCAGAACCCTAAAAAAAAAAATCATACTAGTAGCAGCTGTTCTGTACGTATTTGTTCTACCCTAAGTGTAAAAAGGATTCTTCTGACTGTCTTTTGAAATGCCTTGCTTTGTGATTTACAGCAATGGTAGCTTTAGGTTGATCGGGGAGCCATAATATCCATACCAAGTGCACTGGCAGAGGAAAACAATGGACTTAAAAATAAGGTGCAGAATGTGTGTGTGTATGTATTATGCAAATAACCACAAAACACTCTTAATTAAGCAGAGTTGGTGACATTAATTCTTTTTTTCAGGACTTCTAATGGGGGAAAAATTAGAGAGATTTAAAAATAGAGGCTTTTTGACTTCTAGCAGCCAGGCTTAGGGCATCTAATAAATAAGCAAAGCATTCTGTGACAAGAAGTGCTTTCAGTTAAAATTGTTCTTCAGATAAAAAAAAAAAGCCAAACAACTCTTAACAAGAGCAACAAAAGAAGCCATCTGTAAAACTCATCAACAAAAGAAATGTAAAACGGATTTGGAAGAGAAAGCAAGTCAGAAAAAAATCGTTTCTAAAACCAGAGTTTATCTGTTTATGCTTTCTATCCCACTTGGAAAAAATGAGACTACAATAAAATAGGCCATATAGACAGTGTCTTTATATGGATGAATAATAGTCAAGAATAGAATTTAGAGAATTATGTAAATTTCTTTGGGATATTTTAAGGATGGATGACCATTTCAGAATAAAATAGAATCTCCACCCAGATAAAAGCACATCTGCTCTGAAACATTCTCTTTTGAGAACACATCTCCTGTTAGGAATCTTAAAAGGTCTGAGCTAAATTTACCTTGAATTCAACTGTCCTATGAATATCTTCAGAATGACCTTTCAACATACCTTTTGGATGTGTATTTTGCTTATCCTACTTTCAGTTCCAATGAGAAGTTAAACAACAGCAAGAAGATGCTTTGGGAAATATTTCTTCACTACTATTTACAGACATAGTTATAAGTACGTGTGTTCTAATTTGTTACAAAAATTACCTTATTTATTGATGGTGCACCCACAGTAGCTGAGCAGCCCACCTTCTGAAGTATTACTACTGGAATTATTTAATGTTTATGTGCTTTCATAGCACAGTTAGGAACAAAAAGATAGTATTTTGGAGTGACATGAACATTTCTATAGTGGGGATCATCCCAGCACTTTCTGTAACTACTGCTGCAGCTCAATGTTTTGTGAGGTAGAGAATGAATCATCGCAAAGAACTTCCTTGTGCCACGGCACAAGAAGAGCTGTTGTGTCCCTCACTACGTACCTTTAATAATTCACCAGCTTTAAACTGGAAGTGATGCTGAACGAAGACCAACCTTATCAAAGAAGCAGTTACATGCTGCAGCAGGCAACTGATGGAGGTAACTGGGGAGTGAGACGCAACACGCAAGGCTGACTTCAGCCTAAGAGGACCCACAGCACGCTCACAGCCTTGTGGACTGGCAGCAATGCACACACTGACTAAGGCACTAGATGTCTCCCACAGAAAGAAAAAGCTATTTTTAGGCTGAAGCCCACCATTTTTAGAACTCCAGATAACCCCTACTCTGTATAAGAACAGCTGTACTAATAGACTTTAAGGTGCAAAATAAGAATCTTCAGACCTAAAAGAAAAAACATTTGCACCTCTAAATAAAAGGTCAATTTTGCAGGTTAAGATGCAAAACTTTCTCCTTTATGAAACTGTGCAGAGGCAATTCTATTCCTGTTTCTATTTCAGTATCTAGGCCATCTTTATAGTGCTGTATTCACTATTTCTAGCTGAACAAGTGGAAGAATATTAGGTGAAGTGATCTCACCTTTCTAACTACAACAGTTGAGGAATCTTGCTGCTATTCACATATGTGAAACGCTATCTATTTTTGGTGACCTGCTTTTAAATTTGCTGATTATCAAGCTCATTATCTCTTCTGACCTTAACGCTGGCTGCTTGGTGAAGTCAGCAATAAGTATGTTTTGCAAACTGTGCTAAGAGTTAGGTAAGACTCAGACTAAAAATCAATTTATTTAACACACAAAAAAAATTTCTCATAAAAATATTTTTAGAATTATGTTGAAATATTTTATTTATAAAACAGAGATGTTCAAGTTTTCTGCTAAGTTTCTGCTTCTTTTAAAAACAAGGAATTTTTTCAATAAATAGAGGTATTTATTGGGATGTGATTGGATTTCAAAGTGCTTTTGATAGGATGGTATTCTGTTAAATGAAATTTCAACAAAAAAGACAACCTTCAAAACACTCAG
The DNA here is from genome assembly GCA_033556795.1 of Tapera naevia. NCBI lineage: Eukaryota > Metazoa > Chordata > Aves > Cuculiformes > Neomorphidae > Tapera > Tapera naevia. Next base: position 18,845,376 of record JAUMJJ010000059.1, read on the forward strand.
AATATGGTATTTTTCAGTTACGTGTTATAAAAAGTCTAATCTCACTATACTCTAACAAATGCTACCACATAATAAAAAAGTCCATAATTTTTATTCCTTTTTAAAGTATTTATTTTACCAAGACAAACAAAGAAGCTATGCTGACAGAAGACAGAGATCACGGGGTCATTACTGTATAGTATGATATTAATTCTCAGAGTTATTTTTGTTAGGTAGTAATGGATGTAAAATATGCTTACTTTTCCTTCAATTATCCATTTCCAGATGCTTTCAGTTACTAGCAGGCAGATTCAGAACTCTTAATTTTTAAACCCAGACAGAATGTTACAGTCCTTGGTCCCAGTAGGGGACCAAGTAGGGGCTAACTCACAAGGCAAAAATGTAAATAAGGGATAATAGTAGAATCCAATTTCTACCCCCCCACCCCCACCCCAGACAAATATTGAGCTGTTTCTTTGTTCCTTTAAAAATGTTGATTTTTCTTTTAAGGTAACTTAAAAATGGTGCTCCCAGGAGTATTTCCTAACTCCCTGACATGAAGTGTGCCTTAGCCATATTTTGAAAATATATTGTGCAGAAAACACATGTGTTCAAAAATACCTGTCGCCTACCTATTTTCTATGGCAGATGCAAGTGCACATTACAATTTAAAACGACTTTGCACACGCTCACTGATCAATGGTGCAGCCTCAGGAGCCCTGAAAAAGTATTTTATTTCACAGGCTGGTGGCTAGGGAATGCTTTCGGGTAGTGAGAGGTTTGAATCCTTACACACAGAGGAGGGAAATGAACCCATACTTCTACTTCCAAGACACTCTATGCACCGGAATATAGTGAAAAAGGTATATGGTAGCTTTACTGAAGTCATATTTATATCCAACACATTTTTGGCAGGGTCCTTTGTCCTTCAAATGTCTATAGACAAAAATAGGGCCAGTACAGGCAAGCAGACCTAAAGTCACAAAAGTATGGTATTCCTGTTTGACGAGGATTGTTTTGGTGGTTTTGCTTTATCCTGTGCAAGAATAGAATTGAAGGAGAACAGAGTGGCTTCTTGTTTTTTTCTTTTCCCACAGCACAGATAAATACCCAGACCAGACTGCAGCAGCTTGTGGTAAGTCACTTTCTGCTTAGTTTCTCTGGCACTGCTGTAGCTGTCAACCTTATTTAAATTGCTCCATACCAACTGATGTTTTAGCTTCAGTAGTACTACCATATTCAAACCACTATATATTAGGCAGATGCTGTTTCAGGTTTTAAAATTACAACAAACTCAATCCTATTATGCATTGAGGAGATACAAAAGGGGGGCTGAGGGCTGGTTTATGCCCTCCTGCTCGAGACAGCAGAGGAGCAATTCGGCACCTTCAGAATCAAACACATATGCAGCTAAATGACTGTTAGTTTGACCTAGAAAACAGCAGACCATACATGTATTTAATATTCTGTTCTACTGAGCAGGATCTCAGCATGGTGTTACTCGTATTCACCCATTCAGCTGCATGACTACACATATGAGAAAAGAAAGTTATTAGTTTCAGTAATGACACACAAACTCAATTCATGGCCAGAGCTGGACTGCTATTTTAATTCCACTTCCCCTAGCTGAAATCATTCTGGGACTTCACATTAAGCTAACTGACACTTGAGAGAAAAAAACAACAGGAGATCAATTTGCCTGCTACTATGATGTCTAATTAAAACACCGTATGTGCTGAGAGACTTGTCACAGTTTGTTAAACCATTGAAGGAGTTGCTAGCATTAACTCCATCTTACAAGAAAATGTTGTTTCAGTTGAAGGCCATTAAAATGTTTTTCACAAAAAAAATAATTTCAAATTTAAATCTGGAAATCCTATTAGCTTCTATATGGGTGTTATGTTCTCTAAATTTAAATACGCCTGTTAATAAACCTCTTTACTCTTGCAAAACATGTTAAAGATTTCCCAATACAGAGTTTAATTTATTTCCTTTCCTACAATTGATATATCTGATCTGAGTGTGATCTTATTCCCTTGACAAGTTTATAGCATAGTTTTTCAAACTTCTAATAGTTTTGGTTTCCTATACGAGGAGCAAGGTAGTGCTTATCATTTCCTATATGATAATACCAGGTCTATTCCAAATAGGTGGGTTTTGAAACTTGCCCTAAATGTGGACATCCACATTAATTAGCAGCTTTACAACACTGCTAGTTAAATAAATACTAAATAAGACATTTTTAATGTTTATTAAATGTATTCATCATGTTGTGGGTTTTTTTCTCTTTACAAGAGCTTCAAACTTACTAAAACACAGCAAGTAGAGTGTGGAAATCAAATAGCTGTTTTTACTCCCCGTTTATTTTCAGTAAAAAGCTGCTGGATTACAACACTGGACAAATAATATATTTATTTAATGAATTTAAATAACAATGGAACAAGAAGCATAATCCTTATATTCCATCTATTTCCAGAAAACTTTCTCTTTTATAGCTTATATAACACATCTCAAAAATAAGTCTATGTATGTTTCGTGGCATTCAGGATATATGTATAACTAAATGTAGAAAAATAGAAATGAAGCTTCATCGTACAGTCCATCTTATTCATCTGAGCCAAGATCAGGGGCACCTCTGCCATTCCTGAAAGGTTATTGTTCAGTTATGTCCAGTGACGGACAATCCACAGCTTCTGCTTCTGTGCTTTCCTACATTTACCATTGAGCAGTTAATATGAATATAACTTCTACAGTATGTCCTGATCTTTCTTTTTCCTATCTGCAACAGATATAGAAAAACATTACTCTGTTCCCCTCTGATTCGGTCTGTTATGACTTCTTCTCCAGTTGGAACTCCCTTCACCGTTGCAAACCGTTCTCCTAGGCTACATTGCCTACATGTGTCTTCATTGTTATTCTCTTCTAAATTCCTCTACCCATTTGGTCTAGTTATTCCTGAAAAGCAGTACATCAAAAATTACAAATATTTTCTTAACAGGCTTTATCATTGTCGAGTAGGGAGAGTTACTTCCTGGATTTTTCATGAGTATGTTCCAGTTTATATAATTCAGTAAGGCATTTGCCTTCTGTTGCTCAGATACCTCTTCAGATTGGAGTTCTCCATTATTTGCAGAGCCTCTTCTGAGGAACTGTTGCCCACTCAGTTGTCAATATTTTACTTAAACAAATTCTTATATATGTTACAATAACTTCAAAGTTTTACTTTTCCTTCCATACTGTTAGAATTCCCACACATTTTTAACTTAGTAAGTAGGTTCCCTATTCCTTTATTGAAGTCATTAGCAATAATACAAAAAATACAAAAAGTGCAAAAAAAATTTTGTTCTGGAAAACAAAATCCCTAACAAAACATCATTTCACTAAAAAAAACCCAGCCACAACCAAACCCAAACAAATAAAAAAGACTCCACAGTACTTAAGGTCATTTATTCAACTGATTTCACCCTCACATGATAGTTCTTTTAAATAGGCTCCACTTGCTAACATTCATTAGGAAAAGAACATTTGAGACTAGGAAAATCATAGCATTAGACATTTATTTTGTCTTCCCACGAACAAGGAGAGAAATATCACTTCTTGTGACAAGTATTATACATTTTTAAATTAGAATGGTTTCAAAAAGCGAAGATAATTATCATGATATTTTTTATTAATTTTCAGTACTTATAAATAATTCTACTATTTCTTTTTCCTGGGAAATGATTTTTTTTCTGGATAATATATAGCTCTAATTTTCACCCCCTTCTGAAGCTTGGTAACATTTTATTTCTTCACTTACTTCAATCAAATATATGATCATTGAAAATTCTGATATCACTTCAGCCAGTGCAGAGAGTGTTTAAGATGAAATCCAGGAAGACCAGTATGAAATGCATATCCTTACCGTCTTGCTCATCTAATCTGTTCATGCGTGACTAGTTTAAGGCTGAGACCTTTCCCCCTCAATTTGTATTAATTGTACCTGTTTCCTACCGATAGGCTAACTTTCTTGACAAAAATATGCATCGAGTCCCCAGAAAGGTACGTACTCCTCACATCATCTGCCAATATTTTTTCCTCTCTCTGGTAGTAAATGTTATTTTTCATTCTTAGAATTTCTTTGAAGTGTGAACTGCTTTCTTTGGGCTTGATTCCCAGAGCTCGTACCTGTCTGTTTTCTCAGATTTTATGAAGTTCATTGTTTTTAGTTTGGCAATGTCTCCTCTCTTTCCTAACAGTGATGAACTTCTATTTCAAGATCACTCTTAAGATCTGCATTTCATTTTCAGGTGTGAGAGTTTTTCTGTATCTTTTAGAACAAAATTTAGAAGATACTTCCCTGTACTGGCTTTTTCCACTTTCTATACAAACAACCCATCATCAGTTGATGTCAACAGAGAATCATGAAAATATTCATAATGAAAACAAATAATAACAGATTGGACACAATAACTGGGGTTTTTTTTGAGTTCCTATTTGTCATCAATTTCTCATAATTTTCATAAGTATTCTTTTTTTAAAATGAAACCATACATTCAGGATTTGTTTCATAATTCTTATATTCTATATCTTTAAAGGAAAATATAGAATTTGCTAACTTAATTTGAATGAAAATTAGTATTTTTTTACATGAAATTCAATTGCTCATAATAAGCAAGTGTGCTATGATATTGCATCTGTTATTTGCATGTCCTTAGGAAACACTTTTCTGAATGGCAAATAAAGGAATATGAAGTCAGTGTTTCCCTAGTGCATTCATGTGTCCGATACTCTGGCTCATAAACAATCAGTTACTGGGTATCTCCATATCAACTCTATGGTCCTTCCACCCTCAGGCAAGTAATTTCCAGGAGAGATTATAGTACAATGTTAAAGGTATGTGGATTTGCTGCTGCTTCTATATTCTAAATTAATATACATTACAGAAGTGTGTTACCTCAGAGTATACATGTTCAGCATCATGTAGTGCTTAATAAGCATATACCTTACAGCTCTGTGCGATGTTACTTACACTGCAATAATTTTAATCTGGAGTTTTGATCTAAAAATGTGGTGGTTTGGATTGCCACCAGATAGTTCTCAGTGGATTATTGAAAAATAATATATTTTCTCTAAGTAATTCTGTCTTGCTAACTCCAAATTAAGAAATCAACGATGCAAATATGAAGTCTTTAAGATTGATTTCTCTTAAAACCATAATAACAAGTCATTTAATATTCAATTCATGGGAGTTATTTCCACTATCACAGTCATTTTGCTAAAAAACTGTGCAGATAATAAAATTACACCTAGTCACAGATCTCTTTTCCTTTTATCTGAAATATATCTCTTCTGCTTTTACCTGAATTTTGAAAATGCTCTGATAAAGAACACTGTAAAAGAATACAGTGTAGCCCAAACAGCATCTCTAATATGTAAATGTGTTTTTCAGCATGGGTAGCAGATAACAACATGAATATTGCTGACTGAATGAACCGAAAATCAGATTTACTAAACAGAAATTGTGACCATGGCTTTTCTGTAATTTCTGTGGGTGTGCTACTCTTTCATGCTATTTCTGTTTAAATGGATACTTCTGTTTATTCCATCAAATAATTCTAGGTTCTCAAGATGCATCATGAAGATACATATAATTAGTAATTTGGTAAAGGAAATGTCTGTCCACAGATATTTAGATTGTCACCAATACAGTTTCTATCTTGTGCGTCCTTATTGCTATTGCGAAAGAAAATAATAATAGTGCATGCAAAAAAAGTCTACTTGAGCATTCTTCATTAAAAGTAGAAATTTCCTTTCATAAGATTTACTGGAAATTTAATGTATAGCTGAACATTGGGTTCCACAGCTATTTTTCAAATGTTCTCGTCTTCCAAATAATTTAACTCATTCACCTAATTCCACTATATTGCTTATTTGGTGGCACTGTTTGGACCACACGACAATATTTCTGAGAAGTGTTCAGAATTATTTTGGCACTGATTGATATAATTTTTCCTTTTTACATAAGACAACGTATTGAAGTAAAATCTTGATTTGGCAGCTCACAGTATCTTAGCAGTAAATAAATAAAAACCACAAACAACTGGCCATCATGACACCAAGGACTTTTTTTTTTTTTAATAAAACTGTACAGGCAGGTTTGCATTCTAAGATTTCTCTTACTGAGTTACAACAGATTTTTATGGCTATCTTATGGGATGCTATGTCGCAGTGCAGTTAACGGGATTCAGTGGCAAAATTGAAGGGAAAATTCATAAAGTCTTTAAAATACTTTTTTAAAGTGGAAGTAATGTTACTTTCCTATTGCTATATAAGTAATTACATAAAATACAGCTGAAAATATTTTCATTGGTTATAAAACTTTTGTGAAAATGATTTAAAAAGAAGCAGAACTAAGTAACAGCTTATCATACATGATTTTGTGCTAGCTTCTTCCTGTTTGTTTTTTATTGAAAGAAATGTTTGTTGACGGCTCATTGTAGGAACTTTGGCAATGCCTGGAATGAGAATAGGACACACTAGGCCAACGGATTTAGGAAGAAGTTAGGCCGTTTGGACTAAAACCTACAGAACACTGTAAAAAAATATTTTTAATATGGTGTTAAGTTTACTGACATGAATTTCATTCAGTTATCTTTATGATTTCATTAACCTGTTCTTGTGTAATTTTCCAATTTGACAAAAGAGAAAAATAAATAAGATGATAGAATAAATATGTGATCTTTTGCAGTAAACTGATATATAAGCTTGTGTGTCATACATATACAAATATATTCACCTTACTGTAGATAGCATCCAACAGTTGGGATAATAAATATTTCATTCTTGGTGGCATGCATATTATGACTGTTTCTTTCTATTTGATGAAATAAATATCTTCTGCTAATATTTAACTTTATTCACAATTTTTCATGTGAGTTTACAGGAGTAACGGCCTTCATATTTGAACCAGGTTATAAGGCACAGATGTAAAAGTGTTTGTTATACTACTGAAAAAAAGTTTAAAAAGCTACATCTTTATTAAAATCTTTAATAAAAGAAATATTTATAAATTGCTAGTTGCATTCTTTTAAGGTTTTTTAAATTCTGTCCCCGGAGTAGTAAGGTGATTCCTACTTAGAAGGCATAACTAAGTATGTATTTAGAACTTTGCTGAGACAACTCATGCAGAATAGCAGGCACTGTGGGTCTTAGAGCCCTGAAAGTAACAGATACATCTTTCCCTTCTTTTGTGGATCCTTTACTATTCCCCCAAATTAGAGGAAGAGCAGCCGCATAAACCCAAATAATCCTGACTTGAAGATGGATTTGAAAAATTCGCAATTCGTGCACAATTGGTGACTTCTACAGAGATGCACTGTCCCCTGACAACTTCATCGCCTGCCAAGTTTAGTTCTGTTTTATTAGCTTGACGCGTTGCATGACAACAATCTCAAGTCTTGAGTGTCTGAATTCTGTCTTTCAACATATTGCTTTGGGCCTGTTGTTTCAAACATCATTTTCCAGTAGTCAGCTGCGGAGAAGTACCCTCAATACTTACCTAGCACACTATAGTTCCTGTTTATATTAAAGAAATTTGCACTAGCTACAACAATGATGACCTGCCCTGCTGGCAGGGTTTTGTATAAAAATGAAATGTATAAATAAAAACCCAATCTAGAATGAACCCAAGAAATTACACTAGGGTGTTGTTCAAAAGAAATTTTACAGAGTAACTTAAATCTTCTCTCAATACATGAATATCTGGTTCATTCCTTGACTAATTTTCAGTCACCAAAGGTGGCTATTATGGAACAGAGCTGTACAGTGTAACCTATTTCACCTAACTTTTCCTAACTTAATTCACTTAAGATAGGAGAAAATTAATTACTTCCAGTTGAAAAATTGAGTACACAAACACTGAAAACTGAAAAATACTGCGTCATGAGATGTTCCCAGATCATTTATTTTTTTATGTGTTCATGTAATTTCAGTAATCTGTAGTTTACTAGTAAATATAGCCAGAAGTGTTTGTAAATATTGTACATCCTGAGTAATGTGGTTTCACAGTGATAGTCTCCTATGCAATCTTCCATATTTACAGAGCAGCGCCTTTGTTTTACAGCTAGGCATTAGTTCTGAAAAACTGTTAACTGCTGTCTCACTTTGTATAGGTTTCCAAAATTAAAATTTCAACTTTGAAGGGAGAGATGATATGATGGCTAAAGTTTTTACTGCTGTTTAATTGCTATGAATTTCTTGATCTTTTAGTCATATGCTAAGTGAACAGATGTACATAAAAGTACAAATGGATTCAAGGAGAGAGCAGATATCTGCCTGTGCTGGCCATTAAGCCCAATATCTAGATGTAAACTCCACATAGGTATTTACTAAAAGAGAGATAATTCGATGTCTGTCTTGCTCTGGAAGGTGAATAATATGGCAAGTAACCTTTCTTACACAGCACAGCCTGGGCACAGATATTTTTATTCCTGACCCTCTTCAGTCGAGAAAACATAGTCATCTTTCACATGATCTCTGCTTTCAGCCATGACGGAAAGCTCCATATCAGACTGGCTACGGGTTTCTTCTGGACTCCCTCTGCATTCATTTTCTTCTTATAGGTTCTTTGCTGTCTCTAAAGATTTTAAAAGCCCAGGACAATTTTAAAACATCTTTTTTTCCTCTTGCTTTAAATGTTTGTTTCATCTGCCTAGGACATTTTGAAGGATTACTGAGGCGGTTCGTAAAAAAAGCAACAACAATATCTAATCTGAAAAAATTCTCCACTGATGGGTGTAATCTGAAGCCCAAGAGGAAGCGGAAAACACGTGCTCCTGTGGGCTGCCTCTCTGAAGCAGATCAACTGTGCCCACACTACACTGTGCTCTGGTCTGGCCGTTCTCTGGGTTTTCCATGGCATTTCTGTGACCTTAAAACATAATTACCATAATTATCAGTTGTTTAGATTGTTGAAGTTTGAAATGCCTGAAATAATGGGAGGATTATGTTACTACCCACATGAATGTCGTCACAACTGTGGTGTTGTCCCAGGCCTGGGACACTAAAGGGAGAGCAAGTTCTCAAAGGTCTTTGCAAATAATTCTGGAGAACGAGGAATAACGAAGTAGCTCTGCTTTTGTCTACTTACACTGCGCACAATCAGTGGTCCCTGAAGCATGCTATGTCAGGAGTCACACTTAAGCTTTGATTCAAAGGGAAATGCACAGTTAACTTCAGAAGATAATTAAGAGATACATGTACATGCAGGATGGACTATCATGGAACCAGTCAGGATGTGAGAGAAAAAGAAAAGGCTGAATTGTTTGGCAAAATACACCATCTATTGACTGTTTCTCATTAAAAAAATATATTGCTACTCACTTCTGAAAAGTTTAACTCTGCATTTTTTGTTTGTTAAAGATTATTTTTAACTGCAATCCAGAAATTATTTTTAAATCACAGTTGTAGTGCTGACACACATTTGGGGATTCAGCTTGAGGTGTCTATTCTTCTATTATTCTATTGTGTCCAGGTCCATATTTTTCTTCTGCACTGAAATTAGAGAACAGATTTTGTTCATCTGCCTTATACCTGCATTATATGTATACACATACGTATCATAAAGAAAGAATGCAAATAGATCATTGAGAATTAGTTGCCTAATGCTTTTTGTATGCTGCTGAGTGCTTGATAAACAATGATAGGCAGTGAGAATAATTCAAATCCACACACTCTCTTCTGTTTTTTTTTCTGGGTACTTTAAAGCGAATATTCAGAATTGGTTTTACTTTTTCTTCTGTCACTTAATGCCTCACTAAACACAACTCTTTCTTTTATAAAAAACCCACCACCACAGTATTATAAACAACCTCTGCTCTAGTTCTGAAGGACATTTCTCAAACAAGTGCACCGTACATAAATCAGAAAATAGAACATCAAACATAAAAATGAGATACTAACTTCTCTGCTAGGGATAGGCGAGTTAATGCCTGAATCAGATGTTTACCCTTGTTAGCTGTCAGAGTTCAGCTACCTCTGCTTTCAAAGCTTATTTGTTTTGTATATGAATATCCATAATTAAATGGCAAACAATAAATGGAATCATTATGTTATTTGGAAGGATGTTATATAACATGTTGAGGTTTACAGTAGAGGGTCAAAAGAGCCTGTGAAGTTGCATTATAGTGTTTAAAATACTAGAAAATGCTGAAGAAAAATGTACAAAACAGTTGAGCTAGTTATCGTCTTAGGAAAATATAATCAGATTCTGTTAATCAGTTGACTATGAAATATTTTTTTTTCCCTTAAAAGATGAATCGTCGAATCATAGAATTATGGAATGGTTTGAGTTGGAAGGCACCTTAAATATCATCTAGTTCCAAGCCTCTGCCATAGACAAGGGCACCTTCCACTAGATTAGGTTGCTCGAAGGTCCATCCAGCCTGGCCTGGAACACATCCCCTCCAGGGATGGGTCTTCCACAACTTCCCTGAGCAACCTGTGCCAGTACTTCACCACCCTCATAGTAAAAAGATTCTTCATAATATCTAACCTAAATCTAACCTCTTTCAGCTTGAAACTGTTACCCCTCATCCTATCACTGCACTATCTGATAAACAGCCTCTTCCTAGTGTTCCTGTAGGACCCCTTTAAGCACTGGAATGCCACTATAAGGTCTCCCTGGAGCCTTCTCTTTAAGCTAAAAAAACCTCAATTCTCTCACCTGTCCTCGTGTAGGAGGCATTCCAGCCCTCTGAACGTATTTCTGGCCCTCCTCTGTACTCAGTCTAACAGATTGATTTTCTTCCTGTGCTGAGAACTCCAAAACCGAACACAATACTCCAGTAAGGGCTCATGAGAGCAGAGTAGAGGGGGAGAATTGAGGCCATTGAGATCTGTTCTTTGGATATAAAACAGGAACTTTTTGTAGAACTTGTGTCTTCTTAAAAATCCTTTTCAAGTCAAGAAGACTTTACCTGCAGGCTGATTCATGTGGTGATTGTTTTTATCATAGAGTGTACCTACATGAAGAATGCAGGCTGTGTTTTCTAGCCATCAGTTCATTTCATGCTGCTCTTACAGAAGAATGTGAAAATGAATCAGTGGGAGTATACCTTAGAGAATTTTTACTGTATATCAGTGTATTATACTGGTGAGGTAATGCCACTGTCTCTTAGCTGCTTTCTTCACCAGCCACGGCTGGCAGCAAGAGTTCTACTGACTGGGGTGAAGAGGAGCAGAGCACAATTTGCAGGCTGAAGAAGGAGAATGGGAAGGTGACGTAGCAACATGTCTGTACTGAACTGATGAATGAGTTGTTATCCTTAAGGATTTTCAGCTAAAAAGGAGTTTGGTTTAAAGAAATGTCAGTATTAGACATACTGGGATTGCAAACCTCATATCATTTCTCCACTTTAAACAAAGTGGAGAATGAAATATATAGACATTTAAGTACACTCTTTTTCTTGGTATGTCAGAAAGCTTTTACTATAGCCTGAAAAATATGGTAGACACCATAATCTTCTGTATTTAGTGACTACTTAAAACTCAATTTTGTGTCTTCACTGAGCATCCCAGGGGAACACAGTATAAAAGGAAATTGTAGATATTGTGTGAATTTTCCAAAACTCCTCCAAATAGTTCTTTTTGTTTTTCTAGGATTTCATTTGCAATTCAAAACTTAATTACTTTCGATTTACTCAATCTTTTGATTGTGTTAGTTTAATTTTCACAATATTCCTCAAACATAAGGCTGATAGTCACCTCAACTTCATTATCATCCTCAAAGAAGTGATTAACATTGTGTCTGATCTCCATGAGAAGTCAGTAATAAACTGTAGGCATTAATCATTTTCTTTTTTTGTAAAATGTGGAACTGCTTATACATGTGTTTATCTCATTAAAATCGTCAAAGCCTGGGAAGGAGTAGTCCCACATAAGCAGGTGGTGGGACCATAGATAGCTCTAGTGGGACTGTCAGTTTGGGTTGGCTAACCATTCCGTTTTTAAGAGGGGGTAGGGGTTTGGGGTTTTTTTTGGTTGGTTGATTGTTTGGTTAGTTAGTTGGTTAGTTGGGTTTTCTTTACTATTTGGATAATTTTTTTTCACCTTAGATCCTCACTAGCTGCTACAGCACCACAAGCAATAATTCATTAATTAAATGGAAGGAGCAGGAAAGAAGTGGTAAGAAGACTGTTTCTTTGCCAACAGAGAAATCATAATGCTGGTTACAGCAGAGTTCATCAAATGAAGTGGAAAAGAAGATTTTATACTTTAATTAAAAAAGAGTTTGCTAGTATTTCTGCTGAGTAAATGAGGCATTTCTGTTAGGTCTGATAAACAAATCTTTAAAAAAGGGAAAAGAAATGCATAGGCTTGTCTAAGAATATTCAAAATGCCTCCATAATAAGGGTAACAAATATTTAATGTTACAGGAAGAGAAAATTTGAAATTATAAACTCCATCCTCAAAGCACCACCACCCCCCCCCAAAAAATATTATGGGTTAAAAAAAAGCCAATTTCTTACATCAAACAAATACTTCTTGAAAGGGTAGTGTACACTAGAAATATATTTTTCAGGCTATACAGGAACTGAGTTATGGTCCAACTTGACCAAGGAACAAAGAGAAAGGTAGAAGTTTGGTGTTGATTCTGATGGGGGATTTTTTGCCTTCTTTTGTGTCATATATAAAATTGTACCTTTTTTTCCTTCATCTGAGTTTTGGAAAATTCTTTGTTTCCATTGTTTTGTGTTATGGGTTGTTGCAAGCTAAAATTGAAGCTCCCAGTCCCTTTGGAATACTTTTAGTGAGACGAGTATTATATTCTGGCAGTTTGAATTCTCTGCAGTTTATGGCTACAGAGGATCTCTACGGCAATATTTGTCTTTTCGACAGTATTGGCCAAAAGCTGGTGAAATAGAAACCTTGGGTGGATAAGAATTTCACAGTCATAAGTGAAAGTGAAAAATATCCTCCTAAAAGAGAATTAGGCAGCGAAGAGCAAGCTTGCATCCTATGGCTCCCAGGCAAGCCTGTGAGTCCTATATTTTGTCTTTTGCCCATATTATTGTCACTGAACTACATGATCACAGCGGTTAATCACACTTACTAATGATCACTGTCATTAAAAATACTGTTAAAATCTGGCAATATTTTCAACAGACTGAGGGCAATGTTGACATCAACTGAAAATAATTGTCAAACTTGCTTGGAAGAAGATCACATCTGGCGCTCTTGTTTAATTTTTTATCCTTGCTTTCTGGAAAAAAAAAACAACCAAAGAATGAAAAAAAAGCTAAATGTAAACCCACAGGATTGTTCACTATAATATATACAAAACTTCTTACACTTTATATACATTTGTATTGTATAAAAGTCTGCAGTTTCTAACTCTTGGTGAACGTTCACCTCTAGAATTCAACCTTTGTTATTCCATAATTATGTGATCTACTGTTACATATATAAAAACCGTATTATTCAATACGTTCCTGATGACTTAATATACCTTGTCAGACCTTGAAAACTCAAATTCACTAGGCAGTTCAGCAAATATCAAAGTTGTGTTTAAAAATCTTCATGACATTAAATAGCAATTGGAAAGTCTCTATCAGATTTACATTAGCGCTCTTCTTTGGTCATAATATTATCAGTTTGGTTAATTCTGCCTTATAAAATTAGTCTCCCTGTGAACTCATGATAGTTTAAGATTCCTTTTGCCCCTATTTGAAATACTAGGATTTTTGCCATTCACATGAAGAAGAACATAGCTGAATTCTACCATGATCTAGAACCTCACTGACGACCTTGTGTAGGGTTTTGGTATGGGAAAAGATTTTCCTTCAGAGAAAACAGTTGCTTAATTTTTAATATAATTTTAAATCTCATAAATCAAAGATTAACTTCATACGGTATTTATGGGTAATAACACACAACTGATGAATACACCATAACCTGAAGTTATCAAAATAATATCGGATTTCTGGACCATGGTTTTAGTCAAAGACAATTTAAAGAAGTTCCTACAGGAATAAATGCATTAAATTTTCCAGTTTTATTATATAAAGTGTCAGGCTAGATGGTCTAATTGTTGCTTCCAGGGTCAAAATCTATGAATATGCTAAAATGTTATCTTGAATTGTGACAGATTAAGGTAAGTACTTAAGTGCTTTTCTGTACCAGGTTCTAAGTTTTAAAATTATTTTTATTGCCAAATGTAACATTCTTGAGAGAAGGGATCACTACTCTTTGCATGAAATAATAATCCTTACTAGCAATGCATTTGGTCTTAATTGTAGCTAGTAAACACCATTTTTTGTAATAATTCCAAAGACTTTTAATTTGAATGCAATAGAGAGATGTAAATATTTTTACTGGGATTACTTAAAAAGAATATAACAAGCAATCTGAAAGCCTAGAGACTGTGCAGAGCAGATAATTATATAATTGGGAATATGTCAGCACCTATGATCTGTATAAGAGAGAGGATTTGAAAAGGGAAACATCTTTCTTTTATTTGAATTTTACAGGTAAAAAAAAAAATCAATCACTTTTCCTTGAGAATAGGTGTTAGGTTTCTTCCTCTGTAATTTATACCGAATTGTCCTCTGACATTTCATTATGCTGTTTAAAGCTGTTGCAACTTTGAATAAAACATTTTTTGTGCTTTATGTATTGTAAATTAATTGCTCCTGTCAGATGAGCAGCTCATCTCGGGAATATAGCAAATTATTCTATATTTTATGGTGGGTTTTTTTTAATGCCCCCATGAAAACTGAAGGGAATTGATACAAAATAAAAAAACCCAAAACAAAACAACAAGCTCCACTCCCCCCTGAACAAATAAAGTAATAAGAGCTCAGTTCATCTCAGAAAGGGCCTCCAAGCACTGTCACGTCAGATATTGGAGAGTAGAGCACATTCACCCTTCAGGAAAGACATTTTTAAATTCATTTCAGTCATTGCTTGTAATTGAGTTTAACAGCTGAAAATCCTTCAGTTGACCTCCTGTCTATCTTTGTTTCTTCTTTTAATACAATTGCTTAGAGTGCAAAAAGTCTACCCAAACACTCTGTAATGACAACATTACACATACATACACATCACACACATATATACAAGCACATATAAAACTACAATATGTTGTATATGGCCAACAGTATGTGGATTGCATTTCATACATGCATATGTGTGTAATGTATGTTTGTATTGGTTTTAAATATATATAACAAAAATAGATATTTATATACATCCATCATAACCCTACACACAGAATAAAAAATGTCAAAAGCATCTGTTTTGGGAATGTTGGAATTGATGCAGGTAAATAACTGCAATTGCTTAAATTGCTTTTTTTTTCCAATCACGAAGAAAATCTCAGAACCACATGGTACAAACAGATCACATATGGAAACTAATTAAAACCCTGTCAAAGCAAGCCTGTCATGTTCAGCTGAAGTGAGTGAGCAAGAAAATGGAACAACACTGCTACAAAATTTGGCACAGTAAGTCACTTTTTTTTGAAAATATCTTGAGATAATTTAGAAGCTGGAAAAACCTCTTGAAAACACTGGTTTAGAGCAGGTGTACTTATCGCTCCCTCACTGTTCTTTCAACACCTGGAAGTTTCTAGCCATAAAATTCCTCTACCTTGGGACGTATTTTATTCTAACGTCACAGCTTTATCCAGCTTTGACAAAAACTTATAATATCTTATTCTCTGAATGTAAGATATGTAAGAAAGTAGATTATGGATAGCACAAATCAGATGAGAACATCAACTGAAAGTCTAGATTTCCTGACCTTTAAAGGAGGGCCTCCTAGAGGTACAGTCCTAGTGACTCATAAAACCTTTGGCAAATGTACCAAGAATGATCTAAGAGCTTAAAAGCCTGAGAATCTGAAGCTCTGCCTCAAGTTTTTCCTACTTAATTTATTTTGGCCAATTCCTTAAACATGTTTGCCTTGCAGCTATCAAATAATTTCATTTCAGATTTGTCCCTGTGCTATCATTTCTTTTTGAAAGTGTGTTCAAGTAAGCTAATAATTAAACTGCTCTTCTGAAGGAGGCACTTAAAATTGTACCACCTGTCAAATAGAAAAGATAAGGAAAAAGAAGCTTTTGCTAATTAGTTTATGAAAATAGATTCTCACACATTGTACAAGTTCTTGTTTCTTTTCCCAACTAGTAGAACAGCCAAATTTTCTCACTCCCAAGAAAAGACCAAATAAACTTCAGCATTTCTCTACTGATGTTTTAATCATTTTCTGAATCCTTTAGATCTGTTCTACTGAAAGAAAAAAAGATTCTCACTTAGATTTTTTTCCCTGCTCTATTCCTGTACTTTGTCCAGCTCCACTTCTTGTACCAAAAAACACTCAGCAAATATAACTCCACCATTGAAGAGGTTGCTATTCTGGAATTTCTCTTTCACCATTATTTCTCCCAGGACCCTGACCAGATTCATTGGGAACCTTCACCCACACCAGTCATCTTAGAAACTCTATTTAGGCTCATCCTGGGACATTCAGTCCTGGCCTGAACTTTATCAGAAAAGTGGTAGTCTCCAGCCCAGCTATAGCATGGTCATAGGTCCTGTTTATACTGGTCTTCACCTACTGAAGAATTTCTTAGCCCTCCCTTATCACAATGGTTTTGTCTGGAGATTGCTGTATCTCATTTTAACCCTGACCTTCAGGCAAAATTAATGACTTGTCCTTAGACCTGTTTCATCACCACAAGATTGCCTTTTGATCAGGACACGTGGTTGGACCTGACCACAATCTCCAGGTCTGTCCTGCTGCCTTGTCTGGCCACTTTGGGATGGGAGTTCACTGGTAAGTCCTCTGGCCTAGGGGTCATGTGCAGGCTGTGCATAGAAATACAGAATATGTTGACATATTGTTGCTTTCTCTCTCTTGTTCCAGACATTTAAAAACATTTTTTTCTGACTATATTGTCAGCATGCTTTATAATATCACAGCATCACAGTATCACAGTATCATAAGGTTGGAAAGGACCTCCGAGATCATCGAGTCCAACCTATAACCCAACACTAACACCAACACTAACACCAACCCATCATCTAAACCATGACACTCAGTGCCTCATCCAGTCTCCCCTTAAACACCTCCAGGGTCAGCGACTCCACCACCTCCCTGGGCAGCGCATTCCAATGGCCAATCACCCTTTCAGTGAAGAACTTTTTCCTAACATCAAGACTAATATTACAGCCTTACTTCACATTCTATTATATCAATATTATATATTACAGCCTTGCTTCACAAACTGGAAAACAAGCAAAAGAGGAAGATACCACTTCCATATTTGGTTCTTTGCTATTATATTAAATAATTTCATTAGTAAGATCAGCATTTACAAATGACTTGTTATGTGAATTGTGACTAGTTTCAATGCAAACAGATTATCATTTTACAAGTTCCTCCAAAATACAGCCTTTCCACTCCCTATATCCAGGCTGCACCTCTTTAATAACTGAAATTGTCAGTATACATGAGAAAATATTTAATTTTTGTAGCCTCCAGTAGTTACTAGTATGCAGCCTCAACAAACGTTTGTATATGATAGGCTATTTATTAGCATCACTTGTTACACTGAAGTTCTATGAACTTCAAATACAAGGATCTTCAGATATATTTTCCACTTCTCTCTCCTTATTGTAGTGATAGAAAGTGACCTTACTGTCCATTGTTTCAGTTAGTGACTTCAATTTTTTTCTTATTGTTTCCTATCTAGTTTCTTCTGACTTGCTTCCTTCCTGAGTGCTGATTCGGCTGGATACTAATTGCTTATGATAATACATTGGCCTAAAAATAAAATTATTATGTGTTTCAAAACCAATTTATTTTTCTGATATTTTTTCTAGTGTATGAAATTATTTGTTTAACAATACAAAGCGCAATAGTTAAGTATTGCTTAGTATTCCCCGTCTTGTCTCTTTGTCTCCAGACTTTGGTACTCCCTTCATTTTTTGCTGCCCACTGTACATTTTCCTGATTATGTAAGGGATGACTTGAGCTCAGTGGCACAGAATAACTAGACTTTTAATCTGATGCATTATGCCACACATATTTATTTACTGATTGCAAATTATACCTTCCATTTGAAATCCATCATCTTCCCAATGCCTAAATGTCCCCAATATGCTCTGTCTTCAAATTTAGAAGTTGTGCTAGTTTTACCATGGTTTTATAAGGGCAGTCCTAGAATACCTTCTTTTCTGCACCTGGGGACACGCCTGCTTCAGGGCTCAGAGTATCTTATAACTGTCACCATTGCTGCTGCTGTCACGTGATCTTTAAATGTTCTAATATTGACAGTCTTCAGGAATATTGTGATTTTCTACTAACTTCCCTTGAAATTTGTTTTTACTTAAAACATGAAATCTAATATTCAATTACTCGATAATTTTCCATTTCTAATCATGCTGCATTATAAAATATATACTTCAATTAAGTATATAATGCTTTCTTTGGTATATTCTTTGGTAGTTAGAAAGGGGTTTTGTCAAAATTTAAGAAAACTAACAGACAAGGGAGAATTGAAAACCTTTAAGTACATTTATTTTATTTACAAAATGGAGAAGTAGGAAGCAATCCTGTGAGAGGACCCAAATAAAGGAATATGGTTTCTCCTGTGATTATCTTAATGAGGAGGGAAGATGATAACTTTAATTTCAATCTATCAAGCTTAAGTACTCTTACATAAGTTTTGCAAATCATTTAAGTACCATTTATGAAAAGAGGATTCTTTTGTGTCAATGATGAAGAGAAAATGGAAGGTTTTGGTAACTAATATTTGCTTATTGGAGGTTCTCTATAAATAACTTCTGATTGATTCACTGACTAAGTAGGAGGAGTTTGAAATTTAGCTTTAGTTTTTAATACTTATTTCATTTCCTGTGGAATAGCTGGACATACACTGATTAGGTATAAGCACATTGTATACTGTTTAGAGAAGAAGATAATGTATTTTATTAAATAGTATTGAATTACATATTATGACTGGAAATGAAGTCAACCTGTGCATGTTTAGACTATTTTTTGTATATAATTGAGGTCTGAACAGTGGTTTTGTGTTTGGAAGCAGTCTTCTCCCATTTTTCTATCATTAAAATATAAGTGATATTGTACTTTGTCTTCCTTGGTAGCAGGATTTCTGGACTCACCATTAATGTTTTAAGTGGAAACTTTATACAACAGCATGAAAGGTACAGTCATTCACTGCTGCCAATAGATGTTTAATATAAACATTTCAAAGATTATTTCTAGTACTTAAAATACGCAGCTTGACTATGCCCAGGAGCTCTGGCCTAGAACAAATATGATTAATTGATCTCTACAGCCTGCACTCAGTTTGGATATCGTCCACTGCAAAGATTGCGCATCCTGCTACCTTGCAAGGTTTCTCGGATTCAGACTCTGTTCAGCAGTCACACTGAAGCAGGACCAGAATAAATCATTGCAGAGTCTCTAAACCAGCAGATATTATTTGACTTGAAGTTACAATCTTAGACAGATGTCCTGAGACTGCAGTGCAGATCCATCTGCAATCAATGAAAACCAAGAAACAAAATTACAGTTGTAGCTCTATAGTGAATACTGATTGAATCCAAAACTCAGGTAAAAACAGCCAAAGCACTTTTGTCTACTTCTTTTGAGGAGTCTTGACATGATTTTATGCAGAGGATCTACACCTCAGTTTGAGTATTCCAAAATGATATACAAATATGAAAATAGGAGGACTATTTAGAAATATAGATCTTACAGATGGCATCCATTCCATACCACTTTCATCATTATGAAGGAGAAGGAAAGTAAGAAGATTTTATCCTTTCTTTTTATTTTAAATGCACAATAGTCAGTTGAAGGATTTCAACATCTTCAGACTTTTCCCTCCTTGAAAAGAACTGTAAGAGATAAAAGCTCAAGTAACTTCTTATTTCCTGTTCCACCCATAATGGGAGCATTGGAAGACCTGCCGAGTCTGTACTTTCATGGCATTTTTATTTGGTTGCAGAATAAAGAAGCTCAGAGCATAAGTATGCATATGAGATGAAATGTAGATTTTGTCCTTCAAATTGCAATTTCAAACTCTTTGAATTTCACCCACTCAATACTCCTGATTTTCAGACACTTTCCTTGTAACTTCCTTGCGACAGTTTCCTGACATTTTTGCTGTCACCTGTGTTCCATCTAGTTACAGAGGTAGTATTTGTAATGTATATTTTAATTTGACTTGTTCAAAAGATAACTCTCATGCTGGCTCTTGGAAGGGACTATCACGTTAGGCAAAGCACAGGAAGTGCTTAAACAAACAATGCTTGGAACAACTAGGGAACTTAAATGTCTATTATTTTTATTTCGGTTTATTGTCTTCATTTACAAAGTCAGACAACATATCAATAAATTTTCATCGTTTGTTCCTCAGTTAAATATTTTTCCATTCACACATTAAGAAAGATTCGGAAAGCAGACTCTCATACCTGCAGAGCAGAATGGATAATTTAACTAACACATTTCACTGAATGAATTTATGAGGTTTTCTCCTTGTCTTAGAATCAGAGAATCAGAGAATGGTAAGGTTGGAAGAGACCTCTGAGATCATCGAGTCCAACCTTGCCTGTCTCCCTACTAAACTGTATCCTTAAGAAACTCATCTACCCATCTTTTAAACACCTCCAGGGATGGAGACTCCACCACCTCCCTGGGCAACCTGTTGCAATCCCTGACCACTCTCTCAGTGAAGAAATTCTTCCTAATGTCCAGTCTAAACCTGCCCTGGTGCAACTTGCAGCTATTCCCTCTCATCCTGTCGCTCGTCACTTGTGAGAAGAGAGCAGCACTCACCCTGTGACAACCTCCTTTCAGGTAGTTGTAAACAGTGATGAGGCCTCCCCTCAGCCTCCTCTTCTCTAGGCTAAACAACCCCATGTGTTAGGTTGTTGCAACATCTTTTTGAAAGGTCCTCATTAACATAGGATTTATTTCTACAGTGTTCACTCAGAATTTCATTCTATGATCTCATGTGAAAGATAAAACAGAATAGTTCAGTGAATCATAGATAGGCCTTGTTTTTCATGCTGATATTATTGCTGATTAATTGAAGAATGGAACATATGACACAGGAAGCATTAAATGTAACTTCTGATACGTTTTAGAACTGATACTTCAAATTTACAGAAAAATTACTGTTATAAAAATAGGAAGAAACTGGATTCAGAATGAAATTACTTCAATGTTTTTCAGATTGACTCGTGAGAATTCTTACTGCTGTTAGAAATCATGCTGTACTGGGGCTTTGACCATTAGCTGAAGAATTCAAATCAGTAGTTTATAGTTTCCCCAAAACGACGTTAAACCTTATGTCTCTGCAGCTTGATAGAGTATAATTCATCTCTTACTTCAAATTGCCTTGCTGCCTTTATTTATAATACTAACAGGTCTCAAACAGACAAGACAGGAATGTAGAAACTAAATGTAGCTCTGAAATCACTCAGATGTTTCTTATTTTGCTTTGTTTTCTCCCTCTGTCTTTTACTGCATGACATTGCAGTAAAAGAGGAACAATTTCCAAAGACAAGTTGTAAACAGAGCTAATGATCAGCAAAGGCAACTGTGAGTTCTTGGAACAGGGAGCAGAGAGAATGTTCATACATGGTAAAGAATCAAGGAGGAAGGAAAAGCATAATTTAAAAATTACAATAGAAGAAACAAATTCTGATTTACTTAAATACATCCATAGCACTCTAGCTTGCTAGAAGAACTGCTCCTGCTTCATAAGTCATTATTTAGGAATGCAATGGTCTCTTCCTGCTATCCTGGAGAAAGATACATTTAAGATCTACTTTGCTGAACTGGAAAAGTGATAATATTGGCAGCACATCAGCTTCACAACGTGTATGTGCATGTATATATGTTTTTTAATTTATACAAGAATTCACATGTACTAATTAAATGGTTTTCTTGCTGGCTATTACACCAATCCATTCATCTCAGAAGAAAATTCATATTCTAGCTCAATTTTTACCTGATACAGAACTTGGAAATAGATCATGTATGGAAGTCTGCTCAGAAACCTCAGCAACTGGCTACATTACCTGCTTAACTACCATCTGCTATCCAAAATAAACTGGCTTATCCTGTTTTGAATATTCCACCCCTTTCTTAATCTCTTTATTACGTGATATATACATACACACATACATGTATGTGGGTATATGTATGTCCCCTCCCTGTGTACATACATGCACATCTAAGGGTTTCTGCCATTTTCAAGGACTTTGTTTTGAAGAAATACTTGGATGACAGTTATGATATTTTCATCACATCCTCTTGAAAATGTTCTTCAGGTTTCAATTTGATGACATCTGTTTTGTCCTGTGTGCTTCAGGCCACAATTCAAATGAAACCTGAGAAAATTTTGTCATCAAATGTCCCAAGGTTGAGCTAAGTCATATGCAGCGAGACATCTGAAAGTGGGTGACAAAAAAACCTCTCTGTCAACTCCTGTTCTGGATCTTTACAAATATAATGCTATGTCTGGTTTACTCCAGCCTTTAGTTTGAAGCCTCAATACATGGTTGGTTTTGTTTGTTTTTTTTTTCAAATAACTGGTGAATTGAGTTAATGCCACTTTTGTAATTTGCTCACTATTATGAGTTTATTCTAAACATCTTAGTAAGCAGTTACGTGGAGTACTTTCTAAATTTATCATACTTATTTTAAGAACCAGGAGGTACGTCACAGAACAATCAAGGTTCTTGATTTAATCATTAATGAGCAAAGCAGCGCCTCAGATGTTGTATTTCAGAGGCTTGAATTCCATGCCTATTACTTCTGGATCATACGATCACACCTGTTATTTTTGCAAAAAGAAACAAAGAGAAGAAAAAAGAATCCTTTTAAAATAATGCAATTCTGTTCCTTTTCTCTCTGGTAAGAACAAAACAAAGGGAAAAAGAAGGAAATATTCCTAAGCAAAATCCTGCTACACAAATAGTGGTAATAAGCTGATGAGTAAAAGTTGGCTAGTTTTGCTGCAATTTAACAAAAAATAAGTACTTCGTGTTCCAATAGAAACACTTTGAGCCTTTCTTGGATTCTGGCATGTCAACTTCTCCTGTACATTTTTTACTGGTGCAGCCCTTTTTTTTTTTGCCTTGTGGTTTGCTGGTGTTTTGGGGAGAATATGGTTTTGTCTCTGATACTAAGGAGATACTGTTCTTCCAGTACTAAGTGGCCAAGTTCTACAGAACATGATATGGTCTATTCTTCTCTCTCAGTTGAAGACTCTTTTCAAATCCTGCATAAAATTTAAAGTGTTAATTCCATCAGGGAAGGATATGTAAATTGATACATAAGCTTTTATGCACCTGTGCTAGTTTGGGCTAAAGCAGAACAATTTTTCTCTGACTTTTCAGCCTGATAGTTATCACCAAGGAAATGGACCATTGGTGTGCCAAGAGACCACTGCTCACATCTGTTCCTAGTTAAATTGAGACCACCTCAGAGTTGCTGGCGAAGGAGGCCACACCTGCTGGGAGGGATGAACACAACAGGTGACAGCCTGGCCAGGGAAGTATTCCATACCATATACATCATAGTCAGTAAAAGAGCTTAAGGATCACTAGGGTCACCTCCTCTTCTTTGATGGCTGACATTCAGGCAGGACCTTGTCTGTCTGATTGCCACTGAACCCATACACGTGGTCATGAGTCATTTTCCTGGATCCAGTTCCTGAGTTCAGCTCCTGTCTTCTGCTTAGTGCAGTCCAGGACCTTTCCTGCGCCTGCCCTTGAGCCCTAGCAGTGGTGCATGCTTATTGGGGGAGTTTGATTTGGATTTTGTATAGCTGTGTATATTTTATTATTTTTCTTCCTTACTGTTATCTTCCTTATCTTCCTTTTATTATTGTTGTTTCATTAAAGTTGTTTTAGTGTTAATTTCCAACATGCAAGACTTTCTCTCTCTTTTCCCTTTTGCCTTTTTGGAGTGGGGAGGAATTGGGGGAGTGGCAATTGAGGCTAAAATTTGCCCAATTTTAGCTACTGACCTGACTGGGGAGGGGGTGCTAAACCATGAGAACACCCTATTCATTTTCTCAATGATCTCAGTTTAGACTACTGAGAAAAAAAAAAAAAACTTTAGAGTTAATGCTGCTTAGTCAATGCTTGAATTCTAAACTGAAAATGATTTTTTTTTTTTTTTTTTTATGGTTCATGTATAACTAAAACTGCCAAATCCCAGTTTGGGAATATATTAGCATATGTAATGCATGTCAAAGTTTTTTCTGGAGCTTCAGAGCAAACCAGTCTTTTTAAATAAGCCCTTCATATTTCATACTGAATGCTTTTATAAATAGAAGGGGAGATAAAGGAACAAGTGGGACAATCATTAAGAAGTTTTTTTTAACCCTAAGCATTTTTATCATCAGTCTGCCTCACCATCTCTAAAATTAAGCACTGGTACTGATTACTGAATATCATACAGAGAAATATGTGATGAAATACAGAGTACACAAAATTTCCAAGAGTAAAATGCTACATTACTAAAGAGAAAATTACTGCATTACTAAATATTCAATTTTCTAGGTATAAGATTAAAATTAAAGCAAAGTATGTAGCCACAGAAAAGTCAATATCTATATTTGAGTCAAATCTGATGTTAGATTTTAAATGACAGAATGGATAATTATATAGAATTTTCACTCAAACAAATAATGTTGCTTTCTTCAGAGATAAAAAAATAGTAGGTAACAATTTTTTTTTTATTTTCTTAAGTTTCCCCATCTTTGGTATTTTTTATATCAGCGAGATCAGAAATTGATGCTGATGCAACAATAGGTCTAGCACACAGTCATATTTTGCAGGTCTCCACATACAAGTACTGACCTATTGTCATAAGTTACAAGGCTCAATTCAAAAAATATTTAAGAGTTAACATTTACTAACATTTATCTGAGAATTTACAAAAATCTTCTATTGGAACTCATTAAGTTTGTTCATATGGCTTTTTAGAACTATATTTTGCAATTAATACAATAAAATCTTAGCATGAGAGACTAGGTTTTGTAATTTTGCCAGTCCTACTGGTTTTGCAATGTTCCTGAATTTATGTCTATTCAATACTATTGTTAGCACACATACACAGAATAAGATTTAACAGCCATGCATTATTTAAAAGCCATGCCTCGACAAGTGATAACAGTTGAACATGGCAATTTTGGAAATGCTTATTTGTTAAGATTTCACAATAAACACTTTTCAGACTCCTTGCAAAATTCCTGTAAAATAATAGTCTGAGGCAGCTCAGCAACAGTACTTTATTCTATTAAACCAGAAAATTCCTCCCCAAGCCATCTGGGCTGGCAGGTGTTCATCATCAGATCTAGGTTGCTATGAGACAGGAGATTGCTTATGCTAATTAGTTATGTGTCAAGAAACTCCAGTTTTGCTCATTTGAAACAACTTACATTTGCAAGGGCATATTATTAGTACCTGTAAATTTTAAGGTGTAAAAATCAAGAATAGGAGAAAAAGATGCTTCAGAGTAAGGCCTCTGGTGGGGCTACTCATACGCATAAAATCTTTCAGATTTGCCCCTACCTTTCTGACGCACGGGCAACACTTTTATAGGAATAATATGTTAACGTTCACCTCTGTGAGAGAGATTAAATCCCAAGTCCACCTCAGTCATTCAGTTCAAGAGAAATTAGGAGTGCCTCTCCGAGTTGGAGCCACTGTAGTATTGATGTTTTCTGCTGTGGACCTTCTAAATGCTTCTAGGCCCAGGACAGGAGAAGGTAGGAAATGCGATGCAGTTCAAATATTCCTGTTATATTTTTTTATTAATATTTGAATTGTAATAAAACCCAGAAACTCAAACTAAGGTTACTATACCATTCAGTAATCAACCAGCCAGTAGGTGTGGTTACAAAATGATCTATATTGGAGCTGAAACAAGTAAAGGAAGAAATACAGACAGGATAAAATTCAGACAGTCTAAAACCTGCTTGAACTGAAACAAATTCAGGCAGTATACTCTCCAGGCCATCTAGCCCTGCTAACACTCTTGAGTCAAAGAAGACTCCAATTTTGGATACCGATTTCCCTACTCAGTGTCTCTCACACTCTGTATTGGATATGGCTATCTAACCATTTAGTCTCCCTGTAAACGACATCAAAATTCAAAGACAGGTTGGGAGCAGTATACAAACACTGGTTATATCCCCACTTAGGGCAAGAAAAAAGGGGCAGAGTTCTTCCTAAAGCATGGTTGTTCAGGACTCACCATCATGGTGGTATCATTCTAGAGTGTAATATCAGAAGAGACAGCATAACTTCTTGTCCCTGCATCTAGGGTTGTGTTTGTATATTTTTCTTCTAAGCAATAAAGTGTAAGGATTTCCAAAAGACCAGACATCAGGGAGTCCTCAGGCCACTGGAATACAGTCAGACTTGTTTTTTCTTGTTACTATTTTGATGCCATAAATCTTGCAGAGATTGCAGAAGGGCTTTCAGCACGGGAAAGGTAGTTTGTCAGTCTTGCTCTTAACTGGAGAATAATACTGTAAGTGAAAACTGAGGGTTTGAATTCTCTCCAGCCAATGAAGTCCACATCACCCTTATCTAATGGTGATTTCTCTGTTTTTCTAGTACTCAAAAGAAGGATTTCTCTTTAATTTTCCTGTGCTTTTTCTGGACCCCAACTAAGAAATTCCTAATGAGCAGCCCTTAACAGTCAGGTCTTCAGAAATCACCTTGGACAGGTTTGCATATTGTTTCTTATTGACTGGTTGTAGCAGCTGCCTACCAAGCCTGCAAGAGCACCAAATCACTGTTTGAAGATGTTGCTTCCTGTTACAGGACTGAGACTCACATATCTGAGGCCATGCTATCTCAGTGTAAGGTCATGAAATGAAGCTAGATCTGGAGACAGGATGTAGATCTCCTGAGGTCGTGCATTCCAGATACGTAATTTGTTCAAATAACATAAAATAAATATTTATTTTTGAAGTTAAGAGGCTTTTTCTGGTCTCCCTCTCTCCTGTCAAATTTTTTTTTAATGTATGCAACACAATACACGTGGACTGACTCAAAGAAAGAGACTCTAGAACTTCGTAGCTTCTCCAATGACTAATACAGGAAAATGTTTGTTCTAGGGCAAGCACTCATCTGACTTAATCAGTATACAGAGTCTTAGATTCTATTTTCCTTTCTCTTGGTGACTCACAGCCACCTTGACAAAGAAGTGTAAATAGAAATTTTTTTAAAAATTAGTCTATTTACTTAGACAGCTGCTAATGATGAGCACAAAAATTCATTAAACATTTCATTTATAGTGCTAATAAGTAAGAGACAGCCTTCCAAATAAGCAATGATTTGTAGTGTTCAGTTTATGTTCCTTTCTCTGATCACATAGTACCCCCGTTCCTCCTTTTTTGGGGGGTCAGAAGAGTGTCTTTTCAATTGAAACACAGAATAGTCAGTCTGAGAATTAAACATTTCTGCTAAAAATTCTTACTCAAATTAATACTACAGGACCACTTTTCTTAAGATTCCGGGGAACCTTAATCATCTCCAGCTCTGTCTACATTAGTAAGTCACAGCAATAACAGAAGCGGATCTTCAAATATGAATCACTTGATGCTGAAGAGCTGATGTCCACACATGTTTTGGTGATTTAGATAACGTTGTTAGAAATGGTATACTTTATTTCACATAGTTCTAATACTTGACCGAGGGTGTAGTTTTGGATCTCAGTCTATTCTTAAATTTCATTGTCTCATAATACAAAAAAGCTCCAAAGTTCTGGTCTAGAAATTTAACTCTGAAGAATGCAACAATCAGAACTCTTTTAGAGTCCCTCTGTTTCAGGTTAAAACTAAATGTCCCCATACACCTCCCAATTCTTAAATGTTTCCACGATAAAAGCATTTTTTAAATAATTAAAGAAACAAAAGTAAAATTGTTGTCCTGAGAGATAAATAAATGTATAGTACTTCATTCAACTTTTGAATGGAATCCTGTGTCTGGAATCATAAAAATCCTATTCACTCATGGTACAAGCGAACTGAGAAACATGCTGATTCAAGAGAATTTTGATTATTTCATAAACATCATTCTTCAGGCAGTTAAAGAGAAACAAAATTTGGTGCTGTCTTGATGTGGCACACAAGGAACATAAGCATTTAATGTCCTAGTAGTACAAACTCTTATAAATTAAGAGGAAAAGCAAATGGAAAATAATATAAATTTATCCTAATATTTTGATGAACCAAGTACCCTTTCTAAGGTTAGTGAAAAGTAATAAACTGTAAGTATATTTTGAGATTTCAATAAATAATTGACAAGTACCTTCTTATTTTAATCCACCTGTGTTGGTAAGGTAGATAGTTAAACTGGCACTTATGGAATGTGATTTTGTGATTATTTTTTTTTGTTTGCAAGAATATCTAAGGAAGAGATTTTATCTGCCTTTTGTACATGTCACAATACAAACACTGGTTTTATTACTGTATGGGTGGTCTGAAATGAACATGTTATAGCAAGAGGAGGAAGGCTGTTTTCCAAGACGTGGAACAATCCGTTAAAATGAGTGAGAGGGAGGAGGAATGTGAAGAGTAGCCTGTGCACGCAAGAGTCCTTTGCTGGAGAGCATTTGTTCTTCTTCAAACAGTATCCACTGTATAGCTGGATAATAAAACAAGTTACAGGCACTCTATTACTGCATTTGTGCAGACACAAGGTAATGGGCTGTAAGCTTCCTGACTAGTCTGACTAGTGTAAAAGCTGATGGGAAGAAGAAATATCCAGCAAAGTTCTTTGTTCAGGGACAAGCGCAGAACCAGGAAGAAATGAAGAAATAGTCTTAGAAACAGATAAACACTACTTCTTATGACTTGTGCAACACCCCTATAATGGCATAAAATCTGCTGAATCTTTTATCATACTTTCTTACTGTGTTCTCATTAACATCTCATCTTCCAAAGTGCAGGTCATTAAATTCCAGAATACTAATTTAGAAACCAATGTTTGTAGTTTTCAATGAAATTTTTAGCTTGGTAGAAAAACCCTTAAATTGTATTTTCAGAAAGCTGTGAATATCTGTCATTGTAAGCACAGAAAGGCAAAGAAATAACCTTTTCTCTTGTCACTTTAGGTGTCTTTAGGTAAATATCTTTAGTTAAATCAAAGCTGGATGCAGCCATGAATTTGAGTTGTTATGTAAGTCCAAAAATAATCTGTCCAGACAGCTGTCAGAAAAGGAACTTAAAAAAAAAAAAAAAAAGCTGATTTTTGAATAAAAAACTTATAACCTGTGGCTTCTGTTCGGTCTATGCTACTACTAACATAGAGCAAAATAGTGAATGTGCACACACATACACAACCATGCAATGGTAGGAAGAAGGAGCGAGTGCTGCAGTAGTAACAACAACAAGAAGCATGAAGTAGATGTTGTGGTGGATATTGCAAATCTTCAGCTGGGTATAGGAAGCTGATTTTGCATAACAAAGATGAAATAATAAGAAGAGGGGAGAAAAAAAAACTGCCAAGCGAAAAAAGTCAAACACAACCCCCACAACAAAAAAACTAAGAAATAGTGCAGGATTAGGACATTAGGACATCAGCTCAATCTCTAGCACAGGTTTACTTACTTTCAGTGTAGGGACTTAGCAAATATTGTGTCTTATAGTCTTTGATACTGAAGTAACACTGTGTGTCATCCTGTTTGCAATTCTGAACAATTCACACAGCAAGTTAGAAGGTTTTCACTCTTCTTCCATTGTCCATGTACTTAAAACACCTATTGGTGAGCAGACTAAAAATCAGGCTGCTAGTCGTCTGCTGAGAGGTGATTGTTCCAGCTAGTGGTCCTGGCTGACACGATCACAGCCCTCTGTCCTTGGAGGAGAGGAAACTCTGTGTCTTGCATGGCATTCGCCAGTATGAGCTCTGAGCTCTGCAAGGTACTCTGTCCATGGCAAGGCTAAAGAATGCCTCACTACTTGCTTAGAAATGTGGAGTGATGTGCCTAGTAAATGGGGAGCACCCTGGTCCTCCTCAAGGTGCAGAGGACAGAAGGTGCCCTGAGGATGTAGTTGCAGAGCTCCCACAATACTGAGCTCTGCTTTGCTTCCTGATTCCTAGGACAGACCCTGTGCTGTTCAGAGCAGGCTAGATCCTTCTGTGGCTGAACATAAACAGAATGCTGTCCTGTAACAGTGCAGGGTAAGTAATAGCCACGCATTTCTAATAACGCTTGAGAATTTCCACTCCAGTGGAAATTCCTTTTGGACCTTCTTTGCTGTCCTATGAACCCCCTTCGGTGATGCAGAAGGTATGGGTCACAAATCTGGCCCATGCCATGCTGCTGTGTATAAATACCACTACTCTGAATACTTTGTCTCAAAGGATATTGATAGAACGTTAAAAAATTCTTCACAGAAAAAACAGCCTTAGCCATATACAAAGTCCTATAAAAGCACTTCCCATAAATGAATTGCTAATTGGAAAGTGTTTAATGCTGATGGTTCACTACTTAGGACATTTAATTATTTTTTTAAATTTTAAACAAATTAGTGAAACTCTGTTGCTAAGCTAATTAGGCAACTGCCTTTCATTACTGTGCTGCTTCAGCTTCTTGCCAGCTTCAATTTTTACAAGTAAAATGAGCAGGATGATTCCAGCTTACTTTCTAACAACTTGGTACAATGGACCTTTTTATCTGGCATACCTGAGCAATCAGTATAGTGTCCAAATGTAATAGGTTTGCTGGTACAGCATTACAGCATCTGAGCTCTACCTCTGGCAACCTGAGTAACTAACTAAAAATAAACCAAGCATACTCTGTAGAAGCAGAAGCTTATTGACAGAAAGACATATGAAAGCTTAAACCTGCTTTGCTTCAGCTGTACATTCTCTCCTAACAACATTTGCTCTCCTGCCATGAATAATAAGGTAAGCAAGAATGAGTAACACTTTGAACAGAATGTTGTGTTCATGTAGAACACAAGATATACACTGAAAAGAAGGACATCATCATCATCTCATGCAATGCAAATGGGCACACTTGGAGGGTTCAAGCTCAGGTTGGACATGATGTCAAGCAACCTGATCTAGTGAAGATGTCCCTGCCCATGGCAGGACGTTTGGACTACATAACCTTTAAAGATTCCTTTCAATCTAAACAGTTCTATGATTCTATGAGAAAGTACTTTATCATGCATAAAATCATTTACTCTACCATTTACTCACTTGCCTAAGTATATGCCAAAGTATGCTCTACCTTAGCTGGTCATCTATGAAATAGAGATAATGTCTTCTCTGTAAGAATAAATAAATTCAGAGTGCAGGGCAACAGGGCAAAATAGGTAGAGTAGTGCTGACAGATATATGAAACTCATCCTTTCTATGACACAAATAAGTAACTAAATTCTGCAGCAAGGT
This sequence comes from Tapera naevia, assembly GCA_033556795.1. Classification (NCBI taxonomy): domain Eukaryota; kingdom Metazoa; phylum Chordata; class Aves; order Cuculiformes; family Neomorphidae; genus Tapera; species Tapera naevia. The sequence goes on from JAUMJJ010000059.1 coordinate 18,876,806, forward strand.
GGACATGAGATAAAATCTCATCAAAACTCCTTTTTTTTAGCATGAGATTTTTTTTCATCTTTGAACTCATTCCAGTAATGAAATACTTGAGAAAATAAATAAATAAATAGATAAATAACTCAAGCTTGATGCCCCTTAATCAAAACCCCATCATTGTTGTTTTCTTCAGATGAAAGGCAGTCTGAAAAAAAGTAGGAGCATACTACAACTTTAGCAATAAACAATCCCTCCACAATAAGCACACTTTGCAAGACTCAAAGCAAGATAACAGAGTGAGAAGCCCTCTACGAATGACAATGGATACATTGTTCACAAATAATAAAAGAAATAACAGCAAGTTGCATTTTACAATAATGCATCTTCTTGTACAGACGATAGTGTTAAAACTCTGTGCTTTTTTTTTCTTCCTATGAAAAATGACATTAACGACTGCTGCTGTCTGGTCTCTTGATACTCTGTTTGAAAGATGCCACTTTTAGATAAAAAAAAGCTTCAAAACCCTGCCATTATCAAATGAAATAAAATCAGACATTTTTACTCAGAACCCTTGTTAGATATTTAGCAGCATTAGAGCATGCACGAAAAACAAAAAACTCTCACATACCAAAAAAAGAAAAAAAAAAACAACCCCAACCCCAAACTCTCAACAAATCCAGAAAAAAAATACTATATTGTTTCATTCCATTAATTCCTTGGTTTAGACACATTTTTTTTCTGAATTACACTATTCAAACCTCCTTTAATATGTAAAATTTACCATGACTGATGCCCTGTAAAAAGGCAAATGAAAATATATGTCAAATCTTATTGTCATTACCCAATCTTCTAAAATACCTGCTAGGAGCCAAGTAGCTGTAGATGGCCATTTGAACCATGATCTCCATCAAATCTCAGCACCTGGATGAGGGTAAGTCCAAGGCAAATGCTAGGTGTGTGAGGACTTCATGCTGATGCCGTATCTGTGACTCAGCTGGCATTCCTTAACATCATAACTAAGCAGCCTTGGCATTGCGATGAAGAAATAGGCCTAAAAGAACTACAGATGATGTTTTTCTAGTGAGCAAGGTAATTACATAACCTGGGAGTGGAAAGTAATGGAATATTCCAGAAGCCTGTGCAGGTATATTAAGTTGCTCACAGCTGGTAGTTGACTGATGGTGCAATGACCCAATGGAAAATGAAATGTAAGTTTTCCAAGAAATGTTAATATGATTTTCTCTATTACCCTCTGGCCCACATGGAACTGGTCACCTGCCTGCAGTACTCAAAGGAATCAAAATGGAAAAATCAGAAGCGCCAGACAAATAAGCAGCAAATGTCAAGAAGAGTTGAAGAGAGGAGAGTCTAAACTCTACCCCTGAAAGGGCAAGCCCACACAGAATCTGGGAAGCAGTCAGCAAAAGCCCTTCCCATGCTGCCAGTGCCGTGGAGAGTGGCATGAATCTGATATTTACATACACGAATAGTTCTCTCCATTTCTTAGTAGTTCACCAGAAGCAGTCCTCATGAAGTGCTCAGATGGTGGCAACGGATGTTCTGAATCTTTTCTTTTCATCCTTACATGATACAGGGAACCTATCTCTCTCTAAAACTTTCAGAACCTGCTATGTGCAGCTCTGACCCTTAGCCCTGACCATAACCTATTTTATGAGAGAAAATAAAGTCCTATCTTTTTCACAGGTTTTTTATCTTTTTTGGTTTGTTTTTTTTTAAGTTAACAAAAATCATACCTAGTAATTTAGGATAGACATAATTTTATCAGAGCAAAAGAACTTAATGTTCAATTAATAGAGAAGGTCATAAAATATGTTTATTTATTAGTAGCCTTTTTAGTACTTAGATATAGTAAGGTAAACTCCCTCATCCATAAGTTTATTGTGGTATTATTTTTATTTAGGATGATTTATTTTGTGTTTATCGAATGTTAATGATTTTCCATGTATTATCCATGTCCCCAGTATAGAGTAAGTCTACTTCTCCCATTTTAAAAGTCATCAGAAATGTCATCCCAAAGGCAGGAGAAGGTTGAAAAACTTCATTTATAGCAAGCATGTAGAATACATTGCTTTGCATTAAAAAATCACAAATGTTTCACGTTATATCAAATGCAATTTCCTTCTCCAGCTCCTCAGAGATTTTGAAGATGATTCCATTCTTATGAATTTTACAGACATGTCAAACTACCATGTCTCAATAAAATAACTTTGCTTATTCAACTTCAGTGCCACGACTCTTAGGAACTTTTATCTTTGCCATAGTCTGTATTTCTTAAAATTCTAGAACAAGGCATTAAACCACATTTAATCACTTTTAATAACCCACCCCCTAGTTTTTAATGATACTAGACTGCAGGAAAAAAAATTGTTTTATTTTACTATTATAGCATATAAAGTCAGTGTATCTAGTACTCCTAGAAATAAAATTGAATTTCAACAAGTTTGGCAGTGCACATACTGCCACACAGTGCAAGCACTGCTGAAGATAACCACAGGTCTCTGCTATGGGACTTGGGATGTTATTCATCTTTGGGACACCTTGTAAAAGACTAACAGTCACAAATGGCTTCTCAGGGTCTTTTGATGTAGCTGTGAGAAATGATTAAGCTGAAAACACTAATCTCTCATTTTCATTTGTAAATCAAGACAGCTTGTGAACAAATGTTTTCAGAGATTAAATAAAATGCATTGACTAACAATGTCATTAGTCCCTAGTATTGCACGTGTCTGGATTTGGAGAATAAATTTCTGGTTAGAAAAATGCAGTTTTATAGTAAAAATATGTAAATCGATCGACTTAGAGCACTGTTGCATCATTCAATTGCTGGCAAACTTACTCAAGGAAGTTTGGCTTTCATAGCTCTATGTGACAACAGGAAAGTGTTGTTTTACCTCTCTAGGATACTTCTTGTCATATATTTATGCAAGTACTATCACACACATAATCTGGTACTGAAAAGTGTGTATACCTACTGTGATCTATCCTTATCACTAAGTGCCTCATGTTCAATAATGTGACAAAAACTGTCCCATGCACACAAGGGAGTGCACAAGAACACCACAATTGGGAAAATCTTGATACTAACCTGCCCAGTTCCTCCAAGTGCCCCACAGGATCCATCAACCCATGAAAGACTCATCCCCATGGATGCAAAAGGGCACATAGATGTGATGGCTGGGGTACTCCAATGCTTCAGAGAAAAGAATGCCTACCCTGGCCCCAGGGATGTCCCAGGGCAATCCCAGCTCCCTATGCTAAGAGACACTCAGCACCAGTCAGGCTCTCTAGGTCACCCCACAGACTAGGGGCACTGCCTGAGGTACAGGGCTTGCTGTGGGCTACAGGGAAAGCATTTCAGAACTATACAGGACATGTTGTAGGATGCGTAAGGGAGATAATGAAGATGAAGAAAGGGAAGGTTCACAGTGGTTTGAGGAGGAACAGAAAAAGAGAGGGAGAACAGGAGAGAAGAACCTAGTCCTGTGTGGTCGTGTGCTGAGAGTGGATACCTGTCTGGCTTTGCCTGCATCAGAACAACACAGTCTGTCCTGGCTTCTCCCTAAACTCCATGTCTAGTGGTTTTCCTGGATGAGGGGCTTTCTGGGCTGTTTGCATGCACATATGGGGAAGATGAGTTTCAAGGGTGGACCAGGAGTGGGAGTCCCATGTGCCCATGGTGCCCGTGTGGTGTGCCATCAGTGTGTGACTGACAGGCCAGCAGCAAGTTAGACCAAGTGGGACATTTGGTCTGGGGGCTGTGGGGTGCCTCCGGAAACTGGGCACTGGATGCACAAGCTACCAGGACAGCATGTGCAGGAGGCAGTATAGGAGGCACCTGGGGAGAGCGAGGATCCAGTCCCAGCAACCAGACAGGCTGAATGTCTGAGCCCATGACAGGGAGATGCACAGCATGTAAAGCACTAAGTAAAAACAGATCACCAAGCACCAATAGCACTGTGTGTGGGACTCACCTTTTTGGTGTACACCCTAGACTCCTCTCTGGTAAAATTACTCAATGAAACAGAAATTACAAAAAAAAAGGGAATTTTATGCTTCACATTTGAATATATGTCACAAAATTATAAACGATAATTAATGTGGCCTTTTTGTATTTCCTTTTATAAAGGGCTTTCCGACCGTTTACGAAGGTTTATTAGATCATGGGGAAACTCTTGAAGTAGATTGTGCCTATCTAGTAAGGACTGGATTCAGATAAACAAAAACAGAGTACATCTTCTGTTACTTGAAAAGTTTATTGGGAACTGAAAAGCAAAGTGGGGTGTAGAAATGGCAAGTCAGTGCAATATATCACCTTTCTGCTGAGGGTACCAAGACCTGTTCAGCCTGGACAAGAGTGCGTTTTGAGGAGGTTGAGCAGCACCCTCCTAGAGCCTATAAGGAGATACTGAAGAAGACAGCACTGAGGTCTTCGTAGTGGTGCATGGCAAGTGAATGAGGGATAATGAGCACAAGCTGAAGCAGCAAAGCCTGGGACTGGAAACAGGAAAACATTTTTCACCGTGAGGACAGGCAGGCAATAGACAAAGTGGACTGAGCAGGCTGTGAGGCTTCTGGCTTTTTAAGTTTTAAAAATGTAACTGGATAAAGCCCTGAACAACCTGGTCTTACCCCAGAGTTGATGGTCAGGGCACCACAAAATTGACAGCTCCTCTGAGCTAGCATTTGTGAGGTCTGCCCATGGGGGTGGCAGGGCATGAACCCCACAGCCAGGGCCTGTCCCACTGCCCCAGCCAGGGGCAGGGCAGCTGGTGAGAGCCAGGACAGTCCCAGCCCTGGACAGTGGGCTTCTCCCTAGGTCTGGCAATCGATCAAGAATGGACCAAGGTGTGATTTCATGGGTGGGCCTGGCTCAGCTGGGTCTCTGGTTTGACAGAACAGGGCTGTGGAGAGCTGGAGACCAGCCCTGGTATAGCATCACTGGGACAGAATCTGATGGCTGCAGGGGGTGAAATGGTGTCCTGGAACATGTGCAAGATGGGAGAAGATTCAGGGGCTGGGCAGAGGCAGACAGGGTTGTGTGTACCTTCAAGGGCCTGGACGCCAATCCTGCTTTGAGCGGGAGACTAGACTACTAACCTATCAATCTGAATTACTATATGACCCTATGACCTCGGGAATGACAGCAAAAAAAATCTCTAAACTGAAATGAAAACAAATATGAAAGAATAATAAATACTTAAAGACTGAATTTTGCAACTTCTAATGAAGAACAGGCTCAGCAAATAGAACTCACTTTAAGCAGGGTATATTGACCATAACCTATTCAAATGGCAATAAGACAAATGGCAAAATACCTCACTGCCCCTGCACAAAACTCATAGGAATAACAGAACAGAACTAGTAGTGAAGAAGCGCTTAGAGAATATAGACAAAAATAATGAATACATTATATTTGCGCTATATTTGAATTAAAATCTAGCATAAAGTACATTTCCAAGGATAAATAGAAAAGATAATATTAAGTATTAACCAATTGATTGTGACTCTGGCAAGCTTAAAATACGATACCGCTAATAATAATTAGAAGATCTAGTTATTCGTGTAGATAAATGACATAAAATTTTTGACAATATTTTTGATAAAATTTTTGATAAAAAACAATAGAATTTTTGACTATCTTATAGTAACTAACCACAAAGCCTAAATCTATACACTGAAACTTGTTGAAAACCAGTTTATAACCATTTAGTAAGTGCAATTTATAAAATTCAATTAGCTGCTTAAAACTGAAAAGTAAACAAAAATATCCACTATATTATTGATTAACTTCTAATAAATTAATTATGGGAAAATATGGAATAGCTTTAAAAGTGCATTAAAATGAGTAAAATGTTTGCTTGTAACATTAAGTATGTTCAATGGCATCGAATGCTCCAAAAGTTATCTAAGCCATTTTTAACAAGACCAAAAATAAAGGTAACATGTAAAAAGAATTGTAAATAGGAATCCTAAAACTAGAATGACTGCCTACAAAGACTGGAATTTTTGTCTAGAACTATAAAAGTACATAGATTAGAAAAAGTTAAATGAAAACTCATAATACATTATTCTAAAAGGCTATCTATGAACAATTTCGTATAGCTATCCAAAACAAGTAAAATTTTTTTGAAAGCCATTAGAAGAGTCTCACAACTGAGACAGAAAAGCCAATAGCTGATCAAGATGCAGTACTTGGAAAAACAAAGACTGGGCTGGAAAAATAAGGATAAAAGAGAAATTTATATAGCATATTTTGCACCAGTGTTTTTTATGAAGATATTAAAAAACTTTCCTTCACGGAATGTATTTTTATGCGATGACTGAAGGATCTGTTTCAAATTGTCATATGTAACATATTAAGAAAAATCAGTAGAATTAGTAACAATTAGTCACTACAACTAGATTTTTTTGCTACAAAAACTAGAAAGACTCATTGTCAAACTAGTAAGCAATTTTGTACTTAGCAGTGTACTCAGTTTATTAATTATGACTTGAGTATGAAATAATGGTAGTCACTAAAAATGATATTAATTTTAAAAGTTTTCAGGGGCCTTCTCAGAAATTATAGTTCAATAAAACTGACTCATATATTGGGAAAGTTAGCTGAAAATATATTTGACAATGCTCAGAAATAATATTGGGAAATGTGGACATGGTCTGAGTATGGCAGCTGTTCCTGTGTTTCAGTATGTTTCTCATGCGAAATTATGCACAGTACCATTCAGTTTCACATAAAAATATAAGAAAATCAGCAATATAAAAGACATTAATGCATTCAGATCATTAAAACCCAAACAACCAATTGTAGTTGTTCCCTTTTCACTGACTGAGAGACAGAGAAACTTCAGTTTTTGATGTACTTTAGATTTACACTGGCAGATATAGTAAGTAGATTGGGAATGTGATTGGATCATTTTGTATATAAGTTTGAATTGCATTATTTGCCTGATGCTATGATGACAGGAATGAAAGTCAGAATAAAACTTTTTATAAAAAGGAAAATACAGTCATTTCCTTCATTTTTTGTATTAACTACAGGTTTTAGATTTATGGTTTAGTCAGTGTAATGTCCTTGTGTGTCACTGGAGGAGAGGAAATTGTCTCTGTTATTTGAGAATATTCGAGATATTGTATTTTTGTATGTAATCCCTGTCTTAAGGTACTTGAATAAACTTTGGGTATGTTCACAAAAATATTTTAAAAGATTACATGTGAAAAACCCAGCAGTTGTTTCAGCAGTAAATTTTAGATACTCCTACGATTTCAGTCAGGAGCATGGGAATATATTGAAAGCACAATATTATTTCATTTTCCAGAGCACGTGGTGGTGGGTAGGTGTGAAAATGGAATATTTTTCAGAAAGAAATGGGAAATCATTTGTGACTGCAGAATAATTTGCTTGAGAGGCTGAATGGCTGTTAACTGTATCATCAAGTTATTGATTTACATTTTGTACACTTACAATCAATTTTACAAGGAAGTCTGTGAGTCTAACTGACAGAAGATATATTTGCTTATTTTAACAGGCTTTGCTTGTTCAAAGTATTTCTGGTTTTCCTTGAAGTGCTTACCAACAGGGGATATTTATGACAATATGCACTTTCCTTAAGAATGACTTTTTGACTCTATGTGCAAGAAACGCACATAACCTGGTTTTATATTTTTAGTCTTTCATTAAACAAAGCTTCTCTCAAAAACCCTGTTGGCCATGCTTGTCCTACAAATATTTAGGCGTGGCTATGAGATCTACTGGACAGGGTGGGACATAGGTGGTGAGCTCTTGTATTTCTCTATGCAAACAAAAAAATATAGCAGGGATTTTTTCTTTTCCTATTGCTTTGAATTTCTACAAATTGCATATCAATTAACAATTAATTAACATGTTTTATCAGCAAAAAAAGGTATGGTAGTTATAAATTCTTTCCTGAGTGTATCTGCATGCCATATTGATTTCCACGCACTCAAATTGTATATTCTGCATCAATTTGTAACATTTGAATCTGTTGATGAAGATCTAATATTTAAAATTTATATAGTTAGTAAAAACAATTAAATGTTTTCTCCAGGGTGCATTCAAATAATGGATTAGTTTGATAAAAAAAATCAGATTATATTTCTATCAGCACTGAAAAAAACTTGAGAAGGTAACTGCTTAATAATTGATCTCAGTTAAAGCACTATTGTGCTCCTATGGCCTT